>JAKOOJ010000030.1:5050005-6290005 GCA_022577455.1 Arizona elegans
ATACTGGTTCTCCAAACCACCCGCTGCCATTGCTACCAGATCTTCCCCCTCAGATCTCTCATGTTGCCTTGATGCTGTCCCTGACTCCCACGGTGCCTCCTCATCTGATTCGGCTGCTGGAGGGGCCGCTGGTCGACAGGCCACAACAATATTTGACATTCTCAATGCAGAGATGAACCCCTTATTGCAACAAATATTAATGCTCTCCTCAAAGGAACTTAATTCATTTTGTTTCCTCTTCTCCACACCCAAGAAGAAGGTCCAATGACAATGTTTACCATCTCTTACCCAAAGATTTGCTCATTTGCACTGATTTAGCTCAACTGCAAGCTACAAGGAGAATAAATGAACAGCTGTCCAAACCATTTTTTAAGACTAGCCACCGTGAATGTTTTACCTTGGTTCTTGCCTTTTGACTTTCAAAGCAGTCTTTGCAAAACTCATTTCACTGACATTGCAATCGTGTGCGTGCTTCTACCCTTAGTATCTCCCGAATGTCTTATTCCAAGGTAGCTGCTATCCATCTCACAAGCAACGGAACGATTTGAACTAATGCTCCGTCCATTCTTGGCTTGTGACCCCCACCCATTGATCCATTTAAGACAGACTATGGGCCACCTCAAGGAACGGAAACATCAAAATAGAAACTGATGAAAACTGAATAGAAAAGAATGCGTGGAAAAATTCGTTTTCCTAGGGTCGTGGGTCGCTCAAAGCGGTGAATGCAGCCCAGAAATAAAACTTCAGATAGCACTGAGTTGCACGGCAATGTTGAACTGAGCTGAATATGGAGTAGCAAGGACATCAGTGTTCTGCCCCAGCTACAGACCCCAAAGAACGCAGCACACACAAAATCCGTTCAAACCTTAGTTTACTAAATAAACCAGTTTTTTACAACAACGGCTATTAATTAACTGCATTAACAGCCGCCAAGAATTCAAAGAATAATACTGAAAGCTTATTGTGGTTGGCAGAATGCCCAGAAGCAATTTGCAGGAAGCTGATAAGATAAGCAAGACAAGACACGAAAGTATGTGAACGAAGTTGTTCCCTGCAAATTGCTTCAGTCGTCGTCCTTTCTTAAATAGGCTAAGGGAGTGGCCAATTATCCCCAAGCCTTACTCTTGAGGAGACCTCCCCCTGAGGAGCCATTCCTGCCTTTTGGCAGCTCTGCGCACCTGTGCATTGAGAAGAGGCTCCTTCTCTTTGTCCTCTTCACTTAAGGGAGCTTCTGGAGTAAGGTGACCAGACGTCCCGCTTTTGGCGGGACAGTCCCGCTTTTGAGCAATTTGTCCCGCGTCCCGCGGCGTTTTAAAAAAGTCCCGATTTTTCATTCTGCTCTTGAGTCCCGGCTGCCTCCTGAATCCCCGCTGATGGCTAGAGGGAAAAAAAACTCTTTAAACTCTTGCCGCGGGGCTTCAAAGGGCCGACCTACAGCTGATCAGTGTTAAAAAAAAAATGAATAGACCCATGTCTGCAAAAATAGAAAAAACAGCCCCTGTTAACAGCTTCCGCTAGGTTAATTAGCTGCAAAAAGCTGCAAAAAGTTCCTGGAGCAGATTTCCCACCCCTTAGCTATACTGAAAACAAAGGCGAAAGCGAAACTAAACCTGCAAGGTGACAAAATGAGGCAGAGAGAGATTTCTTTCTTTTTCTTTTTCTTTTTCCTCACCAAAAAAGGTAGGTACAAAACTGCAAACAATGGGAAATTTTGGGCAAAAGAGGAGAGTTCAAGATTTTAAAACACAAAAGCAAAAAAGCTCTATTTAACTAGGGAATTGTAATAATTGAGATACTATTAATAATTGTATATTGTGTTGAAAGCAGAAATGGTTAAGTTGTGGTTTGGAGGAATATATGGGGAAAATTATTTGGTTTATTATTATTGGTAAATATAATTAATTGATTTGTAAGAAATTGGATTGCATGGAAATAATTGGAATATTCATGTTCATATTGATTAATATACAAAAAAGATAGTTATATAACTAATTGATTTATATTAAAATGTTGAATTTGTATTAAACAACTGTATTACATAATTACATAATTAACCAATGTGAGGATGGATATAAAAATAGATGACAATGGGAAGGGGTATAATATAGAATAGAAGGGAAAAATTGAATTTGATTAAGATTAGAGATGAGGATGAAGGGTAATATTGTTTTTTTAAAAAAATAGATGAGGAATAAATATGGCAAAAAGGAAATATAGAAATTGTAAATTTAATTGAAATGACTAAACGCTGTTTAAATTTGTGAACCAGCCAAATATTCTGTTCAAAGAAAATACATTGTATGTTTGTATGTGTGTTTCTAATTATTGCTATTTATTCATATTTGTTCTCTTTTATTCTTTAAAGTTTAACAATTCATTCTTAATCTTAATATCTTTATATTTGCTTGGGGTTGGCTTTCTTCCCTTTCATCTTTTTTATTGTACAGCAATCTTTCTCCTCAAACCTACCACCACTCTCTTTTCTTTCCTTCTTACTTTCTCTTCCCCCACCCTCTTTTTCTCCTCCCTACTTCCTCTTCCTTTCTCCTTCTCCTCCTCTCTTCCTCCCTCTCTTACCCTCACTCCTACTCTAATTTCCATTCCTTCATCCCTCTCTATTGCTGTATCCTTTAATGCATATGGACTACTCAGAGGGCTGAAAAAGTTATTTTTGACTGGTCCTCACACTTTTGACCAGTCCTTGAACTTATGACTGTCCTCACATTTTACATTTTTGCCCTATCTTGTCATCATGGTGAAGAGAAGCAGTTGTGAAATGAGTGATATGGTTGTTAAGAATGCTGCATGGGCATAAATATGAGGATGGTCATAAGTGTGAGGACCAGTCAAAAGTGCGAGGACCTGTCAGAAATGACTTTTTTCAGCCCTCTGGTTAATCCTTTTGTGCATATGGACTACTCAGAGGGCTGAAAAAGTTATTTTTGACTGGTCCTCACACTTTTGACGAGTCCTCGAACTTACGACTGTCCTCACATTTTACATTTTTGCCCTATCTTGTCACCATGTTGAAGAGAAGCAGTTGTGAAATGAGTGACATGGTTGTTAAGAATGCTGCATGGGCATAAATGTGAGGATGGTCATAAGTGTGAGGACCAGTCAAAAGTGCGAGGACCTGTCAGAAATGACTTTTTTCAGCCCTCTGGTTAATCCTTTTGTGCATATGGACTACTCAGAGGGCTGAAAAAGTTATTTTTGACTGGTCCTCACACTTTTGACCAGTCCTCGAACTTACGACTGTCCTCACATTTTACATTTTTGCCCTATCTTGTCACCATGGTGAAGAGAAGCAGTTGTGAAATGAGTGACATGGTTGTTAAGAATACTGCACGGGCATAAATGTGAGGATGGTCATAAGTGTGAGGACCAGTCAAAAGTGTGAGGACCTGTCAGAAATGACTTTTCAGCCCTCTGAGTAGTCCCTATACACATAGCCATGGCCACCTGGTCACATGACCAGCTAGCCACACCCACCCAGTCACATGGCCTCCAAGCCACGCCCACACAATAAGTCACGCCCACAATGGTGTCCTTCTTACCAATGTTAAAATCTGTTCACCTTACCCTATACACATAGCCACGCCCACCCGGTCACATGACCAGATAGCCATGCCCACACAGTCACATGACCAGATAGCCACGCCCACAAAATAAGCCACGCCCACAATGTCCCTCTTTACCAATGTTAAAATCTGGTCACCTTATTCTGGAGGTTCTGAAGACCCTGGTTGAATCCCCGCCTCTGGCACCACATCTTCTCCAGCCTCTTCATTGTCTGACTTGAGTGCCAGCTGCATAGGCTGCTGGTGCAGCACCGCACCAGCCTCCTCACTGTCGGAATCAGCTACTAGCTGCACAGGCCGCTGACGGACCACAACAATCAGCCCGGCAACCAGATGTGGGTTAGTCCTCTCTAATGTGTGTCCCGTAGCTACCTACAGTTGCAGAAGTTGGGCTTTAAAAAAGCAAGACAGGAAGAAAATGGACTCATTTGAGGTGTTGTGCAGGAGAGGGCTTCTGTGTATTCCCTGCACAAGAAGTACAGGAGTGCATAACATCATATATATCGCTGGAAGGTGGAGGGGAAATCACAAAATTGCATCTTACTTACTTTGGCCATGTTACGTGGGGGAATTCCTTTGAGAAAGAAATTGTGGAAGAGTTAGCGGTAAAAGGAAACCAGGCTGCCAAAGACCACGGTGGCTGGACACCATCAAAGCTGACATCAGCCAGAGCAGAGAACACCAAGAAGTAGTGCAAGATCGGAAGACATGGACAGGCCTGGCCCACAGAATCGCCAAGAGTCAGACATGACTCAATGGATAACATCATCACCATCCTTAGAGATCAGTGCATTCCTCCAGATCCGTTTCCAAAAAAGATGGTTCAGAATGCACAAGAGAATGTACGAACCTAGCACCTGCTACCCCGTTGCCCCTAAAATAGGACATCCTCTGATAATAAGCCCAATTGGCCTTTTGAGTGCATGCGCTAAAATAAGTCCCCCTTGAAAATAAGCCCTCCCCGAAAATATTTAACTGCATGTGCAGCCGGGTCCCCACCATTTCCTCTGGTTAGGGTTAGGGAGACAGAGCTGGAAATCAGGTAAGACGGCAAGAGGAGCCCCATCTTGCTTCACGTGCCCCAAAATAATAAGACATCCCCGAAAATAAGGCCAAGCGCTTATTTCAGGGTTCAAAAAATATAAGGCAGGGTCTTATTTTAGGGCAAACAGGGTAGCAATGTTTTAAAGCAGCTGCATCTTTTCCCAGGTTCAGGAGGGGAGATTTAGTAGAGAGGTTGTCTGTAGACATAATAGCATTCTTCCTGTCGGTCAAGGTCAGGGCAATCTGGCATCTGGAAAAGGAGTGGTCGGAGTGCTGAGTCGAGATGGGACGGACATTGATTGGAGCCTGTGATCGACTGAGAAGTGAGGGGATGGTTTTGGGGGTTTTGATTTGCTGAGGGAGAACCTGGACCTTTCAGATTTGGGTTTTCCCAGATGTGCCAGTTTACCTATTCTAGTAAAGAGAACTTTGGAAAATGCTTGCTTCCACGTCTTTACTCGGAGTTGGGGTTTTCTGGAACCCTGACAGAAGGAAGGAAAATGGAGAGGGGGACGGCAGAGGAAGAGATGGCTAGATAGGGTCATCGACACAATGAACATGAATTCAAGCAAACGTCAGAAGACAGTGGTGGACAGGGGAGCCTGGCATAGGGTCATAGTCAGAAACGACTTAGCAACTGAACAACAACAAAATATATATTTTAAAAAACTAGAATTCGGCTCACTAAATGTTTACGGATCTGCTCTCCAGGAATTTGTCCAAATTCTATTAAAAGCCCTCACCACGGTGGTAAAATTATGCAGCTGTTCTCACGCTTTGTACAAAAAATAAATAAATAAATGGCTGTGATTAATTTATTTCTTTTTAAGGAAGCTGCAAAAAATTATGCAGGTTGCTGTCCTCCCTTCCCCCACCCCACACCCCTGTCAGGATCTACTATGTCCTTAAATGAAGCCGGTGGTGGCAATTATATGAATAATAAGGCTTATTACACCCTCTCCGGAGTAAGTTTTTATTGCTGGTGTCTTGGGGAGAATTGCATTAGCTGTAATGAAATCTTATAAGCTTTTGGGAAGAGTAATGTCTTCTTTCAAAGTTGTTATTAGTAAGGCTGTCATGTCTCTTTGGCTCGGGGCGCAATTCCCCACCAGAGAAGGATGACAAATGGAACCCACAACATGGGGCAGGAACCACAAGGAGCCCCAGCTCGTTCAGCAAAAAAAAAAAAGTCACCATCTGGGTTTTTCTGCCAGGTGATTCATGCTCTGCTTACCTGTCTGCAATTTCTCTTCGAAATGTGTTTACAAACTGAGCCAATTATCCCACCGAGTCCCTTTCTCGTGATTTGATTATCGACCTGCAAAAATGGGAGTCGAAAGGGATTTAGCAGCAGACACTTGAGGAGGGGAAAGGCTGAACTTCCCGCCAGGAAAAGATGTTCCGGGCTGCCTTGTGATACAGGGGCTGGAAGCAGGGTTGAAATTCAGCAGGTTCTGACGAACCGGTAGCGGAAATTTTGAGTAGTTTGGAGAACTGGCAAATACCACCTCTGGCTGGCCCCAGAATGGGGTGGAAATGGAGATTTTGCAATATCCTTACCCCAGGAGTGGGGTGGGAATGGAGATTTTGCAGTATCCTTCCCCTGCCACACCCACCAAGCCACACCCACTAAGCCATGCCCACAGAACCGGTAGTAAAAAAAAATTGAATTTTACTACTGGCTGGAGGTCACCAATGGCCCAACAGGAATGCAAGGATGGCCAAGCTTTCCGCCATGACTTAGCGGGCTTCGGAGAGGAAGACACGAGTGGCATAGCGTGGAAACAAAACGGGAACCTTGAATGGGAGGGAAGGATCAGGATCGATTCCCCCTCTCTATTTCTGTGCTATGGGGACATGAAGGTCTCGTAAGACTGATAGAATATTTGTAGCTCACAGTTGGTCCTTAGTGTTCTCTGAGTTTCTCTGTTTTCTTGCAGAGGTTTCATTACCCAACTAAGTAACATCATCGGTGCTAGAAGGGAGTGGGGTTTGCAGGGAGGAGGAGGTGGAGGAGGAGGAGATGGAGGAAAGGTGCTTTTTTTCAAGAGGCAACTGGACCTTCTGGTTTTTCTTTGAAGGCGTTTCACTTCTCATCCAAGAAGTTTCTTCAGCTCTGACTGGATGGTGGGGAATGGAAGGGTTTATACTCCTTGCAGACAGCTGTTCATTTGCATTCTTTTTAAAGAGTCGTTGAGGTCACCTAGAGGTTTATCTGTGTCCTCAGGGTCACCTGAGTGGTGCAAATGGATGTGGAGTCTTCTTGGAATTGTTGAAAGGACTGTGTTGTAGATTGGAGATAGATGATGTTGTATCCTTCCCGCTCTGTTAAGAGAGGGCTGTTCAATTTTGACATAAATGGCCTCTAAAGAGGGGTTAAACAGAGTTTTTCTTCAAAGAAAAACCAGAAAGTCTACTGCCTTTGGGACAACCATGACCTGGATGACTGAGAATCTCCATAGACATGTGGGGGAGGATTCCTTCCTTCCTTCCTTCCTTCCTTCCTTCCTTCCTTCCTTCCTTCCTTCCTTCCTTCCTCATATCTTCCCAAATGGAACCAGCCTGCATCCACATCCCAATTTTTCAAATGAAAGCTTTTCATATTGAATAGCAGAAACAATCCATCATGGATTTGTTTCCTTATAGACCTCTCGGTGTTTACTCTGCGGTTATAAAAAAAGCTTGAATATGTATGAAAAAAAATTCATATCACAGCAGTGCCTCCAGCTGCTTCGGGCTCCCTTCATATAAGCTCAGCCAACGTAGCTCCGTACAGTTCCAGTCTTCCCTTTCAATTTGCGCCCGGGAAAATCAACTTCCTGCTGTTCTTCTTCTGGCTTCAAGTCATAATTCAAGGAAGACGGAAAAGGGAACAGCTGCCATTTTAGACTGACATCGTTGCTCTTTCTATATCACTTTCTGAGGGACGACTCTTAATTTGGCAGACAAGCTAAGAACTTATTCTCCTTGACCGAAAGACCTAAAGGTTACCCTTTTATGTATTCTATTTACTTTTATGTAAATATTACAAGGAAATTTTAGATAATGAAATTGGTACCCTGTGAACTTTATTTTTTTTGGTTCTGATGACAAATTCAAGAAAAGGGGAGGTGGCAAAATGTGCCTCCCGGAAGTCCAAAAGAGACAGAGACCATGCTCTCCAGTTTTTGCAATTTGTAAAGGTAGAGTAGTGGTATTGGTGGTATTGACAATAATTGATTAGGGCACATTCCCTCAATCCAGTGAAAGTTATCCACAAAGCTGTTCAAAATAAATTCTGTCTAGTAAATAGGCCCAATGTCAGAAAGTTGGGTGTATGGAGAATTTACCTAAGATGATAGATAAATATAAAGGGGGGAGGAGGGAGGAGCGAGGGAGAGGGAGAGAGAGGGGAGGGAGAGAGAGAGAGAGAGAGAGATTAGCGAGCTAGAGGGACAGGCATGATAGATAGATTAGATGATGATGATGATAATGATACAGATAGATGAAAGAGACAGAGATGATCGATATAAGAGATAGATAGATGATAGATAGATAGATAGATAGATAGATAATAGATAGATGGTAGATAGATAGAGATAGATGGAGATAGATAGAGATAGATAGATAAGACAGGTAGGTAAGTAGATAGGTAGATAGATATTGATGGATGATAAAAAGATATAGATAGATGATAAATAGACGAGAGGGAGATGGAGATAGATAAGGAGATAGATAGATAAGATAGATAGATAGATAAGATAGGTAGGTAGATATTGATGGATGATAAAAAGATATAGATAGATGATAAATAGACAAGAGAGAGAGAGAATGAGCGAGATGGAGATAGATAGATAAATAGATAGAAAGAGATAGATGGAGATAGATAGATAGATAGATAGATAGATATTATTGATTGGTTAGTCTTGTGACCATATCAATAACATAAAACAAAAATAAAATACAGGGTACTAAGTCCAATATAAAAGAAATAAAATAAAAGAGATAAAAATAGATAAAAGGAAAATGCAGTAATAAAATGCGTACGTGGTAAATACAAAGAATCAGCATTCAGGCAAATAATCTAGAGATTCTTAGAGCTGGGATGGTCTGCTTGGCAGGTCAAAGGTCTCAAATTCAATCTCAGGCATGCTGTGATGAGAGCCGCCTGTTTGAAACTCTAAACTAGAATTTAGAATTCCAGACAGACTTTTCTGGTTAGGAAAGAGACGAGACTATACCATTTATAGCTGAGGTCTTTTTTTTTTTTTTTTTAATTTGATTTATATGCCGCTCTTCTCCGGAGACTCAGGGCGGCTTACAATGTGTTAAGCAATAGCCTTCATACTTTTGTATATTTTATACCAAGTCAGCTTATTGCCCCCACAAACTGGGTCCTCATTTCACCTACCTTAGAAAGGATGGAAGGCTGAGTCAACCTTGAGCCTTGGAGAGATTCGAACCAGCAGAAATTGCAGGCAGCTGTGTTAATGACAGGGTGCACCAAACCACTGTACTATCAAGGTCTTTAAACTTGGCAGCTTTAAGATTTGTGGACTTCAACTCCCAGAATTCTCTGGGAGTTGAAGTCCACAAGAGAATTCCGGGAGTTGAAGTCCACAAGTCTTAAAGCTGCCAAGTTTGAAGACCTCTGATTTATAGGAAGGCCAGTTCTGGACTAAATGTAGTTGACCGAAGGCAACACAAATCCCATCAGATTTCCCTTTTATGAACTACCAAACCTTAAGTGGAAATCTTACAGCAAAGGGGCCCAAAGACGTTCGGAGCTGCAGAATTAGCAAGCTTCGTTCTAAAATGAATTAACAACACATCTGCACACATTAGCTCTATTATAAGCCCGATAACATCACTTACATATTTAGACACTGTTTATGCCAGAGGCTCTCCCAGTTGGTCTGCACACAATGGGGCTAATCAAGTTTGCCAGATTTTGATCCGCCAGCACCTGGCTGCTCCTTCATCGGCGCCTGGTGGAGCCACCAATGGCTGTGCGGGTCTCTGCCTTCAAAGCAAGGTGAGGATGTCAATTTTTCAATCAACAGAGGCTGGTTATAAAGCAATAAGCATTGCAGCTGACACATTGCCCGTTAACGTACGAGATGTACACAAGAGATAGGGGATGGGACTGCAGCTGCCAAATTGGACCGGGTGCCTAAGGCCGCGGAGGAAAGGGAGGAGAGCAAGACCAGACACTCAAAACTATCATCTTCCTAGCAAATTAGCCTTTGAGTAGCTCCAGGACGGCCCTGATATTTTACAGCAGAGCAGATCGATCAATAGAGGCTTAAAAAAAAGAAAAGAAAAGAAGGCAGTTGCTAAAATGTAGACAATGCTACAGGTAGGCCTTGTCTTGCAACTCTTCATTTAATGACCCTTTGAAGTTACAAGAGCTTGAAAAAAGGGACTTAGGATAGGATAGGAGAGGATAGGAGAGGAGAAGAGAGGAGAGGAGAGGAGAGGAGAGGAGAGGAGAGGAGAGGAAAGGAGAGAATAACAGCAGGAAAGGACCTTGGAGGTTTAACAGATTAACAGAGTTGGAAGGGACCTTATAGGTCATCTAGTCCAACCCCCCGCTCAAGCAGGAGATCCTATACCATTTCTGACAAATGGCAGTCCAATCTTTTCTTGAAAGTCTCACGTGATGTAACTCCCACAACTTCCAAAGGCAACTTCTGTTCCATGGGTTGATTGTTCTCATTGGCAGAAAATTTCTCCTTATTTCCAGGTTAAATCTCTCCTTGGTTAGTTTACATCCATTAGACCTTGTCTGGCCTTCAGCTGCCTTGGAAAATAGCTTGACCCCCCTCCTCTCTTCAAATATTGGAAGATGGCTATCCTGTCTCCCGTGGTCCTTCTCTTCACTAGACCAGCCATGCCCAGTTCCTGCAACTGTTCATTGTATGTTTTAACCTCCTGTCCCCTAATCATCTTGGTTGCTCTTCTCTGCACTTTTTCTAGAGTCTCAACATCTTTTTTATAGTGTGGTGACCAAAATTGGATGCAGTACTCTAGGTGTGGTCCAGGCAGTAGTGGGTTGCTCCTTATTCGCAAGAACCGGTAGTAAAAATTTGTAGTAGTTCGGAGAACCGGTAATATTGGCTGTTCACCGCCCTGAGTCCTTCGGGAGAAGGGTGGTATACAAATTTAAATAATAAATAAAATAAATAAATAAATAAAATAACATTGGCTGGCCACGCCCCTGAACCGGTTTCTGGCCCGGTCGCCACTTGCTTACCCCGCCCACCTCATCAGAGCCTTTTTTAAAAAACTTTTAAAAGCATTTTTTCTACAACCTCTTTGGCTGAAAAAATGCTTTTAAAAGTAAAAAAAAAAGCCTCTGATGATCGCGCGGCTCAGCTGGGATTGTCAGAAGCTTTTAAAAGCATTTTTTTCTACCACCTCTTCAGCCAAAAAGGTTGTAGGGAAAAAAATGCCTTTAAAAGCCTCTGGCGATCCCAGCTGAGTTGCCTGATCGTCAGAGGTTTCTAAAAGCATTTTTTTCTGCAACCTCTTAAGGTTGTAGAAAAAATGCTTTTGTTGGCCACGCCCATCCAGTCACATTACCCCCACCAAGCCACACCCACAAAATAAGCCACGCCCACAGAACCGGTAGTAAAAACTTTAGAACCCACCCCTGAGTCCAGCAGTGGGTTCTACTTACTTTTACTACCGGTTTGCAACGTGCGCAGATCACCCATGATGACATTGTGGCGGGTGGGCAGTGCCTCCCGCCGGTTTTACTACCGGTTCTATAGAACCAGACCGAACTGGGAGCAACTTACCACTGGTGTGGTCTTACTAAGGCTTTACAGAGTGGTATTAATAGCTCACTTGATTCTTGGGTTAGGTCAATTCCATATGTGGGGAGTTGTGTTAAAGCAGTCTTTCTTAACCTTGGCAACTTTAAAGTGTGCGGACTTCTACTCCTGGAGTTCTGAGTTTTGGGAACCACATACAGGTAGTCCTCGATTTACAACAGTTTGTTTAGTGACCGTTCAAAGTTACAACGGCACTGAAAAAAAGTGACGACTGTTTTTCACACTATGTCCGTTGCAGCATCCCCAGGGTCACGTGATTTCCATTCAGATGCTTGACAACTGACTCACATTTATGACGGTTGCAGAGTCCCGGGGTTACGTGCAGAGGTGGGATTCACTTACCTTCCCGACCGGTTTGGAAATGGGAGTGCGCATGTATGTACTTGCTTGAACGTCCTCTGCACATGTGCACGGTGTTTCATGCATGCGCAGTGCTCACGCATTACGTCCGGGCGGGTGAGCGGAGCCTCCCGCAGTCACCACTACCAGTTTGCCTGAACCGGACGGAACCGGCTGAATCCCACCTCTGGTTACGTGATCTCCTTTTGCGACCATCTGACTCGCAAAGTCAAGGGGAAAGCAAGATTCACTTAACAACCGTGTTACTTACTTAACAACTGTGGCAAGAAAGGTCATAAAAATGGGGCAAAACTCACT
This sequence comes from Arizona elegans, assembly GCA_022577455.1. Taxonomy (NCBI): domain Eukaryota; kingdom Metazoa; phylum Chordata; class Lepidosauria; order Squamata; family Colubridae; genus Arizona; species Arizona elegans. Next base: position 5,062,106 of record JAKOOJ010000030.1, read on the forward strand.
TAACAAATTCCTCACTTAGCGACATAAATTTTGGGCTAAATGGTGATCGAAACTTGAGGACTTCCTGCACAGGAGTCCTTGACTTAAAACCTTTCATTTAAGGACCATTTGAAGTTACGACGGCACTGAAAAAAAGTCACTTCTGACCAGTTCTCACACAATCACATCATTATTATTATTATTATTATTATTATTATTATTATTATTATTTATATTTCTATGCCGCCCACTCTCCGAGGACTCTGGGCGGCTTACACCAAAGACAGTATACTAAATAGCATGTGGCCCCCAACAATCTGGGTCCTCATTTTACCCACCTCGGAAGGATGGAAGGCTGAGTCAACCTTGAGCCGGTGAGATTTGATCTCCTGATCTGCTGAACTAGCAGTCAGCTGAAGTAGCTGCAGTACTGCGTTCTAACCACTGCACTACCTCGGCTCTTATTAAACTTTGGGTGCTTGGCAAGAGGTGGTGTGGTGTCGTGCCAGCAGCCTGTGCAGCCGGTGCTCGAGTCGGACAGCGAGGAGGCTGAAGAGGATGTGATGCCAGAGGCAGAGACTCAGCCAGGGCCTTCAGAACCTCCAGAGGCTCCTTCAAGTGAAGAGAGTGAAGTGGAGGAGCACCTTCTCAATGCTCGAGCACGCAGGGCTGCCAAAAGGCAGGAGTGGCTACTCAGCAGGAGGTCTCCTCGAGAGTAAGGCTTGGGGTTAATTGGCCACTCCCTTAGCCTATTTAAGTTCGCACACAAATAGCAAATGTTGCTGGAAACGACGTTTGGTCCTATGCAGAGCATTTTGAGAGTGAGTTTTTTGTTACAACTTGGTTTCTGGGCTGATTGCCAACCCTTGTCGGACTTTGTTTAATCTCTGTAATTCATAGCAAGCTGATAAGGACATTTGTGGTTAAAGCCTGCATTTTGAAAGAGGTCTGTTTGTATTAAATTGAGTTTTTGGAGCTGTGTGTGTGTGTTACACTTCTTGGGACCCGTAGCTGGGGCAGAACACACTAGGGCTTATTTGGGGGGTGTCTTATTTTTCCCCCATGTACAGGAGGCCCACTTCTTCGGCTTGCTCATGGTGGAGGCTGCGTAGTGCTGCTGCCACAAGGCAAGGGGGTGGAGTTCCCCCACACGCCCTGCACTGGCTTACCTCAGGGCCCCCGCAGCCAGGCCATCCATGCCCCGACACCTGCTTCACTTCATGGCCGTGGCATAAACACACCACTCAGCCTCCTGCTCCATTGTGGCTGTGAGCAAGCAAAGAAGTGGGCCAATAGTGATGTGGACTCCTGCTGCGCATGGCTGATGGTATTGCAGCCGCGAGGCAAGTGTCAGAGCATGGATGGACTGGCTACATGGGCCCTGAGATAAGCCGGTCCAGGGGACAAGGGGCGGCTCCACCACCCCTCTGCCTTGCCTCATGGCTACAGCACTGCGAAGAACCAGATGGAATGGGCAGGTGGTTGGCTGCGTAGGGTCTTAAGTAGGGTTTATTTTGAGGGTAGGACAGTGGTGGGATTCAGCCAGTTCGCACCAGTTCGGGAGAACCGGTTGTTAACTTTCTGAGCAGTTTGGTGAACTGGTTGTTGGAAGAAACCATTAGGGCAGAGAACCGGTTGTTAAATTATTTGAATCCCACCACTGGGGTAGGGCTTATATTAGGCACACTCGTAAAAACATGCTAGGTCTTATTTTTGGGATAGGTCTTATTTTCGGGGAAACAGAGTAATTGACTGTTAGCCCAGATCTTTTCAATCTGGGACTGCATCTCAATCATCCTATTTTGCACCAATGTTTCAAGCGTCTTGGGAATTCTCTCCCACCAAGATAAAAGCTTGGAAGGACTGAGATCCAAGAGACAAAACTAGGTCTCAGAGATGATGTGATTGGCAAATGTTAATCCTTTGCGACAGCTGATAAATTATACCCATTCCTTAATTTCAGACGCGGGGAGAAAAATCACGGATTTGAGCCTCCCAATGGATCTGTGCTTGATTGTGCCTCTGACACAATTTTAAATTCAAGATGGCAGAGCACAGCTGCAGATACGTTCTCTAGGGAGGGTTCGTTGACTCACATTTTATTTTGAGAAACCTTGTACTTTTTTTGGGTAACAAGTTTATATTACATTACCTGATGGAGAGAGAATCTGAAAGGCTTCCTTTCTGTTCCAGATTCTATCTGCTACTAAGGGAATATATAATTAGAAATGATTTTAAAAAATATCCCAACGAAAATAAAGACAGCCAGCAGTTGGATAAGAAAAGCCTTGAAAGCTATTTATTTGACAAGTTCAAATAATTTATGGTTTCAATTTGCCACAAGCACACCCAGAACAGGCCGAATTCTGTCCTGAATTTGTAACAGATTTTAAAACAAGGAAGGGCTTAACTCATTTAATGGTGTCACCTCAGATTTACAAGCGAAAGCTGACCCATTACATACCACATTAGGAGATAATGAAATCAACCACATTTTCTGGGAGAGGAAGCATTAAAGAGAATAACTTACACATACATACAACCGAGATGTTATCTTTTAAGTGCACTGCCTGCAAGAAACTCCAGTGGAATTCTAATATAAAGACTTTAACTTGTAAAAGGTAAGGCAATAAAACAAGAGGTGGCCTTACAACTTTCTGTGGAATATACTGTGTTTTCCCCAAAATAAGATCCTGTCTTATATTTTTTTGGACCCCAAAATAAGCGTTTGGCCTTAGTTTCGAGGAGGTCTTATTATTTTGGGGCATGTGGAGCAAGACGGGGCTCCTCTTGCCATCTTACCTGATTTCCAGCTCTGTCTCCCTAACCCTAACCAGAGGAAATGGCGGGTACCAGCTGCGCATGTGTTTAAATATTTTTCGGAGGGCTTATTTTTGGAGGGAGGGCTTATTTTAGCGCTCAAAAGCCCGATTGGGCTTATTATCCAAGGAGGTCTTATTTTCGGGGAAACAGGGTACTTCCATGTGAATGTGCCAAGACACATAAACACACCTCAGTGAAATCATTATTACTCCGTTAGGAAATTTACCTCTAAGTAGAAACTTATCATTTTTGAGGATTCTCGAACCGACGCTGTGTCTCTTCTTTGGATTTGGTGCAGCGGGAAAATGCCAAACCAGATAATCAATCAAGTGAGGAAGAGGACATGGAGAGGCTATGTTCCTAAAATGGAGTCACTCGGGAAGGTCACTCTGTGAGGAGCGATATTTATTATTAAAGGGGTCTTACCTGGGTCTTTTAAGACCTGGGTAGAAGAAATCCAGGGATTTTATAAAAGGGAGTTGAATGCCTCCATTATCAGATAATCAGTACAACTAGAATGTTTATCTGGGCGAGAGAAGAAATAAAGTGAAATGCAGATTTTTTTTCTCCCACCTGTGTGAAAATGGAATGCAGGCTGATTTTTCTTATTAAAAAAAAAACGCTACATGTAATCAAAATAGAGATTACAGATCGAAGCAAAAGCTTCGTATCCAGGGAGAATTTAAATGGGGGCACGTCCCAAAGGCCTTTGTGAACCCCGATTCTCACAAAGGGAAGCCTGCGTGTCAGCCAAGTGAAATAACAGGATAAGCATCTCTTGCTAAAAGGGGAGGGAAGGTGCATAATATAATATCCTCTTCGCCAAGGAGAATGCAGAATCAGGATTTCTGCTCTGTGGGTTCCCGAGACTGACAGCTATTTAATATTGGATGATACGAAGCAAATTTGCACTAAGCAAAGAAAGGCGGGAGAAAGATATCCCTTAAGTAAGCATCATTCATGAGAATGACTGCTAGCCTTTAATCTTGATTTTTTTCCCCCTCTATTGCCACAGATTGACTTCTGTACTTTTTTAAAAAAATAATAATAATTCAGGCCTAAATCAACACCCTTAGAAGCCAGTGCAAATTTAGCATATGATCCCATTAGCCATCGAAATACAATATTGATTTCTTTGCAAAAATAAAAATAAATACAAAACAAAAATTAAACGATGTCTTCAGCCAAAGGAAAAGGGAACATCAAGAATGAATCCCTTTTGTGGAGGGTTTTTTGCATTGGATGGAAGCAACTTTGTAAGAAATGGATGCTTTGTGTTCTTTGAAAGGAGCCATTAGAAAAAGGGGTTTCGGAGTTAAAATCTTTTGGTTAGAAGCAGCTGTTGGCTGGTGTGAACTGTCTGCAAAACGAATGATAATCACTCCTCTAACAATCCATGGGGCAAACCATGATCCCACAAAGGGTTTTGCAAATGACAGTTTGTAGCAAGGCTAACCGATAGCAGCTAAAGGGAGCTGGAATGGGCTGCAATTATTTGAAATTCATTTCCTTGGCCAGCCACTTCTTCTAACTTCCATCTGTGCATTCCCGGCGGGCAAATTTCATTGCCTAAATCAAAAGCAAACTACCGTATTTTTTGCTCCATAAGACGCACCTGACCATAAGATGCACTTCCGTTTTCGGCGTCTGGGCATCCTGTTTTCAGCCGCCAGGCATCCCATTTTGGCCTCTATGCGTCCCGTTTTCGGCCTCTGCATGCCCCATTTTCGGCTTCCATGCAACCCATTTTCTCCCTCCACGAAAGACCGAAAACGGGATGCACGGAGGCATAAAAAACCACTGAAGGATGGGGGCCGAAGGGTGGACGGGCTCCATAAGGTGCACAGACATTTCCCCCCACTTTTGGGAGACAAAAAAGTGCGTCTTACAGAGCAAAAAATATGGTAGTTCAGTTGATTGCTTGGCTGTCCGCTGAAGAAGCGGAGAAAAGGGGAAGGAATACACATATTTGAAGCTCTGTCTAGTCTTCTTCCAGACCATCCATTCTGCATTTCTTGTCACACACTTGTTTTGTTTTGTTTTTAATTATGCCATTTTATTTAACTAAGGCTTATCTGTGCCAAGCGCTTCTGAAATTCAGCTGGAAAGTCGAAAAAATGGTCTCTTGGGTACGTGTTCAAAGGCTGCAAACTCAAGAGGTTCAAAAGTGGCAAAGCCAAAACAGAGATTTGACATCTTGCTGGACCTACCGAATTATATTTTGCCACACAACAGTCTTAAATCTGGATTTCTTTTCAAAACAAACAAACAAAAAAAAAAAATCAAGGGATTTCAAGAACTGTAAAATCCAATTCTGAGAGCTGAACTAACTTGACCAGAGTAGGAAAAAAAACTTGCATCTCCTATACAGTTGATATAGAAGTAGCTGGATCCCCGTGCTTCACTACGAAACTACAAGCTTGAATCCTCCCCTGTCCTCTCCCCTTCTCTCCCTCAGACTTGCCCCACAGAAATATCTCCCATCCTATCCCCTTCTCTCCCTCAGGCTTTCTATCCCCTTCTCTCCCTGAGGCTTGCCCCATAGAAGCCTCTCCTTTCCCTCAGGCTGGCCCCACAGAAACATCTCCTATCCTATCCCCTTCTCTCCTTCAGGCTTTCTAGCCCCTTCTCTCCCTGAGGCTTGCCCCATAGAAGCCTCTCCTCTCCCTCAGGCTGGCCCCACAGAAACATCTCCTATCCTATCCCCTTCTCTCCTTCAGGCTTTCTAGCCCCTTCTCTCCCTGAGGCTTGCCCCACAGAAGCTTGTCCTCTGCTATCCCATTCTCTCCAGAGTTATTTTCAAGTTGGGAGGGGGAGTAGAACGTCTAACTAATTAGCACCAGAGAGTCTTAATAATAATATAGGAAATACTATTGCTCAGATGGTCATTTCGAAAAATCCTTTCTTAGTGAGCACCTAGAAGCCAAGAGGAACATACGTGGCAAATTTCAAGTTTGTGGGCTTTACGGTTCTGGAGATTTCGTGATTAATGTGTGAGTGGTTCTCGCTTTTATAGAGAGAGAGATTTAGAAGATTTTTAAAAGTTTAAAAGAATACGAAAAACTCAAGTGAACAGAAGAGAAACAAATTAGAAGTGCAGGTCATGACTTACGTTATAACTTTATATACATCTTCCAAACAGACAAGCAAGGATGCAATTAATTTGAGGATTATTTTTGAGAAATCAGTGGATACAATCCAGTGTTACGTATATCTTAATAATTGAAATGTATTTCTAAAAGAGAGATCACTCTGTAAACCAGGAGTCTCCAACCTTGGCCACTTTAAGACTTGTGGACTTCAAGTCCCAGAATTCCTTAGCCAGAGGAATTCTGGGACTTGAAGTCCACAAGTCTTAAAGTGGCCAAGGTTAGAGACCCCTGCTGTAAACCATTGTGAATGAAGAAAATCCAGTTCCTCGGTATCTAACGTTGCCTCTTCTTAAACGAACAAAAGTGATTGTCCGGGTACAATTGGCTACTTGCAGGTAGTACTTAAACACTGTCTCTCCAAGGCATGTAGAAAACCTAGGAGTAGAAAGCAACAGAGAGAGAGAGAAAGAGAGAGAGAGAGAGAGAGGCGAACCCAGAGCCAGCCTTGCTGAGCAAGGCGGTGAACTTAGGCTACGCTACCATTGACATTTACAACTTGGTCTGGATCACGGAGTGCACCGCTCGGATGTGAACGCTGGGCAGGCATAACCAGGAAGGGGGAAACTCCTTGCTCAAGTGGCCTTCGTGAAACTTGATGTTTAGGTAAAAGTCTCCCGTGCAGAGAAATAGAAGCGCCCCGACACACATGGAGTTTTCGGTCGGCTTCACCTGAAAGAAAAAGGATGGGAGAATGGGAGCAGAGTCAGACAATGCAAAATATAGGAATCATGTGTGCGTGCATGTGTGTGTGTGTGTGTGTGTGTGTGTGTGTGTGTGTGTGTGTGTTCGGTTTCTCCATCCTAGTGTTGTGGCCTGCCAGCGGCCAGCAGAGCTGGCAGCAGATTCGGCCAGTAAGGAGGTTGGGGAGGAACATGGGCCAGTCCTGGAGTCTAGGTATCCATCCTACAAAGCACAACCATACAATTCCTCATGCTTGTCAAGGAGGAGACCCAATTAATTTACCCAGTTGGTAGAAGGATAACTGGAGCCCATTTTATCTATGTGAAAGTTATACACACAGGGTCCAGGGACGTGGTGGCTCAGTGGCTAACATGCTGAGCTTGTCGATCAGAAGGTTGGCAGTTCAGAGGTTCGAATCCCTACTGCCGCATAACGGAGTGAGCTCCCGTTACTTGTCCCAGCTTCTACCAACCTAGCAGTACAAAAGCAGGTTAAAAAATGCAAGTAGAAAAGTAGGGACCACCTTTGGTGGGAAGGGAACAGCGTTCCGTGGGCCTTTGGCATTGAGTCATGCTGGCCACATGACCATGGAGACGTCTTCGGACAGCGCTGGCTCTTTGGCTTTGAAACGGAGATGAGCACTGCCCCCTAGAGTCGGGAACGACTAGCACATATGTGCAAGGGGAACCTTTACCTTTACCTATACAAAGGGCGTATTGATTTTGTTTTATACTTTGTTATTTTTATTGGTGGTGTAAAACATTCTGGTGTTAAACAAAGTGGAGGATAAAGTTAAAAAAATGTAAGCAAGCAAGCAAGCAAGCAATCAAACAAATCCATGCTTTTTTTAAACAGTGAAAGGTGAGGAATTCCAAAGTCCTTTCAAATAAATTCTTGAATAAAATATCACAGAACGCCACTGGACATTCCTTTCTTTAACGTTTTAACTTTGGAGACAGACTAAATACGATCCAGCACGGACTTACTGTGTCGATATAAAAGGTGTTAGAGCCAACAAAAGAGATGCCATCTTGGAGATCGTAATTGTGGACGCCGTTTTGATAATCTTGGTAGGGGATCACAGTGAGGGAGAAGGGTCCGACGTTGTGCTTGCTCCAATTGGTCAGTTTCACTTCGAGCTTCACTGGATCCCCAACGGTGCAGTCTGCTACAATATCTGAGTCACAGGGTTTTCCTTCCACCAACACGTCTGGAATACAAAAAGAGACAGATGGAGGGGTGAATGCGTTTTGCTTCGAGAATGTGAAATCCTAGAATAGAATAGAATAGAATAGAATAGAATAGAATAGAATAGAATAGAATAGAATAGAATAGAATAGAATAGAATAACAGAGTTGGAAGGGACCTTGGAGGTCTTCTATTCTAGGCCCCTGCTTAGGCAGGAAACCCTACACCACGCCAGACAAATGGCTATCCAACATCTTCTTAAAAACTTCCAGTGTTGGAGCATTCACAACTTCTGCAGGCAAGTTGTTCCATTGAACAATTGTCAGGAAATTTCTCCTTAGTTCTAAATTGCTTTCCTCCTTGATTCCACCCATTGCTTCTTGTTCTACTATTTGGAGAATAGTTTGACTCCCTCTTCTTTGTGGCAGCCCCTGAGATATTGGAACACTGCTAACACGTCTCCCCTAGTCCTTCTCTTCATTAAACTAGAAATACCCAGTTCCTGCAACCCTTCTTCATATGTTTTAGCCTCCAGTCTCCTAATCATCTTGGTTGCTCTTCTCTGCACTCTTTCTAGAGTCTCCACATCTTTTTTACATCGTGGCTACCAAAACTGGAGGCCTTTTAAATGTAATGCCTTTTGCAAACCGAAAGGAAGCAAGTTGCAACCAGAAATGAATACCACAGTAGAGGTAGTCCTCTAGTTACAACAGTCGATTTAGTGACCAAAGTTACAACAGTACTGAAAAACCCTACTTGAGTCAGCCGTGGCAAGTTGGCCATTCAGTTGAGGTAAAAACCTGTTAGTCAGAAAAGAAAAGGTTTTCTTTTTACTAAGGCTTGAAATCCTTGCCTTCACAAATTGTGGGAGCTTCATCACTGGAAGCTTTCAAGAAGAGACTGGACTGTCATCTGTCAGAAATGGTGTAGGGTCTCCAGCTTGGGCAGGGGGTTGGACTAGATGACCTACAAGGTCCCTTCTGACAATCTGTTAAAAAGATCCTGATAATAATAAACATCCATAACTAGCATCTTCTCTAAAGTGGTAAAAGTTTGGCATTTTACAACATGTTTACAATTTTCACCCCACCTCTTTATTAGTATGAAGTTATACTTTTATTTTTTTTTTGTTAAAAGGTTTTTATTTTTATTTCTCATAAACATACTTAAATGTACAGTCTCTTATCCATTGTTAATCATACATATTATCTTTTGACTTTTATATTAGTTCATTCTTCATCCTAAAAAAATAGGGTATATTCGAATAGGAATATACCCTATTTTTTTAGGATGAAGGAGTTATACTTTTATTGAGGTATGGGTTTTAAACAAGAAACCAACATCTTTCATTAATTCTTCGTAACGGAAAACATCTGAATTCACCTAGGCATTTGTAATGTATTTTTTCCTCTTTTGTTATTGTTAAATTGGTATCATTTAACAGGTGAAGAATCCGTAGGAATCTAAACAAACTGACCAACAAATCAGAACACGTATCCACTGCCTGACAGAAATGCAATTGATAAGGGTCCTGCTGGACGCTCCTTCGGGATCGTCGTACCCACTGCCTGTAAAGAGCCGCCTTTATAGCGGAATGGCGGCTCGAAAAAACTCCGTTTCCATGAGGAAACGGAGATAGAGCAGGCTGGGGTGGGTTGAGTCCTCTGCCTAATCCCAAAAGTTTTTTTTTTACTTTTGGGACGGAGCGGAAGAGACTCCCCGTATCCCCAGCCGATGCTCCGGGCTCTGGGAGATCTCTGCTACACGCAGAGCTAGGTGGCAAAAGCAAGCCTGTAAACTTGTAAAACTAATTAAAGAAGACGTGAGCTGGATCGCTGACCCTGAAGCGCAAGTATTTTTTTTCTTATTTTAGAAAAGTTACTGAAGTTGTTTAAGAAGTGAAAGGAAAAAAGATTTTTAAAATGGCGATTGCTGAGGCTTGAAGAGAGGCTGAAAAGGGAAAGTCCTTCCGTTTTCTATTACAAAGTAGCGGAATGAATACTTCTGGCTATAATTGAGGCAAAACCTCACTCTCACTCTTGTTTTTTTTCTCTTTTTTTTTCCTGGGGATCTGATATTGATCTTGGTTGGAAACAAGCCTTTTTTTTTCCTCTCTTTTCCACTAAATCTTGTCTGTGTGGGAAATGGCACAGTTAGACAAACAGGCGGGGGGAAATTCCCCCATTAACAAATTACATCAACAAGTTCTAACTCTCCAGTGTCAGAAACCTGACTTTAATATAATAGAATTTCTTCTTGAAGAGATTGTAAGAAGGGATGAGATTGTGAACCAGCAACTCGAAAAATTTAAGCAGGAAATTAAAGATATTGGTGAATTGGTGAAATCAAAGTTTGACTTTTTGAATCGAAAGATTTTAAAAACAGCTAATGGTTTATCAGACTTTCTGATTCAGTTGGATGCAAAGACTAAACTATTAGAGTCTAAAATGAAAGAAACTGAGGAGAATTTGGATGACAAGATTCAAAAAATTAAAAAAGATTTGGTAAACATTCAGGATAATAGCTCAGAAGATAAACCTAAAATGGAGGTTGACCAAAAGACTGGTAATGAAGAAAATGTGCAACAGAGGATTGAAAGAGAAGTTTTAATGATTCAATATAATTTTACAGAATATGCAATTAGACTGAGAGGTCTGCAGGAAAATAATAGAGATGACTTAAGGAAAATATCTTCTGAAATTCTGGCTGGGATTTTAAAGGTTCAACCTGATGAAGTGTTTTGCAGGATTGATAGAATTTATAGAATAAACTCCTGGTTGGCAAAGCAAAGGCAATTGCCTAGAGATGTGGTGATTTATTTTACAGATAAAGAAATTAGGAATAATATTGTGCAGAACTCTTTTAATTCTACTTTGCAATTTCATGGAAGAAAGATTTGGATTTTTAAGGAGCTCCCGACTAAGATGCTAATGGAGAGGAAGAAATTTGGCTTTTTAGTGACTGAGTTAAAAAAAAGAAATATCCTATTTAGGTGGGATGCCCCAGTTGGTTTAATATTGAGACACCAAGGAGTAAGATATCAACTGAACACTGTTGAAAAAGCGGAAGAATTTTATCAAAAATTTTTTAAAATGAACTTAATATCTTTAGGCACAATACAGGATAAGCAAAAGGAGTTGGAAACAAAAGGAAAATACCAAATTACAGAGGCTGTGGTGGATAAATTGTCTTTGGAACCCCTGGATACACCAGCTGGACTGTTTATAAATATGAGAGCAGTGTCATCCGACTCCAATGTGATGAACCATCAAGTTACAGACAAGTGCGTAAACCAACCAGTTGATATACAAGTGATGGAGAAGAAAGATGAGATGACAAAACAAAACCAACAAGATCAACTCATAAAGCAGAATGAAAATCGATCAGCTGACACACAACTGGTAGGAAGGAAACGAGGATGGAAATTCAACTCGCAAAAGAAAAAGAAAAGAAATAGATCTCATAGAAACAGTAGTTTCTAAACCAAGCAACAGTGAAGCCAGGGACTTTAAAAAATGAATGAATATGTGAAAAGATAGTGGAGGCGAACAATTGTTTAATACTATCTTGAGGATAGTGGCAGATCTCTGCAATGTCGTGATTTTGGGATGTGAAAAGAGCCTTACCTTGTTGGATTTGAATCATCTACTCTGGATCTCTTTTACTGGTAAATATATTATAATTATTTTGAGTTACAAGGCAAGAGAGTCACGCTGGGGCATGCAGAAGATCTGGATGTTACCCATTAAGATGATGGGAATCAACAATCCTGATGAATACCACAACTATAACTATATGGATATAATTATAATGTCACTCGGGTGGTTGTTTTTACTTTTATATATATATGAGGATATCTACTACTGATGGGGGCAGAAGATGATTGAAGATTTTGAACAAACTGTTGCACCAGCATGTTATTTTACCCTATTATGGGTGATGGATTTAACAATCCAGTGGAAAGACACCAAAGAAGATATTATATAGATTATAAATTTAAAGTTATTGTCTTTTTTCTTTTTACAAAATGGAATGCATATATAGATATGTGTATATTTTAGTAAAGTGGGCAGTGGATTATATTTAGAATTGTATTGCATGATTTTGTAGGAATTTGGGTTGAAATAGGTCAGTTTACTGATTGATTAGTTTAAGAAAAAGGATCTTTAAGTCATATATTTAGGGGAGTGGAGGAATTGGATAGAACTGAATAAATGTTAAATTTTGATGTAGGGAGAAGGCCGCTTTAAAATGTTATATTAATATATATAAAAGACTAAATGTTAAATTGTTGTAATAATACACTATAAGTTTAGGGGAGGAGAAAAAGGGCAGATTATCGCAAAAATGGGAGTTATAAGAATATTATGCTAAGGGTCAGTATTTTGAGGAGGGAGTAAGGGAAAGAAAGATATTATGTAATTAGTTATGAAATAGCCTATTGTTGTGAAGAAGTCACAGGGGGGGATGGGTGGTGAGGGGGGGTTAGGGAAGAGGGGGGGGAAAGGGGGAAAAACTTGTATTTGAAAACTTTTTCAATAAAAAAAAAAGAAATGCAATTGATAATAATGGCGGGATGTTCGTTTAATCTTGATTAGGCAGCAAACTGCAGTTAATTCAAAATAATATTCATTAGTAAAAAATATGTACAGGTATTGCCAGCGGGGATAACATTTTAAAATATATACCCATTTTTTTTAAATTATTATTATCATGATCAGCTCTTCCTGAATGACACAAAAGAGTTTAGGTATCCTTAACACCTTCAAATCCTCATCAACTGACAGAGCTGTGAAAAGGTCAGAAACATTCATTTTGGGTAGATTAATTTAGCAATAACAAGCCTCAAATCAACCGGGTCAACTTTCTTCATTTATTTCATCACATTCTTGCTTCAACCTCTCCTCTCTGTTATTTTTAGTTTTGTCAGTAGAAACCATTTGAGCTAAACCTAATATTTTGTCACTGTCACAAGCCCTCCCAGCTGCCTGTGTTTGTGCATGACAAATCGCCCCAAAGATCTCACCACAGCTTGGCAAAAAAACCCCCCCAAACCCCGTTCCTATTCATGCCAGTCGTACATTTTTCAGAAATAAAAAGAGAGAGGGCCGTTGAATAGAAAACCTTTACGAATGAAGAAGAGGACTGCAAATGAAGCGTTCCTTTTGTGCACGTGTTCGACACGTCTCGGGCTTCTCTGCCGAGACATTTCCGGCAAAGTAAATTTCCCGGTTTTCTTGGCAAATCAAGGCAGGGGTAATTAGCAATTGCACACTGAGCTCATTCCAAGGAAAATATGGATGTCGCCAGGAGAATAGGTTGATGGACAGAACACATGATGGCTGTCAAACGCCGGAGAAATCAGAAGATTCGGGCAGTTCAAATGAGTATAAAGATTTATTGCAAGCTTAAGCGCTCTACAAGAATCTGACCAACTAACCGGCAAGGGAAATGCATGGGAGATAGGAAAAGCAATCAAGGAGAGCTGGACTTACAGATCTGTTGCGGGCACGCAGGGACTCATGACTTATGATGTGCTTGACCCCTCCATCGGGCTCAGCCTGGTAATTCCCCTACAATGGCTGGGTTAGTGGTAAGAAAAAGCTTTCTTTAATTTCTCCAATCTTTTCGGTCCAAAGTTTGGGATCAGGTCTCTTATTCCGCTCATCCAGCACTTTACCCATAATTAACAGTAACAGATTTAACGGATTAACAGAATTGGACCTAGGGGGGAGGGTTGAATCTAGTCCAACCCCCTGCCCAAGCAGGAGACCCTACACCATTTCTGACAGATGGCAGTCCAGTCTCTTCTTGAAAGCTTCCAGTGATGAAGCTCCCACAACTTCTCACTGTCAGGAAAGTTCTCCTTATTTCTAGGTTGAATCTCTCCTTCATCAGTCTCCATCCATTATTCCTTGCCTGGCCTTCAGGTACTTTGGAAAATAGCTTGACCCCTTCCTCTCTGGGGCAGCCTCTCAAATATTGGAAAACTGCTGTCATGTCTCCTCTGGTCCTTCTCTTCACTAGACTAGCCATGCCCAGTTCCTGCAACCATTCATCATATGTTTTAGCCTCCAGTCCCCTAATCATCTTGGTTGCTCTTCTCTGCACTTTTTCTAGAGTCTCAACATCTTTTTTATAGTGTGGTGACCAAAACTGGATAACAGTTGGAAGGGACCTTGGAGGTCATCTAGTTCAACCCCCTGCTCTCACAGGAGACCTATATTATTTCTGATAAATAAGCTGTCCAATCTCTTCTTAAAAGCCTCCAGGGATGGGACACCCACAACTTCCGTAGGCAATTTGTTCCATTGGTTAATTGTTCTCACGGGTAGGAATTTTCTTCTTATTTCTAGATTGCTTTTCTTCTTGGTTAGTTTCCGTCCATTGTTTCTTGTCCTGCCTATAGGTACTTTGGTAAACAGGTTGGCCCCCTCTTCCTGGTGGAAGCCCTTGAAATATTGGAAGACTGCTATCATGTCACCAGTGGTCCTCCTTTTCACTAAACTAGGTACAGTATATCCAATTCCAGCAATTTTTGTTTGTATGTTTTAACTTTTTCTTCTTGTTGTTAGTTGCGAAGTTGTGTCCAACCCATCATGACCCCATGGACAATGTTCCTCCAGGCCTTCCTGTCCTCTACCATCCTCTGGAGTCCATTTAAGCTCACGCCGACTGCTTCAGTGACTCCATCCAGCCACCTGATTCTTTGTCGTCCCCTTTTTCTTTTGCCCTCAATCTTTCTCAGCATTAGGCTCTTCTCCAGTGAGTCCTTCCTTCTCATTAGGTGGCCAAAGGATTTGAGTTTCATCTTCAGGATCTGGCCTTCTAAAGAGCAGTCAGGGTTGATCTCCTCTAAGACTGAGTGGTTTGATCGCCTTGCAGTCCAAGGGACTCGCAGGAGTCTTCTCCAGCACCAGAGTTCAAAGGCCTCCATTCTTTGGCGCTCAGCCTTCCTTATGGTCCAACTTTCACAGCCATACATTGTAACTGGGAAAACCATAGCCTTGACTATATGCACTTTCGTTATAATTTTTGCTGCTCTTCTCTGAACTCTTTCCAAAGCCTTGACATTTTTATCTTTTTCATTAACATTAAAGTTGATAATGGCAGAAGGCTTAATACCGGTATCAGATATAGAATTTAGATAGTTCAGTGGTCTCCAGTCCGTACGTTGTATCTGCAATGGGACAGTCCAATGAAGGGTAAACTCACACTCTTCCCTTTTCCTCTGGTGGTGTACCACACCTCCTCTCTATGTGTCCGTGAAAAGCCTCCCGATTCTCACATCCAATTAAAATGTAAAAGGTCACAAGACAGAAACTTCAGATCGGAGAAATTGATTTCATCTTTCCCACAGCCAATTAGTCTACGATTGATTTAGGGTTTGTATGCCGTAGAGAGATTAATTATTTCCTGAACGCAAAACCTAACCTGGCAGCCATCCAAGAGGTATAAAGGCAGCTTTGCTCTGTCAAACGATCAGCCCTGTTTGCAGAGGTACGGGGGGAGGCAGCCGATTACGGGGAAACTACCTTGACACAGCTGCACACCTCAACCAAGAAATTATTTCGGTTTCGGGTCCCTCGCTAACGCAGAAACGGCTGACGGCACTCGGTGGAGCTCACTTAACATTCTCGTTTGCAAAAGAGTAAAGTCCGGGTATCGTGTGTTTGGCTTGCTAACACAGATGGCATGTAAAAAAAGAGATTACATGAGCTGTTTGTTAAGGATTTGATCCCGTCAAAAAGCTCTAGGTTTTTATACGGAGTGGAGTGGAGTGGAGTGGAGTGGAGTGGAGTGGAGTGGAGTAGAGTAGAGTAGAGTAGAGTAGAGTAGAGTAGAGTAGAGTAGAGTAGAGTAGAATAGAATAGAATAGAATAACAGAGTTGGAAGGGACCTTGGAGGTCTTCTAGTCCAACCCTCTGCTCAGGCAGGAAACCCCGTACCATTTCAGACAAATGATCATCCAATATCTTCTTAAAAACCTCCCGTCTTGGAGCATTCTCAAGCCAGAAGTTGTATGTGCTTCATCACTGGAGGATTTTAAGAAGAGACTGGACAACCACCTATCTGAAATGGGTTAGGGTCTCCTGATTAAGGGTTGAACTAGAAGACCTCCAAGGTCCCTTCCAACTCTCTTATTCAGTTACTCCACTATTAGGTCAAACTGCAATGATTTGCTTAACAAGCATGTCCATAAAGCGGATAAAATTGGTCATGACTGACTGAACAACCGGCTTCGGGCCCAGATTGGGATCAGAATTTGAGGTCAACCTGTACATTTTCATCCCATCTGGAGAATCCCACTCACTTATCTTTGTTTCTCCCTCTCCTGTGAACCGCAACTAGCATTTTAACTTTGTTAGACAGAGTACGATACTGGGATTTAGAATGCAGCTGCAACCTAACAACCAAGTGTTAAGCACACATAAATGTTTCTCAGCCAAGGTGAATCACATCCAGTACTCTACATGAGCAGAGAAGTGTTTAAGAAAACAGAAAACAGGATTGGAAGGGACCTTGGAGGTCTTCTAGTCCAACCCCCTGCTTAGGCAGGAAACCCTACACCACTTCAGACAAAGGGTTATCCAACATCTTTTAAAAACTTCCAGTGTTGGAGCAACTTCTGGAGGCAAGTTGTTCCACTGATTAATTGTTCTCACTGTCAGGAAATTTCTCCTTGGTTCTAATAAGTTGCTTCTCTCCTTGATTAGTTTCCACCCATTGCTTCTTGCCCTGCCTTCTGGTGCTTTGGAGAATAGCTTGACTCCCTCTTCTTTGTGGCAGCCCGAGAAGGGCTGTGTTGCAGTTATTTCTCCATAAGGCATGGGAAGAACTCAGTGGTGGCTTGCCCCTGGTTCGGACCGGTTTGCAAGAACCAGTAGTAAAATCAGCGGGAGGCTCCACCCACTGATCTGGACATCATCAGAAGTGATCTGCGTACATGCAGAAGTTTCTGCGCATGTGCAGAAGAGCAAACACATGCACAATCAAAGCGAGCACGCAGGCATGATGCGAACCAGTAGTAAAGGTAAGTAGAACCCACCCCGGAAGATCTGCATACATTGAGAATGGTTGAGAATAATTGTAACAGTAAAGATTATGAAAGAATCTATCGTTTGCTTAAAGTTCAAGCTGGAGCTCAAAAGAAGATAGAACAAAGAGCAGAGTCATGGATTATAAATTCAGGGAGTCCTTGACTTACGACCCCGATTGAGCCAACATTTCTGTTGCTAAGCAAGACCCTTGTTAAGCGAACTTCCCTCATTTTATGGTCTTCCTTGACACAATTGTTGAGCGAAACACTGCAGTTCTTAAGTTAGCAACGCCGTTGTTAAGTGAATCTGGCTTCCCCATTGACTGGGTGAAACCAGGCTTAATAGCAGTAACTGTGAGAGGGATCTTGGAGTCTTAGTGGACAACCAGCTAAATATGAGCCAGCCGTGTGCGGTAACAGCCAAAAAAGCCAATGCAGTCTTAAATTGCATTAACAGAGGGATATAATCAAGATCAAGTGAGGTACTAATACCACTCCATAAAGCCTTAGTAAGACCACACCTAGAGTATTGCATCCAGTTTTGGTCACCACACTATAAAAAAGATGTGGAGACTCTAGAAAAAGTGCAGAGAAGAGCAACCAAAATGATTAGAGGACTGGAGACTAAAACATATGAAGAACGGTTGCAGGAACTGGGCATGGCTACTCTAATGAAGAGAAGGACCAGGGGAGACATGATAGCATCTTCCAATATTTGAGGGGCTGCCATAGAGAGGAGGGGGTCAAGCTGTTTTCCAATGCACCTGAAGGCCAGACAAGGAACAATGGATGGAAACTGATCAAGGAGAGATTCAACCTAGAAATAAGAAGAAATTTTTCTGACAGTCAGGACAATCAACCAATGGAACAGAAGTTGCCTTCAGAAGTTGTGGGAGCTTCATCACTGGAAGCTTTCAAGAAGAGACTGGACCGCCATCTGCCAGAAATGGTGTAACGTCTCCTGCTTGGGCTGCGGGTTGGATTGGATGACCTCCAAGGTCCCTTCCAACTCTGTTAATCTGTACTTCAGACTTGGCTTGTCAGAAGGTGGCAAAAGCGGGTCGCATGAAACCTGGGATGCTGCATCCTAAACATGAGCCACACTCCGAATTTTGATGGTGTGACCCTGGGGATGGCTGCAAAGGTCACGAGTCGCCTTTTTTTCAGCGCCGTTGTAACTTCAAATGGTCGAGCACCAACTGTAAATAGGATTAAGTTCCTGCCTGCTTTCAAATTACCTGGGAGAAGTCTTAGGAAATTGCTGCTCTGTTGCAATCCAATTTAGTAATGACGGAAGCACATCCTTTGGCCTGGGCTGTTTAAAACCAGGCAAATTCCTTTCCTTCTCTCTCTTCCCCCACCCTATAAAAATCTGAAGCGGCTGCTGCCAGCTTCTTGTTTCAGCTTCCCGAAGCAGGAGGTTGGATAAAATTCCCTTCCGCTGCTGAGCTCTTGTTCCAACCCTCCCAATCTGTGCTGAGTTTTTCTTTAATCAAAGGAGCCCGGGCATTGTTCCTGGGCCATTGCAGCCCCTTCTTCCCCCATATTGTGGCACGAGTTTTTTTTCCCTTTAATCTTCCCAGCTGACGTCCTCTTTCATTTGCAACACCGGATTTGGCCATCGCTTGGTTTTTGCGGTCATGAAAAAAGCCGGAGAGGTTAGGCAGGTCCATCCAAACCAAACAGATTCATAAACAGCGGATTCTCTTCTCCTCGGACACATCGCACAAATGCCAAATGGCAATTGGGTGACAGCTGAGCCTCCTATTAACGGGTGTATTATTTGCGGTAAATCTGTGCGACGCATTTCAACTCTCTGATTCACGTTTAAACTTAGAAGTCCCCATTTGCTAGTATATAAAAATACATACGTACACGTAAGGCAAAACAGTAAGTTTGGGACGGCAAGAGATCTGGCAAATCAAATTGCCTGCAATCCCCGCCATGCTAAATACCCAAAGCAGCATGCTGTCGGTTTGTTTGTTTATTTAGGAAATTTATATGGCCGCCTATTCGCTCACAGGGATCCTAGGTGGCTTACAAGCAATAAAAGCACAGTATAGAAAATTAAAACAACAACACACATAATAACTCTCCAACCCCTGGCGACAACAAACAAACAAGCAACTTGGTGGGCTCCATCACACTCTGGGCTCCCCAGGCCCGCTGGCGAAACCAAGTCTTCAGAGCCTTACGAAAGACCATCAAAGTGGGAGCCAGTCTAATCTCTGAATTTCTGACCAATCAATCAATCAGAATAGAGTTGGAAGGGACCTTAGAGGTCTTCTAGTCCAACCCCCTGCTCAAGCAGGAGACCTTATAACATTTCAGATAGATGGATGTCCAGTCTCTTCTTAGAAACCTCCAATGATGGAGCACCCACAAGTTCTGAAAGCAATCCGTTCCTCTAGTTGATTGTTCTCATTGCTGGAAGTTTCTCCTTAATTCCAGGTTGCTTCTCTCCTTGGTTAATTTCCATCCATTGTTTGATAATTGTCAGGATTCCAAGCCATGGTGAAATTCAAATTTTTTTTATTACCGGTTCTGTGGGCGTGGCTTGGTGGGCGTGGCAGGGGAAGGATACTGCAAAATCTCCATTCCCTCCCCACTCCAGGGGAAGGATACTGTAAAATGCCCATTCCCTCCCCACTCCTTTTTTTTTTTTTTGGTTTGATTTATATGCTGCCCTTCTCCGGAGACTCAGGGCGGTTTACAATGCGTTAAGCAATAGCCTTCATACTTTTGTATATTTATACAAAGTCATCTTATTGCCCCCACAATCTGGGTCCTCATGTCACCTACCTTTGAAAGGATGGAAGGCTGAGTCAACCTTGAGCCTGGTGAGATTTGAACTTGCAGTAATTGCAGGCAGCTGATGTTAATAACAGTGCTTTAGTCTGCTGCGCTACCAGGGCTCCTAGTGGAAGGATATGGCAAAATCACCATTCCCACCCCACTCTGGGCCCAGCCAGAGGTGGTATTTGCCAGTTCTCCGAACTACTCAAAATTTCCACTACTGGTTCTCCGAACTGCTCAAAATTTCCGCTGCCGGTTTGCCAGAACCTGTCAGAACCTGCTGGATTTCACCCCTGATTCCAAGTAATAGATCAGCTTCAGGGTTGACAATGATATTCAAAAGGGAAGGGGCCACCATGGAGAAAGGCCTTCTTCTGGGTCCCACAGATGTAGGGGACAGGACCCACAACATTCCTTGCCTTCCCACTCTAGTGGATTCGGTGGTTGTGACCAGCAAGAAATGGTCCCTCAGATAACTTGATCCCAAGCCACGAAGGGCTTTAGAGGTGAGAACCAGCACCTTGAATTGCACCTGGAAACAGATGAGCAACCAACGCAGCTCCCCGCAGGAGAGTTAATACATGTCACACTTAGGTCTGCACAGAACCAGGCAGGCTGGGGTGCATTTTGAACCCACTCGAGCTTCTGACTATTTTCAAGGGCAGCCCAATTGTTTCCTGCTCCTCGCTAGAACTTTTCAAATGTCATTTTTCAGCATCCTGAGATGCTAAACTTGACAGTCAGCACCTGAACTAGAAGGCTACAAGAGTCAACAGATCCAGACGTGATAGCAGCGAGCAAATGTGGATGTTCAAAGTAGAGACCGATTCCACAGCAAAATCTGGTGGACATCAAAGCAGATGATGAATGCTTTTATGAGGTTGGCCCTGCCGTTAGGCCACTGAGGTGGACAACTCAGGTGACAGATGATGGAGGTTGCAAAAAGCTACCTAGAATAGAGCTGTAGTAGTCACAGAGGTAAGATAATGAAAAGTGATGGTTGCTGGTATTTGAATAGGGTAACACTTGCATTTTGTTAAACTACCCTTGTTTCAGGGGTAAAATGCTCCCAGTTCGGACTGGATCGCCCGATCCAGTAGTGATGGTGGTGGGTGGTTCGGAGAACCGGTAGCAAAAATCCCTGCCCCCCCCCCACCCCCAACCATGCCCAGCTGAGCCGCACGATTATCAGAGGCTTTTTTTTTTTTACTTTTAAAAGAATTTTTTCTACAACCTCTTCCGATGAAAAAATGCTTTTAAAAATAAAAAAAAAAAGCCTCTGATGATTGTGCGGCTCAGCTGGGATCATCAGAGGCTTTTCAAAGCATTTTTTTCTGCAACCTCTTGACCGAAGAGGTGGTTAAAAAAATGCTTTGAAAAGTCTCTGACGATCCCAGCTGAGTTCCCTGATTGGCAGAGAGGCTTTTCATAGCATTAGAAAAAATGCTTTGAAAAGTTTTTTTTTAAAAAAAATTGGCCACGCCCACCCAGTCACATTACCACCCCCAAGCCACGCCCACAGAACCAGTAGTAACAGATTTTACATTTCGCCCCGCCTTGTTTATATCCCAATCGAAGGACTACCGATTCAGACAAACAATCAATAAATAACAGTCTAATCAAGGAACCACCAAGAACATTCCCAGCACTGACAAGATAAGCGACTTGTATATAAACAGAGACCCAACCCCACTCCCTTCTAGCGCTGATGCTGTTACCTAGTTGGGTAATGAAACAACCAAGAAAACAACCAAATTCAGAGAGCACCAAGAACCCCACAGTCCTCCTCTTCCTCCTCTGTACAAACTCTACATCCTTCTAAGGCTGATGCTGTTACCTACTTGGGTAATGAAACGTCTGCAAGAAAACAATCAGTACCACACAGTCCACCTCCTCCTCTCCATAAACCCCACACCCTTCTAGGATTGATAGTGTTACCTAGTTGGATAATAAAACACCTGCCAACCCCCCCACCCCCAAACTCAGGGAGTATCAAGGACCACCCAGTCTTCCTCCTCCTCTCCACAAACCCTAAACCCTTCTAGGACTGATGCTGTTACCAAGTTGGGTAATGAAACATCTGCAAGAAAAAAAAAACCAAGTTCAGAGAGCACCAAGGACCGGACATTTTACTCTTTGTCTTAGGTAGTGAAGTGTTAGCAAAGAGTAGCAAGAAGAAGCAGAAGAGAAATGGTATAGAGCTATTTGGACATAACGTTACGTACTGTTATTTATTTACTCCATTTGAAACCCCGCTTGCCGCTTATTCCAAAATTCAAGGCTGCTTAGAGCAATTTAAAAATATATAAATGCAACAATAAAAAAACAACAATGCACTTGAAATTAAACTTCTACCGATGGAAGAGAGCAGGCAGAGCTAAATCACGGTTATTCATTAAAGGGGTATGTGTTAAAGCCAATTCATTCTAAAATAAAATGGTTTTTCGTTTCCACCCCAATGAAGAATGAAGACACACAACACTTAGCATTGTACCATCTGGATGAAAAACAATCATCGTTGCTGTTCGGGAGCTGCAACTGCGCATGACAATCAAGAGGCAACTCTTCTGAGATTGCAGAGAGGAAAACGAGAAGGGAAAATAAATATACAAAATCCATCCCCTGACATAATAGCGCTTTTTTTTTTTAAATGCCAAACTTGCTCACAAGAAAGGATCAATCTCAGCATTCCTAAAAGAGAAGTTTACCACAAAACAATAATAATGATAATAATAAAAATGATTTCATTCTCCAATATGTCCTCATTTTAAATAAAGAGGAGCTCTGGCTGACAGAACTCTTTTAACAATTTTTTTTTTTTTTAAAAAGGCCAATCAAGACAGAAACCAGGGTGCGTGCAAGTGTTGCATGTATTTGGAATATAAAACCAGAAGAAAACTCTTTGTACGGCACATATTACCGCAAACCTCAAAACTAATTTGTTGAACAGTCCATTGCTTTCATAATCCTCTTTAGCTTCCTAATCTCCAGAAAGTTTCCCATTCATGAACAACATTTTTAAATTGAATTAGTGGGAAGGAGAGGGAGGGAGGGAGGGAGGGAGGAAGATGAGAAAGGGAAAAGGGAGGGAGGGAGAAGGGGAGAGGGAGGGAGGGAGCGATGGGAACAGGGAGGAAGGAAAGAAGGGGAGGGAGGAAGGAAAGAGGGAGGAAGGGATGGGAACAGGGAGGAAGGAAAGAAGAGGAAGGAGGGAAGGAGGAAGAGGGAGGAAAGGGGATGGGAACAGGGAGGAAGGAAAGAAGGGGAGGGAGGGGGGAAGGAAGGGAGGAAGGAAGGAAAGAGGGAGGAAGGGATGGGAACAGGGAAGAAGGAAAGAAGGGGAGGGAGGAAGGAAAGAGGGAGGAAGGGATGGGAACAGGAAGGAAAGAAAGGAGGGAGGGGGGAAGGAAGGGAGGAAGGAAGGAAAGAGGGAGGAAGAGATGGGAACAGGGAGGAAGGAAAGAAGAGGAAGGAAGGAGGGAGGAAGAGGGAGGAAAGGGGATGGGAACAGGGAGGAAGGAAAGAAGGGGAGGGAGGGAGGGAGGGAGGAAGAGGGAGGAAAGGGGATGGGAACAGGGAGGAAGGAAAGAAGGGGAGGGAGGGAGGGGGAAGGAAGAGAGAAAGAAAGGAAAGAGGGAGGAAAGGATGGGAACAGGGAGGAAGGAAAGAAGGGGAGGGAGGGGGAAGGAAGGGAGAAAGGAAGGAAAGGGGGAGGAAAGGATGGGAACAGGGAGGAAGGAAAGAAGGGGAGAGGGAGGGAGGGAGGGAGGAGGAAAGAAGGAAGGATGGATGGAAGGAAGGAAGGAAGGAAGGAAGGAAAGGAGGGAGGGAGGTTGGATCCAACATTTTTTGATTTGTAATTTTCTTCCAAATTATTTTGAAAGCAAAAATTTGGGCAAATCCCCAGGAGACAGTGAGTTCTAGTTCCGCCTTAGGCACGAAAGCTTGGATGTGACACGGAAGACCTTAAAGGTTGGAGGGCGATTTTAAGAAAAGGACGTACGATGCCCTTGAATTCAGATTGCAAATCGAGATCATGCCTAAGCTTCAGGATACAATATATAGGAAGAAAACTAAGCAGTTTGGCACAGCAGCACAAAGCAGCTGAGATTTCAGAAGGAAAACGACTAGAAAAACACGGCAAGGTAGGAAGGGAAAACGAAAGAAGGCACGAAAGACAAGACTTGGCAACAAGAGATCGGAGCAGAAAGGTTTTTCATGTATGATGGAAGCGTTTTAGCAACTGACAATTAACTTGCTACCAAAGCCTTATGTTAAGTGATAAGTTTAAAAAAAATATCAACCAGAAATGGAAGAGTAATTCAGTTGCAGCTGAGCATTATCTGGTCAGTGCGATGGGTTCCAAAAGAACCACAGCCCGGACTTCATAGTGGAGGAATATGGAGGAATATGTTGGGGAGTGTGTGGCTGGGGAATTCTGGGAATTGAAGTCCACACATCTTCAAGGGGGCCAAGGTTGCAAAACACTGGACTAAACCATGATTGAAGCCATGAAGTGGCTTCTATTCTTTGTTTTAGATGGGATTACGGGGGTCTTTGTCTGGGGGGGGGCAAGATGGATCTATCTGGTTCTGATGGGATTAGGCAAAAAGAGAAGCTGGGTTTGATCCTGAACGCATCAAAAAGATGGGAAGGAAAAGGGTACGGACTCCATTTTGTTTGTGTTCTGCCCCAGCTACGGACCCCAAAGAACTCAGCACACCCAAAGTCTGTACAAACCTTAGTTTACTAAATTAAATCAGTTTTTTTTCCAAACAAAGGCTGTTGTCAGCGTCTCAGAACTGACATAGAAAAGGGAGAAGCCTGAACTTTTGCCTGCTAAATCCCTTTGAAGATTCGGTCTCCTCGGAGATGGGGAGGGGGGAGACATTCCTGTGACCTGACGGAGAAGGAATCAGGAAAGTGACTTGGAAGATAGCCAATGAGAAGCAGAGAATTGGGGATTGGAAAGGGAGGGATTGGGGGGCAAAAGTCAGTACTGACCGCGAAAAGAGTCAGGATCAGATTGCTGTGCTCGAATAAAGAGAACAGCTGTTTCTTAACTTTCTTAATAGCCTACAAGAATCCAAAGAATAAATAATCTTAATCTTACTATGGTTGACAGAATGCCCAGAAGCAATTTGCAGAGAACTAAGATCAAGGCACGAAGGAGAGTGAATGAAGTTGTTCCCTGCAAATTGCTTCAGTCGGCGTTCCTTCTTAAATAGGCTAAGGGAGTGGCCAATTAGCCCCAAGCCTTACTCTCGAGGAGACCTTCTCCTGAGGAGCCCCTCCTGCCTTTTGGCAACTCTGCATGCCCGTGCATCGAGAAGAGGCTCCTCCTCTTCATCCTCTTCACTTAAGGGAGCTTCTGGAGGTTCTGAAGGCCCCGGCTGAATCCCCGCCTCTGGCACCACATCTTCTCCAGCCTCCTCATTGTCCAATTTGAGTGCCAGCTACACAGGCTGCTGGCGCAGCACCACACCAGCCTCCTCGCTGTCCGAATCAGCCACCAGCCGCACAGGCCGCGTACGGGCCACAACAGTTTGTTAGATTCCCCCCCCCCCCACCAAAACAAGCTTAATTCTAGTAGATCTGAAAGAAGAGGCAATAAAACAAGGTTGTGTTGGTAATTTCCCAGGGCACCGTCAATATTTGCGGTCTTGGGACTATTTTGGTTGATGAGAATCGGTTAAGGTTGTGTAGAATTACAGCTCTGGGAATCTGTGCCAAGATCACCCTGTGGCTTTCCTCCTCCCGCAGTTGGACAAGCCAATTGTGGATCTCATTACGACGATCACACCGGCATTCTTTTGCAACTATTGATATTAAAATCGTATTTTAAAGCAACGTTTCACTTTTATTTTGCTCTCTTGGATTGCACGAAGTTTCTTCTTCTCTTAACTGCTCAATCTGGACTTGACCAGAAGGCTGGCTGACGTTTTTTGGGGGACATTTGGAGGTACAGGTAGTCCTCGACTTACAACAGTTTGCAGAGTGGCTGTTCGAAGTTACAACGGCACTGAAAAAAAGTGACTGGTGATCATTTTTCACACTTATGACCGATTGCGGCATCCCCGTGGTGACGTGATTTACATTCGGATGCTGGACAACTTCAACCGTCACAAATGGCTCGCATTTATGACGGTTGCAGTGTCCTTGGGTCATGTGATCTGACCCAAGATCACATGACCTTGGGTCATGACATGACAAGATCTGCGACTTCTGACAAGCCAAGTCCGTGGAGGAAGCCAGTTTCACTTAACGACCGGGTTACTAACTTAAAAACTGCAGTGATTCACTGAAAAGCTATGGAAAGAAAAAGTCATAAAATGGGGCAAATCTCATTTAGCAATAGAAATGACATGTCCCGATATCTCAGGGGCTGCCCCAAAGAAGAGGGAGTCAAGCTGTTCTCCAAAGCACTTGAGGGCAGGACAAGAAGCAATGGGTGGAAACTAATCAAGGAGAAGCAACCTAGAACTAAGGAGAAATCTCATGATAGTGAGAACTGTCAGAATGCCCCAACACTGGAAGTTTGAACAATCATTTGTCTGGAATGGTATAAGGCAATGATGGCTAATCTTTTCCGGACTGAGGCCCCAAAGCGTGCCAAACCCCCAAAATGCAATGCGTGCGCGACCCCCGCACATGTGCCCCGCCCCCCACGCATGCACCCCCAGCATGTGCCCTCCCTCCATGCATACATGCCCGCTCCCGCATGTGCCCCGCCCTCCCGCACATACCTACGCACCCTCTACATGGGTGGCAGAGACCCACAGACTAGCTGGCCGGCGGGAGGCGCGCGCACATGCACGGCAAAGCTTAACTGGGGTGACCGCTGGCATGCCCACAGAGAGGGTGCTGTGTGCCATCTCTGGCACGCTTGCCATAGGTTTGCCATCATGGGTATAGGTTCTCCTGCTTGAGCTGGACTAGAAGACCTCCAAGGTCCCTTCTAGCTCGTTCTGTTCTGTTCTGTTCTGTTCTGTTCTGTTCTGTTCTGTTCTGTTCATTCCATTCCATTCCATTCCATTCCAATCCAATCCAATCCAATCCATTCCAATCCAATCCAATCCAATCCAATCCAATCCAATCCAATCCAATCCAATCCAATCCAATCCAATCCAATCCAATCCAATCCAATCCAATCCATTGTTCTGTTCTGTTCTGTTCTGTTCTGTACTGTTCTGTTCTACCGTACTCTATCCTATCCTACCCTACCTTAGTCTAGTCTACTCTTGTTCTACTCTACTCTACCCTACTCTATTCTAAATTTTGCCCTCGATTGTGATTGTAGCTGCTGTCAAGGAGCTTCTGAATCTCTATGAGCTTCAAACGTTTACTGCCACTCTAGGCATTAGTTTACAAACCCGAGAAGACTTTTCTTTTATGAATTTATTATTTATTATCATGATGAACTAATCTGGAAGCACTTTTGAAGAATCTGAATGAAAACTCGGAACTTTCTTGAGCACTCCCCCCACCCCTCCCGAAGTAACTCTGGCCTACAATTAACGAAAATATAAGCCATTATCTGGTCTGTGTTTATTTTTTTATTTGACTCTGGTAGTTGCCCATCTTCAACAAATGACCTTTACGAATTATATTTCTGAAAAAAAAAGCATGGAACAACATTGAATGTTTCCTGTTATTTTGTAGCCAAAGAAAAAATATTTGTAAATTTTTTTTAACCACCTGTTCATTAATGATATACATTATGACCCATAGTGACAATATATAATATATAGGGTACACATGTGGGAGTATGAGTAATACTTTAGTTATATGATTTATGAGTAGATAAGAATGTACTCTGTCCTCATAAGGTAGATATTTGAAAGCGTAAGATGCTTTGAATCACAGCAATCATGGTTCTGCGGAGGAAGAAACGGATGTAATACAGACCTGTAAATTGCCTTTGCCGAGGGCAGTTGCTGAAGGCATTTGATTTGACAGGCTGGGCGCATAGATATAGAATATTTTTTTCTGGAACAACCATATATTTCCCAATATACTTGGGAGTTTAGGTTTAACTTTCTTACAGGAAATTTATCAACTCACAAAGCATCCCTGGCCTGCTCTTGAGTTGCCGTAGACAAGGGGGATGGGAAACCGATGAAGCAATCCGGCAGCCAAAGACAGGAGCACATTCTAGACATATCTTTTTCAAGGCTGTCACCCACGGTTACCTACAGAGGCTGGAGGGGAGTGATCTCTACAACCCAGAAAATTAATCTGTTGGTGAATGTGATTGATGACACACCCTGGGAGGAGGGGGAAACAGGGTCATGATTAGGGCCATAAATTATGTGGGGTCAGAGTTGATTTCATTTGGGAACGTGCCGACATGGAGCTCCTAATAAATAACTGGATTTCTTTTAAAGCTTGGCTCGAGGCGCATGATTTAATTAGGGCATCCCTCAGAACCCTGACAAAATCCTTATCTTACAACCACAACTGGGGCCAAAAAATGAATCACCAAGTGGTGCGGTCATTAAGTGAGATATCATGTGACTCCTATCCGATTTTTACCACCTTTTTTTTGCTAAAGTTTTGTGTGAATCCTTGTGGTCTGTAAGCGAGACATCGTGTCACTACAACTTGCAACTTTCTCTGCTGATTCCCCCAATTTGTTTGCCGGAAGCCGGCAAGGGGAGGTGGCAAATGGTGATCACATGACCACAGGACACTGCAGCCATCAGAAATGCGAGCTGACTGCCATGTGCCCAGATCACAATCACATGGCTGGAGGGGGGAACGTTGTGACAGTTATAAATTCTGGTCATTAAGTTACTTTTTTACAGCACTGTCATAACTTCAAATGATCCCTAAACAAATGGTCATCAGTTGAGGACTAGCTATACAGGTAGCCCTCGACTTACAACAGTTCATTTAATGTCCGTTCGAAGTTACAATAGCACTGAAAAAAGTGACCGTTTTTCACACTTATGACCGTTGTACCCTCCCCACGGTCACATGATTTACGTTCGGATGCTCGACAACTGACTCACATTTATGATGGTTGCGGTGTCCCAGGGTTACATGATCCCGTTTTGTGACTTTCCAACAACCGAAGTCAATGGGGAAACCATATTCACTTAACAACTGTGTCAAGGAGAGTCATAAAATAGGAGAAAACTCACTTAACAAATTTCTCGCTTAGCAACATACATTTTGGCCTCAATGGTGGTCATAAGTTGAAGACTACCTGTAGCTCATGAGAGGTTTATCTGTGGACCGGATGGGGCATGGTTTTGTGTGCTGCCTACATCCCGCGAATGGGACTTTGCTTGTTTGTGCGGCCCAGTTTCTGGCATGCCGCGGCCCGGTACAGTTCCACGGACCGGGGAGGACGGACCAGGGGTTCGTGACCCCCACTCCGTTCTACATAAAGAACTTTCCATTTTCAATTTTTAAACAGGATTTTTATTCTTGTATTGCATCGGTGGGATACAACGACAGGTTCTTTAGGCTACTGGAAAATAAATGGGGAGCAGAGAAATTAATGGATACAACAGCCTGCCTTACAAATATGACTGTGCAATTCTGGAAGCATGCCCCTTATTTCAGGAAAAGGGGCCAAGAGAGAAAGACGGCCACAGAAAGAAGCTAAAGGAGAATGTGTGCAAAATTGGTGGCGAGCTTCCCTCCCAAACAGTCATATTAAAATCCATTCGGTTTGCAGAGAAGTCCTTGCCGTTAGAAATCGGATCTTCTTTCTTCTCCGATATTTCTTAGTTCATTCCAATCCAGCAGTAAGACTAAAAGATGAACTCTGGGGGTGATTAGCCCAGAACATGAAAACCTTGTAATCAAAATAAATTGTTTTTTTTTTTTAAAGACTGTTCGGGAACTAGAGACGGAGCTATTATTCTCCTGAAATTATATTTCTTTTCCCCTGTTATGCGGTGGCTTCTAGTTAACCCAGCAAAATCAGAGAGGCAACATACCTGTTTTATATTTGGATTCGCATCGGTTTACTCAAGATCAAGCTGCCTCTATGGTATGAATATTGTAACTTGCTGATAATTATGACTCTCTGTGCTCTCCATATTCAAAGATTTGAATATGGAAAAATACAAGGATATCAGCCTGGCAACCAAATAGAGATTAGTCTGTTCTATCGTGTAGCCCATAGCTACCTATAGTTCAATGGTGGGTTTCAAATTTTTTTACTACTGGTTCTGTGGGCGTGGCTTGGTGGGCGTGGCAGGGGAAGGATAGACTCGCCTGGAATTAGTCCAGGCGAGTCATGTCTTGCCTGGACTACTGCAATGCTCTCTATATGGGGCTCCCCTTGAGGAGCACCCAGAGGCTCCAACTGGTCCAGAATGAGGCCGCGCGGGTGATTATGGAAGTGACGTGGCGCTCCCATGTAACACCTCTCCTGCGCGAGCTGCACTGGCTCCCGGTGGTCTTCTGGGTACGCTTTAAGGTGTTGGTTCTCATCTTTAAAGTGCTCCATGGCTTAGGGCCAGGGTATTTACGAGACTGTCTGCTACTACCGATAACCTCCCACCGGCCAATACACTCTCACAGAGAGGGCCTCCTCAGGGTGCCATCGGTCAAGCAATGTTGGCTGGCGGCCCCCAGGGGGAGAGCCTTCTCTGTGGGGGCACCCGCCCTCTGGAATGAGCTACCTCCTGGAATACGACTGATCCCGGACCTCCGGACCTTCCGTAAGGCCCTGACGACTTATTTATTCCAGCAAGCCGGCCTAGCCTAAATGGTTTTTAATGGGATTTTAAAATTTTATAGACTTGGGGTTTTAAATTGTGAGGCCGGTTGATTTAATCTCTATTAATTATCTTAACTTTTGTATTGTATGTATTTTAATTTTGGCTGTTCACCGCCCTGAAGGGCGGGGAGAAGGGCAGTATACAAATTAAATTAAATTAAATTAAAATAAATAAATAAATATTGTAAAATCTCCATTCCCACCCCACTCCAGAGGAAGAATACTGCAAAATCCCCATTTCATCCCGATCAGCGGGGACTCAGGAAGCAGAGAATAGATTGGGGGCGGGGCCAGTCAGCATTTTTACTACCGGTTCTCCAAACTACTCAAAATTTCCGCTACCGGTTCTCCAGAACTGGTCAAAACCTGCTGAAACCCACCTCTGCCATAGTTGTGAAAGTTGGACTTTAAAAAAATCAAGACGGGAAGAAAATCAATTCGTTTGAGCTGCGGTCTTAGAGAAGGGTCCTGCGTATTCCTTGGACAGCAACGGTGTCTAACAAGCAAGTACTGTGTTGTGCATAACACCATGTATGTCACTGGAAAGCAAAAGTCACAAAATTGTGTCTCACTTATTTTGGCTATGTCATATGGGGGAATTCACTGGAGAAAGCAATTATATTGACCCTTGAAAAACACCCGGAGGCTCCAACTGGTCCAGAATGTAGCCACGCGGGTGATTATGGGCGCAGCTCATTGCGCCCATGTAACACCTCTCCTACGCGAGCTCACTGGCTCCCGGTGGTCTTCCGGGTGCGATTCAAGGTGTTAGTTATCACCTTTAAAGCGCTCCATGGCTTAGGACCTGGGTACCTACGAGACCGTCTTTTGCCACCAATAGCCTCCCACCGACCAGTTCGTTCTCACAGGGAGGGACTACTCAGGGTACCGTCAGTCAAATTATGCCGACTGGCGACTCCCAGGGGGAGGGCCTTCTCTGTGAGGGCTCCAACCCTTTGGAATGAACTGCTCCCTGAGATACGAAATATCCCTGATCTCCGGGCTTTCCGCCGTGCCCTCAAAACCCTGATGTTCCAACAAGTGGGGCTAAACATATGAACATGTGAATGTGGAGTACCATCAGTACGCTGACGACACCCAGCTGTACATCTCCACCCCGGATCACCCCAACAATGCCCTTGAAGTGATGTCCCAGTGCCTGGAGGCCGTACGGATCTGGATGGGGAGGATCAGGCTCAACCCATCCAAGACCGAGTGGCTGTGGTTTCCGACGTCCCGATATAGTCAGTTGACGCCATCACTGACTATTGGGGGTGAATCATTGGCCCCCACGGAGAGGGCTCGCAACTTGGGTGTCCTCCTGGATTCACGGCTGTCTTTAGAAGAGCACCTGACGGCCGTGACTGGGAGGATTTTTTATCAGGTTCGCCTGATTCGCCAGTTGCGTCCCTTTCTGGATCGGGACTCGTTACGCACGGTCACTCATGCCCTCGTCACCTCCCGCCTGGACTATTGTAATGCTCTCTACATGGGGCTCCCCTTGAGGAGCACCCGGAGGCTCCAACTGGCGCAGAGTGCGGCCGCATGGGTGGTAATGGGAGCGTCATGGCACTCCCATGTGACACCTCTCCTGCGCGAGCTGCACTGGCTCCTGGTGGTCTTCCGGGTGCGCTTCAAGGTTTTGGTTACCACCTTCAAAGCGCTCCATGGCTTAGGACCTGGTTATTTACGGGATCGCCTACTACCACCAATAGCCTCCCACCGGCCAGTACGCTCTCATAGAGAGGGACTCCTCCGGGTGCCGTCAGCCAAACAGTGTCGACTGGCGACCCCTAGGGGGAGAGCCTTCTCTGTGGGGGCACCTACCGTCTGGAATGAGCTCCCCCCAGAGATACGGAGGATTCCGGATCTGCGCACCTTCCGTCGCGCTGTGAAGACCTTTTTATTCCATCAAGCGGGCTTGGCCTAATCTCCTCCCTCTTTTAATATGTAAATTTTAATCTGTTTTTAAATTATTGGGGTGTTTTAATCTGTCTGGAGTACATGACAGTACAGGGCGGTATACAAATCAAATAAACTAAACTAACTAACTAAACTCTGGGGTGGGTGGAGAAGGCCGTTTTCGCCCTCCCCAGGCTCCTAGAAAGCCTCTGGAGCCTGGGGAGGGTGAAAAACGGACCTACTGGGCCCACCATGCCATCGCATGTTAAAAGCGGGGGGGAGGAGGTGTGTGCACATGCATGGGGCGCATTGAATTATGGGTGTGGACACGCACAACCTCCCCGCACTCCCCCCGCTTTTGGCACGTGACGGCCAAAAGGTTAGCCATCACTGCTCAAACCTATGGTATTATTTGCAAAGCCATCTCCACTGGCTGTGTAAATATGAATGCTGAAGCCCCAAGCTTTGGCTGCTTCGTTGAAACCAACCATGATTTAAGCACAATGAACTGGAATTAATTAGACACATTTAGGGCTTAACTCACAACCAAGCCTTCCTGATCTCAGCATTTTCCAGATGAAAGCATGAGATATATGTGCCAACTTCATACTACAGACCAAGCATCTGCACTTTAAAAAAATATATATAGTTTTTTTTTACCATGGAGGTCATTCAAGGCTCTTCTTCCAGAAATATGGTAAAGAGTATTTATATTCAGCCTGGCTATGAATAGGAATGCTACTTCTGATGAATTCTGTATTAGTTTAGCTTTGCGGTATTATGAAACAGAAAAGATGTTACAGGTCTGTCTTTTCCAAGCGTGCAGGTACTAGAAGAGGAACAACTTTCTATTTAATTACTGTACATGGCAAATTATTGTACTATGTAAATTACATGAATAGTAAAATATAGAAAATAAAATATTCTGTGTTTTTCGGACTCTAAGACACACTGGAGTATAAGACGCACCAAGATTTTGAAGAAGTAAACAAGAAAAAAAAATTTTTTTTTGCCCTCCCCAGGCGCCAGGAGCACTCTGCAAGGCCTCCCAAATCCTCTGTGCATCCCGTTTTTGTGAAAAACAGCCTGTTTTTCGCAAAAATGGGACCTTCAGAGGATTTGGGAGGCGCAAAGTCACCCAGCCAGTTTTTTTTGCCTAAGGCAGAACTAGAACTCCCCATCTCCTGGTGATTGGACCAAAGTCACCCAGCTGTCTTTTATGCCTAAATCGGGACTAGAACTCACCACCTCCTGGCCCAAGTCACCCAGCCAGCTTTTTTTGCCTAAGGCAGAACTAGAACTCCCCATCTCCTGGTGATTGGACCAAAGTCACCCAGCTGTCTTTTATGCCTAAATCGGGACTAGAACTCACCACCTCCTGGCCCAAGTCACCCAGCCAGCTTTTTTTGCCTAAGGCAGAACTAGAACTCCCCATCTCCTGGTGATCAGACCAAAGTCACCCAGCTGTCTTTTATGCCTAAATCGGGACTAGAACTCACCCCCTCCTGGCCCAAAGTCGCCCAGCCAGCTTTTTTTGCCTAAGGCAGAACTAGAACTCCCCATTTCCTGGTGATTGGACCAAAGTCACCCAGCTGTCTTTTATGCCTAAATCAGGACTAGAACTCACCCACTCCTGGCCCAAAGTCGCCCAGCCAGTCTTTTTTTGCCTAAGGCAGAACTAGAACTCCCCATCTCCTGGTGATTGGACCAAAGTCACCCAGCCAGCTTTCATAACTACGACTAAAGCTAGGAAAGGATGGGTTTCAAATCCAAAGGAATAACTGTGGATCGGAAAGGAAGAGATTGGGAGGCAAAAGGTCAGTCTTGTCCGTCTGTCAGACTACGGTGCTATCTCAAAATTAAATGAATTTCCAAACTGCCAATCTTTAAGGAAATCTTTCTTTAATTGAGCTCAGCTACCGGATCATGACTCTGCACAGGCAAGACTGACCTTTTGCCTCCCAATCCCCCCCTTTCCGATCCACAAATCTCTGCTTCTCATTGGCTGCCTTCCAAGTCATTCTTCAGACTTCTTTTCCTTGTCATTTCCCAGGAATGTGCCCTACCCCCCTCATTTCCACGACAACCGGGCTTCAAAGGGATTTATCAGGCAAAAGTTTCAGAGTTTCTCTTTCGCTCTCCTCTGCTCTCTCTAAGCCAGCGTTGAAAACGCTGACATCCTGATTAAATCCTATGAAGGGTTCAGCCCCCAACCATCCCAAGGCCTATGCCTAGATTTTCAAGGACTTTTTAAAATCATTGTGGGATTCACATCATTTACCTACCGGTTCGCCCAGCACCAAAAATGTGAGCATGCGCATGAGCCCGGTGTTCTGTGCATGAGCTTTGCTCGCGGGCATGCCATCTGCGCATGCACCCGGCCTCAAATACAGGCCTAAATAGGACAGGATAGAGCCAGGGCAGGGGGGACAGGAGTGGGGGCAGGTCCACCCACACCCTGCTACCGGTCCGAATCGGCTGAATGCCACCTCTGATTGTCATGGTGAGAGCCACTCAGGTTTCTAACCCAAGATACATCTTTTTTGAACTTCACAGCTGCCACCAAACCTGCTATCATGGTGTGATATGCAATAGGAGTCATTGGGAAGAAAGGGTGCCATATGATGTTACTTCAGCAATCGTTGCTTAAATCTGTCACACGAAATGGCGGAGAACAATTTATTTATATTCAAAATATTCCTGTAGAAAGAGGCTCCAGAAGCCTTGGCAGGATGCCCTCTATAAACTCCGTGAAAAAAAGAAAAAAGAGAAAAAAAAAAAAGAATCATTCTTAATTGTACATTTCTGTAATCTCCATCATGTCTGATAACAGCACCTTTCAATCCATTGTTACCAGCTGGAACGGACCGCTTAATAGAAAACTGGAGTTAAAAAGCGAAAGGTTTAATAAGGCACCAGCTCAAACGAAGCTACTTCAACATAAATCCAGAAATACAAAGCTGAAGAAAGAAAGGCAACGTTAAAAAAGGGGGAAGTATATGAAATTTAAATCCCAGACACTTTTGTATTTTCTATGCACGTACCGTAAATATCCACATAAATATAGGTAAATTCATAACACAGACGCAGATGTAAATAAAGATAGAAACCTGACAGGTGGTTAGTGATAGCAGATGGGGACAATCAACCCCTAGGCCTCCTTTATATGTTGTGTGTTCTTCTGGGCTCAACACACTCCCCAATGTTGTTCAATATCGGCAGGAAGTCACTTGTGAAGGACATCTGCTGAGAGGTTAGGTATGACCAGGATGCCGATTATTTCAACCCTACCTAAGACAAACAGCTGCTGCCATGGTGATGCTATCCAAATCCTTGGGAATCCTTTAGAGTCAGGATGAGAAGGAAGGAACGAGCTGAATCTGAGCAAGATGGAATGGCTGTAGATTAGGGAGCCATCTGATTCAAGGAACGGTTTTAAATTTGAGAGTGCTTGGCTTACATGTCTCACTTTAAGAGCAGATGGAAGCTGTGCTGAGGAGCACCCCCTATAACTTGGATGATAAGGTAGGGTAGGGTAGGGTAGGGTAGGGTAGGGTAGAATAGAATAGAATAGAATAGAATAGAATGGGATGGGATGGGATGGGATGGGATGGGATGGGATGGGATGGGATGGGATGGGATGGGATGGGATGGGATGGGATGGAATAGAATGGAATGGAATGGAATGGAATGGAATGGAATGGAATGGAATGGAATGGAATGGAATGGAATGGAATGGAATGGAATGGATGGGATGGGACGGGAGGGAAGGGAAGGGAAAGGAAAGGAAAGGAAAGGAAAGGAAAGGAAAGGAAAGGAAAGGAAAGGAAAGGAAAGGAAAGGAAAGGAAAGGAAAGGAAATATGGAATAGAATAGAATAGAATAGAATAGAATAGAATAGAATAGAATAGAATAGAATAGAATGGGATGGGATGGGATGGGATGGGATGGGATGGGATGGGATGGGATGGGATGGGATGGGATGGGATGGGATGGGATGGGATGGGATGGAATGGAATAGAATAGAATAAAATAGAATAGAATGGAATGGAATGGAATGGAATGGAATGGAATGGAATGGAATGGAATGGGATGGGATGGAATGGAATGGGATGGAATGGGATGGGATGGGATGGGATGGGATGGGATGGGATGGGATGGGATGGGGTGGGGTGGGGTGGGGTGGGGTGGGGTGGGGTGAGGTGGGGTGGGGTGGGATGGGATGGGATGGGATGGACTGGACTGGACTGGACTAGAGTAGAGTGAGTAGAGTAGAGTAGAGTAGAGTAGAGTAGAGTAGAGTAGAGTAGAGTAGAGTAGAGTAGAATAGAGTAGACTAGACTAAACTAGACTAAACTAGACTAGACTTTGGCCAAGTGTGATTAGATGCACAAGGAATTTGTCTCTGGTGCATAGGTTCTCAGTGTACATGCAAAATGACAAACTAATAATCATACTAATGATACCAATAAGAGAAGGTAGTGGAACAGATGAGAGGGATAATAGTAATACAGTCCTACTACATGGGTAAATATCTTTAGACATAAGATAGTGCTGTGGAAATTAGGTGTTCAGCAGAGTGATGGCCCAAGGGAAATAACACTTTGGGTCTAGTTGTTTTGGCATGCAATGCTCTCTATAGCCGAGTCCCGAGAAGAGAAATTGAAACAGATTATGTCCAGGATGTTAGGGGTCTGTGGATATTTTTCTTTCTTGTGTTCTTGGAATAATAATAATCTTGGCAGCATTTCAGATGTGGTTTTCCACTGTGTTTGAGCCTAACAAGTTTTCCAGGCAATATATGTGTTCTGTGACTTTAATATGAATATGTATTGTGTGACTTTAAAGTTTTACTGCTGATTCATTGTAATACTGAGTCATGCTGTAATCAGATAATCACTAGTTGTGAATGTATTTAAGAAAGGTACTGTAAAATATTCAGTTGATGATAAGCTACCATTGTGTGTGGAGTTGCTATCATTGTGCTATCATCGGTTGGATGGATCTGCTACCATCGTGGTTTGTGAACCAGAGTGAGCTTGTTATTCTAACCAACTACTGTTTGTGTGGTAAGAAGATTTTTTGTATCACTGGACTGATTTAACTGGCAAAGATTTGGATTGATTTAAAGGCTATGAGATTGTTTTTTCACTATAAAGTAAACTTTTGATAAACCAGTTTGCACATCTCTTATTCATTGCTCTCAGCAACGTTTCTCTATGCTCTACACTCTGCTGGTTGGTAACACAACAACAATATCCTTAACACACTGCCATCTTTTCAGGGCTGAGAGAAAGTGACTGGCCCAAGGCCACCCAGTTGGTTTCATGCCTCAAGTCAGGACTAGAATTCTCATCTCCTGGTTTCCAGTTCTAGAGTTTTCAATCTCTACTCCAAACAGATTCTCCTAGAAGCTCTGATCCTTCCCATTATAACTTCTATGTTAGCTATTGGATTACAAGCCCTCCTGGTACTTATTAATGCAGTATTTTTGCAATACACATGTTCTCTTCAAACTGCAATCTTCCTCAAGTTGTAGACTGTATAATCTTATTTGTTAACCAGAATTATCAACAACTTTTCCAGAGCTCTGAAAAGTTCAGTTTATTTCACACACATCTGATTGGCTTCCCTTTGACAGTTGGCTGACTTGCCTGTTGTACCTTCACTTCTAGTGAAATAAATCCCTGAATATATTCATTCTCTAAGCTTGTACATAAAAGGCTTTATATAGTCTTTCTGTCTCCTTTAAACTTATTCAATTCTTTCTGGTCTGTTTCATCTTCCTTAACTGTCCTTTTTCCTGAAAACCAACTCTCACTTCCTTTTTTGTTCTTATTTTCTCTATTTGTCAACATTTTTGATTGAGATACATTCTCCCTTTCTGGCTTTGCTCTTAAAGTTCATACTATTATATATCTTCTGCTTTTCTAAAGCTTTCATCTTCCATTTTTCTTTGGTAGTTATAGTTGTTTCTTATTTTGAAAGCTAAAACTTTTCTCCAATTCTTCTGTTGTCACAAGATCAGTTCTCTCCTCCTGTACTCCTTCTACTGGAGCATAGAACATAGAATAATAGAGTGGGAAGGGACCTTGGAGGTCTTCTAGTCTAACCCCCTGCTCGAGCCGGAATACAATATGATGCCAGACAAGCGGTTGTCCAGTTTCTTTTTGAAGGTCTCCAGTGATGGAGTACCCACAACTTCTGGAGGCAAGCTGTTCCATTGGTTGTGTTGTGGCTCCGTTGCCTGAGCCTGGGCTATTGACAGATGCAGACTCTGAGAGTGAGGGAGAGGATTTGGCAAGGCCTCCCTCTCCAGGACCCTCCTCTCTGGCAATGCCTCCAGAGGACACCGAAGGCCAAAAGATAGGCCCAGAGCCAAGCATGTTCCCGCAGCCACAGGTGGACAGCGACGAAGGAGATAAGTGCTGGCTGGACCCTCGGCAGAGGCGCAGGGAGAAGCGTGCGCAGCAGAGGGGAAGGCGTGCCAGAGATTAGCTGAGTCACTGGACCACACCCCACAGGGTATAAATGTGGGTGTGGTGGCCGGTTCAGTTTGTGATGAGCAAAAACTAGAAATAATCCATGATCTCTGCATTACTGGACTTCTGCTGCCTTGTCGGACTGCATTTGGACTAATCCTTGTATTGCGGAAACTTTGCCTACTTTATCGGAATGCTTGCAGTCTAATCTTTGTTTTGTGTGAGTAAAGTCTGAATTGGCAGCTAGCCACTGGGTTGTTGCCAGCTTTATCTTCAAAGATTTTGTCGTGTGGCTTATTAACTCTGGGCCGTCTGTGGGGGTGCGTGTGTGGGACGGGGACAGAACAGGTTGATTGCTCTCACCGTTAGGACATTTTTCCTTAGTTCTTGGTTAGTTTCCATCGTGGTTAGTTTCCATCATGCTGGATCGGCTCTTCACACTGATTTTGATTGTATCTCTTCCAGATCAAATCTTCCTTGCATACTCTTTGCCTGAGACCTATAAATTAACAGTCTGTTGCACAACTAGCATCTAGAAGTTTCCTGGCAGATTGTATAGAATTTTTCCATCTTCTATTTATTATCCGGTCATCACTGTACATCTAGAGATGTTCACTGTAGCATTTTTGCTTATGTTGCTTACAGGTTTGGATCAGTGGTGGGTTCCTCCCGGTTCCTCCCAGTTCCGCCAAGCCAGTAGCGGTGATGATATGACGTCACCGAACTGGTTCTGCCCCCCCCACCCCCCCCAATTATTCTTACCTTTTATTTGGCCCCACCCCCAATCTATTGCTGCCTCCTGAGTCCCAGCTGATAGCTAGAGGGGAAAAAAACTGTTTAAACTCTTGCCGCGAGGCTTCAAAGGGCCGCCCTAGAGCTGATCAGTGTTAAAAGAAAACAAATGAGTAGACCACTGCCTGCAAAAATACATGAGTAGATCAGTGCCTACAAAAATAAATGGGTAGACCAGTGCCTGCAAAAATAAATGGGTAGACCAGTGCCTGCAAAAATAAATGGGTAGACTAGTGCCTGCAAAAATACATG
This sequence comes from Arizona elegans, assembly GCA_022577455.1. Lineage (NCBI taxonomy): Eukaryota > Metazoa > Chordata > Lepidosauria > Squamata > Colubridae > Arizona > Arizona elegans. Next base: position 5,101,934 of record JAKOOJ010000030.1, read on the forward strand.
AGTAGATCAGTGCCTGCAAAAATAAATGGGTAGATCGGTATAGCTCTGCAAGCAGTTAAAAGCCTGGTAGACCAGTACCTCTGCTAAAACCTAAAGAATTGTCACATGACCATCAAGCCATGCCCACAAAATAAGCCACGCTCACAGAACTGGTAGTAAAAAATTTTAGAATCTACCCCTGGTTTGGATGATAAATTAAAAAATTAAAATCTTTGCAAACGTGATTAACCTATCTTTTGCATTAATAATAATAACTTTATTGTCATTGTACGTGTATACACAGTATACCCATACAACGAAATTCACTTAACACCCACAGACCAAGTCCAACACACATAACAATCCCCAAACACACCCCCACCCACCACAATTCCCCACCCCTAAACCACCCAAACACCCAGACAACAGACCAAGGAACTGTGTTTGTCCACTCCAATTTTCCTTTTAATTCTAGATTCCGCCATTTCTCCAACTTTAATATTTCAGTCACCCATTAAAAGCATTCCATTGACGGTATTACTGCAAATGTTATAACAGATTCCCTCCCCCTCCTCTCCAGAAATAGTTGTCCCTATTTACATGTATTAATTCCAATGCAGGATAATCATAACCCTCATATATGGCATCAGGTTTATCAAAGCCTATCAAAAATAGGATAAGGTGCTATATACATGAAGTGCTCAGGACCACAATCGAATCCAAAATTTAAATGTTAAGTGAGACATTTATTAAGTGAGCTTTGCCCCATTTTACGACTTTTCTCGCCATGTTTGTCGTGCGAATCATTGCAGTTCTTAAATTAGTGAGATGGTTGTTAAGTGAATCGGGCTTCCCCGTTGATTTTGCTCGTCAGAAGGCCGCAAAAGGAGATCCCATGACCCCGGGACGCCGCAACTGTCATAAATGTGAGTCAGTTGTCAAGCATCCGAATGGAAATCACTTGACCATGGGGACTGCTGCAATGGTCGTAAGGGTGAAAAATGGTCATAAGTCATTTTTTTTGGTGCTGTTGTAACTTCGAATGGTCATTAAATGAACTGTTCTAACTGGAGGACTGCATGTATAGAAAAATGAAAAAACCCAATCATTCATGCACTAACTGTTTATTATTTTATTTTATTTTATTATTTTATTTTATATTTTATTTTATTTTATTTTATTTTATTTTATTTTATTTTATTTTATTTTATTTTATTTTATTTTATTATTTTATTTTATTTTATTTTATTTTATTTTATTATTATTTTATTTTATTTTATTTTATTATTTAATTTTATTTTATTTTATTTTATTTTATTTTATTTATTTTATTATTTTATTATTTTATTTTTTATTTATTTATTTATTTATTTGTTTGTTTGTTTATTTATTTATTTATTTATTTAATTTTTATACCGCCCCCTCTCCCGAAGAACTCGGGGCGGTGAACAGCCAAAATTAAAAAAACATACAATATAAACATTAAAATACTATAAAAACGAAATTAAATTTATCTTTGGCTTCCCCCAATTTAAAACCCCTTACCCATAAAATTCCCCAATCAAAAGATTTTTAACCCAGCCCGACCTGCTGAAATAAAAAAGTCTTCAGAGCCCAGCGGAAGATCCGGAGGTCCAGGATCAGTCGTATCCCTGGGGGTAGCTCATTCCAGAAGGGTGGGTGCCCCCACAGAGAAGGCTCTTCCCCGGGGGGTCGCCAGCCGACATTGCCTGACCGACGACACCCTGAGGAGGCCCTCTCTGTGGGAGCATATTGGCCGGTGGGAGGTTATCGGTGCAGAAGGTGGTCTCGTAAATAACCGGGCCCTAAACCATGGAGCGTTTTGAAGATGAGAACCAATACCTTGAAGCACACCCGGAAGACCACTGGAAGCCAATGCAGCTCGCGCAGGAAAGGTGTCACTTGGGAGCCCCTTGTCGCCCCCATAAGTACCTGTGTGGCTGCATTCTGCACCAGTTGGAGCCTCTGAGTGCTCCTCAAAGAGAGCCCTATGTAGAGAGCGTTGCAGTAGTCCAGGCGGGAAGTGACGAGGGCACGAGTGACCGTGCATAAGGAGTCCCGATCAGAAAGGGGCGCAACTGGTGTATCAGGCGAACCTGATTGGATCTTCAGGCCTGCCACATTTACTACTGTGGGAAACCGGGAGGGGAGATTGTATGGAGCCAGGGTGATATGTAGTCATAATAACATTCCTTTCTCAGAGAGTCAAGGACATCTTGCCCTGCACTTGGACGGCTGGAACTGGGAGGCATCTCCAGTTGGGACGGTGCTTTGATTGGACCATGTGATGGACTTGTGGGTGCTGGGTAGGAACTTGAACTTTCCTTTGGGTGGGGAAAACCTGGAAGCTTTCAGATTCAGGTTTTCCCAGATAAGCCAATATGACATCTTTAATAAAATGGAACTTTGAGGAAACTCAAGCCTCAGAGTTTTCTTTCGTTGGGGGTGTTACTTGAAACCCTGACACCTACATCTGGACTGACTGGCCCATCTGACCTGAGAGACAAAGGGGGTGGGGTGGGGAGGTCTTATTCTTTTAACTATCCCTAAGCGCGGGAATGATTTAGAGCTAGCTTCAACTCTTTTAAGTGTCGATACGATGTTCTCAATAAAGGATCTCTTGAACCTGAATAAAGCATCAGAGTCCTGACTTTCCTGAGGTCATTACACGGAATGATGACATCATGACTCGGAACGAAACATCTGCCATCAAATTCAGAGAACCCCAAGAATTCAGTGGCAAAGATCTAGTTAAACCCTACCAACCAAATCCGCCCTAATAAATCAAGAATTAATTACCGAACAAGGAGTTAAAATTTCCACCAAATAAATTGAATTATGTCTGAGTCATCAGGCATATATTTTTTTTTTTTTAAAAAAAAGATGCTGGGATAAACACCAGTTTTTATCATTAGGATGCATTGTTGTCACACGTATGTTTTTATTGCTTAGGTTCTAATTATTTCAGGTTATTCCAATTAGTTCCTCTTCATCCACAAATCAAAGATGCCAGAAATTAATCATCTCACACACGTGAATAAAGAGCCGAGGCTTCCTTGGCAAGGATAACGTGTGCCAAATCTGATGCCAGCGGGATGAGTATTCACAGCCTTAAAATATATATTTCGAAGCTGCAAAACTGAAAGTTGTATTGTGAGCACGCAGCAAGTAGTTACCCCCTCGTGTTGTCTGTGGAAATTCAGGGCAAAAATCTCATACGGATTCTAATCCATGTTTAAAGTTCATTTATGGTTGGTTGGAAAAAGTAGCAACCTCATCAATCTCACCAGTCCAGTTGAAGATGCTGGTTGCCATCTTCAAAGCCTTACATGGCTTGGTACAAGGTTATCTGAAGGACTGTCTCTTCCCAGGCATATCTACCTGTTCTGACCCAGCTCCCCAAACACGATCAGCCCTCTGAAGTTAGTTTGTTTATTTATTTTATTTTATTTTATTTTATTTTATTTTATTTTATTTTATTTTATTTTATTTTATTTTATTTTATTTTATTTTATTATTTTATTTATTTATTTATTTATTTATTTATTTATTTATTTATTTATTTATTCATTCATTCATTCATTCATTCATTCATTCATTTATTTATTTATTTATTTATTTATTTATTCAGATTTCTATACCGCCCTTCTCCTTTCGGACTCAGGGCGGAGAACAGCCAAAGTAAAACACTTATACACAAAAGTTAAAATAGATTTAAAATAATTAAACAAATTTGGCCCATAATTTAAAACATTTCAATTTAAAACCAATTTCAAATTTTAAAAACCCATCATAAAATCAGGACAGCCCGGCTAACTGAAAGAAGTAGGTTTTGAGGGCCCGACGAAAAGTCCGGAGGTCTGGGATCGCTCGTATCTCTTGGGGTAGATTGTTCCAGAGGGTAGGTGCCACCACAGAGAAGGCTCTCCCCCTGGGGGTCGCCAGCCGACATTGTCTGGCCGACGGCACCCTGAGGAGGCCCTCTCTGTGGGAAGTTAACTCAAAGATTCCTTTATTAGAAGCGCCAGCAGCCCCGGCAAAAAGTTTCTCTCTCATACAGAGCAGGCTAACAAGTCTGTCTGGCTGGAAGATGAATAGTTATCTGCGCATCTTTTCATTTCTGTCTCCTGCCTTTTTTCCCCAGAACTAGGGTGGAGCTTCGCTAGCAGCAGTGACTCTTCCTTCCCAAGGATCGGCCCATAGATTTCCACTGCTCTCCTCTCCTCTGCCTTCTGTGCATCTGCGCATCAGGCACTGAACCCAACTGTTCTTCCTCTTCCTCATCAGCCACCTCCAGACCTGGGGGCTGTGGACTCTCCATCTGAGGGCTGACGGTTGGCCCAGGCTCCGCCTATGTCTCTCTCTTTCTCTCTGCCAGCTCCACTCCCTCTTCCTCCCTTGAGCTCTCAGGTTGCCTTGATGCTGATCCTGACTCCCACGCCTCCTCCTCATCTGATTCAGCTGGTGGAGGGGCCAGCGACCAACAGGCCACAACACTACCAGACTGGGAAGCAAGGTAGTGTTACGGGTCCCCTCTCTTAAGGAGGTCCATCTTCTGGAACCAAGAAGAAGAAGGGCCTTCTCCATGGTGGCTCCCTCCCTGTGGAACATCATCCCCACAAAGATGAGACTGGACCCCAACTTGTCACTCTTTCCTAGGCCTTGGTTTTGCCAGCAGGACTGGAGAACCTAGGGTGATACAATCAAGTGGTTTTTGTATTTTGTAAGCAGCGTGAGTTGGGGTGCCATATAAATTTTCTTAATAAATCAACACACACACACACACACATACGGAAATACCTAACAGTACCTTGGTACCTTGGTACTAATCCTTAATTGGTTCTGGGAGGTGTGATGAGTACCAAAAACAATGAGTACCAAACACATTTTTCAGATAAGGAATAATGTAGTGAGTCACAAAGCAGCCCACGCCGATAACTTCTAGCTTGTGTGTTGCTTATTATACAAATGGTGAGTACCGGGACAAAATTTTCGCGTCAAACTACGTTGAGTACCAAATTCGATGGGTTTCAAAGCAGTTGAGTCTCAAAGTACCACTGTATTTGGAAGATAGGAAAGAGCAAAGGCCAACCATATAGAATGTAGGCTGTAGGCTGTAAGAGATTTTTAGTTCCCTGGACACAGATAAAATATCTGTTCAGATGTCAATTTTACCTCATTTAATTAGGTAAATTAGGAGAATTTCTCTCCTCCCAACATAATATTCAATCTATTAAAATGCAGATAAAATTCAAGATACCAGTAAGTCAGTGAAAAGATTATCATTTGAACAATGTGCCATGTAAAATCCTGCCATTATATGAATTAAAATCAATTTGGGGAAATGACCTACAAATTATCACTAAAGAAAGGGTAGGTTTGGGTTTTCAAGACTACGTTCATTCTTTGCCTAAATCTATACTAAATAATTTCTGAAGGTACACAACTCCAGGGAAATTGACATATATAAATAAATCTATGCACTGCTGGAATAAATTCATTAAGGCAAGGATATATTTGCATCGGGGTGGATATGCCCAAGACTACCAATTTTTGATTTTAGAATTTACAGACATGAGTAAAATAATCCAATGAGAAAAGCTGAAAGGATCTGGGTAAACTTTAGCCTATAGAAAAAAGGCCAAGGAGACTTCAAATATTTGAGAAGTTATCATACAGAAGAGACAGAAGTTTTCTATTGCCCCAGAGGGCAAAACTAGAACCAAAGGATTAAAAATATAAGAAGTAGATTCAGGTTATATGTCAGGAGGAGCTTGCTGACCATATGAGTTGTTAGCCAGGGGGAGCAAATGATACAGAGAGAGGTGGGCATGCTTGGTGTGTGGACTTTAAAAACAAAAAAATCTATAATGATAAATTCTGAGAATTAACATTTTGATCGCTATCTTTAAAGGTCCCTTCCAACTCTGTTAATCTGTTAAATCAGGGGTGTCAAACTCATGTCGTCACAGCGTCGTCATGTGACATATCGGGATTTCTCGCTCCCCCTTCGCTAAACCAGGCGTGGGTGTGGCCAGCGTGTAACACATCCGGCCTGTGGGCTGGGAGTTTGACAGCCCTGCGCTAAATATTCTATTCTATTCTATTCTATTCTATTCTATTCTATTCTATTCTATTCTATTCTATTCTATTCTATTCTATTCTATTCTATTCTACTTTACCCTACCCTACCCTACCCTACTCTACATTCCATTCCATTCCCACTCCCTCTCCCACTTCACTCCACTCAGCAAAAATGACATGGCCATAACTTCAAACTGACATGAAGGAAGTCCAAAAGTCATGCTTGGGATAAACATATGACCGTCGTTCATGTTGTGGTCCACCAGCAGCCTGCGGAGCTGGCAGCAGAGTCAGACAGCGATGAGGCTGAGGAAGAACATGGGCCAGTCCTGGAGTCTGGGGAAAGCCCGGATGAGGGCTCTGCGTCAGAGGCAGAGATGGGGCCAGGGCCATCTGGGAGCGATGCACAGACACAGGAACCTCCAGAGGTGGACAGCAAAGAGGCAGAGGAACAGGAGGAGCCTGTTCCTAGTGCATGCATGTGAAGAGCTGCCAGAAGGCAAGAGCAGCTGAAGAAAAAAGGACGACTTGGGAGTAAGGCCAGAAGATGATTGGCCCCTCCCAGAAGGCTTAAAAGAACAGCAACAAGCTGTTGGGTTCTTTGTAGAAAAGCAGCATTGATTCCAGTGCTTCTTGTCAGCGTCTCTTGAACTTTGTGGGGTTTTTGCGAAGAAAAGCCTTTGGCAGGTTGCCAAAGACATCAAAGGTTGGTGATAAGGCCGATGGACTGGTTATGAAGAATTTGTTTTGGACTAAGCTGAGAATTGATTCTCAGCTGTTTTAATAAAATAAGTGTCAAGTTTCCGAAAGATGCCCTAATTAATTCATGAGCCATGATCCAAACTTCAAAGGAAATACAGTCATTTATTAGGAGCAACATTCCGGCAATACTGGGATGCAGTTAGGACTGATCCTACGTAGATTTACGTTTCCCTATGACCCTGTCTCTCCTCTCCTCTCTGGCCATGTCATAAATCACATTCTCCAATTAACCACTTTGGCTGGCTGTGAAACCTAACACCCTCCTTCTGATTGCGGTCAGGAAGAATGTATGGAATTCACTTCAATTCTCCCTCCCTCCTGCTCATGGCAACTTGAAAGCTTTGCAAGTTGACAATAAGTTTGTTCAGGACTCAGTTGTGTTTGGTAATCACTATTTGGGCTGCAGTCACAAAAGTTCGACAAAAATAAATAAAATAACATAAAAATAAATAAAACATGAAAATAATAATTAAACACAATAATGAATTAATTAATTACAAGGAAAACAAAAAACAAATGCACTCAATGGGCAGGCCCGATGAACCACTAAGGTCTTTTTCTGCCATCCATTTTCTATATTCTTTGTAATCAACAGAATAAGAGAATATCAAAGTTGGAAGAGACCTCGGAGGTCTTCTAATCCAACCCCCTGCTTAGGCAGGAAACCCTACACCACTTCAGACAAATGGTTTTCCAATCTCTTCATGAAAACCTGCAGTGTTGGGAACATTCACAACTTCTGGAGGTAAATTGTTCCACTGATTCATTGTTCTCACTGTCAGGAAATTTCTCCTTAGTTCTATAGGTTGCTTCTCTCCTTGATTAGTTTCCACCTGTTGCTTCTTGTCCTGCCCTCAGGTGCTTTGGAGAATAGATTTAGACTCCCTCTTCTTTGTGGCAGCCCCTGAGATATTGGAACGCTGCTATCGTGTCATCCCTAGTCAGTGGTGGGATTCAAATAATTTAACAACCGGTTCTCTGCCCTAATGATTTCTTCCAACAACCAGTTCACCAAACTGTTCAGAAAGTTAACAACTGGTTCTCCCGAAGTGGTGCGAACCGGCTGAATCCCACCATTGCCCCAAGTCCTTCTTTTCATCAAACTAGACATACCCAATTCCAGCAACCATTCTTCAAATGTTTTACCCTCCAGTCCCCTAATCATCTTTGTTGCTCTTCTCTGCACTCTTTCTTCGAGACCGACTTCTGCCACCAACAGCCTCCCACCGGCCAGTTCGCTCCCACAGAGAGGGTCTCCTCAGGGTGCCATCAGCCAAGTTATGTCAGCTGACGACACCCAGAGTGTCGGTTTTGACAGGTTTTGACAGGTTCTGGTGAACCGGTAGCGGAAATTTTGAGCAATTCAGAGAACTGGCAAATACCACCTCTGGCTGGTGGGGTAGGAATGGCCTTCTCTGTGGGAGCCCCTGCCCTGTGGAATGAACTGCCCCCGGAAATGCGTAAGATCTCCGATCTCCGTGTATTTCGCTGTGCCCTCAAGACCCTGCTGTTCCGCCAAGCTGGGCTATCAATGTAATGGTTTTTAAATTGGGTGTTTTAAATTTTTGGGGTTTTAAATCTGAGCTGAAATTATGTAATAATTTCAATTATTTTTAAATGATGTTTGTCTTTGTGTTTTTAATAGGCTGTACACCACCCTGAGTCCTTCAGGAGAAGGGCGGTATAGAAATAAAATTCTTTCTTTCTTTCTTTCTTTCTTTCTTTCTTTCTTTCTTTCTTTCCTTCCTTCCTTCCTTCTTTCTTTCTTTCTAGAATCTCAGCAACTTTTTTTTCATTGTGGCGCCGAAAACTGGATGCAGTATTCCAAGTGTGGCCTTACCAAGGCATTATAAAGTGCTTTTAACAATTAAACAGGAATAAGGAAGTTGTTGAGATTCAGAAGCTCTTTGGTATTGGAATTCAGTTTAAGCGACCTTGGGTAACACAGAAGAAAGCAGAATATGGTGGATATGATGGTGAGAAGAAGTATGGAAATCTTGCCATAATATTAAACAGAACATCTATTCTTTGGTTTAAAAAAATGTAGATGAGGGTTTAAAAAAAATCAAGGGATCGAGTCAAGGCTAGGATTGATGACTACTTGATTGACAAAGTAAATTTGGTCCTTTGATTGTCTAAAGGTAAAGGTAAAGGTTTCCCTCGCACATATGTGCTAGTCGTTCCCGACTCTAGGGGGCGGTGTTCATCTCCATTTCAAAGCCAAAGAGCCAGTGCTGTCCGAAGACGTCTCTGTGGTCATGTGGCCGGAATGACTAAACGCCAAAGGTGCACGGAACGCTGTTCCCTTCCCACCAAAGGTGGTCCCTATTTTTCTACTTGCATTTTTACGTGCTTTCAAGCTGCTAGGTTGGCAGAAGCTGGGGCAAGTCATGGGAGCTCACCCAAGGGTGAAATCCAGCAGGTTTTGACAGGTTCTGGTGAACCGGTAGCGGAAATTTTGAGCAATTCAGAGAACTGGCAAATATCACCTCTGGCTGGTGGGGTGGGAATGGAGATTTTGCACTATGCTTCCCCCAGGAGTGGGGTGGGAATGGAGATTTTCCAATATCCTTCCCCCTGCCATGCCCACCATGCCACACCATGCCCACCAAGCCACACCATGCCCACAGAAGTGAGCTACCACGGTAGTAAAAAAATTTGTATTTCACCACTGAGCTCACCCCATTACGCGGCACTAGGGATTCGAACCGCTGAACTGCCGACTTTTCGATCGACAAGCTCAGCGTCTTAGCCACTGAGCCACCGTGTCCATTGTTTAGGTAATTGTCTAGGTAATGCAATTATTCCTGACTACTGACACATATTTTCCATCACCTATATAAGCCTTTACCATTATATTCCGGGTCTGGCTGGGATCCCAGTGATAATTGTTTTAGGGTATTTCAATAAAGGAACTTTCTTTCAAATCTTACTTTGGAGATTGCTTTGGTTCACGTTTTAATGAATCAGTATTTTTCCACAACATATAAATCTTCAAACAGAGGCTGGATGATCATTTGTGAGAGGTTCTGTAATGGATTTTGCAGCGAGCAAAAGGTTGAACTGGATGACTCCTACTTTGGAATTTTATAATTCTAATCAATTGGGAATTCAAAATGCACCTGTAACTAACTTTGTTAAAAATATTCACTGATAACAAGAACATGAAAACTGAAGAGATGAAGATTTATGTAACAAAAGTGCAACAGTGATGAGAATAGAATAGAATAGAATAGAATAGAATAGAATAGAATAGAATAGAATAGAATAGCAGAGTTGGAAGGGACCTTGGAGGTTTTCTAGTCCAACCCCCTGCTTAGGCAGGAAACCCTACACCACTTCAGACAAATGATTATCCAACATCTTCCTAAAAACTTCCAGTGTTGGAGCATTCACAACTTCTGCAGGCAAGTTGTTCCACTGATTAATTGTTCTAACTGTCAAGAAATTTCTCCTTAGTTCTAAGTTGCTTATCTCCTTGATTAGTTTCCACCCATTGCTTCTTGTTCTACCCTCAGGTGCTTCTTTGTGGCAGCCCCTGAATAAAAGCGAGGATTTTTTCCCCCTCTTTAGTAGATGGAATAATAAGCTTTGGTATATACCAGTGGGAAAAATATTAACTCATTCATTACATTTTGAAACAGGACAATCCAAACCTTTTTTAAAAAATTTTTTTATTTATTTCTTTACAACAAAATATTTATTCACATACAGATCGTGACAGGAGCTTTACACAATATATTAACTTCAGTCAAGATATACAAATAAAAAATAAAATCTACACTAACCTTATCCTTTTTTTAATCTATTATTCAACCAGAAATACCATTGGTCCCAACATTGAAAATATACGGAATCCTTTCGATCTCTCAAAATTTTTGTTAACCTGTCAGCTTCCGCATATTCGATAATTTCTCCCAAAATCAAATCTTCAGCCGGTAGGTCTTTCCCCTTCCAATGTTGAGCAAAACATATTCTTGCTGCGGTTGTGATATATGTAATCAGACACCATATATTCGTGCCTATCTTATCTGGCCTAATATTTAATAGATAATATTCTGGTTTCAATTATATCCTGTGATTTCTAATATCCACCTCTGTATAAATCTCCAAAATTCGACTACCTTAGGGCAGGTCCACCATACATGATAGTAAGTACCTATCTCCCCACACTTCCAACAATTTGGGGAGAGTCCTGGGAACATTTTGGCTAATCGAGCAGGAGAGAGATGCCATCTATACACCATCTTATACAGGTTTTCTTTGTAAGTGGTTGCCATCAGAAATTTCAATTGTTTCGTCCATATTTCTTCCCATTTTATCAGTTCAATTGAGTAACCAATATTTCTCCCCCAGGCAATCATTGAATCTTTAACAATCTCATCCCCTATCCAATAGGTTATTAAGAATTTGTAGATCTTAGATAATAATCTTTCCTCCTTTCCTAATATAATACTATCTATTTCTTGCTGGGTCAGGACGATCCAAACCTTTTGAGATATGGCAAGAATTGATACTAAAATGTTTGCTAAAGAACTGCCTGCTTGTAACATTTGGATGTGCCAAAATATGGACTTTAAATAATTAAAATACTTTAAACAGTTAGTACATAGTTTTTGATATAATAGAGTAGAGCCTCTTGCAATTTGTCATAGAATTCTTTGTTGTTTTTCAGCATTGTGCCCACGTTAGGCATATACAATTGTGTAAGTGATCCGCACTAGTTATTTACTGATTCCAAAAGACTGTTACTATTGGGTTACATCCAAATACATATTTAATATTAGCCCTCATGAATATCTTTGTCATTCTATCCTTTTTTTATAGGTTTTACGTGTCCTAAATAGTACAACACAAAATCATCTCAAGTGTTGTGGGCTCATTTTGCTTTGTGTAAGTTCATTATTTCTTAATCACTCAATGTGGCACAAATCATTCCCGCTTGGATCATTTCAAATTTACTTTGATTCATGCTTCTCACATTCCATGTTTCAAATTTCTGTCACCTGGTAAAACAAGGAATTCCTCTCTAAGTAATTAGAACTATCAATGAATACACTGCCTTAATAGGCAACATATCTGTTTGTTCTTGCTTGGCTACAAGACAGTCTCATCTGACAGCCAAGCCTGTCTGTCCGTCTGTCCATATCTATCTATCTATCTATCTATCTATCTATCTATCCATTCATATCTATCCACCTATCATCCATCCATCCATCCATCCATCCCTATCTATCTATCTATCTATCTATCTATCTATCTATCCATCTATCCATCCATATCTATCCACCTATCATCCATCCATCCATCCATATCTATATCTATCTATCTATCTATCTATCTATCCATCCATCCATCCATATCTATCCACCTATCATCCATCCATCCATCCATCCATATCTATCTATCTATATCTATCTATCTATCTATCTATCTATCTATCTATCTATCTATCCATCCATCCATCCATATCTATCCACCTATCATCCATCCATCCATCCATATCTATCTATCATCTATCTATCTATCTATCTATCTATCTATCTATCTATCTATCCATCCATCCATCCATCCATCCATCCATCCATCCATCTCTATCCACCTATCATCCATCCGTCCACCCACCCACCCACCCATCCATCCATCCATCCATCCATCCATCTATCTATCTATCTATCTATCTATCTATCTATCTATCTATCTATCTATCACATTTATATAACTACCTATCTTATACCAAATTCTGGTCAGCTCCTAATTTAAATGTTTCAGCTACATTTATTCAAATTTCTTGTAATGATACAGAAGTGGTTTGCCATAGCCCATTCCCGGATATAATTTTTGAGTTCTTTCTGCTACGTGAGTTGGCTTCCCTCATGCCTGCAAAACCTGCATGTTCTTCCTACCACTGCATATTATCTTTAGCAAAAAAAAAAAAAAAAAAAAAAGCATAAAAAACACAACCATAAGAGTACATAAATAAAACTGTAGCAGTACATAAAAGAGACAATAAAAGAGCTAAGGAAAAAAAAAAAAGACCAGAACATATCATCTCTGGCAGCAAATACTTTAGATAAGCAGGGACTAAAACCAGACAAGCAATCAAGTAGAAAACAATACCCTAATCATGGAATTACCAAAGAGAAAACCATACCCCTGTGAACACTGGCAGGGAAAGCTACTGTATATATACTGTAAACAGGCTGCAAACCCACATTCACACACACTGACAATTACGTATAGTAGTTGGGTAATGAAACATCTGCAAGCAAACAGCCAAGCTCAGAGAGCACCAAGGACTTCACGGTAAGCTCTCTAGTCAGCCAGGAAGACATTTTAGCTTACTATCTCGGCATATTCATTGCCAATCTTCTTAACTGCCTAGTTAGGTGATAAAATGTTATCCAAAGGTAATTGAGGACTGGTTGTTGAGTGGGAAGTGAGTTGTGGACATGAAACAGAAGCGGTTGTCAGATGTGGCCCCTGATTGGTAGGCTTTCCAAACAGAGATACAGGTATGTGCAAATAAATGTAGTGAGTTAATGAGGCAACAGAATTATTTCTATAAGGCTTTGGTGAATAAGCAGATGGTCTATCCGCTTATTTGCAGAAACCCCGATGACCAGAATTTTGCCCTGGCTATTCCAAAGATACGGCGGCATAATTAGAAAATGCAGATTGCTTGTCACAACACGACAAAAAAAAAAAAGGGGGGGGGAATTGAGTGTAAGATTTGGTAGCAAAAAGAGGGTAACATTTCAGTTTAAATCCGTCCTATCGCATGCTTCCATATAGAATATCGTGTTCACTTTTGAGAAAAAAAAACACACACACACACAAAAATTAATCAACAAATTAAACTTTAAGAGGTAATGAAGCCATTTGGCCAAATGTGCAAGAGCTAGAACTTAAAAAGGGCTATAAATCAAAATTTGGAAAGATTTACTGACTTCCACTCTCTCTTATGACTCTGGCATTGGAAGTACCGCTGGCTACCAGATATAGTATTCCAGAAGATTATACTGGATGAAAGAGCAGAAATCTCCTATAAGACAATGAGTAATCATTCATTCTCTTCCCTCTCTCTCTCTGGCAACAAATGTACTCTTTTTACCTCCATATCTACAATTAAAACTATAATTAACAGAATAACAGATTTGGAAGAGACCTTGGGGGACTTCTAGTGATATAGTCCGACCTCCTGGTCAAGCAGGAAACCCTATACCATTTCAGACAAACGGTTATCTAATCTCCAACCTCCAGTGTTGGAGTGTCCAAAACTTCTGGAGGCAATTTGTTCCACTGATTAATTATTCTCATTGTCAGGAATTTTTTCCTTAGTTCTAGGTTGATTCTCTCCTAGTTTCCATCCATTGTTTCTTTGGTTGCTTTGGGAAATAAGTTGACCCTCTCTTCTTTGTGGCAGCCTCAAATATTGGAAGGCTGATATCATGTCACCCTTAGTCCTTCTTTTCATTAGACTAGACCAGGGGTCAGCAACCTGTGGTTCTGGAGCTGCATGTGGCTCTTTCACCTCTCTGTTGCGGCTCCCTGTCTGTTCTGTCCCCCTTCCTCACACAGGCAAACATAATACTAAGCACGCCTGCCAATATTTTATTAGGTAAACAGATCAGAATTCTTGGCAGACCAAGGTTTTGGCAGCAAACTGCCGAATGCCTGCCAATACCGGTTTCACTCCCATAAAGCAGAAGAGGACTTATCTTCAGTCCGTTCCAGGAGCAACAAATTATCCACGAGACAAGAGTTTAGTCAATGTTCAGTCCAAAATATATCCAAGCCGAATTTCAGAGATCACGATGTGACTTTCAGGGTTTAACTTTGTCCGTCACAAGGCCTGAAGAGCAATCCCACCCACTTTTATTCCTGGTGGGGCGTGGCTCCGTGACTCAGCTCAATCTCTGACCCTCCCATGCCTCTTCCGTTGCTGTGCATGCTTCTCCCTCCGACGCTGCCTGGGATCAAACCAGGATTCATTATCCTCGCTCCCTATCAATTGGTGCTCCGATATGCCTTCCTCCTGGCACATCCCAGGCTGTTCCTCCTGGCCTTCAGATGGAACCTGAGGCATTGCCAGAGAGGAGGGTCCTGGAGAGGGAGGCCTTGTCAGTTCCTTCCCATCACCTTCTGAGTCCTCTTCCTCCATTAGGACAGGCTCGGGAGTCGGTGTCACAACACTGTCACTCAAAATATGCGTCACAACCGCCAATGTGTGACACCTACTGGCACACAATTTATTGGGCTGTTCAACCCCCGGTAGGCCAACCATGGATAAATCCAAGAAAAGAAAAGTTTCAGAAGAAAACAGTACGTTTAATTCAACTATATATGCTAGTTTTGTGGCCGCTCAAGAAATAGTCAGGCACGGGAAGGGTTTTGTGGCTCCCAGTGTTTTCTTTTCTGTGGGAAACGGGTCCAAATGGCTCTTTGAGTGTTTAAAGTTGCCTGGACTAGACATACCCAATTCCTGCAACCATTCTTCCTATGTTTTAGTCTCCAGTTCCCTGATTATCTTGTAATAACTCTATTACAGAGAGTTTGGAGGCCATCTGAACGTCTTGGAAGGTGGTGGGGTGGACTGGAGAAGGAGAAGAGGATTAGCCACAATCCAAGTCCAAGAACGACAAAGAACAATCCAGCCAAAGTTCAGTTCTTTATTTGCTCACAGCAAATAGACAGAATCCTGCCAGATTAAACCTTTACTACTCTCACCTTAACATATGCACTCCGATCAAGCTCTAGGGCTATGTTGCCTCTTGTCTCATGCCCCTCCTCCCCGCAATTCCCCGCTTGAAATGTGCTCCCTCTTTCCTGGGAAACTGATTCATAAAGCAGCATTAATTACACTTTCCTTCAAACTTAACATTTTCTAGCATTCTTATTTATCTAGGAAACTCCCTTTCCTTTCATTCTCGGTAAAAATAAAGCTGAACCTCACTTTCCTTCAACATTACTATGTCAGAAGAGGAAACCAGGATTTATTACGTATGTTAAGACCGATAAATAGCTACTGGTGACTACTCTTTTTTTTGGAGATGAGGAGAACCCATTTTAGATACCAATCTCCAGTGGTGCTTGTTAAGGGTTGAAGCAGATTCTCACAAACCATAAGCAACAACAGGACAATGATGCTGACATGAGAAACAGAACCTGCACCAAGTCCAAATGTCTACTTCGCCCCCACATCTACATCAACAGTGCCGTCAATTGCTCCAACCTGTGTCCACAAATGATTACAGGCCCCTTCAGATGCTTTTCTTCCAATGTGTTTGCTGCCGACAATGCGCCTCTGGATTTCACGTAGATCAAATAGGACAAACTTGGTGCAAAAGAATTAACAGGCATGGAGGTCTATGGAGATTCTCAGTCACCCAGGTCATGGTTGTCCCAAAGGGGCTTTTTCAAAAGGCAACTGGACTTTGTTTTTCCTTGAAGACATTTTGTTTCTCATTCCAAGAAGCTTCTTCAGAACGTCTTGGACTGAGAAGAGAAATGTCTTCAAGGAAAAACAAAGAAAGTCTAGTCGCCTTTTGAAAAAGGCATCTTTGGAATAATGGGAATAGACCTGAGATCAGGATTGAAAGCAGTGGTGAAATCTAAAATTTGTTACTACCGGTTCTGTGGGCGTGGTTTGGTGGGGCGGGGGGGATAATGTGACGGTGGGCGTGGCCATTTTTTAAAAAAACTTTTAAAAGCATTTTTTCTACAATCTCTTCAGCGAGGAGGTTGTAAAAAAATGCTTTCAAAAGGCTCTGACGATCCCAGCTGAGTTGCCTGATCGGCAGAGGCTTTTTTTCTTTTAAATGCCTCTGACGATCAGGCAACTCAGCTTGGATCGTCAGAGGCTTTTAAAAGAAAAAAAGCCTCTGCCGATCAGGCAACTCAGCTGGGATCATCAGAGGCTTTTAAAAGCATTTTTTCTACGATCTCTGAAGAGGTTGTAGAAAAAATGCTTTTAAAAGCCTTTGACGATCCCAGTTAAGCCGCACAATCATCAGAGGCTTTTTTTTAACTTTTAAAAGCAGTTTTTTGGCCGAACAGGTTGTAGAAAAAATGCTTTTAAAAGTAAACAAAAAAAAAGCCTCCGATGATTGTGCGGCTCAGCTGGGCATGGGGGCGGGGGGCAGGGATTTTTGCTACCGGTTCTCTGAACCATCCACCTCCATCGCTACCGGATCGGGCAATCCGGTCCGAACTGGGAGCATTTCACCCCGATTCAAAGTGAATTATCAGATCATTTCAATTTCCTAGGACTCTTTATGGCCAAACTCAAAGTGACTGCTTTTCCCCCCTTTTTTAAAAGAAAAGTGAGTCTTTAACAGTATTATCAAGGGAGAGATTGTTGAATTCGAATAGTACATCAAAATCTATCTGGCAATCTCAGAAGGTCACAACGAACAGAATCGGTTTGTAACACATGACAATTCTTAATTGATAAGATACCTGCAATCTGTCTCAAATTCACCTATATCTGTACACCCAGCCTCCTTTCCTAACTCACCCCAATTTAAAATCCTACATCAGTCTACCCACTCGATATATCTGATGAAATGAGTTGCGGCTGACAAAATGCTGTCTTTTAATAAAATATGTTGGTCAGAACAGGTGCTACCAGACTTACGTTATTTAAAGGTAAAGCTAAAGGTTCCCCCTCCCACATATGTGCTAGTCGTTCCCGACTCTAGGGGGCAGTGCTCATCTCTGATTCAAAGCCGAAGAGCCAGCGCTGTCCGAAGATGTCTCCGTGGTCATGTGACCGGCATGACTCAACGCCAAAGGCGCACGGAACGCTGTTACCTTCCCACCAAAGGTGGTCCCTATTTTGCTTCTTGCATTTTTTACACGCTTTCAAACTGCTAGGCTGGCAGAAGCTGGGACAAGTAATGGGAGCTCACCCCGTTACGCGGCACTAGAGATTCGAACCGCTGAACTGCCAACCTTTCGATCGACAAGCTCAGCATTTTAGCCACTGAGCCACTGCGTCCCTTATGTTATTTAGACACACTTTTTTTAAGGATCCAAGCCTTGTCATAACATACCACTCCCCTGGTGCTAGCAAAAATCTTCGGTTTCCCTTTTAGGTAATAACGAAAACAGTGGCACCTTATAATTGTGCAAATCAATTCTACGACATCATCATATTGTCAGTTCTCAGTCAATTTGATGCTGTCACACAACCGATTTACGCAATTATAAGGTGCCACTATTTTCACTGTTACCTAGCGGGGAAACTACAGATATTCCATGACCTTGGGGTGGTGGTGATGGGAAGCAACTTCTTGAAAAGACGCCTGGTTTTTAAAAAATTCAGCCACTAATGCTTAGCTATTCACCTGAGCGGTGTTCTTTTCCAAAATTAATTTTTGCGAAGGCAAACCTCTTCCCACCTGTAATCCAAAAGCTACAGAACACACTGAGCAAACAGGACAATGATGACTCAGTGGGGAAACCACCAGCAATCCATATCAACACCTTGGCACCTTGGGGTATTATTTGCTAGTGATTTTAAAGAGAAAAGACATATGTCAGTCATAGGTAGTGAGAGGCACCTGGTAAAATGTACAACTGAGTTTAAAAACAAAACAAAACCCTGAACAGATTTTAATCATAGCCACATTGCAACATAGGATGTCTTTATTTATTAAATTTATTTATTTTTTAATAAACTGTATTTATTCATAAAATTTATTCATTTATTTACTAAATTTAGTTAGTTAGTGAGTTTACTTTATTGATTAGCCCTTGGGCCATATCAAAGTGCGGAGTTCCAAATGCAAATTATTACTAAAATCTGATAAAAATTTTTTTTATTTATTATTTATTTATTAATCAAATTTCTATACTGCCCTACTCCCAAAGGACTCAGGGCGGTGAACAGCCAAGATAAAATACAGATAATACAAATATTAAAAAATCCCTTAAAATTATTAAATATTTCGGCCGTTTAAAATGGAATTGGAATAAAATACGATTTAAAATGAAATTGGAATAAAATATGATTTAAAATGAAATTGGAATAAAATCCAGTTTAAAATGAAATTGGAATAAAATACAATAATTTAATATATAGATATATAAAATATGATAAAATTATATTTCGGTGTAATATAATGTAAATTTGTTAATTGATTTATAAATTTTATTTATTTGTTTACTAAACTTATTTATGTATTCATCAATTTTATTTATTTACTACATTTATTTATGCATTGGTAAAATGTATGTATTCATTTATTTACTAAATTTATTCATTTATTTATAAAATGTATCCACTTACTGGTATTTATTAAATTTATTTATGTATTTATAAAACTTATTTATCTATTTACTAAATTTATTTATGTTTTCATAAATTTTATTGACTTATTTACTAAATTTATTTATCTATAAAATTTATTTGCCACCCATCTCATCCCCAACGACCCTGGGCGGCTCACAACATAACAAGACTGAAAAACATTAAAGTCACCCATTGTAAAAAACACACCAAATAAAAACATGGACAGATTAAAATCCAGGAGACAAGACAGCAAAGAAGGGACATAGGATGGATTCAGAAATATGTGGCTTAGTGTATTGTGACAGATCCGGTCTTCACATGTTGCATGAGGTAAAGGCCGTTGTAACTGGTATGTCACAGAACACAGAACATGGAATAATACAGTTGGAAGGAACTTGGAGGTCTACTAGTCCAAACATCCTGCCCATAGTAGGAGAGCTTATAACATTCCAGACAAATGGGACAACCATTACCTGCATAACTGAGAATCTCCAGAGTTATTCCGGACAAATGGATGTCCAGTCTCTTCTTGAAAAGAAGAGGGAGTCAAGCTATTCTCCAACTTGCCTACAGAAGTTGCAAATGCTCCAACACTGGAAGTTTTTAAAGAAGAGATTAGATAACCATTTATCTGAAGTGGTGTAGGGCAAGGGTGGGTTCTAATTTTTTTTACTACCGGTTCTGTGGGTGTGGCTTATTTTGTGGGCGTGGCTTGATGGTCATGTGACAATTCTTTAGGATTTAGCAGAGGTACTGGTCTACCAGGCTTTTAACTGCTTGCAGAGCTGTACCGATCTGCTTATGTATTTTTGCAGGCACTGGTCTACCCATTTATTTTTGCAGGCACTGATCTACTCATTTGTTTTCTTTTAACACTGATCAGCTGTAGGGCGACCCTTTGAAGCCCCACGGCAAGAGTTTAAACAGTTTTTTTCCCTCTAGCTGGGACTCAGGAGGCAGCAATAGATTGGGGGTGGGGCCAAATAAAAGGTAAGAATAACGCGGGGGGTGGGGGGGCACGGGAGGCAGAACTGGTTCGGTGACGTCATATCGTCACCTCTACCGGCTCGGGAGAAGTGGGTCGAACCGGGAGGAACCCACTACTGGTGTACGGTTTCCTGCCTAAGCAGGGGGTTGGACTAGAAGACCTCCAAGGTCCCTTCCAACTCTGCTATTCTGTTCTGTTCTGAAAACTTTCACTGATGGAGCAATTACAACTTTTGGAGGCAAATTAATCCACTGATTAATTGTTCTCATTATCGGGAAATTTCTCTTTAATATCTAGGTTGTTATCTAGGCTTAGCCTCAAATGTGCTTTTTCAGAAGGCAACTGGACTTTCTTTGTTTTGCTTAAAGACGTTTGACTTCTCATCCAAGTTCTGAAGAAGCTTCTTGGATGAGAGAAGCGAAACGTCTTCAAGGAAAAACAAAGTAAGTCCAGCTGCCTTTTGAAGAAAGCAGCTTTGGGGACAACCAGAACATGGATGACTGAGACTCTCCATAGACATATCTAGGTTTAGGTAACTTTAGATAAATTCAGATAAACTTTAAATAAATTTAGCTTTTTATCTAAGTTGATAAACACTAGGTTGTTCTCTCCCCCCTCCTACCAAGCACGCCTGCCAATATTTTATTAGGTAAACAGATCAGAATTCTTGGCAGACCAAGGTTTTGGCAGCAAACTGCCGAATGCCTGCTAAGACTGTTTTCACTCCCATAAAGCAGAAGAGGACTTATCTTCAGTCCGTTCCAGCAACAAATTATCCATGAGACAAGAGTTCATTCAATGTTCAGTCCAAAATATATCCAAGCCGAATTTCAGAGATCATGATGTAACTTGCAGGGTTAAAACTTTGTCCGTCACAAAGCCTGAAGAGCAATCCCACTCACTTTTATTCCTGGTGGGGCATGGCTCCGTGACTCAGCTCAATCTCTGGCCCTCCCACGCCTTTTCCATTGCTGTGCACGCTTCTCCCTCCGACGCTGCCTGGATCGAGCCAGGATTCATCTTCCTCGCTCCCTATCAATTGGTGCTCCAATATGCCTTCCTCCTGGCACATCCCAGGCTGTGGCTCCTGGCCTTCGGATGGAACCTGAGGCATTGCCAGAGAGGAGGGTCCTGGAGAGGGAGGCCTTGTCAGTTCCTCCCCATCACCTTCTAAGTCCTCTTACTCTGTTAGGACAGGCTCGGGAGTTGGGGTCACAACACTAGGTCATAAACACTTTATGCCAAAATAACAATTGTGCTTTGAGAATTTGGCTTTAGGACTGTGTTAAATGAATGCAGCCAGCCGGTGAGATGTTCAAATGGCGAGAAGAACTAATGGTTGGGGTTTTTCTTCTTCTTCACTCACCTATCTTCTCCTGTCATTCTTTTCTTGGCATCTGTCTATTTTTCATTATAACAATGATATCCATAATGCAATTTCTCTCCTCTCCCCATAATATTAAGGAACAATCAATGCCAGCAATGTAGAATTAGAGGCAGGCGATCTTTTGTGGCATTAGCTAAATGTCTGCTAGAGGAGAAAGCATTTTGCAAAGATCTGAGATAGATGCAGTAGGAAAACTGGCACTTGCAAAGAAGATGCTCCATTCTTACAGTTCTGGCCTGGTCTCCTTTCTATACTTCTGCTGTAGAGCAAGCCAAGGTTTTGTTTTAAAAGCTCAGAATGATGCAGTAGCAATCTTAATTAAACCAGATTTACTATCATTCATCTCTTTGTTCTGGGCTCAGAATCACGGTCTGGACATCTGTTTCCCTCCATAACAATGGAGTGAAAAGAGAAACAATTTTCTCAGCTAACCAAAACCAAGGTGAAAATAAGAGATAACAGTAACACCTTATTAACCCTTTTAACAGAATAACAGAGTTGGAAAGGGCCTTGGAGGTCTTCTAGTCCACCCCTGCTCAAGCAGGAAATCTTATAGCATATCAGACAAGTGGCTGTCCAATCTCTTCTTAAAAACCTCCAGAGATGGAGCATTCACAACTTCTGGAGGCAAGTTGTTCCACTGATTAATTGTTCTCACTGTCAGGAAATTTCTCCTTAGTTCTAAGTTGCTTCTCTCCTTGTTTAGTTTTCATCCATTGCTTCTTGTCCTGCCTTCAGGTGCTTTGGAGAATAGGTTGCCCCCCTCTGTCTTGTGGCAGCCCCTTGGATATTGGAATATGTCACCCCTGGCCCTTCTTTTCATTAAACTAGACCAGGGGTCGGCAACCTTAAACACTCAAAGAACCACAAAGGTCTTAACCGGAAGCCCTCCATTCAATTCTGAAGCCGACCGGAAGTCCAGTTCGCCCACCATAGAGTCTCCTCCTAGCATGGCATCCTTTTTCCTCTGCTTGTCCTAACCTATCAATTGGCGCCTGATCCACCAGTTGCGTCCCTTTCTAGATCGGGACTCTCTACACAGTCACTCATGCCCTCGTCACCTCCCGTCTGGACTATTGAAACGCTCTCTACATGGGGCTCCCCTTGAGGTGCACTCGGAGGCTCCAACTGGCGCAAAGTGCGGCCGCGTGGGTGGTTATGGGAACGACGTGGAGTTCCTATGTAACACCTCTCCTGCGCGAGCTGCACTGACTCCCGGTGGTCTTCTGAGTGCGCTTCAAGGTTCTGGTTATCACCTTTAAACCGCTCCATGGCTTAGGACCTGGTTATTTACGGGACCGCCTGCTACCACCAATAGCTTCCCACCAGCCAGTACGCTCCCATAGAGAGGGGCTCCTCTGGGTGCCGTCGGCCAAACAATGTCGACTGGCGGCCCCTAGGGGGAGAGCCTTCTCTGTGGGGGCACCTACGATCTGGAACGAGCTCCTCCCGGAGATACGGAGGATCCCGGATCTGCGTACCTTCCGTCGCGTGCTTAAGACTTTTTTATTTCATCAAGCTGGCCTGGCCTGAATCTTCTCCCCTTTTTAAATGTAAATTTTAATTTGTTTTTAAATTATGGGGTATTTTAAATTTGTTCAGCCAAATTATTTAATTCGTTTTTATTTTATTTTAAATTTTTGTATTTATGTGTTTTATCTTGTGGCTGTTCACCGCCCTGAGTCCTTCAGGAGAAGGGTGGTATAGAAATTTAATAAAATAAATAATAAAATAAATAAATAAATTGTGGAGCCGACCAGCGACAGGGAGCCGCACCAGAGGGATGAAAGAGCCACATGTGGCTCCAGAGCTGCAGGTTGCTGACCCCTGAACTAGACATACCCAATTCCAACATTGGAAACAATTGGAACATTCTTCATATGTTTTAGCCTCCAGTCCCCTAATCATCTTTGTTGCTCTTCTCTGCACTCTTTTTAGAGTCTCCACATCTTTTTTACATCGTGGAGACCAAAACCGGGTGCAGCATTCCAAGTGTGGCCTTATCAAGGCATTATAAAGTGGTATTAATACTTCATGTGATCTTGAATCGGTCCTCCTATTAATGCAGTCTAGGAGGTTTTTTTTAAGCTATATAGGAGACATTTAATATTCAACATCCAGCTTAGAGCAGTCACAGAAAAGTTTAGATTGAGTTGGAGGAGGGAAAGTGTAAAGATGCATTCATGAAAAAAGAACAGAGAGCAAAATATTAAGGTGGCTAATAGTGAACTGAAATGGAATTTCTGAAATGAAATCTGAAGTGAAGTCTTGAGTTAGTTTATAGGCATGGGCTGCACAATGTCCCTTGTTACTGCATTTTAATTTTTTTAAATCCCTCTCATTTTCATTCTAGGAAGGCCTTAATATCAAATTCTGCTAGTACTGCTTGCTGAAAATTGGCTTTGAAAGAGCAAAGGTCCATTTTTTTCTGACACTTATCTTTTAGGAGTGATTTAAAAAAACATTGTGATTTGGGTTATTTTCTACTCCAGTGGCCTTGAGGCTTTTTTTTTTTTTTGGACAGGAAAATGCAGCAATATTCAATATAATTGATAATTATGTGGAACGTCAGACAATTTTTCCCAATTGAGTTTTAATTTTAACGTATGGATTTATCTGAAAGAAAAAAACCGTAAGCATCTCTCAAGACATAATACTGTCCCCATAATGAGACAACTTAGAGTGGTGCGGTGGCCTAGAGGTGGAGCTCTCACCTCACAATCAGGAGGCTGTGAGTTCGATCCTAGGTAGAGGCAGAAATTTCTCTCTCTGGGCACACTGAGAATATATCTGCTGGAAAAAAAACCTCTGCATTGGTGACAGGAAAGGCATCTGGCCAGTAAACACTCAGCTCCGTTCAGTTACCCAGACTGCACCCCGCAACGGATTATGGAATTGTTAAAGTAGGATGATGATAATGAGACAGTTCAGGGCTGAACTGTGAGATCCCTGGTGGACTATGAACTTCGTTTCTTTCTTGCAGATGTTTGGTATGGGCAACAATTTAGGTACTTTATGCACTTTCCCCCTTTCTATTGTAGTTGTTCTGTCCCCATCTCACACATTTATTTTATTTTATTTTATTTTATTTTATTTTATTTTATTTTATTTTATTTTATTTTATTTTATTTTATTTTATTTTATTTTATTTTATTATTTTATTTTAATTTAATAATTTAATTTAATTTAATTTAATTTAATTTAATTTAATTTAATGTATTTATTTATTTATTTATTTATTTATTTATTTATTTAGTTAGTTAGTTAGTTAGTTAGTTAGTTAGTTAGTTGAATTTCTATACCACCCTTCTCCTTTCGGACTCAGGGCGGTGAACACATGCACACAAACAGTCAGGAGTTAATAAAACCAGCAGTCAGGAATTCCTTTGAGATAACAAAATTGGCAGCAATCCAGTAGCTGCCTGCCAAAGACTTTACTCACAAAGGGAGGTTTTTCTCCTCCGTCTGATACACCAAAATAAGTTCACAAAGCCAAAGAATTGTCAAGTCCAGTCCATAATAAATCCAAGGAGGGCATATAACGAAGTTCCAGAAACGCAGTATGACTTGCTAGCTTTTCAGTTTTGTCCATCACAAGGCCTGAATGGCCACCACACCCCCTTTTATCCCCTATGGGGTGTGGTCCGGTGACTCAGCTTAATCTCTGGCACGCCTCTTTCTCTGCTGCTCACACTTATCTTTCCGACGCTGTTGGGGATCCAGCCAAGACTCCTCTCCGTCGCTGTCTAACTGCAGCTGCTCGGAAGTGCCTGGCTCCTGGCCTATCTCTTGGTCTTCGGAGGACACCTGAGGCATTGCCAGAGAGGAGGGTCCTGGAGAGGGAGGCTTTGCCAACTCCTCTCCTTCTGATAAGACAGGCTCGGGGGTTGGAGTCACAACAGTAGTATTAACTGGTTTAACTCTTTTTCAATTATGTAACTTATTGGTTAATCAATTTGATAGCTTGTTGAACACTAGGTGACAGCAAACAGTTGGGGTATTTTGAATCTGTGGGATCCTTGATGATCTCTGAGCTTGGTTGTTTTGTAGCAGACATTTCATTATCCAACTAGATAACATCATCAGTGACAGAAGGGAGTGGGGCTCACTCTCTGTTTATATATTAGTGGCTTGCCTTGTCAATGTGGGTGGAAGTGGCCTTGGTAGTTCCTTCATTAGGCTGTTGTTTACTGTTAGCTTGGTAGTTCCTTGATTAGAATATTGTTTACTTCTTGATTATTGGCCTAGTTTAATATTGGTCTTAAGCTCTACTCATCTAGATGTTGGTTGTTGGTGAGGAGGTGTATTGGTCATTTCGTTTTTGGCTTTATGACTGTCTTTTTTGAATGGTATGTCAAAGTTGTTTAGCTCTATGTGCCTGTTGATGGCTGACATGTTGAAGGGTGTTCCTCCCAAAGTGAATAGCTAAATGTCTACGGAGATTCTTAGTCATCCAGAAATGTTTTTCAAAGTAAAACATGAAAGTCCAGTTGCCTCCTGAAAAAGCATCTTTGGGACAACCATGGCTTGGATGACTGAGAATCTCCATAGACTTTTAGCTATGCACTTTGGGATGTACACCAGTGGTGGGATTCATCTGGTTCTGTACAGATCACGTGAACTTGTAGCGGCTACTGTGGGAGAATCTGCCTACACATCCGGATGTAATGTGTGACTACTGCACATGCACAGAAGGTTGTGCACATGCGCAGAGTGGCACATGCCCTCCCATTTGTGAAGGTAAGTGAATCCCACCCTTCAAATGGTGTGGGAGTATGAACGGATTTCCAGAAAAAAATTGCAGACTACAGGAACCATTTGTGCTTCAACGACTCTCTAAAACAGAGTCCACAAGTCTTAAAGCTGCCACGTTTGATGACCTCTGCACTAAAAGAATGCAAATGACCAACTGTCTGTAAGGAGTATAAATCCTTCCATTCTCCACCATCCAGTCAGAACTGAAGAAGCTTCTTGGATGAAAAGTCCAGTTGTCACTGGGAAAAAAAGCACCTTTGGGACAACTATGACCTGGATGACTGAGAAACTCCATAGACACCTGGTCTAGGATGCTCATAGTTTCTCAGGTGAAGCTATGATTTGAGTCTGTCCATGTGTTGTGCAATAAAGGAGTTTTCATCATGTCTTCTGACTGCTAGTTGGGGTTCATGGATGTCCTCTGCTCGTTTTCTGCCTGTCGGTCTTACATAATGTCTGTGTGTTGTAAGCGACTCGTTTTTTCTTCTTCTCAGTCTATGGGTCTTTTGTTTTACGTAAGATGTTTTGCCATTGGTTTGTGTGCTACTATTCTGCCCCAGCTACGGGCCCCAAAGAATGCAGCACACACAAAGTCCCTTCAAATCTTAGTTTACTAAATAAACCAGTTTTTTATAACAACGGCTGTTAATTAACTGCATTAACAGCCGCCAAGAATTGAAAGAATAATACTGAAAGCTTACTATGGTTGGCAGAAGCAATTTGCAGGAAGCTGATAAGATAAGCAAGACAAGAAACGAAGGTATGTGAACGAAGTTGTTCCCTGCAAATTGCTTCAGTTGGCGTTCCTCCTTAAATAGGCTAAGGAGGTGGCCAATTAGCCCCAAGCCTTACTCTCGAGGAGAGCTCCTCCTGAGGAACCACTCCTGCCTTTTGGCAACTCTGTGCGCCCGTGCATCGAGAAGAGGCTCCTCCTCTTTGTCCTCTTCACTTAAGGGAGCTTCTGGAGGTTCTGAAGGCCCTGGCTGAATCCCTGCCTCTGGTACCACATCTTCTCCAGCCTCCTCATTGTCTGACTCAAGTGCCAGCTGCCCAGGCTGCTGGCACAGCACCACACCAGCCTCCTCGCTGTCTGAATCAGCTACTAGCTGCACAGGCCGCTGATGGACCACAACAGCTACAGTGATGCCATGTGATTGTAGCAGTCTGCTGGTTGTTTCCGAGGTTATTATTTTTTATAAATTGTGCTGTTTGTGCTGTAGTGGATTAATTGGTCAGGTGCTTTTTGGTACGGCTGTAGGAGAATCCATGTTGTTGAAAAATTATTGAACAGATGATCATTTTCCTTTTTTCCTAATATGTGAAAACCCACAAGAAACGAAAAACACACACAGGCAAGAAAGGCAGATGTGTGTACAAAGTCTAAATCAGAATAACACGGGCAGGGATGTTCACTGATTTGCCCCATTTACTCTTGGCACACCTGGGTTGGCCTTTTCCAAAAACGACAACGTTCGTTAGCCCTTGAAAAAAGTCATACTGGTAAAACTCAGCTTAAATGGAGTCTGTTTAACAGGGCACCAAAATGTAGGAGTGCAAATATGCCTTTAAAAAAAGAAAATCAAATCAGTGAGTCCAATGCTCCCCCCCGCTGCTGAAAATACAGGGGGTCCTTGACATACAACGCTTCATTTAGTGACTTCAAAGTTATAATGAACAAAAGTGACCATTTTATGCCTGTTTTTCACATGACTGTTCCGGCATCCCCAAGGTCGCCTGATCAAAATTCAGAAACTTGGCGACCGACTCCTATTTATGACGGTTGCCGTGCCTCGAGGTCATTTGATCCCCTTTTGTGACCAAACTCAATGGAGAAGCCCGATTCACTTCACAAGCTTATTACTCCGTTATTGAATGGCAGTGATACACTTAACAACTAACGGGGGGGGGGGGGGGGGGCAAAACTCACTTAACAGATGTCTCACTGAGCAGCAGAAATCGGGGAGCTCAGTTGTGGTCGTACGTCAAGGACCCCTTGAAATGCACATTTCAAATAGCTACATGCAAAAACCAAAAGCTGAGCAGTTCTCGACAGACGATGCCCTGAACGGATTTGCAGAAGGTTCCATCTGCCAATCTCACCATCAGGCAAACAATTTGACAAGATGCTCCTTCGTAAATTTCCTCCTCCATCATCTGCTATCAGACATACAGTGTGTGTATATGTGTGTGTATGTGTGTGAGGGGGTGGGTTCTACTTACCTTTATTACCAGTTCGCAATGGGGCTATGCACGCGCGCACACTTCGCTCGCACACGCTTCTGCGCAAATGCAGAAGCTTCCTGATGATGTTGGGGTCGTTGGGTGGAGCCTCCCGCCAGTTTTACTACTGGTTCTATAGAACCGGTCTGAATCGGGGACAACCCACCACTGGTGTGTGGGTGTGTATGTATGTATGTATGTATGTATGTATGTATGTATGTATGTACACGTACACGTACACACACACACACACACACACACACCAGGGGTGGGTTCTACTTACCTTTACTACCGGTTCATGGCGGGGCCACTTCGCTCGCTTCCGCGCTCTTCTGAGCATGCTCAGAAACGTTTTGATGACATCGGGGTCGGTGGGCGGAGCCTCCCGCCAGTTTTACTACCGGTTCTATAGAACTATTGCGAACTGGGGGCAACCCATCACTGACACACACACTGTCAGTTCTGGTGCACCTGGTGGCCCAGGCCTGCTATTCCGGCAGGGACCACAATGGGAAACACGGAATGGATGGTGGCGGGCCTGCTGGGGAGGGGTTGGAATATGAACTTCAACTTCCCAGGACGACTGCAAGCAATCTCCTGTGCAGATAGCTGGCACAGACTGCCTCTTCAGCTGACATCAGGAAGCGAGCGGTGAATATGCAAACAGCTGAGAGGCAGAATGCTGTGGTCACAGCTGAGCCGTGCAGAAGCGGAGCAGCAGTGGCACGCCCAGCTGGGAGGCGGGTGCAATGGACTTCTGGGTCACGGGCTGGGACCGCATGTGTGGGTGGGGCGGTGTTAAAGGATTGAAAAGGTGGCCTCCATGTAGTCTCAACGACTCACTAAAACAACGCAAGTGACCAGCTGTCTACAAGAAGTATAAATCCTTCCATTCCTCATCATCCAGTCAGAACTGAAGAAGCTTCTCAGATGAGAAGCAAAACTCTTTCAAAGAAAAAAAACAGCAACTCTAGTTGCCTCTTGAAAAAGCACCTTTGGGCTTTCTTGCCACTGTTGTTAAGTGAATCAGTGCAGCTGTTAAGTTATTAAGTAAATCTGGTTCCCCATTGATACACCGGCTAGGAAGGTTACAAATGGTGATCATTTGACATTGCAACCATCATAAATATGAGCCAGTTGCCGAGCTCCCAAATTTTGATCACGTGACCATGGGGATTGCTGCGATGGTCGTAAGTGTGAAAAACAGTCCTAAGTCATTTTTTTTCAGTGTCGTCGTAATTTTGAATGGTCATTAAATGAATGATTGTAAACCGAGGATTACCTGTAACCATCCAGGGAAGGACTGAGTCTCCTTCATTTAATTGAATGAACTATCTGACTTGTTGTCAGGATAATTCATTGTTCACAAATCTATCTGACTTTTTTTTTTTCTATCTCTTTAACATTTTACAACAATGCCTTGTTAGTACAACAGAGCCTTGGTAGTACAGTGGTCTAAGGCACCCTGTTATTAAGCTGGTTATTAAGACCAGATGCCTGCAATTACTGCAGGTTCGAATCTCACCAAGGCTCAAGGTTGACTCAGCCTTCCATCCTTTCTAAGGTAGGTAAATTGAGGACCCAGATTGTGGGGGCAATAAGCTGACTTTGTATAAAATATACAAAAGTATGAAGGCTATTGCTTAGCACATTGTAAGCCGCCCTGAGTCTCCGGAGAAGGGAGGCATATAAATCAAATCAAATAAATAAATAAAAAATAAAAATGCAATGATAGAATCAAGAGGGCAGAAAAAAATCCAATGATTTTCAGACTTAATCCTAGAACCCAGTATATTCTGATTTTAAGATAGGTTCAAATACACTGTAAAGATTTTTTTTAAAAGCTTTCAATGCCAGTAAAAGGCCAGCATGACTAAACAAATGCCAAAGGCGCACGGAACGCTGTTACCTTCTCACCAAAGGTGGTCCCTATTTTTCTACTTGCATTTTTTATGTGCTTTCGAACTGTTAGGTTGGCAAAAGCTGGGACAAGTAACGGGAGCTCACCCCGTTACGCGGCGCTAGGGATTCGAACCGCTGAACTGCCGACCTTTCAATCGACAAGCTCAGCGTCTTAGCCACTGAGCCACCGCATCCCCTTTTCAATGCCAGTATTAATGCATAATTCTGGATAGAACTGAGCCAGATTAGGTATCGACAGATGGGATTTTATAAAAGAATTCTCTTAAAACACAAGCAAAGAAACATCATTAGAATACAAGTTCCATATCTAATTCCTGACACTGATTTATGTTTCAATAAATCTTATGCCCAGTTGCCTGTCATTAATATACATTTCCTAATAAATCAAGATAACTAAATCACACAGATCATTTAGCAATCATTTAACTGATTTATATTGTGTCTTTGTGGATCTTATTTTCTCGTGAGATTATTAGGAACTGCTTTGCCTTGGGTCTGTGGTTCCCTGTGTATCCTTAGAGTTTGGGGTTTACAGAAATGACATCTGTCCAGGCCAAGGACAGGTACAGGTAGTCCTCAACTTACAACAGTTCACTTAGTGACTGTTTGAAGTTACAATGACACTGTTAAGTGAATCACTGCGGTTGTTAAATGAATATGTTTTCCCCATTGACTTTGCTCGTCGGAAGGTCGCAAAAGATGATCACATGAAACCGGGACACTGCAACCGTCATAACTATGAACCAGTTGCAAAGCATCCAAATGTAAATAATGCGACCATGGGGATACTGCAATGGTTGTAAATGTGAAAAACAGTTATAAGTCCCCTGTTTCAGTGGCATTGTTCAAGGACTCTCTGTATGACCTATTCCTTATCTTCCAGTGCTCAAAACCAGAGACCCCTATCATGCCGTCCTCTTGTGAGGAGCAGCTGTCTGGAGTGCTTGTGGGCAATCTCCCAACCTCTCCTTTTCCTGGAGAGGTTCAAAGAGTGATCTACTCTCTGGCTCTTCACTCTTCACCTTGGATATTAGTTCTGCTTTTTGTGATCATTCTTCAGTCTACCATTTCCCCTCTGGAAATCTCACCTTCATCTTCTCATATAAAGTAGAAATAGTAAGAGCTACAGATTGTAGCATTTTCAGTCACTTTCCTACGTACCATATTTTTCGGAGTATAAAAGCGGGTGAAAATTTAGGTGTGTAGTATAGACCAAATATGGGCGTTTTTTGGTCTCCCGAACCCTCTGTGCATCACGTTTTTGTCCTCCCACCCCCACAGAAGGACATTGCAGTGCTCTGCACAGCCAGTTTTTGCCAAATATGGCCCCGTTTTCGGCAAAAACGGGCCTGTTTTTGGGCTCCCAAGCCCTCCATGCATTGCATTTTCGCCCTCTGTGGCCCCCAGAAGCACTCTGCAGGCCAAAAATGGATGCGTTTTTGGCGAATACAGGGTGTTCAGAGCACTGCGAAGTGCTTCTGGGGGTCTGGTGGGGGATGAGAATGTGAGACACGGAGGGCTTGGGAGCCCAAAAATGGGCTGTGTGGAGCACAGAGTGCTTCTGGGGCCTGGGAGGGCGAAAATCTGACGCACAAAGGCTAAAAACTATTTTTTGCTTGTTTTCCTCCTGTAAATTTAGGTGATTCTTATAGTCAGGTGCGTCTTATAGTCCGAAAAATACGGTATATATTTTCCATGGAAATGATTAAATACTACTTGATCTTACTATTAATACTAGAAAGATCTGTTCTTTCTATTTTCCCTCTCCATGCTAGTGGGGCCAGTTGGGTCAAAATAACCAGGACAAGAAAAAAAATTCAGAACATTTTAGAAGGCACGGTGATCTGGAATTTCTTTCCTTGCTTTCAAAAATAGGTCCCCCACCACCACCACCAATAAATTCATTGTCGTTTGAGTTGAATTATTTCCCTACAACTGTGAGACAACATAATAATGCTTAAACTCCAACTGTTTGGTAACAGATTCTCGTTCACCCGGTGAACAAATCATTTCTTCTGCTAACAGCCAGGCATCTGATAATGATTAATTGTTACATAAGAAATGGTAGGGCTACAAGGGCTGAAAACTGCAGCTGCTGATAGCTACAGCAGAACAGTTTCCTTCCTCAGCCTTAGACTTGCATGCAGAGTAGAGACAACTGGTTGTTCCGACTACTTAATCCAGGGGTGTCAAACTCGATTTCATTGAGGGTCGGATCAGGGTTGTGTTTGACCTTGGGGGGCCAGGCCATGGCCAGGGTGGGCGTGCTGAGGGTGGGTGTGGCCAGCTCGATGTCATTCATGTCGGAGGTGCCTGTGGTGGCTCAAGCACTCTGCCAACGAAAACAGGCTCCCAAGCTCCCTTTCCAGCTGTGACGGCCTCCTGCAACCCTTTGCCAGCAAAAATGGAGCTCGGAAGGACCGCACGCGGCCCTCATAAGCTCCATTTCTGGCTGTGACGGCCTCCTGCAACTCTCCTGTGGCTCTGCCGAGGTCCGTTTTCACTGGCAGAGGTACCGCGGGCTGGTCCTTCACTGTTTCCAGGGTGGACTCATAGGCCAGATCTAAGCACCCTGCGGGCCAGATCTTGGCCCCGGGCCTTGAGTTTCACACTCCTGACTTAATCTGAGCAAATAGAGGAGTTTGCTTATCTTAGCCTCTGCCTGACTACATGAGCCTCTCTGATCAAAGCTATTATTGGGTTTGTTTTTCCTATCTGGTCTGATGAAGAACTCAATTAGTCTGGAGAACTCAATTATTTTGTGACTTTGATGTAACGGGATATTCCCGCCCCCCTCCTTATGGTTATTCCAGTTCTCCTTGCTTCTCAGAAAACATGTATTACTTAAGTACAAATTTTGTTTTTTGATTCCGGCAATAGGAAATATATCTCCAGATGGTAACGTTGGGCATGTTTACACAGTGTGCTCATGTAACACCATGGCACCATGAGCTGCAGTGAATGCTGGTGAGATTCCAGGTGCAATTGAAGGTTCAGATCAAATCAATGATTAGAACACAACAGAACAGAATAGAATAACAGAGTTGGAAGGGACCTTGGAGGTCTTCTAGTCCAACCCTCTGCCCAGGCAGGAAACCTTACACCACTTCAGACAAATGGTTATCCAATCTCTTCTTAAAAAAATTCCAGTGTTGGAGCATTTACAACTTCTGGAGGCAAGTTGTTCCACTGATTAATTGTTCTGTCAGGAAATTTCTCCTTAGTTCTAGGTTGCTTCTCTCCTTGATTAGTTTCCACCCATTGCTTCTTGTCCTACCCTCAGGTGCTTTGGAGAATAGCTTGACTCCTTTTTCTTCGTGGCAGCCCCTGAGATATTGGAACACTGCTATCATATCACCTCTAGTCCTTCTTTTCATCATACCCAGTCCCAGCAACTGTTCTTTGTATGTTTTAGCCTCCAGCCCTCTAATCATCTTTGTTGCTCTTCTCTGCACTCTTTCTAGAGTCTTGACATTTTTTTTTACATCATGGCGACCAAAACTGGATGCAGTATTCCAAGTGTGGCCTTACCAAGGCATTATAAAGTGGTATTATTTGATTTGAATGGAAGGTTATCATCTATAAAGCTTTCCATGGCATAGGGCCAGGTTATTTTAGGGTCAGCCTATCGCCCAAGACATCTGTTCACTTGATAACATTGGGTAGAGTAGATGTACTTCAGATGGCTTTAATCAAACAATCATCTTTGCCATCCATTGCAAACCAGGAAACATGCCTTCTGATCCGGGATAATACTACCAGTGATCTGTGTAGGTCCCATCCTGTTGACATTTTGCAAAGTCTTCAACAACTTTGCTGTTCTCTGTTTTTGAAGTTGGGTGATTACAGAGGCCCCGTTTATGGTTTTTTTTGATATGGCAATAGCAATAGCACTTAGACTTATATACTGCCCCATCACAGCAGCACCCTCTGGGTAGTTTACAAAGTCAGCATATTGTGATGTGACCCCGACTCCCGAGCCTGTCCTAACAGAGGAAGAGGACTCAGAAGGTGATGGGGAGGAACTGATAAGGCCTCCCTTTCCAGGACCCTCCTCTCTGGCAATGCCTCAGGTTCCATCCGAAGGCCAAGAGGAACAGCCTGGGATACGCCAGGAGGAAAGCATATCAGAACAACAACAGATAGGGAACGAGGATGATGAATCCTGGCCTGATCCCAGACAGCGTCAGAGGGAGAAGCGTGCGCAACAATGGAAGAGGCGTGGGAGGGCCAGAGATTGAGCTGAGTCACTGAGCCACACCCCACAAGGAATAAAAGTGGGTGTGATTGCTCTTCAGGCTTTGTGACGGTCAAAGTTAAAAACCTGAGAGTCACATCGCGTTACCTGAAATCTGGCTTGTGCATATTTGGATTGGACTTTGGCCAATTCTGGCTTCGTGGATTACTTTTTGCTATTGAACCGGACTGAGGAGAAACTCTCTCTTGCTGACTGTGAGTGAAAACTGACTTGGCAGGCATTTCGCAGTTTACTGCTAAAACTCTTATCTGCAAGGGTTTCTAGTCTGATTACTTAATAAAATCTTGGCAGGCGTGCCTGGCTGTGTATTTGCCTGGGGTGGGGAAGGTGTATGTGTGGGGAAGGGGGACAGAACATATTGCTTCCAACAATCTGGGTTCTAATTTTACCAATCTCGGAAGGATGGAAGGCTGAGTCAACCTTGAGCCGGTCAGGATTGTACTGCTGACAGTGAGCAGATTTAGCCTGCAATACTGCATTTTAACCACTGCGCCATCGTGTCTCTCAGAAGAGGATATGAGGTTAGGATCGAAGGAATCGAACTCCGGGCAGTGAGCAGAGTTAGCCTGCAATACAGCATTATAACACTGTGCCACCACAGCTCTTGATATATGGGATGTGGTTGGATTTTTCTCTTAACTGTTTTCTATTTTTTAATTTGTAAACCATGCAGAATCATTTTGGAATTGAGTGGTCTCTAAATCAAATCAAATCAAATCAAATCAAATCAAATCAAATCAAATCAAATCAAATCATCTAACTGTATTTTCTTCTTCTCAAAGAGTAATTAACCTTTCTGTCATCTATCCTGTTCTTTTCTTAAGAAATCAACAGTGAACGCTCTGCAACTTGATGCCCAGATTTCAATCATATCTTTGAGACCCCACAACAGATGTTTTATCCAAAATGAGCAGTATCTCAGTGGAGTTGATCTGCAGATTAATTGTATAGAAACGTTAGAGAAAATTGTCGGAGGTTATAATGGAACATTAAAAAGTGACATTACAAATTGAGCTTTAAATAGAAGCAAGTCACGTATAACCAACATGGTGCTGTCAATTAGCTTGGGGATCCCATGATACAATGGAGCTAGCTTAATGGCGGCATGACAGTTAATTGAATGCACTCTTTGCATGCTTTTCTGCCTTTCTTTTTTTTTTAATCTTCTAAACTTAAATTGGTTGTTTTAATGTTTTTTATGTATTGTCCTATTATGCATGCTGCTTACAAAAGGGCAGCTATATAAATGTGATATATAAATAAACATTACAGTATTGTATGGATAGTCAGAAATACAAGGCCCTAAGAGGGAATGAGCTGCAAAGTTGAGAATGAGAGAACAATGTTGAATTTTTTTTAAAAAAAATATATTTTGTTTGGTTTATCCAATAAAGGTGGCTTCTGTCTTTATTATCTTCTGTTTCTTCCAGTACTGTTATTTCCAATACCAAAAATCAGTATAGTCTTTTAAACACACTCTCTTTTAATATACTTTCAATTTTCTCTTACATTAATGTCTGATGGTCTATATGATTTTATTATTTTAAAGTTCAAATTTATTGTGGACCGCTTTCTTAACTTTTAGCAAAAATAGTGGTATAACAATAATAATCCAGATTATGAAAAAAGATTGCTATTGCTTTGAACAAGAATTACATACATTTCTTATTACTATTTATAGATTTATGGTCTGAGGTAATATAATTAATATATCTATCTCTCCCTCCCTGCCCCCTCCCTCTAGATATATGTATGTGTATCTATCTCAAATATAAATAGATAGATATATCAGTTAAAAAACATGCATGACAAAATTACATAAAACAAGACAATAAAAACTGAGTATGGTGCCAGTCAGTTTCTATGAATAAAACTACAGACAGAAAATTTGCCACCACTGATGATGAATCTGGTCACTTATTTAAAAGAAAATCAGTGCTCCCCTTTTTATAAGGGAGATTAACCTATTTAATTAACAGGGGTCATGAATTCTGGTTATCCATGTGCATATTGTGGACATTTTAATGAGACATGAGATACTGATTCAACCTCTGTGCTTGAACTTATTCAAGTATGAATTTCATACAGGAGACTGAAATATCTTTCAGTTTATGCCTTATATAAAAGTTGTTAAAATGGCATACAACCACCCACCTAAGCTCCTTGGGCGCTGAATGCGGTGCCACGGACGTAGTGTTGGGTAAGGATTATTAATTCAATGTTGGCCTGAATCAGTACAGTCTTGCCAGGCACAAAGGATCAGGACCAGAGGTGGGTTTCACCAGGTTCTGACCAGTTCTAGAGAACCGGTAGCGGACATTTTGAGTAGTTCGAAGAACCGGTAAATACCACCTCTGACTGGCCCTGCCCCCATCTATTCTCTGCCTCCCGAGTCCCAGCTGATCGGAAGGAAATGGGGATTTTGCAGTATCCTTCCTCTGGAGTGGGATGGGAATGGGGATTTTGCAGTATCTTTCCCCTGCCATGCCCACCAAGCCAACACGCCCACCAAGCCATGCCCACAGAACTGGTAGTAAAAAAAATTGGATTTCACCACTGCCCTATACAGCCACTTGAATCGAATCAGGAGAGGCCATGCCAGAAGACAAAGCTAGTCGAGAGCTTGTGATGCGACTGTGGCATCAGAACATAAACTGTATATAGATAGGTAGAATACAATAACTTTATTGTTACTTTCAATGTACACTAATCGGCATACGTTAAAATGAAATTTCGTTGCCTACAGCTCTCAAAGGGTCTCCGCCTCCAATATACATAAACCAACACTACATAAACATGACCAAATAAATAAATACAAAATTAAGCATATAGCCACATATATTATATGATAGAGAGTAACAACACAGTCTAGTTCGGATGTATATATGTACATGGCGAGGGAAAAAATGAGTAACATATATAGCTGAAGAGTTTTCTCCTCAGTAAATTTCAAGGCCCCTGTGATTATCGCACTGAAGCTACCCTAGAAGAAGTTAGTTGATTACCTTCCTTAGATATCGAATTATAACATCTATCGCATTGTAATTCTATGGTTCCATATTGTGGTGATTTTATTATGATTTTATCTTGATTTAATATATGATTTCCTACATTGTATTGTCCACATGCCTTACTTAGTGTATACATATTTGCTGATACTTTAAACCAAATTTACACAGGTAGTCTTCAATTTACGACTACAATTGAGCCCAAAATTTATACCTTGCTAAGGGAGAAATTTGTTCAGTGAGTTTTGCCCCATTTTACGACTTTTCTTGCCACATTCGGTGGAACCAGGGACTTGTCTAGATAGTTCCACAGTTGAGTGAGCCTTTTATTTTATCTTCCTTTATGGTTTAGAATATTGATTACTATGGCTTTTATGTTTGTATTTGCTGTTTTTATACTTCTATCTATTTTTATGTGCCGGCCAGCATCACCTTTGCTGAGATGGGTGGCCACATAAAATAGATTAATTAATT
Source organism: Arizona elegans (assembly GCA_022577455.1). Lineage (NCBI taxonomy): Eukaryota > Metazoa > Chordata > Lepidosauria > Squamata > Colubridae > Arizona > Arizona elegans. The sequence continues at coordinate 5,140,091 of JAKOOJ010000030.1, forward strand.
AAGTACAAATTATATCACTTTTACCTAAGAAAGACACTGATAATAATGTTAAAAAGCTGAGTGCCTATTTTCCTTCTTAGGGAAGAGTAATGCAATTTTAATTCTTCATAATGTATTTAAAACATTGGCTCCTTGATGTACCTGGTTTTAAATTTTGATGTATTGTGCAAAAACTAATTCCAGCACGATTATTTCAGCAGGAAGAATGTCGGATAATGTTAGGAGATAATATTTCAATCTGGATATATTATGCCAACATTCGACATGGATGAGAAACTGCAATTATAGGAGGAAGGTTAAACTCCTGGGTAACTATCAGAGTAAGAGGATATAGTGAACAAATGGATGAAAAACTAAAAACTAAAATAATACCGCTTTCTAACCACTGCGGCACTACAGCTCAGTAGCTTCAAATGGTCACTAAATGCATTGGGGAAATCTAAAATTTGTTAATACTGGTTTTGTGGGCGTGGCTTGGTGGGGGGAAATGTGACTGGGTGGGCGTGGCCATTTTTTTTTACTTTTAAAACCATTTTTTCTACAACTTCTTCAGCGAAGAGGTTGTGAAAAAATGCTTTCAAAAGGCTCTGACGATCCCAGCTGAGTTGCCTGATCGGCAGAGGCTTTTTAAAAAACTCAGCTGGGATCGTCAGAGGCATTTAAAAGAAAAAAAGGGTTTTTTTCTTTTAAAAGCCTTTGACGATCCCAACTGAGCCACGCGATCATCAGAGGCTTTTTTTTTTACTTTTAAAAGCATTTTTTCTGCCGAAGAGGTTGTAGAAAAAAATGCTTTTAAAAGTAAAAAAAAAAAAGCCTCTGATGATTGTGTGGCTCAGCTGGGTATGGGGGTGGGGGGCAGGGATTTTTGCTACCGGTTCTCCGAACCACCCGCCTCCATCGCTACCGGATCGGGTGATCCGGTCTGAACCGGGAGCATTTCACCCCTGACTAAATGAAATGTTGTAAGTTGAGGACTACCTGTACATGAACTGTTTTTCAACACAGATGATATCAACCTACTTCAGAGAAGCCTTCTTCAATCTAAGCCACCCACATTTGTGACTTTCTCCCAAAATTCCCTGGCTAGCGTGGCCATGGAAGGCCATATATCTATCTAGAACAAAAATGAACTCTGGAATTCCAGCGAGCTAATTGAATCAAAATAATTGCATCTGATCATACAAGTTAAGGGGCTCTACGAAATATCTTCTACTTCATAAAGAATCCCGACAGATAAATCATTTTCTTTATGAAGGATTGTTTCAAAATTATTGCTCCAATTGGGCCTCACTCCCATCTTGTTCATCTTTCAGTTTTAAGACTATTACATCTTTGTTTCATCTATAATTTTGCCCTGGGTTTTGGTTAGGCTGACATTCTGCTAATGAAAGTTATAAATTTTAAAGCGATATGTCAACTTGACAAAACCATGGATAGAAGCTCCTAAAGACAAGTTAATTCTTTATTAAATATGAAATTACTTTTTTCCTCCAAGTGTCGAACATTGAGAAAGTATAACGCTGAATTCCTATTAACGGAATAACCAACTATCACTATTCTTGTCTATAAAAAAAACCCATTGAATTTTGCTCTGCGCATAAATCTGCATAATCTCCTTGGGAGCTACACAATCCAACAAAAGTCGTTTTTATGCGTTGCTAACCTTTGTAATGCACTTCACATATTGGTAGATATAATTAATAGCAATTCTCAATTACCCCAGGCTACATCTGTCCTGGGAAAAACTTAACAGGGGATTGCTTTTAAAATCAGAAATCAAAGCTTGGGAGCAAGGTCACACAATTTTATTTCTGCTTATAGGAAGCAAATACACATTACATTCTTAATAATAATCCACCGTAGCTGTTTGATTCTATTTAGGTATATCCTTGAAATTGTTATTAAAACCACACAGAAATTTTCTGACTTTCTAGTTAAGAGTCTACAGCAGTGATAGTTAACCTTTTTAAGTGCCCAAAGTGCGCGCATGCATGCGAATACACTCACACATGCCCAAGCCCCCGAAATGCAATGTGAGTGCCCTCCCTGCGCATGCACACCAGTGGTGGGTGCTCCTGGTTCTGTCCGGTTCTATAAAACCGGTATAAAATCGGGGGGAGGCTCCGCCCACCTGGCATGATGTCATCATTAGCGATCTGTGCATGCGCAGAAGAGCGTGCGTTGTGTATGAGCGAAGAGAGCATGCACGATCCTGCTGCGAACCAGTAGTAAATGTACCGGATCTGGCCCCCGGGCCTTGAGTTTAACACCTGTGGACTAAGGTTTCAAATTAAGATGACAGGATCCAGGTTTAAGTTTACTCTCAGTCATGGAAGCTTACTGGGAGACTTTGGGTCACATATTCTCTCTCTCATCTGACCTACTTCATAAGGTTATTGTTTAGAAAAACCAGAATGGAGAAAGCTAGGATTGCCACCCTGAGTTTTTAGGTTAAGGAAGATATAAATCTAGCAATTAGCAAATGTAATAAAAAGTAAAAGAAATATGCCTTGACCACCTACCTTCCCTGTCTGTACCTAGGGAGCAACTAAATATCTGTATCTATGAGTTATATCTAAATCTATAAATCTGTATCTATAGCTATCCATATCTGTATGTATAAATTATCTTTGTAATCTATATCTATGTATCTCTCTCTCATTCTACTATCTATCTATCTATCTATCCATCATCTATCGCTCTATCTCTATGTCTATTTCTATGTCTGTCTATCTTCATATCTGTCTATTTATTTATCTATATCTATGCTTGTCTGTCTCTCTGTATGTCTTTCTGTCTCATTCATTTTCAAACTTTGCAAACAACATTGTGGTTTTGGAATTTGATCCTTTCTACAGAGGCTTTTTCTTTTCATTATATGAAAATATGAAACTATCTTCAGATACTTTATCTAGCTCAGCTTGCCCTCCTGTCTGGCACAGGTTCCTATTAAGAACTCCAGCTGGCATCTTCCCCAGCATGATCTACCCGAGATCTTTTCAAAGTCAACCAGATGCCAAAGACCAGCCTACGTTCACCCAATCCTTTCTATCGATATGGAGAATGGAGCTGTATATTCAAGGACTCTTCCTGAAGCTCTGGTGATCATCCTTCCTTCTTTTCAATTATCTCTTTGATGAGCCTGTTCCTTAACAAGTGACCTCTCTTCCTGCTGAATGATTAATCATTGTGTTACAGGAGATAGGCAGGAGGTAGACATTTTACATTAAAAATAATGAATAACAAAAGCAAGCAAGTGCTATCTCTCTGTCCGTCCGTCTATTTATTTTCCTGATTTTATTATTTTTATAAATAACTCAAGGTGGCATACCTACAACAATAACCCTGTGAGGTGGATTGGGCTGAGAGAGAGAGAGAGAGAGTCACTGGTAGAAATTAACCCAGTCAGATTTCATGCTTAGGGCAGAACTAGAACTCACAATCTCCAGGGGATTGGCCCAAAGTCAACCAGCCAGGTTTCAGGCCTAAAATGGCACTAGAATTCATGGTCTGCCATTTCTAGTCTGGTGCATTAACCCCTAGACCAAACTGTCTGTCACCAACTGTCTATCTCTGTCTCTGATATATATATATATATATATATATATATATCTGAAAGGTGAAAGGGAAGCAGTATGCTCTCTCCCATATTGAGGTAGACCAGGTGCTTTGATAGAAAAACACTCAATCTCTCCCCTGGCTCAAGCTGATAAAGGGAGGAGAACTTGTGGCTCAGAGGTTAATACAACTGCCTAACATGCAGGAAGCCCAAGTTCGAATCCGAGTAAGGGTATGGCTAGCTGATGAGAGCTAAATAGCTTGAAATAGATCTATACTAGTCTCCCTTTATTTCTTTATCAGCAAATATAAATTTGGTATAAAATGGTTTGTCGTGAATGCGACTGCTTGAGGGCTCCTGGATTGGAGTTGAAAGGCGAAAGGGAAGCAGTATGCTCCCTCCCATATTGGGGCAGACCAGGTGCTTCGATAGAAAAATAGTGTGTGTGTGTGTGTGTGTGTATATATATATATATATATATATATATATATATATATATATATATATATATATATATATATATATATATAATTTTGATTAATAGTAGTCTCTCACTATCTGATGTGCAAGTATAGCATAATCCACCCCCAAAGCTGAGAATTCCATAAAAATAAAGCTGCTATTTATTCCAACAATCCCAGGGAGAGAAAACGTGAAGTGCAGAAATGAAATCATTATTCCTATATTATGAAATTCTAGTTGCAATCAAATCACTGTCATTATTTTAGGTATCTCATTTTGTTAGAGCACAGAACGGTTTCACCTCTTCACCTGAGTTTCTTATCACATCATTCAATGTCTCCTTTTTTTTTTGAACAGTCTGATAGTTCTTCAATTATGCAGTTATTACAATAGCCGCTCCCGCCAATAAAAGCTGTCATAGCAGGCTCGTTGCCAATTCTCCAGATGCGCAATTGGGCCTATTCTATTAAATTCAACGCTAGCTCCATCCCTGTTTCGCTTTGCTGTTATTTTTAAAACCAAAAGTTCCAGACTCTTGATAGGATTGTGAGAAAGCTAAGATTTGATGTTTATGTTTATTAATAGGGTTTTCTTTTTCTTTTTCTTTTTTTTTAAAAAAAGCATGAATATTGCATGTTTCCAGAAAACAATGAAGCTGTACAACCCGGTAGAGAGAAATTTGAAATAACATACAACATTTGAAAGCTGGCCACAGATAAGCAAAGTAATGTGATTTGTTATTCAGAATAACAGAGTTGGAAGGGACCTTGGAGGTCTTCTAGTCCAACCCCCTGCTTTCAGGGGGTTTCAGACAAATGGTTGTCCAATCTCTTTTTAAAATGTCCAGTGACGGAGCAACCAGAACTTCAGTCCTTCCACTGGTTCATTGTTCTCACCGTCAGGAAATATCTCCTCAGTTCTAGGTTGCTTCTCTCCTTACCTAGTCTCCATCCATTGCTTCTTGTCTTGCCCTCAGTTGCTTTGGAGAATAGTTTGACCCTTTCCTTCTCTGTGACAACCCCTCAATTTTATTGGAAGACTGCTATCACGACACCCCTAGTCCTTCCTTTCACTATTTATGCAACCGTTCTTCGTATTTTTTAGCCTCCAGGCCCCTAATCATCTTTGTTGCTCTTCCTTGCACTCTTTCCAGAGTCCATAGTTGTCTGTCTAGAGTAACACATTCATAACAATTGCAGTGATTAGGAAGCAGATTCCTATGTGTTACTCTCTCAACTACAATTTAGAACGAAAACACAGGTGGGTCACTTCACTAGAAATGTTACGGTCTTTACAAACCCACAGTCTCACTATTTCTGTGGCTTTACATCCATCCCCTTTCCAAAATTGAAGCATCCTTGTAGGTTAGGAGATTTTATCAGTGCCTGCTGTTGCCTCTTTGGATACAGCCTCTCCTTTATTGAAACTTCATTTCGTTCCACGCTTCAGTGAAAAGCGCACATCTGTCCTCTCGCTCTTGCTCTTACCTCGACATCCCCTTTTATATTCAGTTATCCTTCAGCTTGGCATTTGCACTGCTTTAAACCTGCCAATCGTCCTGCAGGCTCCAGCTTGTGAAGAAGCAACTTTACGGAAAGATTGGACTTTATTTTCTTGGAAGAAATCCGAACTTCCATGATATAGCTGGAATGATTTCCTGGATGATGGGCACGTTCCCTTACTGAGCATGTATTTTCTACTCGTCAGTTTGCTATTTTTAGGCCCTTCCCTGCTTTTGATTAGTTTCTCTGCTACCGTATTTTTCGGAGTATAAAACACACTTTTTCCCCCCTAAAAGAGGATGAAAATTTGAGTGCATCTTATACACCAAATATAGCCAAAAACACAAGGCACGGAGGAGGCAATGGTCTGTGGCAATCCCTGCAGCCTGGAACTGGATTGGGGGCATTCTGGGCTGTGAAAATATCTACAGACCCCTCACATCCTGGACATAAATTGTTTCAACTCCTACCCTCAAAACGACGCTATAGAGCACCAGAACATACCAGAACAACTAGACACGAGAACAGTTTTTTCCCAAATGCCATCACTCTGTTAAACAACTCATTCCTTCAACATTGTCAAACTAATTACTAAGTCTGCGCTACTATTAATCTTCTCATCTTCTCATCGTTCCCATTACCCATCTCCTCCCACTTATGACTGTATGACGGTAACCTTGTTGCTGGTATCCTTACGATTTATATTGACTGTTTCCTAATATGATTTATTTTTTATTTGATTTATATGCCACCCTTCTCTGGAGACTCAGGGCGGCTTACAATGCGTTAAGCAATAGCCTTCATCCTTTTGTATATTTATACAAAGTCAGCTTATTGCCCCCACAAACTTGGTCCTCAATTTACCTACCTTAGAAAGGATGGAAGGCTGAGTCAACCTTGAGCCTGGGGAGATTTGAACTTATAGTAATTACAGACAGCTGGTGTTAATCACAATGCTATCAGTCTGCTGAGCCACCAGACCCATTTGATTGCTTATTTGTTCCCTATGACTATCATTAAGTGTTGTACCTTATGATTCTTGATGAATGTATCTTTTCTTTTATGTACACCGAGAGCATATGCACCAAGACAAATTCCTTGTGTGCCCAATCACACTTGGCCAATAAAGAATTCTATTCTATCCTATTTATACTTTCAGGTAAATTTACATTAATAAGAAAGAGATGGCATTGTATTACAGGTAGTCCTCAGGTTACAATGGCAACCAAAACTGTCAAGACTGCCATTACTAATCAATGGGTGGGATACTACTTGACTGCATCACTTAGTGATGGACAATCCTGACAGTAACAGTTGTCCTTAAAACTCCAGGATGTGTGAGTTGTTAAGTGAGAAGAAGCAGGAGTTCCAGATAAGGAGTACAGGGGAAGTGTGTAGGTGTTGTATACTGATAGTCCTCAACCTTCATTCATTCATTCATTCATTCATTCATTCATTCATTCATTTGTCATATTTCTATGCCACCCACTCTCCGAGGATTCTGGGCGGCTTACACCAAAGACAATATACTAAATAGCATATTGCCCCCAACAATCCGGGTCCACATTTTACCCACCTCGGAAGGATGGAAAGCTGAGTCAACCTTGAGCCTGGTGAGATTTGATCCGCTGACCTGCTGAACTAGCAGTCAGATGAAGTAGCTGCAGTATTGCACTCTAACCACTGCGCCACCTCGGCTCATTTAGTGACAATTCGACATGCCAACACCACTGAAAAATGTTACTCCTGACCATTTTTCACACTGACGAAGCAGCATCCCTATGGTCACATGATCAAAATTGGGACGCTTGGCAACTGGCATGTACTTCTGACAGTTTCAGTATCCAGGAGTCATGTGATCTCCTTTTGTGACCTTCGGATAAGGAAAGTCAATGGGGAAGCCAGATTCACTTAACAGCTGTATTTCTAATTCAACATGCATGATTCACTTAACAGCTGTAACAAGAAAGGTCATAAAATGGGGCAAAACTCACTTAACAACTGTCTCACTTAGCCATGGAAATTTCGAGATCAATGGTTAAGTTGAGAGTTATTTGTATGCATGCGTGTGTGTGTGTGTGCGTGTGTGTGTGCCACAGGCTGGTATGTGTTGCTGTATTGATAAGTATCAATATCTGACAAAGTTGTCATCTTTGGTTGCTATCAAGCACGTGAGTTCTTCATTTTCGGAATATGCATGTAATGTATCTCTTACCGAAGGCCACCTGAGTTTTCGCTTTTCTGAAATTTCAAATTAGTGTCTTACACCATCCAATTCAGGCGTGCGAACTCTGGAACTAATTTGCATATGTATGCTAATGGATCTAAAGAGGAATATTACTGCTTTTCAGAAAGGCTGGTATCCAGATGATTATATTGCAAATTCAAGGGCAGAATTTCAAATGTCATTTTCACCTCCAACCCACTGATTCAACAAAGATGGAAAGTTTTCATTCTATATTTTTTTTTAAAAAAAATGAGTTTCATTTCAAGATGTTTAAACATTATAATCCCTCACTATTACAACAAAAATAGAAGAGGTAATATATATGAATGATAGAATTGAGGCTATCTTTGCATCTCAAAAGGCAACTGGACTTTGTTTTTCCTTGAAGACATTTTGCTTCTCGTCCAAGAAGCTTCTTCAGTTCTGGAGGATGGAAGAATTTATATTCCTTGCATTAGCACTCTTTCTGAGAGCCGTTGAGGCCACTTGGAGGTTTATCTGTGTCCTCAGGTGCATCTGAATAAATCCTGAGGGCACAAATAAACTTCCAAGTGATATCAACAACTCTCAGAAAGAGTGCTAATGACCAGATGACTGCAAAGTATATAAATCCTTTCATTTCCCACTGTTCAGTCAGAACTGAAGAAGCTTCTTAGATGAGAAGCGAAATGTCTTCAAGGACAAACAAAGTGAAATTGAAGCAAACTCCTGGCATTGCCATGTTTCAAAAGGCAACAAACGCTCTATCTTACACATTGGCAAAAAAAATCAAAACACAAAATACAAGCTGGGCGGATATGACCTTGTAGACGACCCTCACTCTGTTAAGAACCTCGGAGTACTCATCTCAAACGATCTAACTGCAAGAGCTCACTGTAACAGCATTGCAAAAAAGGCATTAAGAGTTGTAAACCTAATCTTGCGTAGTTGCTTCTCTGGTAATATTGTACTACAAAACATTTGCTAGACCAATTCTTGAATACAGCTCATCTGTCTGGAACCCACACTGCATATTAGACATTAGAGCCTTGATGGTACAGTGGTCTACGCACCCTGTTATTAACACAGCTGCCTGCAATTTACTGCTGGTTCGAATCTCTCCAAGGCTCAAGGTTGACTCAGCCTTCCATCCTTTCTAAGGTAGGTGAAATGAGGACCCAGTTTGTGGGGGCAATAAGCTGACTTTGTATAAATATACAAAAGTATGAAGGCTATTGCTTAACGCATTGTAAGCCGCCCTGAGTCTCTGGAGAAGGGCGGCATATAAATCAAATTAAAAAAAAAATTTAATACAATTGAGAGAGTCCATTCCTCTACCTGCAATAGAATACCTTATGACACCAGACTTGAAATTTTGGGCTTAGACAACTTAGAACTACACCAACTTTGGTCTGACCTAAGCATAGTACATAAAATTATCTGCCACAACGTCCTACCTATCAATGATTACTTCAGCTTCAACCACAACAATACATGAGCAAACAATAGATACAAACATAAGGTAAACCACTCCAAACTCGATTGCAGAAAATACGACTTCAGTCATTGAGTTGTCAATGCCTGGAATGCACTACCTGACTCTGTGGTTTCTTCCCCAAACCCTCAAAACTTTAACCTTACTGTCTACTGACCTCACCCCATTCCTAAAAAGTCTGTAAGGGGCATACATAAGCCTACCGTCCCTGTCCTAATGTTCCCTTTTATGCGTATCCATTTCATGTATTCATAATTATGTTTATACTTATATCTGTCATCTAATACATGCTTGACAAAATAAATAAATAAATAAAATATTGTCCAGCCGGACTCATGGACTGTTCAAGGGTTTTCATCCTTTGGGATGAAAAAGCTGGGATTTCAAGCCGAAGCTGAAATGATAGGCGATCTCATTTACTAGCCTCTGTATTTCTTTTACACCGGGTTGTTAGCTAAGCGTGCCTCCCATTCTTGCACTAGCTGTCCTCACACTGGGACATCTCATGAACCTCTGCGAGAAGGCTGATCTTCCCTTCCTGCGAATTTGCCTGCATGCTCCAACTAGCTGCCACTCCAATTTCTTCCAGAATTTACACTTCAATTCCCCGTGTGCAAAACTGCCAGTGCCAAACTAACTAGCACTGATGGTTTGTGCTGAGAGCAGTTCCACCTATTAGATTTTTCTGTTCTTTTCTTCCCCTTTTGCGCTCAGGAGCAGGTCCGCAGACTTCCTCGGCGCCCTCAAAATCATTCACAGATGACAAGAAGGGGAAATTGAGGCAGATCTTCAGAATGGGGTTGAACTAACTAACGGGAAAAGTAATAATGCTTCCTTTCTGAAATTCACTGGGCTGCCTTATCTCCAGCTACTGTGGAAACGAAATGGCAACAGCACCGATACACTTTCTCAGTCACTGAGCTTTGATTCCTGGACAGAAACAATAAGCAAAAGGCTGCATTAAAATGATAAATACCAAAATAATTTTTTTAAAAAAAGAAACAACAAAGTTTTTTAAAAAGCCATTTTGTGGCATCTGGTGAAAGGAGTTAAGCTCATCTCCTTTATAAATGTTTTATGATTGCATTTAGCATTTTATGATTGCATTTAGCATTTTCATCTCCCTTCCTATTTAGAAACCTATTGTGCAAAAGTGCAGATGCTATAAGGATACATGTATAGTCTGGTTTGAAAACCACAATGCTGAGATGTTTATGACTCTGTTGATTGGCAGTGATACTTTAAATTGTCAGGTCTTTTGTGCTCTCTGAACTTGGTTGGGTTTTTTGTTTTTTTTTTTGGGCAGACATTTCATTACCCAACTAAGTAACATCATCAGTGTTAGAAGGCAGTAGGGTTTGGTCTGTTAATATACAAGTGGTTTACCAACCACCAAGAAAACTCTCACCAAACAGACAGGGCAAGCCCAACTCCCTTCTATTACTGATGATATTACCTAGTTGGGTAATGAACGTCAGTGGGAATTCCCTGTTATTATCACCTAATTGATGCAAATACCATATTTTTCGGAGTATCTTTTCTTTCTTTCTTTTCTTTCTTTTATTAGATTTATATACCGCCCTACTCCCGAAGGACTCAGGGCGGTGAACAGGCACAAAATAAAATACATAAATACAAAAGTTAAAAGATATAATTAAAACCAAATTAAATAATTTAGCCCAAGACAATTAAAAAAATCCCAATAATTTAAAACAAATTAAAATTTCGATGTAAAAGAATTTTAAAACAGGGGAGAAAATTAGGCCAGGCCAGCTTGCTGGAATAGAAGAATCTTAAGAGCACGGCGGAAAGTGCGTAGATCCGGGATCCTCCGTATCTCTGGGGGGAGCTCGTTCCAGATAGTGGGAGTATAAGATGCACCTTAGTTTTGGGGAAGAAAAATGGGGGGGGGGGATATTATGCCTACCAGGTATTCATCTCGCTAGTGTTCTTAGCTTGGTTAGCTTCAGCACATTAGTCCGTGCGCACAAAATAAAAGTAGAGATTCTTCTACATTATTGGCTTCTACCATAGCCATCTTAATAAACACAGCACTATTTGCCTTTTTATTATTATTTTCCTGATGTACTTGAATCTGATTAGATATTGTCCAGATGAGATGATAGTAAGATCTCATCAAGTGTTGTCATTTGCTAATGAAAGCAAAGTTGGGAAGATTGTGTAAAAAAAAAAAATAAAAGTGTGCTTTGATGGTTTTTTTAAATCTGTGTTTGCTTACTGCCTTATTTAACAAATCAGTTTATTGCTGAAATCAATTATCCTACGGTATCACGTGGAGTTCGTTTTTCTTCCTTTTTCTTTGCTTCAGGCAACTTTGTGCTGCTTCTCATGCTAATTCCTTTTATTGCAGCGGCTGGAGAATCTCAATGAAATTTGGCACGGATTCTCCTCTTTGCGGTCTTCCTTGTTTTCCATGCGTCAGTAAAACTTGGTTGATATCAAAGGACGTTCCCGAAACGCTTCCAGACTGCAGTGTGTATGGGTCTATTACAGGTAGTCCTCAATTTACGACCGCAACGGAGCCCCAAATTTCTGTTGCTCAGCGAGACATTGGTTAAGTGAATTTTGCCCCATTGTATGACCTTTCTTGCCCTAGTTGTTAAGTGAATCACTGCAGTTGTTAAGTTGTGAAGTAAATCATGCTTCTCCATGGACTTTGATTGTCAGAAGGTTGCAAAAGGGGATCATATGACCCTGGGACACTGCAACCGTCATAAATATAAGCCAGTTGCCAAGGGTCTGAATTTTGATCACTGTCCTTGGGGATACTGTAATGGTCGTAAGTGTGAAATACGGTTATAGGTCACCTTTTCAGTGCCGTTGTAACTTGGAACGGTCACAAAATAAACTGTTGTATGTTGAGGACTACCTGTATTAGGCAAGTACTAACATCCATAAGTAACAGAGTTGGAAGGGACCTTGGAGGTCATCTAGTCCAACCCCCTGCTCGCGCAGGAGACCTGTACTAGGGATTTGAACCAACGAACTGCCGACCTTTCTGATCGACAAGCTCACTGTCTTAGCCATTGAGCCACCTAGTCAGTTATGTGAACAATATATGGCATAGGCCGCCACCAGCACAGTCCTCCCCCCAGATATTATTTCTTCTTTCTATGGGACAATAAAGATCAACTTTATTGTGGTTTCTTTTCCTCCCCTTAATGACCTCTCTTTTTGCAGGGCCCAATGCAAGATTTAATTTGTCCTCTTCCGTATGTTCTCAGACTTTTATATATTCTATATGGTGCTTTGTTGATTTGATTCCGCTTGATTTCCTCGCCTGTTTTCCCTTAGAAATCCATCATATTTTTTTTATACGAAAGAGTATTCCATATCTGGCTAACATGACGTTGATTTATTTGCTGTAGTTGGCTTGAGGGCAGCAGATCTGCTGTCTCTCCATCTAGGGTACTCCTATCAATGGAATTGTGTGATCGGATTGATGTTGTGCAGGAGAATAAGGCAGATTTTGTTTTAGATCAAGTGAGCAAGAATAAAGCGCTGTGCAAAAGTATATCACAGAATCACAGAGTTGGAAGGTCTATATTATTCCAGAAAAATGGCTGACCGAACTCTTCTTAAAAACCTCCACAACTTCTTATCTATAACCTTATCTTCGGAACCATGGTGTGTTTTAATTGCTTATTGTCCTTCTACAAATTTGTTTGATCCTATACAGCTAGTCCTCGATTTATGACCACAATTAAACCCCAAATTTATGCTGCCAAGTGAGAAATTTGTTAAGTGAGTTTTGCCACTTTTTAGGACTTTTCCTGCCTCGTTGGTTAAGCAAAATACTGCAGTTGTCAATGTAGTCAAACCGGTATAAGTGAATCTAGCTTTCCCATTAACTTTGCTTGCTAGAAGGTTACAAAAGGGGATCACATGAACCCGGTTCACTGCAACCGTCATAAATATGCACCAATTGTCAAGCATCAGAATGTAAATCACGTGACCATGGGGATGTCACAATGGACATAAGTGTGAAAAATGGTCATAAGTCACTTTTTGTCAACACCATTGTAACTTCAAACGGTCACTAAATGAACCGTTATAAGTCGAGGACTACCTGTATTGTTCTTCAGAATCTGCATTCTATATTATTTCTTTGAACTGTTGACTTGAAATTACAATGGCACTAAAAAAACCCCGACTCAACCATTTTTCACACTTATGACCATGGCCACGTGATCAAAATTCAAAATTAGCAACTGATTCATATTTATGACGGTTGCAGTGTCCCGGGATCATTTGATCCCCTTTTGCGACCTGCCGTCAAGCAAAGTCAACGGAGAAACCAGAATCACTTAAGAACCATGTTACTAATTTAAAAACGGTAGGGATTTACTTAAAAAATGTGGAAAAAAAGGTCGTAAAATGGGGCAAAACTCACATAACAACTTAAATTTGGGAGTCAGTTCTGGTTGCAAGTAGAGGATGTGTAGTAAAGCACAACATTTTTCAGAGCTTTGAAACAAGTGATATTATTTTTGTCCTAGTAACTGCCAACCTTTTCTGTTTGTTTCCCCTGGATTAAAATGTGATCCTCTCAGGCAATTTCTTTCCATACGGAAATACTTAATGAAGATAAATTTGAAATTCAGGAGAAGAATTATTTTAGCTATGTGTTTGAAAACAACGCTAAAAGGCCAAATTGCTAATTTGCCAGCCAATTATTTTTTTTGTGGGACAGTCACGTTTTCTAAGTATTCAAAGAACATGACAGCGTCACTGGAAAACAGGCAGTTCCCTCTTCTAGAATTAATTGCCAGTGATGTTTTTATTTTAATTTGAAATGTTGCCTTGAATGCACGTGGTCTTGCCGCTGGCTAGCTCTTTTGCCAGTACTAAGCCTGGGGGGTGGGGGAACCATTGTTTTCCGTCTCATAACCCTTTAAAATTAAAAGCTGTCAGGGAATTGGGCAGCAGGTGTCCTAAATAAAGTCAGAGATGATGACACAAACTTGTAGTTTTACATAAATATATATATTTAACATCTCTATTTACATCAAATGAGATAAACACATTGTTACATCCTGAGGTAAATCGTCAGGTAAATCCCAGTACAGCATCACAGAAAGAAAAAAGGCGGGAAAAAAGGAAACTCCCCCTTTACATCCGGCAACCAATCATAATGCAGATTACCTCATGCAGGAGCCTGCACTTTCTAACCAATCAACTACTGCTGTGTGTCTGGCCCATTATCGACTTTACTGTTTGAGCTATTAAATTAAATGTATTAACAAAAGCCTTGGAAATAGAAGGATCTCTTTCCTGATACGTTTTCTTTTTGTTTCTCCTCAGCAAATTTGTATAAACGTTTCTAAGCTTTCGTTGCGTATTCCCAAACAATTCCTTCAGGAATGTTTGAATCCAGTTTATATCATTTTCCAAGAAAAACAATAGTCCTGTGGCTTCTGGCTTTGGTGTCAAAAAAATTAACTTGTGACCTTTCTAACATTTGCACCACAGCTTTGTTATAATTGTCGCCGGAATAAAATTTAGGGCTGTAATTACGTGGATCGTACGCAAGGCAGAATACAAACAGTGCTTGATCTTTCGCAGCCATATTGAATGACAACAATAACATTTTGGATCTGTCCGTTGGCTAATTGTCTTAGCTGCAAAGGAAGATGACAGCTTTAATAACTGGGCAGAAGGATAAGAAGTTAATTTCCTTCAGTGTAATTCTATCTCAGATTATCCATTACCTCTATAACGTCAACATTTCAACTTTTTACCAGGGTCTTTAGCTCTTTGGCAGAGTTGAAATCCAAACCATCTGCAGAGAACCATATACCTGCGAAGAGATAATCCACCATTTTAATGGTTCATCTCCTCCAACAGTGAGGTTGCACTAGGAAAGTTAGCGCAATACTAATTCTCTGTTTTGATTTTTAAGATAATGCACAGCCTTCTTGAAATTATATGAGACTCCTACTTTACACAGTTTCTATATACTGGCTTGCCCTTAGACAGCAAAAGTGACTAACAAGCAAGTACTGGAATGCATTAACACCAGACATGTCACTAGAACAGGGGGTCAAACTCAATTTCTTTGAGGGCCGCATCAGGGTTGTGTTTGACCTCAGGGGGTTGTGGCTGGGTGTGTGTATGGCCAGCTCAACGTCACTCATCGAGGCTCCATTTTCAGCTGTGACGGCCTCCTGCAGCCCTCTGCCATTGAAAACACAGCTTGGGGAGGGCCATGCACTGCCCGCCCAGGCTCCATTTTTGGTTGTGACGGCCTCCTGCAGCCCTCTGCCAATAAAAATGGAGCTTGAGGGAGCCGCATGCGGCCTGCCCGGGCTCCATTTTCACTGGCAGAGGGCTGAAGGAGGCTGTTGTGGCTGAAAATGGAGCTCGGAAGGGTCGTGCAGAGGCCCTGCAGGCCGGTCCTTTCTTGTTTCCAGGGCAGCCCCGCAAGCCAGATCTAAGCATCCCTTGGGCCACATCCGGCCCGCAGGCCTTGAGTTTGACACCCCTGCACTAGAAGGTGAAATGACGAAACTGCATCTCACTTATTTTGGCCATGTTGTGTGGGAGAATTCAGTGGAGAAAGTAATTTGTTGGGAAGAGTTAGTGGTAAAAGGAAACCAGACTGTCAAAGAACATGGTGGCTGGGCACCATGAAAGCTGAACTTGCCACAGCATAGACCAACTCAAAGAAATAGTGCAAGATCAGAAGATGTGGAGAGACTTATAGCCTGTAGCAGGGGTGGCTAACCTTTTCCGTACCGGGTGCACAAAGCGTGGCTGAACCTCCAAAATGCAATGCGTGCACAGCCCCCGTGCATGTGCCCTGCCCCCCTGCGCATGTGCATGTGCCCCTTGCACATACACATGCCCCCACCCCCACACCCCATGCATGTGCGGTAGACCCAAAGACCAGCTGGCTGGCGGGAGGCGCGCACGCATGCATGGTGGAGCTAAACTGGGGTGACGGCTCCCATGGCCACAGAGAGGGCGCTGCGTGCCACCTCTGGCACATGTGCCATATGCTTGCCATCACGGGCCTACAGAATCGCCAAGAGTCAGAAACGACTGAAAGGATAACATCATCATCATATACTAGCTTGAGATGTAGGTTATCTTCTATTATTTGTTTAGTCCCTAAAATACAAGCCATGAACAGAAAAAGTATCAAAAAATATAGAATGAAAATATGTGGCAGAAAATGATTCTTACTTACAAAGTATTATTATTTTTTGAAGAATTAGTATAGAAAGGGATCAGTGAAGGGAAGGTAAAATTATCAATGACAATTTTGGTAAGTCTCTCTTGGATGATCTGAGATCATTTTTATTTGGCATTATAAATACTTCACTCATGAATGCCAAACATGTAGGCCAAGAGAAAGAGAATAGGTTAGAAAAGGCAAAACAGAATGAAAATAAACGATCAATATTTTGTTAATATTTCATATTAGCAATGGTTTTATTTGCAAATACACCTATTTTGGGGGCATCCAGACTTTCAAGATGGAATTTTAATTTCCTTGAACTCCCATGTTAAAAAAAGAAAAAAAAAAAACCCCACAACTCTGAGCAATAAAGACACTGCCATGCTCCATCCTACGCTCTCTTAAGAGTGCAGGAACTTGTTTTATCGTAAAGCCAAAATAATTAATGCAACTTGCATAAAGTTATGTGTACCAGATATAGCAAGAAGCCTGAATTTGTTGGCAGCCATTTCAGTTGATACAAGGGAATGAATGAAAACTTTTAAAGGACTAAAATAAAATGGGGAAAACATCAGTAGTAAAATAGCTGAGGGAAGTCAAGCCTATGGGGGAGATAACATGAAATATTAATAATTAGTAAAAGTCATATGTCTTCCCCAAATACTGGGTTATAACAGTAAGAGAGTTCGAAGGGACCTTGGAGGTCATCTAGTCCAACTCCCTGCTCACACAGGAGACCTGTACTAGGGATTCGAACCGCCGAACTGCCAACCTTTCTGATCGACGTAGCCACTCTCTTAGCTACTAAGCCACCTAGTCAGTACGGTTATTGGGCCAAATTATGAACAAGCGAAGAGAATCAGCAAAAGACAGAAATGCTGTATGGGATGTAATCAGATCTCCTTGTGGCAAATCAAGTCTACTCAATTATCAGAAAAAGCATGGCTGACTGCAGAATTCTGGGAGGTGAAGTCCACAAGTTTTAAAGTTGCCAAGGTTGGAGAGCCCTGTTCTAGTAGGTATTAAACTTATTTCATGGGCAAAACTATAATTAGCTCATCTCCTCTTTTCACGAGATCAATTTTTATTGCTACTAGAAGTCAAGCTTCCGCCCTTCCACCAGGTTGGTGCAATATATATGACCTGCTATCAGCCGTTTTCCCCTAACAAGCATGCTTTGCTCAGAGCTTCTGTACATTTTGATGCGTTTTGAGCCGAATTTTCTACTCCGACTGATTTTCTAAATGAACAGTGACACTGGAAAATGAACACTTCTGTGGAAGAAATTTTTAAAAAACCAGAAAATAAAAAGAAGTGAAAAGTCCCTAGAAATCCACCCAATATTAATAAAAAGCAAGTCAACACGTTGCTCTTCTATTCAAATAAGATATATTGATTCAAGTTAGTACTTTTTAGATTACCATCTCAGTTCAAGGCCATACATGAGGGTTTTATGCCTCAATTTTCATCTAAATTCTATTTTTAGGCCATTTCAGCTCTGACGGTTACTAGCTTTGTTGAGTTAATAGCTTTTTGGCAAGCACAATACAAAGAAAACTATTCTAAAGTCTAAATTGGAGCATTAAAAAAATGGTAGAAGTATAGTGTATATATAAAAATGAAGCATTCAAGAACAAGATGAAAGTAGCTACCGAAATTAATCTGTGTATTGCTTTATAGGCTTGAGTTAAAAGGCACTGAAATAATTTCCTTCACAGAATTACCGTATTTTTTGGAGTATAAGATGCACCTTTTTCCCTCCTAAAAGGGGGTGAAAATTTAGGTGTGTCTTATACACTGAATGTAGCCCCACCCACCCACTGGCCCCCACCCTTTGGCCTCTGCCTCACAGCAGTTACCTCCTTGCAAGCAAACAGCAAGAAAAAACAGTTCCTTTCAGCTTCAGCACCACCTAATTAGCACAAGTTGATTGGATCGGCCTCCCAACTCTCAGCTGATTTGCTCTCAGCTGTTTTGCGCAGGGCTCTGCTGCTTGATGCAAAGAGGTAAATTGCTGGAGCAGATTTTTTTTCCTTGTGTTAATCAAGCTATTCTGAAAACGAAAAGGAAAGTAAAGTAGGCTGTTTGCTGTTTGCTGCAAGGAGGCAAAATTGTTCAGAGGCAGAGGCAGATTTCTTTTTCTTCTTTTCCTCACCAAAAAAGATAGGTGTGTCTTATATTCCGGTGCATCTTATATACCAAAAAATATGGTAAATACAAAAAATAACGAAGAACAATAACTACAACAATCACTGATATTAGCATTAAACAAATACATAAAACTTCATTTAAAATAAAGAATGAAAACACCTTACAGGTTTTTCTAGATGTAAGTAATTTTCAATTCTAAACCTATTGACTGATGAACCATCAAAGTCATTTTTGACTCTTGGCTATCACATCAATAGATTTTCCCCATAACTATCTACAGGTAGTCCTTGATTTACAACCATTCGTTTAGTGACCGTTCAAAGTTACAGCAGCACTGAAAAAAGTGACTTATAAGTTATGACCATTTACACTCCCTTACATTGGCAGCATTTGCATGGTCACCTGATCAAAATTTGGACCCTTGGCAACTGGCATGTACTTATGACAGTTGCAGTGTCCCAGGGTCATGTGATCCCTTTTTGCGACCTTTTGACAAGCAAAATCGAAGGGGAAGCCAGATTCACTTCATTTAACAACTATGTTACTAGCTTAACAACTGCAGTGATTCAACCTTGGCAAGAAAGATGCTAAAATTGGGCAAAACTCACTTAACAACTATCTCGCTTAGTAACAGGAAGTTTGGGCTCAATTGTGGTCATAAGTTGAAGACTAACAGTATTTTTTCTATGTCTAGCCTGTGATGCATTTCTTCACTGCTTGTTCCTTTACTGTTAATGGTTGGTCCTATCAGGCAGAATCTACCCATCTACCCCTCCGGATTTTTCGCCGGGCCCTGAAAACCTATTTATTTCAACTAGCTGGGCTGGCTTGAGTTAAATTTTAAATTGATTCTAAATTGGGTTGTTTTAATTTACGGCCAAATATTTAATTATTTTAATACTGTTTTTAAATTTTGTATGCTCTGTTTTTACCTTGGCTGTGCACCGCCCTGAGTCCTATTTGGAGAAGGGCGGTATAGAAATTTAATTAATAAATAAATAATAAATTTAATCTTCTTCATTGTCACTTCTAAGGCTGGCTGTTCTACCTATTGTCATTGGTTCCATCTTCTTTATATTTAATTTTAGGGTTTTTTTTTTCTCACTGTACTCCTTGACTTTTATTACTAGAACTTGGATGTCTCCTTCATTTCCAGCTGTCAGAGTAGTGTCATCAGCACAGTGCTAGTTGCTGAAGTATCTTCCTCCAATTTTAAAATCACACTCATTTTCTTCCAGTCCAACATTCCTTAACATACATTTCACATATTGCTTGGAAAAATAAGTGGAGTAGTATAACTGAAATAGAGAAGATGAGGGAAGCAAAAAATCTATACTGACTTGAACAAGGTAAAGGTAAAGGTTCCCCTCACACATATGTGCTAGTCGTTCCCGACTCTAGGGGGCGGTGCTCATCTCCGTTTCAAAGCTGAAGAGCCAGCGCTGTCCGAAGACGTCTCCGTGGTCATGTGGCTGGCATGACTCAATGCCAAAGGCGCACGGAACGCTGTTATCTTCCCACCAAAGGTGGTCCCTATTTTTCCACTTGCATTTTTTACGTGCTTTCAAACTGCTAGGTTGGCAGAAGCTGGGACAAGTAATGGGAGCTCACCCTGTTACACGGCACTAGGGATTCGAACTGCTGAACTGCCGAACGTCTGATTGACCAGCTCAGCGTCTTAGTCACTGAGCCACTGCGCCCCTTAAAATGCTAAGCGGCCCACTTCTATTTACAATGTCCTAGCATTCTGGGACTGTCATTTGCAACCTTCCTAGGGAGCTTTTGACAAACAAAATCAAGGTGGGAAGCCAGATTCACTTAAGAACCACATGACTCACTTAACAACTGAAGTGACTCCCCTAACAATCATAGCAAAAAGGATTGTAAAATGGGGCACGGCTCACTTAACAACTTTTGCTTAGCAATGGAAATGTTGGGGATCAATTTTGGTCATAAACCGAGAACTACCTGTACTGTATTCTGATCTTTCTGGAAGTCCAAATAAGAAATCCACTGCACCTCTCACCAGTGGTGGAATTCAATTTTTTTTACTACTGGTTCTGTGGGTGTGGCAGGGGAAGGATACTGCAAAATCCCCATTCCCACTCCACTCTGGTGCCAACCAGAGGTAATATTTGCTGGTTCTCCAAACTACTCAAAATTTCCGCTACCGGTTCTCCAGAATCTGTCTCAACCTGCTGAATAGCAGCCCTGGCTCTCACCCTATTAGAGCTGAAATCCTCCAGCAGGCAGTCCTTTCGCTCTCTTTTTGAGAGAGAAAGGGCTGCCCGCCAAAGGGTTTCAGTTCTGGACAGAGCTGAATCCCTGCAGCAGGCAACTCTTTCATTCTGCCTGTTTAACAACCTGACAGATCACTTCAACAGCTGTGAATGCCATGATTGTGGTTGTTGAGAGAATCTATCATGTGACGTCTCACTTAAAGACCACTTTGCCGAAGAACTGAGATTCTGGCCCCAACTGTGATCATAAGTCAAGGACTACCTGTAAAGCAAAAGACTCCTGAACATTAAAAAATACTGTTATATCAGCAGGTACAAAATTGCAACTTTTGCTGCTGGCAAAATGCAGAATTGCATTTGCCATCTTGCGGACCTGATCGGTAATGGCTTTAATTTGTTCTTCTGCACCGTGGATGATTGAAAAATTGCTCCCAGGGATAGAAAAGCTTTAACTTCTAAACAGATACCATTTATCTTCCAGCGGCGTTTACAATTTATACGTCTTTTGCTAGACCATTACTTTAGGTTTAGCATAATTAATGAGTAGCTTTTTCCTTCAAAGCAAGAGCTTGGCGTTGCTTCCTTAAGTCAACTCGCATTGTAAGAAGAACACTGTCGTCAGCATAAAGAAGGGAGCTGTGTGTGCCAACACTACTATGGATGAAACTCATACTTCGTTTAAGTCTGAGCTCTTAATCAAGTATCAGATTGTCACCTCACGGTTAGATTATTGCAACGCGCTCTACATGGGGCTACCCTTGAAAAGTGTTCGGAGACTACAGTTGGTCCAGAATGCAGCCGCGAGAGCTGTCGTGGGTGCACCTAGGTACACCCACATTACACCAATCCTCCGTGAGCTGCACTGGCTCCCTATTGGTCTCCGGTCACAGTTCAAGGTGTTGGTTATTACCTTTAAAGCCCTACATGGCTCAGGGCCAGGCTATCTTCGAGACCGCCTTCTACCGCATAGCTCCCAGAGACCGGTAAGATCCCACAGAGTTGGTCTCCTCAGGGTCCTGTCAACTAAACAATGCCAGATGGCGGGCCCGCAGGGGAGGGCCTTCTCTGTGGCTGCCCCAGCTCTCTGGAACCAGTTACCTCCTGAGGTCCGGACCATCCCCACCCTATTGGCCTTCCGAAAAGTGGTGAAGACCTGGCTCTTCTGGCAGGCCTGGGGCCATTGATCTCGCTGTTGCGATCTGGCGAGATCCGGCCATGAATGGTGTGAATGGGTTTTAATTGTTTTTTTTTTTAATTTGATTTATATGCCGCCCTTCTCCGGAGACTCAGGGCGGCTTACAATGTGCTCAGCAATTTTTGCTGTTTCCAAGGTGACCCACAGGCCAGATCTAATCACCCCGTGGGCCAGATCCGGCCCACAGGCCTTGAGTTTGACACCCCTGTGGTACACAGTCAAGGAGAGGATGGTATATGTTTAAATAAAATAAATAAATAAATAATAACTTTATTGTCATGGTACGTATATACACAGTATACCCATACAACAAAATTCACTTAACACCCAAAGACCAAGTCCAACACACATAACAATCCCCAGACATATCCCCACCCACCAAAAATTCCCCACCCCTAAACCACCCACACAACAGACCAAGTAATGCTGTCCAACAGCTCACTGATGGTGGCCCTTTAGTTCATGGTTGAGTGCAATTATAGCTCTGGGATAAAAACTATTCAGAAAATGTGTGGTCCGAGTTTTAATTGTTCTGTATCTTCTGCCAGAAGGCAACAGTCCAAAAAGATTGTAAGCAGGATGGGAAGAGTCTCTGAGAATGTTATGCAACTTTCTCAAACAGCGAGATTCGAAGATGTCATCCAGGGCTGGTAGCTGGAATCCGATGATATTCTGGGCAGTTTTAATGATTCTCTGTAGAGCTTTTTTGTCTGCTGCAAAAAACCATGCAAGAATGCCGTATGTCAGGACACTCTCAATGGTGCTGCAACAGAAGTAGATGCTGAGATAGATTTATCTTCCTGAGCATTCTCAGGAAGCACAGCCTCTTCTGTGCCTTCTTCACAAGCATGTTAACATTCTATGTTAAATCTATAATAATAAAGAAAAAAAACCTAAAAAAGGTTTTCTTTGTTTTGATCCCAGCTACAATTACATTTCAGTGGTCTATTAATACTCGGAGCAGAAAAGAAAAGATCGAATCAACTATTTTCTTAAGGAATACTAAAGTTTAATCCCTAAAAGGCAGCACACTGAACTAAACAGGTCTGATACTAAAGCCCTTTTGGTACTCAGAATTTTCGCTGGTCAGGCTGTCTGTCACCTAAAAGAAAATCTGTCTATAAATATTGTCGGAGCGTGTATGTGAGATGAGTCCATTGAAAGCCGGGCTCTCAATCCTCCACAGTCAGCAGAAGAATCAATATACTGTATGGCAATAGATTTTAAACAACCTGTTCAGATATGAACGTCACTCAAAACTCCTGAAATCAATAAGTGCAATTCAGTTAGTTCCCAAATCGTCACATCTTCTAAAATTTACTGCAGCGCTTGTAATGTGGGAAAACAAACATAAGATCTTAAAGCAAAGGCAGAGAGGGCCCTCAGCAACCGGCGAAAAAACTCGCTATGGGTTACTTTGCCAACAACTGCAGATGTTTAAAATGAATTCACAAACCTGAGTTATGTGCTGGCCCACAGCATTCTTCAGAACCTTCAAAAGCTTACAGAACTGTGGGATCTCCTTCTAGCACTGATGATATTACCTAGTTGGGTAATGAAAAGTCTGCGAGAAAATAACCAAGCTCAGAGACCACTAAGGATTTCACAGCTTGCCTTCAGAACAGAGGTGGGCTTCAC
Organism: Arizona elegans; assembly: GCA_022577455.1. NCBI lineage: Eukaryota > Metazoa > Chordata > Lepidosauria > Squamata > Colubridae > Arizona > Arizona elegans. Next base: position 5,163,743 of record JAKOOJ010000030.1, read on the forward strand.
ATAATTTAACAACCGGTTCGCCCAGCACCGAAAATGTGGGCCCGCGCACTTCGCTCTCTCTCTCTCGTGCCTTCCGCACATGCGTGCGGCCTCCCGCACATGCACTTTGCTCATGCGTGATGCTTGCACGCATGCGCGAGACTTAGAAAACGTGGCTAAATAGGACGACATAGCGCCGGGGCGGATGGGCGGACCCACCCACCCACAGGTTGCTACCGAACCGGCTGAATCCCACCACTGCTTCAGAAGTTGTTGGAACAGAAGTTGCCTTCGGAGGTTGTGGGAGCTTCATCACTGGAGGCTTTCAAGAAGAGATTGGATTGCCATTTGTCAGAAATGGTGTAGGGTCTCCTGCTTGGGTGGGTGGGGGTTTGAATTAGAGACCTAAAAGGTCCCCTCCAGTGGTGGGTTGCTCCTGGTTCTGCCCACCTGCCTGGATGTCATAATGGACAAGCAAAGTGAGTGCACATGCGAGCGCCCGTTGCGAACCAGTAGTAAAGGTAAATAGAATCCACCCCTGGTTCCTTCCAACTCTGTTAATCCCCTAAGGCATAAGGCAACTCTGAGCTACCAATATTCTCTTCTAGTGGTTTACACAATTGTTTGGTGGAAGATTTGCCCTCCATGACTGTCATCAAACTAGAAACAGCTTCTAGTAAAATTCTTCACTTCCTAAAACTCGCCCCACAGATCAAAAGGAACAGTGAAGTTACCCAAGAATGAGAAAGCATTAAGGCTCAGGTTGATGTGGTGGAAAGCAGTACTCTCCAGTACAAACACTGAGAAGGTATCTCTCAATTAAGACTGAGAAAAAAAAGAAGTTCACTGACTAGAAAAAGCAGGAGGAAAAGGCTTAGGGTTTAAAACCTGCATCTGAAATGGACATGGGCTTGACTTCTGTCTATCTTCATCATTTGAAGGCATGACAAGAATCCAGGGATGGAAAGATACCATAGAGTTGGACACAACTAGAAAGGGGAAACCATTATCTTTACCTTTATGGATGAACATACTTGGCTTTAAAGCAGGGGTCTCCAACCTTGGCAATTTGAAGACTTCTGGACTTCAACTCCCAGAGTTCCTCAGCCAGCAAAGAACTCTGGGAGTTGAAGTCCAGAAGTCTTCAAGTTGCCAAGGTTGGAGACCCCTGCTTTAAACCACACATTCAAAACAGACTTTTATCTACTGTATGTTTTGTCAAACAATCATCCTTCTCATTCATTCTTGAGTCTTCAAATCACCCAATCTGAATTCTTTTTTTTTTTTTTTATTGTTTCCAACCATTCATACATGACCGGGTAGCATTTGTAGATTTGTGGATGCTACACATTTTTCAGCAACAAAAAAAGATGCCAAACTTTCTGCTTTTAAACTTTTGGGCTGCACCCTGTGAGCTCTTCTTAGGTCATGTTTTGCTTTGATCTGGAACACCCACGCTGGGTTTTTTCCATCACTGCAAGGAGGTGAGTTGTGGGCACTGAGGTCTTTTACAAGCTCCTCCTTCCGCCATAGGAATACAAGATTAACTTGTCCTACTGCCAAATAACTCTTACTAGCCAGAGAGAAGTTGCTGTATTGGTTAATTGCGGCATTGCTTCTGCCTGGAAATTCTACCAAAGGAGGTGAGAGTATTTTATTAGTAACGAGGAATTAGCTGAGCACGACAAGCGTTACTGATAATAATGGATAAAGGACAAAGAGTCAGAAGACCGGCAGGACACATTCACGAACACGAATTAGCAGTCAGAAGACATGATGAAAACTCTTTAATTTGACAACATATGGACAGGCATAACCACAGTTTCGGTTGGGATACTCTATGCATCCTTAAGGAGCCTTGGTGGAGCAGCGGACTAAAGCGCTGTTAAATAGCACTTAGCTGCCAGCTGCCTGCAATTACTGCAAGTTCAAATCTCACCAGGCTCAAGGTTGACTCAACCTTCCATCCTTCCGAGGTAGGTAAAATGAGGACCCGGATTGTGGGGGCAATAAGATGACTTTGTAAAAAAAAAAAAAAAAAAAAAGAACACCGCTTGTGGGGGGCGAAAGCCCTACTAAGCAGGTATATACAAAAGTATGAAGGCTCTTGCTTAACGCATTGTAAGCTGCCCTGAGTCTCTGGAGAAGGGCGGCATATAAATTGAACCAACCAATCAATCAATCAATCAATCAACCAAATCTAAGTTCAAAAACGCCAGGAAATTTTTACAAGCCTGGCACTCTGACAAATTAGCCATCAACAGACATCTAGACATAAAGAATATCTCTATGCTATGCAAAAGAGACAATCAACAAGCCAAAAAGGGAACAAAAGGGAACACCTCCCCACCAGCACATCTGTTCTGACCTAGGCTTCCTTAGAAAGTATACAGCACAATCTTAGTCCCGGCAAACCTCTTTTATTCATATGGCTGTGAAATATTGTCATTTCCAGTCTGAAAGGCTTCTCAAACAGTCTTTCAGGGGAGTGTTTACAAACATCCACCTTATCTCCCTTGGAATGGTGCCAGAGAACTAATTGCCACAAGGCCAAACTTAGCACAGAGTCAAACAGAACTTTCCCAAAGCTTTTACAGATGAACTAATTGCTTCCTGCAAAAACTCATGTCCTGTTCGCTCCTCTTTTATATTTTATGGGAGGGGCCAATCATCTCCAAGCCTTACTCCCAAGTCGACCCTGTTTTCTTAATTGTTCTTGTCTCGTGGCAGCTCTGTGAATGCACACTCTGGGAACAGGCTCCCACTGTTCTTCTGACTCACTGATGTCAGCAAAGAACTATCAGATGGCCTTGGCCCCCTCTCTGCCTCTGATTCAGAGTCGTTGTCCAAGCCTTCCCCAGACTCCAGGACTGGCCCACGTTCCTCCCCAATCTCCTCATTGTCTGAATCTGCTGCCAGCTCTGCTGGCCGCTGGTGGGCCACAACACTATCACAAAAGGAAGGGGGGGGGAGGTAATGTGCTCACACTTTGCCTGTCTGAATATAAATTCAGATTCAATTATACCTCCACATATGCATACATGAAAAAGAAAATCATAAGGTAGAACTCTGGGATTATGATGATCAATATTAATATCTTATTAAGAGGCACAATTTGATTTGGGATTTAGCTAAATCCACTGCACACTTCTAACTGAAGCTTTCAATTCTTAGCTGTTTTGAGGCTTGCTTATTATTATTTGCTACCAATACCCAATGACCTCATCCTATTTATCGATTCGATTTCTATCCATTCAATTTAGACTTTATCTGGCAAGTACTTGCAAAGAGCAGAAACTGCCAGTCAAAAGGACTCCACTGGGATATTAGCAGCAGGTAATTGTGGCCAATTCATATAGATTTCTTTTATTTAAGAATAACCTCTGGGCAGACAGAATAAAGAAATTGTTCAAAGTTTATGAGCTGCCACCAAGTATATGTTTTCGTAGGATTTTTAGTGCATTTCCTGGAATGGGCACGAAGAATGTCAAAGAAACTCATCCGTTACTTAATCCCCATGAAAAGTTGTTGATTTCTCCACATTGTGAAACGGTGTGTAAATGAGAGAGGAACTGGAGAGGAAATGAGAAAGTTACAAAAGTCATCATTAAGGATCAATGGGGAGAATTTGCTCTTGGTAGGAAGCAATGTTGCCTCTTTCTTTTCTTTTTTTAATCTTGGATAGCACTGAAAAGAAAAAAAACTGAACTATATTTCCAATTAGACAATGCACTGGCCCCCAACCTCCGGTTCCTCATGTGCTGGAAAGTAGATAATTCTTACGGGCTTATTCCATGAATCGCTTAGGTTAAGAATTGTTGTCGTTGTTGTTAGTTGCGAAGTTGTGTCTTACCCATTGCGACCCATGGACAACGTTCCTCCAGGCCTTCCTGTCCTCTACCATCCTCTGGAGTCCATTGAAGCTCATGCCGACTGCTTCATTGACCCCATCCAGCCACTTCGTTCTCTGCCATCCCCTTCTTCTTTTGTCCTCAATCTTTCCTAGCATTAGGCTCTTCTCCAGTGAGTCCTTCCTTCTCATTCAGTGGCCAAAGTATTTGAGTTTCATCTTCAGGATCTGGCCTTCTAAAGAGCAGTCAGGGTTGATCTCCTCTAGGACTGACCAGTTGGATCGCCTTGCAGTCCAAGGGACTCGCAGGAGTCTTCTCCAGCACCAGAGTTCAAAGGCCCCAATTCTTTGGCACTCAGCCTTTCTTATGGTCCAACTTTCACAGCTATACATTGCAACTGGGAAAACCATAGCCTTGACTATATGCACTTTTGTTGGCAGGGTGATGTCTCTGCTTTTTAGAATGCTGTCTAGATTTGCCATGGCTTTCCTCTCCAGGAGCAAGCATCTTTTAATTTCTTGGCTGCAGTCCCCATCTGTGGTGATCTTGGAGCCCAGGAAAATAAAATCTGTCACTACTTCCCAATCTATTTGCCAAGAATTGAGAGGGCCAGAGGGTTAAGAATTAAATAGGCTTAAAGGATGAGCCATTTAAACTGGCAATAGTCAAACATTTGCATTAAGCACACAGCACCCTAAATAAAGCAATTAATAAATAGAGACTAAAAATGCACAAAACCACAAGACTAAGGAAGTGACAAAAGTTAAATATGGGCGGGGGGGAACTCGCTTTATTTCTGACAGTAGAAACAGATGGTATGCACTTTGGGCCTTAAAAAAAAAAATTCTTGAATTTTGTAAAGCGAGCAACCAATGTTACTGTATCCCCTCAACTTCTGAATTTCTACATACACTAACCCATAACAGGTGAACTCACAATTCATGGTTAAGTAAAAGCAAACAAAGAGCACCTTGTGGTTTTGTGTGCGGTCTAAATGCACCAACCTTCATGGCCAGATGCTTTTTGACTGTTGCAGTGGAAAAATCTGTACGAAGGTGAAGGCCACTGTTTTCTTTAGAACTAGAATAGAATAGAATACCGTATTTCCTTGAAAAGAAGACCAGGTCTTATATTAATTTTTACTCCAAAAGACGCATTAGGCGTTCATGGCTAAGGCGGGACTTGAACTCATGGCCTCCAGCTTTCTAACTTGGTACCTTTACTACTAGACCAAACGGGCTCTCTAAACCAAACTTGCAGGAAGTCTGTCAGAATTGAAAATCTCAATTGTCAATTACTCTTTAAGAATATACTTTGTGCTTTGGGGGAGATCGCCTTCTGCCATCGACAGCCTCCCACCGGCCAATACGCTCCCACAGAGAGGGGCTCCTCAGGGTGCTGTCGGCCACCCTGGCGACTGGCGACGCCCAGGGGGAGAGCCTTCTCTGTGGGGGAACCAGCCCTCTGGAATGAGCTGCCCCTAGATGTGCATATGAACCCTGACCTGCGCACCTTTCGCCGCGCCCTGAAGACCCTCTTGTTTCAACAAGCCGGGCTGGCCTAACCTGAATATGAATTTTAATGAATGTATGTTAGTTTTTAATTTGTGGGCCAAATTTTTGTATATTTGATTTTAATGGTTTTTAAATTTTGTAAATTTTATGTCTTTTAATATGGCTGTACACCGCCCTGAGTCCTTCGGGAGAAGGGCGCTATAGAAATCTAATTAAAGTAAAGTAAAAGAAGGATGGCACTAGATTTGGTTATTATAATATTATAATATAATAATAATTTGGTTATTATAATATTAGGGAGGGAATTAGAACAAGCCCTATTTTTTTAACCAAGAACAAGATTCTAATGCCAAAACTGTGATGTCATTACGCAGTATCACTTAACCTATTTTCAAGTGGAAGAGTGGAAATTATTTTGGTATATCATGCTTTTCATTAGGTCAGGACTGGGGAAATAGCACTGACAGGTTGAATCCCAGGTAACACCAAATCACACACAAAAAAAGATTTTGACATACAAGTATCCAAAAATGGTGTAATTATTATTATTATTTTTTTTTTGCCATCTGTTTATAAAACTCTAATTTCCTATCAAAGATTGCATCACTGTGGCCGAACAAACAAGGTGGAGATATTGACATTAGAATGAAAGAGGAAGGAAATATAATTAGTTGGCTGTATGATTATTGATTATCGGAAAACTACCAGCCAGAACAAGGTTAATCTTTTATAGCATCTTTAAGAACTGGCAAAATGAAACTCTAATCAATAGAATGATACACAGATCAAGGGCAATATTTATCAAGGGGGCTATCTATATTCAGAAGAGCTTCTGGCTACTCTTATCTGTGATAGAGCTAGGAGATGAGATATCATAATACAACAGTCTGCAGAAGGATGAAGGAGCTCATTCATGCCTTTCACATATGGGTGACAAAAATAATTACTAAATCTTCAAAACTGAAGATCTCATGCGACACTCTTCACGTTTTTTAAGAAAGAATATGAAAATGTCATTCATCCTTGAAAAACTGTCATCAGCTTGGGTAAGGATGGTCTACGTGACTAAAAGGGATGATCTTTGTGGCAAGACCTGTTGAGTTTTTGCTCAGAAGTTACTTAACCAGACTGTTTGATGCTACAGCTGAGGATCTAGAAGAAGAATAGATTTTATCCAGGGGTGGGCTTCAAAATTTTTGGAAGGGTTTCTTTGCCCGGTTGCTGGGTGGGTGTGGCCATGGTGGGTGTGGCCTAGTCAGCCTCCTACACCATTGTGGGGGAGGGAGGGGGTTTGCTCTCCCCAGGCTCTAGAGGCTTTCCTCGAGTCTCCGGGAGGGTGAAAACGGCCTCCCCAGACTCCGTAGGTCCTCCGTAGGCCAGAAACGGGCCCGTTTCCAGACTTCCAGTAGGCCCGATTTTTACCCTCCCCAAATCTTTGTGCACGCCCTGCACTTACATGCATCCAAAACTGGCCGCGTGGGGACTCCAGTGAGGGGCGGGATGGGCGGGACCAGCCAAGAGTGGGATTTGGGGGTTCTCCAAACTGCACAGAATCTTAGCTAGAGGTTCTCCCGAACCCCTGCAAACCCCCAGCAGGCCACCCCTGATTTTATTGGATAAAACAGTAAGCGAGATTGATTTGAATGTGGATTTGGAGTCTTAAAAAATACCATATTATAAAAGCGATATGGAAAAAAATATGTTTCTTAGTGTGTTAGTTTTTTTAAAAAAAATCTTTGTATTTATAAACTCTAATAACATTGTTATGAAAATAAATCTTCAGTTTGCAGGGATCTTCCTCTTTGATTCTGCTGTGCAGAATTGGCGAGTTTTCGTGGACAAGGACAAGAGGCAGAGGGCTTTTACCCAGTTATATCTGATGCACCCATTTTACAACCATTCCTGGGCCATGTGATCATGCTCACAATCACTTAAGCCTCGGTTCCCATCTGTTTGGACATGACCCTGCTCTTGAAAATCACCTGGTGATCCAGAACGCAGCTGCTCGATCTGTGATAAGAGCACCAACGTTTATCTCTGCAGCTCTTTCATTATGAAAAAGGCAATGATTCTCGGTCTGCTTCTGAATTTACAATTTACTCTGTGGCTTAGGACCTGACTATCAACAGCGTGGCCTTCTACCAGGGACTTCTGCCTGTCCCACAAGTTAAATAAATAATGTGTTCCCTTCTCTTAGAGAATTGTCATCTTCAGGGGTCAAAGAGATATATTTTTCTGTTGAAACCTTCATGAGAAACCTTCAGCTGAGAATAGTGCATTAGCTCTCATCATGTTAAATTTTAGAAAAGGCACTAAAACCTGGCTTAGTTTTTAAGGAAATCATGGTAGAACTGCCATCAGTAGTGAACTTGTAGCATTTTTTTTTTTTAAAGTGCTTGATTTTTTTCCCTTAGGTACCAAAAACGTATAACTGCAGGCTTAAATATAAATTATTTGTTTATTTATTTGATTTATTTTTTAAATTTATATACTGCCCTTCTCCCGGAGGACTCAGGGCGGTGAACAGCCAAAGGTAAAAACACAAAGTACAAAATTTAAAAGCAATTTAAAATAAATTAAATAATTTGGCCCAACAGTTTAAATACCCCATTAAAATTCAGATTAAAATTACTATATATATATATATATTTAGCTTCTTACTGTAAGAGGGGAATAAAAACTTTTTTAAAAAAACCTCTAACTTTAATACTCTGATGCCTAAAATATTCTTTAATAGCCAAGTGTGATTGTACACCAAGGAATTTGTCTCTGGTGCATAAGCTCTCAGGGTACATACCGGCACAAATAACAAAGTGATATAATCATAAGAAACCAATAGGAAATGGGTAAATATCCTTAGACATATTTCACACATGAAGTGCACATAAGTAAAAAAAAAACTTTAATACTCTGATGCCTCTTTGAGTGTTGACAATGCATCTGTTTCATAGGAAAAAAAAAACTGTGTATGCCAGAGATCTGACTGGAGGGAGGATTAGTTTATCTCAATGTGTTCAGGTATCAAAACTCAACGATTTCTTGTCAGTATCTGATAATGCCATTCTCCAAGTGGCTGTCACGTCCCCCTTCCAAATTTCAGTGATTAATCCTGCCAAACATTCCCAGTATCGAATTGCTTCTGTATCTCACAAAGGAAACATACTAAGGCTATTCACCCCAAAACTTGCGAACATACAATCTTATCAGCAAAGGGAACGGAGGGGAATGGGAGGAAAGGGGAGAGGGGAATGGAATGGAATGGGAGGGGGAAGAGGAGAGGGGAGAGGAATGGGAGGAAAGGGGAGAGGGGAATGGAATGGAATGGGAGGGGGAAGAGGAGAGGGGAGGGGAATGGGAGGAGAGAGGGAAAGGGAATGGAAGGGAATGGGAGGGGAAAGGGAAAGGGAAGGGAAGGGAAGGGGAGGGGAGAGGGAAAGGGAAGGGAATGGAATGGAAGGGGAGAGGAATGGGAGGGGAGAGGGGAAGAGAATGGAACGGAATGGGAGGGGAAGGGAGAGGGAAAGGGAAGGGAAAGGAATGGGACGGGAGAGGAGAGGGAAAGGGAAGGGAATGGAAGGGGAGAGGGGAGGGGAATGGAGCAGAATGGGAGGGGAGGGGAGAGGGAGAGAGAAAGGGAAGGGAATGGGAAGGGAGAGGGAAAGGGAAGGGAATGGAAAGGGAGGGGAGAGGGAAGGGGAGGGAATGGAAGGGGAGGGGAGAGGAGAGGGAAAGGGAAGGGAATGGGAGGGGAGAGGGAAAGGGAAGGGAATGGAAAGGGAGGGGAGAGGGAAGGGGAGGGAATGGAAGGGGAGGGGAGAGGAGAGGGAAAGGGAAGGGAATGGAAGGGGAGGGGAGGGGACGGGAGGGAAGGGGAGAGGGAGTAGAATAGAATAGAATGGAATGGGAGGGGAGGGGAGAGGAGAGGTGAAGGGAATTGAAGGGGAAGGGAGGGGATTGATTGTTTTAATGGCAACATGGGACTATAAAAGCTACAGGCTGCATTTTTATATAGAGGTGTGAGAGACAAATGCTGCCAGAAAGGCAAATATTAAACGAGAAAGAGTGAAAGCAGAGTGGGTGATTGCTCTATCTAGTACAGGGGTGTCAAACTCAATTTCATTGAGGGCCGTATCAGGGTTACCTTTGACCTCAGGGGGGCAGGGGGTGTGGCCAGCTTGACGTTACTCGTGTCAGGAGTGCCTGTGGCGGCCCAAGCACTCTGCCAATGAAAATGGGCTCCTGAGTTCTGTTTTCGATTGCAATCTCCTCCTGCAACCCTCCGACCAACGAAAACAGAGTTCGGGAAGACCGCAGGATGCCTGTGCGAGCTCCATTTTTGGCTGCAATGGCCTCCTGCAACTCTCTGCCAGCGAAAATGGAGCTTGGGAGGACTGCGCGCGGCCCTCCCGAGCTCCATTTTTGCTGGCAAAGGCACTGCAGGCCGGTCCTTCGCTGTTTCCAGGGCGGCCCCACGGGCCAGTTCTAAGCACCCCGTGGGGCAGATCCGGCCCGCGGGCCTTGAGTTTGACACCCCTATATCTAGTAGAATGCACAGATTTGGGATTACAATACCTATCACGCTGTGATAGGTATTGTATCACATGAACGCTGTGTGTATTCATGTGATAACTATTACCCCAAAATTTCATCATAACTGTTTTCATTTAAGGAAGGATTAAATAAGTGCAACTTTAAAGAATCAGTGTCAAGGGCTTCCCACCTTCCCACCTAAAGTGACAGCATTGAAAACCGTCACCTTGACCAGTCACAAATAGAGATAGGAGTGGAGGAAAGCATTGCTGGAAAACAACTAATTGAGTTGTGAACCAGTTTAACAATAGATTTAGGAGGCGTGGAGGAGATAATGTTGGAGAGCAGTTAAAGCCTGTGAAACTGTGAACCAGCCAAATAAGTAAGGTTAGGAGTGGAGGAAAGCATTGCTGGAAAACAGCTAATTAAGTTGTGAACCAGCTAAAAAATAAACCTAGGAGGAAGTGGAGGAGATAATACTGGAGAATAGTTAAAGCAAAACTGTGAACCAGTTAAATAAACAGAGATAGGAGTGGAGGAAAGCACTGCTGGGAAATAGCTATTTAAGTCATGAACCAGCTAAATACTAGATTTAGTAGTAATGGAGAATAAACCTGAAGTAAGCAAAAATAAAAATATTTTGGGAGTAATAAATTATAGACGGAAATGTTGAATGAATGTTTAAATGAATTGATTCTGAAATTACTTTAAGAGAGGAGAAAAATATTTTATGTTAAGACTATGGACACTAGATGTCATTTAAGAGAGGTAAAATATAGATTTGATGTAATGGGTTTTAGGATTAAGGAATATATATGAAATACTGATTGTTAAAACGATAAAGATTTAGAATGGTGTTTATTTGGAAATGATTGAATATAAGAAGGAGCTGTGTATATTTGGAGTTAAAGATTTAGGGTGATACAGTAGAATGCCAAATGTTTAGAATAAGATGTTAGAATGTGTGATAAAAAAAAATCGGGATTGGGTTTATTATTTTTTTTTCTTTTTTCTTTTAAAGATGTAAATGGATGAAATATGGAACTGAATTGGTTAAGGGAGTGTGAGCAATTGTATCTATTTTATACCGGATCAAACCTTTGCTCTAAAAAGATGTATTTTATGTTTTATATTTTAAAAAAAATTTAAAAAAAATTTGGGAAAAAGAAAAAAGAAAACCTTCACCTTGGTGCTCTCTGAGCTTGTTGGTTTCCTTACCAAATAGGTAACATCATCCGTGCACGACAAAGAATGAGCTACAATTTTTCTCTTCTATGGAAACCAACTTTCCCTCTCAACCCTCCCACCTCAAAATCTTGCCTAGCTATGTCGCTCATGCTCTAAAACCCTTTAATTTCTCCCTGAAATGAAGTGACCCTCACCCACACGAATGTGACAAACCCATCTTTCAAGGCAGACCAAGGCTGTAATTCTTCTTGAAATCCCATTTCCCCCCCCTCTTCTCGGTCACCTTTTGTATAGTCCTAGCCTCCTTGTGCTATTTTTCCAGAAGAAAGAGCATTTCACAACCACGGAATGCATCCACCGAAACCATAATACTAAAAGACATATTGCCTGATAAAAGCTATTTTTAATGAGAACTTCCCCAGGCTGTAGAAAGACGACAAAATACCACAGCTCTTTTCAGAAGGCAACCAAATTTTGAAGAAAGACGGTTCAAAAGCCAGAGGTGAGTGGGTTCAGCTTATTTTTCTTTCCCTCTCACTCACGATGGCTGTAATATTTGACAATCTTTGTTCTTTTAAGTAGCGTCTCAAGAAGACGCTGCTCTGCTTCAACAATTTGAAATAACGTAAAGCTGACAGCAGGCTCCATCATATATTTTGTTTTACGTTAAGTCTGATTTTGTGAGGACTTTGGTGCGTCTCTGAGCGTGGTTGTTTTCTCGCAGATGTTCTATTACCGAACAGAACAGAATAGAATAGAATAGAATAGAATAGAATAGAATAGAATAGAATAGAATAGAATAGGAATAGAATAGAATAGAATAGAATAGAATAGAATAGAATAGAATAGAATAGAATAGAATAATAGAATTTTTTATTGGCCAAGTGTGATTGGACACACAAGGAATTTGTCTTGGTGCACACGCTCTCAGTGTACATAAAAGAAAAGATATGTTCATCAAGAATCATAAGGTACAACACTTAAAGATGGTCATAGGGTACAAATAAGCAATCAGGAAACAATATCAATATAAATCTTATGGATACCAGCAACAAAGTTACAGTCATACAGTCATAAGTGGAAGGAGATGGGTGATGGGAACGATTAGAAGATTAATAGTAGTGCAGACTTAGTAAATAGTTTGACAGTGTTGAGGGAATTATTTGTTTAGCAGAGTGATGGCGTTCGGGAAAAACCCATCAGTGCTAAAAGGGAGCAAACCCCACTCCCTTCTAGGACAGTTGGTATTACCTAGTTGGGTAATGTAACATCTGCGAGAAAACAACCAAGCTCAGACGGCACAAAGGACCCCACATTATTCCTCCTCCTCCTCCTCTTTCTTCTGAAACCTCTCCCTTCTAACACTGATAATATTACCTAGTTGGCTAATGAAATGTCTGCAAAAAATAACCAAGCTCAGAAACCGGCAAGGACCCCATAGTTCAAACCTCAACTGCAAATATTCTGTAAGTCCTATTCTCCACATGACCATCAAATCATGATCCCTAAACAACAAACTTTTGGCCATGTTTTCGAATGGATTTATGCAACCGCCCAATCCGTGGTTATCATTTCAGCTGGATAATGAGTGTATCTTGCATTTTAACTGATGTAACCACGGAGGAGGAGGAGGAGGAGGAGGAGGAGGAGGAGGAGGAGGAGGAGGAGGAGGAGGAGGAGGAGGAGGAGGAGGAGGAGAAGAAGAAGAAGAAGAAGAAGAAGAAGAAGAAGAAGTAGTAGTAGTAGTACATCCTCCGACGATACCTTAACAGCTACTAGGTCCTTGGTTAGGACTCGAGCTACTGAGCTATTAACCGGTCTCAAAGGTCTCACTAAAGATTAAATATTATTATTATTATTATTATTATTATTATTATTATTATTATTATTATTATTATTATTATTTTATTTCTATACCACCCTTCTCCCGAAGGACTCAGGGCGGTGTACAGCCTATTAAAAGCACAAGACAAACATCAATTAAAATAATTTAAAATTATTAAGGAATTATTAAGGAGAAGGAAGATTTCTTTCTTTTTTCTTTTTTAATTGTTTCATTTTTTTTCTAACTTTATCCAGGGCATCAACAGCAGCCACTAAGCCAATGTTTAAACCTTACAATATTTATGCACTGTACATGTTTTTAAATAAGAAGACAGTTCTACTGCTTCTCATAATTAAAGGATTGGCAGGGTCTTCTATATTTATAACCATTCAGCATTAACTTTCCTGACAGCCCTTTCTTGCCCCTTTCTAAACAATGATCACTACCCTTTGGGGAGAAAAATGGAAATCATAGAGCCGAGGAAAACAATATATATATCTTAATGATATTTCTGGTATATTCATATAAAAATAAGAAAGAAATTATGGGCAAGAAAACTCAAATAGTTGAAATACTGTTTAGGCTGCCTGAGGCACTTTTGAAGGTGGGGAACATATAGTTTACCACACTGGGTTTAAACTACTTATTCTTTACAACCAGAGTTACAGTGGTAATAATATCCCTTTATAACTCTACAACCAAATGGAAACCATATTCTTTCTCAGCATTTGCGATAAGAATATTCTGTTGTAATGTAGCTTGCTTCCTCAGAGACTCCCTCACAGAAAATAAGAGTACTGAGGTTTTAGATTTCCCATAAGTGTTCAAAAACTTTTTGATGCCTTCACAGCTTGACCTGGGACTACAAAAGGGATGAGATACTTTCTAATCGGCTCAGAAATTTGAGCACTATCCTCTGGGCAAACATTTCAAAGCTTTGTTGAAGTATAGGTAGTCCAACCACAACTGAGTCCACTATTTCTGTTGCTAAGCAAGTTACTTGTTAAGTGAGTTGCCCCTCAATTTAATGACCTTTCTTGTCCCAGTTGTTAAGCAAATCACTTATCCCCACAAATTCACTTCGGTTGTTAAGTGAATCATGCCGTTGTTAATCTGGAGGAATCTGGCTTCATCCATTGACTGTGCTTGTCGGAAGCCGGCTGGAAAGGATAGAAAGGGAACAGAATAGAACAGAATAACAGAGTTGGAAGGGACCTTGGAGGTCTTCTAGTCCAACCCCCTACTCAGACAGGAAACCCTAGACCAATGATCGCTAACCTGCCATCACGTGCCAGGAGGGGGAGGGCGGGGAAGTTTGCATGTACGTGTGCCCACACCCATAAATTTATGCATTCCGCCCCATGCATGCCTCTCTAGGAGTCTCTGGAGGCTGGGGAAAGCAAAAAATGTCACTTCCTGTCCCACCGGGAGTTGGGATATGGGCCGTTTCAGGCCTCCGGAGGGCCTCCGAGAGGGTGGGGAAGGCTGTTTTCGCCCTCCCCAGACGCATAGAGAGGATCTGGAGCCAGATGAGAAAGAAAAACAGGCCTTCGCCAACCCCCACCACCAAGCCCTCCGGAGGCAGGAAACAGCTTGTTTCCCTACTTCTGGTGGGCCCCAAAGGCCCGAAAATCAGCTGGCCATCACATGCATACACACCAGAGCTGAGCTGGCGTGCCCACTGATATGGCTACGTGTGCCACAGGTGGCACGCGTGCCATAGATTCGCCATCACGGCCCTGGACCATGTCAGACAAGCAGTTATCCAATCTCTTCTTAAAAATTTCCAATGTTGGAGCATTCACAACTTCTGAAGGCAAGTTGTTCCACTGGTTAATTTTTTTAACCGTCAGGAAATTTCTCTTTAGTTTTAGGTTGCTTCTCTCCTTGATTAGTTTCCACCCATTGCTTCTTGTCCTACCCTCAGGTGCTTTGGAGAATAGCTTGACTCCTTCTTCTTTATGGCAGCCCCTGAGATATTGGAACACTGCTATCATGTCTCCCCTAGTCCTTCTCTTCATTAAACTAGATATATCCAATTCCAGGAACCGTTCTTCATGTGTTTTAGCCTCCAGTCCCCTAATCATCTTGCTTGCTCTTCTCTGCACTCTTTGTAGAGTCTCCACATCTTCTTTTACATCGTGACGACCAGAACTGAATGCAATATTCCAAGTGTGGCCTTACCAAGGCATTATAAACTGGTAACAACAATTCATGTGAGCTTGATTCTATCCTTCTCTTAATGCAGCCTAGGATTGTGTTGGCTTTTTTTGGCAGCTGCAGCACAGGGCTGGCTCATATTTAAGTGATTGTCCACTAAGACTCCAAGATCCCCTCTACAGTGATCATGTGACCGCAGGATAGTGCAATTGTCATTAAAAAATCATGCACGTTGCCAAGCGGTTTTTTTTTTTTATTGAAAAAGTTTTCAAATACAAGTTTTTCCCCCTTTTTCCCCCCCCCCTCTTCCCTAACCCACCCTTTCCACCCAACCCCCCCTGTGACTTCTTCACAACAATAGGCTATTTCATAACCAGTTACATACATAATATCTTTCCTTTCCCTTAATCCCTTCTCGAAATACTGACCCTTAACATGTTAAGCTTATTGAGTATTATTACAATTTAACCTTTAGTCTTTTATATATATTAATATAACATTTTAAATCGACCTTCTCCCTGCATCCAAATTTAACATTTATTCAATTCTGTCCAATTCCTCCACTCCTCTAAATATATGACTTAAAATCATACAGTACAATACAATTCTAGATATAATCCACTACCCACTTTACTAAAATATACACATATCTATATATGCATCCCATTTTATAAAAAGAAGAAAAAAAAAAGAGAAAAAAATATATCTTCTTTAGTATCTTTCCACTGAATTATTAAGTCCTCCACTCCCCTAAATATATGACTTAAGAATCCTTTTTCTTAGACTAATCAATCAGTAAGCTAACCTATTTCAACCCTTCAATTCCTACAAAATCATGCAATACAATTCTAGATATAATCCACTGCCCACATTACTAAGATATACACATATCTATATATGCATTCCATTTTGTAAAAAAGGAAAAAACAATAACTTTAAATTTATAATCCATATAGTATCTTCTTTGATGTCTTTCCTCTAGATTGTTAAATCCATCACCCATAATAGGGTAAAATAACATGCTAGTGCAACAGTTTGTTCAAAATCTCCAGTCATCTTCTGCCCCCATCAGTAGTAAATATCCTCGCATCTGTATAAAAGCAAAAACAACCACCCGAGTGACATTATAATTATAATTATATCCATATGGTATAGTTGTGGTATTCATCAGGATTATTAATTCCCATCATCCTACTGAGTAACATCCAGATCTTCTGCATGCCCCGGCGAAACTCTCCTGCCTTATAACTCAAAATAGTTATAATATATTTACCAAAAAAAAAAAAAAAAAAAAAAAAAAATTAAGATGATTCAAATCCAACAAAGTGAGGCTCTTTTCACATCCCAAAACCATGGCCTTGCAGAGATCTGCCACAATCCTCAGGATAGTATCAAACAATTGTTCGCCTCCACTATCTTTTCAAATATTCATTCATTTTTTAAAGTCCCTGGCATCACTGTTGCATAGTTTAGAAATTGCTGTTTCTATGCGATCTATTTCTTTTCTTTTTCTTTTCCGGGTTGAATTTCCATCCTTGTTTCTTGCCTACCAATTGTGTGTCTGCTAGTTGATTTTCATTCTGCTTTATGTAATGTTCTTGTTGGGTTAGTTTTATCATCTCATCTTTCTTCTCTGTCACTTGTATATCAACTGATTGATTTGCGCACTTGTCTGTGACTTGATGGTTCATCACATTGGAGTCGGATGACACTGCTCTCTTATTTATAGACAGTCCAGCTGGGGTATCCAGGGAGTCCAAAGACAATTTATCCATCACAACCTCTGTAATTTGATGTTTTCCTTTTGTTTCCAACTCTTTTTGCTTATCCTGTATTATGCCTAAAGGTGTTAAATTCATTTTTAAAATTTTTTGATAAAAATCTTCCGCTTTTTCAACAGTATGCAATTGATATCTTATTCCTTGATATCTCAATATTAGGCCAACTGGGGTGTCCCACCTGAATAGGATATTTCTTTTTTTTAATTCAGTCACTAGAAAGCCAAATTTCTTCCTCTCCATTAACATCTTGGGCGGGAGCTCCTTAAAAATCCAAATCTTTCTTCCATGAAATTGCAAGGTAGAATTAAAAGAGTTCTGCACAATATTATTCCTAATTTCTTTATCTGTAAAATAGATCACCACATCTCTAGGCAATTGCCTTTGCTTTGCCAGCCAGGAGTTTATTCTGTAAATTCTATCAATCTTGCAATACACTTCATCAGGTTGAACCTTTAAGATCCCAGCCAGAATTTCAGAAGATATTTTCCTTAAATCATCTCTATTATTTTCCTGCAAACCTCTCAGTCTAATTGCATATTCTGTAAAATTATATTGAATCATTAAAACTTCTCTTTCAATCCTCTGTTGTACATTTTCTTCATTACCAATCTTTTGGTCAGTCTCCATTTTAGATTTGTCTTCCGAGCTATTATCCTGAGTGTTTATCAAATCCTTTTTAATTTTTTGAGTCATGTCATCCAAATTCTCCTCAATTTCCTTCATTTTAGACTCTAATAATTTAGTCTTTGCATCCACCCGAATCAGAAAGCCTGATAAACCATTAGTAGCTTTTAAAATCTTTTGATTCAAAAAGTCAAACTTTGATTTCACCAATTCACCAATTTCTTTAATTTCCTGCTTAAATTTTTCAAGTTGCTGGTTCACAATCTCATCCCTTCTTACAATCTCTTCAAGGATAAATTCTAATATATTAAAATCGGGTTTCTGACGCTGGAGAGTTGAAATTTGTTGGCGTAATTTCTTGAGAGGGGAAGTTCCCCCCCCATTTGTCCAGCTGTATAAGTCCCGATGCCATTTCCCACACAGACAAGATTTAGCAAAAAAGAGAGAATAGAAAACGAAAGGACTTTCCCTTAGAAAGAGAAAAAAAAACTTCTTTTCAATCAACAGCACAGGAGCGAGGTTTTATCTACAAATGTAGCCAGTGATATTTATTCCGCTACATTGTAGTAAGGAGAAACGGAAGGACTTTCCCTTTTAGCCCTTCTCCAGCCACAGCAGACGCCATTTTAAAAGGTTCTTTTTCCCTCTTTTCCTCTCCTCTTTTCTCTTAAATAGATTTTGAAAGGGTGAAATACTTGCGGTTCAGTATTAAGGGTCCAGCTCGTCATTTCTTTAATTATTCTGTTGAATTCGCAGGCTTGCTCTTGACGCCTGGCTCTGCATAAGCAGAGGTCTCCCAAAGCCCGGAGCAGCGGCAGGGGATATGGGGCTTCTCATCCGCTCCGTCCCAAAAGTAAAAAAAAAACTTTTGGGACACTGCGGAGAGTTCTACCCACCCCTGCCGGCTCTATCTCCGTTTCCTCTTGGGAACGGAGTTTTTTCGAGCCGCCATCCGCTGTAACGGCGGCTCTATACAGGCAAAGGAAGCTGACGATCCCAAAGGAACGTCTGGCGGCGGCCAGCAGCAAACCGGAAGCCTCATTGCCAAGCGTTTTTGATCCCGTGACCATGGGAATGCTGCAATGGTCATACATGTGCGGACCAGTCACATTTTTCAGAACCACTGTAATTTTGCATGGTCAGTAATGAATGATTGTAAATTGAGGACTATCTGTATTTATTTATTTATTTATTTATTTATTTATTTATTTATTTATTTGTTGGCTAAAAGGTTTCAAATTCTCAAAATATATTCTGGAAATCAATAACATGTGAATGAATCATAGACATGTCTTAAATGCATGTTTTGCGTTTAGAACATTTAAAATGGTGACAACCTGACATCAGATTCTAGCTTGTTAGAGAAGTCACAAAACCAGAAATCAAATTCGAATATATACTTAAATACCAAAACATGTTTCCTAATTTTAGGCATTCCTTAAGAAGACAGTTATAAACCAAATTCTATAAACCAAATTACCTTCACATGAGAACTGTCTCAAGATACACGAAGCTAACGCTCCCTAAGAAGAGATTTTTTTTTGAGCAGCCAGGCTTTTTATAAAACAGATTCAATATTTTTCATTACCCATATTTGCTTATTTGGCACACGAGTTTCCCCCAATGGCAATTTCAATTCAACAATGTTTGCGCAGAGAGACAAAAGCTGATAAACAGAGGACAATGGTCATTTAGTAATAAGAAGTGCGAGGATGGAAAAGTAAACAGCTCATCTAGATTTCTATCAAATGAACAAGGAAGGAAGAGTAGTCACCACAGCAGAAGGAACGTCAGCAGGGTTAGGAAGATAAAGGGAAGGTTAGAGGAAGCTTAAAGCCATTTATTAAAAACTTAAGCCAAATTATAGGAATTGTCCACCAAACTCTTGAGATGAGGTTGCTTTTTTGCCCTTGCATTTTATTTTGACCAATAAAATTCCTATATCTTTCCGAAGATGGTTTAATACTATACCATAGGCAGAGGTGGGCTTCTGCAGATTCTGACCAGTTCTGGAGAATTGGTAGCGTAAATTTTAAGTAGTTCGGAGAGCTGGTAGTAAAAATTCTGACTGGCCCTGCCCCCATCTATTCTCTGCCTCCCAAGTCCCAGCTGATCGGGAGGAAATGGGGATTTTGCAGTAACCTTCCCCTGGATTGGGGACAGAATGGAGATTTTACAATATCTTTCCCCTGTCACGCCCACCAAGCCACAACCACAGAACCGGTAGTAAAAATTTTGAAACCCACCACTGACCATAGAGGTGTCAAACCAGATCTGGCTCGCGGGGTGCTTAGAACTGGCCTGCAGGGCTGCCCTGGAAACAGCAAAGGACCGGCCCGCGGTGCCTCTGCCAGCAAAAACGGAGCTTGGGATGGCCACGTGAAGCCCTCCCGAGCTCTGCTTTCTCTGGCAGAGGGTTGCAGGAGGCCATCGCAGCCAAAAACTTTGGGAGCTTGGGAGCCCGTTTTCACTGGCAGAGTGCTTGGGCCACAGGTACCCCGGACACAAGTGATGTCGAGTTAGCCAGGGCCCCCTGAGGTCAAACACAATGCTGATGCGGCCCTCAATGAAATTGAGTTTGACACTAGGAAGACTTTTCTAAGTCAGTGGTTCTCAATCTTTTCTTCACCACAGACTCCCCTTAAATACCTTTTGTGGCCCTGGACCATGGCCAAGGACCCCCAAGGCTTAACTCAAGATTTAAATCATAGCATTTCTCCAAGCCTTCGTGGACCCCTTCAAATGACATCATGCCCTCTCCCCCAAGGGTCCTCGGACCACAGGTTGAGAACCGCTGTTCTAAGTCAACTTTACATGGAACTTCTTCAGCTGGATTCACAAGATCAATACCTCCAGATATCCAAATGATCTAAATGTCAACTTGCAAAGCTTTCAAGTTGCCATGAGCAGGAGGGAGGGAGAACTGATAGAGCTGATTGATCTCCATAACTGAAGCTGCATTCCATACATTCTTCCTGACCGCAATCAGAAGGAGGGTGTTGGATTTCACAGCCAGCCAAAGTGGTTAATTGGAGAATGTGACTTATGACATGGCCAGGGAGGAGGGGAGAGACAGGGTCATAGGGCAACGTAAATCTACGTGGGATTAGTTCTAACTGCATCCAAATATTGCCGAAATGGTGCTCCTAATAAATGACTCTATTTCTTTTGAAGTTTGGCTCATGGCTCATGAATTAATTAGGGCATCTTTCAGAAACTTCACATTAAATTCCAGACACGGCCCATTGTCATATGTCAAGCACAAAGTATCAGGACCATACCATGAAGTTGCAGTTCAGAAAATTTATTGCCGAAGACAATACCCAAGAATCTACTAAATTTCAATACTAAATTGGTGCCAGATAAAGGTCAAAGGAATTCAAAACAGGTTAGAGTTGGACTATTAGTGGCAATACAATGACGCTAAGCTGATGACATGCTTAACTCTGCCCCCACTTCTGCCATCTCTTCTCCTATATCATGGGAACAATGATGCCTGCACAAAGGATCCGAATCTAATCCCCAGAAACCACCCGTGAAACCTCAACTTCTTCCATTTAATCATTCTGATATCCATTGTTTCCAGAATCAATAGTGGAAGGGATTCATTCATTCATTATTCATTCATTCATTCATTCATTATAATAGATACACTAATTATTTATTTATTTTTATTTATTTTATTAGATTTTTATACCGCCCTTTTCCTACTGGACTCAGGGCAGTGAACAGCCAAGAATAAAAACATCACATGCAAAATTTAAGATTAATTTTAAAAGAATTAAACAAGTTTTGGCCCAATATAAAATTTAAAACACCCCAACTAAAATCAATTTATAATTAAAAATATCTAAGGGGGGGGGGTCAAGCCAGCCCAGCTTGATAAAATAAAAAAGTTTTAAGGGCACGGCGAAAAGCATGGAGATCTGGGATCCTACGTATCTCCGGGGGCAGGTTGTTCCAAAGGACAGGTGCTGCCACAGAGAAGGCCCTCCCCCTGGGGGTCGCCAGCCGACATTGCCTGGCCGACGGCACCCTGAGGAGTCCCTCTCTGTGGGTAGAGAGGGTACTGGCCGGTGGGAGGCTATCGGTGGCAGAAGGCGGTCCCGTAAGTTAACCAATTTCCAATAGAACACCAAATATAATAAATATGCTATAAATAATTTTATATCATTTTTAAATGATATTTATTTCATGTCTTAGTTGTTGTTGCTGCTCTATTTTTACTTAGCACGAGGTAGGTTTAATGAACTGAGACGTGATCTCAGATCACATTTGCAGAATCAGTGAATCTGACAGAATATTGCTGTGGGCAAAAACAACATTTCTTTTTTAGCCTTAGTGTCCCATCAGTAAAATGTTTGGCAGTAATATTCATCTATTTTGCTGCAAATTCAAATCTTTCACACGAGACATAATTACCGGTACTAGTAATGAGGTAAGAATTTATGGGATGACAATTGATGTAATAATTTCAAGTTCGAACCAATCTTCAATCCTAATCTTCAAACCAAAAAAAAAAAAAAAAGGACTTTTTGCTTTAAACCTATTATGTATTCTAGCTGGCACTATGCATTACTGTGAAGGCAAATTGCATTGAAAAATACCGTATTAGAAAATTGAGTATTTTGTAACTTTGGAGACTATGGGGATTAGTGGAGCTGAGAAACAAGAGTTAATAGCAGTGAGTCAGGACTTGAACTAAAGAGTTAGTCAAGGAACCAAATCAAAATAGAGTACATTATTACACAGAAAAATTAGATCCCTGAAGCCTTGCTTTTATAATTCCTCTGGCTGGGACTAGTCTAAAACACCCAAATACTTCATAGGTAAAGGTAAAGGTTCCCCTTGCACATATGTGCTAGTCGTTCCCGACTCTAGGGGGCGGTGCTCATCTCCATTTCAAAGCCAAAGAGCCAGCCCTGTCCGAAGACGTCTCCGTGGTCATGTGGCCGGCATGACTCAACACCAAAGGCTCACAGAACGCTGCTACCTTCCCACCAAAGGTGGTCCCTATTTTTTTCTAATTGCATTTTTACGTGCTTTCGAACTGCTAGGTTGGCAGAATCTGGGACAAGTCATGGGAGCTCACCTTATTACACAGCACTAAGGATTCGAACCGCTGAACTGCCGACCTTTTGATTGACAAGTTCAGCATCTTAACCACTGAGCCACTGCGTCCCCTAAATGCTTCATAGGAACTAGTAAAAGGGAATATTTCTAGATCAGGGCTGAAATGAGGGGTTCTTGGTGCTCCTTGAACTCGACTGTTTTCGTGCAGACATTTCATTACCCAACTAGCTAACATCATCAGTGCTAGAAGGGAGCTGGGTGTGCTCTCATTTTAAATACGAGTGGTTTCCCCTATCAGTGTTGGTGGGAGTATTCTTGGTGGCTTCTTGATTAGGCTGTTGTTTATTGTTAGCTAGTTTGTAAGTAGTTCCTTGACTGGGATATTGTTTATTGCTTGATTGTTGGTCTACTAATAATCTTGGTGTCGTTCTTTTTGTAAGAAGGAATACCTTGCAATTTTAACAGCTCACCAAACACAGTCACTTCATTCAGCCCTTCATTAGTTCTACCTTGAACTTCTTGTATCTTAATTCTCACTGTTACGAAGTTTCTCCTTAATTCCAGGTTGCTTCTCTTCTGGATTAGTTTCCATCCATTATTTCTTCTCTTGCCTTCTGGTGCTTTGGAAAATAAATAAAATTTGTCTGAAATGGTATAGGTTTTCCTCCTTCACCAGGGGGTTGGACTAGAAGACCTCCAAGGACCCTTCCAATGGTCTCATTCTGTTATTTTGTTTTCAATTTTCCAATTTCAATGCATTCTGACCTTTTATTGTATTCCATACTTTGGTGATACAAACCAAAGGCTCAATTAAGCAATAGGATGGACTGTGGGAACAACACATCGATGTTCCTTGTCAACACTATCCTCAAAGTTTTTCAAACAACCTGTTAAAAAAAAAAAAAGTTAGCGCCACCGGAGATGTTCGTGTTGACAAAATGTTCAGAAGCTCATTTTCTAGTTATCTGCTCTTTCGAGTTCCTGAACTTTTTTTTCAAGAACGCATCAGCTCTGCAGTATCTGCAATTTTTAGCAAAGCAATTAGCATCCTGGGGATTTTGCCACGGATAACGCAAAAACTGTATCTGAAGGGGACTTAATCAAGAATAAAATTAAAAATATGGAGGCGCTCACAATACTCACAGTGGATTTTCATCTAATCAGTGTAATAGAGGTGAAGAAACTGAGGCAGATGGATTTGAGCCTTTCCGTTCTCTGGTGAAGATGAAACTTGAACAGTTGGGATCTCATTATGATTTAGAAACTAATGAAGATTACTATTAATGACCGGGCAGCCTGACTAAGGATTACGTTGACATGTTAATTATTTGTCTCCTCTTGAATGCCTGAAGTGATGTGGGAAGAATCTTACATCATTTTTTGGAAAACAACAACAACAATGCTTTCTACACAAAGGAGTAGAGTGGAGTGGAGTGGAGTGGAGTGGAGTGGAGTGGAGTGGAGTGGAGTGGAGTGGAGTGGAGTGGAGTGGAGTAGAGTAGAGTAGAGTAGAGTAGAGTAGAGTAGAGTAGAGTAGAGTAGAGTAGAGTAAAACCGAACCGAACCAAATAGAACAAGAATTGGACACGATAGGACAGGATTACCTGTATATAAGATAAGTGACTCTAATAGTCATTTAAATCATTTCTGTTCAGTTTCAGTTTCCCTCACAGAGAGTTTCTCCCATGGCTTCTCTCTCAGCTCCATAACTTATATCTAAAGTACAGCTAGTCCTCAACTTAGAGGACTAGCTAAGAGAGCTAAAGAGAGAGAGCTAAACAGCTGCAGTGGCGCAGTAGTTAGAGTGCAGTACTGCAGGCTACTTCTGCCGACTGCTGGCTGCCTGCAATTTTGCAGTTCGAATCACACCAGGCTCAAGGTTGACTCAGCCTTCCATCCTTCCGAGGTGGGTCAAATGAGGACCCAGATTGTTGGGGGCAAGATGCTGACTCTGTAAACCACTTAGAGAAGGCTACAAAAGCACTGTGAAGCGGTATATAAGTCTAAGTGCTATTACGACCACAACTGCGCCCAAAATTCATATTGCTAAGTGAGTTTTGCCCCATTTTATGACTTTTCTTGCCTTATTTGTTAAGTGAATCACTGCAGATGTTAAATTAATAACAGTTTTTCTTGCCCCTTGAAGGTTACTTTAACCTCAGACTGTGGGCACGTTCGGCTACCGAGCTAATTCTGAATTTGATCAAATTTTCTGTGTTAGGCCGTACCTGTGTATCCTCTCTCCCTGTTTGTAAATGGATTAGCTTGAAAAGAAACACAATTATCTGTAGCACAAGAACTAAAAAGCATATTGAGGAAAAAAAACTTGGTTTCTTTCTCGACAATGAACCAAAGTTCAATAAATCAAATTGCTTTCATTATTTTTAAGGCACAGGATTTCTTTGTTAATTGCTGGGGCCCAGAATACAGCCAAACTAAATTAAATTGCACTAAAAGAGAATGCTAGAGAATCCAAAATGGTTGGACAATACTTCTGTCAATTGCAAGCGTGGATGATTTATCATTCAACAAGTCAACATGTTGCATTCAATCAATGTTGCAAGAGCTCATGTAGGTTAAACATAATTTTAAACCCAAGTCTTTGCTTTCTTGTAGCCAGTTCCTCTGTCAAATCCATAACTTCATCAGGCAAAGTTTCTGGAAAAGGCATTAAGTTTGTCCGACAATGGGATGCTTCTTCTGTCAGTAAAAGTCAAAATCAATGCATTTTAATCAGGGGCATTTGATCCCGGCAGACCAGATGTGACGTTCTCATTATTGGATGCTCGACAGAGCCCTTGATTTCAAACCACAGGTGCTTTTAGAGTGGACAATTCTTTTGTTAAGCAGACTTTCCAGAATTGCTGCTGCAGGCTTTAATAATGAAGCTGTCGTCAGGATTTGACAGCTTCAAGATTTTGAAGAACATCAAGATTTGATTCTGAACTAATTTTGAAAAGGCTTCCTGTTTTTTTGGGTTTTTTTTTTTTTACTGCATTAACACAATGAAGAGACCGATACCATTTTCCAGGTGCTCTAGGACTATGTATTATCTGAATGATGCCATGTTGGGAAACAGCACATGGGTTTTGTTGTACAGTAACTTCTTCAAATATGGTGGCATACAGGTGATTAAAAGGTTTGTTTAAATGAGAATATTCTTCAAGAAAGCATGAATTTCAGATGCAATTGATCTGTATAACCCTTTTACTCATGTGTTCTCCCTTCCCACCTCTGAGCTATTCATTCATTCATTCATTCATTCATTCATTCATTCATTCATTCATTCATTCAGACTCTGGGTGGTTTACAAAGATAAAACCCCAGTACAAGTAAGCCCTAGGTGATTAACAATCAGTCCGGCCACTCCATATCGCTATGGAGTCCTCTATTCCACTGGTAGAACCACATCTGTAGGACCTTGTAAAAGCGTGTCAAAGAGGGGGCCAATCTTATCTCTGCAGGGAGGAAGTTCCACAGGGAGGGAGCCACCCCAGAGAAGTTTCTTCTCCTTGGCCCACTAGATGAACCTCCTCAAGGGAGGAGACCCGTAACATTCCCTGCCTCCGCTTTCTGGTGGGTGAGGTAGCTATGAGTGGGAAAAGATGTTCCTTCAAAAAAGCCAGTCCCAGGCCATGTAGGACACTGAAGAGGACAACCAGCACCTTGAATGGGACCCGGACTAGAGCAGAAAGATAAGACTCTAAGGAACAGCATCAGTAGGGAAGAATGAAAGACCGTTGCTCTCAAAACTGTTTTGGATGCTACAAAAATCAGGTACGTGCTGTATGGAGAATAACTTCACGATCTGTGAAATCTCAAAACATCTTTCTCTCTATTTGTCTCTCTCTCGCTTTCTCTCTCTCCGTCTCTCTCGCTCCCTCTTTTTCCCTCTTTTCTTCTCTCCCCCTCCGTCTATCTCTCTCTTTCTTTTTCTCCCTCCGTCTGTCTCTCTCTCACTTTCTCCCTTTCCCCCCTCTCCTTCCGTCTCCTTCTCTCTCCCTCTCTCCTTCTATCTTCCTCTCCCCCTCCATCTCTCTCTTTGTCTCCCCGTCTTTCTTTCTCTCTCCCTTTCTCCCTCTCTCCTTCCCTCTCCCTCTCCCCCTTTCTCCCTCTCTTCCTCTTTCTACCTCTGTCTCTCTCTCTTTCTCTCTCCCCCTCTGTCACTTACTTTCTCCCCCTCTCCCCCTTTCACTCCCTCTTTCTCCCTCTCTCCCCCTCCGACTCTCTTTCTCTCTTCCTCCCTTCTCCCCGTCTCTCTCTCCCTCTGTCTCTCTCACTTTCTCTCTCCCTCCCTTTCTCCCTCTATCCTTCCCTCTCCTTCTCTCTCTCCCTCGCCACCCTCTCTCATAGAACCCCTAGTAATACATCCTGTTAACTAACTTTTATCATGACACATGAATAACATCTTAATAAAGAGCAAAATGGAATAAAATTAAGTATTTCAACAGGTTTGTTCAGCTAGATTGATACCAGGAACGAAACCTATTGGAAATTCACCATCAGTTAAAAAAACATCATAAAAAGATTTTTATTCAGGGGAGATACAGCGTGGCCATTGCAAGGGCAATCTTCTTCCCCATTTCTGTCTAAAACAGCAACATTCATTTTCTGCAGCGTCATTACAAATCTGCAGCACCCTCAAGAACTACTTATCAAGCAGTATCTTAAAGTATAGGAAGAGATGTTAGAAAAGTCTAATGGAAAAAGCTTGAAAGGTGATATACAACCCCTACAGATCCGTGCTGAGGATTATTTAAGAATTCATAGCATCATCAGTTTATAAACTCTGCTTATAGTCTGACATAGATCTGTCGCTGGCTGGAGAATTTTCTCCAATCAAAGGCAGGAAATTAAATCATTAATTTTATTCTTGATGCTTAATGCAGCCTGCCTAAAAGTCTAATCCTTTTCACTGGGTTAAAATCACAAAGTTCAAAATTCCCGATGACTGAATGGCTGGGAATTCTGGAAGTAGCAGTCCAACAAATATACAACTTACAACCTTCCACTGGGACCCTAATTTCAGTCGCTGATGCAGTCATTAAACAAGTTTTCACGTGACCGGTCTTGATGATGCAGTTATCTTTTTAGCAGAGTCATGAAGCAAATCCTATCATTGTTAAGTGAATTGCATGGTTGTTAAGCGAACCCAGCTTCCCTGACTGACTTTGCTTGGCAGAAGCCAGCTGAAAAGATCACAAATCATGATCACGGGTCTAAAAGACATTGCAACTGTCATAAATGCGAGCCGGTGGACAAGCACTTGCATTTTGATCATGTGATTGTGGGACGCTTTTTGATAATAATTTGCTGATTATTCATAAAGGGCAATCTATTTGTCGATAGATTAGAAAAAAAATATGCTTAATTTACTGGTGAAACTTTACCAGGAGCAGCTGTAAATCAGAGGCTTCCATTAATATTTAGAAAAGAATTTGCTTTCTTTTATTTTAGACCAATTCTTTTCAGGGATGTCAGTTAAACAAACCACGATACAGTCAAGTAGACTTTCAGCTCTTAGAAGTAATAACTTCTAAGTAATAATAGTAGTAACTGTGAGAGGGATATTGAGAGTCCTAGTGGACAACCATTAAGATATGAGCCAGCCGTGTGCAGCAGCTGCCAAAAAAGCCAACACAGTTCTGGATTGCAGAAACAGAGGAATAGAATCAAGATCACGTGAAGTGTTAATACCACTTTATAATGCCTTGATAAAACTACAGTTGGAATACTGCATCCAGTTTTTTTTGCCATGATGTAAAAAAGATGTTGAGACTCTAGAAAGAGTGCAGAGAAGAGCAACAAAGATGATTAGGGGACTGGAGGCTAAAACATATGAAGAACGGTTGCAGGAACTGGGTATGTCTAATTTAATGAAGAGAAGGTCTAGGGGAGACATGGTAGCAGTCTTCCAATATCTCAGGGGTTGCCACAAAGAAGAGGGAGTCAAATTATTCTCCAAAGCACCTGAGGGGAAAACAAGAAGCAATGGGTGGAAACTAATTCAGGAGAGAAGCAACTAAGGAGAAATTTCCTGACAGTGAGAACAATGAATCAGTGGAACAACTTGCCTGCAGAAGTCGTGAATGCTCCAACACTGGGAGTTTTTAAGAAGACGTTGGATAACCATTTGTCTGAAGTGATGTAGGGTTTCCTGCCTGGGCAGGGGGTTGGACTAGAAGACCTCCAAGGTCCCTTCCAACGCTGTTATTCTATTCTATTCTAACTTCACTTAATGATCATTTGTAGAGTGACATTCAAAGCTTGATTTTATCAAGGTCCTTTGGACATTTAGAACAAATATGGTTTATAGTGAAAGAATGGCAATACGGGTAGTCCTCAACTTACAACAGTTTCATTTAGTGATTGCTCAAAATAACAATGGCTCTGAAAATGACCCTTTTTCACACTTACAACCGTTGCAGCATCCCGGTGGTCACATGATCAAAATTCGGATGCTTGGCAACTGGCATGTACTTATGACTGTTGCAGTGTCCCTGAGTCACGTGATCCCCTTTTGCATCCTTCTGACAAGCAAAGTCAACGGGGAATCCAGATTCACTCCACAGTGGCGTTACTAACTTAGCAAACGCAATGATTCACTTAATAAGTGTGGCAAGAAAAGTCGTAAAAACGGAGCAAACTCGCTTGATAAATTTTTCGCTTATAAATTCTGGGCTCAATTGCGGTCGTAACTCAAGGGCTAACCTGTACTCCATGGAAAGTTTGCTTTCTAATTGTGCTTTTTCGGGGGAGAATTTATTTTAATTGGACTATCTCGCAAGCTGCAATGAGTTAATTCGGAAAGCCCAGAATGAAAGGGTTGGAAGGTGCTTTGGGGGAATCCGTACTCCAGCCTAATGCAGGAATTCACAATTACCTGGTTAAAAGAGTGACCAAATCTCTGAAGAATTTGTTGTCTTGAGTATATTGAAATCGAAAGTTATGTGTATATGTGTCCGCGTTGCTTGTCTCGATCCAATACTTAAACAGCATACATGGGAAAGTCTAATCATGGTTATAGAGGATTAAATAAAACCAGATCTAGCAAATCAACCACTATCAGCCTAATTTGTAGCCATGAACTAATAATACATTAGCTCTTTGCTAATTATTCATTTGCAAGTAGTTTTTTTTTTTTTTTTAGCATTCTGTTTGCTTCTGACTTTTCTATCTCCGTAGTCCTGGCAAGGTCACTGCTGCTCTTTTTTTATCTTAAAAAATTCGGAATCCGTTATCTCTATTCTTCTTGCTCTGATCAAAGGCTAATACCCTTGCCTTAAAAGCTAATTGACAGCTTTAGATCTGCAACCGTGTCTTTGTTAGACAATTCCTCTGCTGTACAACTTCAAAAAGTAATCTAAAGAGGCTGCTTTTGAATCATTGGGTCTTTTCAACTGCAGGGGCTAAAAGAAAAAGAAAAAAATTAGTTCTTCTGAAAAATCTGATTCTCTTCTAGATTATTATCTTTTGTTTTGCTAGGCTATTAATTAATTATCGTTCATCTGTGTTGATTTAACGTGCTTCTGTTTTCTATCTCACTCTCATTTATTTATTTCAACTGTATATGATTATGTAATGTAATTTATGCCATTAGCCCCATCAAGAGATTTTTAAAAAAATACATTTAAAGGGTCTGGTATAAATAATAATGAATTTATTGGCCAAACATTGAGCTGAATGGGTCATTAATGAAAGTGCTATTTAATGTTGATGGAATGAGATGCTTAAAAATTCAGCAAGGCAAACATATCCTAGAGCAATCTGCAACCTGCCTATATGCACTGGATTGCATTTCCCCAAAATAAACCCTATAAATATGTAAGAATGTTTGACTGTTTAGTTCCTTGCTGTTTGTATTTGTAATTCATAGAGAGTACACCAGAATGTATTTGTATGACTAAAGGGAAATTCTCCTGGAAGCAGGAGGAAAGATGGGAGAGGGAGGGAGGGAGGGAGAGAGGAAGGAAGGAGGGAGGGAGAGGGGGAGGAAAGATGGGAGCGAGTGAGTGAGTGAGTAAGGAAGGAAGGAAGGAAGAGAGAAAGGAAGAGAGAAAAGAAGAGAGGGAGAAAGGAGGAAGGGAGAGGGGGAGGAAAGATGGAAGCGAGTGAGTGAGTAAGGGCGGGAGAAAGGAAGGGAGAAAAGAAGAGAGGGAGGAAGGAGGAAGGGAGAGGGGGAGGAAAGATGGGAGCGAGTGAGTGAGTAAGGGTGGAAGAAAGGGAGGAAGGAGGAAGGGAGAGGGGGAGGAAAGATGGGAGCGAGTGAGTGAGTAAGGGCGGAAGAAAGGGAGAAAGGAAGGGAGAAAAGAAGAGAGGGAGGAAGGAGGAAGGGAGAGGGGGAGGAAAGATGGGAGCGAGTGAGTGAGTAAGGGAGGAAGGAAGGGAGAAAGGAAGGGAGAAAAGAAGAGAGGGAGGAAGGAGGAAGGGAGAGGGGGAGGAAAGATGGGAGCGAGTGAGTGAGTAAGGGAGGAAGGAAGGGAGAAAGGAAGGGAGAAAAGAAGAGAGGGAGAAAGGAGGAAGGGAGAGAGGGAAGAAAGATGGGAGGGTGGGAAAGAGGGAGGGAGGATGGAATGGAGAAAGGGAGGGAGGAAAGGGGAAAGGGGGGAAGAAAGATGGGAGGGAGGGAGGGAGGGAGGGCCGCTGGGCTCTTGCCTTATATTTCACCATCTAAGAGGCTATATAATTCTGCTGTATCAATTCACTGGAACCGATTAAATGGCCCAACTGCAATTCAGAGGGAGAGAATCACGGCATTTTGGTATGCATTCACTGCAGTAGGAACGTCTCCCAACCAGGCAAAAGCGTACATTCTTGAAACTGTAAAAATGAAACGTGGTTTATATTTTTAAGAACAGCATGCTTCAATCAGGAGATGTGAAAAATCTCTCTCTGGATCACCTTTTAACCGGAGATGCCAGCGTTTGCATCCGGGATTCTGTCCATAAAGCAGACGATGGACCACAGAGCTGGTAGCGGGTTTTTTTTGATCTTTGCAAATGCGACGTAAAGAATAACAAGCAAGAGTACTTGGTTTTACAATTAAAGTAGATTGAATGGATGCTACGCATATGAATCACAGAAACAGAGGAATCCATTCCATGAAGGAATACCAGCTTGGCTTAGTTGGGAAATATTACCAACAGAGACTAAAATACACAACCGTTTCAGTGCATGGCAACTTCATTGGCTTTTGTGTTTGGGACAAAACGGTGAAAAAAATCCTGGGCATCCAGTCTGGATGACAAGAAAGATGGAAAATAAACTTTTTCTATGAGGAATGGTAAGTTTTTTTGGCTGTAGGCCAATTTTTCCTGCCTTGCATCCATTTTCCAGGTCGTAACAAGGAAAAAGGCTAAAAAGTAACTATTATATTTACTACTGTTAAGCTCAAAATCTCTGTCCCGGAGGAGATACTTATTCTAAAAAAATGATATCAGATTTTTCTCTTCAATGTGTAGCTGATGCCTTTCCTGTCTGCAATTCATTTTCCTGATAAATGGGTCTCTCACTGAAAGCATCGTCCTGGGAACCAATGGAATGAATTTCAATTCTGAGATTACTGATTAATGGCTCTTCCACAGAAGATTAGATTCATCCGGGTTCTTTTTTACTCTCTTCCCAATATTGCAAACAAAACTTACCAATGAAATGAGTAAATAATATAGTATTAAATATATATTTGTTTATAATTAGCGTTTGGTATTTAAAACAGTCAATGTTATCTGAATAAAAAGATTTACCGGGATGTAACCATGAGAAAAAAAAAAGTTACCAATGAAAGAGTTGGGCTCCTCTTTTGCAAACATCACAATACTCAGGGATCTCAAATCTTCAGAGAATCACATTAATTTGAAGACTACCTTTATTGCAGATTGTAGGTATTTTACGGTCTGAGTGGGTTCCTTGGTGCTTTCTGAGCTTGGTTGTTTTCTTGCAGACGTTTTATTACCCAACTAGGTAACATTATCAGTGCTAAGAAGGAGTGGGGCTTGTGAGGAGGAGGAGGAGGTGGAGGAGGAGGAGAATTGTAAGGTCTTCAGCGCTCTCTGAGCTTGGTTGTTTGCTTGCAAACATTTCATTACCCAACTAGGTAACATCATCAGTGCTACAAAGGGGTGGGGCTTGCAGGGAGGAAGTAGAGGTGGAGGATAAGAAGGCGAACAACTGTGGGTTCCTTGATACTCTCTTGAGTTTGGTTGTTTTCTTGCAAATTCATTATCCAAACTAATAACAACAACGGTATCTTATGAGTGTCAATTATTAAATCAGAATATCTAACATTTGTCGCAACAGCAGCTTTCTGCAAGTTTATTCGGAATGCAAACATTCTGTTTTTTAATTAATGCTCTCGCCATACAGCACTTGATATGGATTCAGTGCCATTTATCCTCGGATTTTGAGTGCGTTTTTCCTTCTCCAAACCCATCAACCGTAACTCAGTTTACAGAAAAATGTGAACATTCCGCCTTAATCAAAGATTGTAATGTTTGCTGGACCTAGCAGTTGACTTCCCAATGCAAAAAGTCATATCACTGTATGTTTCCAAATGTGTAATTAATTTGACTTGACATCTTTAGCCTCCAGAGCCTGGGGAAAAATTAATCCCGGGCAAAATGCGTAGGATGAATTCTACCATTTTCCCCCCAAAAAATCGGGTTGATCGTGCAATTGTTTTCAAGCTCTTCGAATGGTGAAAATACGTCATGCTGACTTTTTTGAAAAGGAATTCTTAGTATACTAATATAAGAACAAACTGTGGGAAAATATGCTGATTTTATTTTACGCTTAGTTAAACTTTTGATTGTGTATTCTCTGGTTCTACATGGATCCACATCTTCCCTGGACATGCCCAAGGTTATTATATTACTGTCTCTGGATTTTCTTTCTAGTAAATTCTCACAAAGTTTTCTTCTGAAACCACAAGTAGAAATGCTGAAGCCACAAGCATATATTTTCACGGTGCATTGAATAAATTCACAGTGATATCACTCTATTCTTTTGGGCAATTCTGCAGCATCTCCAAAAAAAAAAAAAAAAAAGGACTAAATAATGCATAAACTCCCTGATGGGAACATTCTTGGTTCACTTTCATATATTTTCTGTATTCTGTGAAATTCTACTTGT
This sequence comes from Arizona elegans, assembly GCA_022577455.1. Taxonomy (NCBI): domain Eukaryota; kingdom Metazoa; phylum Chordata; class Lepidosauria; order Squamata; family Colubridae; genus Arizona; species Arizona elegans. Next base: position 5,197,395 of record JAKOOJ010000030.1, read on the forward strand.
AAAACTACGTTGATTGAAACCGCACATTTTCACAGATTTTTATGGCTGTGCCCTTTAGTTTAGTGACTGAATTGCCGTATTTTGCTCCTTAGCTGCTTCTGAAATGATGCAAGATATCATTATATACTTCACAGCCTGCAAATCAAAAAGTACATAATGGTATAACTGCTGTCTCATTAGAATAATTAAAAAAAACACACACACTAGAATTAGGACATAAAAGGAAGTGTGTGCCTTAAGTCTAGCTGTAATTTTTTTTAATCCAGAGATACCTACAAGATATGGTTAAAAAAAAAAAGTTAAAATGGCGGCCAGAGCAGTGTCATTAAAGCTCTGCCTACTTTATATATAAAATATAAAGTAATATATATGTATATGTATGTACCGTATTTTTCGGAGTATAAAACGCTCCGGACTATAAGATGCACCTACCTTTTTTGGTGAGGAAAACAAGAAAAAGAAATCTGCCTCTGCCTGCCAGCATTTTTGCCTCGTTGCAGCAAACAGTAAACAGCAAATATCCTGCTTTACTTTCATTTTCATTTTCAGCATAGCTTGATTAGCACAAGAAAAAATACAACCTGCTCCCAGCAATTTACCACCTTGCAGCAAGCAGCAGAGGCCCACGCAGCAATAGGCAATGGCGATCCCTGCAGCCTGAAACAGCTGAGAGTTGGGAGGCCAATCCAACGGACCATCAACTTGTGCTAATTAGGCTGTGCTGAAGCTGAAACGGGCTGTTTCTTCTTGTTGCTTGCTGCAAGGAGGTAAATTGCTGGGAGGCAGAGGCCAAAGGATGACGGCCAGTGGGAGGGCAGGGCTATATTCGGTGTATAAGATGCACCCAAATTTTCACCCCCTTTTAGGAGGGAAAAAGGTGAGTCTTATACTCCGAAAAATATGCTGTGTGTATGTGTGTGTGTACTATTATGATGGCCATTTTAATCATGCTCTGTACACATTATTTTTTAATGATTTTTTTACTTTTACTTTTAATTAGGTGAAAACCGCCCGAACCTTCAGAGTCGGTTTTCACCAGATCTGTGCCAATAAGATCTATCCAATAAAGCTATTCTTTGAGGAATCTACCTGCCTCGGAGTTTTGCTTGCTATGGGTCTATTACTTGGAACCCTGACCTACTCTTTTATTCAGACTCAGACCCCATGTCTCATTTTGTCCTCTTCTCTTTAAGATTTGTTGATCTTACACTCCACTGTTCACAAAACTCCCAAAAGTCGTTTTACCCAGGGAAGTGAGATAAGGTACACATCCCAAGGATAGGTTTTTGGCTTACATAAATATTCTTAGAAAACATAGAATATTCTTGGAAAACAATTATGCAACCAAAGAAGGAAATTCCTTACATGGAATGATGTGAAAAGGGAAGAGAAGACTAGATATAAGAGAGTGATATTTATTTGTTTGTTTGTTTGTTTGTTTGTTCGATTGATATGCCGCCCTTCTCCGGAGACTCAGGGTAGCTTACAATGCGTTAAGCAATAGCCTTCATACTTTTGTATATACCTGCTTAGTAGGGCTTTCGGCCCCCTCTAAGCGGTGCTTTTTTTTTTATACAAAGTCAGCCTATTGCCCCCACAATCCGGGTCCTCAGTTTACCTACCTCGGAAGGATGGAAGGCTGTGTCAACCTTGAGCCTGGTGAGAATTGAACTTGCAGTAATTGCAGGCAGCTGGCAGCTAAGTGCTATTTTAACAGCACTTTAGTCCACTATGCCACCAAGGCTCTTATATATTCTATAAGAGGGGCCGATTGTAGGATATATAACGTGGGCTGGATGGGCAGGGTGTTTGCGTCCTCCCACTTAACAGCTTAATGTCAGGGGGAGAGCCTTCTCTGTGGTGGCACCCGCCCTCTGGAACGACCTACCCCCAGAGATACGTATGATCCCGGACCTCCGGACTTTTCGTCGGGTCCTTAAAACTCATTTATTTCATCTAGCTGGGCTGGCTTGATCCCATCTTTCGGTTTTAATTTGTAATTAATTTTATTGGGGTGTTTTTAAATTGTGGGCTGAAATTATTTAATATCTTTTTAAATTGTTTTAAATTTTGTATGCTATTTTTTACCTTGGCTGTTCACCGCCCTGAGTCCTGCTGGAGAAGGGCGGTATAAAAATCAAATCAAATCAAATCAAATCAATAAATAAATAAATAAATAAATAAATAAATAAATAAATAAATAAATAAATAAATAAATAAATAAATAAATAAATAAATAAATAAATAACTTTTAGGCAAAGGACAAAGAACTTTCATTTCATTTCGTGCAACGGTCTGTTTCTTTGCTCCTGTCTCAGAAACATTGGTAAAGAATAAATATTCCAACAGTTCCATTACTTATTTACAGGAAGGGGGCAACTTGCGTCCTCCTCACCCATCTATCCTCCTCCTAGCACTCTGACGGCATGACCAAATTTCACTGGCATACTTGCCAAAAGGCAAAGTTATGGCTTCCATTTTGAGGCAAGGATCATGTCAAAAGTTTGGTCCAAATCGTAACGTAAAGGTCACAGGTTTTCTTAACACACACACACACACACACCAGGGGTGGGTTCTACTTACTTTTACTACCGGTTCACAACAGGGCTGCACGCTCTTCTGCGCAAGTGCAAAGCTTCTGGGCATGCGCAGAAGCATTTTGATGACGTCGGGGTCGGTGGGCGGAGCCTCCCGCCGGTTTTACTACCGGTTCTATAGAATCGGTGCAAACTGGGGGCAATCCACTACTGATACACACACACCTATTTCCCCAAGCAAGCAAAACTGAAAAATCCCCTTTGTCTTTATCCAGGACACAACTACTTTGTGACCTTGTCAATGTGGCCCTCAGATCTTCTCAAAAAATGGACCCAGTTTGTGGGGGCAATAAGCTGACTTTGTATAAATATACAAAAGTATGAAGGCTATTGCTTAATGCATTGTAAGCTGCCCTGAGTCTCCGGAGAAGGGCGGCATATAAATCAAATTTTAAAAAAAAAATGGGCACCTGTCCAGCCCAAATTTAATTATTTCATACAACTTTCAGAAGATTAAGAATGCACAACAGTCAATTTTCAGAAAAAATAGTTCTGTGAATCTGTGGAAACAACTGGAGCAAACAGTATCCCACTGGCAACCTACAGAAGCAATTTAAGCATATTTTTCTTGTCTTGTTATGACAAAGATAATAAAAGTTTTTAAGGGAAGACTTTCCCTGTGTTTTTCTGGCCAGGAACATTCTGAGGAAATCATCTTAAAACAATATACCATACGGTGTAATTAGAATGTAGGGTCATCATCATCATCAGAGGATATTTATACATTTTCATAGCTCTTAATTTCCCCTTATTATCATCAATGAACGACAATTGATCACTTCGGTTTTTTCTATAATCCAAAAGCACGCAGAAGTCTTCTCATTATCACTTGTGTTGCACTAAAACAGTTCAGCAAAATAAAAAAAAGATTGCAAACCAAATTGTAGGTTTGCCCAGAAACTCCTTTTGCTGCTGGATACGGTTTTAATCAGGGGTGAAATGCTTCTGGTTGGGACTGGATCTCCCGATCCGGCAGCAATCCTGGCGGATGGTTCGGAGAACCGGTAGCGATCCTGGTGCAAGGCTCTGCCCACCCGCCCGGTTGTCATTACTTCCTGGTTTTAACCAGGAAGTCATGTGTTTTGTACCCTCTGCACATGCAGGGGTACATGCCAGAATTGGTAGTTAAAAATGCTTTAAAAAGTAAAAAAAAAAAAAAAAAAAAGTTCCGACATCGCTCAGCTGATCGTCGAAACTTTTTTTTTTTAACTTTTTAGGCATTTTTTTTTACTACCAGCTCAGGCGAATAGGTAGTAAAAAAATACTTTAAAAAAGTAAAAAAAAAAAAAAAAAGACTCGGATGATCATAGCTGTGGCGTGTGATCATTGGAGCCTTTTTTTCTTAAAAGCATTTTTTTACTACCTATCCGCCCAGCCGGTAGTAAAAACGCTTTTAAAAGGTTAAAAAAAGGATCTGAGAATCACAGCTGTGGCACACGATCGTTGGAACCATTTTTTTATGGGGGTGGGGTGGGGGGTGGGGTCCGTTTTTGCTCTCAGCAGGCTTCCCTGAAGCCTGCTAGCCCAAAAACGGGGATGGTGGTATAGGCAAAAATCGGGGAGTGGGGGGGGTACGTTTTTGAGAGAGAGAGAGAGAGAGAGAGAAAGAAAGAAAGGAGGGAGGGAGGGAGGGAAGGAAGGAAAGAAAAAGGAGAGGAAGGAGTGACTACAAACCTGACACTAGATGTAACTTCAGAGGATAATCCAGGGCTGGAAGCGACCTGGAGATCATCTAGTCTGTTAGGATATGGTTAACTATAGCCTAACTATGTTGTCCAGGCAATATAAGTGTACTGTAACTTTAATCTGTAAATGTATTATGTGACTTTAATGCTGAGTCATGCTGTAATTAGATAATGACTGGTTGTGAGAGTATTTAAGCAAGGTATTGTAACGTGTTCAGTTGCTGCTATGCTATGCTGCCATTGTGTATGAAGATGATGAGATGATGAAGCTGATATGATAAGCTACCATTGTGAGAGGAGTTGCTATCTGTAATCATCGTTGGGTGGATCATGGTTTGTGAACCAGAGTGAGTTTGTTATTCTAACCAACTAATGTTTGTTTGGTAAGAAGATTCTGTAACTACTGGACTGATTTACTGGCAAAGACTTGGAATTTGTTTAAAGACTATGAGACTGTTTTTCTACTATAAAGTAAGCTTTTGATAAACCAGTTTGCATAATTCTTATTCATTGCTCTCAGCAACGCTTCCTTGTGCATTTACTCTGCTGGTTGGTAACACAACACCAATATCCTTAACATAGTCCAACCCTGCTCCAGCAGGACATTCTTAGTGAGTTTCTGTCTTTTGATCCCTCAGTCACATGGTTACATAGCCACGCCCACCCAGTCACATGACACCCCCATCAAGCCACACCCACCAAGCCATGCCCACAGAACTGGTAGGAAAGAAATTTAGATTTCACCACTGGTTTTAATGATTCAAAAACCACTGCAAATTTTCTTTTTGCGAGCGTTAAGAAGTAAACTGTTCCCCTTCTTATGAAGATCATTTAGGATCTTAAGATACAGATTGCAAAATTAATTATTGTTTTAAAACATGAAAAAAATAATAATCCTCCCCTCATGGAAAGGAAAACAATTATGCTTTAAAAAGCGAAAACAAAATTAAAGTTTTGTTTAGGCTGTTCGATCAGGCTATTACTTCTGATCAAGCAATCACTCATACCGTACTTCCACTGGCTTGTAGTGTTATTTTAAAACATTTCTAGACTAAATGTTATCCCCGAACACCAAACCTCCTCCGCAGGAAAGTGAGGGGAAAAAAAACACATTATTCACTATAATCATACAACTACTATGTCAAAATGAAAGGTTTGAGGGATCAGCCAGGGATGTGAATCAATATATGTGCTCACATAACAAAACCAGAGTCAGGACCCAAGAGGTAATTAAAAGAATATTCTTCCCCAGCTCCATTCAGGAGTTTTATAGAAAACTGCCCAAGTGAAGAAACTATAATTCTCACTACATAAAGCTGAGCTCTTCCAAACAAACATGATAAATGAGATTTCATTAAGTTTGTATTGTCTTCGGTGGAGGTAGCTGCAATTTGGGGGGGGAAAGAGGAAGGAATATTGCATGTAATTGAAATCTATTTCAAATTTAACAATACATTCTACGACTTATGTAAAAGGAGCTCTGAACAAAATATTCGATCAGAATAGAGCTGAAAGGGACATTAGAGGTCTTCTAGTCCAACTCCCGGCTCAAGCAGAAGACCTATATCCGTGATGGCGAACCTGTGGCACATGGAGCCATCTCTGCGGGCACGCGAGCCGACGCCCATGTCAGCTCCCCTGCGCATGCCCACATGCCTCCTGCCGGCCAGATGACTTTCGGGTCTCTGCTGGGAGGTGTGCGTGCATGCGTGGGGGATGGGGAGGTCACCTGTGCATGCGCAGGGGGTGGAGGGGTGCCCCCTCTGTGCCCCGTTTTTTGTCTCAGGAGGCTTCAGGGAGCAGCGCGTCCCCCCACACCCTCTTTTGGTGCTAGCAGGCCTCCCTGAAGCCTCCTGGGACAAAAAATGTGGGTGGGGGGCTGGTGCATCCCCCCAACCCCCATTTTGGTGCTAGCAAGCGTCCCTGAAACCTCCTGGGACAAAAAAACGGGGCACAGAGGGGGCGCCCCTCCACCCCCGCGCATGCGCGTGTGACCCCATCCCCCATGCATGCACGTGGGCAGTGGGAGGGTTGCGCGCGCATGCACTGGGGACGGGGCCTGTGGAGGGCATTGCATTATGGGTGTCAGCACGTACACACGCGCTGTTGCACACGCTTTCGGCACCCAGGGGAAAAAAGGTTCGCCATCACTGACCTATACCATTGCAGACAAGTCACTCTCCAGTCTCTTCTTCTTAAGAACCCTCCAGTAATGAAGCACCCACAACTTCTGGTGGCAAACTGTTCCATTGGTTAATTGTTCTCACTGTTAGGAAGTTTCGTCTTAATTCCAGCCTGCTTCTCTCCTTGATTCGTTTCCATCCATTGTTTCTTAACCTACCTTCTGGTGCTTTGGTAAAGAAGTTGAACCCCTCCTCTTTGTGGCAGCCCCTCAAATACTGGTATACTGCTATCATGTCCCCCCCTAGTCCTTCCTTGCCCTAGACTAAACCCAAATCATGCAACTGTTCTTCAAGGTTTTGGTTACTACCTTTAAAGCGCTCCATGGCTCAGGACCTGGGTACTTGCAGGACTGCCTACTACCACCAATAGCCTCCCACCGGCCGGTACGCTCCCATAGAGAGGGACTCCTCCGGGTGCCGTCGGCTAAACAATGCCGACTGGCGGCCCCCAGGGGGAGAGCCTTCTCTGTGGGGGCACCTACTATCTGGAACGAGCTCCCCCCCCCCCCCGGAGATATGGAGGATCCCAGATCTGCGCACCTTCCGCCACTCTCTAAAGACCTTATTATTTCACCAGGCGGGCCTGGCCTAATTTTCTCCCTCTTTTATAAAAGAATTTTAATTTTTTAATATCTTTTAGTATTTTATATATTCAAATTTTAAAATTGGTTTTAAATAGTTCGGGCCAAAACTATTTAAATTGATTTTAATTCTACTTTTAAATTTTGTATGTATGTGTTTTATTGTTTGGCTGTGCACTGCCCCGAGTCCTTCGGGAGTAGGGCAGTATAGAAATCAAATCAAAATCAAATCAAATCAAATCAATCAATCAACCAACCAATCAATCAATATGTTTTAGTTTCCAGGCTTTTAATCATCTTAGTTGCTCTTCTCCGCAACTTAAAATACTAAATGTGAGCATGTAATTCAGCAAGGGGCCACAACTTTTAGTATGTACTGCTGTGGCTAACATATAATCAATTCAAAAGACTCACACTGGAGAAAGGTCCATATAGAGTCATAAGACCTGTGGTGGCGCAGTGGTTAGAATGCAGTACTGCAGGCTACTTCTGCCGACTGCCGACTGCAAGCAGTTCGGCAGTTTGATCATGACCAACTCAAGGTTGACTCAGCCTTCGATTCTTCTGAGGTTGGTACTGAGAAGTACACAAGGAGTAAATTCAAAGAACTCCATATAATACACACAAGACACAAGAACAGTTTTTTACCGAACGCCATCACTCTGCTAAACAAATAATTCCCTCAACACTGTCAAACTATTTACTAAGTCTGCACTACTATTAATCTTTTCATCGTTCCCACCACCCATCTCCTCCCACTTATGACTGTATGACTGTAACCTTGTTACTTGTATCCTTATGATTTGTACTGACTGTTTCCTAATATGATTTGATTGCTTATTTATACCCTATGACTATCATTAAGTGTTGTACCTTATGATTCTTGGCAAACGTATCTTTTCTTTTATGTACACTGAGAGCATATGCACCAAGACAAATTCCTTGTGGGTCCAATCACACTTGGCCAATAAAGAATTCTATTCTATTCTATTCTATTCTATTCTATTCTATTCTATTCTATTCTATTCTATTCTATTCTACTCTACTCTACTCTACTCTACTCTACTCTACTCTATTCTATAATAAAGCCGCCCTGAGTCTCCGGAGAAAAGCAGCATATAAATTGAATTAATAAATTGAATTAATAAATAAATAAAACCAGCCTGAGAGATCAATTATTTGCTGCCACATGGGCAACAAATACATTTGATAAACAAAGAAACACAGCCATGTCAAAACAAAGCAATGCCAAGATCTAGATATCTCGGGCAAGCTTTGCTATATCTAGATATCCGGGCAAGCTTTGCTAGAACTCACATCCAAATAGCTCAAGACGAACCAAGCTAGTTCTGGTCGGTGTAGATTTTTGTCCTCCTTGTTCACTGCCATCTTCTCTGAAATGAGTGCAAGATTAACATGTGTAAGAAATTTCCTCGTCCTTGTCACCCAACTGCATTAATTTTATGACGATTAATGAAAATAAATTAGCTGCGGCCCTGAAAGTGATTTCCTGTAACCACCACTGATTTCTGTTCATCACAGCTTATTCAAGTTTAGATGCTATCACCATCCCTGATTAAAAAGTCTTTGGCATTCATTAGTGAGAAAAGGAAGCAGGGACGTCTATATGAGCTTGTTTAATTGCTCATGCCATTGAACTATAGTTTAATACTTTGTTATAAACCAGAGGTCAAGAATTAGATGTTCAATGTCTTCTGGCTTCAAAATTAAATTCAATACCATCCATAATCATTATGATTTTTTTTAAAAAAAACAAAAACCACCTACAATTTCTAACGTGGAAAAGGATTGCTCACAAGCAGATGTTTTGAGTTGAAACATCTAGAGGCAGATGTTCAGGGCCCGGATTTCTTGATTTCCTCTTAGTCTTTTAGAGCCTTGGTGGCACAGTGGACTAAAGTGCTGTTAAGTAGCACTTAGCTGCCAGCTGCCTGCAATTACTGTGAGTTCAAATCTCACCAGGCTCAAGGTTGACTCAGCCTTCCATCCTTCCGAGGTAGGTAAAATGAGGACCCAGATTGTGGGGGCAATAAGCTGACTTTGAATAAAATAAAATAAAATAAAATAAAATAAAATAAAATAAAATAAAATAAAATAAAATAAAATAAAATAATAAAATAAAATAAAATAAAATAAAATAAAATAAAATAAAATAAAATAAAATAAAATAAAATAAAATAAAATAAAATAAAATAAAATAAAATAAAATAAAATAAAATAAAATAAAATAAAATAAAATAAAATAAAATAAAATAAAATAAAATAAAATAAATAAAATAAAATAAAATAAAATAAAATAAAATAAAATAAAATAAAATAAAATAAAATAAAATAAAATAAAATAAAATAAAATAAATAAATTAAAATAAAATAAAATAAAATAAAATAAAATAAAATAAAATAAAATAAAATAAAATAAAATAAAATAAAATAAAATAAAATAAAATAAAATAAAATAAAATAAAATAAAATAAAATAAAATAAAATAATAAAATAAAATAAAATAAAATAAAATAAAATAAAATAAAATAAAATAATAATAAAATAAAATAAAATAAAATAAAATAAAATAATAAAATAAAATAAAATAAAATAATAATAAAATAATAATAAAATAAAATAAAATAATAATAAAATAAAATAAAATAATAAAATAAAATAAAATAAAATAAAATAAAATAAAAAAATAAAATAAAATAAAAAAATAAAATAAAATAATAAAATAAAATAAAATAAAATAATAAAATAAAATAAAATAAAATAAAATAAAATAATATAATAAAATAAAATAAAATAATAAAAAAAATAAAAAAAGAACACCGCTTGGGGGGGCCGAAAGCCCTACTAAGCAGGTATATACAAAAAGTACGAAGGCTATTGCTTAACGCATTGTAAGCCGCCTTGAGTCTCCGGAGAAGGGCGGCATATAAATCGAACCAATAAATAAATTAAATAAATAAATTTTTAGAACACCCCTGCAATTGAATCTACTTTTTCATTTTCCAGTTCCTGATGTTCAAATACGCCGACTATATTAAGGAAACCGGTCTGCATAAGGGACGGTGGAGCACCTGCACTATTGTGGGAGTTTTGCAGAGGTCTCCTGCCTTCTTCATCATCTTCTTTTAACGACGCTAGCTTTCATGCCTAAAGTGGGACAAGAATTCACCGTCTTCTGGTGATTGGCCAAAGGTTACCCAGTGTTATGGTCCGCCAGGAGCCTGCAGAGCTGGCAACGGAGTCGGAGAGCGATGAGGCTGAGGAAGAACATGGCCCAGTCCTGGAGGCTGGGGAAGGCCCGGATGAGGACTCTGCGTCGGAGGCAGAGATGGGGCCAGGGCCATCGGGGAGTGAGGTGCTGACTCCGGAGCCTCCAGAGGCTGACAGTAGAGAGGCAGAGGAACAGGAGGAGCCTGTTCCTAGTGCACGCATGAGAAGAGCTGCCAGAAGGCAAGAGCAGCTGCAGCAAAGAGGACGACTCAGGAGTAAGGCAAAAAGATGATTGGCCCCTCCCATAAGGTTTAAAAGACCAGCAATGGCTCTTGGACTCTTTGTCGGAAAACAACGTTGATAGACTTGTTCTTATCTTGCTGCACGTATCTCTTGTCAGTGTTTTCTGCTTCTGAACTTTTGCCAAGAGAAGCTTTTGGCAGTTTGCCTAATTATACCCAGGTTGGTGATTAGACTGAAGAATTTGTGTTATGAAGAGTTTGTTTTGATTTAGTTTGGACTACGCTTAGAATGAGTTAATTCTCAGCTGTTCTAATAAAGTCTGTTTGTTTTGGAACTGTTTGTGTATACTACTTACCTACTTGGGCCTGGGTCACAACACCCAGTCACTTTCATGACTAATGTGGGAGAAGAACTCACTGTCTCCTGGTGACTGGCCCAAAGTTACCCAGCCAGATTTCATGCCTAAAATGAGACTAGAACTCACTGTCTCCTTGGTAATTAGCCCAAATTCACACGACTGGCTTTTATGCTTAAAATGGGACTAGAACTCACTATCTCCTAGTTTCTAGGCACCTTAACCATTCACTAAGCACCTTAACCACTTACCTTAACCACTATACCAAACTTATGTTCCTTATAGGTATGCTCATCTTCTTGAAAAAAAGTTATCTTTAAGCGTTAAGGCCCCTTTCAATTTCTGTCTCCACCTCTTCCTCCCAACAGCTAGAAAATTTAAAGGACCAGGAGTATGTCTGATTCTTGGATGGGAGAAAAATATGAGCATGCACTTGCACTGTATCATCAAAGATCCATTTCAGTAAACATTATTTGATCCTGCTTCTTCACTAATGTTAAATAATTCAATTGAAATTGGCCATCTGAAAAATTCCCCATTTTGTAATTGTGCTTGCTTTAAGCTATTCCTGTGCATAGCACGGTCTTTTTCATTTGAAGAAAAAAAAAAGATTTCCATTGATCACCAAGAATAAATATTTCTGCTTGCTATGGATATGGGTTTCTGAATCAATGTATTGCATTTTTAAAGAGAATTTAGTGATGAGATATGTCAAGGCCATGTGCCGCAAATCAGAATTAAAAATTAAAACCCATGTGTAGTACTAAATCCTTTCATCCTTACGAATGGAATGGAATGGAATGGAATGGAATGGAATGGAATGGAATGGAATGGAATGGAATGGAATGGAATAGAATAGAATAGAATAGAATAGAATAGAATAGAATAGAATAGAATAGAATAGAATAGAATAGAATAGAATAGAATAGAATAGAATAGAATAGCAGAAATGTCCCTCCCTCCCTCCCTCCCTCCTTCCTTCCTTCCTTCCTTCCATCCATCCATCCATCCATCCATCCATCCATCCATTCAACCATCTCACTTTGGTGACTGTGGGCTGCTCAATTAAAACAATAACAAGAAACAGTAACAAAATAAAACATATAAAGCAATTAAAAACTAGCTTTAAACCATAAAAAGACAAAAACATAATCACCAAGAGCCATTATGCAAAGAGCTACCTATCTTAAGAAATCTCTACTGCTGGACAAGAAAAGAAATAGAAGAAGACAATCAGAGGAGGAAGGTCCATGGACTCCTGAAAGGAAACCTGAACACCAAGTTGGGAATAGATCTTCTGGAAAAAAATCTATGTGGTTGCTAAAGAATGAGATCTACTTGATGGTAATCAACCAACCAACCAACCAACCAATCAAAACTGATTACTAATGAAACAGCCACTGGATTTAAGGAAAAAAGAAGGAAGGTAGTGTTTTGTTGAACTGCCCAAATTGGACTAAAAACAGAACAAAACAAAAACAACAATTCCCTAAATTCTGCAGAAGCAAATCTATGCATTTGTAGACAAGGAGAACAAAAAAAATTCACAACTAACAGATTAGCGGCTAGGAGCAGAAATATTTAAACAGAATAGAATTTTTAAAAACCTCTCTGCATCTCTGCCCTTTTAATCATGCCTTTTAAATTAATATCCTGAATAGTTTATTCTTCTTATGGGCCGGTTGAATTTCTATTTCAAATAGAAAATAATGAGCTATTGAAGGCAAATGAGAAAAAAATTGTAAAGGAATAAATTACTTCATATTTAGAGATTAAGATTTTTAAAGCCTACATAGTTTAAATACAGCAGTAATTGAATTTTTTTTTTCTCCACAGCAAAACTTTCCACCACCATCAAATCATGTTATTAGTTAAAAAAAAAAAAAAGATAATTACCCTGCCTTTTACCCGTTACAAATCAAGCTTATTTTTAGCTGCATAAAGAAAGCAAACATGAAATCCTCAGTGGCCACTAAGAAGTTAACCAAGTAACAGACAATCAACCACAGCTCATTTTGCTTAAGCAAATACGCTATAAAATCTCAAATTTATTTGTTCATTTACACGGTGCTGTAAAGCAAGTGGCTACTCATGGGCTCTCCTAGCCACGACTGCCACTTGCCCCTCACAACCTCCAAGACGTAAGTGTTGTTAAGTGGGAAATGCTGGGAGTCCCGGATAAGGAATATGGTGGGTGTGTGTGTACCACATGAGTATCGGGAAGGCCCAATGCAAACCATGTGTGAGTTGTTTAGGGAAGGGGGTTCTGCAGAACAGCGCAAGCATACAGGGAGGCTGAGGGAAGGAGAGTGTGGGTCTGTGGAGATCTGTGTGAGTGCAGGAAGGCCAAGAGAAAGGAGGAAGGCAGAGTCGCAGGGGACAATGTATCAACATAACTTTTCCGTTGACTTTGCTTGTGGGAAGCTATCTGGGAGGGTCACAAATGGAGATTGTGTGGCCACGGGGCATTGCGACAACCAAACCTCCAGGACTGGTTGCAAGTAAGTAAGTAACTTGTCGTTCATCATGGTTGCAATTTTGAGAGGCTGCTGAAGGAGTGGTCAGTGAGTGAGGATCACTATTGTGGCCTGTCCAGCAGTCAAATCAGAGGAGGAGGAGGTGGCACGGGAGTCAGGGTCAGCATCAAGGAGAGCGCCGAGGGGGAAGAGGGAATGGAGCTGTCAGAGAGAGAGAGAGTCAGAGGCGGAGCCTGGGCCATCCATCAGCCCTCAGATGGAGAGTCAACAGCCCCCAGGTCTGGAGGTGGCTGATGAGGAAGAGGAGGTACAGCTGGGTCCAGTGTCTAATGCACGGATGCACAGAAGGCAGAAGAGAGGAGAGCAGTGGAAATCTATGGGCCGGTCCTTGGGAAGGAAGAGCCACCACTGCTAGCGAGGCCCCACCCTTGCTCTGGAGATAAAAGGCAGGGGGCAAAGATGAATAGGTGTGACAGTCAACTATTCATCTTCCGGACAGACAGACTTGTTAGCCTACAGTGAGAGAGAAACTTTTTGCTGGGGCTGCTGGCGTTCCTAATAAAGGAATCTTTGAGTTCACTTCAGAGGGTTGGTGGTGTTTGGGGAGCTGGGGTCAGAACAACCACCTGTACAAAGTAAGGGAGTAAATCTGCCCTCGGGTATTTCATAAAATACATGAATTCTCTAGCAGCAGCTAGTCATATGCTGAGATTCCCGCAGCCCAATCTTATTCAACTCACGGAACATTGTTAATGAAGACTCTGTGAGCTTCCTGTCCTCAATCTGAGGTCGCTCCCTACGGCTTAAGAGTTACAGCAAAGAGCTTCCTGAGTTATGCTTAGCTCCATCATGTAGTGCTACCTGTAGGGATATGATTGGATTGTTCCTGGTGTTTTAGTTTGGCTGAATCAAAACAAATAGGACAAACGGCATTGTTAAAAGAACTCAAAAGGTAATTTCAGGTGCTTTGCTACACGTTTTGACATGATGGGACTGATTACAATTGACTTGTACTTTTACCATCACTCCTCCCTAAAGTTAGGTCATTATCTGTAGTGCCAAAGGCGATCGGCTTCTTTCTTTCTTTCTTTCTTTCTTTCTTTCTTTCTTTCTTTCTTTCTTTCTTTCCCTCCCTTTCTTTCCCTCCCTCCTTCTGCCACAAAAACAATGACATTTTTTGCAATCAAGTTCATTACTTCATTGATTAACGTTAAAAAGACAAAACTAAAATAATTGCATCAACTTATGATTGTAATATTACAAGTTGTAAGGTGGTAATGGTAAACCACTCAAAAACTCTACATACATCATTATATTCATGTCATTATCGTTATGTAAAATAAATGCACACAATCTTATTAGCAAAAGTAAACATTAAAAAAAATCAATAAAAACAACGTAAAGTTCTAAATTCCCTCCTACTTTATCCTGACTGGTGATTACATCATATTATTTATCAATATCATTACTAAATATATTACTAAAATTCTCATAGTATTTATGTTTGTACCCTCAAGTTAACAATGCACTATACTGCAATAGTTTTTGAAAAAATCAAAATCCGCTAACAATAAAAAAAATCCACTAACAAAGAATCCATTACTCCCATGGAATTGAAATTTCCACAATGTTCAGTTTTATTTGCAAAATTGTAGCTTTCTTTCAAAAGATGCCCCAATATATCAAAAGGTTGCTAGTAAAACATCAAAACTATTTCAGGTTAGCATCTTGACATCAAACATTTCCCTTTAAAAATGTTTTCTGTGTTTAGGTGTGACATACGATACAGGTATATAGTGAAGGAATTATTGCTTCAATTTAATCAAACTTCTGCTCTAGATTATATTGTTAATTTTGTCATTGCTTTATACATCCCAAACTTGGTTTCCCAGTTTGATGTTGTCAGTAAAATATGCCTTTTCCAATACTGGACCAAATAGGTCCTTGAAGTTGTCAGCATGTATCTTAGTAAGTTATAATACTTTGTATTTATTTGCTGGGGAAAGATTCAGGGGTGAAATCCAGCAGGTTCCGGAGAACTGGTAGCGGAAAATTTTGAGCAGTTCGGAGAACCAGTAATAGAAATTTTGAGCAGTTCGGAGAACCAGTAATAGAAATTTTGAGTAGTTCGGAGAACCAGTAATAGAAATTTTGAGCAGTTCGGAGAACCAGTAATAGAAATTTTGAGCAGTTCGGAGAACCAGTAATAGAAATTTTGAGCAGTTCGGAGAACCAGTAATAGAAATTTTGAGTAGTTCGGAGAACTGGCAAATACCACCTCTGGCTGGCCCCAGAGTGGGATGGGAATGAAGATTTTGCAATATCCTTCCCCCAGGAGTGGGGAGGGAATGGGGATTTTGCAGTATCCTTCCCCTGTCACGCCCACCAAGCCACGCCACACCACGCTCACCAAGCCATGCCAAGCCATGCCCACAGAACCGGTAGTAAGAAAATTTGGATTTCACCACTGGAAAGATTCCTAGCAGGGAAAAAAAAAACAACTGAGGCTTTGAACTGAGCTTTTGAAAACACTGTACTAATTTTGTGTTATATTATACATTACATTTAATGAGTTTTTTTTCCATGCATCCACCCATTGTTATAATATAATTGTTCCCAGTATATAACTGTGCTTTTCTTACCCTAGCTGTCTCCAGAATAAAAGGCCTCACAAGCTGAGGCTGAAGGTCACAAAATAGTTGTGCAACAACACACTGACTTGTTTGATGGTCTTGCTTTCATCAGCTCTTCTAATACCTGAAGACTTCATATATTCCCAAAAGATTGAAATGTTTTAGTCAGCGTTATAACTTTTAAACAAGACCTCTGATGGATCAAGAATCTGCAACTGAACTGAGTCATTTTAGGAAAATAAACGCTGCATAAATATTAGTCTCTCTCTCTGTCTGTGTGTGTGTCTCCGTCTCTCTCTTTCTCAGTCTCTCTCACTCTGTCTCTCTCTCGCTCGCTTTCTCGCTTTCTCTCTCTCTGTGTCACTCGCTTTCTCGCTTTCTCTCTCTATCTCTGTTTCTATCTTTTTCTCTCTGTCTGTTTCTCTCTCTCTCTGCCTCTCTGTTTCTCTCTGTGTGTCTCCATCTCTTTCTTTCTCTCTCTCTCTCTTTCCCGCTTTCTCTCTCTCTGTGTCACTCTCTTTCTCTGTTTCTCTCTCTCTCTATCTCTCTATCTCTCTGTTTCTCTCTCTCTCTGTTTCTGTGTGTCTCCGTCTCTCTCTTTCTCTCTCTCTCTCTCTGTCTCTCTCTCCCGCTTTCTCTCTCTCTCTGTTACTCTGTTTCTTTCTCTCCCTCTGTTTCTATCTGTTTCTCTCTCTCTCTCTCTCTGTTTCTCTCTCTGTCTTGTGCCTCTCTCTCTGTGTCTCTGCTTCTCTCTCTGTCTGTTTCTCTTTCCCCTCTTTTTTTTTTTTACATTATTGCTTTCATGCCAAGCAGGAATTCTAGGTGAAAACTTATTTAAGAGGACCACATCAGAAGCAGGAATGAAAGACCACACCTTTTCCTACCAAGCTTCCCAAAACTTCGAAGCCGCCTTTGTAATTAAGGATCAAGGCCCTATTAGCTCTTCTGATTACAACTTCCCTTTTCGCTCTTCGCAGTTTCACTTATCACAGTGGCCTCTTCTTCAAAGATTAAGGTTGGGGCTGGATTTAACAGGTGGCCAGGACTCATTTCAAACGGCAAGATAAGAAACCGAGTGTTTCACGCTTGCCAAATCCTCTCAAGGGAAAAAGCTTGACTCGCGGCTCAAAATTTAGAAATGCCGGACATTTCTCTCAAGAGAGCTTTTCTGCTCAGGAGGCCAATCGGCAGCTTCTGTGTCACCAGCATCCTCATAAAACAGGCCGAGGACTTGCTGAGGCAGCATAAGTACAATATATTCCCTCTATAGGATTGATGGCCGCTTTAATTTACTCTGCTGGTTTAAAAAAAAAAAAACAACTTGGCTGCCAGCAGTTAGACCAGGATCATGAACAAAGTGTTCGCTCCATAGGGCCATCCTTATTGCTGGATTCTGAAAATCCTGAAGAGTATTTGTCTAGGATTTCTACTGGTTCACAGGAGCTAGCTGTTTGTGCAAGACGCGTGTTACCTTTGCTCTTCTGCATTTCTTTTTTTTACTTGAGTCCTGCCAATGTCTACCCCAGGTTTTAAGATACTATGAATGCTCATGAAGAAGGAGGAGGAGGAGGGGTAGGGAAGGAGGAAGAGGAGTGTAGAAAGTTAGCGCCCACCCCTCTCCTAAAAGAATGAAATATTCTAGGAAATATTAAAAAGGCAGATTATACCACCCTGGATGAGAAAAGGAGAAACATGGTCTTGGAAAGCAGCCCCTACCTTTGTTAATAGTCCCAGGTGCCAAGCTATCTACAAGACAAAAGACTGGGCCAGCTTATCTACAAAACAAAAGACCTTCACCCTCAGGACATGATAGGATTAGCTCTCACTCAAGATCCAAACCAGGACAAAGCCATTAAGCCATAATAGAATTGCCCAAAGCCCCCTCATTACATCACTCAGCAAGATTCAACCAACCACAGGACTCAAGACAACCTACAAAGTTACCCCTGCATGTCCCCATGGGAGTCTGACAACCAATCAGAATACATTTCTTACACAGGAACAGGAAGCTCCAAGGAGGGGCCCAAGACAGGGTATAAATCTCTCTCACACACACCCAAGTGCTCGATTGCCCAGGACCTAAAACCATGTGGTCCTTTCTACCATTAAGCCATCTTTCCAAACAGCTTCCATGTTTCCAGTGTCTTTCTCCCCACTTGGAACTGAACCCAGGTGGACATTTCTTCCAACAGGAGAAGGAGGAGGAGAAGGAGAAGGAAGAGGAGGAGGAGGAAGAAGAGGAGGAGGAGAAGCAGCTTACTCTGAAAAGGATTGGAATGGTGTCATAATATGAAGGTCTAATTCCTACATTCATTCTTATGCCTTAGAAATACCCCATACATTCTGTTAGCTTAAGTATTCAAAAAATTTGAAGAAGAATGATGATGCTCATATTGTTTTGGGCTTCGCTTGTTTACAATATTTTAGTGCTGTTTGTGACTTCTGCCGATCCCCTTCCCTCACTTTCTGCAAGAACCATGCTGCTCTTTTTATGACAGCAATATCATCTGCTAAGGAGGCATGGTGGCTCAACGGCTAAAGATGCTGAGCTTATCAACTGGAAAGCTGATGGCTTGGTTTGAGACCCGAGTGCTGTGCGATGGGGTGAGCTCCCATTACCTGCCTCCCCTAGCAGTCTGAAAGTCTGCAAAGGTGAGTAAATAAATAACTGCCACTTTGGTGGGAAGGTAACATTATTCCATGCCCTCTTGGCGTATAGTCATGCCGGCCACATGACGATGGAAAAGTCTTCAGGGAATGCTGGCTCCCACAGCTAAGAAATGGAGATGAGCACCATCCCTAGAGTCGGACAAGACTGGAGAGGGGAAAGCTTTACCTTTATTATCCGTTGATTGCTGTTCTCACTTCTAGGAAGCTGCTAATTGTTTCCACACCTAAGGAAATGCGGTGAGTAGGATCAATCCTATTCCCACCACAATTTTCTGTCTTCTCCTTCCTTGGACTCAACTCTGAGGCATTTTATAGCATTGGTTGCAGGGCCATCATTCTCACCTAACTCTGTCTCCTGTGACACTGGACAGGGGAGAGAGTGTGACAGCCAAGATAATACTTGACTCCACACACTTGTATCCAGCTATCCAGGGATGAAACTCTGGCTCTCTTTCTGTCCTGTACTTTTCTCGTTTTTGAAAAGAACTACAACTGAATCCTGCTGACTATGCAAAAGTATTATCCAAGTTTTATAGACGATAAGTATTGATTGATGAAAATTGCAATTTTTTTTCCTTGGGCAAAGCAACATGAAAGATTAATCGATGGGAACAAATATATATATTGTTTACAACTCCTTTCTGATGTTGCGATCCTCTGAGGGAGATGGGAAGTTAAGAAATATGATAGGCACAGACAGATAGACAGTGGAGTGACCCCTGATAATAGCCAGGACACAGTATTTCCATGATTCAAGAGCTACACTGAAGTTCTGTTTGGGGAGAGCTTCAGAGAGTTTAAATACTTAGGGATCTATCAAACTATTGAGCACGCTTGTACATTTCTATATTGTCAATGAGACAAACTTTAGCAAGTATCAGACAGCCAATACATTTACTTAGATGATCCTTCCTACATTTCTCAACCATATAATGGTGTAAGCAGAAAAACAGAAATGTGTTGTGTTTTTTAGAGATCACGCAATAGGTGTGAAGCTTCAAAAGAAAAGCTTTTGAGGAGGCAAAACTGGCAGCCGGTCTAAGGTATAAAAGAGGTAATCTTTTCATGCCATTAACATCCTTATCAAAACACCAAAATCATCTTCTAGCACTGTGATGGAGAACCTATGGCAAGTGTGCCACAGGTGGCATGCATAGCCATATCAGTGGGCACGCCAGCTCAGCTCTAGCACACATGTGCACGCTGGCCACCTGATTTTTGGGCCTTCTGAGCCCACCAGAAGTAGGGAAACAGGCTGTTTCCTGCCTCCAGAGGGCCTGGGGTGGGGAAGGCCCGTTTTTCTTTCTCACCTGGCTCCAGATCCTCTCTATGCATCTGGGAAGGATGAAAACAGCCTTCCCCACACCCTCAGAGGCCCTCCGGAGGTCTGAAACGGCCCATTTCCCAACTCCCGGTGGGACAGGAAGTGACTTTTTTTGCTTTCCCCAGCCTCCAGAGACTCCTACCACCAGCACTCCACCTCCCAATGACCCTCACCTGATTTAACCTCCCCATCACAAGACCCCTCACAAGACTCTCATGATGACTCACCAATGACCCATCACAAGAGCCATCACAAGATCCTCACTTCACACATCCACACCTGACTCATCACAAGGCCTTCTGACCACACAAACACAGAAGAACCCCAACACTGACATCCCCTAAACTCTGAAGAAGATGTTACCTAACCTGATAATGAAACATTCAGAAACCAAACCACAAGCTAAGAGAATGAACCCTCAGTTTACAAATCTCCATGGTCCACAGTGTACAATAACAAGTAGGAGCCAGTTCCATTTACGTCTAGAGCAGGGGTGTCAAACTCAAGACCCGGGGGCTGGATCTGGCTCACAGGAGGCTTAGATCTGGCCCACGGGCCACCCTGGAAACATTGAAGACTGGCCTGCAGTGCCTCTGCCAGCAAAGACAGAGCTTAGGAGGGCCACAGGTGGCCCTCCCAAGTCTGTTTTCACTGGCTGAGGGTTGCAGGAAGCCATCACAGCCGAAATTGGGAGCCCATTTTCGCTGACAGGCACCCCTGACACAAGTGATATCGAGCCGGCCACGCCCACCCCAGCCCGAGGTCAAATACAACTCTGATGCGGCCCTCAATGAAATTGAGTTTGACACCCCTAGTCTAGAGGAAGCCAATAAGGTCCTAGCATCTAGTTATATCGTTACTTATATTTCCAGAAGCGTCCCACATTTGGCATGTAAAAGATTTCTAACTATTTCATCCTGCCAACGATTACTCACATCTTTAGTGCTGCCTTCTTTTTAGGCAGCTTTGCTTTAAAGGCCTGATGGTGAAGCACTTGGTTTAGAAACCAACTCCGCATCCAATCAATTTTAACAGCAGTGAGCCGGTGACCAATATTTCATATTCGACTGAGCTTGTAGAGAAAGACCTGGTGCTGCACCATGGGGAGCCATTAGATGAAACAGAAAATTTTGATCCGTGTTCGGTCTGCCTTTACACCCAGATTTAGCCTGGAGACAGAAGCCATCTCTACTCCATCCTAAGAGAAGCAGGAGGAAAGGAGCCCAATTGGCGCTACAGTGATTTCTCACTGGTGTTTTGTACTTAGGGGCACTGTATCTTGTTGGAAGTGTTTGTGCAATTGTGGTGGATCCATTCCTTTCTCTTCAATGTTAGATGTTTGACACTGGAGACAAGACAGAACCTTCTGGAACAACCTGCCCCGCCGCCTCATGTTGTTGTGGCCCGCCAGCGGCCAATGGAGCTGGCAGCAGATTCAGACAGTGAGGAGGTTGGGGAGGAACATGGGCCAGTCCTGGAGTCTGGGGAAGGCTCTGATGAGGGCTCTGCATTGGAGGCAGAGATGAGACCAGGGCTGTATGCCAGTTATCAGCTGCCTTCGGAGTCAGACATCAGTGAGGCAGACGAACAGCTGGAGCCTGTTTCCAGTGTCCTCATGCGCAGAGTTGCCAGACGAAGGGAACAGCTAAAGAACAAGGGTCGACTTGGGAGTAAGGCCACAGGTGGACGATGAATGGCCCCTCCCAGAGGAAATAAAACAGGAACGAAAGGGGAGTGGAGTTTGCAGGAGACAATTAGTTCGCTTAATTGGTTCGTAATTCTCCATGACCCCTTGCCAAGTTTTGAAGATATCGGCAGTGCTGTGGAGTCGGAGTCGGAGTAAATTTTGGGTACCTGGAGTCGGAGTCGGAAGTATAAAAAACTGAGGAGTCGGAGTCGGAACATTTATCTCCCGACTCCACAGCCCTGGATATCGGCATGACAGCTCCCCAAGCCAGATAAGGTCTGTGACTGTAAATTCACCCTTAAAAGACTTTGCTGGATGTGAATGAGAAGAATTCACAGTAACTTAAGAAAAAGGGGGTTTTTGTCGGGACAAAGAGTCTGCTTCGTGGTTTGGGGAAGCCTAGGTCAGAACACAAGTAAGCAAGCAGAACCAATATATTTTCTAGGAGCACTTGAAGACATAGCTAAATTTAAGAACAACCATGCCAAAGTAGAGAAAATATGCAGCGGATGACGATGTGCAAAGTGTTTGCAGCCCCAACTCTTGCAAAAAACAAGAAAGCTCCATGTAGCTATACAATGGCCGGTTTAACTTGAATACTTTGATATACAATTGCAGAATTGCCGTTATAGCAGTCCTTGAAAATCTAGTTAAAATAGGGCGCCTAATAACAGTACCATCACAATAAACAAATACTGCATTATACAAAAAGGAAGGGGTGCCCGAATCGAGTCTGAAATTGGGTCACAAATTCCTGAGTCGATTGTGCGCTCAGCGGAACCTGGTTCCTTAAGTCTTCCTCAAGATCGACAACCCTGAGTCAAATCTGGTGAAGTTTAAATTTCTAGAGAAACAAAACAAATCCACAGTACAGTAGGTCCCGCAAGCTCGCCGAATCGATCAAGTACATCAAGTCAAAAAAATAACAATAAACTCTCATTTTCATTCCCAGATGGTAAATGCAAAACAGGATCAATAACAATAAAGTTTAAAGGAAGGAAGTGCTAGAGACAAAAGTGAAAGTTACAGTATATTACATTTGCAATAAGGGAATCTCAGGCAGATTTTCACTTATGATTCTAAATTAGGTGGCGAATCAATGAGGCAAAGAGTTATAGAAAGGATGAGCCAGATGGCCTGAGCTATCAAATACATAACAGTCTTCCACCAAGAGTGCGGAAATGGTATACTATAAAGGCTCATACAGAAACTACTTGGGATATGGAATTTTTTGGGATGGGGAGGAGTGGGATGGGATGGGATAGGATAGGGCTTTATTGGTGACAATAAAACGTACACTAATCAGCATACATTAAAATGAAATTTTGTTGCATTCAGCTCTCAAAAGATAAATATACATATACCCACATACATATACATATATGAGACTCTGTGTGGTGTCCTTGGTAGGTGCCCCCTCACAGACCATGTCCCATCACCATTGAATTAGGGTGAGTATTAGGGTTAGTAGGCCCAGTTTTAGTACAGAAGTAGAGCAGAAGTAGAGGGGACGTGGTGGCACAGTGGCTAAGATGCTGAGCTTGTCGATCGAAAGATCGGGCAGTTCAGTGGTTTGAATCCCTAGTGAAGTGTTAACGGGGTGCGCTCCCATTACTTGTCCCAGCTTCTGCCAACCTAGCAGTTCGAAAGCAGGTAAAAAATGCAAGTAGAAAAAATAGGGACCATTTGTAGTTTCATAGGTGGTTAACGGAATCAGCCTCCTATCCCCAACAGTCTGGGTCCTCATGTCGGCTAGTGACCCCCAGGGGGACAGCCTTCTCTGTGGTGGCACCTACCCTTTGGAACAATCTACCCCCAGAGATACGAGTGATCTCCGACTTCCGGACTTTTCGTCGGGCCCTAAAAACTTATTTTTTTCAGTTAGCCGGTCTGTCCTGATTTTATGGTTGGTTTTAAAATTTGATATGGATTTTAAATTGATAAGTTTTAAATTACGGGTCAAATTTATTTAATTATTTTAAATCTATTTTTAACTTTATGTATAAATGTTTTTTATCTTGGCTGTTCACCGCCCTGAGTCCGAAAGGAGAAGGGCGGTATAGAAGTTTGAAAATAATAATAATAATAATAATAATAATAATAATAATAATAGTAATAATAATAATAATTTTACCCACCTCAGAAGGATGGAAAACTGAGTCAAACTTGAGTCGGTCAGGATCGAACTTCTGGCAGTGAGCAGAGTCAGCCTGCAATGCTGCATTCTAATCACTGCGTATTGCCCCCAAAAGGATCACAGCTAGCCGTAGGGGGGAAGAGATGGTGTTTGTCTTGGCAGACAAAAGGATTGCCATTGCTGAATTTGTAGGCACAATGCCCAATGGAACCCACTCGACCCATGTCTTGGAGCCTGCTCCAACCTATCAAACCATTTTCTGAAATTATGCCTCTAAATCAAATTTTCCGAACATCACTATAAAAAAGCAATACAGGAGAACCCCATCCCTGTTGGGCCCAAAATACTGAAGTGTTTAAGAGCATATTAAACAAATATAATAATAATATAATAATATAATATAATAATTAATATAATATAATTAATATACTATACTATAATAATATAATATAATATAATATAATATAATATAATATAATATAATATAATATAATATAATATAATATAATATAATATAATATAATATAATATAATATAATATAATATAATATAATATAATATAATATAATATAATAGGAATGGAATCCTTTATCCCTTTCCTACACCAGACCGTTCACAGAGACAAAAATTCCACAGATAATTTTTATCCTGTGGGGTCCGTGGCGCACTCTGAGCTTGGTGGTTTTCTTGAAGACGTTTCATTACCAAACTAGGTAACATCATCAGTACTAGAAGAGAGTGGGGTTTGCTCTCTCCTGCACTGATGTTAACTGGTTTGGTAATAAAAAAAATAGCAAGGCAACCACCAAGCTCAGATAGCACCAAGGACACCACGGTTCAACTATATTCTATCAATTTGTATCATGCAATTCAATAGAAATCCCCAGTGAAAAAGCGTTTTAATTCTCTCCGTGCGTAAAAATTTTAATTTAAAAATTTGCAGGCTAATTTCTGAGGAACACTAAGTGTGTCTCGTATTTGCCCGAGAAACAAGCTTGAGTACATTGAGAAAGAACTGCACTTTTAAAGGTCAGAGTTTCAGACTTAAGTGTTTCTAATCAACCTAATTAATTAATTAATACAGGCATCTTGGTGAGACACACACAAATTAAGGGGAATTAGTTCTGAAATCAAGAGCTCTCTAAGAAAGAAAAACGCAGCCAAGAGTTGAAAGCTGACGAGCCCTCGCTCAGTGCTAGTTATTCCAGCATTAACTAGAAGGCGAAATGGGCTGGCAGTAGCATCAGTGATATACTATCTGCATCTTTAGAACATTCATATTCATATGATTCATGGATTCATATAAGCCATGGACATTTATTCAGAAACAAATAAGCTAAGCATTTCATATTTTAGCATAATTCTTGCTGGAAGAATTGACATATAGCTGTTACTGGCAATTTAAAAATATTCCTAATGAAATACTAGCAAATATGGATGTATATGCATACACACATACACACACACAGAGAGAGAAATATATATGTATAAGTATACACAAACACACATCTATCTATCTATCTACTACACACAGACGCACACAGGATAGATAGATAGATAGATAGATAGATAGATAGATAGATAGATAGATAGATAGATAGATAGATAGATAGATAGATAAATAGATGATAGATGATAGAAATAGATAGATAGATAGATAGATAGATGATAGCTAGATATAGATAGATAAATAGATGATTGATAAATAGATAACAGATGATAAATAGATGATAGAGAAAGAGAGATGATAGCTAGTTCTAGCTAGATATATAGAGTTAGATTGATAGATAGATAATAGATAGATGATAAATAGATGATAGATGATAGCAATAGATAGATAGATTTTGCTGTTATTAACCATAATCATGACTTACTATTGCTTCCTTAGGTAAAGTATCACCGCCTGGAATTGAATAAGCCGCATCTTGTATTTGGCCTGAATACTACAAATTGTAGTAGATAGATAGAGATAGAGATAGAGATAGAGATAGAGACAGATATAGAAATATGTTGTGTATACAGGTAATCCTGGGCTTACAACACTTCATTTAGTGACCATTCAAAAAGCACTGAAAAATGTGACCATTTGTCACAGTTACGACCTTTGCCACATCCCCATGATCATGTGATCAAAATTCAGACGCTTGGCAGCTGATTCATATTTATGACCATTGCTGTGTCCCAAGGTCATGTGATCACCTTTTCTGACCTTCTGACAAGCCAAGGTAATGGGGAAGCCAGATTCACTTAACAACTGGGCTGGGGTTACTAACTTATCAGCTGCAGGGATTCACGTAACAACAGTGGCAAGAAAGGTCATAAAATGGGGCAAAACTCACTTAACAAATGTCTCGCTTAATAACATAAACGTGGGGCTCAGTTGCGGTCGTACTTTGAGAACTTCCTGTATATATTATTAGGCTATACAGGGAGTAGAGAAAAGCTGAGATCATCTCTGGCTGGACAGGACCGTGCAAATATTATGGGTTTTGAAACTGCAGGATTAAATGGAAACAGTAAACATGCAAAAAAACCTCACATCCCACAGAATAGAATAGAATAGAATAGAATAGAAGAGAAGAGAAGAGAAGAGAAGAGAAGAGAAGAGAAGAGAAGAGAAGAGAAGAGAAGAGAACAACAGGTTAAAAGCAGAGGTGGGTTTCAGCAGGTTCTGACCAGTTCTGGAGAACCGGTAGCGGAAATTTTGAGTAGTTTGGAGAACCGGTAGTAAAAATTCTGACTGGCCCCGTCCCCATCTATTCTCTGCCTCCCGAGTCCCAGCTGATTGGTAGGAAATGGGGATTTTCTAGTACATCCTTCCCCTGGAGTGGGGTGGGAATTGACATATTACACTATCCTTCCCCTGCCAAGCCCACCAACCCACGCCCACCAAGCCATGCCACACCCACCAAGCCACACCCACAGAACCGGTAGTAAAAAAATTTGAAACCTACCACTGGTTGGAAGACACCACTGAGGTCTTGTAGTCCAACCCCCTGCTCAGGCAGGAGACCCTATAGGCCAGTGTTGGCGAACCTTTTCGGCACCGAGTGCCGAAACAGGAGTGCGTGCGTGTGCATGCCAGAAACCAGAAGAGCAGCTGCCCAGTGTGCATGTGCGCGCCAGGAAAATGATCTTCTGGTTTCCGGTGCGCCCATGCGCACCGGCCACCTGGTCTTCGTGCACATATGCGCACCAGAAACCGGAAGTCATGCACATGCACACTGGGCAGCTGCTCTTCCGGTTTTCGGCACTCCCGCACACATGAAGACCAGCTGGCCAGCGCGCCAGAACTCACAGATGTTCAGAGAAGAGCAACCGGCGACACCTCACATGCCCGGAGAGATGGCTCTGCGTGCCACTGTTGTGGCCCGTCTGTGGCCTGTGCAGCTAGTAGCTGATTCCAACAGTGAGGAGGCTGGAGAAGATGTGGTGCCAGAGGCGGGGATGCAGCCAGGGCCTTCAGAACCTCCCTTAAGTAAAGAGGACGAAGAGGAGGAGCCTTTTCTCGATGCACGGGCGCGCAGAGCTGCCAAAAGGCAGGAGTGGCTCCTCAGGAGGAGGTCTCCTCAAGAGTAAGGCTTGGGGCTAATTGGCCACTCCCTTAGCCTATTTAAGGAAGGATGCCGACTGAAGCAATTTGCAGGGAACAACTTTGTTCACTCTCCTTTGTGCCTTGATCTTAGTTCTCTGCAAATTGCTTCTGGGCTTTCTGCCAACCATAGTAAGATTACGATTATTTATTCTTTGAATTCTTGTAGGCCTTTAAGAAAGTTAATTAACAGCCTTTGTTTGAAAAAGACTGATTTAATTTAGTAAACTAAGGTTTGTACAGACTTTGTGTGTACTGCGTTCTTTGCGGTCCGTAGCTAGGGCAGAACAGCCACTTCTGGCACGCGTGCCATAGGTTCACCATCACGGCTATAGGCCTATACCATTTCAGACAAATGGTTGTCCAATATTTCAATATACATCAATAGAGATCTTCAAGCAGACGATAATTATAAAAATATTATAAGATGACTACTACTATTTCCTCAGAGTTGAGAGGATCAAGCAAACCCCAGATGAGCTTTCAAAACACCGCCTTCCCATCTCATTGGATTCTGGCTTGCCGGTCTCCAAATCCAAGTAAATGTGAGTGATTTTCATTTCAAAATGATTTATTAAATGAGTCACAGTGGCCGCCTGGTTGCTCTCTTCCAGCCTGGTGCTCCCCAGGGAGCAGGCCATGCTAAATAAGACCACTGGAAAGTAATTTGAAAATGTAATTGAGTGTGGAGGTGTACTGAGGTTTTGCTGCCATAGGGTAGGCCAATATGACGTTCAGCCACATTTTATATAGAAAATATAAAATGGCAAGAAAAAGGAGTAATTCTTAATCAAGGAAATTATACAATAATTACCATGCTAATTTTCTCTGCTCTTCTGACACCAGCAGTATTACTCTCGAGCAAAGATGAAGAACGGTTGCAGGAACTGGGTATGTCTAGTTTAATGAAAAGAAGGACTAGGGGAGACATGATAGCAGCGTTCCAGTATCTCAGGGGCTGCCACAAAGAAGAGGGAGTCAAGCTATTCTCCAAAGCATCCCAAGACAGGACAAGAAGCAACGAGTGAAAACTAATCAAGGAGAGAAGCAACTTAAACAGATTAACAGAGTTGGAAGGGATCTTATACGTCATTTAGTCTAACCTCCCGCTCAAGCAGGAGACCCTACACCATTTCTGACATATGGCAGTCCAATCTTTTCTTGAAAGTCTCAAGTGATGAAGCTCCCACAACTTCTGAAGGCAACTTCTATTCCATGGGTTGATTGTTCTCACTGTCACAAAGTTCGTCCTCATTTCTAGGTTGAATCTCTCATTGGTCAGTTTCCATCCATTATTCCTTGTCTGGCCTTCAGGTGCTTTGGAGAATAGGTTGATCCCCTCCTCTCTGTGGCAGCCCCTCAAGTATTGGAAGATGGCTATTATGTCTCCCCTGGTTCTTCTCTTCACTAGACTAGCCATGCCCAGTTCCTGCAACCGTTCATCATATGTTTTAGTCTCCAGTCCCCTAATCATCCTGGTTACTCTCCTCTGCACTTTGAGTCTCCACATCTTTTTTATAGTGTAGTGACCAAAACTGGATGAAATATTCTAGGTGTGGTCTTACTTAGACATAGGAGACATTTCCTGACAGTTAGAACAATGAATCAGTGGAACAACTTGCCTCCAGAAGTTGTGAATGCTCCAACACTGGAGGTTTTTAAGAAGATGTTGGATAACCATTTGTCTGAAGTGGTGTAGGGTTTCCTGCCTAAGCAGGAGGGTTGGACTAAAAGACCTCCAAGGTCCCTTCCAACTCTGTTATTCTATTCTAAAACTATGAGATCCTTACATTTTACATAGTACTTATGTCAAAAGGAGTCACTGCCTATTACACTCCTCTATCTTTTTCCAGGATATTGGTATGGTTAGCCAGAAGACAAGGAATGGAGGTAGCAAAAACAAGCCATAATTCATTCATTCTTTCTTTCTCTTTCTTTCTTTCCTTCCTTCCTTTTTCTTTCTTTCTTGCCTGCCTTCCTTCCTTCCTTCCTTCCATCTATCCATCCATCCATCCAATATTTGATTTTTTTTCCTTCCACCTTATAACAAAAGCACTCAAAAATATCACCAATTAATATTTAGGAAAATTATGTTGGAGGGAAACTAATCAAGGAGAGAACCTATCTAGGAATAAGGAGACATTTCCTGACAGTTGGAACAATTAATCAGTGGAACGGCTTCTCTTCCAAAGTTGTAAGTGCTCCATCACTGGAGGTTTTTACGAAGAGATTGGGCCACCAGTGGTCTGAAATGGTGTAGGATCTCCTGCTTGGGCAGGAGGTTGGACTAGAAGACTCCCATAGTGTCTTTCATCTATTGGGGCTCACAAATGACCTTTAGCTACACCTCCAAGCATTTTGTTTTTGGATACCTGGGTGTACAGTACACATTCTCAGTCTTGACAACTTCCACAGATGGAGGTTTTAAAATTGAAATAAAGCTCAACTCCACTGAAGTAGAACTCACCTGCTCTGTCAAAGACCAAAATCCAAAAACACCGTCCTAATATTAGATGGGAAGAACAATTCTACCTAAAGATATAGTTACAAACTGGCAACGTCAACATGGGTAATCTAGATGCTGTGTTAAATATGGGCTGTTTCTCTGCTTACATCACTTCACAGCACCAAATGTCATTTGCTACTCTAAATCACTTAAGAATGTACAGTATAGTAGAATTTGTAAGAATAACTTGCAGCAACGCTGAAGTGATAACCGTAACTGTGACAGGCGATAAGAAAACAGGGATGTAACCGCATTGTTTCGACAAATGAGATTTCAATTTCCCAATTTACGCATACCAACTTGATATAATGAAACAGTTCAAGGAGATGTAATTAGACATTTTCAACACTGTGGTTACTTAATCGTGAGTAGAATCAGGCAATGAAACCTCGCTATATGATGAATTGGCACAGCAGGTGGCAGCACCTTACCTGACCTTGGCTGATTTTGTAAACTCCAAGTGATCAAATGTCATTCATATTTTGGGTGGGCGGTCGCGGGAAAAACCCAGGGTGGTAGACTAGATTGAAAAGTGGAAAGAAGAGCCCGGAAGTAGGCAATGGGATTTTTGCCCCTACATTGTTCTCAAGAAAACAACAGGAATTCCTCCCTGGAATAGGGAAGCTCTTGTCACCTGAACCTGGTTATCTCCCATTGGACTACTGCAATGCACAGTACATGGGGCTACCCTTGAAAAGTATCTGGAAGTTTCAGTTGGTACAGAATTTATTTTATTTATTTATTTTTATTTTATTTAATTTCTACACCACCCTTCTCCAGCAGGACTCAGGGCGGTGAACAGCCAAGGTAAAAACGTAGCATACAAAATTTAAAACAATTTAAAAAATATGAAATAGTTTCGGCCCAATAAAATCAATTACAAATTAAAACCGGAAGATGGGATCAAGCCAGCCCGGCTAGATGAAATAAGTGAATTTTAAGGGCCCGACGGAAAGTCCGGAGATCCGGGATCACACGTATCTCTGGGGGTAGATCGTTCCAAAGGGTGGGGGCCGCCATAGAGAAGGCTCTCCCCCTGGGGGTCGCCAGCCAACATTGTCTGGCCGACGGCACCCTGAGGAGGCCCTCTCTGTGCTAGCGTACTGGCTGGTGGGAGGCTATTGGTGGCAGAAGGCGGTCTCGTAGATACTCAGGCCCTAAGCCATGGCCCTAAGCCATGGAGAATGTGGTCGTATTAGCAATTTTGGGTACCCAAAGAAGGGCACCTGTAAAACCTTTGATCCATAAACTGCATTGGATACCAGTTTGTTTTGGGGTTCAATTCAAGTTGTTGGTTATGGCCTATAAATATGTACAAACCACCTTTGTGAGGGGCTGCCACAGAGAGCAGGGAATCAAGCTATTTTCCAAAGCACCCGAAGGCCAGAGAAGGAACAATGGATGGAAACTGAACAAGGAGAGATTCAACTTGGAAATAAGGAGAAACTTTCTGACAATGAAAACAATCAACCAATGGAACAGAAGTTGCCTTCAGAAGTTGTGGGAGCTTCATCATTGGAAGCTTTCAAGAAAAGACTGGATTCCCATCTGTCAGAAATGGTGTATTGTCTGCTTGGGTGGAGGGTTGGACTAGATAACCTACAAGGTCCCTTCCAACTCTGTTAAAATGTATCTAAGGCATGGAGGGAGGCTACCTATGGAACCGTCTTCATTCCATCAGCCCAGGCCACTCAGATAGGCAGGGAAGGCCAGTTGTAGACCCCATCAGTTAAAATAAATCAGACAAACAGGGCCTAAGAAAAGAGCCTTCTGCGCTATTGCCCCCACCCTGTGGAATATTCTCCTCCCAGAAGTGAGGCAGGCCCCTGCTTTTAATTATTTTTAATAGTGTTTATCCTTGCCTCCTTTTAAATTTTAAATTCTTTTATCTATTCTTTTTATAATTTCACATTTTATTGTAGACCGCTCAGAATCCACCTTTGAGGGAGCTGGGTGGGAGAAAAATGAGAAAAATAAATAAATAAAATTAAGCACATTTCCCTGCACCTCCAAATAGGTCAACTGGACCTGTACAATTGGTAATATATATGTGGATGGATGGATGGATGGATGGATGGATGGATGGATGGATAGATAGATAGATAGATAGATAGATAGATAATTTGCTGCACACAGGAACAGCCTAACTAAACTGAGGCATCAGGTAACCTTTCCTCTCCATACTTGAAAGACTTTGAAATTGTTGTGTTTTTACTATCAAGATCTGGGGAAAAAAAATTCTGATGGGGTTTCCCAGTTGACCATATTTCCAGAAAACTTGCAGCAGCAAAATTCCTGATTTTTTTCATGGTTCTGAAATGGGAACATTGTAAAGACATTCAACCAAACATATAAAATTTGTTTCAAATTGTGCTGCAAAATGCAGATTTTTGAAATTCTGCCAGGGGACATTGGACATGATTAGAAAGATCTGTATGCAGAGAGATTCTTAATGCCATTATTTATTAGTATTTTAATTGTGGGTCTCCTCGAGAGTTAAAGGTTTTAATGACAGAATAGAATATCATCACTCTGAGTCTCCCAAGACATCAATTTTTAATCTGGAGAAAAAGCAAAATGTACAAAAAAGAACTAAAATTGTTCTTTTCTATTTTATTTGATAATAAAAAAACAATGGATATCAAATTCAGTTATTTCAAATATTCTGGAGCTGTTTTATTACCATCATTCTATACAGTAAGAGTTCTCCGTTATTTTCTGATTCTACAGTTGGTGAAAATATGCCAAGTAATTCAGTGTTCAAATCTTGGAGCAACAGATCTTCGATTTTACCTTCTTCTGTCTCAGAATTCTGTCTACCTTATTCTAAGAAGGTAATTCACAGGTTTTGGCTGCAATTCTTATTGATTATTGGCTGCAACTATATTCATAATAGATTTTATTAAAAAGGAGGAAGCAATATATTGCGTTGTAAAAATAGGCCTTATATAATCATATAAGGATTGTCATAGTCAGTTGGTTCCATCACTGACTATTGGGGGTGAGACCTTGTCCCCCTCAGAGAGGGTTCGCAACTTGGGTGTCCTCCTGGACTCTCAGCTGTCTTTAGAAGATCATCTGACGGCTGTGGCCAGGGGGGCTTTTTATCAGGTTCGCCTGATCCACCAGTTGCGCCCCTTACTGGACCGGGACGCCTTACGCACAGTCACTCACGCCCTCATCACTTCCCATCTGGACTACTGTAATGCTCTCTACATGGGGCTCCCCTTGAAGAGCACCCGGAGGTTCCAGCTGGTCCAGAATGCAGCCGCGCGGGTGATTATGGGGGCGACTCGGTGCTCCCATGTAACACTGTTCCTGCACGAGCTGCACTGGCTCCCAGTAGTCTTCCGGGTGCGATTCAAGGTGTTGGTTGCCACCTTTAAAGCGCTCCATGGCATAGGACCTGGATATTTACGAGACCGCCTTCTGCCTCCGATAGCCTCCCACCGACCAGTAATGCTCCCACAGAGAGGGTCTCCTCAGGGTGCCGTCGGTTAGACAGTGTCGTCTGGTGACCCCCAGGGGGAGAGCCTTCTCTGTGGGAGCACCTGCCCTCTGGAACGAGCTGCTCCCGGAGATTCGTTGGATTTCCGACCTCTGTACCTTCCGCCGCGCCCTCAAAACGCTATTATTCCATCAAGCAGGGCTAGCCTAAAATATTATTTTAATGGGTTATTGAGTTTTAGATGATTGGCCAAATTATCTAATAATTTTAAATTGTTTTTAACTTTTATATTGCTGGTTTTTATTTTGGCTGTACACCGCCCTGAGTCCCTTTGGGAGAAGGGCGGTATAAAAATGTGATAAATAAATAAATAAATATAATGAGGATATCCTGTTTTAGCTAGCATCAGATTTTGTTGTCCCAAAGATGCTTTTTCAAGAGGCAACTAGATTTTTTTTTCTTTGAAGACGTTTCGCTTCTCATCCAAGAAGCTTCTTTAGAGCACAAACGAAACATCTTCCAAAAAAAAAATCAGAAAACCCAGTTGCCTTTATTTATTTATTTATTTATTTTATTGAATTTCTACACTGCCCTACTCCCGAAGGACTCAGGACGGTGAACAGCCATGAAATAAAACACATACATATACAAAATTTAAAATCGAATAAAATGGGATCAAATAAAATGCCTTTGGGACAACCATGATCTGGATGACTGAGAATCTCCATAGAATAAAGAAACAATGATAGTTACCAGTAGAACTCAACTGAAGATCACAGTTGTGCCCAAAATTTCTGCTGCTAAGTGAGAGATTTGTAAAGGGAGCTTTGCTCCATTTTACGACCTTTCTTTCCAACAGTTTTGAAGTGAATCACTGCATTTGTTAAGTTAGCAACATGAATTGTTAAATGAATCTGGCTTCCTTCCCCCCCCTCCCCACATTGACTGCTTGTCAAAAAGTCGTAAAAGGCAATGAAGTGACCATAGGACATTGCAACCATCATAAATATGAGTTGGTTGTCAAGCATCTGAATTTTGGCCATGTGACCATGGGGATGCCGCAGTGTCATTAAGTATGAAAAATGGTCACAGGTCACTTTTTTCAGTGCTGTTGTAACTTCGAACAGTCATTAAAAATTATTGTAAGTCACACACTATCTGCCTAGACCAGGGGTCTCCAACCTTGGCAACTTTAAGACTTGGGGACTTCAACTCCCAGAGTTGCTGGCTGAGGAACTCTGGGAGTTGAAGTTCCCAAGTTGCCAACTAGAAAACCAGCTTTCTGATCTTACTTAAAATGGGAGGCAGAGGTGGGTTTCAGCAGGTTCTGACCAGATCTGGAGAACCGGTAGCGGAAATGTTGAGTAGTTCGGAGAACCGGTAGTAAAATTTCTGACTGGCCCCACCCCCATCTATTATCTGCCTCCCAAGTTCCAGCTGATTGGGAGGAAATGGGGATTTTGCAGCAACCTTCCCCTGGAGTGGGGAGGGGATGGAGATTTTACAGTATCCTTCCCCTGCCATGCCCACCAAGCCATGCCACGTCCACCAAGTCACGCTCACAGAACCGGTAGTAAAAATTTTTGAATCCCACCACTGATGGGAGGGATTTATGTCACAGGAACAGCAAAAATAGGTTAATTGGCTTAACTTAACTTGTCTACCTTACCTAGATAAAGCTAAATCTCAGGCCCATTAGTCATGTGATAGGAGTAGCTAATCTGGTCTGTTCAGAGAAAGCCATGCAAAGGATGACCGAAAAATCAAATTTTTCCATTACAACTCTCTGCTGTAGTCAAGCAATAGAGAAATCACATCTCAAACACTGATTTTTTTTAAAAAAAAATAAAATTTGGATTTCAGAGAGAATTTTCAAATAATCTTCTACCAAATTCTTTTAACGCAGAAGGGAAGACTTGAGAAATGAAAAGGGTTATCTCAACTCAGTGATGGGATTCAAATAATTTAACAGCCAGTTGTCTGCCCTAATGGGTGGGTGGGTGTGGCCATGATGGGCGTGGCCAGGGAGTGTGTGACAGGCAGCACTTGGCCTCCTGCACCCCCCTGGGAGCAAAAACAGGCGCCCCGTTTTGGGCCTAGTAGGCTTCCTACACTTACCTGGGAGCCAAAATGGGGCGCGTGGGGACTCCTGGAAGGGGCAGGGCGAGCCAGCAATTTAACTACCGATTCACCCGAACCGGCTGAATCCCACCACTGTCTCTACCCCATCTTTCATTGAGAATTTGTGACCCTCACCAGATGAAAACAAATATGCTGTGCAAAACTCCTATTGTAGGATACCTGGAACAGCAGAGAGGAGCCCTGGGATATAGTGATAATTGTCCTACACATCTCAAGTACATCGCCAGATCTGGCAAATTATCTTTAATGTGTGTCTCCCTTGGCAAAGTGCTGCAGAGCGCACTATTAAGTGGACTTTTGGAAACGGGCCTGTATATTCTTTTGGAATTAGCTTTTTAAACAAGTGTAACATTTTGGCTATTTCCCTGAAATGACAATGATGTTGTGTAAAAAGCATGCAAAGTTGCAGAGATTCAAGGAGTATATACTCTAGGGTGAAAAAAAGTAAGGTTCTACATTTAGGCAAGGAAAACCAAATGAAGAGGTATAGTATAGGTGGTACCTGGCTCAAGAGTGGTAACTGTGAGAGGGATCTTGGAGTCCTAGTGGACAACCATTTAAATATGAGCCAGCCGTGTGCTGCAGCTGCCAAAAAAAGCCAACACAGTTCTGGGCTGCATAAACAGAGGGATAGAATCAAGATCATGGGAGGTACTAATACCACTCTATAAAGCCTTACACACCACACCTAGAATACTGCATCCAGTTTTGGTCACCACGATACAAGAAAGATGTGGAGACTCTAGAAAGAGTGCAGAGAAGAGCAACAAAGATGATTTAGGAGACTGGAGGCCAAAACATATGAAGAACGGTTGCAGGAACTGGGTATGTCTAGTTTAATGAAAAGAAGGACTAGGAGGGACATGATAGCAGTATTCCAATATCTCAGGGGCTGCCCCAAAGAAGAGGGAGTCAAGCTATTCTCCAAAGCACCAGAGGGCAGGACATGTAGCAATGGACAGGCAGGCAGATGATTCAGACAGGAACAGCATACACTAAATGGCCCAACCAAGTAGCTAGATTGTATACAGGAACATCTGCGCTGCATGGACTAGATATTCCCAAATCCAGACTGGAGACTGATTGATTGACTGATTGGTTGGTTTTAGAAAATTTATATAGCCTACTCATTCACAGTGACTCTAGGTGGTTTCTACACAATGTAGAAAAAATTAAAATAAAATAACAACAACAACAACAACAACAACCCACCCATCCTCCTCAACGACAATACACACTCAAATCAGCCATTTAATGGGCTCCATCCCATTCTGGGTTCCCTAGGCCAGCTGGCAAAACCATATTTT
Organism: Arizona elegans; assembly: GCA_022577455.1. Taxonomy (NCBI): domain Eukaryota; kingdom Metazoa; phylum Chordata; class Lepidosauria; order Squamata; family Colubridae; genus Arizona; species Arizona elegans. The sequence goes on from JAKOOJ010000030.1 coordinate 5,234,193, forward strand.
CGGGGCCTTACAGAAGAGTATCAGAGTGGGGGCCAGTCTAATTTCTGGAGGGATAATTTTCCAGAGGGAGGGAGCCACCATGGAGAAGACCCTTTTTCTGAGTCCTGCCAGATGTACCTCCTTAGGGGATGGGGTAGCTGCAAGATTCCTTGGCTCCCTGCTCTAGTGGATCAGGTGGATGTGACCGGCAGGAGACGGTCCCACAGATATTGTCCTAACCGTAACTGAATTGTTTTTAGTCTCCTAATTTACAGATTTGTACAGATACAATTTTATTCTGGAATTTGCGGATTCCACAGAGGGTAATGAAAAATAAGGAGAGCTAACATCCTGTGGGGACTTCCAGATCCGGATAGAAAGATACACAAGAATCAGAAGACATAGCGGTGGCAAATGACAGCCACATCTGGAAGAAGGAATGAGAGAAGTTGGAGAAGTAGAACCGAGGTGGCGCAGTGGTTAGGGTGCAGTACTGCAGCTACTTCAGCTGACTGCTAGTTCAGCAGATAAGCGGATCAAATCTCACTGGCTCAAGGTTGACTCAGCCTTCCATCCTTCCGAGTTAAGTAAAATGAAGACCCAGATTGTTGGGGGCAATATACTATTTAGTATACTGTCTTTGGTGTAAGCCGCCCAGAGTCCTCGGAGAGTGGGCGGCATAGAAATATGAATAATAATAATAATAATAATAATAATAATAATAATAATAATAATAATAATTATTATTATTATTATTATTTCGTAGGTCCTTGGTTAGGACTCGAGCTGCTAAGCTATTAACCAGCCTCAAAGGCTGTGAATCTCACTAAAGATTAAATAATAATAATAATAATCATCATCATCATCATCATCATCATCACAAAGTACCAGGACTTGCAAATTGAAGTTGAGCGACTGTGGAAAAAGAAATCGTGTGTTGTCCCGATTGTAATTGGAGCCCTCGGAGCAATACCCAAAGGGCTACCCTGCTATTTAGAAATTTTAAATTTGCCGGACTTGAACATTTTGACTCTACAAAAAACCACCTTACTTGGAACAGCTTACATCCTCCGACGATACCTTAACAGTTCCTGGGTCCTTGGTTAGGACTCGAGCTGCTGAGCTATTAACCATCCTCAAAGGCTGTGAATCTCACTAAAGATTAACCAATAAATAATAATAATAATAATAGGGTCTGAAGAAGGTACAAAAAAAGGATGTGGAAAAACAAGGACAGAGTGGTCCCAGTGAGTCCACCTAAGCTGTTGGAGTAGCTCCAACAGATCCCTGGAACAACATCAGAGAGCTCTCTATCCAGAAGTGTGCAGTGTTAGTAACAGCTAAAACACTGCACAAAAACCTCAAAGTCCCAGGCCTCTGGAGAGGACACGAGATTGAGGAAGACGCCTGTCACTCACAGATCAATCCACCTATTGATCTGTCTACTCAAAATCCCTGGAAGGTGGGGGGGGGGGGTAGAATAAAAATGTCTATATAAATGAATATAAACTTGGAGAGAAAAAGCATTATTATGCCCTCTGAGAATTCTCTGCATACAATCCACTGCAAACAAACCCTCGTTTTAAGCTGTGTATTTACCTATTTTTCGACAGTCTGAAAAGATGCAAATCAAGCGGAAGATTCAAAAAGTATCTAAAAAGCAGAAGAGAGGTTTTTTAGAGGATTACACTTTCAAAGCAATGAAGTATTAAATCTTAATGCAGCTCATAAATTATTATTTTTTTCTGGAAGATTTTTAAGTTACTCATAATGATAATACAAGGGGTGGGGGAGAGATTCAATGACAGCATTTTGGGGGAAAAGGCAAATTTTAAAGGATGGGATCCTTAGAATAAATAGCAGAGAGAAAGCCTAATGAAAATAAAACTGGTAATCCCCAGCAATCCGTGTAAAATAAAATCTTATCACAACCTCACCAGCAATAACATTAATCCATTTTGAAGCAGCAAGAGGAGAGCAAAATACAGCAGTTGACTATTAAACTAGACATGGATTTAACAATTCACCTGGTTTCCATAGGCAACCAATTTCAAGTGTTGAAAATACTTGGGGGTGTGTGAAATAGTCACCAGATATTCTTTTCTATTACTTCCAAGTGCACATTTTTTTTAGCCTTCCATCATTAACTCTGCAAAATCCAAACTTCTTCAGCTTCAGTGCCCACTTTAGAAAACTCTTAGCATTAAAATAATTACAGAATCCTAAAGGATAAATATGTCATTGAGTCCCTCCTCTGCCTCTGCTTGAAATAATGTTATATTATATTACGACCACCATCACCAATCCACGCCGGTAGTAACAAATTTTACATTTCACCACTGGTACATATGTACGTATATATCTACATCCTAACCTATAAATACATATAAAACATATATACACATTTTGACAACTAAAGTCAATGGGAAAATCAGATTCACTTAACAACCGGGTTACTCACTTATCAACTGCAGTGAGTCAACACTGGCAAGAAAGGTCGTAAAATGGGTCAAAATCTAGTCAACAAATGTCTCGTTTAACGACATAAATTTTGGGCTCAATTGTGCTCATAAGCAGAGGACTACCTGTACTGCATTTCTACACAACCCTTCCTTAGACGGATCATATTACATAGAAATCAATAATTCTTAATATATTCCCCGTTTCTGTTTAGCTGGGACATTTGCAAAGGGAGGTCAATAAATCTAAAAGGGCAGGCGTGTCCAGTTAAAGGCCTGCCCCCTTTTTAAACGTGCTTTGTGTGTATTGGATGAATGTAGAAAGAACCACTGCTTTGATTGGTCAGCGGTGTCTTCCTGCCCCACAGACGCCCCTATTACTTGGCACGGCCAAAATAGCCACAAATCCTGAAAAATCTACGAATTAAAATTTGTGCATTCCCTTTTTCTTCTTTTAATTTAAAGAGAAGATTAATCAGCATCCAGCAGACACGCAGGCACAAATATATATTTAGCAAGCAGGTTTTATTTTTATTCTTCCTTTTAAAACCCAAAGAACCTCCACCAATTTGCTTGATTTTTTTTGTGCGTGCACAGAAAAAAATATGCCTATTCATTCCAACACTTGCAGCAATTTAGTAATATTAGGCTGTCAATTTAATCTCTATGTTTGGGTGAAATTTCAAAATATACAGTTAGCACATCTAATTTACAACTGACAGTGATTAGCAAAACGCTTTAATAATTCAACTGATATATTTCAGGAGACAATATTTTATAAACTTGTTATTCATTCTTATAAAGTAAGCGTTATGATTAAATTTTACGTAGTCGTTAAATTTCTATTCCCCACATTAAAAAGAAAAACAAGCAAACAGGGAACACATTTTAAATATAATCCAGGCTGAGAGGCAGTGGCTGATCTAATAAACTTTCATCTGAATTTGGATTTGAATACCCCACCTCTGGATCAACATTCCAGGTGGTAAAATACTGTACGTGAAAGTACTACAATGGTGATATATGGAAAAATATCCCCAATTTTATTACTTTAAGGTCTACAAACCTATAATTACTTAACTTTAAACTAAAGTCTATGAATTTGCCTCAATTTGTATCTAGGCTGAGCCTTCACTATACAAGAAATCAATTTGAATAACAGTCTGTTAAGTCATTTAAAGTGATTCAAAAATTTAATGAACCAACAACAAAATCAGGCATCCTCTGTAATTTAATTTGGTCAAGAGCTGTGTAGCCACTGGAATTTTCATGAAGTCCTTGGTAGTCTCTCAGCTTGATTGTTTGCCTGAAGACATCTCATTACCCAACTAGCTAACGTCATCAGGGCAAGCGGAGTGTGGAATTTACCCCTTGGTTGCATACATCAAAACCTCTCAGAAACAAACAACAGACTAGTACAACCACATGACATCACTTATAGCACACAAAACAACAAAGCAAAATATAATATACATCTTCTTCAATTTTACTGGTTGGTAAGCTTACCAGTTGGTAAACTTAACTACGCAGGTGTGTGGGTCTTTGCAAAGCCATTGAAATATGTGTCCACCAGGGGAGGGTTCTAAAATTTTTTACTACTGGTTCTGTGGGCGTGGCTTATTTTGTGGGTGTGGCTTGATGGTCATGTGACAAGTCTTTAGGATTTAGCAGAGATACTGGTCTACCAGGCTTTTAACTGCTTGCAGAGCTGTACCAGTCTACTCATTCGTTTTTGGAAGCACCGGTCTATTCATTTGTTTTTGCAGGCACTGGTCTACCCATTTGTTTTTGCAGGCACCGGTCTACTCATTTCTTTTTGCAGGCACTGGTCTACCCATTTGTTTTTGCAGGCACCGGTCTACTCATTTGTTTTTGCAGGCATTGGTCTACCCATTTATTTTTGCAGGCACCAGTCTATTCATTTGTTTTTGGAGGCACTGATCTACCACCACACTGCCTTTTAACACTGATCAGCTGTAGGGCAGCCCTTTGAAGCCCCGCGGCAAGAGTTTAAACAGTTTTTTTCCTTCTAGCCGGTCAACCGGGACTCAGGAGGCAGCAATAGATTGGGGGTGGGGCCAAATAAAAGGTAAGAATAACGTGGGGGGGGTGGGAGGGCAGCAGAACCGGTTCAGTGATGTCATATCGTCACCACTACTGGCTCGGCGGAACCGGGTGGAACCAGGTGAAACCCACCACTGGTGTCCACTTAAAAAAAGTGGGGTGGGGGGAGATTTCCTTGGCTGAGAACAATATTTTGCAAAGTGGGAATGGGAGAATGTAAAGCTCCATTTTGACTGGCTCAAGAAATGAACTGGAAAAGTGGTACAGTGATTGACAGGTTTATATATTAAATCTTTCCAACAAACTGGAATCAAACAGTCCCTTAAATACAAGTAGTCCTCCACTTACGACCATGATTTGAGCCCAACATTTCTCTTATTCAGTTTTGCCCCATTTTACGACCTTTCTTGCCACAGTTCTTAAGTGAATCACTGCCGTTGATATATTAGTAACCCCAGTCGCTAAGTGAATCTGGTTTCCCCATTGACTTTGCTTATCAGAAGATCGCAAAAAGTGATCCCATGACCTTGGGATCCAGCAACGGTCATAAATATGAACCAGTTGCCCAGCCTCTGAATTTTGACCACACGATCATGGGGATGCTGCAAAGGTCGTACTTCTGAAAAACGGTCGTAACTTTGAATGATCACAAAACGAACTGTTGTAAGTCGAGGATTACCTGTACTTTGGAAAATAGACAGAACACAATTTAGTGATTCAAACGTTTAATCAGGAATGTGTTTATAAATGCTTCGATAATGCCGTTTTGATTTAAATCAACTTGATTTAAATCATAATTTTTAAAGAGCAACTGTCATCTCTGTCCTGCAGCAGCTTCTCCTTTGACCTGCTATTGACTCCCCCACAGTCCCAATATTGCAGAATATACAGCCTCATGTTACAGAACTAAGCTCCATTTCATGTTGAATAAACTATTAATGTATCTTAAATAGAAAATTGTCTTTAGATAAGATTTTTACTCCCAAAGCATTTTATTAAAATAAATTTGATAAAAATAATAAAAAAAAATCCAATTCAAATTAAAAAAAATCTGATTTAAATAAAAAAAAACCAGATTCTTTTTTATTTATTTTTAAAAATCATCCATTTTTATCCGCCCTGTGCCGTGGTATCTTCATTCAGAGGAGCAAGCACGCTGCCTTATGCTGAAAAAGAAATGAGCCACCGAACATTTTGCAGAGAACATATGTGATATGCGAAAACAGATGGACAGCAAAAATAATAAAAAAGTGCTGTTTAGGACATGTATGGTTGGGGAGCTTTTTCTGTTATTTAATTACCAAACATTAAGCAAACAAATGCATCCTTTTTTCGGTTCCACTTGAAATAAAACAAGATTTAAAAAGAACAGAGTTGAGCGAAACGTGAGTTATAGTTTGATAAACTCCATAAATAAAGTGTGAGCATGTTAAATGAAGATAATGCAAATGAACAGCTCCATTTTTTTCTAGGGGAAAATCAAGATAGGCATTATTCAGAGGTAAAAATTACTAACGTATTTAATCGTGAAAAGGCCACCAAGTCTGATAAAGCTTTTATTAAAATCATTAATCAGGAAAGAATTATTAATCTCTCAAAGAGAGAACAGGAGAGAGGGAAAAAATATTTGTCATCCAAATGATAACCCTACGGCTGCAGCTGTTAGTGGTTTTAAAACAGAATGTGAACAATTTTATCCAGATAAATTATATTAGGCTGCACATGCTGCAAATGTATTGAGGATGGATGGCTGGATAGATGGCTGGATAGATGATGGATGGGTAGGTAGGTAGGTAGGTAGGTAGGTAGATAGATAGATAGATAGATAGATAGATAGATAGATAGATAGATAGATAGATAGAAAGATATAGGGACGGAGGGATGGATGGATGGATGGATGGATAGATGGATGGATATAGGGACGGACGGATGGATGGATAGATATGGATGGATGGATGGATAGGCTGGCTGACAGACAGACAGACAGATATGGGGGGATGGATAGATAGGGATGGATGGATGGATGGATGAATGGATGGATGGATGGATAGATAGATATGGATGGATGGATGATAGACAAACAGACAGATAGACAGATACAAACACACACAGAGAAAACTCCCAAAATTTTAAAAAATCAAAACCAGAGGTTAATTTTGAAAATATGGACTAGTTATATAAAGGTAGTCCTCAACTTATGACCTCAATTTATGTTGCTAAGCGAGACATTTGTCAAGTGAATTTTGTCCCATTTTACGACCTTCCTTGCCACAGTTGTTCCGTGAATCACTGCAGTTGTTAAGTTAGTAACCCAGTTGTTAAGGGACTCTGGCTTCCCCATCTGCTTGTCAGAAGGTTATAAAAGGGGATCCCATGACCCCGGGAATACTGCAACCGCCGTAGATACGAGTCAGGTGCCAAGCATCTGAATTTTGATCACCAGTCCATGGGGATGCTGTAACGGTTGTAAGTGTGAAACACAGTCGTAAGTCACTTTTTTCAATGCCACTGTAACTTCAAACGGTCACTAAATGAAATGTTGTAAATTGAGGACTATCTGTACATAAGCTGAGGGGGGGGGAAAGCTATAAATACATTAGAGGTAATCTTTAATTACCTCTTTAGTGTACTTATTAAGAGAGGACAATGCAATACCCAGCATGCAATTCACATTATCTCTTTTCAACACTGAAATGAAAACTCCATCTAACCCTCCTTCTGCATCAGCCGCTGACAAACTCCTGAGTACTTACAACAGCTATAAATACATTTAAAGCTGATAGTAATGACTCTTTGATGCTGTTCGCATCAGCAGGAGAAAAACAACATTGGGATAATTTCTGTTCCCTGATAATTAAAGCTCCTGTGTTTTCCTTGGACAGCAAAGATGACTAACAGGCAAGTACTGGAGAGCGTAACACCAGATGTGTTAGCGGAAGGAAAAATCACAAGTGTGTCTCACTTATTTTGGCCACGTCGTGTGGGAGAATTCACGGGAAAAAGCAATTATCGTATTTTTCAGAGTATAAGACGCACCTTTCCCCCCCCCCAAAAGTGGGTGAAAATTTAGATGCTTCTAATAGACCGAATATGGGCCTTCTTGGCCTCCCAAGCCCTCCGTGTGTCACATTTTTGCCCCCCAGAAGCACTCTACAGTGTTCCAAACGGCCCATTTTCATAAAAAATGGGGCCATTTTTGCCAAAAATGCGCCCGTTTTTGGCCTGCAGAGTGCTTCTGGGGACTGGGGAGGGTGAAAATGTGATGCGCAGAAGGTTTGGAAGCCCAAATATGGACCCGTTTTTGGCAAAAATGGGCCATGTGGAGCACTGCAGAGTGCTTCTGGGAGCCAGGGAGGGCAAAAATGTGTGGCGTGCGCACATTTGTGAACCGGTAGCAGGGTGGATAAAAATCAATGATTTTTTTAAAAAAATTAAAAAAAAATCAGATTTTTTTTATTTAAATCAGATTTTTTTGATTTAAATTGGATTTTTAAAATTTTTTTATCCAATTTATTTTAATAAAAAACTTTTGGGGTAAAAATCTATCGTAAAATAGTTTTCTATTTAAGATACATAAATAATTTAGTTTATTCAGCCTGAAATGGAGCTTAGTTACGTAGCAGGAGGCTGTATATTCTGCAACCCTGGGACGATCGGTGAGTCAACAGCGGGTCAAAGGAGTAGCAGAAATGACAGTTGCTCTTTAAAAATTATGATTTAAATCGAGTTGGTTTAAATCGAGCCTTTTTACTAGTGATTTAAATCATGATTTAAATTGTGATTTAAATCAACTCGATTTAAATCAAATCCACCCTGACCGGTAGGGAAGGTAAATGAATTTTACCCCTGGTCTAGACAGTCACTTATCTGAAATGATATAGGTCAGTGTTGGTGAATGGTTTGAGCATTGAGTGCTGAAACGGGAGCGCCTGTGTGCGCATAGGGGAGCGCCAGAAACTGGAAGAGCAGTTCCCCAGCGCGCATGTGCGTGCCAGGAAGCAGAGCTTCTGGTTTCCAGTGTGTGCATGTGTGCCGGTCACCTGGTCTTCTGGTTTGTGGTGTGCATATGTGCATGAATACCAGTTGGCCGGCATGCTTGCGCGTACCAGAAACCAAAAGCTCAGCTTCCTGGCGCGCACATGCACGCCAGGGAGCTGCTCTTCCGGGTTCTGGCACTCCCACGTGTGCAAAGACCAGCTAGCCGGTGCACATGTACGTACCAGAACCTGGAAGAGCAACAGGCAATGCCCAGAGAGATGGCTCTGCGTGCCACGTCCGGCACACACGCCATAGGTTCGCCATCACAGGTATAGGTTCTTCTGCTTGAGCAGAGGACTGGACTAGAAGACCTCCAAGGTCCCTTCCAGCTCACTCACTCATTCATTCGTTCATCTTCATCAGCAGCAGCAGGATGCTTAATATCTCAATGGAAACATTTCATTCACCATCTCATCTCATAGGTCCTGAAGAGTAGAGCTTCCGTATCCATCAGAATAGAACTGGAAAGGACCTTGGAGATCTTCTAGTCCAGGGGTGTCAAACTCGATTTCATTGAAGGCTGCATCAGGGTTGTGGCTGACCTCGAGGGGGAGGGGGGGCTGGGGGGACATGGCCGGGGTGGGTATGGCCAGTTTGACGTCACTCGTGGGGGGGGGGGCGACTCTGGTGGCCCGAGCAGTTTGCCAGTGAAAACGGGTTCCCAAGCTCCATTTTTGGCTATGATGGTCTCCTATATCTTTATCTTTATCTTTTATTAGATTTGTATACCGCCCTTCTCCTTTCGGACTCAGGGCGGTGAACAGCCAAAATAAAAACATTTGTACACAAAAGTTAAAATAATTTTTAAAATAATTAAATAAAATTTGGCCCATAATTTAAAACATTTCAATTAAAAATCAGTATCAAATGTTAAAACCAACATGGAATCAGGCCAGCCCGGCTAACTGAAAAAAGGAAGTTTTTAGGGCCCGATGAAAAGTCCGGAGGTCGGGGATCACTCGTATCTCTGGGGGGAGATCGTTCCAGAGGGTAGGTGCCACCACAGAGAAGGCTCTCCCCCTGGGGGTCGCCAGCCGACATTGTCTGGCTGACAGCACCCTGAGGAGGCCTTCTCTGTAGGAGCAAACCGGCCGGTGGGAGGCAATTGGTGGCAGAAGGCGGTCCCGTAAGTACCCCGGCCCTAAGCCATGGAGCGCTTTAAAGGTGATCACCAACACCTTGAAGCACACCCGGAAATCCACCCTCTGCCAGTGAAAACGGAGTTTGGGAGGGCTGCCCCAAGCTCTGTTTTCGCGGGCAGAGGCACTGTGGGCCAGTCCTTAGCTGTTTCCAGAGTGATTCCATGGGCCAGATCTAAGCATCCCACGGTCCAGATTAAGTTTGACACCCCTGTTCTAGTTCAACCCCCCTGCTCAAGGAGGAGACCCCATACCATTTCAGACCACGGTCTCTAATTCTGATTGATTGAATGAACAATGAACACTTTCAAAGAATGGCGAATAGACAGGCAGTTTTTTTTTTAAAAAAAATTATATGCCGCCTTTCTCCGGAGACTCAGGGCGCCTTACAATGCGCTAAGCAATAGCCTTCATCCTTTTGTATATTTATACAAAGTCAGCTTATTGCCCCCACAACTGGGTCCTCATTTCACCTACCTTAGAAAGGATGGAAAGCTGAGTCAACCTTGAACCTTGGCGAGATTCGAACCTGCAGTAATTGCAGGCATCTGGTCTTAATAACCAGCTTAAATAACAGGGTGCCTTAGACCACTGTACTACCAAGGCTCTTTAAGTTTACCAAGGCTCTTTAAGTTTAAGGAGGCACGGATTCTTGTCCATTTTCTTAAGCCTTTTCAGAGGAAAAAGATAATAAAATGCCCATATTTTGTGAAGGCGGACCAGTCTGTAGCAGCTTTATTTTTCTGGCAAATGCAATTCTTTTTATCTGGTCTGAGAGCTAACTCTCGCAGTGAGCATCTCAGAGGCATCTGGTGGCTACTGTGTGAAACAAAATCTTGAGGCCTCATCATTGGATTTTTTCCAGAGAATCCAGAAGACAAAAAACAACAACAACAACAGAACAAGCCAAGGCTGACAATGAACACTTATTAAAAGGATGCATAAAGGCAACACATGTGAACCAATTAGCTTGGCAGCAACTGTGCTACCATCAGGGAAAAGAAAGTATGTCCCTTAGCAAAACAGGTGAAAAAGAACAGCAAACCAGAAGTGTAAATGCAAGCAGAAAATAGCTTTAATTGAAAGCAACATGGCAAAGCCATAGTCCTTAAACCATTATACAACTTTGCAGAAGGAGGGGAGGGAAGAGGCATTGTGGGTAAACAGCGGGGCTGTGCAATGTCGTTTTAAGATTCCTAAAAAAAGAAAGTCACATTCCCTGACTTTGGAAGTTGAAGCTCAAGTCCTTTGGCCACCAGATGAGAAAAGAGGACTCATTGGAAAGGATCCTGATGAGGGAGGAAGTTCGTTCTCCGAGCTTGAGGGATGGTTTTCCGACTGTTTCATTACCAGGGTAGGTAACATCTTCAATGGACTTGACACAACCCACACTTGACCCATCACAAGATCCTCCCCTACCATGCAGAAGTCTTCAAACTTGGCAGCTTTAAGGCTTGTGGACTTCAACTCCCAGAATTCTCCAGCCAGCTATGCAACCTAGAACTAAGGTGAAATTTCCTAACAGTGAGAACAATTAACCAGTAGAACAGCTTGCTTTCAGAAGGTGTGGGTGCTTCATCACTGGAGGTTTTTAAGAAGAGTCTGGACAGCCACTTGTCTGAAATGGTATAGGATCTCTTGCTTAAGCAGGGGGCTGGACTAGAAGACCTCCAAGGTCAGTTCCATCTCTATTCTGATTGATTAGTCCATCCCCCTGCTCAACCAGGAGACCCTATACCATTTCTGACAAGTGTTGTGGCTCCGTTGCCTGAGCCTGGGCTATCGACAGATGCAGACTCTGAGAGTGAGGAAGAGGAGTTGGCAAGGCCTCCCTCTCCAGGACCCTCCTCTCTGGCAATGCCTCCGGAGGACACCGAAGGCCAAAAGATACGCTCAGAGCCAAGCACATCCCCGCAGCCACAGGTGGACAGCGACGAGGAAGATAAGTGCTGGCTGGACCCTCGGCAGAGGCGCAGGGAGAAGCGTGCGCAGCAGAGGGGAAGGCGTGCCAGAGATTAGCTGAGTCCACACCCCACAGGGTATAAATGTGGGTGTGGTGGCCGGTTCAGTTTGTGACGAGCAAAAACTAGAAATAATCCATGATCTCTGCCTTACTGGATTTTGCCTGCTTTATCGGACTGCATTTGGATTAATCCTTCTATTGTTGAAAACTTTGCCTGTTTTATCGGAATGCTGGCAGTCTAATCTTTGTTTTGTGTGAGTAAAGTCTGAATTGGCAGCTAGCCACTGGGTTGCTGCCAGCTTTATTTTCGAAGAATTTTGTCGTGTGGCTTATTAACTCCGGGCTGTCTGTGGGGATGCGTGAGTGGAACGGGGACAGAACAACAAGTGGTTGTCCAGTCTCTTCTTAAAAACCACCAGTGATGAGGCACCCACAGCTTCAGAAGGCAAGCTGTTTCCACCAAGGTTCTAATTCTAAGGTTCTAAGCAGCCAACTCAACAACTGTGTCTGATCGAAAGGATAGGGAGTAAAGGATGACCTTTGACACACACCCAACATCCCTGTCCACTGAGCAGAAAGGATTTTGCACACAGTGATGCAATAAAAGTACTCTATCCTATTGCTTTTTGGACCTTGCGATCGAGATTGTCTTCATCTAGCTTAATTGTCCCAGCCAATTGGGAGATTTATTGTGACAAGAGACTAAGAATGCCATCCTCCGTTGAACCTTTCTATTTAATTTGTATTCATTGTTTACATTTCAAAATCAAGGAATAATTCTTTGCTAGAATTCGCACAATGACACATTACCCCTTCCTTCACGCAGAGGCTCTGAAAGAAATTGTTTGCTTATATTACCTTATAGGATTTTCATTGTTTTGATTTTCATAAGCCACGGATATGATGGATGAGCGCTTTGCCTAATATAGGTGGGCCAAATGAGCATTTAATCTCATTTGAAAGCCTATTTCTCTTGCTAGAATGCTACAGTTTACCATATCAATTGTGCCTGATGTATATACAGGTCCTCAAATTTTTAATATCGGGGAGCCCAAATTCTGGTTCAACATTCTGTAATAAAAACGATCCTTTCTGCAGTATTTGCATGCCACCGAGAATATAGTATCTCTTCTATTTTTGCTTTGGATTTAAGGTCTGGGGTTGTTGGTTTTTTTTTAAAAAAGGGGGAAGTGATAAAATATTAAAACAATGCCAAAAGGAAGCGTATTAGATTCATTTTTCTTCCAGACCCCTTCAGTCACAATTAGTTTTGCAACATAGAAAGTATTGGCACCAGTCTAGGTTTGCCACTTTACATTTCTGTCCCTTTACCATCTTCCAGATTCAGATTGTTGTTTTTTTCCAACCTGGCTGCAGTGCAGCTCAAAATTTCCATTTCATGAGCTGTGAGACTAGAGCTTTATAGAGCTTGGGCATAGCCATTTCTTTCTGTTCTAGGGAATTCCTATCTCACCCTGCCCCCTTTTATTGTAAATTTAGTTTTAAGCCTTATAATATAGTTCACCCTCCCTATAAAAGCTACCTAGTCTTATTGGCTTGGCTTAATTCTTTAACGCTGTGTTTATTTGTTATAAAGGAAATAAAACATCTCGCTATCTAAATAATTACATTTTGGCAACGTTCCTGCCGGCCACCTCTCTGCAGCCGGACCTCTTGGCAGGAGAACAAAGAAAGTAGGAAGAAAGTGAAGGAATGCGGACATGCGTAGTGGATCAGAGATAAGGACTTGGCAAGCTACGGAAAGTCTGAATGTCCAAAAATATGAGGTCATCTGGTAAATACAAAAACGCAGTGACAATATACACCCATTTCTAAGATGCAAATAGTATGTACTGAATTCTTGCCTCATCTCTCTTTCCACTATGGAGATCTTGGGGTACAATCTCTCAGCGTGTACCCCGCCCACCAAGTCATGCCCATAGACCCGGTAGTAACAAATTTTACATTTCACCACTGCATCTGGTGGAATTGAGGAACTCGGCCTTCTCCGTCCCAATCCCTGAAGATATTATGTATGGCTTCAGCTGTATTCCAGGCCTCTGGATCATAGTATTTACAGATGGTTCTCGACTTGCAACCATTCAAAGACCAACCACTGGTAGTATGGTATCCCCATGGTCATAAGACGAAAATTCGGACACTTGGCAACTGGCAGGTCTTTTATAACAGTTGCTGTGTCCCCGGGGTGTGTATGTGTGTGTGTGTGTGTGTCACGTGATCCCCTTTTGCAACTCTCCAAGAAGCAAAGTCAACGATGGAAGCCGGATTCACTTAACGACCGTCTTACTAACTTCACAACTGCGGTGATTCACAAGGTCGTGAAATGGGACTTAAACCCACAATGACGGTCTTAACTTAGCAACAGATATTTTGGGTCCAATTGGGCTCGTAAGTCAAGGACTAGCTGAGTAGAGGTCCCCATTGGGTCTTTTTTCTTGATTTTGGGGAACGCTGCTTTAGTCTGAGTAATCGTGTGGTTGTAGCTGTCTTTTTTAAACTTAGGCACTGGATAAAGTCTTTTTGGAATCGGGCGACCTTAAGCAAATCTAATCAACAAATGAAATATTGCCAAGTCCCAGTAAAACTGACTAGCAGGGGATAATTAATAGGCAGCTACTTAAGGAGAAGCAGGTGTATAAATCTGACAGATGTTTCCCTGGCTTTGCAAAATGATCCCTGAACATTTCAGTACCGAGGGACCATTCTTAAGTAGCTGAGAATTTAACAGCTCAAACAAGATCAGGAAAAGATGGAATATCATCACCTCACACGGCAAATCGAAAAAAGAGGTTAGAGGGTCGTAAGGGGGGGCGGAGTAACACGAAAAATCTGCTTTATCTTTATTTTTCATTGCTAAAAGTAATTTTGGGTGTGAGAAAATGAAAAAAATAATAATAATATGGACACGATGTGAAGAGCTATTCCGACGGAGGGCTTCTGCCAAGTATTGTGCTGAGTAGACACTTTTTCCTTTTAATAAATGAAGCAATGCACCCCTATGGGCTAATATGGTGCAGTTGCTAATTTTAAACCGCCCGGTCTTGCAACAGGATCAGCAAACTCCAAACAGGAATGAATAAGCAAGATGGATTATTTTAGATTTTTGTTTTGTTTTTTTCAGAGAAGAGTGAAGCAAAAATGGAAGATTCTTTTTATAGTAAGAAAAAAGAAAAAGAAAGAAAGCCTCGGGGAGTTCTCGACACATATTTCAACCTCTGCAACACACTACTTTTTTTAATTAAGAGACCTGAGAGACAGGCCTTTTAATTACTTTTCAGTTTTATATCCAGAAAAACACAGCGGAGGGTGTGCAAGAGAGGGGAATCTACCAACAAAAATGAATTAAAGAGATGAAGCGGGGTTTGGCAAATCAGGATTTCCGGCAGGCTCTCTCTTTTGGAATCAGCCAACTGGTAGCAGTGATGTCCCCAAACATAATGTCACATTGCTGATTAAAATGAGTGTAGAATAACTGATGCTGCAGTCCGAGAGGAAGAGAGTTGTTGTAACATAAACGTCTTCGATGGTCATGGAGAGAATGGTCTGTGGTGGCATCAATTCATCAGTCTCCAAGTCTCCAATGTTTCTCAATGTTGGCAACTTTTAAGTTGTGTGTGTTCTGATGGGGCCTTTGCAGAAGCAAGAAACAGACTCCCCGCAAAGAAAAAAAAACACCTTTATTTACACATTGGCTTAGGACCTGGTTATTTACGGGACCGCCTGCTACCACCAATAGCCTCCCACCGACCAGTACGCTCCCACAGAGAGGGGCTCCTCCAGGTGCCGTCAGCCAAACAATGTCGGCTGTCGGCCCCTAGGGGGAGAGCCTTCTCTGTGGGGGCACCTACGATCTGGAACGAGCTGCCCCCGGAGATACGGAGGATCCCGGATCTGCGCACCTTCCGCCGCGAGCTGAAAACTCTTTTATTTCATCAAGCTGGCCTGGCCTTGATCTTCTCCCTTTTAAGTGCAAATTTTAAATTTTTAGTGTGTTTTAAAATATGGATATTTTAAATTAAGGGTATTTTAAATTCAGCCAAATTTATTTAATTCATTTTATTCGATTTTAAATTTTTGATATGTATGTGTTTTATTTCGTGGCTGTTCACCGCCCTGAGTCCTTCGGGAGTAGGGCGGTATAGAAATTTAATAAATAAATAAATAAATAAACAAACAAACAAACAAACAAACAAAGAAACAAACAAACTGCATTCACCAACAGAAAGTCCAGGCAAGAGTCCTGCAAGGAGTTAACTGAAACAATAGTCCTTATCAGCTCCTTAGGATAAATGCAAGGCAGTGAGCTCCCAGCTGGGAGGCTGCAATTTAAGTCAGTTCAAACAGAGAAATAGACAAACCTCAGCTCTGGCAAAGCAGTCTTTGTCGCATGAAACACACAAGGAGCAAACTTTCCAGAAATGCAAACGGTGTCTGCGACAACCAAACCATTCCCCTTTCCTCCTATTTATTCCACAACCAGGGAGGGGCCAGTCAGTGTCCATGTTTGTTTTGCTTCCCGAGCCAGCAGCTCATTGTCCTCCGTTGTTCACCTCTCCTACCTGTTCTGTGCATACGTGCATCTGGAACAGGCCCCAGCTGTTCCTCCTCCTCACTCATCTCTGACTCCAAAGGCAGCTGGCTCTCTGGCTGGGAAATGCCAGATGGCCCCTGCTCTATCTCTGCGTCTGACGCTGAGCATCGACCAGAGTCTTCTCCAGGCTCCAGAACTAGCCCAAGTTCTTTCCCAACCTCCTCATCGTCCGAGTCAGCCGCCAGCTCTGCTGGCAGCTGGTGGGCCACAACAGTGTAAACTTCAATTCCCAGAATTCCCCAGGCAGCCAGAGGACGGCAGAGGATGAGATGGTTAGATGGTGTCATCGACGCAATGAACATGAATGTGAATAAACTACAGGAGACAGTAGTTTCCTACTGGCGTGCTATAGTACTTTGGGTTGCAAAGAATAAATCTGAAAAAGTTCAGAGAAGAGCAACTAAGATGATTAAAGACCTGGAGACTAAAACATATGAAAAACGGTTACATGATTTGGGTTTGAGTAGTCTAAAGAAAAGAAGAATTAGGGGTGACATGATAACAGTATTTCAGTATTTGAGGGGCTGCCACAAAGAAGAGGGGGCAAATTATTCTCCAGAGGGCAGGAGAAGAAACAATGGATGGAAACTAATCAAGGAGAGAAGCAAACTGGAATTAAGGAGAAATGTCCCAACAGTGAGAAGAATTAACCAGTGGAACAGCTTCTCACCAGAAATCATGGGCGCTTCATCACTGGAGGTTTTTAAGTAGAGATTGGACAGTCACTTGTCTGTAATGGTATATGATTTCGGGCTTGAGCAGGGGGCTGGACTAGAAGATCTCCAAGGTCCCTTTTAGCTCTATTCTATTCTAATTCTATATACAACTGAACAACAACAATTTCTAAACAAAAAGCTCTAATATTGCAGTAACATAATAAAAAAAAAACATTTGTGGTATGAAATCAAGCACTCTTACTATGGAATGGAATGGAATGGAATGGAGTGGAGTGGAGTGGAGTGGAGTGGAGTGGAATAGAATAGAATAGAATAGAATAGAATAGAATAGAATAGAATAGAATAGAATAGAATAGAATAGAATAGAATAGAATAGAATAACTTGGAGGTCTTCTAGTCCAGCCCTCTACTCAAGCAGGAGAACCTATACTATTTCGGATAAATGAGTGTCTAGTCTCTTCTTAAAAACCTCCAGTGATGGAGTGCCCACGATTTCTGAAGGCAAGCTGTTCCACTGGTTAATTGCCCTCAATGTTAGGAAGTTTCTCCTTATTAACTAGTTATTATGCTTTCCATATTTCATATTTCTTCTCACTACAAACGTGCAAAGACATAGTTAATGCAATGACTCTATTAAATATCACGTTAGGTTTATGTCACGGCTGAACATATTGTCTCTAAATGCAACTAGCTCATTTGCTGAATTATTCCCTATGATCATTGGCGAGACATTTTTTATTATGCTGTACAGTTTGTGCAATTGGAAAATTAATCTCCGTTACTCTTGGCTTCTATGACAGAAAGCTGCTACACTGTAGTGGTGACACACATAAAATAATTGAGGAACAGCCCTAAGCCAAAACAGAATGTGATAAAACAAACACTCATATTTCCTTGAACACCGATCACCAAAGGATGAATATAATCCACCCTTAAGACAAACTTTCTAATTATAGGGTAAGTGTCATTCTTAATTGTGATCTGCTGGTTTGGGAATATTTCTGTCATTACACCCATTAAGGTCAGCTGGTGGGCAAGGTAAATTATATTGTCCTTGTAAAACAAAGTTTGAAAAGGGCAGAGCCAGGAATTGACAATCTTACAAGACAAGACATTTTTAATTACAATGCACATCAATAACTGTCACTGGAATGAAACGAACTGAATTTGAGGCCCATTTGATTTTTCACAATTTGATATGAAATCAGTAAGTAGCTCTCTAAGAAAGTCTTCATGGCTTCATAAATCTGAGCATGAGACATCTAATTTAATCCACTCGCTTGAAATTTGACATGTTTATACACCCAATATACACATGTACGTCTATAAATATTGACCCATGAATAGAAACAAAAGGAAACAAATACGGGTAAACTGCCTATATTTAGGGGCATGCTGGTGTTACTTATACCGGTGTTTTCACATGTTGAAGAAGTAATGAACATTCACACATATACTGTATGTGTATGTTACTTTTTAGATGTTTATCGGCAAGATCTTAGACAAAAACCTTGCACTTTCTTTAGCTACATCAGGGGTGTAGCCACTTAGCAACTTAAAAACCTGTGGACTTCAATTCCCAGAATTCCCCAGGTGGGAATTTTGGGAATTGAAGTATACAACTCTTAAAGTTGCCAAGGTTGGACACTCCTGAGTGACAGAGCCATGGTGGTGCAGTGGTTAGAATGCAGTACTGCAGGCTACTTCTGCCGACTGCCCGCTGCCTGCAATTTGACAGTTTGAATCTCACCAGGTTGACTCAGCCTTCCAGCCTTCCGAGGTTGGTAAAATGAGGACCCAGATTGTTGGGGACAAGAAGCTGACCCTGTATACCGCTTAGAGAGGGCTGTAAAAGGACTGCGGAAAGGTATATAAGTCTAAGTGCTATTGCTATCATTTGAGTCATCAGAAGAACATGCTGACCCAAATTTTTTGGCCGCCATGATGTAAAAAAGTTGTTGAGACTCTAAAAAGAGTGCAGAGAAGAGCAACAAAGACGATTGGGGGACTGGAGGCTAAAACATATGAAGAAAGGTTGCAAGAAGTGAGTATGTCTAGTTTAATGAAAAGAAGGACTAGGGGCGACATGATAGCAGTCTTCCAGTATTTGAGGGGCTGCCACAAAGAAGAGGGAGTCAAGCAATTCTCCAAAGGACGTGAAGGCAGGACAAGAAACAATGGATGGAAACTAATCAAGGAGAGAAGCAACCTAGAACCAAGGAGACATTTCCTGACAGTTAGAATAATTAACCAGTGGAACAATTTGCCTCCAGAAGTTGTGAATGCTTCAAAACTGGAAGTTTTCAAGAAGATGTTGGATAACCATTTGTCTGAAGTGGTGTAGGGTTCCCTACCTAAGCAGGGGGTTGGACTAGAAGACCTCCAAGGTCCCTTCCAACTCTGTTATTCTATTCTGTTCAAATTGCCTTTTGGCCAAGCTCTACCCTGTCTCAGTAACAAGGATGGTGAACTCTGATGTCTTGACAGCTTTAACCAGCGTCAAATTAAGGAGAGCAATTAATGGACTTTATGCCAGTAGGAAAAACATTCAACCATTGGGCTTAATATAAGATGAGGTTGGGGGAGTGAAACAATCTCTCTTACTTTACCAAAAGCAGAAAGGGCCTGGAAATCTGTGTTGGGATTACAGGGGTGGAGGGGTGGGGTGGGAACAATGCCTGAAATAGTCTAAAATGATCAAGATGAGCCATGATTGCATCATAAGCAAATCATCAGTGAGGTGGCACAGATTGTTCATTCTGCAAGATTTGTCATAGAAAAAACAGGGGGAGGAAACACTCTAATAGCTAACCTGTTTCTGTGGTGGGTTGGGGATTGAAAGGAAAAGTGGCGTCAAGAGGCACGTTCTTTAAAAAAGGAATAGTCAGCAGAGGCTGTGGTTAATGGAATTTTAGAATCCAGGTTAGGAGGTGTGATAAATGGCATCGGAGCTCAGTTTCAGGCAATTCCAATGAGCCCTTATCTATATACCGAAGAAAGCTAAGGAAACAGTCCAAATTTACTTTCTCTAAAGGGAAGGCATCGTACATCACGGCTATGATTCTGTCAATCGCTGATTCACCAATGCGACTGGTCCATCCCCCACCCCATTTCAATAAGGTTTAGATAAGGTATTGATTCACTTTATAAAGCCTTGGCGAGACCATACCTGGAATCCTGCATCCAGGTTTGGCCACCATATTATAAAAAAAGATGTTGAGGCTTTGGAAAAAGTGCAAAGAAGAGCAACTAGGATGATTATGAAGAATGGTTGCAGGATTTGGGTTTGGCCAGTCTGGAGAAAAGAATGACTAGGGTAGCAGGATTCCAGTATCTGAGGGGCTGCCACAAAAAAGAGGGGGTCAACTTAGTTTCCAAAGCATCAGAAGACAAGAAACAATGGATGGAAACTAAACAAGGGGAGAAGCAACCTGGAATTAAGGAGAAACTTCCTAACAGTGAGGATAATTAACCAGTGGTCTTCAGAAGTTGTGGGTGCTTCACCACTAAGAAGAGACTGGACAGCCACATTCCCGTCCCCCCCACCCACGTGCACGCACATCCCCTCGCAGCCCCTCCAATGCATGCACTGCGCCCCCCTCTCCCGCACATGTGTGGCAGAGACCCGAAGACCAGCTGGCCAGCGGGAGGCACGTGCACATGCATGGCGGAGCTGAACTGGGGTGACAGCTCACATGTCCACAGAGAGGGCGCATGCCATAGGTTCACCATCATGGGCTAGTGTGAAACGACCATAACCATCAAAACTGAAAATCAACCTGAGAGTATACAAGATGTCTGATGCATTAACAATAAGTCCTTTCACTTATGCTGAGATCATAAACCCCTCCCCTCCCCCCTTTTTTTTTTTTTAGTTTTTTAGTTGTTTAGCTTTTAATCTGTCAATGGGTTTTAATTCAAATTGTTTTAAATTTGGGCCAAAGTATATAATTCTTTTAATAATTTTAAATTTTGTATTGTTATGTGTTTTAGTTCTGGCTGTGCACCGCCCTGAGTCCACTAGGAGAAGGGCGGTATACAAATTGAATAAAATAAATAAAATAAATAAATAATTCAAGCAACGATAAGGAAACGCCATTGCAAGTACTTTTAACATTATAATGAACATTTTACTAATTGGGTTTTAAGATTTCTAATTGGCAGACAAGCCTGAAAGCAAATGCATGTTACTTGAAAGGATTTTAAGGCTGGCAATCCTGCCAATATCGTCCTGCTGTGCTAAAATTAACACTAACTGGATGCCTTCTGTTCATCATCAAGGGCACATTTTGGCTACAGATTTAGAGCTTGGTCACGTTTATCCCTTTCTTTCTTTCTTTCTTTCTTTCTTTCTTTCTTTCTTTCTTTCCATCCCTTCTTTCTTTCCCTCCCTCCCTCCCTTTCTTCCTTCTCTCTCTCCTTTCCATCCCTTCTTTCTTTCCCTCCCTTTCTTTCTTTTTTCGATCTCTCAGGAGATTCTCCATCATCAAGGTCATCGTTGTGCTTTTTTCAAAAGGCAACTGGTTCTTCTCGAGGGTTTTTTTTCCTTGAAAATGTTTCACTTCTCATCCAAGAGGCTTCTTCATTCTTCCCAATGAAGAAGAACGGAAGAAGCTTCTTGGATGAAAAGCAAAACATTTTCAAGGAAAAAAAAACAAAGGAAGTCCAGCTGCCTTTTGGAAAAAGCAGATAGGAGCATGATCTACATGGAATTTAGTATCACGCAGCAACCAAGCGAGATGCATCACTGCTCCCATCATTTCTTAAACAAGAACTTCAATGCTTCTATGTCAGCTTATCTCTGGGATCAGGTGAAAAAATGGGACTTTCTTTGTGGAGCCCTTCAAAACAAAAGCATAAATCCAGTCCAAATGTCCAACATATACGCTAAAGACTGTGACAAATCAGGGAGGGAGAACAAGAACTCTTGACGTTCTTTCTAATGAGAAAAAGAGATAGTACTTTGGAGCAGAATAAAATGCCCCTGTATATAAAGCATGCGTTCTTTTTCTTTCTTTCTTTCTTTCTTTTTTTTTTGAGAAGGAAAAAATGGTGAGTCAAACCAGGGATTTTTATCACTTGTCCATCCATCTTTCTACTTGCTCTAGGAAGCAATAATATTCTTTCATTGCAGGATGAAAAGGGGGAGAAGGGAGGGAGGGGAGAAAGGTGTGTTGAGCAGTTCAAAAGGTAGTGCTGTCGATTGAAAAAAAAAAGGCCACAAGGAGGCTTCAAGAATTTTGCAGAAACTTAAGTGAGATCTAGCAAGGAGTAATTTGAATAAAGTCAATATTTCCACTTCTAATAACCGATCATTTTAAGGCTTATGCAATTTAAAAAAAAAACCAGATGAATATCTGCCACTGGATATCGGGGATGGAAAACTGCCCTGATATGAAAAGTCTCAAGAGCTGCTAAATGTCACACGCTGATTGTGGTTTTGGTATTGAACACAAAATCTTCTGGTGGGAGAAGAGCCCAAGAAGTAGAGAAGTCGTCTATACAGATCTTCCTGACTTTGAATGAGCAGCTGGTGTCAAAATGTCCTTAAAATGACATTGCAAACTTCCTCTACGGCGGTATCTTGAATGAGCCTGAGGACAGCACAAGTGATGGGTTCAGTCGTACTGAGGAGTCCAAGGTTCAAATCTATCCACAGCCAGAGAGGTTCACTGAATGACTTTGAGCTATTCCCTCTCTTTCTTGTTAATCTGCTTCACAGCATTGTTGGAGGGGAAATTTAACCAATATAACAGAATAATAGAGTTGGAAGGGACCTTGGAGGTCTTCTAGTCTAACTCCCTGCTCAGGCAGGAAACCCTACACCATTTCAGACAAATGGTTGTCCAATCTCTTCTTAAAAATTTCCAGTGTTGGAGCAATCACAACTTCTGGAGGCAAGTTGTTCCACTGATTACGTATTTATTTATTTATTTTATTCAATTTATATGCCACCCCTCTCCGAAGACCCAGGGCGGCTCACAATACACTCAAAAAATCACTATAAAAACACTTAAAAATTAAAAACCTTAAAGACATTAAAACGCATTAACACCATTCATGGCCGGATCTCGTCAGATCGCAAAGCGAGATCAATGGCCCCAGGCCTGCCGGAAAAGCCAGGTCTTCACCGCTTTTCGGAAGGCCAATAGGGTGGGGATGGTCCGGATCTCAGGAGGTAACTGGTTCCAGAGAACTGAGGCAGCCACAGAGAAGGCCCTCCCCCGCGGGCCCGCCAGCTGGCATTGTTTAGCTGACGGGACCCGGAGGAGACCAATTCTGTGGGATCTTACCGGTCGCTGGGAGCTATGCGGTAGAAGGCAGTCTCGAAGATAACCTGGCCCTGAGCCATGTAGGGCTTTAAAGGTAATAACCAACACCTTGAATTGTGACCGGAGACCAATACGGAGCCAGTGCAACTCGCGGAGAATTGGTGTAATGTGGGTGTACCTAGGTATTATTCTCACTGTCAGGAAATTTCCCCTTAGTTCTAGATTGGATCTCTCCTGGATTAGTTTCCATCCGTTGCTCTGAATCACTGAAGACAAAATAAGAGGAAAGTACAGATTTCAGGGTGTCTGGCAAATATATATATATACCGTGTTTCCCCGAAAATAAGACTTATATTTTTTTGAACCCTGAAATAAGGAGTAAAATCAAGGAGTCAAACCACAACATAGAAAAATTAAGGGCCACACTGACAGAAATAAAAGAACATATAAAATAGAAAAAACATTAGTCTGTTTTAATATACGAAGCAGCAGTCTCTAGATCCTACCTTATGGCTGTTGAAAAGAACTACAAAGAAACAGGGAGTCAAATTTTGCTATAGATGTTTTCCCTGGACATCCTGGGCAGAAGAAAAACTTGCATATAGACATATAATAACTGCTGAACTACTAGAGCTGAGGTTGGAAAATAACAAGTAATCCACACTTATCTGGAAAGAAGCCTAAAACATTTATCTGACATTTATGCCAATGTGATAAGGAGACTTTCCTGTCTGATCTTCCTTTGCAGAGACGGGGTGTCATCTGAGATGAAAGGTTTTCTTCCTTTCAGATAAATATGGGTAAATTTCATTTCTGCTATATAACATGGGGTATCCCAAGGGAAATTCAAGGTTAACTTTTTGCTATTACACCTGCATTTATTTAATACAACCATTATAGTTCTATTAGAAAGAAACTGCATTTCAGGCAGAGACTTCTGAATATCAAAGCTACAAAAGACACATTGGTTTTTTTTTGATAACTTACAGTTTTAACACCTATATAAATCACTTGCTATCTAAATAGAGTTATTCAGGAATAAAAAATATATATTCCGTGTTGATACTGTATTGAAAGCAGGTTCCCCCCTCCCCCCCCCCCGTTTCTAGTCACTGCAACTTTTTAGTCATGTCTTAATTTGTCCCACTGATACTCAAAGCAAGTCTAAAGATAGATCAAAGCCATTAGAAATAGATCTGTTGTGCCTATGAGCAGCCATTTTAGAGTGAATGCACTGTCAAAAGGCTGGAAGATAAATGAGATTTGTGAAAATTTTCTTATAAGCCCTCTTCCAAAAAAATGCCTTCTCAGAGAGAGTGCCTTTATAATTACATGAGATGAAGTAAAGAAATAGACTATGTTCCTATTAAGATTGCAAGCATGAGCAAATGTGTGTCTGTGTATGTATGTATGTATGTCTCTGTGTGTATGTGTGTGTGTGTGTGTGAGAGAGAGAGAGATGGAGGGAGGGCGGGAGAGGAAGAGAGACAGACAGAGAGAGACAGAGAGAAACACAGAGAGAGGGAGGGAGGGAGAGACAGAGAGAGAGAGAGGAAGAAAGAGAGTCAGAAACACAGAGAGAGACAGAGAGAGAGAGAGAGAGAGAAACAGAGAGGGAGAGAGAGAGAAAGCGAGAAAAAAAAAGTTTCCAAGAACATACTCGGTTAAATTACTGAGTAAGGAGTCTGAATCTAAAAGAAAGTTAGATTTAGCTTTTTGTACCAAAGTGGCATAATGAAGTTCCAATAGGTTTGTATTACTTGAGTTCTGATTAGGCAATAAACTTCTCCTAAGGCTTTATTGGATATTTTACTTTTTATTAGAAGTGCTATAGAACAGACAATGTTACAATAAAAAATCTAATTTTACCACCTTCTCTCTACCTCAACTAACCAGCGGAGTGCAAGAAAAACAATAGAATTTTAGTTACGTAACAGTCCTTTTTATCACATTTATGTAAGAACGAATGCATGAAGTTGCATTTTTGGAAGAAGTGTAATTCACACTAAACTTCTCAGCTTACTTTTGACAAGTTTTCCCAAGTCTGTACCAGGAGTTTTTGACTTACAACCATTCATTTGTTTACTGAATGGTCAAAGTTACAATGGCTCAGAAAAAAAGTGACTTATAGCCTGGTCCTCGCACTTATGACTGTTGATCACATGGACAAAATTCAGGTGCTTGGCAACAGGCATATAGCATCCCAGTGTTCTGACCCAGCCTTAGCAGAAGCAAGAAACGGACTCCATATCACGAAAAAAACCTCTTTATTTTCCTCTTGTGAATTAATGGCATTCACTCACCAAAAAGTCCAGGCAAGAGTCCTTCAAGGAGTTAACTGCAGTACAGACCTTATCAGTTCCTTGCCATAATTGCAAGACTGTGAGCTCCCAGCCGAAAGGCTGCAAATTAAATTTTGGCAAGCAGTCTTTGATGCACAAAACATCATGAGCAAAATCTTCAGAAATACAAACTTCTACAACCATTGCTCCCCTTTCCTTCTATTTATTCCCCAGCCAGGGAAGGGCCACTCAGCATCCATGTATGCCTTGCTTCCTGATTCGACTCCTTGTCCTCCGTTGTTCTCCTCTCCTAACAGCTCTGCACATTCAGGCATCTGGAACAGGCCTCAGCTGTTCTTCCTCCCCACTTATCTCAGCCTCCAAAGGCAGCTGTGTCTCCAGTGGCTGGGAAATGTCGGACGGCCCTGGCTCTATCTCTGCGTCCGATGCAAAGCATCCATCAGAGCCTTCCCTAGACTCCAGAGTTGGCCCAAGTTCCTCCCCAACCTCCTTATCATCCGAGTCTGCCGCCAGCTCAGCTGGCAGCTGGCGGACCACAACACCCAGGGTTATGTGATCGCCATTTGTAGACCTTCCAAGTTGGCTTCTGCAAAGCAAAGTCAATGGGGGATGCTGGATTCGCTTAATGTCTGCATGATTCATTTAACAACTATGTTGATTCACTTAACATGTGCGGCGCAATAGGCTATAAAACTGGGTGTACTTTATTTAACTCGGGGTGTCAAACTCAATTTCACTGGGGGCCAGGGTGGGCGTGGCCAAGGTGGCCAAGGCCAGCTCGACGTCACTCATGTCGGGGACCCCTGTGGTGGCCCGAATGCTCTGCCAGTGAAAATGGGCTCCCGAGCTCCATTTTCGGCTGGGATGGCCTCCTGCAACCTTCTGCCAGCGAAAACAGAGCTTGGGATGGCCGCACACAGCCCTCTTGAGCTCCATTTTTGCTGGCAGAGGCACTGTGGGCCGGTCCTTCACTGTTTCCCCATGGACCAGATCTAAGCACCCCGTGGGCCGGATCCGGCCACCCAAGCCTTGAGTTTGACACCCCTGATTTAACCATTACCTTGTTAAATGGAAATTCTGGACCCAAATGTTGTCATAAGTGGAGGACTACCTAATACCTTTTTTTTATTCTGATGTTTTCTACCACCTCAGGTGGACAGAATTTCTTCCAAAATCACTGTTTCCTCCATCAATGGCTATTTTTTTTCCCAACCTGATCTTCATTTTACACTGAAACATAAAAGTTTCAGGAGCCATCCAATCAGGGGTGGGTTCTACTTACCTTTACTACCGGTTTGCAACAGGGCCACGCGTGCTTCTGTTTCCTGATGACATCGGGGCAGGGGGCGGAGCCTCCACCAGTTTTACTACCGGTTCTATAGAACTGGTCCGAACCGGGGGCAACCCACCACTGCATCCAATCTACATAATTTCTTGATAAAGCTCTGATCAGGAAATGCCGGAACAGTCTTTTCAGAATAATGAATTAGGCAGAGACAAGCATCAGTCTTTTTTGTGATTCTAGATCTATCCCAGCCCCTTGTAGCAAGATAATTTACTTGCTTTCAAACTGAACAATGAGGATGCTGCCAGCATACTAGTTCCTGCACCCATGCAGTTTACAAAGCAGTTTGAATATTCAGATTTTCACACCTGTTATTTCATTGTGGCTTAACCATGTTGTTTCATTCTAGATTGTCAAGTTTTTAAAATTTATACATTCATTTTGCTCTTTCCTACAGTTTTATCTTCATTTCATTATAATATGGCTTTTTTTTTTACTCCTCTGGATATAATCTTTTTAATGTAATAACTAAAACGTTAAAAATCACTCTTCTGGAAGTCTTCTACTTAATTTAGTCAAACATTATTTGTAATGTATTTTAGTTACTGGGTATTAATCCAATTTACAAAGTATCTTGAAAACAGCCTTGGGTACCCACACATATTAGCAAAATACTAAGACTATTATTTTGTATACTTTTAGTAAGAATATTATTATGTATATTCTACATTCCTACAATCAAAGAGATCAAATTGAAATTGCCAACGGATTATGAATTCCAGTTTCTGTGGCGTTTCAATTTTCTCTTTTAAAAAAATCTCACATTCTTAAGGACTGAATAGATCCTTTAAAAAGAGGCAGATTTCAAGAAACTGAACTACCATTGAATATCCTTCTAATCCTAGATGGGAGAGCAAAAGTTTATACAATCCAGTTCCAAATATATATATATTTCTAAATGAATCCATTCAGTTAGCAGACCAGCAAAGGCAGTGCTTTTCAGACCCATTTTTTTTTAATGAAGGAAGAAGGATTTGTGAGAATGCTATTTATGTTTGAGTTGCAATCCTTTGGAATTCTCTGAAAGGATGTTTGCCAAAAAAAGCAAGCTTCTTTATCTTCAGAAAAAAAATAAAATAAACGAGATGTCATATTTCAGATAGGTTTTCATGGCTATTTCATTTTTTTTTTGTTTAATTGCTTTTTGTTACTTTTAAATCATATACAGCGCTGTATTTATACGGATCAAATTTTTAAAGTATATTGCAGAATGAAATTATTTTTCCATAAATTGCTAAAAGGGACACTGTATTCAAGTATAAAAAGCAGAAAAATTTACATAATGAATCTTATTTGCATTCTTAAAGTCCGTGTAATCATTAAAATACAAAGCATGCCTCTCTCTACCTTTAATTGCCAAAATAAAAGGACACAACATTTAATAACAGAATAACAGAGTTGGAAGGGACCTTAGAGGTCTTCTAGTCCAAGCCCTTCTCAGGCAGGAAACCCTCAGGCAGGAAATGATTGTCCAGTCTCTTCTTAAAAACCTCCAGCGTTTGAGCATTCACAACTTCTGGAGGCAAGTTGTAACACTGGTTAATTGTTCTCATTGTCAGGAAAATTTCTCCTTAGTTCTAGGTTGCTTCTCTCCTTGATTAGTTTCCACCCATTGCTTCCTGTCCTGCCCTCAGGTGCTTTGGAGAACAGCTTGACTCCCTCTTCTTTGCGGCAGCCCCTGAGATATCGGGACACTGCTATCATGTCCCTCCTAGTCCTTCTTTTCACTAAATGAGGCATACCCAATTCCAGCAACCCTTCTTTATACACATGTTTTAGCCTCCAGTCCCCTAATCATCTTTGTTGCTCTTCTCTGCACTCTTTCTAGACTCTCAACATTTGTTTTATATCATGGCAACCAAAACTGGATGCAATATTCCAATATTACCAAGGCACTATAAAGTGGTACTAACACTTCACGTGATCTTTATTCTACTTATATTCGTAAGTTTCCTCTTTCTTTTTTTAGCACTGGGAAATAAGAAGAAGGTGGGAAAATTTGGCAAGAAACAACGTGATATATATAATGTTTAGCCTGCAAAAAGAATGTCCAATGCTTTTTAAAGTAAACCATTTGAACTTTACACATTTAAACAGTAGGATTTTTCAAGTTTTTTCTGACTTCCTCAATGAACCACTTCACAGTTTTATCTTTAGTGAGTTACTCTAATTCCGTGATGGCAAACCTATGGCACGGGTGCCACAGGTGGCATACGGAGCCAAATCAGTGGGCACACGAGCATTGCCGTAGCTCAGCTCCAGCGTGCTTGCGTGCGCTGGCCAGCAGATTTTTGGGCCTTCCGGTCCTACCGGAAGTTGGGAAATGGGCTGTTTCCCGCCTCTGGAGGGCCTCTGAGGTGAGTGGAGAAGGCCGTTTTAGCCCTCCCCAGGCTCCTAGAAAGCCTCTGGAGCCTGGGGAGGGTGAAAAACGGGCCTACTGGGCCCACCGTGCCATCGCGTGTTAAAAGCGGGGGGAGGTGTGTGCACAGGCGTGGGACGCATTGAATTATGGGTGTGGGCATGCACGTGGGCGACCACCCCGCACTCCCCCCGCTTTTGGCACGTGCCGGCAAAAAGGTTAGCAATCACTGCTCTAATTACTAAAAGCAATATCAAGTTGAGAACACCCCCAGTTTCCTAGTGTTGATTGTATGCTTGGTGCAGAGTGAGTGCCCTAACTAAACCAAACCAGGAAATCAATTCCACAGAAAGGTTAACATTACTTTTATAGAGATTAACTACAAAAGCAGAATTTTTCAGGTCTGATTACAGTATGCTGTCTCCTCCTCCTCCTTATAGCTGGGTAAATTAGGGAGATGAGGGAGACCCAACTCTACTCCCTACTATAACTGATGATGTTATCTAGTTGGGTAATGAAAACATCTGCAAAAAAACCCAACCAGCCTCAGAGAGTACCAAGCATCCCACAGTACTCCTTCTCTACAACCAGCTAAATATGAGCTAGCAGTGTGTAGCGGCAGCCAAAAAAGCCAATGCAATCCTAAATTCCATTAACAGAGGGATACAATCAAGATCAAGTGAGGTACTAATACCGCTCTATAAAACCTTAGTAAGACCACACCTGGAATCCTGCATCCAGTTTTGGTCACCACACTATAAAAAAGATGTTGAGACTCTAGGAAGAGTGCAGAAAAGAGCAACCAGGATGATTAAGGGACTGGAGGCTACAACATACGAAGAACGGTTGCAGCAACTGGGCATGGCTAGTCTAGTGAAGAGAAGGGCCAGGGGAGACATGATAGAAGTCTTCCAATACTTGAGGGGCTGCCACAGAGAGGAGGGGGGTCAAGCTATTTTCCAAAGCATCTGAAGGCCAGACAAGGTCTAATGGATGGAAACTGACCAAGGAGAGAAACAAGGAGAAATTTCCTGATAGTGAGAGTAATCAACCAACGGAGCAGAAGTTGCCTTCGGAAGTTGCTGGGAGCTTTATCACTGGAGGCTTTCAAAAAGAGATTGGACTGCCGTCTGTCAGAAATGGTGTACTAAGGCCTCCTGCTTGGGCGGGGGGTTGGACTAGATGACCTATAAGGTCCCTTCCAACTCTGTTAAACTAATCTAATCTTCCTCCTCCCCTCCATAAACCCCACAGGGGTCCCTAAGCTGAAGCTGCTTTTCAAATGATATCTGGCAGTTCTGGACTTAAAAATTCTCTCTGTTCC
The DNA here is from genome assembly GCA_022577455.1 of Arizona elegans. Lineage (NCBI taxonomy): Eukaryota > Metazoa > Chordata > Lepidosauria > Squamata > Colubridae > Arizona > Arizona elegans. The sequence goes on from JAKOOJ010000030.1 coordinate 5,264,727, forward strand.
TTTTACTTTTTTATGGGTTAGTTTTTTAATTGTATAAGTTTGGGGTTTTAAATTGGGAGGCCGATTAATTTAATTTATTTTTAATTATCTTAACTTTTATATTGTATGTTATTTTAATTCTCAGCTGTTCACCACCCTGAGTCTCTTCGGGGAGAAGGGCGGGATATAAATTCAATTAATAATAATAATAATAATAATAATAATAATAATAATAATAATAATAATGCTGAAGCAGCAGATCCTGCATATCTCCATCGAGGTAATTTTCCTTACTCTCTACAACTCCTATCTCACTCTTACCTAGAACTTTTATTTTTGATAATAAGGTCTGAATAGGACCAGAATCATACGCTGAACAGCCGAAACAAACCCTCAGTTCAGTGGTACCCAACCTTTCCGGTTTTGTAGACTGGCAAGGAGAAGTGGGGAGAGGGGATGATTCCCCGTTAGTGGCAGACAAGCACGTGCCCACACGCAGCTCCATTTGCGCAAGCAGCCGGCGTGTGTGTCCGACACTTGCACAAATGGGACTGCACACGCGCGCTTGCCTACCTGCTCTGCACACAAGTGGAGCCGTACATGCATTCACCCGCCGCTTCCGTGGCCCGGTTCTGAACGGTTCCCAGCCCATTGGGGACCCCTGCCTTAGATCATCATCTTCAACCTTTGTTCAGGAGAAGAATCCAAATTAAATTCTCTATGATCCACCTATTGCTTTTTCTACTCACGTGTTACAATTGCAAGGAGGTCTTGCTTCAAATACAATTAGAACTTGTACAATAATTCTAATTCCAACATACATTAATCATTACAGAAATATTTTTGCTACCTAGTGGTAAGCATCGCTTTGTAATCAAATTTAATCAAATTAAATCAACTTGCTAGTTGATTTAATATGTTCAGTACTATAAACTACGTTTGTTTTTCTAAGCTGGGAAGGCTGATGTTTTACTTCATAAAAATCCTGCTTTCTCAATTTAACTATTTTTTTTCCTTCAGATATGTTTTCTCAAGGCAAAAAAGAAAGAGCAGCACAACAAGCCAAAAAAAATAAATAAATTACTTTAAAGGAACAAAGATGAATCATCCAACAAAATGTCCCTGGTTGGAAATCATTCATAATTCATTATATTTTCTCTATGCAGGATACTTGTATAAAAAAACCATTTCTTTAAAGCATATTTTTCAGGCTTACACCCACTGTATAACAGAAAAACTCCACAACGACGTATCTGAGCTATTTGTGCGGAGAATTTTAAAACATCTGATAGCACAAACCTGCAGATGTAGTTTACATCAAAGAACAAATTGTTTTTCTACGTGAAATCTGACAACTGGAAGGGCGATTGAAGCCACTGCTTTTAACTTCCTTGGTCAAGGCAAGTGACCAAATCAAAGCATCTCTTACAGATCATTGTCTGGTCCAGAGGGAAGCCCACGACATCTCCAATTCAGCCAGTAAACTGTTCTTCAAAAAAAATAAAAAAAATAAAAATCTAACACTCGAATACAATGGATTTTTCTGCAAGGTAAGAATATGAATGGTGTGAATGCATTCTAAGGTTTTTAATGTTTTTTAATGTTTTTAGAATGGTTTTTTTTTTTTTTAATGTATTGTGAGCCGCCCTGAGTCTCCGGAGAGGGGCGGCATATAAATTTAATAAATAAATAAAATAAATGCAAATCCCCATCCTTCACTCTAGAGCCGTGATGGCGAACCTATGGCACGCATGCCACAGGTGGCACACGGAGCCATATCAGTGGGCACGCGAGCTCAGCTCTGGCGTGCATCCAGCTGATTTTCGGGCCTTTTGGGCCTACCGGAAGTCAGGAAAAAGGCTGTTTAGGGCCTCTGGGGGAGTGGGAAAGGCCATTTTTGCCCTCCCCAGGCTCCTAGGAAGGCTCTAGAGTCTGGGGAGAGCGAAAAACGGACCTACTTGCCATCGCATGCCAAAAGTGGGGAGGAGCCCGGGGGGTTGCACACGCATATGCACTGGGGGGGACGGGGCACATAGAATTATCAGTGTAGGCACGTGTGCGAGCAACCCCCCCCGCACTCTCCCCACTTTTGGCACGTGATGGCAAAAAGTTTAGCCATCACTGCTCTAGAGCGATAACAACAGATCTGCTTCCTTATATGTGATACTTCTTTGGGTATCTGAAGAAAGTGATCAATTAGGCCCTCCTTTTTCAATCTCTCTTCACAGGTTTTAGTATCTAGTTCTGTAATTCAGTAAATTGTACCAGGTTCGGAAAACACCCCCCCACAGAACTAGATACTAAAACCTGTAAAGAGAAATTGAAAAAGGAGGACCGCTGGTTTGAAAGAAGGGTCAAAGAGGCCATCTATGTCAATATTGAACAGCCCTCTCTCAACGGAGGGGGAGGGATACGACACCATCTATCTCCAATCTACAGTCTTTTCAGGAGTTCCAAGAAGGCTCCACGCTCATTTGCACTGCTCAGGTGACACTGAGGACACAGGTAAATCTCCAGGTGACCTCAACGGCTCTCTCAAAGAATGCAAATGACCAGCAGTCTGCAAAGGAGTATAAATCCTTCCATTCCCCACCATCCCATCAGAGCTAAAGAAATTTCTTGGATGAGAAGCGAAATGTCTTGAAAGTCCAGTTGCCTCTTGAAAAAGCACCTTTGGGTCAGGTAACTCTAGATTTACAATAATCGGGAACCAAAGTTTCTGTCACCAAGCATGGCAATTGTAAACTGACTCACATCAAATTTTACAACCTTTTTTTGTTGTTGTTGTTGCCATGGCTGCTAAGCGAATCCCTGCACTTTAGCGAAACATGCCGTTGTTAAGTGAATTTGTTTTTCTGCACAGACTTTGTCTGTGGGAAGCCACGTGGGAAGGCTGCAAACGGAGGTCACATGACCCTGAGATGCGGCCACTGTCATAAATACCTACCGGGTGCCAAGAACCTGAATTTTTGACCACCTGACCCTGGAGATGCTGCAAAAATAGTAATTGAGAGACTCCGTTGACATTTTTTCCCCAGTGCCCCTGTAAACTGTAGCTAAATGAATGGTTATAATTTGAGGTCTACCTATATTCAAATATTCTACCCATCTCTCCGTCTTCGTTACTGATTATACAATCTAAATATTTTTTTCAATCATGCACTCACCCAGATAAATAAAGAGGATCAAGACTTATTCTTTAGCACTTTTAGCTGAAGAATACTGTGTCCAGTCTTTGAAAAAGATGCTGGCATGTGATCCAGTCAGGCAGATCGATGACTTTGTGTCAGGGTTCCAAGTATTACACCCATGGCGAACAAAACTCCGAGGCAGGTAGATTCCTCAAAGAATAGCTTTATTTGGATATATCATATTGGCACAGTCCTGGTGAAAACCGACTCTGAAGGTTCCCGCGGTTTTCACCTAATCGAAAGTAAGTTTTTTTCCCTCCCCAAACAATTAGTCACATGGTCCAATCCAGGCTCCATCTGGCTGCCTGGAAACTTCACTCTTCCTCTCTCTCTGGCCACCTGTGGGAATGTCCTTGGTTCCCAGGAGAAAGTATTTTGTTTTGGCTACAAAACCCCAGCTATCTCTCCCCTCCCTATCCCTCAGCTCCAGTGTGGCAACACTAAAGCTCCAAGATGGCTTCGGTCAGGTCAGCTTCAGAGTTGACACTTTGAACTTTTGAGGATCTATGCAAAAAATCTGACAATGTATGTCCTGGCTGCTAGGACAGATAACATAGTAACTTCTCCACCCTTACCGCATCCGTAAACTGTCACCCTGAGCCTTTGGATTTGCATAATGAACTTTTCAAAAATCAATACCAAGGATCCTCAACCCCCAAGCTGTGGCCCGGGCCGTGCAAGCGGCAGGTGAGATGTGTTTGTGTGCCGATCCATTTGCACAAGCGGCAGGCACTCGCAGATCCATTTGTGTGAGTGGCAGGTGCCTGTGCTTGTGCGCGAAGCTCCACTTGCACAAATGGAGTTGCACGTGCTCACACGCACACCTGACATTCGCACGGAACCATCGTCTCCCCTCCCCGCTAGTCCGCCAAGCTGGAAAGATTGGGGACTGCTAGTAACAGAAGTGTGTCATCTACAGGTGCCCCCGACATGAGTGATGCCGAGCTGGCCACACCCGCCATGGCCACATCCACCATAGCCATGCCGTCCCCACAGGCACCCCGTGGTCAAACACAACCCTGATGTGGCCCTCAATGAAATGAAGTTTAACATCCCATATTGATTTCAGAAAACAGTACAAACAGAATGGCATATGATGTGGACATCATCATTTGTTTGGACTTGTTATTTTGCACCATTTCACCACTAGGGAAACGACAAGGTAATATTGTTGGTTTCACAGCGCATGCCTCCTGGGGCTCCGACTCTACGTGGTTTTATCTATGTAAATAATACAACAATAAAGGCCCGTTTCTGATCCTGGGTGCAGAATTTTGAACAGCTTGGGTAACAAAGCGTGGTTTGAGTAGTGCTTCTATTATGGGATAGCAATTATACCGCAAGCAGAATTGTTGAGATGCTTTAACTCCCGTCCCACAATAACCGAGGTGACTATAGAAAAAAAGAGAGAAATTCCTGGATGCACAGCAGCCCTTTAGGAAAAAGACATTTTAGACTCATCAAAATTCCTGACCTTTCTCCTCCAGATCCAATTTTGCAGCTAAAAATATCTCTGCCACCCAAAGACATCACAATGAAATGGAAATAATTGTGCTCCTGCTATAAATAGATGCCAATTGAGCTCTCCGTAAGGGAGATGCAGACTGTAGCATACAACTGTCATTTAAGATATGGCGCTGTTAGGTTATGCAAAAATGAATTGGGATTTATATTTGTGTCGGAAAAAAAATACTCTTTTTATGAACGGTGCGTAGAATGAAGAGCAGCTCAATTACTTTCCCCTTATTGCAGCAATAATAATAACAACAAGAACGGTAATGACTGCAGCAGACTCCAATCTCAGATCTCATCATCAATCTTTCTGAAAGCCATGCTAGATTTATTGTGTAAAGCAGTGGTAAAATTATTATAACTTTCCAGAATGGAAAGCTGATCCCCCCACTCCTTTTTTTTGCGTAGCATAAAGACTTTTTTTTTTCTCTTTACACCCTGGAGCAAATCTGAAACCTGCAAGCCATATAAGCTTCACTGCACTTTGATAAGGTCAACCCTCCAAAGAGAGGTGGGGAAGAGTGCATCTGAAGGGAAGGCCAGAAAAATGAAGGGAGAAGTAGATGAAAAATGCCTTACTCTAGAGCAGGGGTGTCAAACTCAAGCCCCGGGGACTAGATGCGGCCCACGGGGTGCTTAGATCTGGAAAGAGCGAAGGATCACTCTGTGGTGCCTCTTCCTGAGAAAATGGACTTCCGAGCTCTGTTTTTGCTGGCAGAGGGTTGCAAGAGGCCGTCTCAGCCGAATACGGAGCTCCGGAGTCCGTTTTCTCAGGCAGAAGCACCACGGGCCACCATAGGTGGTGATGTCAAGCTGGCCCTGCCCACCCTCACCCCAGCCCCAGCTACGGATCCCAAAGAACACAGCACACACAAACTCTGAACAAAACTTAGTTTACTCAAATAACGCAGTTTTAGCAAATGCCGGCTGTTAATAAGCGTTCTTAACAGCCTGCCAGAATTCCACAGATAAGATAGTCAGAGTCTTACTGGAGTTGGCAGAAAGTCCAGAAGCAAGGTTGCAGAGACATCCCCACGCGATGATTAGCGAACTAAAGTTGTTTCCTGCAGCTTGTTGCCAGCTGAGTTCTTTCTTAAGTAGGCGAAGGGAGTGGCCAATTAGCCCCAAGCCTTACTCTCGAGGAGACCTCCTCCTGAGGAGCCACTCCTGCCTTTTGGCAGCTCTGCGTGCCCGTGCATTGAGAAGAGGCTCCTCCTCTTCATCCTCTTCACTTAAAGGAGGTTCTGGAGGTTCTGAAGGCCCTGGCTGAATCTCTGCCTCTGGCACCACATCTTCTCCAGCCTCCTCGCTGTCCGACTCGAACGCCGGCTGCACAGGCTGCTGGTGCAGCACCACACCAGACTCTTCGTCGTCGGGATCAGCAACAATCTGCGCAGGCCGCTGGCGGGCCACAACACCTCCTGAGGTCAATCACAACCCTGATGCGACCCTCAATGAAATTTCATTTGACACCCCTGCTCTAGAGAAAACATTTGCTGGTTTTCTTTAGTAATGACTGGGGGTGGGGGTGGGAGGTGAAGGGATGACAGTTACATTTTCATGTACTCAAATATAAATCTTCGATTTTCCATAACCTAAGGATTTAGATATAAACATAAAAATTCAAATTTCTGTTTGTTTGTTTTTTGTTTTTAATTTGATTTATATGCCGCCTTTCTCCGGAGACTCAGGGCGGCTTACAATGCGTTAAGCAATAGCCTTCATACCTTTGTATATTTATAAAAAGTCAGCTTATTGCCCCCACAAACTGGGTCCTCATTTTACCTACCTTAGAAAGGATGGAAGGCTGAGTCAACCTTGAGCCTGGTGAGATTCGAACTTACTAATTGCAGACAGCTGGTGTTAATCACAATGCTATCAGTCTGCTGAGCCACCAGGCCCGTTTTGATTTAATGATGACTCTGACTCAGAGATATACTTCTACCAGCTGTCATTTATTTAAAAAAAAAACCCACAGAAAGGTAGATTTCATGTTACAACTTCATATCCCTCAGGTTAGTAGCTTCTTTCAAATCTGCTATGCATCATAAATTTCCAACATCGTGGTTCTGCTCTCCGAATTATGTGTTGCTTTATCATTTTCTTTTTGCATGTAATGCAGCTGTTAAGAAATACATGCATTATCATGAGCAACCCCGTTCTTTTTTCTGAATTGCTTCGTGCATCTGCATCGTTCTAATCCATTTTTCATTCTTAAAAAAAAAAGTATCTATTGCCTGTCCAAGATTTTTAACTACCATTGCACACTGCATAATTTATAAGCACAGAGTTAAGCACTGGGAATTGGGGAAGGAAATGGGAGGGCTTATGGCAAAAAGATTTAACTTCTGACTTCTTACACAAAATCACAGGGTTATAAAGCACTGCAGAGAATCCAATTAAACAATCCTAGAAAGATCCTTATCTGGCCTCTGGATGAACAGATCCAGTAGCAATAGCTACTTATATACCGCTTCACAGTGTTCTACAGCCATCTCTAAGAGCTTTACAGCAAGCGTAAATTATGTGGGGTCAAAGTTGGTTTGCTGTCAGGGTTCAGACATATGCCCTAACTAACATGAGCCTCAAACCAAGCTTCAAAAGAAATCCAATTATTTATTAGGAGCGTCATGTCGGCATGTTCCAAGTGAAGCCAACTCTGACCCCATGTAATTTTTGCTCCAATCATGATCCTGTTTCCCACTTCCCACAGGGTGTGTCATCAATCATATTCGCCAACGGAGCAATTTTGTGAGTTGTAGAGATCACTCCCCTCCAGCCGCTGTAGGAAACCCTGGGAGACAGCTTTGAGAGAGATATGTCTGGAATGTTCTTTTGTATTTGGTTATCGTGCTGCTTCATCGGTTTCCCACCCCCTTGCCTATGGCAACTCGAGAGCAGGCCAGGGATGCTTTGCGAGTTGACATTCAGCCTATTGCCCTTTAACCACTGCCCCAGCAAGGCACAATGAAGATAAGCCAATCACCTGTTTGAGAATTTGGTGTCAATGTTGAACGGTTCTTTCTTATAAACAATAAGACACTTCCTTTTGTGATTTAAACCCATTAATCCACATTCTGCCCTCTGGAATGAGAGGGTACGTATCTTGACTTTCTAGATGAGATGCTTTCTGGGTTTTGAAGAATGCCATCACATTTCACCTTGGTTGACTTTTTTGAAGGCTAAACATCTTCAATTGTCCCAAAGGTGCTTTTTCAGGAGGCAACTGGACTTTGTTGTTTTTTCTTTAAAGAAGTTTCACTACTCATCCAAAACATTTCTTCAGCTCTGACTGGATGGTGGGGAATGGAAGGATTTATGCTCCCTGCAGACATATGGTCATTTGCATCAGTGGTGCAATTCAATTTTTTTTACTACCGGTTCTGTGGGCGTGGCTTGGTAGGTGTGGCAGGGGAAGGATACTACAAAATCCCCATTCCCTCCTCACTCCTGGGGGGAGGATATTGTAAAGTCCCCATTCCCTCCCCACTCCTGGGGGGGGGGAGGAAATTTAATTTAATTTAATTTAATAATTTAATTTAATTTAATTTAATTTATCACATTTCTATGCCGCCCAACTCCCAAGAGAGTCTGGCCGACTTACAGCAAAAATAATGTGAACAATATTTTTTTACTACCGGTTCTGTGGCCGTGGCTTGGTAGGCGTGGCAGGGGAAGGATACTGCAAAATCACCCCACTCCAGGGAAAGGATATTGCAAAATCCCCATTCCCATCCCACTCTGGGGCCAGCCGGTGGTGGTATTTGCCGGTTCTCCGAACTACTCAAAATTTCCACTACCGGTTCTCCAGAACCTGTCAGAACCTGCTGAACAGCACCTTTGATTTGCATCCTTTTAGATAGTCGTTGAGGCCACTTGGAGGTTTATCTGTGTTCTCAGGGTTTCCTGAGTAGTGGAAATGGGTGTGCACTACTACTCAGGTGACCCTGAAAATAAATCTTGTCTTGTGATTGCTCTGTCATTTGGAAATGGCTACAGATCTTCGCAATGCCAGGTTCTCAATTCAACCCCAAAGGTCCTTTTTCAAAAGGCAGCTGGACTTCCTTTTTTTTCCCTTGAAGACATTTCACTTCTCATCCAAGAAGCTTCTTCAGTTCACTTCAGTTGAGATCAGTTCAGAAACGTTTAAAAAACAAACAAACAAACCCAGAAAGTCCAGTTGCTTTTTGAAAAAAGCATCTTTGGAACAACCATGACTTGGACAACTGAGAATCTCCATAGACATTTCCGTATTCAAGTTAGTTTCCCAGCTTTCACGTATAATACCAAAGAAGGCCTCAGAAAATAGGCAGTTAATTGCTGATATAGAATAATTCGGCATTCTCAGATGTCTAAGTGTTATTGAGAAACTGTTTAAACAATGTTTCTCATATTTTATAGTAGCTTCCATGGATAACATTTGAAATGGTACATAAAATTAGCTCCTGCTGTTGTTTTGTTAGTTTGTTCACAGAGAGCAGAACATGACTGAACAGAAACAACTCACATTACTTAATAAGGGAAGATGGGAAGGTTATTTATTCAATGTCAACATTGTTAGTGAAAATTATTATTCACCTTATCCTGGCTGGCAATGAGTTAGGCTAGAAGCAGAATTTTAAAAGAAACAGAATTAGCAAAACTTCCAGATCCCTGTTCTTTTTCTAAAATGCCAGGATATGATACAATTTGCACAACTGCCAAAAAGTGGAAGGTTAAAAAAGCTTCACTTAGCCTCATAAACTGTTATGCTTACTCAGCCACTTATGGGATGTTATAAAGTAGTTTTGAAAGAATGCAACTATGTTAGAAAAGGAATAAAGATGCAGGACACGAGGGGAAAGGGAGATTTAACAGGTAAGATAATGCTGGATTTCCTACGACTGCAAAAAGGGGAGCTTTTAACAAAAAAACAGGCCAGCAAAAGAAAAAAAAATTGCAGCGGACTGTGATATTAGTCATATAAAAAAAAAAAATTAAAACAGGGATCAAACACTAGGAGCCGAGGTGGCGCAGTGGTTAGAGTGCAGTACTGCAGCTACTTCAGCTGACTGCTAGTTCAGCAGATCAGCAGATCAAGTCTCACCGGCTCAAGGTTGACTCAGCCTTCCATCCTTTCAAGGTAGGTAAAATGAGGACCCGGATTGTGGAGGCAATAAGCTGACTTTGTATAAAAAAGAACACCGCTTGGGGGGGGGCGGCGTAAGCCCTACTAAGCAGGTATATACAAAAGTATGAAGCCTGTTGCTTAACGCATTGTAAGCCGCCTTGAGCCTCCGGAAAAAGGCGGCATATAAATCGAACCAATAAATAAATAAATAAACAAACAGTAGTTTTAGAAATTTGATGGACATGACTTCAAAAAGTACAGGTAGCCATTGACTGAATAAGAGGGAGTCAGCGTATTCTCCAAAGCACTTGAAGGCAGGACAAGAAGCAATGGATGGAAACTAATCAAGGAGAGAAGCAACCTGGAGTTAAGGAGAAATTTCCTGACAGTGAGGACATCAACCAGTGGAACAACTTGCCTTCAGAAATTGTGGGTGCTCCATCACTGGAGGTTTTTAAGAAGAGACCGGACAGCCATTTGTCTGAAATGGTAGAGTTTTCTGCCTAAGCAAGGAGTTGGACTAGAACAGAGGTCTTCAAACTTGGCAGCTTTAAGACTTGTGGACTTCAACTCCCAGAATTCTCCAGCCAGCTGGCTGGAGAATTCTGGGAGTTGAAATCCACAAGTCTTAAAGCTGCCAAGTTTGAAGACCTCTGGACTAGAAGATCTCCAAGGTTCCTTCCAGCTCTGTTATTCTATTCTGTTCTCTTCTTGAACTGTTCTGACTGTTCAAAATGCTGATGGGACTGAACAACTGGTACACACGACCATTCATCAGAGCTTGGCTATCGCAGTGCCGCCATGGTGGCAGGATTGTGATCCAGGCATTTGGCAACTAGTTCAGACGTACAACAGTTGCCAAATCTCCCTGTCACGTGATCGGTATTTGCAACAAGAGCCGAGGTGGCGCAGTGGTTAGAGTGCAGTACTGCAGCTACTTCGGCTGACTGCTAGTTCAGCAGATCAGCAGATCAAATCTCACTGGCTCAAGGTTGACTCAGCCTTCCCTCCTTCCGAGGTGGGTAAAATGAGGACCCAGATTGTTGGGAGCAATATGCTATTTAGTATACTGTCAATTGTTGTAAGCCGCCCAGAGTCCTCGGAGAGTGGGCGGTATAGAAATATGATTAATAATAATAATAAAAAACCTTCCTTACCATTTTATCACAAGCAAAGTTACTGGAGAAGCTGGCAGGAAAATCACTCTGAAAAGTTGTTCCTGCCATTGCCAAGTTCATCTCAGTCTATTTCCTGACCGCTACAGTACACACCCAACTCCCTCTAAGCTATAAATCTTCCAGGAATCAAAAGGCTAATATTATATTGCCTTGTTCATAGACCTTCTGCTAGGTCAGCCAAAACATTATAACTTTATTTACCTCAAGGCAGACCTTTTATTTCGCTTATCTTTCAGAACAACTTGTTTCAAGACACAGTAAATTCTAAATTTTCCTGACGTCACTATTTTTTTTTAAAACTAACTTACCAAATCGTACTTTTCTCTACACTCTTTTTTTTTTTTTACTAAATTGCATTGTTATTGTATACCTTTCTTACACAAATGTGACATTATCAATCTACATCCAGTAGACCTTTTACTTGGCCAACATCTTCTTAAGAATTACAGCTATAAAGGAGTCCAAAAATTTCAACTGCAAATTTATAAACGTTCAGAAACAATCGGCTAACAATTTTATTTAGGTCTCCCACCACTCTGTCCATCTGTTATGGTTACTTTCTCACAATTACTCCTCCTTGGATGACTAATTTATGTATCTGGCGAGTTCCTCTAGGTCAGGATGTTATACTGGATTTAAAGGCAACAGAATTAATACTTTAACTCTTTCCAATATTGATTCTTTCTTTCTGAAAACATCTTCAGAATTTATGTACCAACTGTCAAACTCCAGAAATCAAGAAAGATGGGGAGTGATTCTTACTTGTTTGTGTCACACCTATAGGCAGAATCTTGCCAAACTGGAGAGACCACTACCTACATGAAAGGATATACAGTGGTACCTCAGTACTCACCATTTATTGCTTCTGGGAGGCGTGATGAGTACCAAAAACGATAAGTACCAAATACATTTTTCCCATAAGGAATAATGTAGTGACACACAAATGAGCCGACATCGACAAATTCTAGCTTGTGTGTCGAGTACCAAATAAATGACAAATTTTTTTGCATCAAAATGCGTCATGTACCAAATTTGGTGAGTTTCAAACTAGTTGAGGACCAAGGTACTACTGTACTCTAGGAACTATTGAGGAGGGTCTGTCTTCACCCTCTTTTTCTCACACATGATATCTGGGCTGAGTTGCCTCTTATTCTTCTGGAACGAAGCCCCTCCCTCTGGGGAATCCAGACTGCATTCCATCACAGCAGCTTTCTTAAAATACTATGTTCTTCTTTAAATAGAAATATACACAGCTGACTGGGATGGTACAATATTCTGACCTGAGCATCCGATTGGACTTGAAGACCTCTGAGGTCCCTCCCAGCCCGATGATTCTATGATTAACAGAACATCCATTCAGATGCTTGGTCTCCTACTACCATAATCTTCCAAATATTTGTGATTAGCACTAACTGGAAGGAAAGCAACCGATGCTGATTATTTTTATTGTTCAGATACAGCCAAACTGGAAATTTGGATCCTCCTATCAGTTTACTTCTCTTTCGAGCCTCTGTCTTTGGAAAAGAATTATCAGCTCAAGTATGCTTCTGTTGCTTTTTTTTTTTTTTAACTAGTGAGTGAATTGCATGCTGGGTCAAATAACAAATAATGAAGTAATACTTTTAAATTTGGTCTTTCCTCATAACAAGTCATACGGAAAACCTTACTATTATATTAGAAATTCCCAAGATACAAACTTTGATTAAAAGCTGTACTGAAAGCAAGTAATGTCCCTAGCAACCATCTAGAAGCAGCTAAAATCAAATGGATTATTTTCTTAATACTATAAAAATAAATGGATTTCAGGTCTGGAATTATTGGAACACGCAAGAGAAGCCTTGGAGAAAAGACTATTTTAACAAAGAAGGGCTACAAAAATACAGTAAGCATAAAAAGAAAATAATAGGAACAGATACTATTGTTGAATGAAGAAGACTATGGATAACACTTTGCTGTTTTCATTCTCACACCACCACAGAAGTCTGATCATCCACCTGTACTTATCATACAAGCGTTGAAGATCTGTTCTCTCTTTTTCTTATTTTTTTAAAGTGATAGTTCTGAGCCAGATAATCTTGGAGGTCTCCATTGGAGTATCTACAGCAAGGGTGGAAACTCAGAGGCAATCACCAAATCAGCATCATCAGCATCATTTTCATTTAATGACCCCATAATCCCTTGCGGGGTGGAGTCTGGACAACTGAATGAAGCTAGCAGAGTATTTACTGGCCGGATGCCCTTCCTGACGCCAATGCGGAGATTTGTTCAGCAAATATATTCTCACTGTGCCCAGAGAGAGAAATATCTGCCTCTACCTAGGATTGAACTCACAGCCTCCTGATTGTGAGGCGAGAGCTTCACCTCTAGGACACCGCACCACTCCAAATCCATGACGCAGAGTTAATCTGTATCTTCTTTCTTTGAATTTTCTTGAGGGAAGTGGCATTAGGAGCAGCAGAGATCAGATCTGGACAAGAAGTACAACGTTCTTCCAACATCTCTCATTAGGAACAGAAAAGAAGATAGGGAAAAGTTGACGTAGATATGACCCTAATATAAGGACCATGAAGAATGACTGAGAAGATGCACTGAGTTGGGATGGTAGATGCCAGGACCAAGAATCTCCCAACTTCAGAAGTTAATATGACTTCTACAGCATCTGAAAGCACTAACTGCTTTTATGGCTACTCATAAATATCTAGCTCCTTCAGGTGAAAAGAATGACTAAACAATTTTCAAATTAGGACAGAATGTTTCTAAACTTCTGTCAGGTGCAAAGATTAAGAGCATATATTAAGTTACAGTTCAGAAATTTAATGCTCAAACCTACACATAAAAGTCTAGTCAACTAAAGTCCAATACTAAATTGGTGCCAGATAAGGGTCAACAGAGATGAAGAGGGGTTGAATTTGAACCTTTTGTGGCAACGTAATGACTCTAAGCTGATGACAGGCTTAACTCCACCCTCCATCTCTGCTTCCTCTTCTCCCTACATCTTCCACTAAAATTGGAAGATACCATTGCTAATTTCTACTAAGGGTTATAGGAGTCCTCTTGAAATGTCAATATTCAGGCCTCATCTCTACCACAAATCACAACCCACTAAAGCATGAGTCAGAAAGAGGGCTGTGAAAATATCTACAGACCCCTCGCATCCTGGACATAAACTGTTTCAACTCCTACCCTCAAAACGACGCTATAGAGCACTGCACACCAGAACAACTAGATACAAGAACAGTTTTTTCCCAAACAGTTTTTCCCCGAACTCTGCTAAACAAATAACTCCCTCAACACTATCAAACTAGTTACTAAGTCTACATTACTATTAATCTTCTCCTTGTTCCTATCACCCATCTCCTCCCATTTATGACTGCATGACTGTAACTTTGTTGCTGGTATCCTTACGATTTATATTGATACTGTTTCCTGATTGCTTATTTGTACCCTATGACTATCATTAAGTGTTGTACCTTATGATTCTTGACGAACGTATCTTTTCTTTTATGTACACTGAGAGCGTATGCACCAAGACCAATTCCTTGTGTGTCCCATCACACTTGGCCAATAAAAATTCTATTATCTCTCTAAGATTACATCACCTCTTAGATTCAGTGTCTAACAGTAAAGCCAAATTTAGGACAAAATTTATGAAAGTGTTTTGAAGTTTTAGCAAGATTATTATTGTTCAATTGCAGAAGATTTACCACACATGTTAAAGGCAACTAGTTCGACCTACTAAAGCATGATGACTTATATCTATAATACGCTATGAACATATGCCATCACAAACTAATAAAAGTACTGATTGACTTACTTTGTGTCCACAAAGATTGATTGTCTTTTTCCTATTTGAGAAAGATATTTTATTAGGCAGGCAAGCAGTATGCAGAGTCATAGGCACCAGCAGGTGCCAATCCATCTGATTATTTTACCGAAAGGCAATTTGTAAACGAACTCTGGGCTTTTTAATTAGAGAGTGAAGCAAACCGGCTAATCAACACCCAGTAATGACAAAATTATCACAGCCACACAAAAATCCCAGGATCTTTCTTTATTAAAGACCACATTTCGAAACACTTCGTTTCAAAGGCTTTCAGAGCAAGGAAACACATTACAGGTGGTCCTCGCTGAATTATCTTTGCTCAGCAAGCGTCTTGTCCAGTGTGAAGAACCAGAGCTACACGTGCAGAGTTCGAGCCAATTACTTTATTACATGCTGCCTATAATATAGGAATCTTCCCAGATTGGCAGCCTACTCGTGGGAGCAATTAGATAAGGCTCCAACTTGGAAAGTTGGACTTAGCCCTTTTCCGATTGTGTAGTGATTCTAGGCTAGCTCTCTGCTTGATCCCTCCTCCCCGCCAGGCTGGGGCCTTCCCAATACATTCAAAGTTATGGCCGTGCTGAACGAATGGTAGTTATACCTGGTCCCTGAAATTATGGCCACTGCGGTGCCCCACAGTCATGTGATCAAAATTCAGGTGCTTGACAGCTCACCCCATTTAATGACTACACGGCCACTTCACCACTAACTCTCCCACCAGCCTATCTCTCCCTCATCTCCGGCTTTCCGGCTGTCCTGCACTCAGCTGCCTCTGCTGAACCTGCCACTCTGTGATTTGACCTCCCAGTTAACTTTCTCTGGCTTTTGTCTTCCGCTATTTACAATACACCATTGGCATGGCCATCTTGAGGCAGCTGCACAAGATCTTCTTCCCCCGTTTCCACCTGGCAGTTTCCTCAGGAGACCTTAGGGATGGTGGAGTGCAAGGTAAGTGTTGTGGCCCACCAATGGCCAGCAGAGCTGGCAGCAGATTCGGACAGTGAGGAGGTTGGGGAGGAACGTGGGGCAGTCCTGGAGTCTGGGGAAGGCTCAGACGATGGCTCTGAGTCAGAGGCAGAGAGGGGGCCAAGGCCATCTGGTAGTTCTTTGCTGCCTTCGAAGAGGCAGAACAACAGCAGGAGCCTGTTCCCAGTATGTGCATGTGCAGAGCAGCCAGGAGACAGGAACAATTAAGGAAACAAGGTCGACTTGGGAGTAAGGCTTGGAGATGATTGGCCCCGCCCATAAAACATAAATAGAGAAGTGAACGGGATGTGAGCTTTTGCAGGAAGCAATTAGTTCATCTGGCCAATTCAAGATTTGAAACTTCTGTTTGTGACTCTGTGCCAAGTTTGGCCTTGCCCTGCATCTGGAAATTAGCTCTTTGGCAGTGTTCCACGTGAGATAGGTGGGTGTTGATAACCTTCCTCTGAGAGACTGTTTATCAAGCCTTGCGGACTGTAAATGAAAGTAATTTACAGCCGTATGAATTAAAGAGGTTTGCTGGGACTAAGTTTGTGCTGTTTAATTTCTAAGGAAGCCTAGGTCAGAACAGTACATATAGCTAGGACTTCATGCTGCACCACTGCACCAAGCAGCCTGCAGGTAGGTTTTGCTGGTATTGGGCACTTCTCCTCCGGCACTTGCAAAGCCCACTGGCCAGTTCACCGGGAGCGTTTCCGATGCGAACTATCAAGCGCATACTGGAGGTTCTCATGGAGAACTGGTCTGCAGGCTTCAATGAATGGGAAGCTGATAGCCCTTTCAAGGCTTTATTGAGGAAGGAGACAGCAAGCTGTGTCTGATGTGTGGAGCCCCAGCAGGCAGAATAGATGTGCACATGTGAATGCATGCATAGCGGGCTGAGACTGCCAAAGAGGACAGGCCCATTAGGAGCCTGGAGACCAGGGTGGTGGGAATGGCAGTGATCCCAGGACCAACAGAGCCCCTGCACTGAAGGATAAACAGATGACAAAGGTGAACTATGGGAAAAGGGAGACAGCAGGAGTAGTTGGCAGAGTCCAGGATGGCCAAAAAGGGCAAAGATTGGGGGGGGGGGGGGTGGCGGGGAAAGATAGAAGAGTGGGGGGAGTTGATATGGAGTTTATTATTTATTTATTTATTAATCAAATTTCTATACCGCCCTACTCCCGAAGGACTCAGGGCGGTGAGCAGCCAAGATAAAATACAGATAATACAAATATTAAAAATCCCTTAAAATTATTAAAAAATTTTGGCCGAAACACAGATTAAAACACCCAATTTATAAAATCACGAATTAAAAATTTAAAAGGGGAGAGTTGAATGAGGCAGGGCAGGAGAAGCGTGAGGGTCTCTTCTAAGTTACAGCCAGATATCCTTAGTTCTGGTTTTTAGGCTCTGGTTGTTGTTAAAAGACAGACACAGACTTCAACAGATAATTAGGACTACAGGAAAAATAATTGCAACAAGCCTGCCTTCCATTGAGCACCTGAAAACTGCACAAGCCAGAAAAAGGGCTGTGAAAATATCTATAGAGCCTTCTCATCCTGGACATAAACTGTTTCAACTTCTTCCCTCAAGATGATGCTACAGGGCATTGCACACAAAACTAACTAGACACAAGGACATTTTTCCCCCATGCCATCACTTTGCTAAACAACTAATTCCCACAACACTTATCTTACGCCCTGGGATGTCAAAGCACCTAGTAGGGCTGTATTACTATTATCCTTTTCATCTTTCCTATTACTTATTTCCTTAGCTTCTTGTGACTATAACTTTGTTGTTTGTATCTTATGATTTATGTTGATTGCTTTCATTAGTATCCAATT
Organism: Arizona elegans; assembly: GCA_022577455.1. Taxonomy (NCBI): domain Eukaryota; kingdom Metazoa; phylum Chordata; class Lepidosauria; order Squamata; family Colubridae; genus Arizona; species Arizona elegans. Next base: position 5,282,333 of record JAKOOJ010000030.1, read on the forward strand.
ATGATTTATGTTGATTGCTTATTTATATCCTATGACTATCACTGAATGTTGTATCTTATAATTTATGATGATTGTATTTTATGATTATGATCATCATTTAACACTTGTTGCTTATATGTACTCTGAGAGCTTTTGCACTGGAGACAAATTCCTTGTGTGTCCAATCACACTTGTCCAATAAATAATCCTATTCTATTCTGGTTGTGAGGCTTCTGGCTTAACAACCACAACTAGGCATACCGAAACTCCATTCCTGAGCAATGTGATCATGTGATGTTTCCAGATCCAATCTGGGTCAGTCACCAGGACCAAAGGTTTAGTCTTCCGAGCTTTTGGACTCGTGCTGGAGCCCATCCTCAGGCAACTTCTCTCTACTGGAATGTGTACTTTGGGCTATTTTAGGTGTAGTATTTATGTGGTGCCTGGTTGGCTGTGGGGTTTTTTATTGGTTGATTGGAGTGTTGATGGACAGTATTATTACCTGATGTTTCATCTAATGACCGCTTTGCTTAGCAATCAAAATTCCAGCCCCATTTAGATTATTAAAACAAAGACTCCCTGTGTTCTGTCCCTGTCCCACACATGCACCCCCACAGATGGCCCGGATTTAATAAGCCACACGACAAAATCTTTGAAGATAAAGCTGGCAGCAACCCAGTGGCTAGCTGCCAATTCAGACTTTACTCACACAAAACAAAGATTAGACTGCAAGCATTCCGATAAAGCAGGCAAAGTTTTCGCAATACAAGGATTAGTCCAAACGCAGTCCGACAAGGCAGGGAGAAGTCCAGTAACGCAGAGATCAGGGATTATTTCTAGTTTTTGCTCGTCACAAACTGAACCGGCCACCACACCCACATTTATACCCTGTGGGTTGTGGTCCAATGACTCAGCTAATCTCTGGCACGCCTTTCCCTCTGCTGCGCACGCTTCTCCCTGCGCCTCTGCCGAGGGTTCAGCCAGCACTTATCTCCTTCGTCGCTGTCCACCTGTGGCTGCGGGGACGTGCTTGGCTCTGGGCCTATCTCTTGGCCTTCGGTGTCCTCCAGAGGCATTGCCAGAGAGGAGGGTCCTGGAGAGGGAGGCCTTGCCAACTCCTCTCCCTCACTCTCAGAGTCTACATCTGTCAATAGCCCAGGTTCAGGCAACGGAGCCACAACACCCTGTACTTAAAACCGAACTAATAAGGCAACAAAACCATATTATGTCCAACAGCAGCAACACCAACAAATTAGTTCATACTGCATTCAACCTCATGGTTTCATAGATGGACTGTATAGTGTTAATATACAAAATTAAGACTCTAGGCCCGTCACTCAGAAAGATTAAGAGTGCTCAGATCAACTTCTAGAAAGGGCAGCCAGCTAGGAACCGAAAACCAAAGAACATTCTCAGCAATTCGTAACTCAGACAAGGGTGACAATCATTATATAATTCAAAGTACCCACAACTGGTATTTTAACACACCTACAGTCCACTGGAGCAGACAGCAAAACTGTATCCCAGCACTTAGCAAGTGCTTTTGAGGAAAATAATGTCTATTCTGGATGATTCCCCATGACTACATGAACTAAATATAGAGGCGATAATTTCATAGTAAGCCATTTTGCTACAATGATTTAATAAACGATCCCACCCGAAAAAGCACAAGTGGCATTTTGCATCGTTCAACTTTTGACAGAATTTCTCAGTGCTTTTTTGCAAAGTTATTTCAGCAAGAAGGAACCCATCAAAAAAAAAAAATCTTACTTTGCCGAACTATCGGTCTTCGCATTACTCACCCCACTGGAGAGGCGCCAACTGCAGGTGATCGAGGACAACCTGATTAAGGATCCCTTCCACGCTGGCCTCCCCTTCACGCTTCAAAGAGGGGTAAATGATAGTTAAGGAACACTGAAAAGAAATACACTCACACAGTCTTTCAGGGTGAATCTGTATACAGGATTTCAGAGGACGGAGATCAAAGTAAGAACTCAAGGTCCCACCCCAATGAAGTCTTCTTCAAATATTTTCCTTTGGGATGGGGAAAAAAGAAGCTACGGTAATTGGGAAATTTAGCCTATGCTGCTCCTAGAAGCTGTAGCCAGTGCTTGAACCAAAGAGTTTAGATAAGCTGTAAAGTGGTTTGTTTGTAAACTGTAATTATGGCTTAGCATGCTACCAAGTTTGATGTTTGCAGTAATCTGTTATTCCATACAGGACAGCTTAGTTGGATAAGCAATCTGTGCCAAAGAGAAATCTGAGTCGTGTTCTGTATTCTGAGTCAAGTAATCCAGATATCACAGGAAGGGGCGAAACTAGTCTACATCAAGGATGTGATCATTATTCAATCTTTACAATTACTGTGCACACAAGTCTTCCCCAAAATATGTGTTAGGCCTGCAATTCCTATGGAGCACGACAATGATAGAATAAAAGGCAAGGAGATTTCATGTCTTCCCACTGGCAGAAACTTTCCAAATTCTTAAATGTTCTGTAAAGTAGAAATACTGGAAAACTTGACTTAAAGTTGATTTTGTATTAATACGGGGAGTCCTCAGCTTACGACCACAATTGAGCCCCAAAATTGTTGCTAAGCGAGACAGTTGTTAAGTGAGTTTTGCCCCATTGTCACAGTCGTTATGTGAATCATTGCCCTTCTTAAAGTTAGTAAGACGGTTGTTAAATGAATCTGGCTTCCTTAGTGACTTTGCTTGCCGAAAGATCGCAAAAGGGGATCACGTGATTCCAGGACATTGCAACCGTCATAAATATGAGTCAGTTGCCGAGCATCTGAATTTTGATCATGTGACCACGGGGATGCTGCCACGGTTGTAAATGTGAAAAACGGGTCATAAGACAATTTTTCAATATCATCGTAACTTCAAACAGTCACTAAACAAACTGCTGTAAATTGAAGAGTACCTGCATTCCCACTTATTGACAATAATTGTAGAAATGCTGAACTAAATTAATTTAATCCCTCCATTTTTAAAGGAGCGGAAGAAGCTGGTGGTCAAATTTCATTTTTCCTTTCAGGTAATCTCAGCGTAACCCTTATTTGCAGACATCAACTAAATGATTCCACTGTCTCTATTGGTTCTCAGCCCTTAATCACTTGGCTATGCAGTTTGACCTCTGGCATTTAATTAAGAAGATGTTTCACTTATAATTTCCCAGAGGAATAAACACAGGTGAGCAAGTGTCCTACTTTAGCACCAGTAAATAAGAGTTTCACAAATAGAAACTATACTAACAAAAATGCGTGTAATGATTCATAGATCTATCAATAATTCTCAGATTTTATTTCCATTGTGAATTTTGCAATACGGAGGATCATTTTTTAAAAATTTGGTGCGTGATTAAAGGTAGAATCTGGGAGGCTGTGACAGGGGTGAAATGTTCCTGGTTCAGACCGGATCGCCCGATCCGGTAGCGATGGCAGTGGGTGGTTCGGAGAACCGGTAGCAAAAATTCCTGCGGCCCCCCCCCCCCCAACCATGCCCAGCTGAGCCACACGATCATCAGAGCCTTTTTTTTTTTTTTACTTTTCAAAGCATTTTTTCTACAACTTCTTCCGCCGAAAAAATGCTTTTAAAAGTAAAAAACAAAAAGGCTCTGATGATTGCGCGGCTCAGCTGGGATCTCAGAGGCTTTTCAAAGCATTTTTTTAACCACCTCTTCTGCTGAAGAGGTGGTTAAAAAAATGCTTTAAAAGTCTCTCTGACGATCCCAGCTGAGTTGCCTGATCGTCAGAGAGACTTTTCAAAGCATTTTTTAAAACGATCAGGCAACTCAGCAGGGATCGTCAGAGAGACTTTTAAAGCATTTTTTTAACCACCTCTTCAGCAGAAGAGGTGGTTAAACAAATGCTTTGAAAAGTCTCTGACGATCTCAGCTGTGTTCCTGATCAGCAGAGGCTTTTCAAAGCATTTTTTTTGCATTTGCAGAAAAAATGCTTTGAAAAGTTAAAATTAAAAAAAAAAGTTTGCCACGCCCACCCAATCACATTACCCCACCACCACCACCAAGCCACGCCCACAGAACAGGTAGTAACAAATTTTACATTTCATCCCTGGGATGTGAGTTCTACTCTCACCTTCGGCACAAATAAAGCCAGCTGGGTGACCTTGAGCCAGTCATTCTCTCTCAGCCCTAAGAGGCAAGAAATGGCAAACCATTTACGAAAAATACTATAGTGATTAGTCCAGGAAGTTGCCCGGAATCAACACTGACTGAAAGGCACCCATAAGAACATTCAGCTTTGGCACTACAGATAGTCCTCGACTTACAACAATTCGGTTAGTGTCCATTCAAAGGTACAACAGCATTGAAAAATGTGATTTATGACCATTTTTCAAAGTTACAACCGTTGCAGCATCCCCATGGTTCACGTAATTCAGACGCTTGACAACTGACTCATATTTATGACAGTCGCGGTGTCCCGGGGTCACATGATCCTCTTTTGCGACCTTCTTGCAATCAAAGTCAATGGAGAAGCCAGATTCACTTAACAAACAGGTTACTAACTTAACAACTGCAATGATTTACTTCACAACGGTGGCAAGTAAAGTCGTAAAATGGGGCAAAACCCACTTAAGAAATGTCTTGCTTGGCAACTGGGGCTCAACTGTGGTCGTAAGTCAAGGACTACGTGTAACTTGATTCCAAATGGAAGGTTCACAATGTATTTAAAAAAAAAAAATTACAAAACTCAACAAAATGGGGATCCAGACACTATCTACAGACCGAAACAAAAATACCAAAGAAATTGGATTCATTTGTTTAGGGCGTTTGCTCACTCTTTCTTCTGCATTAATATAATTTATTCATAGAGATTTCTGCTGCTATTGTTACCGCATAATAACCTTCCCATGTTTTTCCTACCTAATCCTTCCTTTGGGGTTTTTGATTCTTTGTTTAGTCATTTGAGAGCGTCAAGAAAAACTGCAGGTATACACTCGAGGGACATGGTTTCATGCTATTTAGAGACATGGTGTTTTGACAACCCTGGAGATGGGATAAAATACTTTTATCCCCACTCAACTATCATTAGAACAATTTTCACCGTTTCAAAGATATAATGGGCTTTCGAGAATCAACTGCATGATGGAGAATGATAATTTTAATGTCTGCGCTAAATAATCACCAATGGCAAAGTATATTTCAAACTAATAATGTCTGAAATTTAATTGAATAGTTAAAGTTTAATTTTCGTAGATGGTTAATGATTATTATCACAGTTTTATGCATTCCTTTCGTATGTGGCCATTCTAACCTTTCCCACCAATGTAGGAGACGACCAAGCTGGGCCTGAGGGAGGGGTCAAAGGCGTCATCAGTCTCGAGTCCAGTGTGAAATTCAGCCGGTTCTATCCGGTTCGGGCAAACCATTAGCACCGGTGGCGGGAGGCTCCGCCCACCCGGATGTTATCAGTTCCATTTTTTACCCTCTGCACACGCGCAGAGGTGTCACACGCACGCGTAGCGAGTGCACGCGCTCACATTGTGAACCGCTAGCGAAGGTAAGCAAGTTTCACCTTCGTGCCCACAAGACATCTAAATCCAACCCACCTTGAATTCTGTTGACTCATATCTACTGCCAATTTGCTTTGACTGTGTGCAATTCAGATTCCTGTAGGGAGCTTTAGCATTCATAGAACATAGACCAATAGAGTTGGAAGGAAGTCAGAGGTCTTCTAGTCTAACCCTCTGCTCAAGCAGGAGACCCTATATCATTTCAGACAAATGTCCAGTCTCTTTTTGAAAAGCCTTCAGGGATGGAGCATCCTCAACATCTGAAGGCAAGCTGTCTTAATTGCAATAAACCCATGGTCATTTGAACCCTCTTGCTTCCCAATTATTGCACCTGATACCAGCAATCTTATCTCCTCCAATGGTCTAACGGGGAAGGGGGGGGGAGTTTCAGGAGCTTTTGGCATTCTTCAATAGATACATTTAAAAATACATGAAAAACAGAAAAAGGGTAAACCCTAGAGCCACATCAGGCGTTTTTCTAAATTGTGGATTTTCATTTTGCATCTGAGTACAAGTGCTTTACTCTTTCAAAATCCCAGCCAAATTCCTTACCAAAATTGCCCTTTCGGTTGAAAAACTCCTCCACGCAGAGCACTAAAATCTGAACTACCTATTAAATATTTAGAAAATATTAATCAAACAAAAGGGCTGAAGAATATTAACCAGTCTAAAAATTGTCTGCCATCTGCTCCAACGCCGAATAGCAGAAACAACATTCTGCTCCACAGAAAACAGCAGATGCCATTAGCACATGCTACATTCAGATGTAGAAGCTTTCCAATATTGGAATTTGAATAGTTGAAAAAAAAAATTGCTAGAGGTTCTTATTTAAATAAGAACATTAAAAAATGTATTATTAGACACCTAGAAAGATATTCCCCTGGAGTGTGAAGGAGAAACACTATATAATGTTCCAATATATATCCCGTTTCCCCCAAAATAAGACATCCCCTGATAATAAGCCCAATCGGGCTTTTGAGCGCATGGCAATAAGGCCAAGTGCTTTTTTCAGGGTTCAAAAAAATATAAGACAGGGTCTTATTTTCGGGGAAACATGGTAGTGTTTTATCATAAGAAGCTGGGCAGAAGCTCTTCCTAATTATGATTTGTTTGTCTTACACACACAACAAGATTCCCACTCATTTGATATCAGGGACACGGACAAAATAGATCTGCAAAGCTACTCCAACCAGCTTGTCCATTCTTTCTACCTAAGCCAATTTTCTCTCACCGATTTCTGCTCTAACGGTTCAAAATAATTGCCTGCTTACTTATGATTTGTAAGAGCAGAAACAGGTGAGCGGCCAAATAAATTTTACATGAACCTTCTCCTTCAGAACTTAAAACCATTCATTACCTGAGCGGTAGCTAAATTTTGTTTTGCTGCAATGAAAGCAGGATATAATTGGTTAAAGATATATTTGTCTTGGGTTTAAACATTACTTTCAGTTTGATACACCTTAACTGATCATTTGTAGGGGATATAGCTGAGCCAGAACTAAAGAAGCTTCTTGGATGAGGAGCGAAATGTTTTCAAGGGGAAAAAAAAATCCAAGAAAGTCCAGTTGCTTTTGGAAAAAGCACCTTTGGGACAACCAACTCTTTGGGACAAAAAGTTTGTCTTTGTCCTCTTGTCTCTTCCCCTTTGTCTTGTATTTGGGACAAATACAAGACAACCAACTCTTGTATTGTTGTATTTATTTGTTTCATTCTGTTTTTGTTCTTTTGTTCTTTTTGCTGGTCTTTGACTTGAATAAACATTATTGATTGATTGAGACCGCTGAGATGGAACCCAGAAATTCCCAGGCTACAAAGAACTGTCATGTAAAGACAGCTGAGCCGCTGTCAAGCCTCCAAAGAATAATCAAGAAAGCCTCACAAAATCATCCTCTTCTCCTTCTCCTTCCCCCTCTCCCCTCCTCCTTTTTTCTTTGTCTAGATCAAACTTTAAAGTGCCAGAATGAAGCCACATTCTTGGCTTTGTTGCTGGCCAAAAATAAGTAATTATGAGTACATGTTTCTGGTAATAGGCAAGGCTCTGCATCTCACTCTCCCCACATTCACGATGCATGTTGTTATCTGCTAAGAGCCACCACTCGAGCGTATTGGTTTTGCCCTTAAACACTCCAACTCTCAGCCTATTCAGGATCCTCCAAGTAGTATAAGGGAGGTTGGATCCTTCAGCCATATCCTCCTCTAATGTTATACTTTGCTCAATGGTTTCCTTCCTCCATCTTTCACTTGATAGGTAAAGGTAAAGGTTCCCCTCGCACATACGAGCTAGTCGTTCCTGACTCTAGGGGGCGGTGCTCATCTCCGTTTCTAGGCCGAAGAGCCAGTGCTGTCCAAAGACATCTCCATGGTCATGTGGCCGGCACGACTAAACGCCAAAGGCACACAGAACCCTGTTATCTTTCCACCAAAGGTGGTCCCTATTTTTCTACTTGCATTTTTTACATGGTTTCAAACTGCTAGGTTGGCAGAAGCTGGGAGAAGTAGCGGGAGCTCACCCTGTTACATGGCACTAGGGATTTGAACCGCCGAACTGCCAACCTTTCTGATCGACAAGCTCAGCGTTGTCCCCACCGGGTCCCCTTTTCACTTGATAGGTAGGCCCTTTAGCTCTGCTTTTATTTATGACCCTTTTTGGTTCTTTTTCTTGCTCTCTCTTCATTTGGAGAAAAATTGGCTCTCCGTTTGTGAGAGCAAACTAAATCTACATTTATTCTAATTTGATACTGATTGTGGGGGGAGAGAAATCTCATCCCAAAGTTCAGAGAATTCCATTACGGCTACCTCTCGAAGTCACCAAGAGGCTAATCAAGTATCCACGTATATCAGATGAGTGGAAGAGAAAACCCTAGGATATAAACTGTGGAATGCAGATATTTAAAGGCTCAGAATTCTTTGTTTTGCACTGAACGATAAATGTTTGCATTTAAATGTTTGCACTTCATTACACGAGAGTCTTCTTCCAAATGAAATGCTGAACAATGATCAAGTGTCTGGAGAGCTGTAATTTACTGCCAACTATACTGTAGCCCATGGTCTCCCAACCTTCCACCGAGAGGCAATATATTCTAAAAAAATAGAGAGACATGTTAATGCTCAATATTGATATATGAAGAACCCCAAAGAATGTGTTGTGAAGGAGAGGCAAAGCAAAGGTGTGCTTCTAATCAATGGATATGTGTAGATGACTAGGCTGAGCTGGAAGGTGGGGTCACACATGTCATCAGTCTCGAGTCCCTTTGCACCCACAAGAGATCGAAGTCCAGCCCACTTTGAATTCTGTGGACCCTTATCTACTGCTGATTTGCTTTCATCGTTAATAGTTCAGATTCTTGTAGAGACTAGGGGTGACATGATAGCAGTTTTCCAATATCTCAGGGGTTGCCACAAAGAAGAAGGAGTCAAGCTATTCACCAAAGCACCTGAAGGCAGGACAAGAAGCAATGGATGGAAACTAATCAAGGAGAAAACCAACCTAGAATTAAGGAGAAATTTCCTAATAGTTAGAACAATTAACCAGTGGAATAGCTTGCCTTCAGAAGTTGTGGCTGCTCCAACACTGGAAGTTTTTAAGAAGAGACTGGACAGCCACTTGTCTGAAATGGTATAGGGTCTCCTGCCTGAAAAGGGGGTTAGACTAGAAGACCTCAAAGGTTCCTTCCAACTCTGTAATTCTGTTATTCTAACTACCGATTTCCTGCACTTGACACTATGCTTTCCATTAAAGCTATGTCTGCCACTTTTAATGCCTCAGGGGTCAGAGCAAAAGTATTTCTAGCATCTCTCTAATCATATTTCTTCTTCTTATATCCCATGGATTGCGGTCAGGAGTCAGATTCTATTTTCTTACTGATATTCTCAAAGGGACGTCTTAGAAGACTCGGAGTTATGCCAATGTTCATAAAAATACACACTACAGTTCTTCATTATTTAAAACATAAAAGCTGTGTGGAACGCTCAACTGGAGGGAGAAAATAAGGCGGCTTGAAAAGAAACCTAAAGAGAAATCTAAAGAGCCTTGGTGGCGCAGCAGACTAAAGCACTGTTAAGTAACATCAGCTGCCTGCAATTACTGCAAGTTCAAATCTCACCAGGCTCAAGGTTGACTCAGCCTTCCATCCTTCCGAGGTAGGTAAAATGGATTGTGGGGGCAATAAGCTGACTTTGTATAAAAAAGAACACCGCTTGGGGGGGCTGAAAGCCCTACTAAGCAGGTATACACAAAAATAAGAAGGCTATTGCTTAATGCATTGTAAGCCTCCTTGAGTCTCCGGAAAAAGGTGGCATATAAATCAAACCAATAAATAAACCAATAAATAAACCAATAAATAAACCAATAAATAAATAAATAAATAAAATCAAAGTGTTCGTTAAAATTAGTTTAAAAGTTTCTGATTATGTAAAATGCACCATTTTAAACCATTTCTTTTTCATATGCATTCCTAGAAATGAATTAACTTGAGAATTTCTGAAAAAAAAAGGATATAATTTTCCAGACAATGTCTAACTTGTTGTTGATCTCCAGGCTTTTTGCTTGCTTTCTCTCTTCTTCCAGCTGCTTTGGATTTGCATATTGTACTCTTTCACCGGGTGAGTCTGGGTAACTTTCGAAGGTGAATTTGTCGACTTGTATAGCCATGCTACAATTGAAAAGAGAAAGAATTTACTGGCTAACTTTTATGGGACGTTTTGCGGATCCCGCGGCAAAGATGCACCACCTCAGTGAAGTAACAGGAAACAGCGATGAGATGCATTTCTGCTAATACAGGCAGTTCTCGACTTAGGACTGCAATTGTGGTCACGTCGTTAAGCGGGTCGTCATGTGATCCGATTTTGCAATCTTTTTGATGGTGAGCCAATCTTCCCAGCACCTCCCACCCCCTCTCCTGAGTTCTTTACTGTTGTGGCCCGTCAGCTGCCAGCAAAGCTAGCTGCAGAGTTAGATGGAGGTGGAAGGAGGGCTTGGGCCTGCTTCGGAGCCTTTGGAAGGAATAGGGAATATTCCCTGTTGATAATGATATAAGGAAACAGCATCAGAGGCAGAGCCAGGGCCTTCCATCCTCCCTCAAGTGGAGAGGCAGCTGTCTTCGGGGCCTGAGCAGAGTGAGGGGGAGGAACAGATGAGGCCCATCCCAGATGTGCAGAGAGGAAAGGAGAGGAGAGCAAAGGAAAGCAATAAGCCGGCTCTCAGGGAAAAGCAGACGGAGACGCTAGCCAGCCCCTCCCTGGCTGGGGAATAAATAGGAGCGGTTTGGGAATAGCTGGTTGTCTGAGACAACCATTCGTTTCTACTATACAGAAAGCAATTCGGATTTCTTGGACAAACCCAGGTTTGTTGGGACTACTTACGTTTGATTTTTTTTTTTTTGTTTATCCCTGTGAATAAAAGACTTACTGCCCTGTTATCAAAAGAGGTTTGTTTTACTCACGAGTAAACATCTTATCACTACTTGCAAAGGCTGGGTCAGAACCCTTTACCTAGGATTCCCCACTTAATGACCCATGCATCTGGACTTAAGACGGCAACTGCACATGCCAGGATTTCCATCACAAAGCAATATGGTCACGTCATGTCCTGCTTTATGACCACATCACTTAAGATACAGAAAGTTTAACAATTAGAATTGTTAAACCGAGGACTGCAGTAAAGCGAAGAAGGGAAGAAAGGTGAAAAGCACCAAGGTGGATTCCTGCAGGTGCAGTTGTGTATTACACTGTCTTTCCCCCAAAAATATATTGTGATTTGTTTTATCCAGGAGTATCTGAAATTGAAGGGTTGGATTATAGACCAATTTGTCACTCTTTATCTCTGAGGAACCAATCTAGATTTTAAAGCAATTATCTAATAATTCTGCCTGATAAAAAGTGCCACTGGGCACTTTCTCATACCGGTAGACATTTCTGTAGTATTCATAAAGGACACCTCCAACAATTTCCTAGCTTGGTATTATAAAGTTTATTGGAGAGGATTGAAAAGATCAGATAGTAATTGCCCTCATCTGTCATAATCTCCAAGGTGGTTGTCCGGCAGCCAAGACATTATTGCAACGCCGGTGGAAATGTGCAAGAACCTGACAAACAATCTACTTGTATACCTTCTCAAAGTTAAGTGTCCTGCTATGCTTCTAAAAAGTTTGATGGTATTCTGATCCAGCTCCCCAAACACGATGAACCCTCTGTAGTTGAAGCAATGATTCCTTTATTAGGAGCGCCAGCAGCAAGGGTGAAACCAGCAGGTACTGACAGGTTCTGGAGAACCCGTAGCAGAAATTTTGAATAGTTCAGAGAACCGGCAAATACCACCTCTGGCTGGCCCCAGAGTGGGGTGGGAATGGAGATTTTGTAATATCCTTCCCCCAGGAGTGGGGAGGGAATGGGGATTTTGCAGTATCTTTCCCCTGCCATGCACATCAAGCCACGCCCACAGAACCGGTAGGGAAAATTTTTGAATTTCACCCCTGGCCAGCAGCCCCTGCAAAAAATTTTTCTCTCACTGCAGGCTAACAAGTCTGTCCGGCAGGGAGATGAATAGTTGCCTGCCACATCTATTCATCTCCGCCCCCTGCCTATTATCCCCAGAGCTAGGGTGGAGCTTCGCTAGCAGCGGTGGCTCTTCCGTCCCAAGGATCGGCCCATAGATTTCCACTGCTCTCCTCTCCTCTGCCTTCTGCACATCCACACATGAGGCACTGGACCCACCTGTCCCTCTTCTTCAGAATAGAATAGAATAGAATAGAATAGAATAGAATAGAATAGAATAGAATAGAATAGAATAGAATAGAATTTTATTGGCCAAGTGTGATTGGACACACAAGGAATTTGTCTTTGGTGCATACGCTCTCAGTGTACATAAAAGAAAAGATACGTTCATCAAGAATCATAAGGTACAACACTTAATGATAGTCATAGGGTACAAATAAGCAATCAGGAAACAAGCCACCTCCAGATCTGGGGGCTGTTGACTCTCCATCTGAGGGCTGACGGACAGCCCAGTCTCCACCTCTGTCTCTCTCTCTGCCAGTTCCATTCCCTCTTCCCACTCAGAGCTCTCAGGTTGCCTTGATGCTGACCCTGACTCCCACACCTCCTCATCTGATTCGGCTGCTGGAGGAGCTGGCGGCCAACAGGCCACAACAGATGGTGTCTTTCCTCAGTCCTTCATCATACTGTCAGAGCAAATTACACATGGGCATGTAAAGGACTGATAAAAAAATTAAGGATATATGAGTTTTACAGAATACCTCAGGAATGTAGTCTTCCCAAGGGAGATATTCTGATCACCATTCTTTAGGAAAATATAGGTGCTTTGAAATGTAGGTTTCTTGAAAAAAAAACATCGGGTATGCTTCCTACAGAAAAATGCTACCGTGTTTCTCCGAAAATAAGACCCTGTCTTATTTTTTTTGAACCTCGAAATAAGCGCTTGGCCTTATTTTGGGGGGAGATCTTATTATTTTGGGGCATGTGGAGCAAGACGGGGCTCCTCTTGCTGCCTTACCTGATTTCCAACTCTGTCTCCCTAACCCTAACCAGAGGAAATGGTGGGGACCGGCTGCACATGTGTTTAAATATTTTGGGGAGGGCTTACTTTCGGGGGAGGGCTTTTTATCTGGGGAGGTCTTATTTTTGGGGAAACAGAGTAAATTATACTGATGTTAAATATACTAGTTTTAGACTATATTAGTGTACACCACCTGTATGCCATGGATCCACTGTAATCTGTACAGAATACCAAAAATCCAATCAAGGTCAGATTAGGTCATCTTCATTCTTTCTTTGTTTTTAATTCCAGATTATCTACATCCCTAACTTCTATAATTGCTAGGGAAACCTGAATACCTGGAAGAAAAATAACTCCTATCACCTATTTTTTACAGTCCAAAATTTTTTGCAATGATACGCTGATGTCTTCAGTTAATGGATTGGCAACATGAAGAGCAATAAAAAGGTTAAGTATTCGAAGACCTGGATTTGATTCTGATCTTCCCAAATCAAGATTCTTATCTCCAACTAAGAGCTCCTTGGTGGTTCTGAAATTCCATTGAATAGGCCTATTTGCACAACCTGAATCTCATTTATAGCCAGACAAGACTTCTATAAAACTTCATTCAAAAATTTTGGTAGCATGTAGTTTTTTAAGAAGAGGTACCTTTTATTAGATTTCTATTTCTGGGATCTATATCTACGGTAACTCCCTTTTTACAACCCTGTAATCCCTTAATCTGGGGTAGAGTCAGGGCAACTGGATGGAGGTGAGCATTTAGTAGCTGGATGCCCTTCCTGACACCTAAGCGAAGTTTGCAGCAGATATTTTTTTCTCAGCACCCTAGGAGACAAACATCTGCTGCTATTTAGGATTGAACTCTCAACTTTCCGAGGGAGAGGCTAGCATCTTCACCACTAGGCCACCATACCGCTCAACCTATATCTATAGTAAGGATTATAAAAGGTCATCATTCTCAAGTCAGAGACTGAGGGGCTAGATGGGATTACAGATCAGTTGTATGGATTTAACTACCATTCTATAATTTGCAGTATATATTAGCCTGCAGTGTTGCAGGCTAATTCTGCCAACTGCCAGCAATTTGATTCTGACCAGCTCAAGGTTAATTCAGCCTTCTATCTTTCGGAGGTCAGTAAAATGAGGACCCAGATTGTTGGGGGCAATAGGTTAAACTGCTCTGAGTGGGCTGTAAAGCACTGTGAAGTGGTACATAAGTCTAAGCGTTATTGCTATTGCTTGGTCCATTTCATCCACAGCTCTGGCATTTTTACCCGCAAAATGACAATGAATGTTCATGGTTATGATTACATGAATTTCTGGATCATTGTATCTCAATTAACTGTGAAGGAATCATGATCTCATCACAATGATTAAAAATTGCCTAGAGGTCTGCTTATAAAAACTGTTAGCAAAATTGTAAAACCATCAGTTATGAAATTTGCCTTCCTGTAGTGAAGATAATTTAAGTTTTATTCATTACAACCCGAAGCCAGCATTTAAGTAGGAATCAAAAGAAAAACCCTTAGTCAGAATAGACACAAATACTAGGGATATATAGCAATCCATATTAAATCTTAAACTTTACAATGGATTTCCTGCAGAAGCTTTAATATTAGGGGGGGAAAACATTTTAAAAATTAAAATCTGAACTAATGCTAGAAATAATAGTTGGTCCTTGACTTACAACCACAGTTGGAACTGAAACTTTGCTCCCTAACTGATGTGGTTGTTAAGTACATTGTACCTTATTTTACAACCTTTTATGCCACGGTTGTCAGGCAAATCACATGGTCATTAAATGAATCTGGCTTCTTCCACTAACTTTGCTTATCAGAAGGCTCCTGGGAAGGTTACAAATGGCAATCAAATAACCCTGGGATGCTGTGATTGTCATAAATACATGCCGGTTACCAAACACCCAAGTTTTTATCACATGATCCAGGGGCTTCTGTAATAGTCATAAGTGTGAGGATCAGTCATAAGTGACTTTTTTCAGCACTATCGTTAACTTCAAACAGTCGTTACATGAGTGGTTTTAAATTGAGGGCAATTTATAGTTGCCCTAAAGCTTTTGCTTGATAAATTGTAATGGTTACAATTCATTTGTATTCTTGCTGATTTACATGGCTTATATCCTTTAAACCACTTTTCATCTATCAAGATATTATTTAATAAAAAAAGGTGATGCTTTATTGTTTCAGTCACTCAGCCTCAAGCAGTCCTTGTTCCTGGTTTAAGAGTACACAAAGGAAAGATTTCGTTTATTCTGCTGCCGATTAATTTTGTACTGATTTACTTGTATTATTCCTGTTGCTCCAGCACTAATAATAATGGTGTTTCAGAGGTCTGCCGAAGTGTAAAACCTGGAATTTTGTAATATATATCAGTAATATATCATCATTTCTTTTTTTAAAGGAGCCCTAGAATTGATTGGGTCGGTCACCTTACTAAAAAGCGTGTGATCACAATACTGTATTATTTGTTTGTTTGTTTTTTTAATTTGATTTATATGCCGCCCTTCTCCAGAGACTCAGGGCGGTTTACAATGCATTAAGCAATAGCCTTCATACTTTGGTATATTTTATACAAAGTCAGCTTATTGCCCCCACAATCTGGGTCCTCACTTTACCTACCTTAGAAAGGATGGAAGGCTGAGTCAACCTTGAGCCTGGTGAGATTTGAACTTGCAGTAATTGCAGGCAGCTGATGTTAATAACAGTGCTTTAGTCTGCTGCGCCACCAGGGCTCTTCTTGTTTGATCTTGAAGACCTACATACTACTCATATACTACTCTACTCATACTATACTACTCATATATACTATACTACTTATATATCTGAAGATTCTGGATAATGAGCTGCCATATTCAGTGATCTACTGAATTAGCTAGAGAGTAGCAGGCTCCTCTTAGCTGCTTTAGAGCTTTCAGTAATATTTCTCACTCTGTTATCAGTGAAGTCCTTCCAATCTGTCTACCTTGTAATTTGGTTCTGGAAACATGGTACAGGACATTTCTAGCCTGCCCAGCCCCAGAACTACTTTAAGGATACAAGTGGCATCATAAGTGTAACCTTTCTATTTAAGAGTACCTGTGGTGGGTTTGCCCCGGTTCAGGCGAACTGGGAGCGGCTGGAGCAGGAGGCTCCGCCCACCCGCCTGGACGTCATCACGGACGCTCTGCTCATTTATTTATTTATTTGTCAAGCATATATAAGATAACAGGTAAAAGTATAAACATAATTTGAATACATGAAAAGAGTAAGTAAAAAGGTATATTAGGACAGGGACACTGGTGCACTTATGCACGCCCCTTACAGACCTCTTAGGAATGGGGTGAGGTCAACAGTAGACAGTTGAAGGTTAAAGTTTTGGGGGTTTGGGGAAGAAACCACAGAGTCAGGTAGTGCATTCCAGGCATTGACCACTCTGTTACTGAAGTCAAATTTTCTGCAATCGAGTTTGGAACAGTTTACCTTGAGTTTGTATCTATTATTTGTTCGTGTATTGTTGTGGTTGAAGCTGAAGTAGTCATTGACAGGAAGGACATTGTGGCAGATAATTTTATGTACTATGCTTAGGTCAGACTGAAGTCGGCGTAGTTCTAAGTTTTCTAAGCCCAAAATTTCAAGTCTGGTGGCATAAGGTCTGGTGGTATTTTATTGCGGTTAGAGGAATGAAGGACTCTTCTTGTAAAATATCTCTGGACTCTCTCGATTGTATTTATGTCCAATGTGCAGTGCGAGTTCCAGACAGATGAGCTGCATTCGAGAATTGGTCTAGCAAATGTTTTGTATGCTCTAGTTAGTAGTACAATATTACCAGAGAAGAAGCTATGCAAGATTAGGTTTACAACTCTTAATGCCTTTTTGGTAATGTTGTTAAAGTGGGCTCAGGCACTTAGATCTTTAGAAATGAGTACTCCAAGGTCCTTGACAGAGTGAGGGTCATCTACAAGGTCATGTCCACTTAATTTGTATTTTATCTTTTCATTTTTTTTGCCAATGTGCAAGACAGAGCATTTGTTGATTGAGATTTGAAGTTGCCACTTGTTAGACCAATCTGATGAGCAGAAGGTTCTGCGCATGAGCAGAAGCGCCGTGCTCACAGTTCCGAACTGGTAGCAAAGGTAAGTGAAACCCACTACTGAAGTGTACCCTTTCTATAAGTGTAACTTTTACGTAAGAGCCATGGTGGCGCAGTGGTTAGAATGCAGTACTGCAGGCTACTTCTGCCGACTGCTGGCTGACTGCAATTTGGCAGTTTGAATCTCACCAGGCTCAAGGTTGACTCAGCCTTCCATCCTTCCGAGGTTGGTAAAATGAGGACCCAGATTGTTGGGGGAAATATGCTAATCCTGTAAACTGCTTAGAGGGGGGTGTAAAACACTTTGAAGCAGTATATAAGTCTAAGTGCTACAGCTATTGCTATTATTTGATTTCTCTATAAAACATGAACCAGGCTCACTTTACAGCTTTATCTTCAGCACAAGGGACACCTCTACTACTCTGCACAAATTTGAATTAAAAGCTAGTCATCCAAGTTAAAAGTCTGTCTCTTCCATCCTTACGATTGTTGAGAAGAGACTGAAGAATAAACTGCCAAAAAATTCAATATTGATTAATCAGAATGCACATTATTAGTGATATGGAAATTTTCTATGGTAGGGCACCATTTTTGCACAGTCAAAGGATATTGAAGAGTTAGAGATTGAAAATTACACAAAGACATATTACAATCAACAACATCAAGGCCAAAACCAACATTTAAGGAATTCTGAGGTCACAGAGAACTCGTCATCAAGACCTTGTTGTGGGCAATCTCTGTTGCACACAACCACAGCCACTGTTGAGACCAACAACGGAGATCATTAGACCAGCAATTTAAAATAAAATGGTCACTATCATAATAGCTTTATATAACCAATGGTGCAACTCAATTTGGAATGATCTTTATTGTTCTGAGGCCAGGACCTCAAAAAAAGGTCATAATCAAACTGGAAATGGTTCACTGAACTAGTCATCTATTCATCCTTGCTGCAACATTTGTTTGAAATTTTTTGTACGAAGAGGATGTAAAATGAATAAGATCGCTGAACCAGACTCCATGAAGCTCATCTTTTTCTAATGCGCTTATAATTCTTCTACCTCCTTTATTCATGCTTTTATCATTTCTGCTGTTGTTAAAGCATTTCAATTTGTTCACATTTTGCATGTTTTTCTGTATTAAATATCCACGTGACTACTTGTGTTTTATTTGGTTGTTTCAAATATTTTTCCAAAATTTGGAATTTACTTTCACCATGCCATATTTCAATGTACGTATGTACAGTCATGTGAAAAAGTAAGCACACTCTCTTTGAGTTCTCTGGTTGACCTTATCAGGACATAGTACAAATCATATGGTCCTTAGCAATTCTTAAAAGTAGGTAAATATAACCTCAGATCAATCAGAATAGAGTTGGAAGGGACCTTGGAGGTCTTCTAGTCCAACCCCCTGCTCAAGCAGGAGAACCTACCTGTGGGTAGGGTAGGGTAGTGTAGGATAGTGTAGGGAAGGGACCTATCAGTGATACCACATGTGATTTCATGGGAGGGAATTGGGTATGGTAATCAACTATAGCATCAACTCTCTCGCACTCACTAATCAGAAACAAAATCTATCCCACGTTTAGTAAAAACAACAGCATTATTTAAAATTTACCGTTTACTGCTGATCTATCGTTTTTCGCTATATTTAACAGGTGGAATATTAACACAGCTTAAAAATAGTAGCTTCTATGGGAAAGCTTCCCAATTAGTAGCATTTGCCACAATAACCTTTCTCAGAATAAATGCTATGTGTAAAACTGATAGAGTTACTATAGCAACTAAAGGCAATTTCAAGTCACCATTAATGAGAAATGCAGTATTTGTGTCACAGAAGAAATTGGATGCTGCTGTTAGCTGCCACTATTTAAAGAACGTGATACTTTTGTTCTATTCCAAGAAGCAGCACAGAGTAAAGGAGCTAGGAAAGACTGTTTAACATCTTTATAACAATCACACTGGATGATCCCAAAGAGAATGACATTAGGTCCTTAAGTTAAAGATGAGAAAATTTTCAATTTCCAGCTGTATCTTGAGTTGGTCTGTAGCCTGTCTGTCACATGTGCACATATAATAGATCCAGGAGTAAGCAATCCCAGTGAGAGTGATTGCTAGGGCTAGCAATCTGACACACAAACACAATATTTCAGGAGTCCTTACCCTCTGGCCTATACCCATCCCTCCAAGAAATTGTTTGTGTGTATGTGTGTGTGAAATATATTTATAATTAGAGAATTTTTCAATTGTCTCTGAAAATAGCAGGTAGCTTGCTATCAAGTATGATAAGAGAGAATAATGCTCCATTTTCAAAATTCATCTGATGGCACTTTTCAATAACAATCCTGTGTACTCTATTAAAAAAAAAAGGACAGGTAGTCCTTGACTTACATCCATTCCTTTAGTGACCGTTTGACGTTAGAACAGCACTGAAAAAAAATGACTTATTATCATTTTTCACACTTATGACCATTGCAGCATCCCCATGGTCACGTGATAAAAATTTTGGATGCTTGGCAACTGGATCATATTTACGACGGTTGCACTGTCCTGGGGTCACGTGATACACTTTTGCCATCTTCTGACAAGCCAAGTCAATGGGGAAGCCAGTGTCAGCTTTGGAAGCCATATTAGCACCAGAAGCTTCCACGCTGCCAACTCCATGCACCTGGGAAAGTGGGAGGGGGGGATTTAGAAGAGTGAATGTAGTTAGACATAATAGCATTCTTCCCTTCGGTCAAGGTCATGGTGTTAATGCATCCAGAGGAGGAGTGGTTGCAGGGATGGCTGTAGTTGGGACGGATGATGATTGGACCATGTGACAGACTGATGGGTGAAGGGGCTGGATTTGGGGTTTTGATTTACTGAGGTAAAACCCACAACCCTCAGATTCGGGTTTTCCCAGATGTGCCAGGTTACCTACTCTAATAAAATGGAAAGTTGAGAAATGCCTGCCTCAGAGTTTTTACTTGGTGTTGGGGACTTTCTGGAACGCTGACAGCCAGATTCATTTAACAATTGTATTACTACCATGTTTCCCCGAAAATAGTACTGGGTCTTATATTAATTTTTGCTCCAAAAGACCCATTAGGTCTTATTTTCAGGGAAATGCGGCTGTCAGGGCTCCGACGAATGTCCTAATTAACTGTACTAAAGCAGTACTAAATGTGTCTGTCTGGCTGACAATCTTAACTGGGGCTTATTTTTGAGGTAGGGCTAATATTATGAGCATCCGGAAAAATCATGCTAGGGCTTATTTTTTGATGGTGTTATTTTCGGGGAAACACAGTAGTTAACAACTCTAATGTTTCACCTAGCATCTGTGGCAAGAAAGGTGATAAAATGGGGGAAAATTCACTGAACAACTGTCTTGTTTAGCAAGAGGAATTTTGGGCTCAATTGTGATCGTGAGTGTACTCTAGGAAAACAGCTGATGCCAAGACATTTTAGTTTTCAAATGTTTACATGGATCAGTTTCCTATTTCTTTTCTGGCTTATTGTTTAGGGGAGTTTATTATTTTCTGGGAATGCACACGGGAGGTAAATTGGAAAAGCTGCCACTGCAACTGTATTCCATAGCCAGAACTTCACTTCCCAAGCTTCAGCTAATACTTTCAGAGGAGGTTTGTGGCTGTATTAATGCCAAAAGGGTTATATAAATGATAATAAATGAATACCCGACATGTTCTGCTGGCTGACAAGCATTTCAATTTCGAGACAAATGAAAAGAAAATCTCCATTAATGCGGAAGGGAGAATTAGGCACTTGGAAATTTGAAAATTGCGGGTTTCCTCAAGGAAACAATAATAAAATAACAACTTTTTGCTTTCTTTGATGTCCAGAGGCTGATTATACAGATCAGCCTAAATTTTCTATAGCCAGCACATTCTTTGGTTGCCAAAGAAACTATTTTAAAATGCAAACGAAAGAGCGGCATTTCATGATATGCTTCACCTCTTTTCCTACTTTTAATGACCTTTAATTATATACTTTGCCTATTTTCTTCCTGTCCCATTCCTCCTTTTATTGCTCACCTGCTTTTGCAGTAAAAATACTCTTTTTATTGTGAGAAAGGGAAGAGGCGAGTCCGTCAGGTTGCCACCAAACTAAAATTAAATCACTGGATTTTTAAAAGGAAAATAAGTCACTAAAGTGGTTGTTGAATACGAATTGTTATCAATTTGTCACTGTCACTGTTACAAGATAATCCAGACTATCCTAAAATGACATTTGTTTCTTCTAGGGAGAACTCTAGGATATCATGAGCTCTGGCGACGCAGTGGTTAGAGTACAGTATTGCAGGCTGATTCTGCCCACTGCCAGGAATTCGATCCTGACGGGCTCAAGATTGACTCAGTCTTCCATCCTTCAGAGGTGGGTAAAATGAGGATCCAGATGGTTGGGAGCAAGAGGCTGACTTTGTAAACCGCTTAGAGGGGGCTGTAAAGCACTGTGAAGTGGTATATAAATCTTAAGTGCTATTGCTATAACATAACTCAGGTTGACTCAGCCTTCCATCCTTTCTAAGGTAGGTGAAATGAGGACCCAGTTTGTGGGGGCAATAAGCTGACTTTGTATAAAATATACAAAAGAATGAAGGCTATTGCTTAACGCATTGTAAGCCGCCCTGAGTCTCCGGAGAAGGGCGGCATATAAATCAAATAAAAAAATAAATAAATAACTCTGTTAAGCTCTACTGTACTGTTTAGTTAACTGCAATATCACATGACATTTATATATTTATTTATATTTCACTCTTATTGTTTTTACAAATAAGTCAAGGTGGCAAACCTATCGAACATTCCTTCCTCCTCCGATTTTCCCCACAACAACAACCCTGTGAGGTGGGTTGGGCTGAGAGAGAGAGAGAGAGAGTGATTGGCCCAAGGTCACCCAGCTGGCTTTCATGGCTAAGGCAAGACTTGAACTTAAGGTTTCCTGTTTTCCAGTCTGGCGCTTTAACCACTAGACCAAGCTGTCTCTCACTGTTCTTATATAATTTTCTTTTCTTTTTTTATTTCTGGTTTTTCTCTAAAGTCATCCTCCATATATTGTCATCAGCAATATTCACACCAAACTTATGAAGATAGGTATTCCCCCTATTGAAGCCCTTATGCTTGGCCCAGATGCAGCCAAATCACTGATATTCCAGCGATTGGATGATATTGAAAGGCAACAGAATCTGGCATTTGGTGCAGGAGTATGTTCTCCATTTTCTCTTGGTATTACTCCCCAAACGCACCCCCCTAAATATCTCTGTGCGCTATCCTTTGTCAAATGCAGGTTGGCCTTTCTAAAGGCATGTTTTAATGTGATCCCCTCAAATGTCCTAGAAAGCAGGTGCTCAGGGGGTGTGAAATCCACCCACTGTTCATGTGACGGCCGATCTCCGGAATCGTTGGCTCACATCGTATTTATACGCCCCCATTATCGGGAGGTAAGGTCAGAACTTATTTCTCCCATTTGCCAAAGATTTCCTGGAACATCTGAAAATCTTAGCCTTCGCTTCTTACTCCAAGATACTGATTCTAAGATTACATTAAAGGTAGCAAAAATTTTTGCTGCAGTATTGGTATATAAGAGTCGGGGGAAGGGACGGGCTGGACCCATTGACTGAGGTCAGTCTCACTGATCGTCAGCGGTTGAGCTAGCTGGTGGTTGTATAAAGTGCCGATGTGTGGATTTTATGCAAGTTGCAATATAGCATTTTCTACCTATGTATAATTTTAATCGACCATAGTCCATATAGATTGGAGCTAAAAAATTTTATAACACATGAACTATGAGCTTGACGGAGTGGTTTTCTACCACTGATCTTGTTGTCGTTTTGCACTTCAGTCTGGTCATGTGCCAGCTACGTGCCTTGGTCTATGACCGCAATAAAGTATGCTGCTGTTGGATATTGTCATCCGGGGGGGGGGGGGGGGGATGCAAAGATCTTACGGAAACAAAAATCAATTCAACAAAATAAACTTTTCAAATTAAAATACCTTCTTTGGTATAAGTCTGGAGATACTATGAACTGATGTACCTTGAAAAAGAGGAGAACCCAGTGAAAAAAGGAAGTCTGAACTTACCGCTGGCATTCCCCAGCATGCAACACTAAATCTTCATTGTTCTTTGCGCTGATCATGAGTTCATGTTCCGTTGAATTGAACACATCAAGGAGCAAATGGCACTGGCGAGTACTATTTGGAAAATTAAAATAAATGTCCCATCAAACATATGGTAGCAAGAATTACGATCAAACGTACTGCACACTTTCATACAACCCATAGACAACCTATAAAATACAGAGTTCTTGCACTATTGCACAGTTTCATCATTGAATGAGACTGTGGTTATCTAAAAAAAAAAAAACATTTTTCCCAAATAATTTACCTATAAAGGGGGAAAGGTTGCTACAACTATGATGTTGAGAGCAGATTACTCATATTTTTCGGAATATAAAACGCTCCGGAGTATAAGACGCACCTTAGTTTTTGGGGAGGAAAATAAGAAAAAAAAATTCTGCCTCTGCCTACCAGCATCCATCAGTATTCATCTGACTAGCGTCCTGTCAGTGTGTGAGACAGTTGAGGGATGCTTGGAAACCGAAACAGTATTTACTGTGTGAGCAACAAGGAAGGAGACAGCAAGGAGCCTGGGCGTGGCTTAGCTCTGCAGCTCTGAGTCTGTGCTGAGCTCTAAACTAGTCTGCTGCTCAAAACTGAAACTGAAACTCCTCTCCTCTGCTTGTGTTTTGCTTGTATTTATTACCACATTGGAAAACCTGCTTTTGGGATTGTATATTTACAATCCCAAAGATTGTGTTATATTATATATATAAAGAGAAGTTACTGAATCCTGCTTGTGTGTGCTTTCTGGATGTCATTGCTGCTGCAAACTCTGAGTCCTTGCAGGAAATAGCAAACAGCCAGGTCAGCTTCAGCACATTATTGCAGCCTGATTCAGCACGAGCAGCTGATTGGTGGATGAATCAGCCTCCTGGAATAACCCCAATCAGCTGTTCCAGGCTGCAGGGATTGCCACAGACCATTGCAGCCTCCGTGCCTCGCATTTTTGGCTACATTCGATATATAAGACACACCCAAAATTTCACCCTTTTTTAAGGGGCTCCCCTTGAAGAGCACCCGGAGGCTCCAGCTGGTCCAGAATGCAGCAGCGCGGGTAGTGATGGGAGCAACATGGCGCTCCCATGTAACACCGCTCCTGCGCGAGCTGCACTGGCTCCCGGTGGTCTTCCGGGTGCGCTTCAAGGTGTTGGTTATCACCTTTAAAGCGCTCCATGGCATAGGGCCTAGCTATCTCCGAGACCGCCTGCTGCTACTGACAACCTCCCATCGACCCGTGCGCTCCCACAGAGAGGGCCTCCTCAGGGTGCCATCAGCCAAACAATGTAGGCTGGTGGCCCCCAGGGGGAGGGCCTTCTCTGTGGGGGCTCCCACTCTCTGGAATCAGTTGCCCCCGGAGATAAGGAGAATCCATGACCTCAATGCCTTCCGTCGTTCCCTGAAAACCCATCTTTTCCAGCAAGCCGGGTTGGCTTAGAAGAAATTTTTAAATTTTAAATTTTTTAATTAGTTCGTTATTCTTAACTTTCGGCCCAAATCTATATATATTTTTAAATGTTTTAATATTTGTATTCTATGTTTTTTATCTTGGCTGTACACCGCCCTGAGTCCTCAGGGAGAAGGGCGGTATATAAATTGGAAATTAAATTAAATTAAATTAAATTAAATTAAATTAAATTAAATTAAATTAAATTAAAGGGGGCAAAAAGTGCATCTTATACTCTGAAAAATATGATAGGTTTTCTAACTTTCCTTTCTGTGAGATGGGAGTCTCACTTAAGATCAATGTCATCCCCTTGGAGACAATGAGATTACTTACTAGGCTACTTAAAAGTATTTTCCCTCATACTGCATATTAATTATTGTGGCAAGCATACATTTATTTGATCCCAAACCAAATTTCAACTTATCCTCTACACAAATGCTTGTGGCATCCTGGCCAAATGTACCAGAACTACACCAGTCCTGTCCCAATATAGAGCAGGGAATACTGCACACGGCCAAGGAGCTGATATGAAGAACTGCAACCTAACAGGAGTTGATTATACCATTGTTCACCTTCAATAAAGAAATACTTTTCTCAATAGATGCAACTTACCTTGTTGCGGGCAAGGTACTGACACGTGTGAAGAATACAGATGGCTCAACTTCCACATGAAGTCCCAGGGACAAGTTCCTATAATATCCCTCAATATGTCCAGGACCTCCTGAGTATCTGAAATTCAAGATGGCTTCCAGCATCTAAAAATAGAACAGTTAAAATATTAAATCTATTTATTTCTGCCATGGTGCTATTTATTTATAAATTGTTCCGATAGCTTCAAATGCTTAACCCAAACATGTTAAGTGTCTAATTACCTGTATAACATGATATACACATCATCAAATGCACAAGTTCAACATTAAATGTATACTATACAATCTATGGAGACAACCAGGCTGAGCCCGAGGGCGGGGTCAAACACATCATCAGTCTTGAGTTCCTTCCCGTCCACAAGAGATCTAAAATCCAGCCCACCTTGACTTCCATTAATTGTTATCTACTGCCAATTTGTTTGGCTGTTAGTAGTTCAGATTCTTGTAGAGAGTTTAAACTTCGGAGTTAAAGCAACTTCTGACTTCCTGCTGGCTTGATTATAGCTGATAATCTTTTGGATGTATTCTGTATGTTACTCCATTTGAGGTACCTTGGTTCAAAAATTGTTGCCCTATAGTGCGCTGTTTCGGTCCAATTAAAGGTTACAGACACAAAGGTTTTAGTAGGATACAGATTTGTTTGTTAAAATTTGACACCCATCTCACGGTGACTAATGTGGGAGGTTTACAAGAATAAAATGGATTTTCAAATGTAAGCATGACAATAGCAAAGGACTAAAACAAGAATAATAAACAATGGAAGTACAATAGTATGAAATTAAAAAGATGGGTGGAGGTGGACTAGAAAGTGCAAAGGGGAGTCAGCAAGTTAGTCTAGCAACCACCTCCAGCGATATGCTCCTCTATTGGGTCCCCAGGCCAACTGGCACAGCCAGATCTTTAGGCCTTTGCAGAAGGGTAGGAGAGTGGGGAGAAACCACATCCCGAGGGGGGGGAGACAGGATGTTCCAGAGGGCACACAGATATGAACGTAAGCTAATCAAATGATATTCCAATCAGTGCAAACCTGCATACGTCCACAGGGAGATGTAGTTAATTAATTATTTTTAGTTTAGATTCATTTCAGGTAGTTTCTCTGGCTGGTCAAATATGAATTCACAGAGCTTTAAAAAGTCACAATATACTGCAACAAAGTGCATTTGCAATCATCACCTCCATTATTTGCAATGGGACAAAAGCTGAATTTATTTAATTCTCAGAAAGAAGAGGATTGACCATTTCTCTGCACCCCTATGGAGAAAGTACAGAAACCTGGAAAAGTTGGAGCTTCAATCCTACCCTTTGCCCTTAATAGTTTTACAAGTTATGTATTAATACATAGTAGTTTGTCATGGAAGCGACTGCCTGCAAAGGTTCCTGGATTGGGGCTGAAAGGAGAAAGCAGAAGCAGTATGCTCCGTCCTATATTTGGGTAGACCAGGTTGTCCCAATAGACTGGTCTCACCAGAAAAACACTTAATCTCCCCCCTGGTACAGCTGACAAAGTGAGGAGAGCCTGTGACCTAGAGGTTAATACATCTGCTTAATATGCAAGAGGCCTGGGTTTGAATCCCAGAAGGGTATGGCTATCTGATTAGAGCTAAACAGCTTGGAATAGCTATACTAGTCTCCCTTTATTTCTTTGTTGGTAAAATTTAAATTTAACATGTATTAATACAAGTGCTGTATTAATACAGTAACTATCAGATCACATCGCCATTTTTGAGGAGGAGAGCCTATGGCTTCACTGGATATAACTTAATTCTTTTTGCCTTTTGGATACTTGGCAATGGACAGAAAGTTTAGTTCTAGACAATAATAAAAATATTAGTAAATGAAAACATCCAATGTATTTGAATAATAAATCTTCAAGCTAAGCTCACATCTATCCATGTACTTTTCTTGGTGTTATTCATGTGGAAGACTGCCAAATTAAGAAAGATTTTTTAAAAATAACAGTTCCAGATCATTTATTTAAAGCAAATTTGCCTTGAAGCTAATCTGTTACTTGTGACAGTGACAATTGTGTCCAATTTTGTAAAACAGGCAAAAACGCTTGTCTGATCTGTTGTTTTGGAGTCTAAGACTTAAAGTCAAACTATATATGATGTCAGTCGATTGTTTAAATCAACCCCAACATTTACATTCTATTTCATAAAAGTCCCAAGCAGGAACATTTTCCCTGTCCAAAGCCGATTTCTGCTGAGACTCATCTTCTATCTGGAAAATATTTCCTATCGCAGAGGTGCTGTCTCCCATAAACAACTGTCAGAGGTTAAAAGAAGCCAAGAGGAAAACATTTTCAGAAGTAAAACCGGTCTAATCTGCAGTAGAAACAGACGCTAAAGTGAAACGAAACCACTTTTCTAGCATTTAAGTAGATGATGAGACACTCAATGCTCTCCGTTAAACTCAAGTGGGAAAAGTATACAAATTGAAGGTCCCAAAGGTGCTTTGATTCTCAGTCATCCAGGTCATGGTTGTCCCAAAGGTGCTTTTTTCAAGCGGCAACTGGACTTTCTGGTTTTTCCTTGAAGATGTTTCGCTTTTTCAGCTCTGACTGGATGGTGGGGAATGGAAGGATTTATACTTCTTGAAGACAGCTGGTCATTTGTATTTTTTTAGAGAGTTGTTGAGGTCACCTGGAGATTTATCTGGGTCATCAGGGTCACCTGAATTGTGAAAATAGGTGTGGCGCCTTCTTGAACTGCTGAAGGGACTGTGTTGTAGACTGGAGATGGATGATGTTGTATCCCTCACCCTCTGTTGAGAGAGGGCTGTTCAATTTTGACATAGATTGCCTCTTTGATGACATAGGTAAATCTCCAGGTGGCCTCAATGACTCTCTGAAATGATGCAAATGACCAGCTTTGTCTGCAAGGAGCATAAATCCTTCCATTCCCCACCATCCAGTCAGAGCTGAAGAAGCTTCTTGGATGAGAAGTGAAACATCTTCAAAGAAAAACCAGAAAGTCCAGTTGCCGCTTGAAAAAAGCACCTTTGGGACAACCATGACCTGGATGACTGAGAATCTTCGCAGACACAAATTGAAGGACATCATTCTAAACGCGTCCTCATGTAAAGTTAGGAACCAACAAATGAATTGAGTATGGTGACAATTACCCAAAGAAAAGCAATACAGGGAATCTTCAACCTACAATCATTCATTTAGCGACCGCTCAAAGTTACAACGGCACTGAAAAAAAAACTGATTTATAATCAGTTCTTCCACTTACGTCCCTATGCAGCAACCTCAAGGTCATGCGATCAACATTCAGCTGCTCGTTAAAAGACCTGTACTTATGACGGTACAGTGTTCTGGGATCACGTGATCTCCACTGTGATCTTCCGAACCAACTTTCGACAAGCGAAGTCGACAGGGGAAGCCAAATTCACTGAACAACTGCACTGATTCTCATAAGAACCAGAGCAAAAGAAGGTCGTATGATAGGGCACCTTTAACGACCGCCTTCCTCAGCAACAGAAATTCTGGCCTTGATTGTCATCCTAGGTTGACTTCCTGTACTTAACAAATTCATTTTCCCTTTAGTCAGCTAGTAAGTGATATTCACTCTGAAATACATCAAGAAAAATGCACAACAAGGAGGAGAAAGAATCCCCAAATATATGGGGACCCAGATGAAATCCACCTTCCCTCAGCTGGATTTTCCTGTAATCTGAATATTGGGTGAAAAGAGCTTTGGATTCTAAAACCCAAATAAAATAAAATATTGGATGGGATTTTTTTTTAGAATGCCATTTTTTAATTAATTTAATTTATACATTGTTGAAAACCAGCCAAAACTTGTGGAATTGAGAATATAAATTATGTACTGTATTGTAAATATTAATTAGTTAATTACATTTGACTTCAGATGCTTTGATTACAATTATTGTCATCACTTCCTGCCCTCCAGATGTCTAATTACATTTTTATAATTACTGACTTTGGATCATATTGGTTGAGGATGATGGAATTCTTAAAAAATACAAGGCTGAAGAAAATTGCCTTCTCCATCAATATATCTCCAAGGCATCACTGGTGTAGTGGTGAAGGTGCTGGCCTAAAAACCAGGAGACGGTGAGTTCCAGTCCTGCCTTAGGCATAAAAATTAGCTGAGGGACATTGGGCCAGTCACTCTCTCTCTCAACCCAACCCACCTCAACTGGCTGTTGTTATGGGAAAGGGAACAGGATGAGGAAGGAACATTATGTATGTTCACTGCCTTGAGTTGACACACATACATGCCAAATACACAAACACACTCATCATCATCATCATCATCATCATCATCATCATCATCATCATCATCTTTTAATGAGCCAATAATCCCTTGCAGGGTGGACTCTGGGCAACCGAATGGGGCTAGCAGTGTTTTAATGGCCGGATGCCCTTCCTGTCACCAATGTGGAGTTTTGTTCAGATAAATTCTCAGTGTGCCCAGAGAGAGAAATATCTATCTCTACCTAGGATCGAACTCACAGCCTCCTGATAGTGAGGCGAGAATTCCACCTCTAGGTCACCGCACCATTCCTACACAAACACACACGGTTTAGATAAAGAGGTTTTTTTTTTGTTTTTTGTTTTTTTGCTTTAATTTATATGCCACCCTTCTCCGGAGACTCAGGGCGGCTTACAATGCGTTAAGCAATAGCCTTCATACTTTTGTATATTTATACAAAGTCAGCTTATTGCCCCCACAATCTGGGTCCTCATTTCACCTACCTTTGAAAGGATGGAAGGCTGAGTCAAACTTGAGCCTGGTGAGATTCGAACTTGCAGTAATTGCAAGCAGTAGATGTTAATAACAGTGCTTCAGTCCACTTTACTACAGGCTCTTTGCGGTGGTGGTGGTAAAGGAGGAGGAGGAGGATGACGACTGCGGAGTACATGGTGCTCTCTGAACTTGGTGGCTTTCTTGCAGACATTTCATTACCCAACTAGGTAACATTATCAGTGTTAAAAGATAGTGAGGTTTGTAGAGAGGAGGAGGAGGGGGAGGAGGAGGAGGCTAGGTAGCTTTACTTTGAACATCATACATCATGCTTTATCTTTAACACCATCAAAAACAACAGCTGCCTATTCCAGGTCTTTGGGAAGAATTTAACAGTGAATAAAAACGCCAAATAAGACTAAACCTTTGGCTGACCAGCCATCATAGCACTAATGTAGAAATCCACTGGACTCCATTCAGTGCTTACAACCTCAAAGCACTTAACCTGCCCTTCCCCACTGTCTCGCATAAAACTGGCATTCTGGCGTGTTGATGGCTTTGTTTGGTTTTTCACATGAATTACTTCAGTTCCCACCCCCCGCAAATCTTGAAATTAAAAATGTCATAAAAATGGAACACGATATTCGTGAAAAGGGGGTTAGAGGGGTTTTTTGAGAAAGAAAATTTGGATCCGAGGTGGGGAGGGCAGAGAACAGCTGCATTTTTCTACAGCTCTTCCTATTGTCAAGACCTCAAGGAGTAATGGTTACCTGCAGTGAGATAAATTTACAGCAAAAGTGTCCATGATCTTACTGTGCTACGTCCATTAACCTTAATGCAGACTTCACAGCTAGAGGCCCATTCACTGCACCGAAAGCACATCTAAAGTGCAGCATAGAACATGATAGAAAATATTATTAAATTGGTGAATGGTGGTTTTTTTATTTGCAATATACCGGTAAACTCCATGAATGAATGACTTGGGTGGAAAACAAGACAGAATTCCATCACTTTAATGTAAATGTAATGGCTGTGAAAGTTGGACCATAAGGAAGGCTGAGCGCCAAAGAATTGAGAAGCCTTTGAACTCTGGTGCTGGAGAAGACTCCTGCGAGTCCCTTGGACTGCAAGGCGATCAAACCGGTCAGTCCTAGAGGAGATCAACCTTGACTGCTCTTTAGAAGGCCAGATCCTGAAGATGAAACTCAACTACTTTGGCCACCGAATGAGAAGGAAGGACTCATTGGAGAAGAGCCTAATGCTGGGAACAATTGAGGGCAAAAGAAGAAGGCGACGGCAGAGAATGAGGTGGCTGGATGGAGTCACTGAAACAGTAGGCATGAGCTTAAATGGACTCCAGAGGATGGTAAAGGACAGGAAGACCTAGAGGAATGTTGTCCATGGGGTTGCAATGGGCCGGACACAACTTTGCAACAACTTTGTAAAGACCTAAACCTGAAACCTTGAGGGTGGGACATGAATGCTTTTTCTAATTCAGTGGGCCCCAATCTTTTTGGTATCAGGGACCAAGAAAAACAAATTTTCTACGGACTAGCAATGGGGTTGAGAAAGGGGGTTGATTTCATGCGCTACTTAGATCCTGCGCATATGCAGATGAAGCTTCTCTCGCTTGCACAGCCTAGTATCTAACAGTTGGTTGAGGACCCTTCTTCTAATTGACTGGGGGCCCTGAGGCAGAGTGTCTCAACAGCATACACAGTCTGGGAATCCAAAATAAAGCATCTTATTTAGATGGCTGTCCAGCCTTCTTATGAACATGAGTCCATCATCCTACTGGTCACTGGTTCCACTTAAAGACCGCTGTATTTAGAACTGGTTTTTTATCATTCAACTGGTTTCTAGGGCTGTGCGAGTATGTTGGGTTTGAGGCAGTGGTGGAATTCCAATTGTTTTACTACCGGTTCTGTGGGCGTGGCTTGGTGGGCGTGGTGTGGCTTGGTGGGCGTGACAGGGGAAGGATACTGCAAAATCTCCATTCCCACCCCACTCCAGGGGAAGGATGCTGCAAAATCCCCAATCCCTCCCCACTCCTGGGGGAAGGATATTGCAAAATCTCCATTCCCTCCCCACTGTGGGGCCAGCCAGAAGTGGCATTTGCCGGTTCTCCGAACTACTCCCAAAAAAATTTTTTTTTTAATTTGATTTATATGCCTCCCTTCTCCGGAGACTCAGGGAGGCTTACAATGCGTTAAGCAATAGCCTTCATACTTTTGTATATTTTTACAAAGTCAGTTTATTGCCCCCACAAACTGGGTCCTCAATTTACCCACCTTAGAAAGGATGGAAGGCTGAGTCGACCTTAAGCCTGGTGAGAACTGAACTCGCAGCAATTGCAGGCAGCTGGATGTTAAATGCTGCCTTAGTAGGAGGCATTAGCCTGCTACGCCACTCAGGCTCCTTTCCGCTACCGGTTCCCAAGAACCTGTCAGAACCTGCTGAATAGCACCCCTGGTTTGAGGCACCAAATGGGTTTCAGGTCAAGGAGGGAGGGCAGGGTGTACTTGCCAGCTCTAACCTGACTTCTTTCAGCATCTTAATATTGGTTTATGTTGGGTATCTATTGTTTGTCTGTGGAGATTCTCAATCATCCAGGTCATGGTTTTCCCAAAAGTGCTTTTTCCAAAAGGCAACTGGACTTTCTTGGCTTTTGTCTTTGAAAACGTTTTGTTTCTCATTCAAGAAGCTTTTTCTGAAGAAACTGAAGAATCTTCTTAGATGAGAAGCAAAACATGTTCAAACAAAAACCAAGAAAGTCCACTTGCCTTTTGGAAAAAGCATATTTGGGTGTCTATTTCTTAAAAATATACTGATGGAGTATACTGACAGGTGGACAGTCAATCAAATATAATGGGTGTTGCTCAACTTCAATGAAGATACTCTCTACCTGACAAGTACCGTGTTTCCACGAAAATAAGACCGGATCTTATATTAAGGTTTGCTCCAAATGACGTATTATGGCTTATTTTCCAGTTAGGTCTTATTTTCGGGGAAACATGGTACCTTTAAAACTTGGTGTTGGGGGAGACATTGGAGTGGGAGGGGGACGGTAAACCATCTGGGTTGTTTTAGGATTCTGTCCCAAAACATCACTTGTGGGTAACCCATTACAAAAGTACTTTACCAATAACACCAATAGTTATAATTTTCGTCTGCAACTGGTTTGCCCAGCCTAGTGTTCCCTTCTTGGCTTATCTCTGTCTTTTTTTTTTCTCCTGGACTGCTGAGGAGACCTCCAACATTCCCAAAGCATCTCTCTACTCTGTACTTATTTGTGTGTGTATGCATTTCATAACTCTGCAAAACAGGATACGGCAAAAATCAGCAAAGGCAAATTTGTCGCTGTTTCTGAATTTACAGAAAAATGGGCATAAGGCTTCCTAAAATTCATGAGACCAGAGCAACTGTCCAATATATTAATGTTACCAGATATAGCACTATTTTTTATTTTTTATTTTTGCAGATCAAAGCAGCCAGACCGCAACATTTGACGAATTAATTTTTGGTGCCACTCAAACACAAAAAAAGTAGTTTTGGAAAAATGAATACCCAGGTGAGAAAGATATTCCACCAGCATGATGTCTGAACTACATTCTCTGAGGAAAAGATAACAAAGGAATGTTATCCCAAAATTGGCAAAGAAAGGACACTTGGAACATAGCTAGACTTTGCAAAAATCAAGTTAAGAAAAAATCAACCCTATAGCAAGGGTGTCAAACTCTAGGCCCGGAGGCCAGATCCGGCCTGCGGGGTGCTTAGATCTGGTCCACAGGGCTGGAAACAGCAAACGACCAGCCCATGGTGCCTCTGCCAATGAAAGCAGAGCTTGCAAGGGCTGCAGGCGGCCCTCCCAAGCTCCGTTTTTGTTGTGGCTCTGTTACCTGAGCCTGTGTCATCGGCAGGAGAAGACTCCAAGAGTAAAGGAGAGGAGCTGCCACGGCCTCCCTCTCCAGGACCCTCCTCTCTGGCAATGCCTTTGGTGTCCGCCAAAGGTCAAGAGATAGGCCCGGGGCCAAGCATGTCCACGCAGCCACAGGTGGACAGTAATGAGGGAGATGAGTCTTGGCTGGATCCTCGGCAGCGTCGCAGAGATAAGCACGCGCAACAGAAGAAGAGGCATGCCAGAGATTAAGCTGAGTCACTGGACCACACCCCACAGGGTATAAAAGGGGGTGAGGTGGCCATTCAGACTCTGTGATGGACAAAACTAACTACTATCGAGTCACATTGCATCTTTGGAAACAACATTATCTGCCTTGGATTTAATTACGGACTGGACTTGAATTACGGAATTCTTGAACTGTGTGTATTTTGTTTATGAGTAAAGTCTAGGCAAGCAGCTACTGGGTTGCTGCCAAGCCTCTTATCGAAAGAATTTGGTTGTCTGCTACTTTATTTAATCCCCGGCTGTCTGTTTGTGTGCGTGTGTGAGACGGGGACAGAACAGTTTTCACTGGAGTTGCAGGAGGCCGTTGCAGGCAAAAACAGAGCTCAGGACCCCATTTTTGCTGCCAGAGCTCTCTGGCCACCACAGGCGCCCCCGACACGAGTGATGTTGAGCTGTCCATGCCCATCCTGGCCACACCCACTCCGCACCCCCACCCCCCGAGGTCAAACACAACCCTGATGCGGGCTTCAATGAAATCGAGTTTCTGCCCTATAGAAACTTCATGCAATGTCATTATCTCTGTGGGCATCTCAACTGTTTAAAATGTAATAAGCCGTGATGAAGACCGAATGTGAAAAAATAGCTGCTTTTTAACATATCATGTTTTCCCCCAAAATAAGACATCCCCTGATAATAAGCCCAATCGGGCTTTTGAACCCATGGCAATAAGGTCAAGGGCTTATTTCAGGGTTCAAAAAAAAAAATATATAAGACAGGGTCTTATTTTCAGGGAAACACGGTATCTATTCCTCCAAAAGCTAAACAAACACGCACAGATTGTCCGTAACTTCTCTAAAGCTACTTGAAACAAATGATATGATTTACCAAAATGCCCTTTGCTCGGCAGCGTGACTATCTGTCAAATCATCTAATAAATCTGAGGCTGCTCCGATCTATGCAAAACAACATCAGAGGGTCTGTTTCTGTTCTAAGTGCTTAAAATAGTTCTCTATTTAAAGCAAGCCTTCAATGAGGTTAATTGCCCTTGAGAGCTTGAACGGGAGCTGTGTGCTGACCAAATGTTTAGGGGCACAATTACTCACAATGGTTCTGCCAAGCTGTGAAGTTTTCTTTTAAAAAGGGAGGCATGGAAAGCAGAACTTTAGCGACAGCATGTGTACGAGGCCACATTCTATGAATGTCCTATCAGGCCCCCGAGCAGTGAAATTGCATCATCTTTTTATATAACAACACAGCAGGAGTAGCAAAGGGAGAGAAAGAAAACCTAAAGATGGATTGTTTCATCAATCATCGTTTCATCAATGTGGGATTGTTTCATTACTACAAGATTCCAGTATTTGAGGGGCTGCCACAAAGGGGGGGGGGTCCAACTTATTTTCCGAAGTACCAGAAGGCAAAACAAGAAACAATGGATGGAAACTAATCAAGGAGAGAAGCAACCTGGAATTAAGGAGAAACTTCCCAACAGTGAAGACAATTAACCAGTGGAACAGCCTGCCACCAGACATTGTGGGTGCTCCACCGCTGGAGGTTTTTAAGAAGAGACTGGACAACTATTTCTCTGAAATGGTACAGGGTCTCCTGCTTGATCACGGGGTTGGACTAGAAGACCTCCAAGGTCCCTTCTACCTCTATTATGAATGAATGAATGAATGAATGAATGAATGAGTGGATGAATGAATGAATTGCAGTATACTGGAGGTTGCCACAAAGAAGAGGAGACAACTTATTTTCCAAAGAACCAGAAGGCAAGATAAGAAACAATGGATGGAAACTAATCAAGATGAGAAGCAACCTGAAATTAAGGAGAAACTTCCTAAAAGTGAGGACAATTAACCAGTGGAACAGCTTGCTTTCAGAAGTTGTGGCTGCTCCAACACTGGAGGTTTTTAAGAAGAGACTGGACAGACACTTGTCTGAAATAAATAAATAAATAAATAAATAAATAAATAAATAAATAAATAAATAAATTTATTTCTATACTGGAGGTTTTTAAGAAGAGACTGGACAGACACTTGTCTGAAATAAATAAATAAATAAATAAATAAATAAATAAATAAATAAATACTTTTATTTTTATACCGCCCTTCTCCCGAAGGACTCAGGGCGGTATACAGCCTATTAAAAACACAAGACAAACTTCAATTAAAATAATTTAAAATTATTAAATGAATTAAATGAAATGATACAGGGCCTTCTGCTTGAGCAAAGGGTTCAACTAGAAGACCTCCAAAGTCCCTCCCAGCTCTATTCTGATCTGATTGATTGTAATTAATGCACGGCTGACTCCTCCGCCTACTTCCTCAGCCAGACCGTGTAGTACTAGACTCTCATGAAGCACTGACTTTGGGTGAATAAATCACTTTTTCCAGGTGCAGGAAGAATATTTTAAATTCTAGCTGGCTGAAAATAGCCTAGCTTATAAAGTGTGAGCAGAATAGTACTACGTTTCAAAGACGAGAAGAGATGCTGTACAGCAATAAGTTCTGGAATCAAACCATGGCTCACATATTATGCAGGTTGGTTGATTTTCCTAGGGAGATACAGAAAGTGGAATGCCTCAAAATAATAGTAAAATTATTATCGGCATCAGCATTATAATTAAATTTGCTATAGCTGCTTATTCTGGTAGACTCAGGGCAGCCTAAAAATCCCCAAATAATAAAAAACATCTAAGAATACACAGCTCCAACTCAAACAACCACCACAATAACAATTGAATCCTAAGAAGTCTCCACTACCCGGGAAGCAAATGGTATACTTGCCGCCCTCTTGAACTGTACATGCCATGACTTAGTCGGTTTCAGCAACTAAATAATATCCATTTGGATTTAGTGTGTCATGTCTGTGTCAATTCAAAGGTTTCACCAGCACCTAATTTTTCTAATAACAGGGACCCACAATCCAAGGTGCTTCTATAGGTGCCCAATGTAGGAAAAAAACATCAAGAAAATGTGAAGATCAAAGACTAGTGGTCAAACAATAAGACTTAACTACAGCAATCAGAAATTGCCTGGCACAACATAGGACAAACTCATCAGGAGAAGATTCAGTGGTCTATCAGCATTTGAAAGACAAAGGTCAGAACTGAAGAATCTTCTTGGATGAGAAGCAAAACATCTGCAGAGAAAAAACAAGAAAGTCCAGTTGCCTTTTGGGAAAATCATGACCTGGATGATGGAGCATCTCCACAAGCAGCAGGTTCAGCAGTATATATATGTTTCAAAAAAACCCTCTTTTCTTTTAAGCCTTATAAAAATTCGCAGGGACTTTCATGATCATCTCAGTAATTAGTTTAGATTTGTAATAAAATCGACAGCTTTTTGGCTAGTTTGGCTCTTAAGTTGCTTAAAGACTTAAATATCTGGAGTATCGCTTTGGAATCAAACCCAGAAAAAAATACTTGATGAATTGTCCTGCTCTTTTAATGTAATCATAATGCTTCACACTATTTTGAAGCTTAATTGCCATACATTTCACCAAGGAAGCCTCTGGAAGGCAGCTGTCCACAGAATTAATTTCACTAGCGTATGTGTGATGTTATAAACACAGACCAATATTGCTCAGGAATGGTAGTAGTTGGTGTACTAAGTGTAATTATGCAAAGACAGTGTTCCAATATCTCAGGGGCTGCCCCAAAGAAGAGGGAGTCAAGCTATTCTCCAAAGCAGCTGAGGGCAGGACAAGAAGCAATGGGTGGAAATCAAGGAGAGAAGCAACTTAGAACTAAGGAGAAATTCCCTGACAGTTACAACAATTAATAAGTGGAACAACTTGCCTCCAGAAGTTGTGAATGCTCCAACACTGGAAATTTTTAAGAAGAGGTTGGATAACCATTTGTCTGAAGTGGTGTAGGGTTTCCTGCCTAAGCAGGAGGTTGGACTAGAAGACCTCCAAGGTCCCTTCCAACTCTGTTATTTTATTCTATTCTTTTCAAATATATTTCTTCTCCCCACCCCGCAAGGAACCCGCACAATCAGAACATCAGGAAATGGGGAACAGAAGCACCCAGGAGACAGAACAGCTGTTCATCATCCTTAGTACAATGGACCACAGAACATCCAAATGATATAAGCCTCAGAGCACGGTGCACACAGGTCCACAGGCAAACCTGATTTACATTTGTTTAGTTATATTTCGTATTTCTTGAGACTTTATGACTGTGGAGAACACACAAGATCTTCTGAAAGTATAGAAGGGACTTTACCAGTTACCCTCAAAACAGTAGTTGAGTTTGCAATTTGAAATACATTGACAGGTACTTTAGTGACTGTTGGACGCTGGAAGTTATAACACTGAAAAAAGTGACTTACGACCATTTTTCAAATTTAAGACCATTGCAGAATCCCTCAATGGTCACATGATCAAAATTTGGCTGCTTGGCAACTGACTCATATTTATGACAGTTGCAGTGTCCTGGGGTCATGTGTTCAGCTTTTGCAACCTTCTAACAAGCCAAGTCAATGGGGAAGCCAATTGACGTAATAATTGCGATACTCACTTAACAACTGCAGTGATTCACTTCATAACTGTGGCAAGAAAGGTTGTAAAATAGGGCAAAACTCACTCACTTAACAACTGTCGTACTTAGCAATGGAACTTTTGGCTTCAATTATAGCCCTAAATTGAGAACTACCTGTGTTCTGGTTTTTCCATGCTACCCTTATCCAAAAGTATGATACCTACTTAAAAAACTGAACTTTACTCAGCAATATTTATACAGAAATATTGAAGTTTTATATCAAAATATATTTTATTCTTTATACTGTTTCCAGCTTTCCTTAAAATATTAACAGACTCCACAATGGAATGGGAATCACCAGTCTCCACTAAGTAATTGACAGTCAAGCTGAAACTAAACTAATCAAGCAAAAATAGCAAATGGGGGGTGGGGGTGGAAGGGAGGGGAATCTTTTACCCAATCTTCCTCAAACCTCCAAATAAGTAACCCAGATCTAATCCACATATCAAAGGATAAGGTCTGCAAGCACAAATAGTGTTAATTAAATTAGGTCTCCCAGCATGTTCACAAGAATAAACGCCATAGACACACCTACACGCACACACATGTGCCCCTCCAGAGTAACCCTAGAATCAGCAGATGGACAATTCCACACCAGGACATTGCTCCCCTATAAAAGTCTGTTGCTGCACCCCATTTTTCTGCAGCTGCCCCTAAAGGCAAACTATTTCGCTTTTAAGAATAAATCAATGTCTTCTTTCCTCATAGCTCTCTGGATCTCATTTTTATTTATTCTTGCACAGCCCCGGCTCAAGTTGGAACCTCAAATTACTCTCCTGACAATATTCAATTCAAATCCAGAGTGAAAGTAACAATCCTCCAATTCCTGAAATTGAGGGGCTTAATTAAATCCTCGCTGCCTGTCCTTTCCTTGTCCTTCTGTCCACCTGTCGAAAGAGGAAACTGCTGACTCACTTCAGTGCCCATTATCCTGTCAAAAACACCACCGAGTGCTTATTACGCTTTAAGTAATGAAGCGTGATGGGTGCAATATCAGCATTTTTTATGCATTTATCTCTCCCAAAATCCAGAATTGGTCTCTTTCTCTTCCTGCATCGGAAATAAAAAAGATGATAATTTAACATAATTTAAATTACAGGCAGTCCTCGAATTGTTGCCACGATTGAGCCCCAAATTTATGTTGCTAAGCGAGACATTTGTTAAGGGAGCTTTGGCCCGTTTTACGACCTTTCTTGCCACAGTCGTTAAGTGAATCACTGCAGTTGATCAGGTTGTTCAGTGAATCTGGCTTCCTTATGGACTTTGCTTCTCAGAAGGTCGCAAAAAGGGGATCGTGTGACCCCGGGACACTGCGACCATCATAAGTATGAATCAGTTGCCAGGCTGTTGTGGCCCTTCAGCGGCCTGTGCACCTAGTAGCTGATTCTGACAGTGAGGAGGCTGGTGTGATACTGCACCAGCAGCTTGTGCAGCTGGTGCTCGAGTCGGACAATGGGGAGGCTGGAGAAGATGTGGTGCCAGAGGCGGGGATTCAGCCAGGGCCTTCAGAACCTCCAGAAGCTCCCATAAGTGAAGAGGACGAAGAGGAGGAGCCTCTTCTCAATGCACGGGTGCGCAGAGCTGCCAAAAGGCAGGAGTGGCTCCTCAGGAGGAGGTCTCCTTGAGAGTAAGGCTTGGGGCTAATTGGCCACTCCCTTAGCCTATTTAAGGAAGGACAACGACTGAAGCAATTTGCAGGGAACAACTTCGTTCACATACTTTCGTGTCTTGTCTTACTTACCTTATCAGCTTCCTGCAAATTCTGCCAACCACAGTATGCTTTCAGTATTATTCTTTGAATTCTTGGTGGCTGTTAATGCAGATAATTAACAGCCGTTCTTGTAAAAAACTGGTTTATTTAGTAAACTAAGGTTTGAAGAACTTTGTGTGTGCTGCGTTCTTTGGGGTCCGTAGCTGGGGCAGAACACAGTCGTCTGAAATTTGATCACATGATCATGGGGGTGCTGCAAAGGTCGTTAGTCAGAAAAACAGCCCTAAGTCACTTTTTTCATTGCTGTTGTAACTTTGAACGGTCACTAAATGAACTGTTGTTAAGTCGAGGGCTACCTGCAATGGAAAACTAGGGAGAGGGGGGAAGAGTACAGAGACATTAAAGCCAAGGGAGAAATAAACAGTTTGGAGTTTGGAAACTCGGACAAAAAAACCGATTTATAATTTCGGGGAACAAGAAAAAGGAGTCTGGAAAGAAAAAGGACACCAAATGAAAATCTCTCGTGTGCTTCGAGGAGTGGAAATCTGCTTGAGCCCCATAAAACCTCTTGCTGTTACACCGAGGAAACATCTTTCAACCAGAACTAATAACTGGAGCCTCAGTGCCGTCATTAGAATGTCCCTGATGACTTCCTCAGAGAAACAATATTAAACCCAGTGATCTGGCTAAATTCCAAATGGGTAATCATACTCCTGCTCAGTGGTGACATGTAAATTTTGTTACTACCAGTTCTGTGAGCATGGCTTGGTGGGGGGCGGAATATGACTGAGTGGGTGTGGCCAATTTTTTTTTTAACTTTTAAAACCATTTTTCTACAACCTCT
Source organism: Arizona elegans (assembly GCA_022577455.1). Taxonomy (NCBI): domain Eukaryota; kingdom Metazoa; phylum Chordata; class Lepidosauria; order Squamata; family Colubridae; genus Arizona; species Arizona elegans. The sequence continues at coordinate 5,323,596 of JAKOOJ010000030.1, forward strand.
TCGGCTGAAGAGGTTGCAAAAAAATGCTTTTAAAGTCTCTGACGATCCCAGCTGACTTGCCTGATCGGCAGACGCCTTTTTTAAAAAAAAGCCTCTGACGATCCCAGCTGACTTGCCTGATCGGCAGAGGCCTTTTTTAAAAAAAAAAGCCTCTGACAATCGCAGCTGACTTGCCTGATCGGCAGAGGCTTTCTTTTTTTTTTTAAAGCCTCTGACAATCGCAGCTGACTTACCTGATTGGCAGAGGCTTTTTCTTTTTTTTTTTTAAGCCTCTGACAATCGCAGCTGACTTGCCTGATCAGCAGAGGCTTTTTTTCCTTTTAAAAACATTTTTTCTATAACCTCTTTGGCCGAAGAGGTTGTAGAAAAAATGCTTTTAAAAATTAAAAAAAAAAAGCCTCTGATGATTGCGTGGCTCAGCTGGGCAATGGGGGGGGGGGGGGGCAGGGATTTTTGCTGCCGGTTCTCCGAACCACCCGCCTCCATCGCTACCGGATCGGGTGATCCGGTCCGAACCGGGAGCATTTCACCCCTGCTCCTGCTGCTCCACAACTTCAAGCATCTCTAGAGGTCATCAAAACAGGCACTTGGTTAAGGCTTGAGATGGCTACAGGGCAGGAAAGAATGACAAGGTTATAAAAACATTTTCTCAATAGAGAAGTCCAACACTTTAAATGTCAACCAAGCAATTAGAAATGCAGGGTTTTTTTAAAAAAAAAAAAATGCCTTAAGAGAAAGATGTAGATTTAAATACGTAGCGTTGTCTGCCTATTATTGGCCAAAAAAACCAACCTATGATTATTAATTCCTAAACTGAGAGTGTAGCAGCAACATTTAACACCGGAGAGATCAGAAAATTGGCTTACAAAGAAAACTTTTCGCAAAGAGATTAGAACTTGCATTGTGTCGCTTCGTGTTGTAAGGTGGCTTCCATGTCATGGATAATGTTGGAAATCATGCGACCCTGGGAAACCTCAATATTGTAATTGTGAGCTACTCACCAAGCACCTGGATTGTGACCGCCTGGCCACAGGGACCTTGTCAGGGCTGCAATTTTGTAGGCCAATCATATGTCCCCTTCCTTCAGCCCCATCATACATTTGAATGGTCACCGCATGAGTGACTGTAACTTGAGAACTGCCTGTATCGGCATTTTATCTTTGTGCTAGCTACATAATCAAAGCTAACTTAATACTCACTACATAATGAAAACCAACATAGGCTTGGAGACTAAAACATATGAAGAACGGTTGCAGGAACTGGGTTTGGCTAGTCTAGAGAAAAGAAGGACTAGGGGTGACTTGATAGCAGTGTTCCAATATTTGAGGGGCTGCCACAAAGAAGAGGGGGGGCGGTCAACCTATTTTCCAAAGCACCAGAAAGCAAAACAAGAAACAATGGATGGAAACTAATCAAGGAGAGAAGCAACCTGGAATTAAGGAGAAATTTCCTCACAGTGATATCAATTAACCACTGGAACTGCTTGCCACCAGAAGTTGTGGGTGCTCCATCACTGGAGGTTTTTAAGAAGAGACTGGACAGCCACGTGTTTCAAATTGTGTAGCAACTCCTGCTTGCGTAGGGGATTGGACCAGAAGACCTCCAAAGTCCTTTCCAGCTCTATTGTGATTGAGCTCAATGCATCAAATTGCAATTGTTTTCCAAGAGTATGTAAGTAGTACAATTTATTCTTCCTCTGTCAAACTATTTTCTGGTTCAGAACTGTCTCAGCCTAGGTACCCAAGCACCACACAGCTACTACCACGGGGCAGAGCAAAATTCAAACACACTCCCCTCTCCGTACACACACACACATATCTAAATACATACACACCCAACCAATCTGGGGAATCAATAAAGAGATATGCCGTATTTATTCGGTGCAATGCTATGGCAACTGCCTGCCCAAGCTCACTTTCTGAAATATCTGTTTCCTAGCAACTGTGGGGCTTTTCTCCCACCCCCACCCCGAATTGGCAAACAAATAAAAATTCTAACTCTGGAAAAAAGGAAAAAAAAAAAAAAAAAAAGCCCCTACAACGCTATCCATAAATAACTCAAAGCATTCTACTTTTAGGTTTTGCATTGACATGAAAAATACCCCGTTTGAAAAGGCAGACAGCTTTAATTGGCTGACGGACTCCTGCCTTCCTCACGAACTGGGTTAGCTGCCCGTCAAGTTATCCTTGCAAAAAAAGATCAAATAAAATGTGCATGAATATGTACATACGTACGGATGTCACACCGTGTATTTAAACGAAGGGAGCCGGAGTAAAACCGTGGCGGGGGTCTCCGGGAATAGAACGATCATCCGTAAGGGAGTTTATGCGGCGTGTGGCAACCGACAGAATGGATATAAATACCCCTATTAGCAATCTCAGCTGAATCTTTAAAAACAGCGCAAGACCGACAGCGGCAGTCTAAAAATAGTCCGGCAAAGGCTGAGTTTGAGCACTTGGCCTGAGAAGCACTCTCTCTCTCGTGCTTACCTGGGATGAATTTAAATTTCTCCCTCCGTTCAAAATGAACAACTTACGGTGCAGGCGAGACAGGCAGGATGACAATTCTCTGACCCCCCCCCTCTCCCTCCCTCTCTCGGTCTCTCTCTCTCTCCGCTGAGGCTCCCTTAACCGACCCACGACGGGCAAGGGGGAAAAAAAAGCAAGCCAATGACCCAGGTGCACCGGAATATTATTAAATACAGGTAGCCCTTGACTTACGACCATAATTGAGCCAGGGGTGGATTCTAAATTTTTTTACTACCGGTTCTGTGGGCGTGGCTTATTTTGTGGGTGTGGCTTGATGGTCTTGTGACAATTGTTTAGGATTTAGCAGAGGGACTGGTCTACCAGGCTTTTAACTGCTTGCAGAGCTGTACCGATCTACCCATTTATTTTTGCAGGCACTGATCTACTCATGTATTTTTGCAGGCACTGGTCTACCCATTTATTTTCTTTTAACACTGATCAGCTGTAGGGAGGCCCTTTGAAGCCCCACGGCAAGAGTTTAAACAGTTTTTTTCCCTCTAGCCATCAGCTTGGACTCAGGAGGGAGCAATAGATTGGGGGTGGGGCCAAATAAAAGGTAAGAATAACGCGGGGGGTGGGTGGGTGGGGACAGAACTGGTTTGGTGATATCATATTGTCACCGCTACCGGCTCAGGTGAACCGGGCCGAACCGGGAGGAACCCACCACTGAATTGAGCTCAACGTTTCTGTGGCTAAGTGAGATATTGGTTACGTGAATTTGGCCCCATGTTCCGGCTCACCGCCTTTTATGAATCCTTGCAGTTAATTTAGGAACCCAGCCGTTAAGTGACTCTAGGCTTCCACCGTTGATTTTGCTTGTTGCCAAAGGGGATCGCATGATCTCTGGACACTGCAACGGTCGTAAGTGTGAGTCCATTCCCAAGCGTCTGAATTTTGATTACGGGACCAACAGGATGCTGCAATAATTAGAAGTGTGAAAAAGGGTCGTTAAGTCATTTTTTTTCAGTGCTGTTGTAACTTCGAACGGTCACTAAATGAACTGTTGTAGGTCGAGGGCTATCTGTACAGGTAGTCCTTGACTTACAACAGTTCACTTAGCGACCACTCAAAGTTAAAACATCACGGAAAAAAGTGACTTAGGACCCGCTTTCACACTTACGACCACTGTAGCATCCCCTGGTCAAGCGATCAAAATGCAGACGCAATTAACAACAGATTCCTATTTATGACGGTTGCAGTCTCCCAGGGTCATGTGTTCCTCTTTTACGACCTGACAAGGACAAGCAAAGTCCTTGGGGAAGCCAGGTTCACTAAACAATAGTTTGACTAATTGAACAACTGCCGTGATTCACTTAACAACTGTGGCAAAAGAAAGTCGTAAAGTGGGGCAAAACTCACTTAACAAATGTTTCACACTTCGCGACAGAAGTGTTGGGCTCAATTGCGGTTGTAAAGCTAAACCCGTTTCCCAAGGGATATAAATCGATTTTATTTGCTTATTAAATTGACGTGGCACCCCTCTCTTTGGTGAGTGACTCTGGGCAGCTTGCAACATCATAAAAACAGCAATGTAAAATATTAAAACGCGAAAGCATTAAAAGCAAGAGCATTAAAAATGAATGAGAACTGGCTAAAAATAGAAACCAATACATAGGCAGGAGATGGAGGTGGAATCGTCTTCTCATTCTACTAAATGTCTTCGGCAATTGATTAACAACATTATATGCACAATCACAAGTTGAACAGTTTCCTTAGAAATAAATAGGGGGAGGGGAGGAGAACGTTTGGTGCCGATATTAATTTGATAGCCAATTACTGGGTGTTTAAGCAAGAGATTATGAGATTTCTTGTTCAAAAGACCAGCAGCCAACATTTAATTTAATTTGGCCCCTAAGCCAGAGATTCAAAAAGCTACTGCAGTACCAAAACTTATGAAGAACTTAGGAATCTTAGGACAAAAACTGAACAGATTGGAACAATTGATGTAGATTACTCTCCAAGTTAACCAACGGGGTCCTCGTTCAATAAACAGGATTGAATTATAACTTCGTGATGTGCTTTGGAGGATTGAAAGCTCTTCAAATTACACAGTTGCCCTATGATTTTGCCATAGGCCATGGGATGAACATCCAGAAGAAATATCTCAATCTCATCCTAACAGCAGTGCGACATATCAACAGGAAGATGAGCTTCAGGAGAAGGAAGCCAAACCCCACCTAGAAATAAATAATTCTTCTAAAGAGAAGAAGGGAGTCAGTGTTTTTTTCCTTTACAAGAACAAAGAATCTTTCACAGAATTTGAAAATGTAAAGACTAAAAATTGTCCTTGGCCAAGGGGGGGAAAAATCAGATTTACAAGAAAGAATCTCTTAAAATGTCATGATTATCAAAGGGTAATGGCTTGAAACCGAACATATGAAAAGAAGCTAGTAATCTAATATCACATCTACCTCCAAAGTGTAATTCACGTCAAGCAATACATGATATCAATTTTTTTTTAATTTGATTTATATGCTGCCCTTCTCCGGAGACTCAGGGCGGCTTACAATGCGTTAAGCAATAGCCTTCATACTTTTGTATATTTTATACAAAGTCAGCTTATTGCCCCCACAAACTGGGTCCTCAATTTACCTACCTTAGAAAGGATGGAAGGCTGAGTCAACCTTGAGCCTGGCAAGATTCGAACTTACTTTAATTGCAGACAGCTGGTGTTAAATTGCAGTGCCTTGTCTGCAGAACTATCCAATACATGATATCAAATGTTACCAGCCATGGGAATAAATAAATAAATTGTCTCGGCTTTCTGTAATAGCAAAAGATTCATGGAACTAAGCTAAGGTAAGCTTGGTAAATTGTACTGCATGTCCAAAAAGTCATGTATAAGCAGACCTCCCTATAGCAGATAGGAATCAAAATATTTGTGTAGGAGATGATCCAGGTTGAGTCCGAGGGAGGGGTCAAACGCGTTATCAGTCTAGAGCCCTTTTGTGCCAAGAAATCTAAGTTCACCTATCTTGAATTCCATTGACTATCTATTCCATGTTGATACAATGTCTTACCAGCCATGACTTTTGGGACCCGAGTTTAAACCTGCATCCCACATGTTTACCCTGCTGGTCTATACCTATAGTAGCTCGGAGTCATTTGGTTGAGTTGAGCGGCTATAGAAAATGAAAGATGGATGGATGAATGGATGGATGGACGATCTACCTCAAGACTGCTCTCCTACAGCAAGTTTTATACCTTCATGCTCCATCTATATTGTACACTTGATCTATTCCAACGTAAGAAACCATTTCCAATGATGTTTTTGCTATTCCTGCAGCAGCACTATGAAGTAAAATAACAGTGGAATATAGAACAGAACAGAACAGAACAGAATTTTATTGGCTAAGTGTGATTGGACACACAAGGAATTTGTCTTGGTGCATATGCTCTCAGTGTACATAAAAGAAAAGATACATTCGTCAAGAATCATACGGTACAACACTTAATGATAGTCATAGGGTACAAATAAGCAATCAGAAAACAATATCAATATAAATCGTAAGGTTACCAGCAACAAGGTTACAGTCATGCCGTCATAAGTGGGAGGAGTTGGGTGATGGGAACGATGAGAAGATGAGAAGATTAATAGTAGTGCAGACTTAGTAACTAGTTTGACAGTGTTGAAGGAATTATTTGTTTAGCAGAGTGATGGCGTTCGGGGAAAAAACTGTTCTTGTGTCTAGTTGTTCTGGTGTGCAGTGCTCTATAGCGCTCTATAGTTTTGAGGGTAGGAGTTGAAACAATTTATGTCCAGGATGCAATGGGTCTGTAAATATTTTCACAGCCGTCTTTTTGACTGGTGCAGAGTATTTTTTACTGATATACCAAATATTTCCAAATTTTAGTTGCTCTACAAATATATTCATTTATGACTTTGTTAGCAATAAAAGATGTTAAGGAAAATGAATATATACTCAAATTAATTTGTAGGTCAAGCTGACATAAGTTATTTCTGTAAAAAGCTCCTATGTTAAATTGTGTGAATTAGGAGACATATTTTTCAGACATGTCAAATAAGAGCCTGGTGGCTCAGCAGACTAAAAGCATTGTGATTAACACCAGCTGTCTGCAATTACTGTAAATTCGAATCTCACCAGGCTCAAGGTTGACTCAGCCTTCCATCCTTTCTAAGATAGGTAAAATGAGGGCCCAGTTTGTGGGGGCAATAAGCTGACTTTGTATAAATATACAAAAGTATGAAGGCTATTGCTTAACGCATTGTAAGCCGCCCTGAGTCTCCGGAGAAGGGCGGCATTTAAATCAAATTTAAAAAAAAATAGTTAATGATTAACTAATAAAGTATAAATGCCTCGAATTTTGTAAGTGGCCCTTTTCCAGCCTTATGGGAGGACCCATCTTTGCTTGGACAATAAAATATGTTATTTTATGAGAGTTGGGAGTCCTGCACACTAGGCCCAACCTAGAAACCATGCACAAATTCTTCTAAAGAAGCTTGATATTCAGATGCAAAGATCAAGCCACATTCAAAAATGCTAGGGAATTCCCGAAGTTTGGCATTCAAACAAATCAGCTATGAAGAGACACATAGATAAAAGTCACACTTACACATCACTGAAGAGACAATAAAAAACATAGGAAGGGAATAAAAAAGAGCAAAATACATTCCCTCCAATACTCAGATAAACAGGGATCAACACCCAGATTATGGCTGTATAAATTTGAATACATAAATAAATATAAACAAGCAGCAAACCTCACACCCACTAGCACTGATGATGTTACCTAGTTGAATAATGAGATGCCTGCAAGCAAATAACCATGATCAGAGAGCAGCAAGAACGTCACAGTTCAACCCTGAGCTTAATATTTTCTTTTCTATTGCACACAAATTGCAGTATAGCAGAAAGCATTTAATGTAGACCTTGGCATTTTATGGCCTGGGTGCCGTATCTGGCCCTCTGGTTATCTTCCAGCCTGCAGTGTTGGTGGCAGGATACAAGGGTAGCCGCAGAAGGGTAGGGGGCATAGGAGGGAGTGGGAGGCCAGGAGTGGGGCGGTGGCAATTCTTCACAACAACCCTAGTTTCTCATGTGGTCCCTTGGGAAAATTTATTCTCCATTCCTGATTTAATATCAGTTACACAATCAATTATTGCCAGGCTGATCACCTACCTTTATGTGGCTGAAGTCACCAACTTTAGTGGCTTCCTGTGGATTCATAGGCTTATTTTCTATACGTGGTTTTATCACTTGTCGAAACGGACTGGAAAGTGGAAAACCACTCACACTAATTCCATCTACAAAATGGGGAAAAAGTCAAAATTACTATATTTTATTTTCTGGGATACTTTCCAGATTCTTATCTAAAGATTGTATGTTTTCCCATAGTTTACTAAGCTCAACTTTCGTTGTTCACACGTTAAACTGAACTATAGTCAACAAATATCACATATAAGGCTAAAATCTAGTTGAATAATTTTGGTTCTATATGGTTCACGAACAGAACCGATAAGGTGGAGTCCGATTCAAATAAATTTGAATGTTTTACAATTTCTGGATTGTTCTTAACCTGGGGTTTTAAATTTGTCTTGGGCTAAATTGATTTAATTCGATTTTACTTCTGCTCTTAAATTTTTGTATTCTATGTGTTTTATCTTATGCCTGTTCACCGCCCTGAGTCCTTCGGGAGTAGGGCGGTATATAAATCAAATAAAATGAAAAATGAAATAATGTGTAGAAGAGAAGATGAACTGAAGTTTGAAAAGAATGGAGGAATAAACCCAAGAGAAGTGCTGGAAGAATTGCAAATTGCTACTAAATCAAAACTTTATCTTTTGTTCTGCAATGTGATTGGAAATTGTAGCTAATTCAGAACTAAACATGTTAGATAATTTGACCATGTGAAGACAAAAAGCACAGAAGTCCAAAGCTTTTTCATAATTGGAATAATATGCTTTGGCAATACTTTATTCTAAAGCAGTATTAAAAAAAACTGAGGGGGAAGAAATCTATATTTTTTTAAGTAATATAAATGCTAAGTCTACATGTGACCAAATAATGCAATATTCAATAAATGTTGAATGGGTATTTATTAGTATGAATTATCCCCAGCATTAATTTTTGTCAAATAGTGTAATATTAATAACCAGACTTAAACAAAAATGTGACATTATATTATACCAAGAATCTTTTACAAGTGATTTGCATAATATTTTATATTTGCCATTCTACATATTATAGAAGTGACTAAAAGCCTGCCTTTTAAAATTCATATCCTAACAGATATTTATTGCTATGCCATCAAAATGATTGACTTTTAAACGAGCAGCTTTTCTCCAAAAGGGAAAAAAGGTGACCAGTTTATTAATCTGTTATTTCAAAGGCGAAAAATGGATTTCAACCTTTAGCTTTGATCCAATTTAAATAAATATCAACTAGTTGTTATATTAGTTGCTATATCTGATATTGATTGCTTTTGATATTTATTTTGCATGTTACGTTTTAACATCACTGATGTAAATTAGGATGCGTGGCACTAGTATCCATTTGCAATTCGAGTAGTCTACAAACCCAATTAGGATAAATAATTCAGCACCGAGAACTTTGTTAGATTCCTTTGCACTTCTTAGAAAAAGGAGTTAACTGACTGCTTCTGAAGTGCAGGCGAACAGTCCTGACTCTAACCCAGAAATGAACTGATTGTTCAACGAGAACGAGAAAAATAAGCACAACAAACAGAAGCCAAAGAGTTCATTTTCCAATCCTAGAGTAACTGGGATAGGAAGGTGCTTTCCAGTTCCTTGTGCGCCTTCTCCAATTTGCTTATCTGTAGCATATAAGAACACAAGTCATATGAAGGACTAATCTGCCATTATTTTCTCCCGCTGTGTGTGAGAGGGAGAGAAAGAGAAAGAGAGAGAGAGAGAAAGAGGAAGGAGGGAAAGGGAACGGGAAAGGGAGGGAGGGAGGGAGGAGAGAGAGAGAGAGAGAGAGAGAGAGAGAGAGAGAGAGAGAGAAAGAAAGAGAGAAAAAATGATTGATTTCATGTCTCAGAAAGCAAGATCAAAGATTAGCCCTGTCCTTTTCTGCTCTAAATAGGGATAGAATATCAGTTTAATCTAGTGATTTAACACCAGGCTAGAATGTGGGAAACTTATTAATTCAAATCCCGCCTTACCCATGAAAAACAGCTAAGCGACTTCGGGCTAGTCACTCTCTCTCAGCCCAACTCACCTCACAGGGTCGTTGTGGGGAAATAGGAGGAAGGAAGGTATGTTGGATATGTTCACCACTTAAGAGTTATTTGTAAAAATTATGAAGGCGGGATATAAATAAATAAAATGAAATGAATTAACATTGCTTCCATAAGCAAATCTCAGATAGCCTGAACTAATTTCTCTTTAGGGCAAGGGTTATTTTAAAATACATTATATCAGTCTAAAACTTCAGTCTCCAAGGACGATACACCTTCATCCTTGAGATTTGTTAACTTCTCCAATCAAATAGCAAATGACTTTTAATCTAAAATCCATTATTGTAGAAGAAAGTAATTAACTTACCTTTATTAAGACTGGTTTAATAGTAAATAATTTATAATGAAGTAGAAAATAAACACCCTGTATTTAGTACTGTGACTCTTAATTAAAATATGAAGTCGTTAGATTTTATCAATATGTGACAATACTACCTTTGTCTGGAAGAATTTGTGGAGCACCAACCGAAACTTATAAATTATGCAGACAGTATTTCTCTTGCATTATTGAAAGTATCAGGTTTATGAGATACTGTGCAATGCAGCTTTTCAATTACATTCTAGAAAATGTTGAAAAATGATTTTCTCTCTGCTTTATTATGTAAAAGTAAATTTAGCAATGTAAAACCAACTCAGGAGGTCTGTTCCTCTCTCATCTTTCATTGGGTCAATGTGTTGGAATCTGACACCGAGTTACAAGTCTTTTCCAAGGAGCGAAGAGGCAAATGAACAGCTGGCCTTCAGAAGGATTGAGTTCTCCATCACTGGAGGTTTTTAAGAAGAGACTGGACAGCCCTTGTCTCAAATTGTATAGGGTCTCCTGCTTGAGCAGAGTGTTGGACTAGACCTCCCAGGTCCCTTCCAGCTCTATTCTGCACTGAAATCAGCCTTGAATTTTGCTATCTAGAAAGAAGCCCAGAAGGAACCCACCCTAACCCTTGCACGGGAAAGGGGAAAAAAAATTATTTCCCTGTTTCTTCTTACTCCACATCAATGTTCTGCTTTGGTTTGGACACCTATTCCCCTAATGCATGGACAACTGACAAGACCCATTACACAGCTTCTTTGCATCGCTCCATTAGGCTGGTGTCAATAAAAGTTAAATTGGCTTAATCCACTAACTTTCAAAGAATTTCACCCAAACCAGACTGAGGGTTAAACAAATATGGACTTATTTTTATCATGAGAATATATATAAACCAGGCAGTTTCTACTCTGCATGTCTAGATGGGAAAAAATGCTGAAGAGTAACTGAAAAGCCAAACCCCCTTAATGACCAAGTGATGCCACCATGGCCTTCCAGAAAAGGAGCTAATAGCAATCATGAAACCTCGCCAAGATTTTTGCTGCTAAATTCATGGGATTACCAGGACCTTCTGGGTGTTGAGTTTTTAAATAGCTATTGCAATTTTCTCGTAAAGATGATCTGGTTGAGCTAACAATTGGCTGGGATGGAAAACCAGGACTAATATTTCTTGTATTTTCCCTAAGTCTTTCCAGGTTGGACGCTAGTGGCCAATTATCATCTATCAACCTGTTCAGGGAGTTACATTTGTTCCATAGGTTCTGAAGCAGTTTAAGAGCAAGTTGCTGAAAAGCTCTCTGCTTCTATGTGAGCCTCTGAGATTTTGCATTCTGAGAAAACCTTCTACTTATTTACTTGGCAGCATTTTGGAGGACATTGTTTTAAAAACGTAGAATCATCTTTCCAGTGAGAAGAGATTTCAGTTAAAGATTTTTATTTGCAAAATATTTTTTTTTCCTATCAGTCTAACTGCAGTCCTCCCTCGTAACCATTGATTTTATTATTCTTAATTTTACACATGATGATATTTACCGTTTTATTGGCCTTGTTAGAATTATTTTAATGTAAATTCCATTTACGTGTTTAGTAAAATGAAAATCACTGTGTATGTTTTAAAACAAATAAGCCATATATAAGTTTTATAGACGACAATGAAAATTATTCACACTGTTCAGCTCCCAAATATGGTAATTTTAGTTAATGTAGCGCATGGCATTTCTTGTTACCTTGTTCTCCTAAGTAACATTTCTTTGCATTGTAGTATGAATTTTTAGAGTAGGGTGCTTTTAAAGAGTTCTGGGGGGAAATTAAAAATGGCTCGTCTAGCCCACAGTTACCATGATTTATGCGCTTATAACAGTACAATACCAAACAGTTCATAATTCAAGCGGAGAAGGAAGCTGATTTCAAATTTGTAGACAAATGCAGTCCATCCTATCATTTTATAGTTTTTTCTCTTTCTTTTTTGCTTTCCGCACACATGACAGGAGGAGTAAGAACAGAAGTCCATTACCTCCCACTATGGACTATGATGTTTATGTACTCTTGATGGAACCCTCCACTGGGTGTGAATGAACCGTGATCTTTAAAAGGAATTACAAAGAGGCTTTAGTAGGAGGGGATGCCTCAATCAAAATGATAATGGCAACAAGACACCATGGCAATGCAATGTTTACCCATCTCATATGGACATGCAATATCATGATCCAGTTACAAAGCAGACAAGGTTTGTAACGCAACAGTGAACCACTGCTTTTAGCATTTGTTGTGCACTGCCCTGAGTTGCTGGTCCTTTATATTTGGAAAATGATCAAAACTTGATTGTTTTCCCAGTTCAGAAATGTACATAGGGACAGGGTGGGTGGGGCAAAAGATAAAAGCCGGGGTTCACTGTTGCATTACAAACCTTGTCTGCTTTGTATGCGGATCATTTCTGAACTGGGAAAACAATCAAGGTTTGATAGTTTTGCAAAGAGAATTATTTGCAAAATTAACTATTAAAACAACGAATCTAAAAACCACATCTAAAATATAAAAATGGATATTAACAATATATATTAAATTAGAGAAGCCTGTTCAAAATTAAAATGTAGCCGTTGGTATTAGATAAAACTTCAAACCCACCATCATTCAGATCTTGCAGAAGGTTTTCATGACAGGAGAAATCAAGCTTGACTTTAATATACACAGTAAATACAGCAACACTTCCCGGCTTTAAAGGAAACTGGGAGAGTGTATCTTCTAGATTCCAACTCAAGAAGTCACCAAACAGTTTTCCTAAAATAAAAACATGTAAACAGAAACACCATTAATGGATATCCCTTCAATAAAATAACCCAATGTTAAAGACACATACTCCTACTTTTGCAGAGATGTTGATATTTTTAAATGTTTTCCATCATCCTTCAATATTTTTGTAATGCAACAAAAATAAGGTAAATACTATATATCCACTATTTTCAGGAACAAATTGAGAAGGTTTTCCCCTCCTAATCAGGTTAACAGAATATAAAAATTGCTGACTTAGAATGTACTCTAAAATTAAGCTTCATCTGATGCTGAATTAGATTTCCATAAAACATATTTAAAATGGTAAGCCTATATTATTATCTGAAGATTTGAACTGCCAGTTCTTGACTTTTGTTCTTTAGTTGTATATCGTCAATCTTCATAAACTTAAGTCTTCTACTTCTACCCAAGGTAATAAGAATGATGATTCCTATATTTCAACTCAGAATATGATTTTGGAGTGGGGAAAACAGTTTCCTCTGCCCTAGTCAAAACCATCCTAGAATGAACTGGAAATTCTTCACAGTATGTGATGTATTTAAAACATAGATAAAATTGCCTATTGGGAGATTTTAAAAATGACATTTATTAGTGCAGATAAATCTCCCTGCTTGTAAAGCACAAGAGTCTTCAATCTATCCTGATGTAGTATTCAAATTGAAATTTGTCTTTATGTCTGCATGAATGACAGTTACATTAAGAGCTAAAATTTCCCTGTGCAGGCGTGTCACTTATTTTAATACCCAACTGCTCCTTAGCAAGAAAGAATGATAATAAAAAAAAGAGGGCTGTGAAAATATCTACAGACCCTTCATATCCTGTACATAAAATGTTTCAACTTCTTCCCTCAAGACGACATTATAGGGCATTGCACGCCAAAACAACCAGACATGAAGACAGTTTTTTCCCTCATGCCATCACTTTGCTAAACAACTAATTCCCACAACACTTGTCTTATGTCCTGGGATGTCAAACCATCTAGTAGAGCTAGATTACTATTATCCTTCTCATCTTTCCTATTACCTATTTCCTTAGCTTCTTATGACTATAACTTTGTTGTTTGTATCTTTTGGTTTACGTTGATTGCTTTCATTAGTATCCATTTACGATTTATGTTGATTGCTTATTTAGTATCTTGCGACTATCACTGGATGTTGTATCATAGGATTTATGATGATTGCATTTTAGGATTATGATTATGATTTATCACTTGTATGTACACTGAGAGCTTCTGTACCGGAGACAAATTCCTTGTGTGTCTAATCACACTTGGCCAATAAAGAATATTTCTATTCTATTCTATTCTATTCTATTCTATTCTATTCTATTCTATTCTATTCTATTCTATTCTTTCTAAGTCTAGGTCTAATTCTATTCACAAAGGAAGATGTCTGTTAATCTGTGGGAAAGATGAGCAAAAGAGTCCTGGATTCAAACTGTGGTGATTTAAAAGACATAAAGTAATCTGCTTTATCCTTATAGGAATCATTGAATGTACATAGCCAAATCTTATTCCGTGAGGTTCAAGCCAATTACAGGGAACTGACACTCATGGATAATCTTTACATGACTATATACGGCACACTGCGAAGCGTGAGAGATGAGTAGCATATCCATTTATTAAGTAAATAAAACATATAAATTACTTTAGAAACCAACCAGCTTCTGCTGTTCAGCAGCAAAGTGCTCTTCAGGAAGAAATATATACAGTCTATCAGAACGGAATCTACAGTCCACCTATAATTCACATGGCATAATGTAACGTTTGTATCTCATAGTCTTATATATCTTATATGTTATATCTTATATATCTTATATTTTCTTTAAGCTCAAGAGAGATAGAATTTAACGGGTTTGAATCCCATGTAATAAGATCTGACTATGAACATCTGGAGATTCCTAATAAGAATAAAACCAATCATGTATCATGATGGTTATTGTAACTGAAAACCCCACACAATGTATACATTGTTTGCAAAATAGAGGAATCCCTCCCCTCCAAGGGGAATGGTGGAAGTACATGGGGCCATGATAAAAGAACATTCCAGCAAATTGGGGGGGGGAGAGGAGGAGCAGAAGTGATTTAATAGCAGTTGGGAAAAACAAGAATATTAACCTTTTATGTTGACCATTTTGGATGTAACCTCCAGCTTCTCCAGAGGTTCTGTTCCAATATTTTCAAGTTTAATGATGAGTGGCTGAGTCTCTCCGTTGTACAGCTGGACAGACACACTGGTGGTAATTTCATCCCCCGAAGAAGGCTGAAGTGTACGAGCAGACCTTCAAAAATGGTAGGAGAGATACCAGTGGGTAATGAATCAGCGGTGGGTTTCCAAATTTTTTACTACCGGTTCTGTGGGTGTGGCTTGGTGGGCGTGGCAGGGGAAGGATACTGTAAAATCTCCATTCCCACCCCATTCTAGGGGAAGGATACTGTAAAATCTCCATTCCCTCCCCAATCCAGGGGAAGGTTACTGCAAAATCCCCATTTCCTCCCAATCAGCTGGGATTTAGGAGGCAGAGAATAGATGGGGGCAGGGCCAGTCAGAATTTTTACTACCGAACTACTCAAAATTTCTGCTATTGGTTCTCCAGAACCTGCTGAAACCCACCTCTGTAATGAATGCATGATTAGAAAATGAATCCATATATTATTTACAATACATTCACAGATAGCTTTTCTTTCCATTCTATTGTGTCCAATTCCCTGAGACTGGACAAGTTCCTGCAGTATTCTTAGCAAGCTTTTTCAGAAATGATTTGCCATTGTCTGCTTCCTAGGGGTGAGAAAGTGTGACTGGCCCAAGTCATCCAGCAGGCATCGTGCCCAAGGTGGGACTAGAACTCATGATCTCCCTGTTTCTAGTCCGAATGCCTTCATCACTACACCAAACTGGATCTCTCAGATATCGCTAGATGTTTTTAAAGTATTAATAAACAGTTTCACCTAACTTTGTGAACATTATTAATAACATGGCGGTGATGGAGGAAAAAAGATCAAGCCAAAAACTATCACTCTAATGGCAGAAGAAACGTATAATCCATAATCAGTTCGGCACTACTATTACTGTTCTTCACCTGCCACGCCTGAAGATGGGGACCGCAAGAGCTACAACTGTGGGTAGGGAATTTTATTTTGGAATCTAAAGTGCAAACTAAGTGAAACTTCATTTTGAACCGTGATAAAGAAAGATGCAATTAAAGTTAACTTCTGCCCCTGAGAACTGACAAAAGTGTTAACACTCAAAACTAATTGGGATAAAATCAAGGCATTGCTTATCCTTCTGAAGTAAATTTAGTACAGAGAAACAAGCATTTTAACCCTCCAAAATAAATTAACAAAAAAGTCAAAAACACATATGAGCTCCTGTAATGAAACATGAGTATAGAAAATATATTATATATTATTATTTCTCATACAATATATTTCTCATACACACACACATACATGTACATACTCAAAAACACATACATGCATATATACATATATACATATCAATTTTCTTACTTCTTCGTAGGGTCTATGTGTGTTTTTCTTCTAGCCAGGTTTTCCCTACGTAGCCAAGGTTTTTTTGTAGCTCCAGCTCAGTAGAATCTCATCTACTCGGTTCTGGGCTTTTTTCCTTTCTAACACCTAGCAAGCTCTAACTGCTAGGTGGGAGACCTAAATAGATCCATTTCTAGCTCGTTACCTGTCATCAGTAGGCCACAGTTAGAGCTTGCTAGGTGTTAGAAAGGAAAAAAGCCCAGAACCGAGTAGATGAGATTCTACTGAGCTGGAGCTACAAAAAAACCTTGGCTACGTAGGGAAAACCTGGCTAGAAGAAAAACATATATACATATACAGATAGTCTTCAACTTATGATCACAACGGAACCCAGAATTTATGTTGCTAAATGAGAAATTTGTTCAGTGAGTTTTGTCCCATTTTATGACTTTTTGGCCACATTTTTTGCGGTTGTTAACTTAATAACTCACTTTTTTCCAGTGCCGCTGTAACTTCAAATGGTCACTAAATGAACTGTTGTTAAATTGAGGATTACCTGCATATATATACACACGCAAACACACAGACTCGTACACATAAGCATCAACACACTGTTCTCCTTTACAAAGTGCAATCTCTTAGCCATGACTTTGACCAGTCATTTAGAATCCCTTTCTAAATACAGTTTCAAGCAAGTTTTAAAAGAAAGCCATGCTGAACATTCAATTCAGGATGAATATTAATATTAATAATAATAATAAAAAAAAACAAGCAGGGAAAATTGCCCCAAAACGTGTCTCCAAAATTTGTAGGGCTCCCCCAGAGCAAAGCTGGAGGCTGCAGAGGTAAGCAAGAGAAATCTCACTGTAAGAGCATAAATCCATGCATGAACCATACAGTCAAGATAATTTTCTCATTGCAATCACTAAAGGTTCCACTTATAAATAACTTTTTTTTTTTTATCTCAAAGTAGCAGGACTCAACTATATTGCATTTGAAAGACTCATCCATTTTAAAATGATTTATAATACAGCACTGGGGCAAATACAATTTTATTATTTAAAATCTGGTTTGAGAGAAAATAAGTTCTCCCTCGGGCACTTTCACTCTCTATCAACTCTTAACATTTAGGTGATGGGTTAAGATATTTTTGTTCCCTTTTTTCTATAATTGCAGGAAAAGTGCAGGAACAGAAGTTGAAGAAAAATAAAAAGGTGCTATTTCAATGAACCTGTTTTTTAATATTAAGAAGCAGAATTTATAATTATTCTGATTTATTTTTTAAAAAGGAAAAAGTTTGTGTTTTAAACATGTCAGAGTGTGCACAGCTAGTTTGAGATAACCCAGGAGCAAAATACAGTACACAGAGGTTTTTCAAACAGTGGTTTATGTCTTGGTGACGTTTCGACGAAGTCTCATTCGTCATCTTCAGGCTGGTGTTTTCGGCTTCATGCTTCTAGGAGCAATGTGTGATCGCAGCTGTTTCTTCCTTTTAACTGGCAGTTAAAAGGCCTAGAAGCATGAAGCCGAAAACACCAGCCTGAAGATGACGAATGAGTTCACTAGTTCACTAGTTTCTGAGCTTTTTTTTTTCCTTCTGGCAGCCAGCAGACCCTACATTCAATACATTCAATTAGTAGGCACATATTACTAGTCTAATAGTTCTTCAGATATTGAGAAACGTACTCAAAATTTGCCAACTTGAAAACCAACCATCAGAATTCTTACCTGGGTAATGAAGTACTGATTTGCAACCTAGGTAAAGATGGAATGACTTCCACTGTACAACCAGTAGTCTTTATTCCTGGCAGTTTATCCAAAAGGCAATCACTGAAGACTCCGAAGACTGAGGTACGATAGCCTGTCACCATGAGAAATCAGTCAGAGATTGAGCAGAAATAATCAATCATCCAGCACAAATGGAAAATCTACTACAGCTGTTAGAACCAGATTTATTTAATTTGTGGAAAAAGTACTGAAGACCGAAGGGACTAAGTGCCAGTTGGACTTATTTCTAGTTTGGATACTGCACAGTTAAAAAAACATTACTAGGAGAACCATTACTAGGCTAAGGAACCTCAAATCTCAGCTAGAATTTTGATATTAAAACAGGCTATTTTATTGGCTAAATGCAAAGAGATTAAGAGGTTTTAATTGAGAATCATTTTCATTCTCAAGTCAATATAATAGCTTGGTGAAATCACTAATAAATGTGGCTCAGATCATTTTTTTTACTTTTAAGGCAGATTTAAGAACTTTTTCGTGCGCCAACGATAATAATAATAATAATATTATAGTTGGCGCACAGTCAGCAAGATAGACTGAATTTGGTCTAATTTATCCAGCTATCACATCCTGGGGAAGGGACACAATAGTGGTATTACTGAAAGTGACAAAGGCAAAATTTGTGGGCTATCACTTGAGGTAAATTTACCACAGAGAAACAAGTATTCATACTGTTTGCTTATTTTGACAACAAAAAAATACTAAATTTGGCGAGTAGTGCCATAGAGTCTCAGCACCCTGAACTTGTGGGTATGGGATTAATAACAAATGGGGCTGCAAAAAATATGTATTCTGCAGTTTGCTCATCTTTTTTAAGGCTTTAGAAATCTATTCCTAACATACAAGATAAAATAAAAAGCAGGGCTTAGAAACTAGCACAGGCAGACTATTATGGCACAGTCCTTCTGCTGTTTCTTTTCACTCTTCGTTAATCTGCCATTTACAATTTACTGAAATAATTACGTTTCAAACACAACAACAAAAATAACTACATTACAAAAGCTAACTGATAGCTAAATTTCAAATCACACATCAGTCTGGCAGTCATAAATCAGGTCACAATATTTTCTCCATTTCATCATAATCTATAGCAGGGGTCCCCCAACTCCTTGGCTGCGGCCCACCTCCGGGCCTTGAGCCGTTCAGAACTGGGCCACGGAAGTGGCGGGCGAGCATGCCCACTTGCACGAACAGTGGGGGAGCATGTGTGCTCCATTTGTGTGAGCGGCAGGCACATTTGCCCGCTGCTCACGCAAATGGAGTGCATGCACATGCGTGCTTGCCCATCGCTCATGCAGAACCAATCCCTCTCCCCCTCGACCCCCCACCATCAATTCACAAAGCCGAAAAGGTTGTGGAACTCTGATCTACCGTCAAGATTACAGTTTTGGTCATCATATTTGCAGAGGACTTTAATATAGGTAGACCAGGGTGGATAAAAATCAATGATTTTTTTTAAAAAAAATCAAAAAAATTGGATTTTTTTGTTTAAATCGGATTTTTTTTATTTAAATCGGATTTTTTTTATTTAAATCATATTTTTTTTTTATTTTTATCGAATTTATTTTAATAAAAAAACTTTTGGGGTAAAAATCTATCGTAAGATAGTTTTCTATTTAAGATACATAAATAATTTAGTTTATTCAGCATGAAATGGAGCTTAGTTATGTAGCATGAGGCTCCATATTCTGCAGTATTGGGACTGTTGGTGAGTCAACAGCAGATCAGAGGAGGAGTTGCTGCGGAGCAGAGATGACAGTTGCTCTTTAAAAAGTATGATTTAAATCAAGTTGATTTAAATCAAGTCTTTTTACCAGTGATTTAAATCATGATTTAAATCGACTCAATTTAAATCAAATCCACCCTGAGGTAGACCTCAACTTACAACCATTCTTTAAGACTCTGTTCGAAGTTACAACAGTACTGAAAAAAGTGAGTTACACTTTTGGGTACTGCACCAATCGTCACAGCATCCTCACAGGCACATGCTCAAAATCAGGCCCTTAGCAACTGGCATGTATTTAGGATGACTGCAGCATCCAAGTGATCATGTGATCACCATGTTTGCACCTTTCTGAGCCAGCTTCCCAAAGTCAATGGGGGGAGACGGATTCACATAAGGACTGCACAATTCAGTTAACAACTGCAGTGAAGCATTTAACAACTACAGCAAAAAGGTCACAAAGTCAGGTGCAACTCAATTCGACACCTGCCTTGTTTAGCAATGGAAATTCTGGTCCCAAGGACATCTTGTAACAGATTCTTTGGGTTATTAGCTTCCTAAATGATTTTCTTGAAACGTGGCAATGAAAACGTCATCCCTTTCATTACTATTTAGGATGTAGTAATCCTATCAACTTGGAGAAGAACAATTCTGGCCTCATTAAAAAAAAATGAACACAATCTGAAACCGTTTGCAGCAGCTTACACTTCTCAATGTAGAGAAAAGCCTGTTAGCAATCTTTACCATTAATGTTGATCTGGCCTGGGGACTGAGGAACACCAACAAGTGTCACAGGATAGAGACCAGATTCTGCGGGTAAAGAGAGAGCTGCAGGGAGGGATTCAAACTCAACGCCGCTCGTCAGTAGTCCCTGGGAATGTAAAAAGCAAATTCAATTTAATTCTGTTAAGCAAAAAGCATACTGAAGGGAAGACTTTATATTATGCCCTTACGCTAATAAAATTATCCTTTAAAAATATTTGAGTACTTATACTATTAGGAATTGTAATCACTCTTCCTAATTTCCTCCTGACTGTTGCATTTTAAGGGCTTATTAGATGTATATTATTGTATGTTATCTTGCTGAGCACATTTGTAGAAAGCCATTCATATACACTATTCATTCTGTGGAAAATTTTCCTAATTTATCTGTACAGGTAATTTACATTACCTGTAGGGCAACTGGCTGAAGGGAATGATTATGAGAAGAACCTGAAGTGTTGGCATTTGCGTTGTCAGTTTCATCTTTAAAAATCCCTTTTTAATATCCTATTAAAATCCTTTTTTAATATCCTATTAGTTTATACAACTCATACTGTTGATGTGCTAATTCTATCATCATCATCATCATCATCATTATCATTATTATTATTATTATTATTATTATTATTATTATTATTATTATTATTAATATTTCTATGCCGCCCACTCTCCGAGGACTCTGGTCGGCTTACAACAATTGACAGTATACTAAATAGTATATTGCCCCCAACAATCTGGGTCCTCATTTTACCCACCTCGGAAGGATGGAAGGCTGAGTCAACCTTGAGCCGGTGAGATTTGATCTGCTGATCTGCTGAACTAGTAACTGGGACAGCAAAACTTTATTGCAAGGCATAACAAAAAAAGTTAAGATTTTCTTCAAATGTAAATGTGATATCAATGCTATGTATATGTAGATGTGTCTACGTGTTCCATATACATTTTCAAAATAAAAATCTTAGTACAAAGTGAAACAGGTGTTATTCTAATTGTTACCCAGCCAAAAAAGGATAAAAAACTACCTAACAATAAATAGGTACAGCAATGGAACATCTGTCTAGGAAGACTGTGGATTTTCTATCTCAAGGTTTTTGAGAAGTTGAGCAATCATTTTTTAAGGGTGCTTTGGTTTTCCTGCACATTGCAAGGTCTGGATTAAATGATCATATCAAACCACAATTCTATGGTTTTATGCCTCATCCTATTTGGAAAGGTGAGAGGAATTATCTCAGTGAGAAGGTATTATAACAATCACCATAAAAGCTTTCCCTTTTATAACAAATACCCTCTCATCAAGCAGCAAAGTCACCAAGTTTGGTTATGAACCCTTTTCTACTTAATCTCAATGATTCAAACAGTGTATTTTCTAGGCCATACATGGGTGCAACTGTAACCTCTTAACAACCAGCATTCATTCTTGTACATTTTGGTTCTGAGGATAATTGTGCATCCACCCACCATCTGTGATTTTAAACTTATCAGTTGGGTGTGCAAAATAGAAGCCACTTTCCAATGTAAAGACGTTCTGAAAATAGAAATGCAGCATAGTGCCTCCCACTACAAATCCCAGTCAGTTCTGAAGAATACTGTGGCTGATGGTATAAAAAGTACATGGATGTCTATGGAGTTTCTCAGTCATCCAGGTCATGGTTGTCCCAAAGGTGCTTTTTTCAAGAGGCAACTGGATTTCTGGTTTTTCTTTGAAGACGTTTCGCTTCTCATCCAAAAAGCTTCTTCAGCTCTGAAGAAGCTTCTTGAATGGGAAGCGAAATGTCTTCAATGAAAAAAAAAACAAAAACAAAGTCCAGTTGCCTCTTGAAAAAAGCACCTTTGGGATAAATACATGGATGAATGCACCACCCCCATCCTGGCTCTGCCACAGGTAACCAGCAAGAGTGACCAATTCTGTCTTTGTATTTATACCTATACCTTCTTTCTGAAGGTAGGCTGAAATTGGACAAGAGGCTGTCATAAAGAAGAGGGGGTCAAACTGTTCGCCAAAGCAGTTGAAGTCACGACAAGAAGCAATGGATGGAAACTAACCAAGGAGAGAAGCAATCTAGAATTAAGCAGAAATTTCCCGATAGTGAGAACAATTCATCAGTGGAACAATTTGCCTCTAGAAGTTGTGGGTGCTCCTTCACTGGAGGTTTTTAAGAAGAGATTGGACAGCCATTTGTCTGAAATGGTATTCCTGCCGGAGCAGAGGGTTGGACTAGAAGACCTCCAAAATCTCTCCCAACTCTGTTATTCTGTATTGTTATCATTCCTCTGGAACGATTTGCCCCCGGAGATATGAAGGATATTGGATCTCCGGGTCTTTCGCCGTGCCCTGAAAATTTTTCTTTTCCATCAAGCAGGGCTGGCGTGAATCCCTCCCCCTTTTTTAGTCTTTTTAGTTTTTTAGTTTTAAATTGTCATGGGGTTTTAAATTGAATTGTTTTAAATTGGGCCAGTTATATAATTCTTTTAACAATTTTAAATTTTGTATCTGCATGTGTTTTAGCTCTGGCTGTTCACCGCCCTGAGTCCACTAGGAGAAGGGCGGTATATAAATTGAAGTAAGTAAATAAATAAATAAATAAATAAATAAATAAATAAATAAATAAATAAATTTCCTCCAACTGTGATCTACCCACCTTCTCTACAATCTTGACAATAAAGGGAAGACTGGAAACCGGCTGATAATTGTCCAAACGAAAGGATTCAACAATCGCTTCTTCAGGAGGGGAAGTACCACCATCTCCTTCCAGATTGGAGAGGACCCCACCCCCCCAATCCTCAAAGAGGAAGACAGCATCAGTTGGTGTTGTGGCTCGCCAGGGGACAGCAGAGCTGGCAGCAGATTCGGACAGTGAGGAGGTTGGGGAGGAAAATGGGCCAGTCCAGGAGTCTGGGGAAGGCTCCGATGAGGGCTCTGTGTCAGAGGCAGAGAGGGGGCCAGGGCCGTATGCCGGTTATCAGTTGCCTTCTGAGTCAGACATCAGTGAGGCAGACGAACAGCTGGAGCCTGTTCCGAGTGTGTGCATGAGCAGAGTTGCCAGATGCAGGGAACAGCTAAAGAACAAAGGTCGACTTGGAAGTAAGGCCACAGGTGAATGATGAATGGCCCCTCCCAGAGGGAGTAAAAGAGGAGCGAAAGGGGAGTGGAGTTTGCAGGAGACAATTAGTTCACTGAATTGGTTCGTGACTCCTTGCCAAGTTTTGAAGATATCGGCTTGGCAGCTCCCCAAGCCAGATAAGGTTTGTGACTGTAAATTCTCCCTTGAAAGACTTTGCTGGATGTGAACGAGAAGAAGTCACAGAAAATTAATAAAAAATGGTTTTTTGTCGGGACAAAGAGTCTACTTCATGCTCTTAGGAAGCCTAGGCCAGAACAGTTGGATCCATTCCTTAGTCCTCTCCCAGGGAGCCTTATCTATCCAGGAGGGGCCAGAACAGTATCTTTCAGTGTTGATTTAAACAGGTTAAAAATATGTGGTTCCTTTTAAACGCAACTATTAATACATGCCAGCAATTTCAGTAACAGTAGGCTGAACCATATCATTTATTCACCGAAAACTTTGAGAAATATATTTTATACCTACAGCACAAAACATATATTTGACAAATGATTATGCCAACTTTCAGGAAAGCAATATAAACATCACAAATACGATCATCAATGTCATTTGCCATAGAAAAAGTTTTATCTTCAGCATCTTTCTTTAGTGGAATTTTATTGGATTTTTTCCCCCACTTTCTGACGTGTGGGAAAAAGGATCATTCATATTAATGTTAAAACTTTTCTCCGTAATACATTCATATATATCATTTTTATAACGCTGATGAAACTGTACATTTTATTAAAAATATACAAAAATGACAAAGTAAAGCAGAAAGATGACAATGTTTATGGCAATATACATAACAAAGATCCTTTTGCCTCCTTACCACATAATATTAGACATTAGGCTTATCTCTGTTAATTACTGAGTTGTACATTTAATTCAAACGTAAATAAAAATTGCAACTATAATAGAGGAACATTTCTACAATTTGCAAACAGAAGACACTGGACCTTGATCTACCTAGATTTGAAAACATATTAACCAATGTTACTACCAAAGTACCAACCCGACCTCCCACGAGAGCAGCTGTGGAAGAACATAACTTACTATATAGATGAGCACACACTGCAGTGGGAATTCGCCAATTCGCTGCAAGACAACTCGTTGCAGGACAATTTAACAATTTCATTTAATTATTTAAAATAAATAAACATTATTTTAATTTTTGCCATTCACATTTCATTCTGCCCCTCCTTTCCCATCCTTTCTTTAATGATTCCATTCCACCATTTCTTTGATGTTAGTGTAACTCTTGTCCCACAGCCAGTTGTTCTGCAATGCATTGGCCATACCAAGTTGGCCATAGCAAATTGGTCATGATGAGTTGGCCGTGGTGAGTTGGCCGCGGCGAGTTGGCCATGGTGAGTTGTCACCAAAACCAGAAATAGACAGTCTATACAACATCTTCCAACAAAATGGATACATTACTCACAAAACTTGTACTTGTGCCTGACCACTACAATCCAAATAACATATGCTATTTAAAAAATAGCACTGCCATATGTCAAAAGATTGCAGAAAAAAGACCAGAATACAGCAACCAACACCCAGAGTAAAGTAAAAATAAGTAAAAATTAACATCAGACTAACAGTCAAGCAGAAAACAAAACCCTAATGAAAGAACTACAAAGGGGGAAAAAAAAAACATTCCCACCAAAACTGGCAGGACAAACCTATATGTAAACAGGGAACAAACTCCACTTCACACAAACTAGTACTGATGATGTTACCTAGTGAGGGAAACATCTGGAAGCAGACAACCAAGCTAGAGAGTACCAAGGACTTCAATCCTGAGCTTCATATATTCTCATCTATTAAAACTTTAAAAATATGAGTAGAGTTTGTATTCAAGGCACGCTATGGGCCTCATCTGCCAGGGTATTCCAGCTGGTGGGGTCCAGGAGAAGAGCTTTCTCTGCCGTTATGCCTGCCCTCTGGAACATTTTGCGCCACCCCACCCCAACTCACCCCGAGTGACGTCAGCTTCCAGCCTCCTGACCTTCCGTAAGAGCCTAAAGACCTGGCTCTACCAACTGGCTTGGGGCTCCAATGGGAGGCTTTCACATGGGATGGTTGATAGATTAACTTCTAGCCCGATGCACACCTAACCCATGCTGCTGCTCCAGAGATGTTCGGACACAACATAAAGGATTCCTTCTTTAGATTCCTCAGCCTTTTTAATCCCTTCCATGAACTGTCCCATTTCACCTTAACTGTAGCTATCACTAACATTGACTCCAATGCTACCCATATAGCTAAACCCAAATTAGGCTTTATGGTGAAACAGGATGCAAACCGTACCATATTTTCTACCCGGAGTTCAAAGGGCATTGGATTGTACACCATCAGCTGAACTTCACAAACGTCTCCCTGAACCCATTGAAAATCTACAGAAGAAATAAACAGAAAGTTAGTTTTCCAGACAAGACACACACTTAAGCAGAGACTGGATATTGTGATCACATGTGGCTCAGTGGTGAAATCTAAAATTGGTTATTACCGGTTCTGTGGGTGTGGCTTAGTGGGAGGGGTAATGTGACTGGATGGGCGTGACCAATTTTTTTTTTTTTTTACTTTTAAAACCATTGTTTACATGTAAAACCATGTAAAAAATGCTTTCAAAAGGCTCTGAGATCCCAGTTGAATTGCCTGATCAGGCAACTCAGCTGGGATCATCAGCTGGGAGCTTGGATCATCAGAGGCATTTAAAAGAAAAAACTTTTTTTCTTTTAAATGGCTCTGATGATCCCAGCTGAATTGCCTGATCGGCAGGCAACTCAGCTGGGATCGTTAGAGCTTGGCTCATCAGAGGCATTTAAAAGAAAAAAAGCTTCTGATGATCGCCCGGTTTAGCTGGGCATGGGGGGCAGGGATTTTTGCTACTGGTTCTCCGAACTGCCCGCCGCCATCACTACCTACTCGCCCGAACCGGTCTGAACCAGGAACATTTCACCCCTGATGTGGCTATAGATTGTCAGTGTCACATAAGATTCCAACATATAGGACAAAACTCCCCAACACCTGGTCTGTGGACAGGTACTGGGTCACGTAAGCAGCAGGAGAACGTCCAAAGCTTCATCTGTGCATGCACGAAATTAGGTTGTGCATGCGAAACCATGTCCTTCTCCCCCCCGTCACCCACCTCCATCACTGCCAGTCCGCGGAAAGGTTGGGGACTGCTGATATAAGATCTTCACAATGCTGTTCTTAAGGGTAAGTATAAAAAAGTTCCTTAGACACTGTGTCCTTGTGGAGAAGGCTCTATTGAATACACAGCCTATGCTGTTATACTGTGCCATTTATAGACGTAAAGGCCTGCCTCATAACTTCCTATTTATTGAAGTACCCACATAATTCTCATTTATTTTATGTACAATTGCAAACAGCATAATTCCATTTTCTTTTTTTTTTATTGAAAAAGTTTTTCAAATACTAATTTCCCCCCCCCTTTTTTTTTCCCCTCCTCCCTAACCCCCCCTTTCCCTCCCCTCCCCCTGTGGCTTCTTCATAATAAAACCAAAATTCATAACAGATTATATAATACTTTACCATCCCCTTACTCCATCCCAATATGCTGACCCTTTCTTTCTAATATTATTATTATATCCCCCTTATACTATACATTTCAAAATAACATTCTACTATAACATTATATAATAACTCCTAATTTAGCATAATAATAATATTATATCTCCCAGTTTAGCGATTTCTATTCATAATCTACCCTTTTTCTTCCCCCCCATACATATATCTCTTAAATCAAATCTTTTATGTATATTAATATAACATTTCAAAGCAACCTTCCGCTATAAAACTATATAATAAATCCTAATTTAACATTTATTCAATTCATAGTCTACCCATTTCCTTCACCCCCATCGTTATATCTCTTAACTCAAATCTTTTACATATATTCATATCTAAACATAAAGCATAATTCCATTTTCTTGATAACAGCACAGTGTTTTTATACTTTTTGTAAAACAACGTGTCTTGATTGCCTCAATTATCCAGTTACATTTTAAGGTTTAAATTAAAAAAAAAAGAAAGAAAACTTTAACGTTTGCATTTTATTTTATAAGAAACCGAAAATGTGTCTGTTTTGTTAATGTGCAGATTTCTGGTTAATGGTAGTAATAAATACATTCTAAGCACTTGTAACTATTTTCGGCCTGCTCTCACTTTAGCAAACTTCTGCCGATAAATAAATAAATGTTAATAGCATAAACAGCATATGGCCTAAATCATCCATGGTGTATGGTAAGCGTGAGTTCTCTTCACACTTTACACATTGGAGATACATTATGGAAACACATTAATGCATACCTGTTATCTAGGCTAGAAAAGGCCATTCATTAGAATGTTATGCCATCTAGCATCTTTGGAATACAGGTAGTCCTCGACTTACGGCCACAATTCAGCCCAAAATTTATGTTATTAAGTGAGACATTTGTTAAGTGAGTTTTGCCCTATTTTACAACATTTCTTGCCACAGTTGTTAAGTGAATCACTGCAGTTGATAAGTTAATAACCTGGTTGTTAAGTGAATCCTGGCTTCTCCATTGACTTTGCTTGTCAAAAGGTCACAAAAGGGGATCACATGACAAAAGGGACGCAAGCAAGCAGAAGTGGGACGGCAGCCATGCGGGTCTTCCTGGATGGGGTTGATGGTGCTGTGGCCGCGAGGCGGAGCAGGTATCAGGCTGCATGCAGGGGGGGGGCACACACATGGGGGGGCGAAGTACATGCGGGGGGCTGCGCGCACATGCGTGGGGAGCCGACCACATGCACAGGGTCTGCACGCATGCGCAGGGTGCATGCACAGGGAGGCACGCATGCGTTGCATTTTGGGGATTTGCATGCGCTTTGGGCACTCGGACCGGACACTGCTATATTTATTATTTATTTATTTTACTTTATTAAATTTTTATACCGCCCTTCTCCTGCTGGACTCAGGGTGGTGCACAGCCTAGCATAAAAAACATCCCAATACAAAATTTTAAATTTGAAAAGAATTAAACAAATTTTGGCCCAAAATTTAAAACCTCCCGACTAAAATCCATTTACAATTAAAAATATCTAAGAGGGGAGGGGGGGTTACGCCAGCTCGGCTTGATAAAATAGAAAAGTTTTGAGGGCACAGCGAAAAGCACGGAGATCTGGTATTCTACGTATCTCCAGGGGCAGGTCGTTCCAGAGGGCAGGTGCTGCCACAGAGAAGGCCCTCCCCCTGGGGGTCGCCAGCCGACATTGCCTGGCTGACGGCACCCTGAGGAGTCCCTCTCTGTGGGAGTGAACTTGCCGGTGGGAGGCTATCGGCGGCAGAAGGCAGTCTCGTAAGTACCCAGGCTCTATGCCATGGAGCGCTTTAAAGGTGGTCACCAACACCTTGAAGCACACCCAGAAGACCACCAGAAGCCAATGCAGCTCGCGCAGGAGGGGTGTCACATGGGAGCACCCCATCACTCCCTTAATCCCCTGTGCGGCCACATCCTGCACCAGTTGGAGTCTCCGGGTGCTCCTTCACTATGACATATTATGATATTAAGAAGTGAACGCTATCCAGATAATGGTTTATATAAACCACACAGTGTAAATGTTTGTTCCATTCTCAAAACCACAATAATTTTACAAGTAAAATTCCCCATTCAATAAAGCAGTGGCAACCACTGCAAAAAAAAATTGCCTAATTCCCCATTCTTCCTTTACTGCAGTTGTAACTTAAGCACAAGTGGGGAAAATCTGAGTTCTGCTTATTTGAAATGGACCAAGTTAGTACATTTGTGTTTTGACTGTGCCTGATTGAATAAGCATATTAAAAACTATTTTAGGGATATAATCCAGCACTAAACTATTAATAAGTCTTTTAATTGTACATTGTCCAGAGTCTCTCTGTGAGCAAGATACAGTCTTCCAATAAATAAATATAAATAACTGAAAACAAATTTAATTTCATATTAATACCAGAAGAGAGTTATATAATATTGAAATCACTGCAGAAAATTAATAAATACTTCTGTACTATAATGTCTGACTCAGGCTAGTATCAGCCACAACTTCATCAGTGAATGGGAATAATAATGATGATGATGATGGTGATGATGATAATTTATTAAATGCATATGCTGCCGAACAACCAGCCATTTGCAAATTGTTAGAAACATTTAAAAAGTAAGCAACACAAAAAAACTCCCCACAAAAGAAAAACAGATGTAAAATAAACTTGGATGGGAACAAAGAAAAAAATGTATTACCGGACAGCAAAACTTACTGTCTCAAGCACGAATAATTTTACATAACCTGGTAAAAGCTCTGCAAAAAATAAAGCAAGCTCAGAGATCACCAACAATTCAGCAGATCTCTCTACGAATTCACCTAAAGTATAATGAGATACATTTTTTTGTGTGTGTGCATATTTTAGGAATATTTTGGGAAGTGAGATAGAAAAGGAAGCCTATTTCCCAACCAGCAGGTGTTTCAATTACGAAGTGTTTAAAAGCATTTTTACGCAACATTTTATGCAGGTTGGAAGGAAATGGCAGAATTTGGAACTGAGGTTTGAACACCAGCTGTAGTAAAATAATCTGGCAAGACACAATAGTTGCTGCACACTATTTTGCCTTGTTTTAAATGGAATGGTATAAGTAGGCTAGAAATAAACTTAACTTATTTCAGGAATCTAGGACCAATTTGTTCGAAAGGTCTCAATACATTTGTAAAAACATCAAAAGGACACATTTTTATGAAGGATTCTTACAGTCAGTCTATAATTCTTCCACTACATATTGTAAATCAAGGTTCGTGTGACAATGGGCTAGCGACCTACCCTACAAACAAAGCTGGATACATCTGTGCCAAGCTGTCAGTTTTATCATCAAGAAGAGGAAATAGCATATTGATCCCAAAATTGGCAAATCGTGATTTGGGTCAATTTGCAGCATCAGAGCCAGACAACAAGCCCCAGCGAGATACCGCATGTAAAAACGAGAATGCAAGTTAAAAAAATAATGAGCTTCTCACCTATTTTTTTGCTCTGCTCCTCTCCGTGACTGTGAGCGATTATTGGCGAATATATAAAGGGACTTTTCGTTGCCATGTTCTGACCCAGCAGGCTTTTCATTTTCTGTGGCCGAAGGCTAACGGGGAGGTTTAGGAGCTTGACAGATCTGTTCAAGGAACAAGGGATTGTTTTTATGTAGAGCGGCTACAAAATTCAAATTTAGGAGAGACAATTCAAATGACAGATACAATAGCATGGATTATCAGCATGATAGACACTAATTATAGCTTTTCTTTCCATCTGTCCTGATCTCTTTGCCCACTTCTTATAAATTCACCATTTAAGAACAGTAACAATGTAAAGCTTTTATGTAAAATGATAAGATACCTGACAATATTTGAACTTCCTAGTGAACTCCGAATAGAAACACCGCATTAATGACTTGGAAACCATAAAAACAATGAAGAGGATCATTCTATCAATTCAAAGTTATTTATGTATATACAATGCGATGAATCTAATTGGATGTAAAGCAGATCCAGTAAATGAGTCACTGAGATTCATTAAAATACAAAATTTCAAGACGTGCCCTAAATATGACTAAATATTGATTCAATGCACATTCAGGATTATTAATAATAAAGAAGCTTGGATGAGAAGCGAAACGTCTTCAAAAGAAAAAAAAACAAAAACAAGAAAGACCAGTTGCCTCCTCAAAAAGCATCTTTGGAACAACCACAACCTGGATGACTGAGAATCTCTACAGACTTTTATTAATTTCTGCTGCTCCAATGATTTCTTTTGCCTCCAAACAACCAAGACATATCTGTAAACATGGACATCACCAGATGGAAAACACCGAGATCAAAATGATTATATTATTGGTAAAGGAGGTGGATTATCTCCATTATAGCATCCAAGACATGGCCAGGTGCTAACTGTCTAATGCAGTGATGGTGAACCTTTTCGGCACCGAGTGCCCAAACCAGAACTTGCGTGCATGCACGCGCAAGAGTGCCGGAAATCGGAAGACCAGCAGGATGGTGCGCATGTGTGCGCCGACCAGCTGGTGTTTGGGCTTCCAGCGAGCGCATGCACGCCGGCCAGCTCATCTTTGGGTTTCCAGCACTCCGGCGCACACACTGGAAACCAGAAAAGCAGCTGGCGATGGTGCGTGTGCCCACAGAGTGGCCTCTGTGTGCCACCTCTGATACGCATGCCATAGGTTCGCCATCACGGGTCTAACACATCACCAACCGCTCGTGTGCCAGTTCCACACACTAAAGCTAAAGAAGAAGAAGAAAACCAACCAGTTTCCACTCTGTGATCTTACACCTCATATCATTTTCAAGGAGAACATCAAGAATCGCTTTGAAGCTCTGAATCTCATTGATAGGAACCCGGAGGAATGAACTTGAAGAAGTCCTTCGGAAGACTGTGAAAAGAGACCGCTGGAGATGAAGAAGCAGAAGAAAGCAAGCTGGATGTCAGAACAAATCGTGGAAGTTGCCAAGAAGAAGAGAGAGAGGCCCAAGCCAAGAAAGAAAAAAAGACTCAGTAAGGAACTTTTCAGAGAGTTTCAGAGAGCTCTCAGAAGAGGCAAGCAGTATGACGTCTATCAAATCACTGGAGATGGAAACAGGCATAGGAAAAAAGAAGGAAAATCTTTCAAAAGAACTCTGAATTCAGAACTTGGACAAAAATTCAAAAAGATACCAATGGGCAGATAGTAACAGATTCAAATTAGATGTAACAAAGATGGGAAGAAGATATAGGAATACTGTACTGGTCGTCCTCAATTTATGACCACAATTGTCTCACTTAACAATTATGTTATTAAGTGAGACATTTGATAAGTG
This sequence comes from Arizona elegans, assembly GCA_022577455.1. Lineage (NCBI taxonomy): Eukaryota > Metazoa > Chordata > Lepidosauria > Squamata > Colubridae > Arizona > Arizona elegans. Next base: position 5,356,165 of record JAKOOJ010000030.1, read on the forward strand.
AGTCTTGCCCCACTGTAACCCTAACCCTAACATCTCCTAGATACAGACACTCAAGTGTAGCACTAGCGAACTGTCCACACGTTCCTTTTATAGCCTTGGGTGCCTTGTAATCAAAAGACAATCATGTCATCAAAAATAATTAGAAAATACTAAACTACAGGTAGTCCAAAATTTCTCTCGCTAAATGAGACAGGTGTTAAGTGAACTTTGCCCCATTTTACAACCATACTTGCCACAGTTGTTAAGTGAATCACTGCAATTGTTAAATTAGTAACATGGCTGTTAAGTGAATCTAGCTTCCCCAATGACTTTGCTCATCAGAAAGTCGCAAAGGTTTGAAAGTTGTATGCAACATAATTTCATTTTAATGTATGCTGATTAGTGTAGATTCAAAGTGACAGTAAAGTATTCTTATTCTCTTCTCTTCTCTTCTCTTCTATTTTCTATTCTATTCGTGATCACATAACTCCAGGACATGCAACCGTCATAAATATGAGTCAGTTGCCAAGGATCTGAATTCTGGTCACATAATCATGGAGATGCTGCAACAGTTGTTAAGTGTAAAATCAGTCATAAGTCCCATTTTTTGGTGCCATTGTAAGTATGAACGGTCACTAAATGAACTGCTGTAACTCAAGGACTACCTCTGGTAAATTTGTTGTTTTAACCATTCAGACATGTCCGACTCTTGGCGGCTTTCTAGGCAAGTGCTCTCCATCATATCCTGTCAAGCACAGCTTCGTTCATTTGTTGGATGTTCATCTTTGTATCAGTTTTGATATTATCAAGCCATCGTGTTTTTCACATACTTCACATACTTCCTAATACTAAAACTACTAAATACTATTAGATAATAATAACTCAGGTCATAGTCATATGGACATATAGCATGCAGGCTCAATTCCACTTTCACTTCTTCACTGAAAGCACCAATCCAGGATCTTATAATTCCCTTCACAACATTAAAATCTCCGTGGAACAATCAATTTCTCAGCAATCCCCTAGTGCTCTATATACCGGGGAGGCTTGCAAATCTCTGTACAAAAGATTAAATGGATACAAATCTAAGATCAAAAGTAAAAATACCCTCAAACTGCTAAGTTTTAAAATGGGGAAATATTTCAGCTCTTCCAAACTCGGTTCCTTAAATAAAGGAATGACATTCAACAGCTTCATTAAACAGCCATGCAAGAATTGACCAACTATGAGGATGGGATGCAATGGAATGGAATGGAGTAGAGCTGAATAGAATATAGAATATAAAATATAGAATATAGAATATAGAATGGAATGGAGAATGGAATGGAGAATGGAATGGGATGTGGAATGTGGAATGTAGAGTAGAGTAGAGTGTAGAATAGGAATAGAATATGGAATGTGGAATGTGGAATTGAATGTAGAATGGGAATGGAATGGAATGGAGTGGAGTGGAGTGGAGTGGTGGAGTAGAATGTAGAATAGGAATAGAATGTGGAATGTGGAATTGAATGTAGAATGGGAATGGAGTGGAGTGGAGTGGAGTAGAATGTAGAATAGGAATAGAATATGGAATGTGGGATGTGGAATTGAATGTAGAATGGGAATGGAGTGGAGTGGAGTGGAGTGGAGTAGAAAAAGGTGGAATAAAGTAGAACAGAACAGAACAGAACAGAACAGAACAGAACAGAGCAGGAATTTCAAAAACAATGACATAAAATTCACAAAGGTGCTTCAAAACTGGCATAGGTATCCTCCCTATACCCATTGGCTGTTCTTTAAAGGAGCTTGTATTTCTCAATGTCCTCTTCAAGAAAACACTTAAAAAGGTGGTGATGACAGGGCAGCACCATCTACAAACAGGCATCCCATAATGCCACCAGAATACAAGAGGCGGTTTCAATTATAGCTTACAGAAGTTTCAATCTCCTTCGAAAGGCACCTGCTTTTACCCAAGTGATTTCCTCCTGAAACAGTTCACTGCCCTCCGTCTAACATTGTTCTCTAGTACCATTCCAAAGGAGGCCTATGTGACATTTGATTCATTACTATATCCTCTCACAGGACGTAAAGAACGGAAACAAAAGGTAGTTTACCTTACAATAGGAAGTTTGGTGAATGGCACAGGGGGGAGCTTTAAGCCATCTGGAAGGGTAATGAAGTCCATTGTTCCTGGGCATTTTGATGTATAGTTTTCTAGACTTTGTGTTACATCTTTCTTTTCTAAAAGGGAACAGAATTCTCATTACTATTGTATTGAATTATATAATTATCTACCTTACAAATGTTGTAGAACCAAAACCACACAATTTTCACTGGTAAGCAAGACAATTGTTAAGTGACTTTTGCCCCATTTTATGACCTTTCTTGCCAGTTGTTAAGTGAATCATGTGGTCATTAAGCAAATATGACTTCTTCCACTGACCTTGCTTGTCAAAAGCCGGTTGGGAAAGTTGCAAATGATAATCAAATGACTCAGGGATGCTGCAACCATCATAAATATAAGCAAGCTTCCAAGTGCCTGAATTTCAGTGCTGTTGTAACTTAGAACGGTCACTAAACAAATTGGTTGTAAGTTGAGGACTACCTGTCCATAAAGGATTTTAAAAGCTGAGAAGTAAAGTCCCACATTGAAAAAGAAGAAATATAGGAAAGAAGACTGAAAGGCACAGATCTCAAGAAAACCAGACTACCATTTCTTTCTACCCTCAAAAAAATCTGTTGAGAAAGTAGGGAAAAAAATGTATGTTCTGTTACGTATTTCCAAGCAGTGGAATTCATAAACGAAGTAAAAGCCTCTTTCAGTCAGGCTCAGTTTGAAAATGATTATCTGAACTCTGGTTTTCATTAGGCTTTAACTGGCTTAGTTTTTAAATTACCTGTTAGTTGCCTTAGGTATCCTGTGTGAGAATGCAAAGGGCAACAAGATAAAAGAAAAGATAGACAAGATCGAGAATAAAAGAGTAATGCAGATGAACTTATAATAGATCAGGGGTGTCAAACTCGATTTCATTGAGGGCCACATCAGGGTTGTGTTTGACCTTGGGGGACTGGGATGGGCGTGGCTAGGGTGGGCATGGCCAGCTTGACATCAGTCGTGTCCGGGGGTGGGGTGGGGGTGGCGCCTGTGGTGGCCTGAGCGCTCCACCAGCGAAAACGGGCTCCCAAGCTCCGTTTTTGGCTGCGATGGTCTCCTGCAGTCCCCTACCAGTGTATTCTGTCCCCGTCTACACACACACACACACACACACAGCCAGCCGAGGGTTAAAGGAAGCACTTGGCACGCACAGTTTGTTATCAAAAACTTGGCAGTAATACGAGCACCGACTGCCAAGTGCTTTTTACTTAATATCCCTTCACCAGATAAACAGAAATACACACAGTTCGCAAATAGTCCAGTTCAAAACAAGAAACCTTCGGCAGATTTAAGCGTTGTTCAAAGTGACTAGCCAGAGTTAGTTTTTGTCCGTCACAGTCTTAAATGGCCACCACACTCTCTTATATAGTCTCTGGGGTGTGGTCCAGTGACTCAGCCTAATCCCTGGCACGCCTCCTCAACTGCTGCAACCGTTTATCATGCCTTCGTTGACGTGGATCCAGGAACGACAGATCACCTCCATCGCTATCATCGGAGACACCTGGCTTCTGGCTAATCTCCTCTTCCTCGGCCGGCACCTGAGGCAGTGCCAGAGAGGAGGGGCCTGGAGAGGGAGGCCTGGCCAACTCCTCTCCTTCATGTTCGGAGCCTTCTCTCTCCGATAAGATAAGCTCGGAGGACGGAGCCACAACACAGTGAAAATATGTGCATGATCCCCCAAGCTCTGTTTTCGCTGGCGTAGGGCTGCAGGAGGCCGTCACAGCCAAAAATGGAGCCTGGGAGAGCCGCTTGCAGCCCTCCCAAGCTCCATTTTCACTAGCAGACACACAGTAGACCAGTCCTTCGCTGTTTCCAGGGCACCCCTGTAATAGATGATGGCATGGTTTCAAAACTGAGGACTGAAAAACTGGTTTGAAATGGAAACCTTGGAATTTGAAAGTAAGAAAAGCAGAAAATGGAAGATGCTTTCTCGAAACTATTTCAGATACAGGCAGAGCATAAAGGTTGCAGCATCATCATCTGACTGTCCAAGTCTCAATTTAGGACCTCATTAATGAAAACTTCAAGCAGTTGCTTGATTGCTACATTCAAGGTTTCAAGCCATACTGTCATCGACTCTGCTCTTAAAATCAAGTTTGGTGAAATGAAAAATGCATCTATTCTTATCACACAGCCAATATGATAAACCCTGGCTTATTTTATTCAGGATAAATAAATACATATTCTAGTAATACAACAGACCTACCATTCGTCAACATTTTCCAATTAAGCTTAGTAGGTTTATTCTACTGTCATCAGGATATTCCTTTAAGTTTGAACTCTTCTAGTTTCAGAATTTAATTACATGCACCAACCAGGCAAAGCAATACCCTGATGTATCTCTTCATTGTGATTTTCTGGAAAGTTGTTATACTTTAGATGCTCTTATTTTTTTTATTATCCCATTCTTCACTGTCATCTATTTTATTTTAAAAAGGTGTACATCAACAATAATGTTTCGGGAAATTTGACAGTATAAAATGGACGATATAAAGCAATCTGTTATGTCAAATGAAAATTTCATTTTGTCAACATCAAAGCACATATTATTATTGTTTTCTTTTGTGAAATGAAAGAAAATGCACTGGATTGCTCCTATGTGTCCTCTCCCTGTGTGCTAATCTTGGGGTGCGCCTTGGTACTCTGAGGAGCTCCGGGACTAATTACTGTAAAATCTTCACAAATTATAAAATAATTTTGGTAGACGTTTGGATCCAGTTTTCTTGTAGTCATATATGACATGGAACAAACATTTTTTTTTAAACAAGTAGCATATTACCCTCTATATGTTTATGTAACATGATATCACAAAGTTGTTAAAACAGCAAAACTATGAAAACAAAAGACAAAAAAAAAAGAGTTGAAACAGAAAACCCTACAGAGTTGCATATCAGGTGTTCTACTTTGTCTCCAACCTTTGCCCAATTACCTGAAAGTTCTACTTTGGATGCACAGTATGGACCAAATGTGCAGAAAAAGGAGGCTTCAGAAAGTAAGTTTAACAGCGGGGGGGGGGGGGGGGGGGGGCAGCTGTGCAGCACGGTTTAGATTTCCTGCTTTCTAGCTATTTTAAATCGCGTGGCACAGCTGATCGTTGGAAATACCAGTTCAGATGAACTGGTAGATTTTTTTTTTTACTACCGGTTTGCCCAAACTGGTAGTTTTTATCACTACCGGTTCGCCTGAACTGGTGCGAATTGGTAGGATTTCACCACTGCATAAACTGTTATTGCGGGAAGAGAATTGAAAAGCTTTTAATTAACAGTTAATCTTGTGTAATACTGACAATGCAATACCCTGCATTGTCTCTTTGAGACAGGACGGAGTAACAATTCTAAAAGGGACAAAGTATGTTCCATTTTGAAAATGAGAAATATTCAAAGGAAGTTTGTAGTTTGGTCAGGAAAACATTCTGCAGACTGGCTGGATGCCCTTCCTGTCACCAATGCGGAGTTCGCAGAACCACTCCATTCTCATACCGTGTTTCCCCGAAATTAAGACCCTTTCTTATATTTTTTTTGAACCCTGAAATAAGCGCTTGGCCTTATTGCCATGCACTCAAAAGCCCGATTGGGCTTATTATCAGGGGATGTCTTATTTTGGGGGAAACAGGGTATATAATATACATGAAAAATTGTAATTTTTTTTTAATAAAATGAATACCTTGGTCAGAAAGAAAATCTAGCATGGTTTGTAAAAGAAAAGATAAATGTCGGACGGAAAGTGCTGGGTTTCCCATTCTCCTAGAGGCATACACTAACTCGTGAAGTAAACGCATCTGCACAGCAGCCCAACCACGATGAGTTCCTTTAAAAAGAGCAAAATAACATATGTTCTGTTAATACACTTTTAATACAGCATAGTCACTCAATCTTCATTCAGCAATGGCTTCCATATATGGGTCTGATATTGATAAGGTTACCAAATCCTACACTGAGGGCTATCCAGGAGATAAAATGAAAGGGTCGCATTAACCGTGTTTCCCCGAAAATAAGACCCTGTCTTATATTTTTTTGAACCCTGAAATAAGCGCTTGGTCTTATTCCCATGTACTCAAAAGCCCAATTGGGCTTATTATCAGGGGATGTCTTATTTTGGGGAAAACAGGGTAGCCATTCATCTGCTAGTACGGGAGCAAAAATGATTATCTTGTGATATAAAGTTTATTTGCATTCCTAGTAGCAAGACATCAGTGATCAGAAAGGGTTCCAAAGATTGCCAATGCCATAATCCCATGCTCTTCTAAATAAGGAATTTGAATTTATCTATGTGTAAGGCCCATAAAAAGCTATGAACTTTCTTGAACAATGATTAATGTATCTTTTATGCTACTGTATATTTATTTATTTATTTGTTCAATTTCAATGGCTGTCCATCTCAACCAATGACAAATTATTTCTTCCTCAACACAATAAAAATATTTTTGGCCTCTGGGAAAAAAAAGCTTCATATTTTCCGCTTCGTCGAATTATTTTGTGACACAAAGTACAGATCATAATGAACATTTGGATTTTGATTAATATACCTTCAATCTGACATGCATGTGCTCTCAACATGCTTATCATCATTGTTGCATGCCTCTGACCTTAATTACCATTCAAGCAAAACAGAAGGAATGTTATTTCTGAAAAATTAAGTTATGTCAATTAAATTCTAAAAACAAAGAACTAAACTGTAAAACGAAGAACTCCTTTCATTCACAAAGGCTTTTCGTACAAGGAAGAGTTCTGCTTGAGGGAAAATAAGGTGGACAACGTTATGTCTATGGAGATTCTCCGTCACCCACAGGTTGTACCAAAGACACTTTTTTCAAGAGGCAACTGGACTTTCTGGTTTTTCTTTGAAGATGTTTCACTTCTCATCCAAGAAACTTCTTCAACTTTGACTGGATGATGGGGAATTATACTTCTTACAGACAGCTGGTCATTTCCAAGCAAGGGGTATAAATCCTTCCATTCCCCTCCATCCAGTCAGAGCTGAAGAAGCTTCTTGGATAAGAAGTGAAACATCTTCAAAGAAAAAACAGAACGTCCAGTTGCCTCTTGAAAAAAGCACCTGTGAGCAACTTTAGTCTACTGATTTTTTATTCTCACTCATTTAGCTTTATTACATAAAAGCACAAATAGGAAATGTTGGGTTTGTTGGCTTGCTTCTCTCTAAGCCAAACTTTGTACCTTTGCTGAAATCTTTAGGATCCAAAGACAGGCTATAACCAGGAAGCGTTTCCAGAAGAAGTTTGTAGCAGGCTCTCCAACCAGGTTCTACGATGCTTGGGGCTACACACTGCATGGCGGCCACTCGTTTGAAAAAAGCGGATTTGCGATGAAATCCAATTCGCTCATAGAGCTCAGAAAGAATGCTGTAGCGCTGGATCTTTTCTTCTTCAGAAAGCTGATGTTTTTTTAAAAAAAAAGGTGGGGGGGGACAATTAATTTAAAAAGAATTTTAATAACCAAAATTGCCATAAGCAAAATGCAAAAAAGACAAGCAAAATAAGCTCTGAAAGCGTGTGCGTGTGGATGGATGGATGGATGGATGGATGGACGGATGGATAGATTAGATAGATGTGGGTTTCACATATTTTTACCACCGATTCGCCTGAACCGGTCCGAACCAGCTGAATACCACCACTGGATAGATAGATGGATGGATGGACAGAAACAGACAGACAGACAGACAAAGGAAATAAAATTTCACTCAGCAAACATCTAACATAAACATGTGGTGTATGAATGCTCGACAGACATTTCCACATCAGGTATTTTCTCACTGTAACCTAAAAAAACCTGCAGTTTGCCTCTTCCAATGTATAAGTAACTGCAATAATAAATCATTTTAAATCTCTGTTACCAAACAAAGCATTGTGGTTTAAGACAAGCCACACTTGTCTATCGTTGCTGACTCTGACATATGCCCCCCCCCCGCTGAAGATTGGACTAACCCAATCAGATTACTTTTTTAGAAAGCATTTAAAACGAGATTTTTCACATAGGTTCTTGAAGACTTAAAATCTGCATATCCAATCATTACGAGGCTATTTTAACATTTTACTAAGTTTGGGAGAATTGTTACAAATGTTTATAGTTTGATAATTTGACTTCTGAACTGCCTAGGGATGTGTGAACGCACTGGAAGAAAAATAAAAGTGGAAAACATTTATCTGAAGCCCATACAATAGGTAACATAACTAAAAGAAAAACAGAACAAGGAAGAACTTGCTGCTGGATTCTGAACATCTGTTATATAAGCAGCTGAGAAACAATTTTATAAAAATAACTGTAATTAGCATTGGAAAGTTACCTGCGTATTGCAATACCAGATGAACATACTTTAATATTCTGCTAGCATTTTATGGAATATTCCAGGGAAACAGACTGAATTCCATCTCTTATCAGATCAGCATCTGGGTTTTCAGCAGAGTGTGTTTTTAAGATCTGTGCCACTGCCTAGCACCGTGATGGCGAACCTATGGCACACGTGCCAGAGGTGGCAGGCAGAGCCCTCTCTGCTGGCACGCGTGCCATCGCCCCAGATCTCCATGGCGTTTCTTTCGTGAGCTTCTGTTTCCCTGAAAATGACGAAACAGAAGCTCACGAAAGAAAAGCAAAATATGCCCTAGGTAAATGGAAGAGTGAAAGCTATCTCATGACTAAGGTAAAATGGAAACCCCAATGGAAATGGGAGGAGGAGGAGGAGGATTATGTTATTTTGTTTTCCTACAGATTTAAAATTTTATGCATCATCAGCTATTCAGCAGATATTTGTTCTTGCTTACAGCAGCTGTTCAGGGAGTACCAAAATTCTTGCTGGGTATCAAAATATTACAAGTTCCCAAAAGACAAGATTTAATTTCAACTGCAACCAACCCAGCAGTATTCTTATTGTATGAAAAGCCCACTAGGTTCTTTAACCAGAGGTTGGGTGCCTCGAAACCCAACAGGCTTCCCTTCGCTCAGTCCATTAAAGCGGAGATTGGACTGCCATCTGCTTTAATTTGAATTTCTGCACTGAGCAGGAGTTGGCTTCTAAATTCGGTTAAGTCTATTTTTCTCATGTAACTATTCCAGTTAAAGACAGAAATAACTCTGCACAAGAGAGTAAGCCCCCTCCCCCGAAAGCAAAGCACTGTATTTAGATAATTTAAGTCTATTAAACAGTATTTTATATTGCTACTAGTCCAATCAGAGCATTAATCATTTTTATGATGCAACACTGCTGACCCCTAGTGTAATGTTAAAATACGAATGTAAAGTCTGCTGCAAATTTTGTTCAAGTATACCAAAAGAATCTAATGAATTTTTTTTATAAAACAAAAAAAGGACTATGTTATTTAACAAAGTTGAATGTACCCAAAGGAAGAATAATTGGAGACATTTTGCAGTGGCCAACTCCCTTCTAATTTTTTTTAAAATATCTTTTTAAAAAGGTGTTTTGTAGACAGGAAACTTGGTGAACACCAAGCTACATGCCAATAGGAAAACAGCTGCTTTCTAGAGTTAAGCATTTACGTTTGAGGAATAACTTACTATACGTTTGAGGAATAACTTACTATACATGCAAAATAACAAAAGAGAATAAACATATAAATAGAGAATGTGGCTTAGTACTATTTCTGGAAACTCGGATATTATTTTTATAGAATGGCTTTTTGCCAGCATCAAGTTCCTCATTGTGGGCAAACAAGGCAGAGAACCAGACAGGCATTTGGTGAAAATTATTAAGGTTCTTCTGTTCTTAAAAATAATCCAAAAACCGATGGAGAAATTAATTCCCAGTTAAAAGGAAAGTGTGTTCTCACCTGACGAAGGTTAATATAAACAGCATTTTGGAGGAATTCAGAAGCTTCCATGCTTTTTTTCTGTATTGCAAGCACTCTCACTGCCTTCACACAAGCTTCCAGCTCAATAACGCCAGCGTTCTTATACTATAAGACATACATGAGGGATTAAAATAGTGGTCTATTGTATGCTTCCTGGTCACATTATACAATGTATTTCTCTAGAAGAAGCCTAGGGACTCTTTGGTATACCAGATCAAGCTATGTTGTTCTACAACTCAGTAGGAATCTATTTTGCTGAGATGTAGCCAGGGTTAAAACATGTCTATTATCGTTAACCAAACCATACGGTTGCATCTATGGATACATAAAGAGCCACAAATTATGAAACCATCCTATTTTTTATACCATTTGAGTAATACCTAGAAATTCCACTAAGTGAAACGATGCAGGAAAAGACAGTCAAAATTCAATTCCTTCCTTCCTTTCTTCCTCTCTCTCCTTCCTCCCTTCCTTCCCATCTTTCTCCTTCCGTCCTTCTTTCCTTCCTTCTCTTTCCCTTTCCCTCCTGCCTCCCTTCCTCCCCATCTTTCTCCTTCCTTCCTTCCCTTTTCCTCCTGCCTCTCTTCCTCCCCATCTTTTTTCCTTCCTTCCTTCCTTCCCTTCCTCCCCATCTTTCTCCTTCCTCCCCATCTTTCTCCCTTCCTTCCTTTCCTTTCGCTCCCTTCCTCCCCATCTTTCTCCTTCCTTCCTTCCCTTTCCCTCCCTTCCTCCCCATCTTTCTCCTTCCTTCCTTCCTTCCTTCCTTCCTCCCTCCCTCCCTCTTCCTCTGTCAAGTAAGATTAATATGGTGCTGAGACTTTACTATAACTGACTATATCCCCGTGTTTTTGATCCAGTGCTGTACCATATGGAGTGCTGAATGAGAAGATACCCAGAAGAATTAATGACCACAGCCTTCAATTTTTCCAACAAAAGGCAGGCTGTTTTCACTGTTTAAACCTAGTAGATCATCAGGAGCCTTCCATTGCAAAGACAAAGTATCCCTCTGCTCTGCATGCACTTCATTGGGCCTATTCACACATAGAAAATACTTTGCTGGAATGCACAAATCAGGCAGGGAGACAGAAAGTTAGTTTTAACCCATCAGGTCAGGTCAGCTGTGTTGTGAGAACTAAACACAACTTGTTTAGTCAGCCATTTAAGAAAAATTAATGGTAATACAGAGCAAGTCTCACCAATACAGAGTTGACTGTATCAGAAATCTGGTATCAGAAACACTTTCCCCCAAAATGACAAGGAAACAGAATAAGCCATCAACAATGCAATAAAATAAAGTTTTAGATTTTTTATTCTACTGTTCTTAATATAGTACACAGATTTTTTTCTTTAAAAAAAAGCTGGTGGGATCCAAAGGTCAAAATGCATATTTTATCATATAACATCTTTAATAGGTCTTGTTTTCTAAATCTGAAATACTGTACATAAATTCTAATCAAACTTAGTTTTTATCATTTCATAATTTTTATGTACTTGGAAAACAGACAAGTAAGCCCATATTGGTGGGGAAACAGCTTATTTATACTTTTATATCTTATTCTATGTTTTATTTAATGTATTTCAAAACATACTTTCATATGTTAACTGTTTTTGTGTTCCCCTAAAACAATATGAAGAAATACTACTTTGCAATTCTTCTTTTCAAAAGGCCTTTAAAAAAGGTATTAGAAAAAAATTAAATTATGGTTTGTTTTTTTCTGAAACGCCTGCATTTTCTTCTAGCCTTTAATATCTCTATACACAGTATCCAATATCTTTCTTTTTGGTTCCCACTAAAACTCCATTTAATCTAGATATAATTATATTCCAAATGTCACACTGCTATAAGACAAAGATTCATCACAGCAGTATTTTTAGTAGCTTTGCTATAACTTCTATCTCCAGAGTACAGGTAGTTCCCGACTTACGACCACAATTGAACCCAAAATCTATGTTGCTAAGTGAGATATTTGTTAAGTGAGTTTTTCCTCATTTTATGACCTCTCTTGCCACAGTTGTTAAGTGAATCACTGCAATTGTCAAGTTAGTAACATGGTTGTTAAGTGAATCTGGACTTTGCTTGCCAGAAGGTTGCAAAACATGACCCTGGGACACTGCAACCGTCATAAATATGAGTCAGTTGCCAAGCTTCTGAATTTTGAACATGTGACTAGGAGATGCCGCAACAGGTATAAGTGTGAAAAGTGGTCCTAAATCACTTTTTTTAGTGCTGTTGTAACTTTGAACGGTCACTAAATGAACTGTTGAAAGTCAAGGACTTCTACTAGAGAATCAAAGTGCTTAAAAAGGGGGGAAATTATGTGCACACAATGCACATACCTAATCTATAGTTATGCCTTCTTAATAATTATGCCTTTTTACAGATAACTTGCAGCTATTCCACCAACAATAAGAGCACCAGTGTGCCTACCGCCCCTGTCCTAATGTTTCCTCTACTTGTATCTATTTTATGTATTCAATTCATGCTTATAATTATATAAATTACCTAATGCACTCTTGACAAATAAATAAATAAATAAATAAATAAATAAATAAATAAATAAATAAATAGCCTTTGTAGTACAGTGGTTTAAAGCACCCTGTTATTAACACAGCTGCCTGCAATTATTGCAGGTTCGAATCTTACCAGGCTCAAGGTTGACTCAGCCTTCCATCCTTTCTAAGGTAGGTAAATTGAGGACCCAGTTTGTGGGGGCAATAAGCTGACTTTGTATAAAAATATACAAAAGTATGAAGGCTATTGCTTAGTGCATTGTAAGCCGCCCTGAGTCTCCGGAGAAGGGCGGCATATAAATCAAATAAAAATAAATAAATAAATAAATTTCTTCCTTGATTCCTATCTTCCCAAATCACCACTTTTATCTCTTCTCCTTCCAACCCACAAGTCAAAAATGGAAGGCAATGCAGGGGTGAAATCCAGCAGGTTCTGGAGAACTGGTAGCGAAAATTTTGAGCAGTTTGGAGAACCAGTAGCAGAAATTTTGAGTAGTTCGGATAACCGGCAAATACCATCTCTGGCTGGCCCCAGAGTGGGGTGGGAATGGAGATTTTGCAGTATCCTTCCCCTGCCACGCCCACCAAGCCACACCCACAGAACCGGTAGTAAAAAAAATTGGATTTCACCACTGGGGCAATGTTTAAAAACCATACCTCCACTGCAAAGCAAATGCTCTTATAAATAATAAAAAAGCAGTTCCATTTCTCAAAAGATTGACTAAATATATAAATATATGAATGTGCAGATCCAAGGTCCTCTTAAACTTCTGATATTGTCACAAGCAAAAAAACAAGAAGCTTTAGTTTTTTTTCCTGTTGATTAACAATGTTTACAACTATATCTACGTTTTCTGCTGTGGTTGCTGTGCTCTGCTGGAAATATATTTATTTATAATACTTACACCTTGCTGCAATCCTGAAGGACTTTCAGAGTTTATAAAAAGCATAATTGACTTGTATGGCTGACATAAAGCAAATAAATCTTGATCATGGCATAATCCCAAATGCCTTTCAGAAAAGCTTTGGAGAAGAAAATCCTAGTAACCTAAAACTTGTTTGGAAGTTGATTTGTTTCTCCAATCCACTTATCGTTAATCAAAGTCGGGCCATGTTGAGGCAGAGATAATGATTCATTTCTATTTTTAACTGAAGACTCCAAATTTCTTTTGGTAACTGAGCCAAAATGGGAAACGCGAAAACACTAGGACAGCAACAAGCCCAAGATTTGATAAAAGATTGGTCAACCCTACATTTATGTTACTTCTCACTCTAAATATACAAATAAACCTTTTTGCATTTGGGTATGAATCTAGAATTTCCCTTTAAAAAAAAAAAACAATTTACACTGACATTCTTCAGCAGATTTTATTGTACAAAAATATGCTATGTGAAAAGGTGCTGATTCAGCCAATTAGCACTTTCACAAATTGCCAACTGTTCTTTAAGTCTATTATCAGCCATGTACGTTGCGGTGTATAATCCAGGAGTGGGCAACTATGCTAACTTCACGACCTGTGGACTTCAATTCCCAGAATTCCCTGAGCCAGCCAGAGTCTATTATCACTGATGCATGTTTATCATTCACGTAAATAAACTCGCTTATGATAGCAACGTTACCTTGCTGTAGTAGGAGATAGCTTCTTTGTACTTCTCAATGATGTCTTCGGGGCTCAGACAATTCTTAGCTCGTCCTATTTCAGAACTTGTATCTGCACTGATGCCATTTGATGTGAGGGCCCCTGCATAACATTAAAGCAGGAAATTTCAGTTCAACCACAACCCTCAGGTCAGAATTAAAACAAACATGTTTTGGAAATCTTTGCTAACTCTAAAAAAAAAAAGCTTAAGTAAGGAACAAACTACTCAAGGGAGGGTCTTTGGTTCTCTCTTGAGCTTGGTTGTTTTTTTTCTGGCCGTCACATTACCCAAACTAAGTAACATCATCAGTGTTAGTGACTAGCAAAGACTCCTCATTTCAACCCTGAGTTAAAAATATTCACGCAGGATCTAATCTGGGTCGGTCACTGGAACCAGAGGTTTTGTCTTCCGAGTTTTCGGACTCGTGCTAGAGCCCATCTTCGGGGAACGTCTTTAGCTAGAGTCTAAAACCTATATATATATCCATCCAGCTTTTAATTCAAGCAATGTTTGGTTTGCTTAATGCAGGACTCAATACATTTTGAAAACTCTCAAGATCTCCGCCATTTTGACTACATTTTGCTTGTACCAATAAATATTTTTTACGAATGAAGGCGAATACATGTGTCCCAGGATAATGTTGCAGGATCCAATCTGGGTCGGTCACCGGGACCAGAGGTTTTAGACTCTAGCTAGAGAAGTTCCCCGAAGATGGGCTCTAGCATATATATATATACATATATAAATATTTTCGTAGATTTTCATGGGTAGAGGTATGCAAGTTTTGGTGTATTCGGGTCTTTTCCCGTGTAAGATTGAGAGTATCTTGGTGACATTTCGACGAGGTCCCACTCGTCATCTTCAGGCTGGTGTCCTCGGCTTCATGCCTGCGCGAGGAAAGCACGAAGCCGAGGACACCAGCCTGAAGATGACAAGTGGGACCTTGTCGAAACGTTGCCAAGATACTCTCAATCTTACACGGGAAAAGACCCGAATACGCCAAGACTTGCATAGAGAAAAAGTTCTGGCAAAATTATTAAACTGATACTTACCTCTTATATTCTACTAACTTAATTTAATTATACTATCATTTAACTGAAGATTCTCTTAGCCGCAGCAATTTACTGAAGGAAATGACTCACAGCATTTTGGATGAATTTGCTATCATAAAAATTACAATTAAAAGAAAGTTGGATTCCAAACTTGGGGAAAATGTGCCGGTCGGATCTATCAGAGCAAGTGAACAGGAAGAACCAACAGGAGCTCGCCAACAGAATTTGGCAGGGACATTTAGAGAAGCTCCCTAAAAAATTTTCCATCAAAATCTACAGCCAGTCTGAGCATTTGGCTGAGAGCCTGAAAAAAGGAACAAACACTTTAAGAAATAAAAGTGAGTAAGATTCCTAATTTGTCCTAAAATACTTCTGGGATGTTAGTGTTCCTGCCTAAAATAGTGGATTTTAATAAACTCAAAGCAAAAGTAAGTTGGACTCTACAGCAAAGGAAGCGAATGAAAAAAGAAAGTCAATCTGAGGAGTTCTTAAAAACAACTGGTCAAAAATTGCAACCTATTCCAAAGACTAAAAAATAGAGGAGAGACAAAACAAGACACATACAGGAGGTAGAAAGAGGTACAGATCACCTAGAGAAAACTCACATCTATAGAGAGATTATTAAGAAAGCTAAAGCTGAGAATGAGTTCATCGAAGCAACAAAAATAGCCGTGTACAATATATTCAAAACCAAATAGTCAAAATTCCAAGTTCTTAATGTTGTTGGGAACATTCTAATAGGCAGACTTTTGGTGATGTACAGGAATGTGCTGATTTTTCTGATATAATCTTTATGTTTGATTTATGAGAAATCCTACGGAACTGATGAAGTTCCAGATGATGGAGGAAAACAAATCATCCTGTGTGAAATCAGGGAAAGAAAAGTATTGAAGGGGGGAAACTAGAGATCAGCCAGACATCAGTATTTGAGAAAATACTAGAGCAGATCATAAAATGATTAAATTGTAACTTGGATAGGAATTATCAGAAATCAACATAGGTTATAAAAAAAAACAAGATGAAGGAACAGTTGGGGAAATTTTAAATCCGCAGATTCTAGTCATCAGTGTGGTGTAATATTGTTTTTGAAACACAGTGAAATTTCTAAAGCAATTGGAAATTAATAAAACATTTGACCCTTAAAACATAATTATAAAGTCAATATACCTGGATCAATAAGAACTTCTTGTGCACCTAGGGGGGAAAATCAAAATAACAGCATTAACCTTCTGCACTGCCTAAACAAATCATTTCCAAATATTTTTATTTTATTATTTTATTTTAATTACATTTTTGAAGTTGAAGTTGATATACATAATGCCAGTGGTGAAATGTAAAATCTGTTACTACCGGTTCTGTGGGCGTGGCTTGGTGGTGGTGGGGTAATATGACTGAGTGGGCGTGGCCAACTTTTTTTTTTTTTTACTTTTAAAACCATTTTTTCGGCCAAAAATGTTGTAGAAAAAATGCTTTTAAAAGTAAAAAAAAAGCCTCTGATGATTGCGCGGCTCAGCTGGGCAATGGGGGGGGGGGGCAGGGATTTTTGCTACCAGTTCTCTGAACCACCCGCCTCCATCACTACTGGATTGGGGGATCTGGTCCAAAGCGGGAGCATTTCACCCCTGCATAATTCTCTCTCTTTCAGTTTTCCCCCACAACAGCCCTTTGAATTTGATTCGGTTGAGAGAATCTGTTTCCAAAACTCAAGGTAAAGTTGAACTTCAATTTCCTCAATGCCAGTCCAGCATCTTAATCACTACAGTATTAGTCTTAATATAGTCTTAATATAGGCAATCTTTGACCAGTCGTTTAATTATCATTGGGAGTTACAACAGCCTCAAAAAGGGTGTCTTTCAGCCCATAAAACAGTGCCATCATAAAAGGTCACCTTGCCCCCTTATGGTCACATGACGTTTTGGGTGTTTGGCAACCAACCCATATTTAGGACTGGTTGTAAAGTCCTGAAGTCACATGGCAGTGATTTTCAGCGTTTTTCCCAGTGAAAAACACCCTTTCAGTAGAACAGATTTGTAGGACGAAATTAATTTGCAATTTTTTTCAGTGAAGGATTAAAAAAAATAAGTGTTTTTTTTTACACCAAGAATTCAAATCTGCTGTTATTTTTGCAATTGCGCAACCTTTAGCTTGGTATGGTAAATCCACGTCTGATCATACATATGCCTCACAAAAGTCTCTTATAAGCCCAATACTGTTAACTTTATCTTCTCAAAATTACACCTTGTGCTACAAAAATTAAAGTTTTTCTCTGCACGAATCTTCTTATCCAGCTAAGCAAAAAAAATTCCATGCAATCATAAACTAGCACCAGAAAGCAATGATCTGAGTTACAAAAATGTTTAAGTGAGTTTCATCAAATCTTGTTTCGATTCTTGTTCTTCGACATCAGCCGCCGACTTGCTTCTTAACCTCTGATATAACCTTCACATTTCTCATGTCTATTCACTCTGCTTGCTGCCTCTGTGATCTTTTTTCAAACATCTCACTATTGATTGGGCGTTACAGGGCCATTGTGGTACTTGCATTGGTTCTTAAATGAACTTCTTTATTTCCGCTGTAGTCAGTTTGCATGTCAAAGGTGGCTCACGTACACCTTCTGAGCAGTCAAATGATGAGCATGAATCGAGTATGGAAAAGCAAGGACAAAGCAACCAAATACAGTTTAGCTGCGGTAGTTTAGCTGTTTCTCATAGCTACCTACAGTTGTGACAGTTAGACCAGGAAAAAAGCTAAATGGAGGAAAATAGATGGATTTGAGTTGTGGTGTGAATCACATGGAATCACCATCTGATTCACTTAACAACTGCCACAAAAAATGATTGTAAAATCCGGTCCAGTTACATGGGTTCCTCGATGTATGATTTAAATTCTAGTCCAACTTGCACTCTCAAGTCAAGAACTACCTGTGCATTCTTTCTAAAACATTTTCTTTTTAAATTTAGAAGGTTCTCAGAAGTGTTATCATACCAGTGCCACGGGTACAGTATTCCTGACACCGCCACTAATATCAACACTTCAGATTCAGCAAAACCTCTTTAGTCTCAAGTCTAAAATCCAGCTTCTTTTCTCCTCCAGCCTCACACCTGTCTTCACCTTCTAATTTCTACTTCAATTCTGCTCCCAAATAAAACTAGCTAATTGTAAGCTTCACAGTCAGTCGCTGACATGTGCAGCAAAACTATCTTTCTGCAAGGTCGGTGCTATTTTTCTCCTGTGGATGGTATATTTTTCAACGTTTAAAAAAAAAACCCCACTGAACTCTTAACTTTTATATGTGGACAAAACTTTGAGAATTGAGAAGCTGTAGGCTAAAATTACATAAGGCTAAAATAAATATATGTGGACAAAACTGCTGAGAATTGAGAAGCCGTAGGCTAAAATTACGCAAGGCTAAAATAAATCTTACATGCGGCACGGGCACACTTTGAACAAAGATTCAAAGAAAAACAAACCCTCAAATATTGTGCAAAATATTTAACCAGCATATATATACTAGATCAAAAAAAAAAAAAAAACCGTCATCACCATTTTAAAAACAACTACACAAGCTTTTGCTTACCAGGTCTATGCCTGTTACCTGCCTCTGCAGAAAGTGAGCCTCCTTGTGCCCTGCGAGACCCAATTTTACCTCCAGTGCCCCCAGGATAGTGATAGATGACGGAGGCTGAGCATAATCCTTCAAGAGCAGCTATAGATGAAAACAGCTCTTTTAATGGCAGTTTTATCACAGCCTATACATGTAATAAATGCATTTCCTTTAATACAATAATACATCTAATACAGTACGTTAAATACAAGGTATATAAAAAGGCACGGAAGTGATTCAGGTACAAAGAATGGTAAAGATATTTACAAAGAATCCTAATATTCGGCTTTTCTTCTATAGGAAGGTAGGCATGGCAGTTATCGATGCTCAGGAAAGAGCTAATCATCTGGCCAAAAACAGAGGAAATCACTCTTTTTTACCATGAATATATAAAATAATTTGGACAAAGTTTTGCTTTCACATTAACGTCTCTAGAAATTCTCAGTCATCCAGGTCATGGTTGTCCCAAAGGTGCTTCTTCAGGAGGCAGCTGGACTTTCTGGTTTTTCCTTTTTGAAGATGTTTTGCTTGTCATCCAAGAAGTTTCTTCAGCTCTGGCAGGATAGTGGGGAATGGAAGGATTTATGTCTGCAAGGAATCTAAATCCTTCCGTTCCCCACTATCCTGTCACAGAGCTGAAGAAGCTCCTTGGATGAGAAGCGAAACGTCTTCAAAAAGAAAAAAAACAAGGAAGTCCAGTTGCCTCCTGAAAAAGCACCTTTGGGTTTCACATTAACAGTATTTCCCTAAACTCAATGGTCTCCAGGTTTTAGCACGCTTTTTACCCAAAGAAATGATGCTTGGATTTCTATCCCATATATTACAGACAGTCCTTGTTAACAATGGCATTGACAAATGCGGTCAACTTTATGAATTTCCCTCATTAACAGACGCAGTGCCGTGTCATGTGACCATACTGTTTAGCAACAGCAATGTCAGCAGTCCCTGTTTTCTTTGTTGTTTCCTGAGAAGTTTCAGGTAGTATAATCTCTGCTGGGCCCTTTTGACCAGTGCTGCAATGTGAGCGCCCCAGGTCAGGTCCTCTTCCACACAAATAGCGATTACATGGCCACAGGATGTTTCAACTGTTGTTAAGTGTAAGCCAGTTGCCAAGCACCTGGATCGCAATAACATGACCATGGGGATGGTGAGATGTCTTCAAGGACTAGTCCTAAGTACCACTCATTCAACGCCGTTGCAATTTCGAACAGCTGCTGATTGAGTGGTCATTAACCAAGGACTGCCGGTATAGGATTCCGTATTTCATAGTCCAAAAGCCCAGAGAACACCATAAAGTCTGTTCAAGGAAATACAGACAAGGAGTGTGTTCTCTATTATTTTCTGCAAAGATTCACATTCTCTCAGGCAGGGCGTGTCAAATTTTCCAACTTTCAATTTCCAAACATTAGGGGTGCTCAAAAGTTGTGACATGCGTTGGGGATTGTAAAAAGAACCACAAATTACTCTGAATTTTAGAGCCATTTTTATTTTATTATGACCTACTGTATTATTGTTGTTGTTTTGTTGTTTTATTAATAATTTATTTTATTTGTTTATTAAATTTCTCTGCCACCCCATATCACTAAATGCAGTAACTCTGGGTGACTAATAATGTACACTTTTAATCACAAACCATCTTCCAATAACATAAAGGAATGAAATAATGTGACAAATAATGTCATGCCCAAAAGCCTTTTAAATACAATTAAGTTTCATTCCCAACTCTATCATCCTTACCTCCGAGCCACAAAAAGTCATTTACAGAACGGAGAAGTTCCACAGCCATATGATAGTGAACAAGGGAATCTTGCAACATCCCAGCCTGTAGGCAAAGGTCCCCAACATGTTTCCGCATACGACCCTGACATCGCTTTTTATAATGTCTGGGATACAAAAACAAAGAATACAGAATTAGTTCAATTGTGCTGTTCTATAAGACAATGTTTTGTTGTTGTTTTTTTGCTTTACTCTTCTCCTTAAGTTTGCATCTTATTGACAAGCAATCAATGGTCTTTACCAAGAGCTAAGAAGTCTATTCCCAGCTATCGGAATACTCACTATAGGGCAGCAGTCCCAACCTTTTTGGCACTAGGGACCAGTTTCGTGGAAGATTATTTTTCCACGGACCAGGGAGAGGGAAACACACAACCTAGATCCCACACATGCGCAGTTTCACTCGCTTGCTGCTCACCTCCAACTGTGTACTCTGGTTCCTAATGGGCCATACACCGGCACTGGTCCGGGGCCCGGGAATTGGGGACCCCTGTTGTAGGGGATGCAATATAAACAAAGATACTCAACACCAGAAAATGACTGCTGTGGCCTGTCGGCCACCAGCCCCTCCAGCAGCCGAATCAGAGGAGGAGGAGGAGGCATGGGAGTCAGGGTCAGCATCAAGGAGAGCGCCGAGGGGGAAGAGGGAATGGAGCTGTCAGATAGAGAGAGAGACAGAGGCGGAGCCTGGGCCATCCATCAGCCCTCAGATGGAGAGTCAAAAGACCCCAGGTCTGGAGGTGGCTGATGAGGAAGAAGAGGAACAGGTGGATCCAGTGCCTGACGTGTGGATGTGCAGAAGGCAGAGGAGAGGAGAGCAGTGGAAATCTATGGGCCGATCCTTGGGACGGAAGAGCCACTGCTGCTAGCGAAGCCCCACCTTAGCTCTGGGGATAAAAGGCAGGGGGCAGAGATGAATAGGTGTGGTAGTCAACTCTTCATCTCCCTGCCGGACAGACTTGTTAGCCTGCAGTGAGAGAGAGACTTTTTGCCGGGGCTGCTGGCGCTCCTAATAAAGGAATCATTGATTTAACTACAGAGGGTTTGTTGTGTTTGGGAGCCGGGTCAGAATAAAGACATTGTATTCTTAGAAACAAACTTGCGGCATGTATACGGAATACTATTAATGGGTTTCTCAGCACATTTGCATCTAAAAGTTCAACATGTACTTTTTTAGGCGTGTAATTGGGTGAACCTCTTCTTTTTATTAGCTCATCAAACAATACAGTAAGTTTGGCAAACAGAAGTATTATATGAAGACTAGGAAGATCAGCACTTAGAATAATTTAGGATAGACTCAATATGAATTCCAAGCTTAGTAGCAGGTAGATGTTCCATATTGAGCCTTTTTATTACACCTTCTAAGGGCAAAATAGTTTAATGTTTGCAATCTTTTGAGAGTGGCCAATGACATGTCATACTTAAGGCAGCATCTTTCATGCACTGACAGAATTTAAATGATTTGTATGATGTAGTATCATTCGATTAGGAACTAAAACTTAATTCCACATCTTCAGATTATGTGAAGGAAAATGGCATTTTAAAATGGCAAGATAATTTCTACAAACTTGACGGTGTTATTTGCCTATAAATGAGAAAAATTATTTTCTAAAAAACTAATTATCTTTATGAATAGGTTCATTACACATTTTATGGCACAGTCGATTTCCTCTCACCAGAATGATTGTCCTGTTTGAAATTTCAGTTTTATTACCGACTTCAACTGAGAATTCATATTTACAAGTTCTTATGGGCCGAAGGGGGTGTGGAATCACTAAGACTGAAATATTGCAAAAATATGAGAAAAAAGTAACCATAGATATACCTAAACTCATACAATAACATTGTGGTTTTATTGCATTCATCTAGCATAGTAGTAGTAGACATAGACATAGTAGAATGAAATATTGTACCCCAAATGGATTATATTTATCACAGGCAGCTTTGAGACATATGTGAGACATATGTCAACAATGGCAGAGCTTCTAATGTACTATGTTCCCTGGAAAAGTTGTGATACATTCAGAGATATTTCTGCCTTGAAAATAGCCCATGCCTTGAAACTAGCACAATGAAATATCAGCACAGGAAATGTTTATGACATTTTGTATTATGTCATAAAGCGTTTAGCCCATGGTGAAGTGTATAGCACAGACAATCGTCAGCACAGGGAATGTTTATGACACTTTTCATGTCATAAACAGCTTTATGATAAGGCTTATGTCATACATTTTTTTATAGAATTTGCCAAATTTCAATTCCATGGAATCGTGGGTCCTGAATTTTAGATGCATTCTGCAAATTTTGTCCTATGATATACTATTTTGCTCAGTTACAAGTTTATAGGAACAAGAGTTTTAGTAGTCTATAGATATAACTATTTATCTATATAAATAAATATATAGATAATTATGACATAAAGATACAGTAACATAATGTAACACAAGGTAACATAACTTAATTTTTATTAAGATTTAGTATGGCTTCTTACATACTCAAAATAAATACAAAGCAAGTATTTCTATCGCCTTTTAATTTACAAATGCAATCATGCTGGACACACTTGCATTTTACAAAAACCAATATACAGTAGTACAAGACACAACACAGATTTCCATTTTTTTAATCAGCATATACTCATACTTCATCAGCTTGCCTACCGTGTTCTGCAGTAAGAAAGGTTGTATGTTTTAAAATGCTAACTATGTTTTGGGTAGATTATTTTTTACTAGCAAAAGAAAGATGGTCTCTTTATAGGGATGTATTTTAAATTAATCTTAAAATATATTTTCATGTAAATTATCTTAAACTGAAATTCCCAATATCTGCAGGTGAAGCAGATGAAGAGATCTGGGAAAGAACTCTTGAATCCTTGCAGATCTGTCACTAGTCAAAACAGACAAACTCTTATTAAACGGTCAAACGGTTTGATTAAATATATATTGCTTCAGAAGCTTCCTTTCATTTCTTGTCTTAATAGCTCTGTTCTTACTGTCATTCTTAGTCCTCTCTTAATGGAATTTTAAACTAAAAGAAAAAAAATGAATGTGCATGCATTATAGTCTGTTAAAATAACTAAGGTAAAGAATACTTTCCCTAAAAACTTTCTTGAATGAAGTTGGGTCAGCAAATTCTTCCTGTCGGTGGTGTATTATTATTAGTTTTTGCTGATCAAAGAAAGAAAATGATATATTTTTCAGTCCTGTAGTCCATTAAGAGTGTCCTTGGCAAATCTGATTATTTTACAACTCCAATCCATTCAGACAGAAATTAAGTACAGATATCTGGTTACCACCAGATAATATATAAAGTAAATCTTAATTTAAAAAAAGCAGAGGTATGCCTGAATGAATTAAATTACACTAGAGACTTTCTTAAAACGCTTTATTTATAGCCGAGTGTAAATGCTGAGCTGAGATTCCATCTGCTCAGCTAAAAGATCCGCTCCGGGTAGCAGAATCTTTCCCAGTAATGTTTCTTTTCAACTTTGTTGTTGCTGTTATCTAATTTTTATCGTGCCTTTCCACCCAGAGAATACCCATCTAGAATGAGAACTGGAATTTAATCTCCTATTTTTCCTCTTTCCTCATCAACCTGATGGTTTTGTTATTCCGACCAGCAGCAAGGTAGAGGGACTGAGTTACAGCCGTGATGAGTGCACCACTGAGAGACTAGAAAAGTTAGGGATAGGTCTATCCACATGGTCTCTAAGAATCGAAAACGACAAGATGGCAGGCACATTAATCAAGCAACTCCTCTTAAATGTAAAATTTAAGGTGGACAAATAAATATACAAACACACATACATTTTTGATAGGAACACCTCCAGCTGAAGGATGGTTTAAAAATACAATATTATATTACATAATTATAATAATATTATAAAAAACCAATGCCAAAAAGTGTGGATTGCAAAAAAGGATTTTATCTGAATAAGCACTAAATAGTTACCTAAGCAGGGTAAAGAGAAATTGATAAACAGGAGGAGAGAATGGAGGGTATATAAAAAGCACATAGGGTGAATGAATTCTCATTCAAGACAGAATAAACACAGAACTAGAAAAACATGCAATGAGAAGAAATCAGCTGGGTCCATGTGACAAAACAGTAGTTGGCAATTATACAAGTGAGTCTGAACCTTATACTTACACACATTTCTTCTTTGATTTATTTATTAGATTTATTAGATTTTTTTTCTCCTGAGTTTATTATTTTATAAGTAATTCAAGGCAGCGAATGTATATAATACTCTTTTCTCTTTCTGTTTTCCCCACAACAACTCTTTGATGTGAGTTGGGCTGAAAGACAGGGATTAAACTCAAAATCACCCATCCGACTTTCATGCCTAAAGCAGGGCTAGAACTCACAGTCTCCTGGTTTCTAGGCTAGCACCTTAACCACTACACCAACATGGCTCTCCATATCAAGCCTGAATTAGAAACCATATTTTGATCACAATTTCCAATGTTTTTCAAGAAAATTGTGAGTTGTGTTATGCTTACTCTAAACAAATATGGTCTGTTCACCCATAGCACAGAAACCCAAAAAATTGAAACCAAAGATTCGGAAAGCAGACTTCAATTATTTTGAAAAATTTGTCTTTTACCCAGATGTGAAAGAGAAGCCAAAATCCCACCAAATTCTAAGAAATGCAGGTCGAAAGAAAATATCCAGTCAGTAACAGGGATTTACTCAGAAATTATCTATCACTATTTATGAAAGTATACATCTTGAATACATGCAAAGCCAATCCTGCAAGCAGCTCTTTTTTATGGAAGCAGTGTCTGAACTTCTAGACAAACCAATAACCCAATATTCAGGGCCGTGATTTTATCTGATGCTTCATCTTCTATGTATGAAAAGCCAAGCTTCTGAATCGGCAGTGAGCTATTGATTTTCTGCATTACTGACAGTTAGTAGCTTGCTATACACAAGTTTACCATGAAAAAAAAAATCAGTAGAATTGAAAAAGATGAAGGCAAATGCAAGCCTGAGATTAACTCCCATTGTTTGGCATTACATCTGAAGCAGCCAAGTATGATGGTGCATTTTGTACCCTGCAAGGGATATGAAATTGTTCTCCATACATAGAAGTATAAACACAAAGTCAAATGCAGCAATTTCCTTAATGGACTGAAGTGATCTTTTACAAGAAATTTTTAATATGTATTCATCATTCCTCAACTGGAATGAGCAATAAGTATTAAATTGAACAATCAGGAAGGTATTAAACGTCATCACATCTTCAAAGATTCTTGAAGGAAAAAAATGCATGCAAAAATGAATTAGTGAAGATCTGTATGTCAAAAATTAGAAAACAAATGCCCACTAAATTCAAGGTGAGATAACATGCTTAGCTAAATGACTGGCAGCTGTAACATTGCTCAGGCTTCTGAAAGCCAGCAACATTTACTCTAAGCTGAAGTGATCTTTTCAGTTTGAAAGTGAACAAACGAAAACGTAAATTTGTTTCCTGAAAATAGGAAACAAAATAAATGCAAAACCAGCAAGTATCAAAAGATACATCACTTTACTACATTTTAATCTCCAACTCAACAAGGCAAATAAGTGAAGAAAAGTACTGTCAAAAAACAGTTGCCAAATGCCAAAAGAATGAAAACCACAATGGAAATTCAGGCAGCAGCAATCAGTTGTCGTGTAAACAAAATTGCCATATTATAGAAAGACACACAAATGCAATGTTACATTATTCAGTGATGGCAAAATAAGAAGGCAGCGTACAAAAACTAGCTAGTTTTAAACAATTCAATGTGATCAAAGGCCTACCTTTTGAGACCCAAAAACACACTCACAGGGCAGTATGAGAGGAAAAAAAAACAAGAAACAAGAAAGGAAGGAACAAAACAAAATTAGAGACATACAGGAATAGAAAAAAATTAAAGAGCCACATATAGACAGATCTAACAAAGTTTATTTGATAACATATTGTATTCAATCATGTCCTAGATATGTTGTTCGATTATTTTTGATTGTGATGTGGGGAGTGGAAAGCAATGATTGGTGCTGTATCACATTATGTTTCCGACAATATTAGTGATTAGTATGTCATCTTATAAAAGACAGATAAAAAATAATTCCCTTCTCACCCTTACAGGTGGTATGTATCTTCCTCAATTTCAGATCCTCAGACCTTTGAGGGTTCTGCACAGTATTTTAGCTGTTCCTAGTTTGCCCTCTTCTGGACAGATAGCTCCAATATCATTTCTGGGATCTCTTGGAGCCACTCTCCCTGCTTAGGAGGCAAAGGACAGAATGCTCCTACCACCACTGGAACCACTTTGGCCTTGACTTTCCACATCTGCTCTAGTTCTTCTTCAGGCCCTGGTATTTCTCCAGCTTCTCATACTCCTTCCTGATTCTGCTGTCACTGAACACTGCTACCTCTATCACTACCACTGTCTTCTGGTCCTTGTCTACTACCACGACGCCTGTTGATTGGCCAGTACCTGCCTGTCTGCCTGTATCTGGAAGCCCCATAGGATCTTAGCTTTATTATTCCCCACAATCCCAAAGGTGCTTTTTAAAAAGATAACTGGACTTTGTTTTTCCTTGAAGACATTTAGCTTCTCATCCAAGAACTCATCCAAGAAAAGAAGAAGTAGGGGTGACATGATAGTAGTGTTCCAATATCTGAGGGGTTGCCACAAAAAAGAGGGAGTCAAGCTATTCTCCAAAGCCCCTGAAGGCAGGACAAGAAGAAATGGGTGGAAGCTAATCAAGGAGAGAAGCAACCTAGAACTAAGGAGAAATTTCCTGACAGTTAGAACAATTAACCAGTGAAACAACTTGCCTCCAGAAGTTGTGAATTCTCCAACACTGGAAGTTTTTAAGATGTTGGATAACCATGTGTCTGAAGTGGTGTAGAGTTTCCTGCCTAGGCAGGGGGTTGGACTAGAAGACCTCCAAGGTCCCTTCCAACTCTGTTATTCTGTTCTGTTCTATTCTATTCTATTCTATTCTATTCTATTCTATTCTATTCTATTCTATTCTATTCTATTCTATTCTATTCTATTCTATTCTATTCTATTCTATTCTATTCTATTCTATTCTATTCTATTCTATTCTATTCTATTCTATTCTTCTTCAGATCAGATCAGTTCAGAACTTCTTCAAGGGAAAAACCAGAAAGTCCAGTTGCCTTTTGAAAAGGCACCTTTGGGGCAACCATGACCTGGATGACTAGAGAATCTCTGTAGATATTCCCCACAATGCTTTGTGGAATCTCCCATCTAGATTTAGATCTAGTCCATATTCTGGACAGATGTTGCTGTACACCAAACTAGTTTCTTGGTTGTGCCATTCAGTGTATACTGTTCCTACCTGCATCTTACACCCTGTCACTATGGGTTGGACAGTGTCTGAGGCCTCTCTGCACAGCCTGCACCTTGGGTCCTGTCTAGTGAGGTAGACCCTGCTTCTATGGAGCTTAGTGCTTGTTCTTGTGCTGCTATGATCAGGACCTCAGTGCTGTGTTTTAGTCCAGCCCTTTTATATAGTGGAAAATAGAAAAAAAGTATCTAATTTCCATTACAACGATTAAGAAAGGAAGAGCCAGAGTAAAAGATTCCTAATCAAGAATGTCGGTACTGACAATGAAATGTTGGTAACACTGTTGCTGAGCATAAACTAAATTGCATCCTTTTGGGTCTTTGTGTTTCCTAGAAATGAACTAAATCCCCACCTTTGCTTTTCTTTAGAAACATGATTAAAACTATGGCTAGGTCATTTAATCTATTCTGGAAGCAGCCTTGTAGAATTGTCTAGGATGATTTATCTATGAATGAAAATAGAGTACATTCACCCCACAAAAATGCACAAGCCGTCTCAACAGAAATGAAAAAGTGGCATGTTGAAGATTTTTCTACTTCAGCACCATGGACAGTGGGGTGCCAAGCAATGCTTTAAAAATGAAGCAGGCACCAATATCTATCACATCATAACACTGCTCTCAAAAATCCCCCACTGATTTCAAAAAGTTTATTTTGAAGTATGGAATAATACTGTTGGAGAGGTGAGACCTAATGTGAAATCCTCACAGAACTAATTTTCTTGTTGTTTGTGTTCAGGGCAGTATCATCAACGTACCTTTGAAGTGAGAAAGAAAAGAGTATTGATCAGAAAGCATGCATTTCAGAATTTTTGTAGAGTCAGACTCAGCTTCAAATTCTGAGTTTCTGAGCAAGAACTGCAAGCATAAACACTAGGGTTCTGGATTCAAAGGGATAAAAATACTTAGAAGCATACAGGATGCACACAACTATCAGCAATATTTTAAAGCAAACATAGAGGGAAATTGCATGATCCTGAGAGAAGACAAAGCTGCTTTAGAGAGCTACTGCTTTACTACCATGTGTACATTCATGTACTTTGTTGTTCTCAAATTCAAAGTACAGACCTAATAAATAAACAGGCAGGCATATGCACATGTTCACACTTACTGAAAAGAGAACTGTTAGAATTGTAAATATTTTAAAAGGAAATTCTGCATAGAAATACAGTGTCTTAAAGTCCTTGGATGAAAACAATTTATACAGTGTTACACACTGAGGTAAAAATATTGCATAGTTGTGCATAGCTATAGTTAATACTATTATTTATTTCTATTTTTATCACAACAGTCTCAGCTCCAACTTTTCTCAGAGGTTAAGCAAGCATTCGGGTCTTTAGAATAAGCTCTCAAAAGCTGCTTGCTCTTTGTTGTATAGTGGTGTAGTAAATGGAAACAAACTGTATCTATACAAGACTACTAAATTTAGGCAAACACAGAACACTTCCATAACATCCTTTTGTGCAGAGAAGAATATATTTATGATATGAATGACATTTAATGCTCAAAATAATGTAATTTATTTTTGCCTTAGTATAATGGGCAACCAATCAAAGAAGAAAGAAACCAATAAAGGTAATCAAAATAGAGAGGATGGGTTAGCACATTACAAAATGCCAAATTATATTATGGCTTCACATTACGACTGACCTAGGTCATTGCAAACTGTGAAGATCTAATATTCACTTGTATGCATAACATTTTAATCACATTTAATGACATAAATTTACCAAAGGATGCTTCTCATCCTACTTATATAAAGCATTCAATTATACAGACAGCAAATCCTTGGTAATATGGGAATAATTTTCACATATTTCACATATTCCAATCAAAAAAATATCATTACTTTTGGAGCTGGAGAGCTTTTATTTTCTGCATGTATCACCATAAAATGCATTATCCGGTATCAATATTCTGATACAAAATAATTATGGTCACTTTCTACTACTATCATCAAAATGTATTTCCGCAATATATTAATCAGCTACTGCACATAAAAGGATATTGAACTAGCTTTGAATTGCTGAGTAAGAGCATTAAATAATCTGGTTTTAAGCATGTTAATTTTACGTGATTCTCCAACTATAAATTTATATCCTCATTCAAAAGCTATAAATTATTTAAATTACTTAAATAATCCTTTTTTTGCTCACTGAAATAACAATTTAAATTGCTTTACTTAAATCATTCCATGTTGATGATAATAAGAATCACTTCTAGGCAAACAAGCACAAATTAAATTGTACTGTAAATGAAAAGAGATGAGTTTCTGAAACGTTAATCTATCCACAAATGAAAGTACTTATTTGGGGAACAGGTTGCCTAGCAAAAAAAATGTGTTTATGCTGTTGCTGTATTCTTCAAGCAAGTCCTTTTTCTCTCATAATTTTTGGACTTAAAATAAATCATAAAACAGGTGTATGGTGAGATGTAGTAAGACATCATATAGCTGAACTTTCAAAACACTTTAACAAAGTCCCTCACCAAAGCCCCACAAGGAAATTAAGAATCATGACCCCGAAATTTGTGTCCAAATTGAGTGTTCCTTCTCTTGTCCTTCAATTCTTGTATCACACAACAAGATATTCAGTTGGGTTTCTCAATTTTCCATAAGGTAATAATAATTTCAATTTGTATGGTTAACGGTCTCATCTAAGCAACTCTGGGCAGTTCACAACAGGTCAAAATTAAAGCAATTTAAAAACCAATGTAAATGTCAACCCTGAAGCTGGCCTGACCAAGGCCATTTTGACCTCTTCAGTGTAGTATTGCTTACTATGGATGTATTACTTGGAACCCTGACAGTAAAAACAAATGGTGAAAAGAAGGCATCCACCAAGTTCAAATGTGCTTCCTACGTAATATGTTCCATAAAAAACAAATTGCTTTACCAAGAGTTAGTGGAATCATTATCAAAGGAGCCAAATTGTCTGAAAAGCTTTATAATCTACCGTATTTATACTTATTTGGGAGTCCATCTGGACTCATGGTTCCTGCTCCAGCAATGGGGGGAAGGTGTGGCTAGAAAGGCCTGTGCCCAGCTTTGGCTACTACACCAAAAGTGGATCGGTAAAGATAACTCATATCTATATTACCACCTGATTAGACTACAATGATTCTGCACCAGACTGCCTCACAAACTGTAACTGGGGTCTAGAATACAGTGGCCTGCACACTTACTGGCATCTTATGCTGGCATCATCTATTCTCAATCCCGTGCATTTGGTTTCTGGGAACAATTTTAGAATGCAGGCTTTGACCGAGAAAGTTATTTTTTTGGCTTGGCACCTGGGTCCCTGCAAGACTCCCTATTTCAACTCCCAGAGTTGGGCATTATTTGTATTTTCTCACATTTCCCAAAAAAATGGACGGAGTTGAAGTCAGAGGGTGCTGTTCCAAAGAGCATTGGAATAGTCTCCCACAATAGCCTCCTCCTTTTGTTTTCAGAAAGATGTCAAAAATAGCCTTCGACAATATCTGAGCTTCGTGGTTTGCTTACCAACATTACTTGCTGACATTTCATTTCCTGATAAGGTAACATCATTAGTGCTTGTGGGATGATGAAACCAGCAAGCAAACAAGAGCTTGCTGAGTGTCACATGATAGTGAGATAGATGGCATATAAATTTAATAAATAAACAAATAAATAAATAAATCACCAAGCTTAGAGGGCATTAAGGACTCCACATTTCAATATTAGCTACATATATTCTTTCCATTAGAAACCAGTAGCACTGATAATGTTACCTAGTTGAGTAATGAAATGTCTGCAAGAAAAAAACCAAGCTCAAAAAGCACCAAGGACCCCACAGTTTGACCGTAAGCTACAAATATTCCATCAGTCATCATCATTTATCCATTTTATTATTAGGTATTTTATTTTGGCTACAATGTGCTTTGAGTTTGGGGTTTTATGATTCACGTTTTCACTTTTTAAACTATACAAATAATTATTTGCTAAACAAATAATTCCCTCAACACTGTCAAACTATTTACTAAATCTGCACTACTATTAATCTTCTCATCGTTCCCATCACCCATCTCCTTCCACTTATGACTGTATGACTATAACCTTGTTGCTGGTATCCTTACAATTTATATTGATATTGTTTCCTGATTGCTTATTTGTACCCTATGACTATAATTAAGTGTTGTACCGTATGATTCTTGATGAACATATCTTTTCTTTTATGTACACTGAGAGCATATGCACCAAGACAAATTCCTTGTGTGTCCAATCACACTTGGCCAATAAAGTCTTCTATTCTATATCATGTAGATTGCCAAGGGTGGATGATTGCAGCAAGATATAAATGTAAATAAATGTAATCTGATAATGAACACACCGAAAATGTTGGAAAACTTTAGTTAATTACTGGTAGTATATGAATATTACAAATTCTTTTTTAAAAATTACACCATTTCTTTCAGGACTAGTCTTTTCTTATCTCCATACCTGGGGGCAAATATTTTTAGAAGATCTGTATATAAAGTGAATCTACTTACCTACTGTCTGTATCCAGGCCAACAAAATCTTTTTTTTCAAAAGGAACACACAGAAGTGGGATCTTATCTCCAGATTTATCGATAGCTCTGTCAAGACGTTTGGACTCCAATACAATGAAAAGAGACTCAATGAAGTCTTCTATTCTCTTTTCCACATTTTCACATTCATCATAACTAGGATAAAATGCCACATCTGTACGAGTTTGCTCTGCAATTTCTCCCTGAAGTCCAAAGACAAACAGCCGGGAATCATAAAGAGTTGAGCTATAAATTTCTTTTTGAAGGTGGAATTTTTCAAAAGTTTGAGGCCAGTCTTTTCCAGAGGAACAATCCGTGATGGTTATTAATCCCACAACTTTACGATGCGTCTGAAAATCTCCCCATTCGTTGTTTTCTGGTGGGTAATGATGTCTGTAGCGGATATAAAGAACTCGCTGAGAGTCACGGACATTGATCTGACTCACGGTTGAAATTCGCTTGTAGATCTTAAAAAAGCTCTCTT
Source organism: Arizona elegans (assembly GCA_022577455.1). Classification (NCBI taxonomy): domain Eukaryota; kingdom Metazoa; phylum Chordata; class Lepidosauria; order Squamata; family Colubridae; genus Arizona; species Arizona elegans. Next base: position 5,389,037 of record JAKOOJ010000030.1, read on the forward strand.
CGGGAACAATCCCATCTGGCTGGACCACAACTAGTAAAGTTTGATGATCTTCCGCACACTGCATGTAATCCGGAATGCTCATTTTGCAACTGACGTACTCTAATGCAAACATAATAAAACACAAAAGGAATAAACCTCAATAAAACATAGAAGGGAAAATGTGCAGCATTGCTCTATTTAAGAAGTATTCATTTTACGAGTGATGACTTTCTGAAATATTAGACCTATTATATAAAATCATAAAAACCTTGAATTTTCTTAAGCGGTAGGCAGCATTCGAGCCTTAGTCCCATTGGAACTAGGAGAAGAATAGGATGCATCATGGTTTACTAAGCTCTTACTTTATTGTGTTATGTTGGCATTATTTACTGAAATACTTTTGCTCTTCAGCAGAAAGACTGCAAACTTGGTAAAAGATTTCTTGGGAGTTGAACATAAGGTTTAGTTACTTCAAAAAAAGATCCAGGTTTTTCTAAACAGGCCAATCTGAAAGGCACAATATAAGAATAGTGGATGAGAAAGAAAAATACAACAAAGTATCTTATGAGGATAAACTGAACTCAGTATCCTAAATCCAAAAATGGCTAATCTCATCACAGCCATGGTAGCCCAGTGGTTAGAATACAATATTGCAGGCTAACTCTGCCCAAAGCCTGGAGTTTGATCCTGAGAGGACTCAAGGTTAACTCAAGGTTAACTTCCATCCTTCTGAGGCCGATAAAATGAGGATCCAGATTGTTGGGGGCATGATGCTGTCATTGTAAACTGCTCTGAGAAGGCTGTAAAGCACTGTGAAGCCGTGTATAACTCTAAGTGCTATTGCTTTAACAACTTGACCATTTGTTAACATTAATCCAAGGATATTCTCCTATTTTCAGCAATTCCAGAACCAAAGGCTCCATAACAAGAACACTTTAAAGTGTAAATGAGACTAGGACCAAAAGACATTCCTGGATTATTAATAGAGGACATAGATCTGTACTGTGACTTTTTATCTCATACTTCTTAAAACTGATCCCGTGAAATATATTGGATGGGCATCACTCCATTATGATGTATGTAGGCAATTTAAAGAATACTGTACACCAAAGCTTGCAGCAAGCAAAGTGAGCTTTGGCTTACTGGAAATACTAGGAATTCTTTATCATTCAGATATTAACTTAATATCAATTACATGGTGAGATGGGTGGCAAACAAATACAATAAATAAATGTGGAGAAATCCAAGCTTTGGAAGTTTCTCTCTCTTGTGAGATAGGATTTGATAAGGCTGGAATATATCATAAATATTTACGTTAGTAATATGCCATGTGATGGTACATTCAAGCTTCCATATGAATTTACCAATAGCTGAAAAAATGGATGAAATATAATACACTCTTTAAGCTGCGGAATATGGACTATTCAAAAAAGTGATCAGCAGATGAAACAGCAAAACTGAAATGGCAATATATAAAGGGTAATCCACACAGCACTAAATCATGATAGGTGAGTTAAATGAATTGCCTGGTTTTGAAACAAATACCAAAGAACTTCACTGACTGGATTCACATAACACAGACCCACAAATCAGCCAATCATATTTTAGTTAGCAGGGAAGATGAATCCATGCATGTTACTTCATGAGTACAGCCCTATCTACAAATAAATCACATTTTTTTAAAAAATGATTTTTTTAAAATAAAAACTCAAAACATAACTACAATGAAGCATCTAGTAAACCTGTGGTTTTTTTTCATGTACTTTTCTACGTGCAATCTGTAGCAACAAGGAGCTATGCAGAAAAAGTATGTGGGTTTTCATGTGCGGAAATGATCAAATTAGGAGAGGAAAAATGAAGTTTTCTCTTCCTAATGTGCCAAGCAATGTATCTAAACATATATTTTCCCTTTTGTGCTCAACAGAAAAATGTCATTCCCTCTTCCTCCCATATCCTTCCCAGCATGCTAATAAAAACAATTTGCAGGCTAATATTCCTTATTAAATTCGATGTATAGATGGACTAAATGTGTGTGTGTGCGCACACACACACACACACACACACACATATATATATATATATATGCCACAAATTTTACTCCCCAACTGTAAAACTACCTGTAATCACACATTTATCAATTTCATTTGTGACCATGTTCTTTTAAACTCAGTTAAAAAATTAAAAATATCCTTGAGTACAGCTTAACTCTTGGCAAATTCATGGACATAAATAGGTAGTTTTCTTGACAACAGAGAAGTGGTTTGCCACTGCCTTGTTCCAGATTCCCAAGAATGGGCTATATTAAATATTAAATTTTACCTTATTGGTCATTAATAACAACAGAGAATTAGAAATAAGTATCTTACAAAAACAGGTACAGGAGGAAAAGTAGTAAAAAAAACCATTTTATTTTTTTTCAGAAATCCAAGTTTGCTGTTTTACTCTGATTTTAATTTAGATTAAATTCTAGATTTAGAATTTAGATAGAATAGAATGGAATGGGAATAGGAATAGGAATTCTTTATTGGCCAAGTGTGATTAGACACACAAGGAACTTGTCTCTAGTGCATAAGCTCTCAGTGTAATACAACGATAGATCATTATCATACCCTAGTCTCCTGCGTGAGCAGGGGGTTGGACTAGATGACCCCAAGGTCCCTTCCAACTCTGTTACTGTTACTTCATAGTCATAGTCATCAGATAGAAGTCTGATTTGATTTTGCTTTACATTGGGACTCGCAACATAAAAGGCACAAACACAAAAATAATCCATAGATTGTTTTCCAAACTTCCAAATTGTTCTTGTGTCAGGTTTCGAGGTTGTCTCAAATAAATTGCATTTCAAACAAAGTCTTTGATGAAAAAGACTCCCATTTATTAAGCACGACATTCTACTCCGACTCCATTGCAGCCAACACTGACTTCCAGACCCAAAACCCTCCCTTTCCATTCCCCACTCCCCTGCACTCATTGGCCATCTTCCAAGTCACTCTACCCCTAATCTATTGCTCCAGCTCAAAGAAATTTCCCCCCTCCCATCCCATCTCCTAGGGGATATTATCTCCAAGGAAAATAAGTAGGTGAAAAGTCAAATGTCCCTTTTCAGATGCCTCCGCTTCTTCTTATGTCAGCACTAGAGTAAAATGCAGCTTGAAGTGCTGACACCTTGTTTTTAAACAAGTCATCACATACTGTTTGGTCACTTTGGACAATCTCATTATTGGTCATTAATGACAACACAAAATTAGAAACAGGTATCTTCCACAAAACAATAGAGGAGGAAAAGAGTTACAGGGCAGGCTTATGAAACAGCCTGAAGGGTAAACATGAGACTCTGGGAAGGTGTAGCATGGACTTCATGAAAGAGTAGGTGGATGCTTTTCCTTCCCACTCAAAACCAGAAACACTGCCCTGCTTCAAATGCTACTTTTAGGTTCCCAAAATGAGTGTCCCAACCAGCCTGTTCACCCACGGATGTGTACAGGTAGCCCTTGAATTACGACCACAATTGAACCCAAAATTTATGTTACTAAGTGAAACATTTGTTAATTGTATTTGCCCCATTTTACAACTTTTTTTGCCACAGTTACTAAGTGAATCATTGCATTTGTTAAGTTAGTAACACGGTTGTTAAGTGAATCTGGTTTCCCCGTTGACTTCGCTGGTCAGAAGGTGGCAAAAGCTGACCACAGGACACCGCAACCGTCATAAACATGAACCAGTTGCCAAGCATCTGAATTTCGATCATGTGACCCTAGGAAATACCGCCATGGAAGTACCTTTTTTTTTTTTGCAGAGCCGGGGTAACTTTGCACGGTTGCTAAACGAACCGACGTAAGTCGAGGACTACCTGCATTTAAGAGAGATGCCAGGCACAAGGCAAAAAAAAGCACAAATCAGGCACACCAAGACACAGCAATAAGCAAGGACCGATTCCAAGCATCAAAGAGAAGAGCTTAAATTTGCAAAATCCATTAGTAAATGTATATTTTGGACTTCAGCCTCCATCATCTCTCTCTCTCTTGGCCTGGCCCTAAACATCTGGAAGAACGCCCCCCCCACACACACAGGCTGCCTTAGCCCAGGCTGGGCAATCCCGTACATAGGCCAGACTTCCCCGATCTGACTTCCTTGGAGTGTGTTTGGGCTACCACAAATCCCATCATCCCCAGAGGAACTTTGCACTGGGATCCTGGAAGGTGCCGGAAGGGGAGGGGGAGGAATTTCAGAGCTTCCCCGCCTCTCCCCCTCCCCGCCCCCAGCAAAGGAAAGAGGCGGCTCGGCTCCCCACACCCCAGCAACGTCTCCCACTCCAGCTTCCCCGGCCCTCGCCAGCCCGCCCGCCTGGCCCGCTGAGGGGCTCCGGCGCCTCACCCACCACGGCCGGGGCGACGTAATAGCTCCGCCTCTGCCGAGCGCTTCAGACGGAGGGCGGGGCGGGCTGGCGGAGGCTCACTGCGCAGCCGCCAACTTTCGAGTTCCTCGGGGCGGGACGCGCATGCGCGCCCGGCTGCTACGCAAGGCTTTTGAACGGTCGCTATGGCGACGGCGGGCGGTTGGGGGCGACCGTTAAGATTCTAACGGTCGCTCTCCTGAGGGAGCGACTCTTTTCCCCGCGGTTGTATGTTTTAGTTTAGTACAAGAGTTCGGAGATGGTTGTTTGTACGACTGTTCTGACCCCACTTTTTTCTTCAGAAATGCGAGTTGAACGCCTATCGGTCACAAGCTGCCCACCCCCTTCCACGGAGCTATCGTAAGGCTGAGGCGGGAAGACGGCTGGCAGTTTTTCCTCCAGCCGCCTCACAATTGCATTCGTTCTAACCCAAAGGTGTTTTTTTTACCCCCCCAAGAGGCGACTGTACTTTCTGGTTTTTCTTTGAAGACGTTTCGAAGAAGCTTCTCCAGCTCTGAAGAAGCTGAGGAAGCTTCTTGGATGAGAAGCGAAACGTCTTCAAAGAAAAACCAGAAAGTCCAGTCGCCTCTTAGAAAAAAAAACAACACCTTTGGGATAACCAGGATCTGGATGACGGAGAATCGCCACAGACAATCGTTTTAACCTTAGTTTGGCGTTTCTTTAGTTTGGCGGGCATTGGTTGGAGGCCACTGGCCTGGATTAAGCCACAAAAATGGATTATTAAACGAGGCGCGCCAAGGTAAAGCCGCCTCTCCGCCTCCGCCGCTCTTGGAGCGAACTGCCTTCTGGGACGCGTAGTCTTCCCTCTCAGAGCGCTCCGATTGGTTCCCGTGAAAGCCAACCAACGTTCTAGTCCCGGTAAACACTCGCAATGCGCTTCCAAGGATTCGTAGTTCTTTCTATCCCTGTGACAGCGGTTCAGCGGCAGGTAGAAACTACAAATCCCGAAACGCCAGGCGGGCGCTTCCGGCCGTCAAAAAAAAACAAAACTCAAAGGCGGAAGTATTTTCCTGATCTGAGGTAAACCAAGATGGCGTCGCGGTGGAGTGGAGCTTCTGGCGGGGGCGAGAATCGGTTGGTGTCGCTGCCTTTGTCTCGGATCCGGGTGATAATGAAGAGTTCGCCCGAAGTCTCGAGCATCAACCCGGATGCGATTTTCCTCACCGCCAAGGCCACGGTAGGGCCTGTGGGGGATGCCTTGGGGAGGCGAAGACGGTCCAGATGTGGCAGCTTTGGGGGAGGGGGAGTTTCCGGGCCACTGCACATCTGGAGGGCAGCGTTGCTCAAACTTTGAGGCGTTTGAGGCCTTAAGACAAGAAGCAATGGATGGGAACTAATCAGGGAGGGATCAGGGAAGCTAGAATTAAGGAGAAATTTCCTGACCGCGAGAACAGATTGAGTTGGAAGGGACCTTGTAGGTCATCTAGTCCAACCCCACCCACCCCCGCTCAAGCAGGAGACCCTACACCATTTGTGACAGATGGCAGTCCAATCTTTTCTTGAAAGTCTCAAAGTGATGAAGCTCCCACAATTTCCGAAGGCAACTTCTGTTCCAATTAACAATTAACCAGTGGAACGCCTGGCCACCAGAAGTTGCAGGCCCTCCCATCACTGGAGGCTTTTAAGAAGAGACTGGAGAGTCACTTGTCTGAAAGGCAACGAAATTTCGTTTTAATGTATGCCGGTTAGTGTACATTCAAATGGACAATTCTAAGTTCTTTTTTTTTTTTATTGAAAAAGTTTTCAAATACAAGTTTTCCCCCTTTTTTCCCCCCCTCTTCCCTAACCCTCCCTCTCCACCCATCCCCCCCTGTGACTTCTGCACAACAATAAGCTATTTCATAACTAGTTACATACATAATATCTTTCCTTTCCCTTACTCCCTCCTTAGAATACTGACCCTTAGCATATTATTCTTATAACTCCCATTTTTACGATAATCTGCCCTTTTTCTCCTCCCCTAAACTTATAGTATATTATTACTATTTAACATTTAATCTTTTATATATATTGATATAACATTTTAAAACGACCTCCCTACATTCAAATTTAACATTTATTCAATTCTATCCAATTCCTCCACTCCCCTAAATATATGACTTAAAATCCTACAATACAATTCTAAATATAATCCACTGCCCATTTTACTAAAATATACACATATCTATATATGCATTCCATTTTGTAAAAAGAAAAAAGACAATAACTTTAAATTTATAATCCATGTAATATCTTCTTTGGTGTCTTTCCACTGGATTGTTAAATCCTCCACTCCCCTAAATATATGACTTAAAGATCCTTTTTCATAAACTAATCAATCAATAACCTAACCTATTTCAACCCTTCAGTTCCTACAAAATCATGCGATACAATTCTAAATATAATCCACTGCCCACTTTACTAAAATATACACATATCTATATATGCATTCCATTTTGTAAAAAGAAAAAAGACAATAACTTTAAATTTATAATCCATATAGTATCTTTGGTGTCTTTCCACTGGATTGTTAAGTCCATCACCCATAATAGGGTAAAATAACATGCTGGTGCAACAGTTTGTTCAAAATCTTCAATCATCTTCTGCCCCCATCAGTAGTAGATATCCTCGCATCTGTATAAAAATAAAATCAACCACCCGAGTGACATTATAATTATATCCATATAGTTATAGTTGTGGTATTCATCAGGATTGTTAATTCCCATCATCCTACTGAGTAACATCCAGATCTTCTGCATGCCCCGACATAACTCTCCTGCCTTATAACTCAAAATAATTATATTTACCAAAAAAAAAAAAAAAAATTTCTAAGTTCTTAATGGTATAGGGCAGAGGTGGGCAAATGTGGCCCTTTTTCAGCCTGTAGACTTCAACCCCAGAATTCCTGAGCCAGCTGGCTCAGGAATTCTGGGAGTTGAAGTCTACAGGTTGTAAAAGGGCCACATTTGCCCACCCCTGGTATAGGGTTTCCTGTTTGAGCAAGGGGTTGGACCTCCAAGATCCCTTCCAACTCAAATTCTGTTTTCTGTTTGTTTGTTTTTTTGCCTATGTGGACTGCAACCAGAATGAGACAGTTTGTTGTGGCCAATTGTGGAACAATTCAATTATTTAAAATAATTTTCAAATAATTTTAATTTTGGACATTCACATTTTGTGTTGTTCCCTCCTTTTGCATCTTTTGTTTAATGATTCTATTCCACTGTTTCCTCGGTATTAGTGTAACTCTTGTTTCAAACGTTGTGGCAAGTTTTCGTAGACCTGACTGTAACTCCCAGAATTCCCCACTAAGTTAACAGTAATTAACCAACAATCATGTAATCTCTGATGTGTTTGAGCTGTAAGCATGATCTTTTCCTTTCAGGAGCTGTTTGTTCAGTATTTAGCTACTTACGCTTACAAGCATGGCCAGGGCAATGAGCACAAAACCCTGACATATACCCACCTGTCACAAGCAGTACAGAACTCTGACACTTTCCAGTTCCTTGCAGGTCAGTCTTTACTTTGCTAATATCATAACTGATGTGAAATCATCCCTAAAATAGGGAATGGGGAATGTGGAATTTTTCCATGTCAGTCTTTAAAAACTGTTAAGGCTTTGGGGTTATATTTTTATTAATGGGAATTGAGCAGAAAGAATCCCAACCCTTCCTCATTTTTTTAAAAAAACAGCAACCTATTTTAGGGGATAAAATATTCCTTATTGTTAAAACTATTGAGAATTGGAAATAGTTAAAAATGTCTGGTAGATCCAAAAAATAAATTAATGGTATGTTAGGATCTATTGGCAATTTCATCTCTCTTATGTCATAATTGTGTACAATTTTTTAATCTAGCTGTAACAAAAATAAAATAACGAAAAATATCTCTTACAAACCTAGTCTATCCTAGATGGATATGCTAAAAATTGGGATATCCAAATTGTGTCACTATCACAGCATTGTCAGAAAATCATTTTGTAATTTGTTTTCATTTATCAAATGTATATGCCACCCATCTCACCCTGCAAACTCTAGAATTATTTCCACAGTTCAGTGGAAACCCTTGCAGTAGATGGGACAGAGTGCAAATTACTTTTGTAGCAATTGGAAATATTTAATAAATTAATGAAAATAATATTGATACACCCAGGCTTTGTCATGGGTGATTTCAAGTTGCCATCCGTTGGTGAAACGTCTGAGGTGGCTCGGGAGTTCATGGCTTCCATGACGGCCATGGACCTGACCCAGTTAGTTCATGGCCCTACTCACAGGGGAGGTCACACTCTGGATCTGATTTTTGTCTCTGGCCAGTGGTTGAGTGGTCTTGTTATTGGGGATATAGACGTGGAACCCTTGTCATGGACAGACCACTCACTCCTTCGCCTGGATTTTCGAACCGCTGCCCCCCACCGCAGGGAGGCGGATCCAACTAGATGGATCCGCCCCAGGCACCTGATGGATCCTGAGAGGTTCCAGACGGAGTTTGGGCCATTTCCTGAGGTTCTAGCACATGACTCGGCCGAGGAGCTGGTAGTCGCCTGGGACCGGGCGGCTGGTGGGGCCTTGGACCGAGTCGTGCCTTTGCGGCCTCTGACCCGGTGCCAATCCCGCGCAGCTCCTTGGTTCACTGAGGAGCTGAGGGAAATGAAGCGCCGGAAAAGACGCCTGGAGAGCGGTTGGAGGGCCAGTCTTGCTGAATCTGATCGAACACGGGTAAGGTCGCATATTAAGGCCTACCTAGTGGCGATAAAGACGGCAAAGTTTAATTACTTTTCCGCCTCTATTGCGTCATTAGGGAATTGTCCGGCTGCCCTGTTCAGGGTTACCCACTCCCTGCTTCATCCGGGAGTGCGGGAGGATCCCTTGGAAGGCAGGGCGGAGGATTTCGGACAATACCTGTATGATAAAATCGCTCAGATCCGGGGGGATTTGGACTCTGACTGGGTAGATCAGGGCAGGGTGACGAGGAATAGTCTTGAGAATGTTATCTGGGAGGAGTTTGATGCTGTGACTCCTGATGATGTGGACAGGATTTTGGGGAGACTTAGTGCAGCCACATGTTTACTGGACCCGTGTCCCTCCTGGTTGGTACTGGCTTCCCGGGAGGTTACACGAGGCTGGCTCCAGGGTGTTATCAACGCTTCGTTGAGTGAGGGTTACTTCCCCACCGCCTTGAAAGAGGCGGTGGTGAGGCCTCTCCTCAAGAAGCCGTCCCTGGATCCAGCAATATTGGCCAACTATCGTCCTGTCTCCAACCTTCGCTTTATGGCGAGCGTTGTTGAGAGTGTGGTCGCACAACAGTTTCCGCAATTCCTGGAGGGAACATCTTATCTAGATCCATTCCAGTCGGGTTTCAGGTCTGGGCACAGCACGGAAACGGCAATGGTCGCATTGGTGGATGATCTCTGGAGGGCTCGGGACAGGGGTTGCTCCTCTGTTCTGGTCCTGTTAGACCTCTCAGCGGCTTTTGATACCATCGACCATGGTATCATGCTGCACCGGCTGGAAGAGTTGGGGGTTTGAGGCACCGTGTTGCGGTGGTTCTCCTCCTTTCTCTCCGACCGGTCGCAGTTTGTGTTGGCAGGGGGGCAGAGGTCGACCTCGAGGCCTCTCATTTGTGGAGTGCCGCAGGGATCGGTCCTCTCGCCCCTTCTGTTCAACATTTATGTGAAGCCGCTGGGTGAGATCATCCGTGGCTTTGGGGTGAGATACCACCAGTACGCTGATGACACCCAGCTGTACATCTCCACCCCAGGCCACCCCAATGATGCCCTTGAAGTGATGTCCCAGTGCCTGGAGGCTGTACGGGTCTGGATGGGGAGGAACAGGCTCAAGCTCAACCCTTCCAAGACAGAGTGGCTGTGGCTCCCGGCATCCCGATATAGTCAGTTGACTCCATCACTGACTATTGGGGGCGAGTCATTGGCCCCCACTGAGAGGGCTCGCAATCTGGGAGTCCTCCTGGATACGCAGCTGTCCTTGGAGGAACATCTGACGGCTGTAACCAGGGGGACCTTTTGTCAGGTTCGCCTGATTCGCCTGTTGCGGCCCTTTCTTGATCAGGATTCCCTGTGCACAGTCACTCACACCCTCGTCACCTCTCGCCTTGACTACTGCAACGCTTTCTACATGGGGCTCCCCTTGAAGAGCACCCGGAGGCTCCAGCTGGTCCAGAACGCAGCAGCGCGGGTAGTGACGGGAGCAGCATGGCGCTCCCATGTAACTGCGCGAGCTGCACTGGCTCCCGGTGGTCTTCCGGGTGCGCTTCAAGGTGCTGGTTATCACCTTCAGAGCGCTCCATGGCATCGGGCCTAGCTATCTTCGAGACCGCCTGCTGCTACCAACGACCTCCCATCGACCCGTGCGCTCCCACAGAGAGGGCCTCCTCGGGGTGCCATCAGCCAGACAGTGTAGGCTGGTGACCCCCAGGGGGAGGGCCTTCTCTGTGGGGACACCTACCCTATGGAATCAGCTCCCCCCAGAGATAAGGAGAATCCAGGACCTCAGTGCCTTCCGTCGTGCCCTTAAAACCCATTTATTTAAACAAGCCGGGCTGGCTTAAGATGAAATTTTTAACTGTTTTAAATGTTTTAAACGTTTTAATTGGTAATGAGTTTTAATTGGGCCAAATTTATATATCTTTTAATTGTTTTTTAATATTTGTCCTGCATGTTTTTTTTTAATTTTGGCTGTACACCGCCCTGAGTCCTCAGGGAGAAGGGCGGTATAGAAATTCAATAATAAATAAATAAATAAATAAATAAATATTTTCTTTTCCAGATATTGTGCCAAAGAAAATCTTGGCAAGCAAATACCTGAAAATGCTTGAAAAAGAAAAAGAAGGAAAAGAGATAAAGGAGGAGGAGGAAGAGGAAGCGGAGGAAAGTGACTCTGAAGAAGGATCTTGACAGTACAGCTTGATTTATGGCCTTGTATGTGAACACTCTTTAATGACTTATGATCAACTGAATTCTTACATCCTTGAACCAGTGTCAACTTTCAGAGTTAGAATTGACAACTTGTGTACAATTACCCTGCAAAGACTTCCAAGTGGGACTGAATATATTTGCAGATCTTTTTCATCTTCATCTTATAAACATAATGTGGATGATTGCTTGTAATATACCAAATGTCCGTGTTAACCAAATACTGTATTTTCAATACAGAATCATCTTCATTGCTCACATTGGGCAAATCTAAAAATGGGTAAATTCCTTTTATATGCCAATATTGAAGTTTTCTTTCCTTTCAATGTAAGTTGGTAAAAAAGGGTTCAGATTTCTTAAAAGCAAATTGTTTATATGACTACTTGTATATAAGCTACACTAGGATTTGTTGCCGTTCAAATTATCCATGTTGCAAAAAATATATATATATATTTTCAATGTCCTCGGTTCCTATGTACAGTAATGTTACACTGATGTAAATAAATTTGGGGAAAAAAATCAGTGTGGATCCTTGTATGGTTTGAAATGACATTTATATAGCACACGAGTAAAAGAACACAATTTTTTTTTCTATCAAACACTTTTAACATTTCTTTCTCCTATCAAACATATCAAGCGAGGCTTTGGTCAATTTGTGTATATATGTGGGTGGATAGAGAAAAGACTGAGAATTCCAACCAAATCAGTGCCATTTCTGGGGTAGGCATTCAGCAGTGAGAAGATAAAATTAACCCCCTTTCTTTAGAATGGGAAAATGATAGAAAAATATAATACATTCAAGTTAAAAGATGTGCTACCAGTGCCCAGCTCTTTTTGAAAAGGGGCTGGATAGATTTATGGAGCGGTTTTTAGAGGGGAAAACTCTTAGCAGCACAACACCCCCCCAAAAAAATCTTGTAACTTAAAATCAGTGGGTATTTTTCCCACCTAAATTTATGTGGCTCACAGCACACTTCCAGTGGGTTGAAGAACTACAGTTCTGAAGTAAGGTAGGTAGCCATCAGAAAAAGGGACCACCCTTAGGCTGCGTTTCCACCTGGTAAATGATAAAGTGGTTTACCCGGCTGGGCTGGCATAATACAACCTAAACTGATTCATTCAATAAAACCTGGATTAAGCAAACCGCGAGTTGTATGAACAGTTATTCTGAATTAAGTTCTTGAGATTGCAAACTATCTTGTAAACAAAACATTTATTGCCAAAGAGAAGATTCCATGACAACATCTTATAATCGGACCATATGGGTAGTCCTCAGCTTACAACCACAATTGGGACCAGAATTTCCGTTGCTAAGGATGGCAGCTGCTACGTGAATTGCGCCCAATGTTACGAACTTTTTTTACCACGGTTAAGTGAATCACTTAAGTTGTTAAATGAATTGTGGTTATCAAGCGAATCCAGCTTGCCTCATTTATCAGAAGCCAAGTATGAGGGTCACAAGTTGTGATCGCATGACACTGGAATGCCGCAACTGTTGTAAATACATGCAGTTGCTGCAGTGGTTGTAAATGTGAGGACCAGTTGTAAGTCACTTTTCAGTGCCATTGTAAGTTTGAATGGTTGTTAAATAAACGGTTATAAGGGGAGGATAACCTGTAGGGTAAAATTATTGAACACCATTGTAAGAGATGCAAGAAATTTGCTTTCCAATGATGTGCGACTAAACCAAAACCACATTACCATGACTTTCATCAGATTGTGGACAGCAAGTGGGGAAAGACTGCAAAACCTGAGCTCTCTGGATTATTAGAGTTAGAGGCACAGAAAATACTTTTGAATGTGTAAGTATGAGTAATTTATTGACATACTATGAGGCAGAAACAAAATTGACACCATACAAAATAACTTTATAAAATATCATTCACATGTTTCATCAAGATTTACAGCATTTTGAGCTTGTTACTTATCTTATGGAGGTAAAAAAAAAGAACACTATGCTAAATCTTTAGTAGCACTTTATAGTATATATACACACACATACACAAGGAAAAAACCAAAGTACTGTATAAGGTTAGTTTGTAATCTTATTGCAGAAGTAGTGCAAAGTATTTTTACTAGCAAGCTGTAAAACAAACATGGAAAAAGGAATCGCCCAAGCTTAAAAACAGGACAATAGATGTGGCATTTCACAGTCTTTTTTTTTTTTTTTGAAGCTTCCTTCTCTGTTTTCTCCCACTCGCCTTCCCAAAATTCTTTCCTCCATGTGACAACCCATTTGGGGAATGCAAAAGTCCATGTTAAGACAATTGGATCCACAGTATATCTTAAGCAACAAAACAAAGGGTTGCTCAAATTGGCTTGCATACGAATTCCAAAATATGGCGCAGCTTTTGGTTTTGAGTGTGGCTCAGCTTCCCAGCCAGGCTGATTCCCAGCTGGTTGGTTAGATCAATTCTTGGTCAAGAAATCGTTCTTCGAAATCAAACTTTGCTTTTTACCCATGGGAAAACGACCCACCGTCCCTCTCGATTTCAATCATGGCAAAACCACAGTCATGCAAGTATATATCAGAAGAGACCATATATTATTGCCTGTTTTACCGTCTTGGGATCCTTTTTCTCCCAATTTTATTGTGTTAAAAAAAAAAAAAACAACCAGTTACTACAACAGTCTAGAATGCAAGGCAGACTTGATATCAACGTTGGACTAACACCAAGAAAGGATCAGAGTATCTAGCAAAGAGAGACCAATTCTAAAGTCTTCAGCCGAGCCAACAATTGAAAAAAAAAAAATTGATAAGCTAGGTAGCCAATAACAAGAACAACTAACAAAAAGACACCCCACCCCATCCCGCCCAAAAGCTCTATGAAATAAAAAGGAACAAAATGCAGCATTTTCAGGCTCGTGTTTCAATCTTGAGGTACCTGTAAGTCTTCTTACCTTCTGCCCAAAGGACTATGGTATATTAAAAAACATTTTAAAATTCTTTACCGTAAGCCAATTTACAGGACTTTATTGAAAAAGTGCAATGAGACTGATTCGTGTATCTGCAGCATATGAAATAGGATGGTTAGTCTTTTATAAAATATAGCTTTTCTAATAGACCCGTTGGGGCAGTTCTATAGCACATTATTATTATTTTTCCTCGTTGTTTGAGTCTTTCTGCAGCAAACCAAATTAACTCCTTAGGATATAGCAGTTGACTTGCTTTTTCACCACTATGAAAATTAACTCTCTTTTAAAGGAGAAGATTTCCATGCTGTATTGGTTTCTGTTGATAAAGTCAAATTTCCATTTAAAAAAAAAATAAGTCTATTACAACTCAATCTCCCGCCAAAGTAACGATAAAGAGAACTTTTGTTATATAAAAGGGCATTCAATCGTTCAGTGTTACTTGGATGTTTTATTCCCTTTCCTGACATAAACTCATACTCTACTTTTTATATACAGGTGTAGAGTGTATATGAGTAGTCACATATATAACATACACACATACGTTTTCACGCACACGGCTTACCAGAATTAGCCAGTCTGAATAAGCTAAGGTGGTTCAGCCATCTCTTCGGGTGAGGGACCAAGCAAGAAAACACAATTTTCTAAAGCTTTCTACAGCATCCATGCATGCCAGGGTTGGGGTCAAAGGGACTCTAAATAAGCAGGCATACAGAAGGGACTTTTAACCACAGTTTATCAGGTTGGATGAAAATGGGCAACCTTGCTTGATAAACCTCCTGTGCATTTCACCACGCACAAAAAGGGGAAATGAACACAGGAGTCTCAAGAAAGGATAACCTAGGAGACACGGTTATTCTGGTCATCCAAATGCAAACTATGTCGAAAACACCTGGGCCTCACCAAGAATATCTGGGAACCAAGTTGTTTTGAAATTTCAAGAAACACATTACCAGCATTCTACTACATTAACACATTTTTATAGTTCTAATATGCAACCCACCCCTCAAAAAAACGCTTTCTTTACTTTGTTCAGAAATCCAACAGTTTGCAGGTTTTACTCTGACAAAGGATTTCCTTCTCAGATAGGAGTCTTGGCTTGATTTTGCTTCGCATTGGGACTCAACAACGTAAAAGGCACAAAAGACAAAAATAATCCGTAGGTTTGTTTTCTAAGAAAGATCCAAATTGTCCTTTTTGTCTTCCAACGACAAGTCATCGCATATTGTTTGGTCGCTTTAGACAATCGCCATGATAATTTGAATAAATTAGCACCCAACTGCTTAATCTGAGGTAGATTCAAACTGGAAAGGGAGCTGGGTCCTCTCACCACCTGATTTGCCGTCAATTAATCATGAAAGTCAGCTGTGAGATGTGGAAAAGCGCTATTACACAGGTTTCAACAAATGTGTGTATGTTCAAAAATAAGCAGGCGTCTCTCTCACACCGTCTTGCAGTCGGGGAAATTGAATCACTGTATACGAATCCCTAAACTAGCCCTTTAAACAACAATTTGATCGAATTACTTCATATTTTTCCCCCGCATCACAACTTTGCATTTGAACAACTGTGCAGCCATAACCCTGGAGTCAAACCCAAGATAATAATCGTAAAAATTTAGGAATGAGGAGCTGACGCCGCATCCTCGGAAAACAGATTGGTTTTAAGCATAGAGATGTTTAATTAAAAAAAGAAAAAAGGAGAAAAAAAACCTTGTGCCTTCGCAGGGAAATAGTACTTTTTTTTTTTTAAATACAGGTTTTTGCATATTCTGATCCTGGACTAATTTAATATATTTGTTAAGGCATAAGATAAAAGACACATTACCCCACATAGCATCTAGCAAGCACATAATTAACATTGCTTAACATATATACATCGTTAATACAAATTCTCCCACACTGAGTTTTTTTTAAAAAAAATGTACAGAATGAAAAGTATAATCTACAACATTGATAAAGGAAGGGAGAGGGGGCGGAAAAGCAATTTCTCTAAGTGCTAATGTTACAGTCCTGCAGAGTCTGTGAACTCTGAAAAGGTATATACTTGTTAAGGCTGCTATCCAATGTCTCTATTCCTGGGGGTAAGCCCCCCCCACCTCCACCCAAATGAGACTTACTGTTGAGACAATGTAGGATTGTGCTCTAAATATGCTTAAGTACCATTTGAAATAAGGCCAGCCACCACCTTTCTCTATTTTGGGGGGGTAGGAGGGTGGAGGGGGTGTGATTCAATTCCTGTGAATGGGTGTATTTAAGTTCTCGGAGGTATTTTATTCTCCTCTCAACAAACTGTAATTCAAACAAAGTGAAATCTGGATCCCAATGAAATCAAGAGGACAAGCTGTCAAAAACACGTCCCATGGTTTCAGTGGGGGCCAAGTCTGGATCCCACTCATTTTTTTTTTAAAGACCCTGAAACAGTTTATTATGATCAGCTTAAAATATTCCCAAGAGATATCCACGAAATGTTATGCATACCAAAGCTTTAAAAATCAAATTTCATCACAGATTCTTTCCTTCCTAGGTTGTTCTACCGAATCCGTCTCTTACGTTTTACTACTATGGGTTAGTAGGTATTAGAGGAAATCATCATTATTATCTATAAGGTTTAGAAAACTCACAAGCAATAAAATCCATGCCTATCCACCTAGAAGACACATTCAGCAAGAAAGGTGCACCGCATTTTATCTCCTGTCTAGATGTTCTGATACACACCTAACATTTACATCTTGAGTACACAAATATCTATCTACAATTCCTTAATGTGTGAATTCGCCCCGGTGGGGGGGTGGGGGGGGAACAGAAAAAAAAAACAGAGGTTACAAGACACAAAATGAAGGACGGTGAAACGGTGGTGTGAACACATCTGGAAACATACAGAATTTCTCAGACATTTCTACCAACAGGAAACGACAGCGAAGGAATTTGTGGTCCATTTTCTTGTTCATCCTTTCAGTTTTAAAAGGTGTGCACATCACTGCCAGCTTATTATGATCAGAGGTAGGTCTTGTTTGGTTCATTACAAAGGACTGCCAACAGCAACAAAGGAGAGCAACATCATTCTCTTCAAGGAGTTAGTAAGTTCTGGCTGTAGTCTTTGGAGTCTCTGAGAACATCTGCCTCTATTCAAAGCCTTCCCATTAAAGCAGAGGTCTTCAAACTTGGCAGCTTTAAGACTTGTGGACTTCAACTCCCAGAATTCTCCAGCTACCATAGCTGTTGAAGTCCACAAGTCTTAAAGCTGCCAAGTTTGAAGACTTCTGCATTAAAGGGTGGAGGTTGAATCTAAGAAAGCACATTCCCCCATCAAACTCTGTCTCACTCTGTTTTATTCTGCGCAAAGGTCTTCATATTTCCTCAGGAAATTGAAAAGACCCTTTTCCCCACCACCCAAATCCCCTGGATCCTATGTAGACATCACAAGGACTTTAAAAAAAAAATTAAAAATGCTACAGAGGGGTTCAGAACTTTGGAGGTCTATTCAGAAGGAACCATACAGACAAGCTGAAGGGACAGAGAGCATCTTAGGAGGCAAAAGGGAGGAAGAGGAGGAGTCCCAGTTCCCCTTCTCATAAATGGGTGGAAAACTCAATAAAGGAGAATATTTGTAGCTCAGGGTTGAAGTGTTGAGGTCCTTGGTGCTCCCTGAGCTTGCTTGTTTTCTTAAAGACGTTCCATGACCCAAACTAGGTAACATCATCAGTGCTAGTAAGGAATGAGGTTCCTAGACCAAGCCAAGTCTCCCCCCCCCCCGAAAAAACAACAACAACAACAACAACAACCACCTGCTAGGGAATTTCTAAAAGCCTGACACTCTGACAAATAAGCCATCAATAGACACAGGCATATATGATAATCATATTTGGTGGACTTGTAAGAAAGTGAAGGCTTTTTGGATAAAAATCTGGTGGGTCATGCAGCATGTTTTAAAGAAAAAAATCCAATTTTCTCCACAATTGCTTTTATTGGGTATAGTTAAGGGTTTTACAGTGGATGAAACAAAGTTGATTTTGTATATGATTACAGCAGCGAGATTGTTGATAGGTAAATATTGGAAAAATGAAGCTCTGCCCACTGTAGAAGAATGGATTTTGAAGATGGCCAGTTTCGCGGAGATGGCGAAGATTTCAGCATACTTAAAAGATCGCTCACAAGAGACTTATGAATGTGGATGGAAAAAGTGGATAGATTAACTAGGAAATATCAGATAGCTTTTAACTGAAAGTATTATATTATATTAAGATAGAAATAGTTGAACTATGTGAAGATGAAAAATGATATGGGGGTTGGGGGGGTTCAAGGTTTTTATATAGGGGATAATGATATTCTATGGAAGTCCGGGGGGGAGGGGAGGGTTAGGGGGGGTTTGGGAGGGTGGGTTGGGGAGTTTGGGGTGGGTTAGGGGGGTGAAAATGGGGTGAAAATGTAACTGTAAAACTTTTATAATAAAAAAAAAAAATAGACACAGGCATAAACAAAATCTACATATGCAAAATAAAAGACACCTGCCCACCAATCATCAGAACGCAGATGAGCATAGATTAACTCCAAGACTAACACCAGACCATCAATCAAGAAGTAAACAATACTCCAGACAAGGAACTGCCAAAGAAGCCCACAGAACTAAAGAACCTCCAAGACCATTCTCCCTAATGGGCAAGCCACTAGGTTATAAACTGAGAGCAAACCCCACTCCTTACTAGCATGTATGATGTTACCTAGTTTGGGTCATGAAAAGATCTCCAAGCTCTTTCACACATGGTGGTTGTGCTCCGAAACAAAAAAATATTGGATGAAAATACATAGATGGATACAGGAAGTACCAGGCTTCCAGATAGAATATACACCAGAATTGTTTCTTCTAGGAATAATGAAAAAGAAATATGAAAAAACAACAACATATATTATTCTACATATGACAACGGCGGCAAGACTGGCATTTGGGCAATGTTGGAGAAGCTCAAACATACCCTCCGAAGATTTAATAATTAGAAAGATATTAGATTGCACCGAGATGTATAAAATGACATTGGAACTGAAAGGACTGATGGATTCGGACTTTTACGTAATATGGAAGAAATGGTATATAATTGGATTGGAGATAGAAAAAAAGGGAAATAACAGATAGTAGATTTTGTAAAATTATATAGAATATAGGAGAATATTAGTGTGATGATATGTAAATGGTCACAGTCATGCACAAGAGTTGAATAAGAATTGTTTAATTGTTAAAACCCAATAATTTTTTTTAAATAAAAATGCTCTGCAAGAAAACAAGCTCAGGGAGCACCAAGGACCCTCATGTCAACCCTGAGCCTGGCAGATGTCTTTGTGACCATATCATGCTCATATCATGTTCTCAAAATTACTCTCCTCAAAAGATGGGGACTCACCCAACCTTATTTAGCTGCACCGCTCTCCTCTGGAGCCTACCTGATGTTCTATCTTCCAACAACTCCTGTAACAATCCATAAATGGAGAGATGCTCTCTTCTGTCTAAGAAATTGCCCTCAAGCTCTTCCTGGGTTAGACAGATTCCGAGCAGGGGCACAGAGAGAGAGAGATCCCTAATTTTAAAAGGACTGTTTTTGATAGGGTGGTTCTCTCTGACAGTTTGGCGGTTTCTCCCGTTATTCATCAGGTGGCTCCAGCCTTGGATATCGTGAGGAACCTCATCACGAAACATCATCAAAGTAGGAAAACAAAGGGACAAACGTCAGCCGGGATCATTCGAGCATCCCGGTTCTTCCTTCCCCAACACCAAAATCTGCAATGCCGGTTTCCTTAGGACCATGGTTTGTAAAATCAGAAGTTAGTCCGGGGAGGAGATTGTAAAACCCTTTTGAGTTACATTCTCAGGAACGGAAAGGGATCGATGGAACAGGACATTCCACCTTGTGTTCAAATGTATAAAATGTCGGCAATATTAAGTTAACAGTAAGTTCCTCGGTTGACTATTTACAGCACGCAGCCGGCAGGAGTCATTATGCCAGTTTCAGTAAAAGCCATGGTTTGCAAAGGATTCTAGAGAAGAGAAGGAGCTGAGGGACAGATCACATGTTCAAACCTGCGAAACTATCTACTTCGTTCTATGGCATCCCGAGGCCTCTCCTTTTCCCTGGAAATGGCTGCTAGGCGCTAAAAAGACAGTATGAGCAAAGGTGAATCAACTATTTGACTTAATAGAAGAGAACATCTTACATTACAAAATGAAAATTTGCATGACAGATCTTTATTATTTGAAATGCAATGGCCTTTGAGTGTCACGACAACCCACCGTTGAAATTCAAGAGAATGTCAGGTTGAGCTAGTTGTTTCTCTTCTATGTGCTTGGCAAGAGGTGGTGGATACGATGAACAAGTCATTCGCAAGCCATGAAAAGACAGGACTACTTCAGTACAGAAAATTCACCAACCTTTTAGACCACTCGGTTAATAACGGTCTAATTCCAGAACTTGAGTTCATTTGTATTACCTATAAGCCATTTATGGATCACAGTTCCAACAGTGGCCGTTTTGATGGCAACAGCCAGGCTTCCCATCCCATTTTCAAACATCAGTTTTCTACAGTTTGAGGTAAAAGCACCTTTCATTTTAAAATCTGAGGCGTAACAAAACAGAACATGCTAATATGAAAGATATTAAAGAAACATTTTATGCACCGGTGAATATTTATATAATTACTTGAGTAAGTAAAAACAACAGTCAAAGATAATGTTTTATGAAAAAATATTTAAATAATATCTTTAGACATTTAACACATAATTTAGACTTGGAATAAAATCAAAACGTCCGAAGCACCTTCTTTATTCAATCACTGATTCTGCATGCCTGAGGGATCCATTTAGTGATTTCATAGGGAAAAAGAGAAAATAAAATAAGCCGAGCTGCATTGAACATTACAGTGGATTTCTTTAGAAGGAAAACACAGTAATGCCAACATTCTTTCATGTATTCTAATATAACTTCCTGGATCTTGGGATATAGCACCACAAGAAACAAAACTTAACTTTTCACTGTACATAATACCAGTTGCCAAGGTTCAATATTGTCCAGTAAGAAAAAAAATGGGATCGAACTCACTTTTTAAAAACATTGCCTCATATTTTGCAAAGAATATGGCACCTCAGAAGTAAACCGGTCAGGCAGTTTCACGACCTTTGGTGAAATTTGGCTATTTTCAAGTAACGTGATGTTTGCAATTTTAGAAAGAAAAAAAGATGATCTCTTTGAGAGAAAGGAGGAGGTAGTGTTGAATCTGCTTGCTACATGAGGACCTGATCTCCTCATCTATCCTACGATGAGCTTTCCAGAAGAAAAGTAAGAGAAAGAATGCGGAAATTTCAGCGGGATGCAATGACATCTCGCAACTGTCAAAAGAAGCAGATCAGAAAACTCTCAGCAGGACAGCACAACTGGCACCTCAAGAAACAGCTGGCAGAATTTCACCAATGGGCACCTAAAAAACAGATGGGACAACCTCACCCTGGTGCCAGGACAAAACAGATTCAAATAGTCTTACTTGGGATGAGTTATTGTTAAGACGTGGTTTATTCCTTGAAGGTCACCGGACGAAGGAGCATCAAAGTCACTCCCAAGTGACAGCTATCCATATGGCTGCCCCCTTGATCAGAATGACGATGTCAAGGGGCAGTGAAGCAAGAATAAAGCCAAAAAAAAAAAAAGAACCAAGGTTTCTATTTTGCTTCCTAACTACTGATGATTGTTTGGTTTTGAGCCTGCAGTTCTTGTGAAATCATCTGAGATGGATCACAGTTCCCTGCCAGCTGCATTTTGTGTAACGTTTAAGAAACCTGGACGACAATCAAGAAGGCCGTTTATCTTTGCACCGGGGAGCTACCTGTATCCAATTCTGTTCGGGGAGCCAAGATGGGGAGAGACGTGTGTTTGACAATCAAAGTGCATTTTGGGGGACAAGAAGGAACAGATACAGGCACGCAAACATTCACCAAGAGTATAAAACAAAATAAAGCCAGTGACACTCAAATGGAAAAACTGCAAAGGCCGTTACGTACATTCAGACCTTCTCTTAACACTGTAAAACATGCCATTTGGTACACAGACATAACAATGAAGACGGAAATTTCTCTCCTGGTGAGCTCAAACACTATACAGTATATGCCAACAGCTACAGCAGATGCAAACAGAAAGTTGTTTACAGTAAAAAAAAAAAAAAAAAAACAGTGCAATTATGTCCCACTTGAGTCTTTTTTTTCTCCTAAGCAATGATGGCTACGATGCTTTTTAAACAAAGTTTAACGAGTTAAGCAACGAACACCAAGGCAAAGGAAGAGAGACCGAAAGAACTTTGCAAAGCTGTCATTTAAACAAGAGGAGGGATGGCATTCGGAAAACACACTCAAATTTTTAAAAAAGTTACCCAACCTACAACTTCTCTTGGCTATGGACAACCTATTTACATTTGTTTCTTTAGCTATGAAGACTTTTATGGCTTTTAACGCCGCTGGATTTATTGTCTAAATATGAACGCTAGAGGCAGTTATTTCTAAAATCACACAGACAAAATCCAGTCTCGCTCCCTTCCTGGGAAACTTTCCGAAAAAACCATTAACGTAAAGAGATCGGAAGGTTCCATGTGTTTCTTAAAATAAAAAAGGGGTGAAACTTTTGCATGCAGAAAATTCCCAGATTCCGCCTCAAGTGTCTTTGCTTAAAACACAAAAACCTACCGCATGCCGAATGAAAACCTGACTAGCCCTTCCAAAGCAAATGAATTAAAAATCTGAATAAAGGCAACTTCCCCTGTTGCTTCTTAGTTTTTCAGAAGTCCTAATTCCATCTTCATGAGGTGGGAATTATCTTTCCCTCTCGAGAGACAAGGCTTTGTTGCGTTGTCTTACTACTTTTGTCTACTTCCAATTACATTTGCAGAATGTAATTGGAAAAACACTATCTAGGTGGGTTGATCAATCAATCCTTGTTCTGAGCTTCCAAAGCTTTATAGAGCTGTGTTTTAGGGACAGGGAACATGGTCCTATTTGCAATTACGCCCCAATCCTAAACCTAGCAAGACGAGTTACAACAGAGGTATCTTATCTTCCACACTTTGACCACCCACCGTCTAATCCCTACCTAGATGTCCACCTCGTTGCTATATTTGTTCCCTGGATTTTAGGCACGAGGGCAGGCTCAACCAGTTACGGGAAAAGGATCCAATTTAAGCCTTTGAAAACAACGGGGGGAGGGAGGGGAAATGGGAGAGCACAACATGCATCCTTCAAAATCCATCCGCATCTCAAGTCAGCTTCTTGTCATGTGTGAAGCACCACAAGCAACAGGTGGCAAATGTTGACCATTCACCATGTTTAGCTACAGAGTTTGGAAGGGAAGATATGGCGTACCCCAACCAAGTCAGCACCAAAAGAAGAAATAAAAGCCGGCATATATAAGATTTATACCTGTGTTGACATCTAAAGAACCTGACCAGCAAGTCCACCACAAAACTCTCATCAACCCAGCTCTGAGCGAAAGAGGACGGCCTCCTCCTAACCCCCCACTCCATCCCAGATGCCAGAAAATTTCACTGCTTTCTGACTCATGAGCGGGCATTTAAAAAAGGCACATGAGACCAACAAGGGTACATTTTGCTTTCAAAAATAAAAATGGCTCCACTTTATGCCTCGTTTTTCGTTCCAGCAGGACAGGGGTCCCTCCTCCTCCTCCTTTTTTTTTTTCTTTTTGTATTTCAATTCTACGAAAGCATTTAATATTAGGGAAAGTAGGAAATTCACAAGTGACGGCAGGTGGGCTTGAAACCCAGGTGAACAACCCCTTCCCCCCCTACACGGAAGTCACAGTTCCTGGGTTGTGCGTAGGTGGCTTTCTAAGTGGCCCACGGTCCCAAAAATCTCACGGCAAAAACTCATCCTGAAAGCAGACGGTCACAAACTACCAGACCCACCATTTGGTCTGAGCGGTTTGGCTGCAACTGAACACGGCCATAATTGGTTTTAAAAAAAGAAATTGCATCAAAGGTTATTTTTCAAAACATTTGTTCTCTACAAGATGGGTTTGCAAAATAAAGCCGAATCGGTATTAGAACTGGTTTTCTTATAAAACGATTCCTGTGATAAGACTCGAAAGCACTTCTGTTCCTTCTATTCCCCCTCCTACCCACCCACCCACCCCCCGCTTTCAAAAGCTATTGGCCTTGGTTCTCACGCAAAGTATCTGGGATATCGCTGCAAAAAATGAAATTGTTCACCTGAGATAGCAGTGTGTAGTTCCAAGAATCACTGCAAGAAAGAGCTACTGAGAAAGTCGAATCCTTTTTGTTTCCATTTGGAATTTTGGTTTCTGCATATATTATTATTATTATTATTAAAAGAAAACCCAGTTCCGTGCATATTCAGAGCGCCCTATGTTTTCAAAGTGCATTGTCAGTTTTTCAACAAAAAATAATAATAGTAACACCCCCTCCGCTCTCCGCTTGCCATATGAAACAATTAAAAGCCTTGTTTTTTTAAAGGATTATGGTAATGGAAAGTTTAAAAAGAGAAAGAGATATGCATTTCCCCTCTCTATCGGAGCAAAAATTAATCCGACACTTTCAAAAACTCATCCTATTCCTTCTGGCCCTGAATGATGCATATATAAACAATAACTGGATATAACTATCTGCACATTGAGAAATCTATTTCAGAACTTGGTGGTAAAGCCACCAAGACAACAAAAGCACTGCCCAGAAGCACCTAAATCCAGTGGATTTTTATTTTAGCCTGTTGCTAGCTGGCAGGCACTACAAGACAGCTGTCAGATTAGGTGGCTGTAGTTAGGAAGACAAAAAAAAAAGATTCCATTTTAGCCCAGCTCTCTCTGGCTGATGCATTTTGAAGATTATGGGGAAACAAACAGTAAAAAAATATAAACACAACAATTCATTTAAGTGCTGCCTGGAAAAGAAAGCTATTTAAAACAGAATTTTAACAGCAAGAATGAAATCCTAGTTTATGCGTACTGCCTTCTTCCTATACAGGAGGGACTCTCTGCAGCTCATAACACAATAATCTGCTGTAGCTGTTTGAATTAAAAAGGGAGAGAAATTTTACAGTAAACATTTTGGTTCAAATGCTAATTTGTACTCCCTGTAATTAATTACCCATGAACTATATTCATAATTATCCTTTAATAGATGCACTTTCCCAGTTTTATAGGCAGTTTTCCAAAAAAACCGAAAAAGGAAATCAGTGAGATAACATCAAATCTATCTGATAGCAGAGAAACATTGCGGAAGTGTTCACATAACGAAAAATGCACAACAAAAAGGAGAAACGTGTATGAAAACACTTACAGGTTTGAGTGCTGTTTTATTTTAATTTGAAAAAAGAGTATGATGTACTTGAAAATGATTTCTCTCCCTTTCTGATCTCCCAATCTGATCATTGTTTTACACTTCGATCCTGAATTCCATAGAGCAGATTTTTATGGTATCTGAAAAGCTGCAGAGAGAAATGCCCCTCCCAGGAGGAGGAGGGAAAGGAGGAGGAGGGAGAGGAAAGGTGAAACAGATTTTTGCTTTGTTTGTTGTTTCCTTTTTTTTTCTTCTTGGAGTCAACATTTTAACTTTGAAAATAAAATTTAACAAACTATCAAAAAAAAGGATATGCTGCAATCTTGCTTAGCAAAATAGAATGACCAAAAAAAAAAGAATAAGTAGTGCCTTAAATCTCTTTTTCTTCTCTTAAACCTATTAAGCAGCTGGAAATTGCAGCTTACAAACTTTTTAAGACATTCTGCACACCGCTTGAAAACCTCTGCCTGAAAGCCCGTTTTTCAGGTGCATCTGTTGGCCACGGGAGGCACAGCTTTCCAGAGCTGCAGTTGTTAACTGGCATGAAATGTGCACTAGAGCCTAAAAAAATGCCTTTTATCTCGCTCAGCCAACGCATCCATCGGTTCCGAGCAAAGCCTAAGATTCCAAGCTTAGCTTAATCATATTTTCAACATTTTTCTCAATGGAGGTAGGGAACTCTTTATCTTCCAGTGATGGCTGAGCTGCTCTTCAGAAGGAAATAAAAACTGAATCTTAGAAAGGTTTCAAGATAAAAAAAAAAAAAAAAATTAAATCATGTCTGGGAAAATTAGGATATATTTTTTTTAAACCCCATCAGATTGGAAGAGTAAAAAAAGCTTCCTAACCCACAGTATTTTAGTAGTGTTCCTATTGTTGTCTTCAGTGCAATGGTAGCTTTGAATATTTGGTCTGATAAATCTTGTGCACATAAGAGAAACTGGTATTTCTAGCAGGCCTCTGGAGGGATTATCTTTCTTCAGAGCGAACGGCCAAATATACAGATCTCCTTCCTTCCATTTCTGTGACCCAGATGATCCAACAGAAAAAAACAACAACAATAATTTATGTGCTTGAAAGAACCACAAAACTTGCTTTTGATGTCTAAACTACAGCCTGTGAATTCTCCTAAATCCTTCCAAGATACAAGGGGAAAAAAAATTATATAAACACCAAGTATATCTTTGATCTGCCACACAAGGTAGTTGCATAATCCTGTTGGGATTTTTTTTTTTTAAGGGACAACACATCAGGTCCAGTTCTCCTCTGTTCACTTCAAGGAGATATAATAAAGAAACCTCGTTAAAATGAACAAGGGAACCTGCAAAAAAGCTACGGTTGGTGAATTCGACCCAAATCCCTCTTGTCCACGTAAAAGCTCTCCACTTTAAAACTCCAAAGCATTCTTCAGTTTGTGATATGTTAAACAGAACTATGTTGAGCACTCTTTAGTAAATAAATATAAATAGCATCTATACTATCATGTTAATACTGTGAAACACATATAAATTTTACATTAATTCAAACATAACAGTGAAAGAGATTGTACTGTATCACCACAGACCCGTATTCTTTAGAAAAGCTTTGGAAAATTAAGTGTCACAGTCCTAGAGGACAAACTCCATGATTAGTAATCAAAATGGATTATTATTATTTTTTTAAGAAAAAATAAACTTTTTTTTTTAAAAAAAGTGGCACACTTCATTAATCTTTTCAGTGGACCTAATAAAAAGTATAGATAAAACTTCTTTTTTGTAACTGAAATAATTCCGTAACTCATCCTACAAAAAATTTTAAACAGCACAATGAAAGACATTCAAGAACTAACGTCAAAAATACATTTTTTTTTTTTTGCCCATAGACCTTCACAGACTTATCAATAAGACAGCAAAGGATTCGCTCACTCTTTTTGCATCTCGGTACAAAATCACTTTACAAATGCATCCAGAATGATCAAAGACTTCACTGGCATCCAAACTAGTGTTTTTTTTTTTTTTTTTAAAGAAATAAAAGCAAATTCATTTCTTTTTTCCTCCCAGGCCCGTTCAATCGGATCTTAATTGGATATTTCTTCAGATTATTACAAATAAGAGCATCTGAAAAAGTCATAACTAAAATGAGAAGTGTTGTTTTTAGCCCTGAGATCACAGCTCTAGTTAATTAGAAAACATGGGTTTTCAATTTTTGTTTGTTTGTTTGTTTGTTTCATTTCTCCCGACAAGCAGCTTTTTGATTTTGGCATATCCACATGTCTTAAAAGCTGTGCAATTTTTTTTTCTACACTCAAGTCTGAAATTCTGGATGAAAAGCTTTTTTGCAAATAGAATCACAATCATCATCATCATCATCATCATCAGCCCCCCTCCTCCCCTCCCCCCCCCCTCGAATATTTAAAAATAAAGATGCATCACTCCTTTGCTGGCTGTCGCGGTAGCTCGGGCAACTGTTGGTCTAAGTGCAGCTGGTCTCTTGTGAATCCAACTCAGAACTGAGTTCCTCAACACAGCCAGATGTCAAGCAAAGTACATGGTGCGCAAAGTATCTTGGTGGACCTGGACAGCTTTCGCGAGAGCTTGGTGATCGCGGCCGTTGCTCTGCCCGGAAGTGTGGCTCCCTTCGGCGCTGGGGGGGGGGGGGAGAAGGGGGGAGAGAGAGAGAGAGAGAGAGAGAGAGAGAGAGAGAGAGAGAGAGAGAGAGAGAGAGAGAGAGAGAGAGAGAGAGAGAGAGGAGAGAGAGAGAGAGAGAGAGAGAGAGAGAGAGAGAGAGAGAGAGAGAGAGAGAGAGAGAGAGAGAAAACAACAACATAGGTTTAAACCCGAGACTGAAATGCCTAAGGAGATTCTCAGTCATCCAGGTCATGGTTGTCCCAAAGGTGCTTTTTTTCAGGAGGCAACTGGACTTTCTTTGAAGATGCTTCGCTTCTCATCCAAGAAGCTTCTTCAGCTCTGACTGGATGGTGGGAAATGGAAGGATTTATACTCCTTGCAGACAGCTGATCATTTGCATCCTTTTAGAGAGTCATTGAGGCCACCTGGAGGTTTGTCTGTGTCCTCAGGATCACCTGAATAGTGCAAATGGGCGTGGAACAGTTCCAAGAAGGCTCCACACTCATTTGCACAACTCAGGTGACCATTGACAACACAGATAAACCTCCAGATGGCCTCAACGACTCTATAAAAGGATGAAAATGACCAGCTGTCTACAAGGAGTATAAATCCTTCCATTCCCCACCATTCATTGAGAGCTGAAGAAGTTTCTTGGAAGAGAAGAGAAGTATCTTCAAGGAAAAACCAGAAAGTTCAATTGCCTCCTGAAAAAAAGCACCTTTGAGACACCGAAACTGAAATCCATCTCCACGTGTTCAAAAGTATGGGATTAGAGCATGGTTACATGTTAAACATTTTAGGCTGTTGTTAATATTATACAATTTGATGCAGATTTATATGGGAAAACCAAAAAATTGGTCTCCCTCTTTCTCAGCAAAGGCCGTCGTATTTTTATTTTGTGATTTTTACAGGTAGTCCTTGGCTTACAACTACAATTTTGCTCATGTGACTATGGGGATATTGCAACGGTCGTAAGTGTGAAAAATGGTCATGAGTCACTTTTTTCTGTGCCGATGTAACTTGGAACAATCACTAAGTAAACTGTTGTTAAGTTGAGGACTACCTGTATTTTATCTTAAGTTAGTCTATTTAAAGCATTTACTGTATATAGCCACCTATCTTTCAACTAACTCTGGGCGGCTCCCATTTAGAAATTAATAAACATTTTAGAGCTATAAAAACCCATTAAAAAATTAAAAAGAAAAAAAGAAAAACTCTGGAGGCAACCAGTTCTCTTTTCTTTATTTTTGTACTCTGTCTGGACAGAAAAGGAGCTCTGAATTTGAGTTGCTTCTTCCCAGAATGAGTCGTTCAGTCTCATAGTTACAACTTGCTTTTCGGTGGCTACAGATAGTCCTCAATGTATTACCAAAATTGAGCCCAAAATTTCCACTCCTAAGCGAGACAGTTCTTAGGTGAATTTTGCCCCATTGTGCGGCCTTTCCTGCCACAGTTGTTAAGTGAATCACTGCAGCCATTAAGTTAGTAACATGGTTATTAAGTGAATCTGGCTTCCCATTGACTTGGCTTCTCAGAAGGTCGCAAAACGGGATAGCATGACCCCGGGACAATGCGACCGTCATAAATATGAGCCGGTTGCCAAGGTTGCCTGAATTTTGATCACGTGATCAGGGGGATGCTGCAATGGTCGTAAGGGTGAAAAACTGGTCATAAGTCGCTTTTTTCCGTGTCGCTGAAACATCAAACGTTCACTAAAAGAATGACTGTAAGCATTCATCTGAGTAAATTATGCCCGTATCCCTCAATCCCAGCTATATTATTTACCTGTCATGCTCTTTATCCACCAAATGATACCTGGCTCTGAAGGCCACCAGGTGTGCATAGTAGGCTGGCGCAGGGATAGAAACAGATCGAGTACACCGGACGTAGGTATGACACAGTTGGTAAGTGAGGATCTGGAGTTCATCTGAAGAGAAGCGATTGTCATCCCAGAGAACATGGTAATGAGACGGTCTGCTTGTGCCCTGGAAATGGAGCACAAACAAGGATAAGGAAAGGTCTCCATCCCTCCGCCGTCCAACCTTCTTTTGGCAAGGGGTCCACTCTGGATTTCCAAAAATTGGCCAGAAGCAGCATTTCTATTTTGAAGGACAAAGTAACTAACGAACGCTGTGAATGTGGTTTCTTTTCTATGGCTCTTAATTAAGGCCACGGAAAAATCAAAGGATCCAGTCTATATCCAAAGGTGCTTTTTTCAGGAGGCAACCGGGCTTCCCTGTTTGAAGATGTTTCGCTTCTCATCCAAGAAGCTTCTTCAACTCTGACAAGGTGGGGGAGGGGGGGATTGCAGACTACAGGAACCAGGAGCACTACTCAGGTGACCTTGAGGCCAGAAATAACCTCCAAGTTCTTCAACGACCTCCTAAAAGGATGCAAGTGACCAGCTGTCTGCAAGGACTTGGAGGTTTATCTGTGACCTCAGGTTTACCTGAGTAGTTCCTGGTTGTCCAAGTGCTTCAACGACCCTCAGAAAGGATGCAAATGACCAGCTGTCTGCAAGGAGTATAAATCCTTCCATTCCCCACCATCCAGTCAGAGCTAAAGAAGCTTCTTGGATGAGAAACAAAACGTCTTCAAAAGAAAAAAACAAGAAAGTCCAGTTGCCTCCTGAAAAAGCACCTTTGGGACAACCATGACCTGGATGACTGAGAATCTCCATAGATCCAATCTATAAATAGCCTTGTGTTGACTCAGCCTTCCATCCTTCCGAGGTGGGTAAAATAAGGACCCAGATTGTTGGGGGCAAGATGCTGATTCTCTAAACTGCTTAGAGAGGGCTATAAAGCACCGTGGAGCAGTATGTAAGTCTAAGTGCTACTGGTATATGTGAAATCATGACATGTAGAGCAGCTGTACATGAGAATCACAATATAACTTTATGCCTCCTTTATTACTGACATCAGAAGGTAAGAGAAGCATGGGATAGCATCAACATGGAAGGTGGAAGGTAAATTCATAGGATCTGAAAGGTAGCGACTGCAAAGACAATAAAAACTTGTTTGCTCAGACTGAAAATTATACTTTGAAATAAATTTATATATGAAATGTATTTGGTCTAAGGGTTAAGGAACCAAGTTAGAAAATAGAAGGTGAGTTCTAGTCCCACCTTAGGCATGAAAGCCGAATGGGTGACTTTGAGCCAAACATTCTCTCTCGGCCCAGCCAACCTCACAGGGTTCTTGTGGGAGAAATAGGAGGAGGAAGGAGCATTAAGATATGTCCAGTGCTTCAAGTTGTTTATGAAAATGATAAAGGCAAGATCATAGACAGACAGACAGACAGACAGATAGATAGATAGATAGATAGATAGATAGAATAAGATAAGATAAGATAGATAAGATAGAGACAGAACAGAGACAGATAAAGAGACAGACAGACATTCAGAACTGCAAGCAGACTTTTAGAGCAAAGGGGATGTGCTCTTTCGGAATGTATATATAGTATGATCAAAGTATTTGCAATGTAAAACTTTCTACTTGTCTGTCTCTTAATTTATTCTTAATCTATAACTTTCTGGTTTGCCTCTGCAATCCAACAAGACAGAGACAGACTTCAGAGGATAAGAAGAACTGCAGAAAAAACAATTACTACCAACCTGCCTTCCATTGAGGACCAGCACGAGTCAAAAAGAGGGCTGTGAAAATATCTACAGACCCCTCACATCCTGGACATAAATTGTTTCAACTCCTACCCTCAAAATGGCGCTATTGAGCAGTGCACACCAGAACTAGACAGAAGAACAGTTTTTTCCCAAACGCCATCACTCTGATAAACAATTAATTCCCTCAACACTGTCAAACTATTCACTAAGGCTGCATTACTATTACTATTAGTCTTCTCACCGTTCCTATAACCCATCTCCTCCCACTTATGATTGATATTGATTGTTTCCTGATTGCTTATTTGCACCCTATGTCTATCATTAAGTGTTGTAACTTATGATTCTTGACTAATGTATCTTGTCTTTTTATGTACACTGAGAGCATATGCACCAAAGACAAATTCCTTGTGTGTCTAATCACACTTGGCCAATAAAGAATATTCTATTCTATTCTATTCTATTCTATTCTATTCTATTCTATTCTATTCTATTATTTTATCTGGAATTCCTGGAAACTTGTTGAGTGGGGAGGAAATTCTTTCCTGTTCTCTTGTCCAAGGGAACCCTTTCTCTCATGCTGCACAGAAGGGACTGGAAATAAGTGTCATTTACACTAAAAGCTAGAGAAGTGGAACACGTTCAACCACATGCACAGGCAGCCGAGAAGGATCTGACCCAGAGATCTGATGACAACCCAGGAGATGGTGCATCTAGAAGATACCTGAATACCAGCATGACTACACAGGTAGAAGTCAAACTCCGAAGGGTGGGTGATTTTTGTGTCCACAGTGGTACCTGCTGGAATGTTTCCACTTTTCCCAACCTGTGGAAATAAAACCAAAGGATGCAAGAATTGACATGCTGATGCAAAAAAAAAAAAAAAGAATTAACTCAAAAAGTTGTTTCATTTGCCAATTTTGAGGTCTCAGTAGTAGGGCATGTTGGCAACTAGAGGTTTCTTATTTCACCACTTCCCAACTTCTCTCCCAAAACAATATGCAATACCTACTCTTTCATTTTTGTCGGTGCAAAACAGCCTGGTGTGATGCCTCTTCTGCACCACAATGAAGGTAATCCCTGGCTGGTAATCTTTTTCTAGTTTAATGCAGGCTTCTCGGATAGCCAGCAATTCATGATGAAGAACCTGCATCAAGAGAAACAGGAGAGAGGGAGAGGGAAGAGATAGTTTGAAACCTTACGAATAAAAAACCTCCTCCCACCCTCTTTATTTATTTGGATCTTCCTTCAGGAAGATATTCTTCATCACCTGCAGCAAAACAGGTGATCTAAAGCAAAAACACCAGGACCAGCCCCACATTCTTGAGTTAATGAGATTAAACTGGATAGATCTGGGATAAGAAAACCACTGCAAGAATAAAAATGTGTATGCGTCCAGGCATGCTTCTCTGTTGGGCAAAACAGAATCTTATTATCACAGCCCTGCAGTCATTCATTGTGAAGATCTGGTTTAGACAACACTGAATTCAGTCTCTGGGTCAGAATCAAGCCACAAATGCTCCTGCATTTACAAGGAGCCAACTTTGTTTTTTGTTTTTAAAGAATCACAGGTAGTCCTCGCCTTACGACCACAATGGAGGCCAAAATGTCTGAGGCTAAGCGAAACATTTGTTAAGTGAGTCTCGCCCTTAGTGAAGCATGCAAACCAGTGTCCGCATTTCCTGAGTCAGATGAGGAGCGCACATCTTTCTCCTTCTGTCCTGGCCACTTTCTACAGAGCCATGAGAGCGTTTTAAAACTGTATCCCCGTTTGTTTTGGTGGCAGCAGCGCCTCAGATAGAAAGTCCATACAGAGAGTGGTGAGGACAGCAGAGATTATAGGAAACTCGCTTCCTGTTATTCAGGATGCTGCTTATAAGTGCTGTGTGCTTAGAGCTGAAAACATTGTTAGAGAGCTCACACAACCACTTTATGGTCTGTTTCTGTTGCTGCCCTTTGGGAGGAGGTTTCAAAGTATCTATAACAGTTCTCTATGCCATCCATCTGATAAACTTGCAAGATTCTCGTGATTTTTCTCGCCATGTACTCATCCAAACTAGACTGTGTTGTTTCTCTATGTCATATAATATATGTGGGTATATACATAAATTTGTATTTATTTATTTACAGTATTTTGTCATGTTTATGTAATGTATATTGGAGGTGGTAACCCTCTGAGAACTGTATGCAACAAAATTTCATTTTAATGTATGCCGATTAGTGTACATTGAAAGTGATAATAAAGTTATTCTAAGTCTAAGTCCAAGAAAAAGAAAGCAAGACCAGAACCTGTTGAAACTGCCCCTCGGAAACACCATCTCGATAGAAAATGATCCGTGTTGGCTTGAATCGAGTTGATTTGTAAAACTGGATCAGCAGCTCCCTAACCATGGCAGCCAAGTCTTGAATTATTTCTTGGCGGTGCTGCTGGACCCTCACAGTGGCACAGTAGCGGTTCGGATGGGCATCCATGCTGCCTACAACCTGGGGGAGAAAGTAAGGGCGTTTCTTATAAAAAATTTAAAAAAAAAAACAGACTGCGGAATTTAACACACAGCAACTTTAAGGAATGTTCCCCATTTTCTGTTACAGCAGTATCCAGCAGCAGCATCTCTGCAACTGAAATAAAGTCTTTAGCGGTTCAACAGGTGAAGTGGCTTATAAGTACAGATTTCCCAGCCAGCCTGTTATTTGGGAGTTTGGGAAGTGGCAATTCCATCACACCTGGAATCTGTCACATTAGGACAGGATGACACAAGACAAGGGTCAACTCTGAAGCAAACCTGACTGGGGCCATTTTGGAGGCTTCAGGGTTGCCACAGCGCAAAGAAGGGGTAGGAAGGGGGCGGACAAACTTAGATGGGACTTTGTAGCCAAAACAAAATAGTTTCCTGTGAGAACCAAGGACATTCCAACAGGTGGCTGGCTGGGGAGAGGAGGAGTCTGGTTACCAAGCAGCCAGCCAGCACCTCAATTGGACAATGTGACTGATTGTTTGGGGAAAGGGGGAACTTTCACTTTTTAATCAGGTGTAAACCACTGGTACTTTCAGAGTCCGTTTTCACCAGTTTGTGCCAACATGATATCTCCAATAAAATTGTTCTTTGAGGAACTTGCTTGACTCAGAGTTCTGCTTTCTATGGAGTTATTACTTGGACCCCTGACAACAAGAGCCATAAAGCCAACAATGACGGGATAATTGCAGACACATAGAGAAGAAAGAAAAATTATCCATAAAAACCTAAATTTCCCAAAAGCACACCCACTACAGATAAAGCCAATGAAATAGGCTTGCCATAAAAGTAGGAAAACAACTATTCTAAAGAATTAAGAAGTGTTTTTTTAAGGCAATTCTAAGAGAAGACTTCTTCAGAAATATTTTGGACAAGGGATGGGAGAATGAAAAATGGTCAAATAGGAAAAATGACATCAGATCAAATATGGATATAATAATGAAAATGCAGGCGAAATGAACATTGTTGCAATATATCCAGCAATGTTCAAGGGATTAATATATGTGTTTTTGGTCTTCTGGCTTTTTTTCATGCCCATTTTTTTAATGTTCTAGTTTTTGATTTTGCATATTTTTTTTCTTTTTCTTTCTGGAATTTGTATTTTAACGTTTTGAGTAACAATTAAAAATTTTAAAAAAAGAAAAGAAAATGCAGGCGATAAATGCCTCTTTTACTCACAGCAGCAATAGATGGCTTCTTCCCATCTCCAGCTGGTGGATGAGTGACGTCTGCACCAAGGAAAATAACAGGCTGCTGAAATACTGGGGGCCTAATTAATATAAGAGAGAGCATAACAAATATTTACACAACGCGATCAAGGAGGAAAGCTTCCCTTTGCATGTTCTCTAGAAAACTACAGAGCACAAGTTATACAACTGCGTTCTGCCAGCACCTATTTCCATCTGATGACAGTCAAAGGGCCTTGGGCACCGTCTCTCTACCTTGGACCTGAGTTTCAAAGGCCTAGAAGCAGCCGTGGTATTTCCTGCTCAGCTCTTCTGTGCAAGGTGGTCAGATAATGTATCTTCTCAATAGAAGAACCCCAGAAGAGCCCAGCAGGATCAGAATGGACCCAAAAATCCCAGAATTCAAATGGCCAGCCGCATGGACCAAGAGAGCTTATAAACAGCAGCAGAAATGGGTAGCCTTCTGTGGTTCTCAACAGCTGGCTACCATCACCACTGTAGCTAGGAACAGTCTTGCTGGGTGAAATTTGCCTAATTCCTTTGAAGTACAGGTAGTCCTTGACTTAACTAGCATTCATTTAGCAACCATTCAAAGTTACAAAGAAAACCGTTTCAACGTCTCTGCAATCACGATAAAAATTTGGACCCTTGGCAACTGGCATGCATTCAATGGTTCGATGGTTGCAACGTTCCGGGGTCACATAAACATCATTTGCAACTTTCCTAGCTAGTTTCCAACAAGCGAAGTAATGTGGGAAGGCAGATTTGCTGAACAACTGTGTGAGTCACTTAACAATTGCAGCAAAAAAAAAGTTGAAAAATTGGTTGCAACTCACCTTGCTTAGAGACAGAGGTTCCAGTCCCAACTGTGGTTGTAAATCGAGGACAACCTGTAATCTGAGTTGATGTCCTGTAATGCCTCTAATTTCTACACCATTACAGGTAGTCCTTGACTTACAATCACAATTCAGCCCAAAAGTATTTCTACAGTTATATGCTATAGTTGTTCCTAGTTGACAAGTCAAATTATGGTGCTGTCAATAAACCATGGTTAAATTGTAAAGTAACACAATGTGAGGGCCAAAAGGAGATTTTTCTCTCCCATCTTCAAATTGTTATATCAACACAATATGTAATAGTTTAAGTCTTGAGTTGCTATCCTTTTTTTTCAGAGTCAACAGCCCGGCCATGAATAAAATTTATAATTATTTTGCTTTCCTCCTCCTTCAGCCACAAAACTGGTCACAACCGGAGGTTTACTTGGTGCAATATAAACAAGAGGCCTTCACAACTTCCAACTTGATCCTTCAAAACACAATTCAAAAGTTTGGGATTCTGCCTTGTTATAAGGCATTAATTAAGATCTAACCACAAAAACCAAGCAGTTGTTTTTTTTTTAAATGCTGCAAGGTAAAATTATTCCATGTTGAACGGAACTGTTTGGATTTTTTTTTAATTGCACATTAACTGCAAATGTGGCAAGTAGACAAACTGTTCAGCCAACAGAATGAATGAACCAGCTGCTTTCTTTCTTCAACAGCACGGGATCAGTGGGGTACTTACTCATACCCTGAAAATCCTTACCTTCCTTGTGGCAATAAAATGTTATTAACTCCTCCTAGTTTGACATTGATCTTTAAGCACAAGTTGGAAAGGGTCTGGGGGGTAGTCCTCTGCACATTTTTCATCTGCACACACTGCGTGGCCATTCCCAACACGGTGTCACCGACACGCTTCACTTCGGCTGCCGAGTCAGAGAAATGAAGAGAGATGTTGTTAAACAGATCAATCTAATGGCTGGCAGCTACTTAGACTGCTTAACCCCAACTATAATCTCTTTGTTACAGCATCTTCTCATAATGCCCCTGTGAGATAAAGCAGGGGACTATCAAGGAGGAGGCCATGGGCCATATAACACCTATCTTTCTATAGAAGAGAATATTTGTATATTCTATATTGTATATTTGTATATTCCTATATTCGGGGATGAAATGAGGGGTCGTTGGTAATCTCTGAGCATGGTTGTTTTCTTGCAGACATTTCATTACCAAACTAGGTTACATCATCAGTGCTACGAAGCAAATAGGGCTTGCTCTTTTTATTTACTAGTGGCTTGCAGGGTCGGTGTTGGTAGAAGTGGACTTGGTGGTCCCTTTATTGGGCTGTTGTTTACTTTTAGCTTGTCTGCCTGAGTTGGTAGTTCCTTGATTGCGATATTTTTTGCCAAATCCACCCCCACAAAAACCTTCTGTTTCAACAAGACGTGTTCTTAATTAGCCACTCACTCAGAGTTATTTGCTTGAGATGGAAAGTCATATAAAACAAATACAATCAAATGTAAAAAAATAATTATTATCTTCATTTGATTGACATTTCTAAGGCAGCTTTAAGACTTTGGGTCTTGTCATTTTATAAATCTTATAATTTGTATTTTGTTTTTATGTCTTGATCTATCTCTTTTGTATTTTTAAATACAAATTTAAATTGCAGATATACTGTACTTCAGTTAACTTTCAAAGTAACTTTAAAATTACTTTGAAAGTTAATTGAAGCACAGTATATCTGTAATACAATAAATGCTTTTCTATATAACTTTAAAAAAATACCTCTTTGTCTGCTCTCGATTGGAGGCAGATATGTTAAAAATGAAGGGTAAAATTTAATCTTCCACCACTAAGAATTTATTATATAACAGCTGCTGATCAAGATATAGATCATAAGGCCACCCTTCAATCATTTCTCTACAATCCAACTATCTTCTAAAATAGATAGAATTCTGGCATTTTCACATGCAGCCTTCTGTTTTTGAGGAAAAGGTTGTTCAGGAAGATATGTTTCAAAACTACATATACATTTTTCTTCTTGTGACATTTTAGAAGAAAATATCACACTAAG
This sequence comes from Arizona elegans, assembly GCA_022577455.1. Taxonomy (NCBI): domain Eukaryota; kingdom Metazoa; phylum Chordata; class Lepidosauria; order Squamata; family Colubridae; genus Arizona; species Arizona elegans. Next base: position 5,427,400 of record JAKOOJ010000030.1, read on the forward strand.
CTATCAAACTTGCATTGCATTACAGTTGATGAGAGTTCTAGATCAGACATTTCCAAGGTTAATGTAGAAAAGTAATTCATAACTGAAATAGGCAGCAAACAAAGGGAACCATCTCAAGAAAGTGCGTTGAGGATCACAGTGAAAAATTACATATTCACAGCAGATTTTTTTCAAGCTTGGCTACTAGAAGAAGTGTGGACTTCCATTCCCAGAATTCTAGGAGTTTAAGTCCACCCATCTTCCAGTGGTCAAAGTTGAGAAACATTGATTTACAGTAATGCGAAAGGTGACAGAGGCATGCAGGTCTCTTAGACTGACCATAAACAGGAGTTTTCCCGGGTAGAATGACAACCACAAGCTGAAGACCAGAATAGGTGTTCTTCAGGTGACGGAACATGGGTTCCACGCTGTCTGCTCCCTGGGCATATTTACAGAAGCATGGTTGACCTTGGATGGGCATTCCTGCATCTCTGGATATTTTCCTCAGTTGTTCCGTGAAGGTTCTGGTACGTTAAAAGAAACACCACCACATTTTAAGGGCAGGAACCAAAGTTTTACATAGCCATGTAACAAGACATCACATTCTACACTCTACGATTGTGGATTTCCGACTCCAGAAACCATTTATGCCAACCCTTCTACGCGAGAGCAAAACCGTCTGCATCCATAACTATAACATTATCTTTTTAATCCTTTCCTTCCAAAATTACATTAGGCCAGGAAACTTGAAACAGCCCCTTCAAACTTTGCAAGTCTGAAAGGAGGCTGCCTACTTAAGACTTTAAAAGGAAAAATTATTTCTTCAATCAACGATCAGAACAACGGAGAAAATTCAACACCACAGAACAAAAATGTAGCGCATTAAACTAGATACATAAAACCATATCTAAAATTCTAATGCCACACTCATGACGTAATTCGCCCAGAGTATAATCACTATTCCAAAACTAATCCTGCAGTAATTTATAAGTATTTGTTAAAGATTACTAATAAATTTGACAGACCCCAAAAAATGGTGCTTATGACCCAGACTTGAAGTTCCAATGACCGGAGCCCCCTCCACGTGGTCACATGAATGGGAAGCTTGGCAATCAGCCAGTATTTATGGCCGTTTGTAGTGTCCTGTGGTCATATGATTGCAATTTATGTTTCTTCCGGAAACTAGTGATCACTTCCTGTTTCCAGGAAAAAAAACGCCCATTGCAAATAATGTGTTCACTTAACAATGACAGCATTCATTTTATGACTGCTGCATTCGTTTAACTACTACTTACAAGACAGGTCATAAAATCAGGTCTGTGATGACCTTCTTAACAGCCAATACAATTACAACCATAATTCCAATCAGAAATCAAGGATTACCTGTAATTTAAAAATAAATACTGTGGTTGTCTATGGAGATTCTCAGTCATCCAGGTCATGGTTGTCCTAAAGGTGCTTAACCCAAAGAGTTGAAGAAGCTTCTTGGATGAGAAGCGAAACGTCTTCAAAGAAAAACAAAGAAAGTTCAGTTGCCTCTTGAAAAAAGCACCTTTGGGACAACCATGTCCTGGATGACCGAGAATCTCCGTAGACATTTAGCTATGCACTTTGGGATTCAGAGCTGAAGAAGCTTCTTGGATAAGAAGCGAAATTTCTTCAAAGAAAACCAGAAAGTCCAGTTGCCTCTTGAAAAAAAAAAAAGCACTTTTGGGACAAATTCTCCAAAAGCACCTGAGGGCAGGACAAGAAGCAACAGGTGGAAACTAATCAAGGAAAGAAGCAACCTAGAACTAAGGAGAAATTTCCTGACAGTTAGAACAATTAATCAGTGGAACAACTTGCCTGCAGAAGTTGTGAATGCTCCAACACTGGAAGTTTTTAAGATGTTGGATAACCCTTTGTCTGAAGTGGTGCATGGTCTCCTGACTAAGCAGGGGGCTGGACTAGAAGACCTCCAAGGTCCCTTCCGACTCTGTTATTCTATTCTAAATACTGTCGTTATTGCAAAGGGATGCAGAGAAAACACCGGGTGACCACAACAGAACAAGAGCTTAGCCTGGGAAAACTGGAAGAAGACGTGAGCGAGACGCTGCTCAACTAGACTCACTTAAGATGGACTTCAGTGCACTGGCGTTGGGGAGCAAAACACGCAATGGCCCAGACCTTGATTTCAATTCCAGTATGAAACTGTTTGTTCCTCATATCCCAGACTCCCTGCACTGGGGTCGCAATTGCTTTGTTCTAGAGAGAGAGGGGGGAAAATAAAGTTGAATGATTTCCCAGAGCCCCCCCCCTCCCAAAAAAAACCCAAAACAAAGCTCTACAGCACAGCAATTTCAAAAACACATCTGCCTTTTGATGTCAAACCCCTGGATGCTAAGGGGAAAAACAAAGGCACCCACACCGGAGTGTTCATAGACCAGCCCACATCCACGGCTCATGGTATAAAAGCTCTCCTTGGTCAGACAGGTGGTCTTCGACTTACCACCGTTCATTTAGTGACCGTTCAAAGTTACAACGGCACCTAGGATTGTTTTTCACACTTATGACTTTTTCAACATCCCCAGGGTCACGTGATTTACATTCGGATGCTTGACAACTGACTCATATTTACCATGGTGGGCAGTGTGCCCCGGGGGCCACGTGATCCCTTTTTGTGACCTTCTGACAAGCAAATGGGGAAGCTGGAGTCGCTTAACAATCATGTTCCTAACTTTTAAAAGTGGATCACTTAACAACTGTGGCAAGAAAGGTCGTAAAAGAGGGCGGAACTCACTTAACAACTATTTCACTTAGCAATGGAAATTTGGGGGCTCAATTGTGGCCGTAAGTCAAGGACTACCTGTGCAACAGATTGCAGACCAAAGAACAAACCACACCTTAGTGCAAAAAGTGCATGGTAGGAAGTTAGAACAAGCGTCTCAAGTGCACAACTGTGTGTCTTGATGCCTTCTCCCAACACCCAACATGCTTGCATGTTCATTTCAGTTGTTCCGGTCCCCTCAGGACATTCCCAGGAGACAGACAGGTTCCCCTTATTAAGGGCTTCTCCACTGGGAGGTAATTCCTGGCTGGGGGAACTGCACACTTTTACCCCAAAGCATTTAACCCCAGAACATCTGCAAGCCAACGACCTCGACACTACACGGCCCATCTGAAATCACAGGAAACTGTCATCTCAACTCTTATTCTGGGCCATGACCAATAGGCCAAATGAGAACTTGAAGTCCTGATGACACACGTACCCGGCCTCCGTAGAGAATTGAAGGTGGCTGTAACACTCTCCCCGTGACATCCGTCATTTCATCTTTCACCATGATGCCAAACTCACGAACGAAAGGGTCAGTATTAAAACTTGCACTTCGCATCTAGGAGGGGGGAAAAAATATTTCATACAAACACACATCTAAAATAAATTGATTTAGGATTGTTTTAGTTGCAATGGAAAATCAATTCTGAATTCTTTTAAGTTTTTTAAACCTGTACAATCTGCATCCAGCTCTGCTCGTCACAATATAAAAAAGATGTTGAGACTCTGGAAAGAGTGCAGAGAAGAGCAACAAGAATGATGGGGGGGAGTGGGGGCTGGAGGCTAAAACATATGAAAAACGGTTTGTTTGATTATTTATTTATTTATTTAATTTAATTTATATGCTGCCCTATCTCCGCAAGACTCAGGGCGGCTCACAACAATAAAATATCCGAATAAAAGCATGTTAAAATACATGTTAACATGTTGCAGGAATTGGGTACATCTAGGTCTAATGAAAACAAGGACTGGGGAGACATGATAGCAGTCTTCCAATATTTGAGGGGCTCCTACATATAGGGAGGGTCAACCTATTTTCCAAAGCAACTGAAGGCAAGACAAGAAGCAACAGATGGAAAGTAATCAAGGAGAAGCAATCTAGGACTAAGGAAAAACAATTAACCAGTGGAACAGCTTGACTTCAGAAGTTCTAGGAGGTTCAGGACTGGAAGTTTTTAAGGAGAGATTAGACAACTATTTTTCTGAAATGGAATAGGGTCTCCCGTCAAGCAGGGGGTTGGACTAGAACAGTGGTCACCAACTGGTGGTACATGGACCACTGGTGGTCCGCGAGAAAAATTTGGTGGTCCGCAGAAAAATTATTTGCATTTTTTATATTGCACTAAATTAGAGGTCCTCAAACTACAGCCCCTGGGCTGGATATGTGCAATGAATGTTTGTGTTGCTGCAGAGTCTCCCTCTTCTGGGTCTTTTTTGCGGGTCAAAAGAGGGCAGAAATTCTGACTTGGGGTCTGCTTCAGACTCCAGGTGCAGGGCTTTGGGCAAAGGCTGGAGGAAAGCCTCACTGGTGGCAAGGAGCTGGAGGGCCTTGTTCCAGTGGGACAGCATCATGGCCTGGAACTGGCTGACCATCTCAGCCTGCTGAGCCTCCAGGCGCTGGTACCTGGCCTTGCACTCCTGCAGGTCTTCCCTCTGCTTGGAAAGCCTATGCTCCTAGTCCTCAGTGAGGTGCTTCTGCTGAGCCTCCTTCTCGGTCAGATCCAATTTGAACTGAGCCAGCTGTTTTGCCAACTCTTTCTCATGGTGGCTGCTTAGCTCCAGCAACTGCTTCCTGTTGGGGCCCTAAGGAACCCGGGCGGGCAGTCAAGGAGTAGCAAGTAGAGGCCAGCAAGGCACCCCTTGACATGAGTGACATCAAGTTGGCCATACCCACCCAGTCACATGTCCACCTTGCCACACCCACCTAGCCAGTCATTAGGCAGATCATATTAGTGGTCCGCGGGATTTAAAATTATGAATTTAGTGGTCCCTAAGGTCCGAAAGGTTGGTGACCCCTGGACTAGAAAATCTCCAAGAAGGTTCCCTCCAACTCTGTTATTCTGTGTTCTATGCCTGCAACAACACTGTCTTGGTTTCTCTCTATTCTTTCTCTCTAATCTTCAGCCCCCAAATACCATGATTTTCTCTCTTGCTCCTGGCTGAAACGTTTTCTTTAAAAAACTGACCACTGTGAATGAAACTATGGGAAGGCATTTTGTGACGTTCCTACAGACACAGAGCATACACCTGTGCCAATCGGTCTCCTTCCTAATGTTCCAATAAGGGACAGAAGGGAGCCACTGCAGGGAGTACAGAGGATACCCTTGAGGGACAGAGGGAAGCTCCACTACCAAGGCAACGAGCAGATAAACAAGATTTGAACCCAGGCCAAGAAAGTCGTTTACAAAAACATCTCAGACAGATCCCCACCCCTTAATCCTCCTGAGGAGGAAAGAGAAAAGAAGGGAAGAACATTCAGACCAGCTCTGTTCCTATAGCTCTTCTGATAAAAGGAGCTTCAGGTTATAGTTCATTGTAATAATCCATAAACCTGGAAGAAAAAGGGTTAAATACAGATTAACAGAGTTGGAAGGGGCCTTGTTGTAGGTCATCTAGTCCAACCCCCTGCCTAAGCAGGAGACCCTACAGATTTCTGACAGATGGCAGTCCAGTCTCTTCTTGAAAGCCTCCAGCAATGAAGTTTCCACAACTTCTGAAGGCAAATTCTGTTCCATGGGTTGATTGTTCTGTCAGAAAATTTCTCCTTATTTCCAGATTGAATCTCTCCTTGATCAGTTTCCATCCATTATTCCTTGCCTGGCCTTCGGGGGCTTTGGAAAATAGTTTGACCCCCTCCTCTCTGTGGCAGACCCTCAAGTATTGGAACATGGCTATCATGTCTCCCCTGGTGCTTCTCTTCACTAGACTAGCCATGCCCAGTTTCTGCAACCATGCCCAGTTCTTCACGTTTTAGTCTCCAGTCCCCTAATCATCCTGGTTGCTCTTCTCTGCACTTTTTCTAGAGTCTCAACATCTTTTTCATAGTGTGGTGACCAAAACTGGATGCGGTATTCTAAGTGTGGTCTTACTAAGGCTTTATAGAGCGGTATTAGTACCTCCCTTGATCTTGATTGTATCCCTCTGTTAATGCAGTTTAGGATTGCGTTGGCTTTTTTGGTTGCCGTCGTACACTGCTGGGTCATATTTAACTGCTTGTCCACTAAAACTCCAAGATCCCTCTCCCAGTTACTGCTTTTAAGCTTGGTATCTGTTTCCAAATCTGGTCTACCTTATATGGTTGATGCTCACCAATTTGCTGATCTCTTCCTGACGATCTGGGGCTGATCTCGCCGTGGCTCTAATCATAGTAGAAGTTTGATTGTCTGTCAGCTTCTTAATACATCTCTGTCCTGCAACTATATTGCATACCTAAAACAACACAACCAAAAGGTTACTGTCAAAGTATGGGGAAAAATTTATATATAGCATGCTTGGGCTGCCCCTATACAGGTAGTCTTCGAATCCATTGTCCCCAACATGTGCTTTTAGCTGGGAACTGGAAATAATGCCAGTTTCCAGCAAAAAAAAAAAAAGTTATAAACTGTGGTCACATGACCACAGGAAGGAGGGGGGGCAGTGACATCAAAACATTGACTCCTGGTCTTAAGAACCTTTTTTTTTTTTAAACTGTCGTAACTTCGAATGGTTGCTAAGTGACCAGTCAACAGTCAAGGACTACCTGCAATCTCATTGAAAGGAAAATACTATGTAGCTACATCAGGGCTAGCCATATGTCAATTGAGTATTTCTTTGAGGTGTCACAAAAACAATTTTTCCCTTACTATCCAAATTATGCACTTTTTAACACACAAACACACACATACAAGACCAGTAATTGACAGTCACATCTTCTGATTATGTTTCATTTTTGTTAAACAACTTCAGAAACAAAAGGTGACGATGGATGGATGGATGACCTTTATTGTCATTTTTTTACTATGGGCACACTGGCACACATTAAAAATGAAATTCTGTTGCCTGCTCTCAAAAGTGTACATATATACCTACACCCATACATATACATACACACACATATACACATATATAACTGTCCATCTTGGGAAAGACCATGTTTTATAAACACGTCTAGGTCTCTGTTATTCCCCTTTAAGACAGAAAAATATGGCAGCCTGATAGTGAAATATCATGCCAAATCATGACAAAAGCCATGTCTTACAATCAAAATTAGGAAAAATAGACAAGGGGGGTGGAGGGGAATTGCCTCAATAGGAATAAGGTTACCTCTAAGGGAAGGTACGTATGTTTCTGCTCCTGTCCAACTTGTAAACATGGAAGGTGAGGATAGCGTAATACCAATTTGTGCCTGTCCTTAAAATATTGAGCTACAGTGCATTCAACAGTCTGGCCACTCTCCTGCTGAAGAGGAAATCTGCAGAATAACAGTTGAAGGGGAGGGGGGGGGGAAACCACAATTTAGTATTTCTACAAGTCACCTCATATAATTTGATTGCTTATTTGTACTCTATGACTATTTTGAAGTGTTGTACCTTATGATTCTTGACCAATGTATCTTGTCTTTTTATGTACACTGTGAGCATATGCACCTTGTGTCCAATCACACTTGGCCAATAAAGAATTGAATTCTATTCTATTCTATTATTCTATTATTCTATTATTCTATTATTCTATTATTCTATTATTCTATTCTATTCTATTCTATTCTATTCTATTCTATTCTATTCTATTCTATTCTATTCTATTCAGTTTCATGGAAGACAATTGTTCCATAGACCGGGGTGCGGGGGAGAGGAGAGACAAGAGTGTGCAATCTAAATCTCATACATCAGTTTCACTCGTCAGCTGCTCACCTCCAGCTGTGCAACCCAATTCCTAACAGGCCACAGACCAGTACCGGTCCACAGACCAGAGGTTGGGGACCCCTGGTTTACAGGTTGTCCTTCTCTGCTTTGAAAAAGCCAATTCAATGCTAACTGACTCAGGGGTGGGTTCTAAAATTTTTTACTACCGGTTCTGTGGGTGTGGATTATTTTGTGGGTGTAGTTTGATGGTCATGTGACAATTCTTTAGGATTTAGCAGAGGTACTGGTCTACCAGGCTTTTAACTGCTTGCAGAGCTGTACCAGTCTACCCATTTGTTCTTGGAACATTCTGGTCTACCCATTTGTTTTCGGAGGCCCCGGTCTACCCATTTGTTTTTCCAGTGCACTGATTTACCACCACACTGCCTTTTAACACTGATCAGCTGTAAGGTGGCCCTTTGAAGCCCCGCCGCAAGAGTTTAAACAGGTTTTTTCCTTCTAGCCGATCAGCTGGGACTCGGGAGGCAGCGAATAGATTGGGGGCGGGGCCAAATAAAAGGTAAGAATAACACCGGGGCGGGCAGCTCCCGAACAAAGAGAACCGGTTCGGTGACGTCATATCGTCACCACTACCGGCTCGGCCGAACCAGCTGAACCGGGAGGAACCCACCACTGAACTGACTGTAGTTCCCAGTTAGAATCCAGCAAACTTTCGAAAGCATATTGCTAAATAATTTATAATGACATATTCTGGATATACACATTTTTTTCAATTCTTATTCATGATTCAGCGGCCACATTTCATGTAACAACTAATCTTGGAAACCACAATCAGGACTAATGTGTTCCGTCTACTCAAAATGCATCTCAGTTTCAAACTAGGAGTGACATGATAGCAGTCTTCCAAAATCTCAGGGGCTGCCACAAAGAAGAGGGAGTCAAGCTATTCTCCAAAGCACCTGAGGGCAGGACAAGAAGCAATGGATGGAAATTAATCAAGGAGAGAAACAACCTAGAACTAAGGAGAAATTTCCTGAAGTGAGAACAATTAACCAGTGGAACAACTTGCCTGCAGGAGTTGTGAATGCTCCAACACTGGAAGTTTTTAAGGAGAGATTGGATAACCATTTGTCTGAAGTGGTATAAGGTTTCCTGCCTGAGCAGAGGGTTGGACTAGAAAACCCCCAAGGTCCCTTCCAACTCTGTTATTCTGTATATTCACCTTCTAAAAACAGAATTTACCAAGCATTTCAATGAAATGAACAAGTCCCAATGGGTCAAAATAAAATCTTCAAAAACAGGACCCCATTTCCCTATAAAAAAAACTTATTCCCTTGGATTAGAATTTTTGAAACTGAGACATGGAATAAACCGGTATGATATATGCGCATTATTATTATTTTTTTGCTCTGTTGAGGAGATGTTAAGATCCCAGGCAGTGAATATGAAACACAATATCTGTAATGGTTATTTTTAGATAACCGCAAAAGACAAAACAAAATGTCAATATTACGTTTGGTGACTTGCTGGTCTTCTTGTAACGTTGCATACTCGGTATTTTCTTTTCATTTGTCCACAGTGAGTGATTTCCACCTTAAGACCTGGTAACACAGCAATTGAACTGTTATTCTCCCTCTGCCCAGATTATGAGAAGTCACAACAGGACAGGTAAAAGTCTATAGCGATTCTCAGTCGTCCAAGTCATAGTTATCCCAAAGGTGCTTTTTCAGGAGGCAACTGGACTTTTTCAAGAAAGTCCAGTTTTCTCCTGAAGAAACACCTTTGGGATAACAGTACAGGTAGTCCTCAACTTACAACCATTCGTTTAACAACTGTTCAAGGTTACAAGGGCCTTGAAAAAAAAGGGGGCAGGGGACTTATTGTTCTGACCTAGGCTTCCTGAAACAGACTCCTTGTCCTGACAAAACCCCTTTTTATTTGGCTAATGTGAACTTCTAGCATTCACATACAGAAAAGTCCCGGCAAACTATAAATCTAATAAACAAACAAAAAAAAAACAGTCCTTCAAGGGTGAATTGCAACAACAGACCTTATCAGTCCTTGGATAGTTGCCAGGCTGAGAGCTTCCAAACTTAATGCTGAACAAGGAAATACCTGACAAGGAGTCTCTGTGAGGCACCAACTCAGATAAGCAAGTCTTCACACTAATATTTATTTATTTATTTATTTATTGGTTCAATTTATATGCCGCCCTTTCTCCGGAGACTCAGGCGGCTTACAATGAGTTAAGCAATAGCCTTCATACTTTTTATATACCTGCTTAGTAGGGCTTCCCCCCCCCCCCCCCAAAAGCGGTGTTCTTTTTTTATACAAAGTCAGCTTATTGCCCCCATAAACCGGGTCCTCATTTTACCTACCTCGAAAAGATGGAAGGCTGAGTCAACCTTGAGCCTGGTGAGATTTGAACTTGCAGTAATTGCAGGCAGCTGTGTTACTTAACAGCACTTTAGTCTGCTGTGCCACCAAGGCTCTATAATAAACGAATTGTCTCCTGAAAACACCACTCCCCTTTTGCTCCTATTTATTCCCTATGGGAGGGGCCATTCAGCATCCCCTTGTGCCTTTACTCCTGAGTTGACCTGTTCCTTAATTGTTCCCTTCTCCTAACAGCTCTGTACATGCACACATTGGGAACAGGCTCCAGCTTCTGCCCCACTTATCTCTGAATCCAAAGGTAGCTGATAACTGTCGGACAGCCCTGGCCCCATCTCTGCCTCCAAAGCAGAGCACTCATCAGAGCCTTCCCCAGACTCCAGGACTGGCCCATGTTCCTCCCCAACCTCCTCATTGTCCTAGTCTGCTGCCAGCTCTGCTGGTGGGCCACAACACTTACAACCAGGCATTCACATTTACAATCATTGCAACATCCATGCGGTCACTTGATCAAACTTTTACCCAGGTCGTGGGGATTGCCATTTGCGACCTAGCCAACTTCCAACAAGCAAAGTCGGGAGGGGGAGGGAAACTGGTTTCATTTAATGACAATGTGATCCACTTAACAACTCTGCTGTAATTTTCTGAACAACCCTGACAAAACAGGTCATAAAATTGGATGCAATTCACTTAACTAGCATCTCGCTGAACAACAGAAATTCCGACCTCAATTGTGGTTGTAAGTCAAGGACCGCCTCTGGGCAGCCATTTTATACAAGGTCACAACTCAACGGTCAGTCCTTTCAACATTTAACCCCTAATGTAACATTGAACTTGGAAGTCAATCTATTGTGTGCAGTTTTTCAGAAAACCTGGAAGCCCGCTCACGGAAATAAAACATCCTAAAAAAAACCCTTTCTGCAGAGTTAAGAGGTGTAATAGGTAAAATGCTTATTAGAAGATCTTTTTAAAAAATGGGATCAGGCCACATTTGACAAATTGTGCAGTCAACACCCAAGAGAAAAAAGGTTGTGTAGTCTCAGTTCAAACTCTTTTTTTTTTTTCCTGTCTTACCTTTAATTTCTTTGGTAAACTTAACCCTTTGGGAATCTGTCAGAGGTTTCTGTTGTTCTTCAATACTTTTGAAATCAAGAACTTCACATACAAATTCAATCACTGGCTGGGCCTTATAAAATGCTGTCGCAGAGACTAAAAATAAAAGGGAGAAAATCAATAATACCAAAGTGGCTTTTTCTCCACTCTCGGATATCCTTCAGGTCTAATTCAGCTGTGCCCTTTCAGGCTACTAAAACAAGATCACCCAAATGCTGATAAAAGAAACAACCTGAAACCTACCATCGATGTTCAGCATCATTTTCCACAGGGAAGGCCTGACTGACTGATGGAATCCAAACCAGACTTCTCTGCCACCTCCCAGAGGATTCGAACATCCTTCGGATGCAGTAAAAAAAGATCGGCCCACTGGAGTATATCTGCCGTTGAAAAAAATATATTTAGATACATACATTATCACAAAAACATTAGGTAAACACCTTTTTTCCTCTTGATTCTCAACTGTACTATAACACAGTTCAGAGCCCTATTGGCCCGTGCATATAGTCCTCAGCTTATAAGTTTCTTTTAATGACCATTCAAAGGTACAACAGCACAGAAAAAGTGACTTAGGATCAGTTCTCACACTTATGACCGATGCAGCATCCTCATGGTCATGTGATCAAACTTTGGGTTCTTCCCAACCGGCATGTGTTTATGATGGTGGCGGCATCTAAGGGCCATTGGCAACTTTCCCAGCTGGCTTCCGACAAGCAAAGTCAATGGGGGGAAACCAAATTTGGTTAACTGCGTGATTCATTAACAATGTAGTGATTTGCTTAACAACCGTTGCAAAAAAAAAAAAAAAAGGCTGCGACTTGGGGCACGATTCGTTTAACAAAGGCCTTGCTTAAGAACAGAAATTTGGGGCTCAATTGTGGTTGTAAGCCAATGATTACCTGTATCTAAAAAAGACGATGAGTTCTCATGAAGATCTCATAATCATCTTAATAGATCTCTATGATATAGATTGCTTAATAGCAATCAGTTTGAAGCAGTATTGTTCGGGGTAATCAAGTTTACTTCAAGCAGTAAACAGCACCCCAGTCAAGGAACTGCCAACTCAGACAAGCAATTAAATAGTAAATAGCCTATCAAGGAACTACCGTGTTTTCCCGAAAATAAGACCCTGTCTATATATTTTTTGAACCCCGAAATAAGCGCTTGGCCTTATTTTCAGGGAGGTCTTATTATTTTGGGGCACATGGAGCAAGATGAGGCTCCTCTTGCCATCTTACCTGATTTCCAGCTCTGGCTCCCTAACCCTAACCAGAGGAAATGGTCGGGATCGGCTGCACATGCGGTTAAATATTTTCAGGGAGGGCTTATTTTCGGGGAGGGCTTATTTTCAGGGGGGCTTATTTTAGCGCATGCACTCAAAAGGCCAATTGGGCTTATTTTCGGGGAAATAAAGAGTATTAAAAAAAAGAACCCACACTCCCACCAACACTTACAGATTGGAATATAACCCAACGATACTACTACTGATTAGAGGCTGATTAACATAGCCATATTTTACTTATGGTAACCACAGCATAGCTAGCTGCAGCTGGAAAGTTCAAAAGCAACTTTCCAAATCATCCAGGCAACGAAATCCAGCATTTGATCTAATTCAGAAGGGGTTCGTTCCGTTGACAGTCTTTGTTTCTCTTTTTTATGTTCTCTTTTCTGATGCTGGTGGATGAAGCAGGAATCATTGGGATCAAATACTAGAATGCTTCGGTTATACGTATCAATGGTATTATCAGGCTAATATGAGAGGATGGTTGGCCGTCGTGAGAGGATGGTTGGCCATTAGCCTCCGTTGGAGAAAAAGAACATTGGACCTTCTCCCTGTCGTGAGAGGACAGTGGAGTCCAGCCCCATAAATGGATATTTTGTGACCTTTATGCTCAGTTATCCCTTGGACCATGACAGAATTCCGGACTGGCTTTCTTTTCCCATCTTTGGTTCGATTGATGCTCCAAAAAATTGACCTTCTTGTGCTGCGAGACTCCCCCCTCTCGCAGGCCTGGCCCTCCACTTTATCGAGGGCCTATCTTGATGACGGGCTTTGGGACCCCGAGAGATGGCATGCAGCAAAGAGGGGGCTGAGGGGTTTTTTAGCAAAATTTTTAAGGAAAATTTTAAGGGGACCCGGGAGGACGGGTGGGGGTTGTAAAAGTGGACCTGGGGGGGTCCAAATAGCGACTGTGCGGGATGATGGGTTGATTAGCTGCAGCAGAGGGGTCGCGAAAGGAAATTTAACCGGGGGGCAGGGGGACGATAGAAAGGGCTGTGTAATTGAAATCTTGAGTGGGAGGGGCAGGTATGACGGGCGCAGGGGGTCATATCAAGTGTTGGGGGTGCGCACGCGCTGTCTCCGAGCGATTGCGCACTCCGGCCCCCAATGCGTAACTCGTGTCCTGGGTTGTGTAGAGCCTCAGGCCCAGGGTCCGCGGCTGATGTTATGTAATGCCAGGTCGGTGGTTAACAAGGCCCCCCTCATCTGTGATCTTATTTTGGAGGGGGGTGCAGACCTGGCAGGTATTACGGAGACCTGGTTGGGCCAAGAGGGGGGGGTCCCCCTCGTAGAGATGTGCCCACCAGGTTTCCGTGCATTTCATCAGCCAAGGGCCCAGGGGAGGGGTGGGGGAGTGGCGGTGATCATTAGGGAGAGTCTTTGTCCGAAGGAGACCACTGTTCCTCAGATAGCCGGATGTGAGTCCCTTTGTGTGAAGTGGGGCCGTGGGGTGCAGATGGGTTTGCTGACTACGTACCTGGCTCCCTGCCACGTGGCAGCGACCCTGCCCGAGCTACTCGACGTCATTGCCGGGGTGGCGGTTGACACCCCCAGACTTATTGTCATGGGGGATTTCAACCTTCCATCCGCAGGTGAGGCGTCAGAGGTGGCTCGGGAGTTCATGGCTTCCATGACAGCCTTGGACCTGACCCAGTTAGTTCAAGGCCCCACTCACATAGGGAAAGGGCGGCCGCTGGAGCTTTGGACCGCGTCGTGCCTTTGCGGCCTCTGACCCGATGCCGATCTCAATTGGCTCCTTGGTTCTCTGAGGAGCTGAGAGAGATGAAGCGTCGGAAAAGACGCCTAGAGAGCATTTGGAGGACTAGTCAATCCGACTCCGACCGGACACAGGTGAGGTCTTATATCAAGACCTACCTAGTGGCGATAAAAGCGGCAAAATCTAACCATTTTTCCGCTCTTATCGCATCTGCAGAGAACCGCCCAGCCGCCCTATTTAGGGTGACCCACTCCCTTCTTCGGGGGGGAGTGCGGGAAGATCCCTTGCAGGGTCTTGCTGAGGACTTTGTGCAATTCCTGCACGATAAAGTCGCTCGGATTCGGGATGGCTTGGACTCCGATTGGATGAGTCCACGGGAGGAGACCGGGGCAGGTCTTGAGAACGTTATCTGGGAGGAGTTTGATCCTGTGGCTCCCGAGGATGTGGACAGGGTTCTGGGTAAGATTAGTGCCGCCACGTGTTTATTGGACCCGTGTCCCTCCTGGTTGGTACTGGCCTCCCGGGAGGTTACACGAGGCTGGCTCCAGGGGATTATAGGTGCTTCTCTGAGTGAAGGTGCCTTTCCCGCCGCCTTGAAAGAGGCGGTAGTGAGGCCCCTCCTCAAGAAGCCTTCCCTGGACCCGGCTGAATTAGCCAACTATCGTCCAGTCTCCAACCTTCGTTTTGTGGCGAAGGTTGTTGAGAGCGTGGTGGCACGACAACTTCCCCGGCACCTGGATGAAGCTATCTATCTAGACCCGTACCAGTCGGGCTTCAGGCAGGGGTACAGCACAGAAACGGCATTGGTCGCGTTGGTGGATGATCTCTGGAGGGCTCGGGACAGGGGTTGCTCCTCTGTCCTAGTCCTATTAGATCTCTCAGCGGCTTTTGATACCATCGACCATGGTATCATGCTGCAGCGGTTGAGGGGGTTAGGAATAGGGGGCACCGTTTTGCGGTGGTTCTCCTCCTTCCTCTCCGACCGCTCGCAGTTCGTGTTGGCAGGGGGACAGAGGTCGACCTCAAGGCGTCTCACATGGGGAGTGCCGCAGGGGTCGGTCCTCTCGCCCCTCCTGTTCAACATTTATGTGAAGCCGCTGGGTGAGATCATCCGTGGTTTTGGGGTGAAGTGCCATCTGTACGCTGATGATACTCAGCTGTACATCTCCACCCCAGACCACCCCAACGATGCCCTTGATGTGATGTCTCGCTGCCTGGAGGCCGTGCGGGTCTGGATGGGGAGGAACAGGCTCAGACTCAACCCCTCCAAGACCGAGTGGCTGTGGCTCCCGGCGCCCCGATATAGTCAGCAGGTGCCATCGCTGACTATCGGGGGTGAATCTTTACCCCCCACGGAGAGGGCTCGCAATCTGGGTGTCCTCCTGGATGCGCGGCTGTCTTTGGAAGAGCATATGACGGCCGTGGCCAGAGGGGCCTTTTATCAGGTTCGCCTGGTTCGCCAGTTGCAGCCCTTTCTGGATCGGGACGCCCTGCGCACGGTCACTCATGCCCTTGTTACTTCCCGGTTGGACTATTGTAATGCTCTCTACATGGGGCTCCCCTTGAAGAGCACTCGGAGGCTCCAACTGGTCCAGAATGCGGCCGCGCGGGTGGTTATGGGCGCGCCCCGTTGTGCCCATGTGACACCCCTCCTGCGCGAGCTGCACTGGCTCCCAGTGGTCTTCCGGGTGCGATTCAAGGTGTTGGTTACCACCTTTAAAGCGCTCCATGGCATAGGACCCGGGTACCTCCGAGACCGTCTTCTGCCACCAATAGCCTCCCACCGACCAGTCCGTTCCCACAGAGAGGGTCTCCTCAGGGTGCCATCAGCCAAGTTATGTCGGCTGGCGACACCCAGGGGGAGGGCCTTCTCTGTGGGAGCCCCAGCCCTGTGGAATGAACTGCCCCCGGAAATTCGTAAGATCTCCGACCTCCGGGTGTTTCGCTGCGCATTGAAGACCCTGTTGTTCCGCCAAGCCGGACTATCAACACAATAGTTTTAACTTGGGTATTTAAATTTATTGGGGTTTTAAATTTGAGCCACCTATTTAATTATTTTAAATTTTATACTGTTGTTTTGTCTGTGTTTTTAAATAGGCTATACACCGCCCTGAGTCCTTCGGGAGAAGGGCGGTATAGAAATAAAATTATTATTATTATTATTATTATTATTATTATTATTATTATTATTATTATTATTATTAATATTTTCTAGGATTCCTTGGTAGGCTGTTTTCTATGAGTTCACATTTTGAATACTACCAGACGCAATTAATATCTCCCAAATTAGAACCCAAATATCTCTTTTTCCTTACTTTATATAAAGAGAAACCAAACCCCACATTCTTCTAGCACTGATGATATTACCTAGTCTGGTAATGAAACATCTGCAAGGACCCCAAATGCAGAGAGCATCAAGGAACCCTCATTTCAACCCTGAGTTACAAATACAGGCAGTCCTTGACTTAGGACCACAATTGAACCCCAAATTTTTGTTGATAAGTGAAACACTGGTTAAGTGAATGTTGCCCCCTTTTACGACCTTTTGTGCCACAGTTGCTAAGTGAATCACTGCAGTTGTTAAATTAATAACACGGTTGTTAAAGTGAATATGACATCCCCCTTGACTTTGTTTTGTCAACAGGTCACAAGAGGGGATCACAGAGCCCCTAGGGCACTGCAACCGTCATAAATATGAATCAGTCGGCAAGCATCCAAATCTATATCATGTGACTGTGGGGCTACTGCAATGATCGTCACTGTGAAAAACGTTCATAAGTCACTATTTTTAGTGCTGCAGTCAGACTAAATGATCACTAAATGAACTGTTGTAAGACGAGGATTACCTGTATTCTCTTCTTTTAATAATTCAAAGACTGCTGAAGAAGAAAATCAGGGAAGGAGAGCAGGGAACCCAACAGCCAACAAGGAGCCTCTTCTCAGTTCATAATGGTCTCTGAACCTCCGTGTGGGAACCCAACTCTCACCTCATGGAGGGCAGGTGCCTCATCACCACGTCAAGAGCTTGAATGGTTTCGAAAGGAACACTTGGAAGACGACCGGAGAGAGCGTCGTGCAATGCCTGAAGACTCACAACCGACATCCACTTGATGGCTACCTTGAATATTCGGTCCTTCCCTTCTCCTGGCAACGTGACCTCCAATTCCACCTGCAACATTTGGAAAGCAGTACAAGATGATTCTTTCTGCTTAAGCATCCACGCTGGAGGAAGGAAGAGAAGTGGATTCTCCTGCAAAGAACTGCAACCTTTTTCAGAATGTATAAAAAAAGCTAGCCTGCTAGGGCAGCATCCCTTTTAATGAAAAAGAAAAAAAAAAGAGCAATGGAAAGCAATTTAAGGCAAGATGGTTATCCGAGAGACTAAAAAGCGCCAGACAAAAGTATTCAGATCAGTGAAATGCAAGTCCACCCGGAGAAAGGAATTAGAATTAGGATGCCACAAGTGAAAAAAAGTTGTCTCTTTTCATCCACTTAATTTATGACAAGGCTCACACAACATTAGATAATGATTTTGGATCACTTACCTGTCCTTTGATGGCTTCCAAACTTATAGATTATTTCTCAGAAAGGCCTTTACACCAACCTGGTGCACTCTGATAGCCAACCAGATAGGAGAAAAATCAATCAAGGAAGATTGCTTTACAATGATCACTGCATCCGTTTTAACATGTATGGTGGGACATCAAATTAACTGATTCTCCTACTTGCTTATCTTAACATGGCCTATGTTCAACCTTCACGGAATCCTAGACTTGAAAGGGGGCATTTATAGCAATGAGGAAAAATGTATGAATCCTTTTTCACTAGTAGTACTTTGACCTATAATGTGATATGAGTTTCACCAAATAATAGATAAAGAGGTTTCTGTAGGGTCCTTGATGCTCTGGTTGCTAGCACTGATGACGTTACCTATTTGGGTCATGAAACGTCTGCAAGAAAACGACCAAGCTCAGAGAGCAACAAGGACTCCACAGTTCAACCCTGAGCTACAAATATTCTCTTCTAAAGAGAATGCTCTTAAATAAACAACACTGCAAACAGCATATTATGTTCTGCCTTTAAGGAACACACTGAGCTTTGACCTGACTTTTCTTTGTTGGAAAAGGTTACATGAAATTTTAGATTTAGAAAACAGGTGGCAGCTTCTTTAGCAATGGGGACTTCAGCCAAAGACTTCCTGAACCTGTTGATCAAGTGATCGGGAATATGGTCCATTTCTCTTTATGGAATTACTGTTGCTGTGTTGGGGCTGTGCTGTCTAAACACTTCACACCAGGTCATGCCCCAACATTTCAATTGGATTATAGTGAAGGCTTTGATTCCGCCATTCCAAAATACAGAATCCCTCCTGTTTAACCATCTGTTATAGATTTACTTGACTGTTTAACATCGTTGTTGTGCTACCTGACTGCATTCCTTTAAGCATCAGTTAATGGACAGATAGCCTTGATTCCTCTTGTAGAATTTGCTGATATAATCCAGAGTTATTTGTTCCATCAGTGACCGAACTGATGTCAGACCCAAACACCAAGAAAGACATGCAGGGTTTCTTCTAAGCAGAGAACACATTTTCTAGGGGCAGGATTCATTTCCACGAACCCGTGTCACGAACACCAAACTCCAAAGGCAGCAACTAATATATGTGCTATTATTTTTAATAACGGAGGACCCTCCAATTCAAACCAGATTGCCATTTCATTCATTAGATTCATCCTGCTTGAGAAGGGTGATCGTCTGAAGGCTTTGCGTATTTTTTTTCTGACAGATGGCAAATTTTCGTTCAATGCATTCAATAAAGATACGATTCTGCATACTGTTTCGCAAGGGGGTGTTTTAACCAGGCCCTCTTTAATTAATAGATAATTAATAGGTCTTAGAGATAAAGCTCTGATTACATGGTAGGTCACATGACTGTGCAAAATTACTGGTTATTCTAAAGGACTCCCCAACTCTCCCTCACCAGAGCACACTATTTGCACTCTCATCATCTCTTGGCAAGTTCATTGCACAGTACTTCACGGGTGGAATGGGACAACTTGCCGCAGCCACTCATCACTGCTAACTTTCCATGAGACAGCTTGCCACAGCCAACTCACTGCTGGACAAATTAACAATTCATTTTAATTGTTTAAAATAAATTAAAAAAACATTTTAATTTTTGTCATTCATATTTCATTTTGTTCCATTCCACCATTTCTTTAATATCAGTGTAACTCTTGTCCTGCAGAGTTGACCCGCAGCAAGTTGGCCAAAGCGAGTTGGTCATGGCAAGTTGGAGAGCTGGCCATGGTGAGTTGGTCATGGCGAGTTGGTCATGGTAAGTTGGCCATGGTGAGTTGGCCATGGCGAGTTGGCTATGGTGAGTTGGCCATGGCAAGTTGGCCATGATGAGTTGGCCATGGCGAGTTGGCTTCAGCGAGTTGGCCATGGCAATTTGGAGAGTTGGCCATGGTGAGTTGGCCATGGTGAGTTGGTCATGGCGAGTTGGCCATGGCGAGTTGGCCATGGTGAGTTGGTCATGGTTAGTTGGCCATGGCGACTTGGCCATAGCGACTTGGCCATGGCAAGTTGGCCATGGTGAGTTGGTCATGGCGAGTTGGTCATGGTGAGTTGGTCATGGAGAGTTGGCCACAGAGAATTGTCACAGATCCTTCCTCGGGAACTTGCAGCACATACTAATTCCTCAACACATATACACACTAATATTCAGCTTAACAAGTAAATAATACGGAACAAATATCCATTTCGCCAAACCATAAAATTATATTTGCACAAATAGAAATTAAGAGCCAAACTTAGCATTATATACTTACTTTATCTCTCCCTATTGGAAGCGGCATTGCGGTGTAGAGATTTTTTCTCCCGTCAAATACTGGCTTGCGATCTCCAAAGATCTGGGCTTTAAAGTGCTGCACCATGTGCTCAACTATTTCTCTGGAAACAGAGAACCGTATGAACAAAGGATCCTCTGCTATTCAGATAAAGTATTGAAATATAATAATAGGTGATCAATAATTATAAACCAAAGCAGCGTTTAAAGGGTTGGTTGAAAACTACTCAATTTAGAGCATTTTCCATGTATTCTCTCAGAGTTCTGTACACAAGATTTATTTATTATCTATCTTGGTGTTTCTCGACCTCAACAACTTTAAGAAGTGTGGACTACAACTCCCAGACTTCCCCAGCTAGCAGGGTGCCTATAGAATTCTAGTTGAAGTTCATGCATCTAAAAATTGCTGAGGTTGAGAAACATCCTTCCATCCACCCACCCTCCCATCCTTCCATCCATCCACCCACCCACTCCTCCATCCACCTACCCACCCTCCCATCCATCCATTCATCCATCTCCCCTATAAGGTGATTCTGAGCAGCTCTTGTGCTGCTGTTAGATTGGAAAACAGAATATGGCAGAAAGGACTGAAAGCCGGAAGTGACTTAAAACCACAGGTGAAGACCCCTGGATCAACTAAGGAACAGGTATGCAATATAAACCTGTGTCCTCAGCTGATTGGCCACAATGAAGAGAAACCTTTTTCCTTTGCTTTACAACATGCTAAAACAATTCCGAGTGATAGTAGAAGTCACTCTGTGCAGAGTAAAGGTAAGGTGAGTAACTGTGTGTTCTCTTTGTTAGTTAGTGATTTGCTTATTGCATAAAATACAAAAACCAAAGAGGCTAGGAGAAGATTATTAAGAAAATTGTCTGACTCTAACGTTCACATGATAAAATGGCTCATATTCCTCCAGGTTGGATTTTCTGTTATGGGGACATTCTGAGGCCAGTACGGGGATCCCCTAGCCAGCTGTGAAGGGTGAGTTTTGTTGTGCTCATCCAGAGGTTCCAGGGCACATTGCTTCAAGCATAAAAGCCAATTGCTAGCTTGTTACACCCAGGTGCACCTTGAGGAGATTTCTGCTAAAATGAGCAATCAGAAACACCAGGGCCAATTTGAATTATAAATGCTTCTTTTAAAAGAGGATTGTGCTCTATCACCTCTAAAGACAATGTTGTGTGACTTTTGCTAAAGCAAACCTTGCAGGCCTGTCCTGTCTCCTATCTTCTTTTGGAAAGCAAAGCCCCTACAAAGAACGACAACTAAATTTTGGGCTTTCTTGGATAAAGTTTTTTTTAATCTATTTCTCAGTTCAGATTTGTCTTAGCAACCTTTGCGGGAATGTGATATGACCAACCGTCCCTGCTGATTGTTGAACTCTTGACAACGCTGATTATAATAATCGCAAGGCATGGGATACACAAATGGTGAGGGGAAAAAGAAGCTTAAGGACCCCCCGAAGGATTCTGTCTCATTGCCTAGTTCCTTTCGCATTCCAATGAAGAGATCACCCAGACTGTCTCATCTCTTTTTTTAATCAATGGCCCAAAGACTATAGAATCTATCCCATATTAGTTCTAGAAACTTCAGTTCAAGAAGGTCGTACAGATACAGATTAATATATTCTCCTGAAGGAACAACAGAGAACCAAAAATTATTCTCCTGCAAAAATGTCCAGCTTCATCCATTTAAATGCTTCAACCATTCCCCATATAGGGTGCAGGATCACTGCTAGCAAGAGCACAGCTGAGAAAGCACCGCAAAAAGGATCAATAGTATAAACTACTATCTTTCTTCGGGAACATCTGAACATCTGAATTTTGATCACATGACCATGGGGATCCTGCAGCAGTCGTAAGTATTCAAAACAGCCATAAGTCATTTTTTCCAGCGCCGTTGTAACTTCAAATGGTCACTAAATGAACTGTTGTTAAGTCAAAGACCGCCTGTAACAAAAGCTTGAAAGTCTAAAGCACTTCCCCCTCCCCTGCCTTTACTTTCCATAAAACTAGGGAGGGTCCCTTTGGACATGCTTACTCAGATTACATTTCTGTCCAGGACTGGGATTTCTGTTATCAGACCGTAATCTAAGATGCAGCTCTTCCTCCTGACTCTCAAGGTTATTCTCACAACCCATTATAATCAGATCATATCAACATTGGGCTCATTTAAATATCAGAATTCACAGCAGTTCGTTATCAATTTCATCACAGTCATTTTCATCACAAAAATCTCTTAGAATGAAACCCAACAACCTACCCCTATCTTCGTCTATCAATTTTCCATTCAGAGGTACCCGGCGGAAGGCAGGTAAAACTTACCTATTCTTATATATAGTTTCTCCAAAGTCCTTTTATACAACCAGACAAATATGTCTGCTTCCTCCTGCCAGCAGGTGAAGACAGGAAAATAAACAGTCGGCATCACCACCTCCCTGTTTAAGAGGCCTGCTTGCAAACTACAGTACCAACCAGAAAGCAAGACCGGGAGTGACCGAAGGAGATGAAATTTGTGAGATGTGAACGGTCATATCCGCAAAACTGATTAAGTCTGAAAGTTGTATATAAAATACAATATCTCTAACCATAGGGGAGGGGAAAAAAAGAAAATATTTAAGATGGTATAAAAAAGAAATAGCTCAGCACCAAACTACATGCTTTGAAAGTACTTATTTTAAACAAAAATAAAAAAGAGATGTATGAAACTATGGGGAATCGGGGGGGAAAAAAAGAATGGGACGTACCTGTTAACTCTTCTAGGACATTTCTCAGGCTTTATATCCAATTCGTAATGATAGATGTCCATTTTGGGGATGTCCATTTCAAAGAAATTGGCTTGCAGTTTGATTGTTCTTCCCGAAGTACCAAAATCAGGTCGAGGGGGAGGTTTAAATGCATATGCCTGCATTGGAGGTGGCAGTGATGGAGGTGTTGTAAGAACTGAAAGAAAGGAAAACCACAACAAGTGATGCAAGTCGTATCTTTCTCTCCAAATCTTCCTCTATCTTTAAAGAAAGTATCTCTGTGTCCTTAAAATTGGCATCCATCTTCTGTCATGACTAACAATCGAACAATACCACTACACTAAACTAGAGGTCAAAAGAGGATATAGTTACAGGTAGTCCTTGATTTACGACCACAATTGAGCCCCCAAATTTCTATTGCTAAGCGAGATAGTTATTAAGTGAGTTTTTCTGCATTTTATGACCTTCCTTGCCACAGTTCTTAAGTGAATCACTGCAGTTGTTAAGTTAGGAACATGGATGTTAAGTGAATCTGGCTTCCCAGTGGACTTTGCTTGTCAAAAGGTTGCAAAAGGTGATCACATGACCCAGCCATAAATATGAGCCAGTTATCAAGGGTCCAAATGTTGATCATGTTGAATATATTAGTTGCTGCTGCAATGTTGAATATATTAGTTTTTGTTTACTAGAGGAATAAGCTAAGCAAGCATGTCAAATCAGACCTTGGGTTAGGCCCTGGGAAATTTTTGCATTCAGAAATTCCAGAAAACTCAAGTAACACTGCTTTTACATGATGAGTCTTATTCCCCATTCTCAGACAGCCAAACTATGTCTTTATTAATGACTCATTCAGAGAGAATTACTAATAGTTGTATCAACAAGCTATATTTGGAATAGAAATAAATAAGTATATTTGAAAAGTTCCGTCTTAGAACAATCACCCCTAAAGTTCAAATGTGTTCACTTTCTATTCTCTCCTTATCACAATGTTTTGGTTCAACTCAGTTAAGGGACTTTAACAGAATCAAAGAAACATAAATGAAAGTTTAGGATGGTTGACATACTGCAGAATCATAATGTTCCATATACGGAGGGGGGTCATACCAAGGGTGAAATCCAGCAGGTTCTGGAGAACCGGCAGTGGAAATTTTGAGTAATTCGGAGAACCGGCAAATACCACCTCTGGCGGACCCCAGAGTGGGGTGGGAATGGAGATTTTGCAATATCCTTCCCTTGGAGTGGGGTGGGAATGGAGATTTTGCAGCATCCTTCCCCTGCCATGCCCACCAAGCCACGCCCACCAAGCCACACCTACAAAACCGTTAGTAAAAAAAAATTGGATTTCACCACTGGGTCACACAATCCTGCCTGCCCCTGAGCACGCATCCGACCTCCTTAGCATCTGCATGACTTTTGCCTGGCTGCAAAATTTAGCAGTCAAGCCAGAATTGTGAAAACGACTGGGAAGAAAGGACTCAGACTTCATGCAAATGCATTTCCTTCCTGCTAGAACCCATTTTTTTCAAGCTTCAGAGCAAGCACTAAAAAAAAAAAAATACTTTAAAAGATGGATTACAGATAGTTTTCGACTTCCAATCATTCGTTTAAAAATCGTTTGGAGTTACAACTGGAAACATTTGGACCAGTCCTCACATGTACAATTGTAACAGCATCCCCATAGTTATGGGATCAAAATTTGGGCAAGTAGCAACCGGCATATATCTATGATGGTTGCTGCATCCCAGTGTCATGTGATCGCCATTTGCAACCTTCCCAGATGGCTACCAATAAGTACAGCAAATTTGCAGAATAACTTCATGATTTAATTAAGAACTGCAGCGATTCACTTAATAGTGGCCAAAAACTGGGAGTGACACTCGTAACAACCACCTTGCTTAGCAATGGAAATTCTGGTCCAAAATGTGGCCAGAAGTCAAGGATTACCTGTGGATTTAATGCAAGTTAGGATTTGAACTAGCAATCTTTAAGAAATCCCAAAGCTCGATGCTAGAATAGAAAGTCTAGGGATTTTATGGAAAAATCAATGGCGAACTACTTTCAAATACATGCCAAGAAAACTACATGAATATATGTGTCTGTGTAGACCAGAATTCCCCAATCTTGGCAACTTTAAGGCCTGGGGGCTTCAACTTCTGTGCTGGCTGGGGAATTCTGGGAATTGAAGCCCCCAGGCCTTAAAGTTGCCAAGGTTGGAGACTCCCAATGTAGACCCCAAGAGTCAAGCCGGAAGATTTTTAAAGAGGAAAATACCATGTTTCTCCAAAAGTAAGACTGGGTCTTATATTAATTTTTGCTCCAAAAGACACATTAGGACCTATTTTCCGGTTAGGTCTTACTTTTGGAGAAATACGGTATTAAATGCGTCCGTCTGGCTGACAATCTTAACTGGGGCTTATTTTTGGGGTAGGGCTTATATTACAAGCATCCTAAAAATGTTCAGGCTTATTTTCCGTATCTTGAAAATACTAGGGCTTATTTTCCAGTTGACTCTTATTTTAGGGGAAACAGGGTAATATATTCTTAAGATACTACCCAGGTGGGAACTAGGGAATATTTAAGATCTCCTGTTAGGTCTAGGTTCGGGTGTGTGTGTCTGTGTGTGTGCTGAAAGGGAGGAAGGGCAACTCCTATCTTCTGCAGACCCAACCCAAATGTTTTTTCCTGCCATCTCTTCTCGAGCATATTTTCTCAAGTGGTGAGAAAGAGGCTAGATAGAATTACAATTTGTTCAACTTTCTGCACAACATTTTTGTGGGGCATCCTAGGAAGATCCCGCTCCTGAACAACTTCCCAATTGCCCGTATTTTGCCAGACTCTGCAGACTATCCCATTTTAATGCACATCGTGTATCTTTAAGAGGAGTTTGTCATTCCCAACACACCAGAAGCATTCCTTATCTCAAAGGGAACATTAGATGCTCTTTCTCCATATTTGCCTATCAGCTGCCAGCAGAATGGGTTTAAAACAAGACATAGGTTATTCTGCAGCATTCTCAGGCTGGTGGAATTTTTGAAAAAGCTACCTGCTATTTCCAATAATATTTATACTCTCTTAAAAAATCTTATGGATATTACGTTGACAGTATTTAGGCAAATGCATGTATCAGAAAGCTGCCCTTCAACTAATCCCTTTTGTTTAAGGTCTTCCTTTAATATCCCACAGCAAACCAGCAGAAGCCACACACATTGAGCAGAGCAACTTAGAAAATTAAGACTTAAATTTGGAAAAAAAGAATAATAATTTGTTACAGATACAGCCACCTCCCAAGGTTTTTATGCATCTAAACATTATAATTAGTCTACTGGTAAGATTTGAGGGGAGCTCTTCAGCCAAAGATAATTAACTAGAGTGGGAAGTACAAATTACTTCCATCTTATTCTTAAAAACACTGGGTTTTAGTTCCCCTTAAATAAAGGCTAGTCACTAGCAAATAGACAGCAAACATTCATCCGTGGTCTCCCCCCCCCCTCACAATCCCCCCCAAAACCCCCAACCACTTAAGAGTGCCAGTGAGGTTGGCTGGTATTGATCAGAGAAAACCCAAATCCATGACCAATTATCTCCACTTCAGAGAAATGCAGACCGTCTTTGGAAGCAAAGCAATTCAGAGCTAAACTGGTCTGAGGTGAAACAGGCTGGCCCCCAAGGCTTTGAAGCCTCCCCAAAATGTCCTTTTTTTCAAGAAGTCAATCTACTTTTTTCAGCTCCCAGGAGGAGGAGGCCATTTTCGGATTGACAATGGCACAAGGCCTTTACCCATCATCTCTGAGTTAATTGCTAGTTGTTAATTAACACTGGTTAATTGTCCTGTTAGAAACTTCCTAACAGGGAGGACAATTAACCAGTGGAACAGCTTGTCTCCAGAAGTTGTGGGTGCTTCATCACATGGAGGCTTTTAAAAAGAGCCTGGACAGCCACTTGTCTGGAATGGTATAGGGTTTCCTGCTTGAGCAGGGGGTTGGACTAGATGATCTCCAAGGTCTCTTCCAGCTCTATTCTGATTAATCTCCAATCACAGGGATTTTAGTGTGGCACTGAAGGAACTTATCAAAAGCTACTGTCTTTTAATACATTCCCTGTCCTTAGCACATTAGGGTGACCAATGGCTATTAGTAATTGGGTATTCAATGAATGCCTGCTCAACAGATGGCTAACAAACACCCAATGCTCTACTGTTTAGCCACCAACCCAATGACCATCAGATAGCGCAAACTCCAATTCCCCTCATCCTGAACCAGGCTTTTCTATTTTTGCTTCGGCAATTTCTCCAGAATTGCAGTATATCCCTTCCACAACATACTACTGCTGTCACCTAAAATATTTATGTGTGGAGAAAATGTTAGGACCTCATCTCTTGTTTGTAAAAAGCAGGATTAAATATCAGAAATTACTGAAATGTAGGGGAAGGAGTGGCAGAACCTGGGTGTGGAGTTAAAAAGAGGCATCAGCCTAGAATCCCTATATAGCCACAAGAAAACGAAGCCCAACCTCCCTTGAATTCCATTGACTGTCATTTTACTCCTAGCAGATGCTAACTGTTAGTTGAAAAGATTCCTGTGCATAAACATGAGTTGCAATAAATCAGCTTCATTGGATCTTCAGGTGTGGATCTGAACTTTCTTGCCTGACATGATGCTTTAATGAGCTTCACAATTAAAGAGGAAGCCAAATACCGTGTTTCCCTGAAAATAAGACATCCCCTGATAATAAGCCCAATTGGGCTTTCGAGCGCATGCGCTAAAATAAGCCCCCCACAAAATAAGACCGCCCAAAAAATATTTAAACACATGCGCAGCCGGTCCCCACCATTTCCTCTGGTTAGGGTTAGGGAGACAGAGTTGGAAATCAGGTAAGACGGCAAGAGAAGCCCCATCTTGCTCCACGCACCCCAAAATAATAAGACCTCCCCGAAAATAAGGCCAAGCGCTTATTTCGGGGTTCAAAAAAATATAAGACAGGGTCTTATTTTCAGGGAAACACAGTACACATGTGAGATTTATTTCACTCTATAAAGGACCACTGCAATCCAACAATATCTGATTGTCAGCAAGAGCATCCAATTCTTTATTTTTTTGCCAATCAGTCTATTCCAATCAAATTTATGCATGTTTGACCACAATACCCATCAAATGCCTTGGAAGTAGTAATCCAACCTACTTCGAGGACAAGAGACTACCATAGAACAGGCTACTACAAACTTGGTGCCTGAATGGTCATAAAATTATATAACTACATTTAAAAGAAAGAATATCTTCAGAGTAATTATCTTCATGAAACAGCTTGCCTTTTGGCAAATCCCTTCAAAGAGGGTGAGTAGACTTTTTTCTTCCCATCTTTTCCAAGTACTTTTTTTTTTAAAATTACAACATAAAAGCGATGGTGGAAAAAGTTTGATTCACTTTTGGTGGGGGAATGCAGTGGCGCAGAGGCTTAATGATGGGGGAAAGTGCCAGCCAGAAATGGTGTGTACTTGGGCGGTTCGAGCCCAGTTCTTGAGATGGAGGGAGCTCCCGTCGCTCGATCCCTAGCTCCTGCCCACCCAGCAATTTGAAAGCATGCAATATTTTGAGTTAGATCAATGGATACCACTTCAGTGGGGAAAAAGCTAGCTGCGCTCATGTGTGCGGAGAGCAGAAGCCAGCACTGGACCTAGCTGGACATGAAGCATTGCGACACAAAGCGAGGAGAGGAAAGACCGGTGGAGGAGCCTCGATGACCCAGCAACCCAAATACCGCTAGTTAGCTGGTGTAAAGTTAGTTCTCCCCCTGCGGTGCACCAAGGATAGGTGCATAAGAGCTGAACAGAATGAATTTAGCATTCTAGGCTATCAGGACTGCAGTGTGTGTCTAGCATATGTAGATTTCCCTAACACTTTACACCATATGCTACCTACCTACCTACCTACCTTATCTATCTATCTATCTATCTATCTATCTATCTATCCATCCATCCATCCACCCACCCACCCACCCACCCACCCACCCACCCATTTGGTTTCTATAGCTGCTTGTCTTAGCAAATGACTCTAGGCAGCTCACAATTTCGAAACATATTTGATTTCCTACTGCCAAGCAGATGCCAATGAGAAGCTTACAAGCTGTAATAGATGCAACCACCAATTCCCAGGTAAGCCAAAGACTTTATGTAAACATGGAAGAGACATCACTGACAGCCAAAGCCAGGTAAAGAACACCCAGATAGCTGTTGACATAAAATGGCCTAAGACTGAAACCCTGGCGATGACCTGCTGGTATGGGATTTTGCACTAGATTGTATATATACAAATAAATAATACATGTACATATATATATATATATATATACATATACAAAAATTAAATGCAATTAATGAATCCAGAATATTTATTAAACTGCTGGCAATTATAATTTAACTCAAATTCTGTCCTGATAATAAAATGTTGCTGTTGCTTCTACTGTTATTGATGTGGGGCTGAGTTTTGATACTAATTGCTGTATCACAGAAAGAAATTGTGAATTCAGTGAGTTCTCAAACATACTTATTCTGTAATATGTATTAATATGAACCATAATAACTACCCACCACTATTTATCCTCCATTTAATATTTTTCCAAAACTATCCAAGTTAGTACTTTATATTATTTCATCCTCTTTTCTTTAAACCATTTTTCATAAAATGATGTACTAGTATTTTCATTAATTGTGGAAGAGACAGTTTTCCATTAATCACTTTTTTTAGCCCATGCTCAATTTTACACAATTAAATCATGTTCCTAGATTTACTTTAATTCTCAGTCCTTAACCTCTAAAATATTCTGAGCTGCAGTGAACAAAACCACAAGTGTTACTTCTAACGTGTGTGTCAACAGACAGCAGGAATTTCTTCAGGAGCTGCATATTAAGTCAACATTTTCATTAATCCACCACCAACATCAACTTCAGCAACTCAAATGCCCTCATTCTTAAAAAGTCATCTTTCAAAGGTAAAAGGTGAATCCATCAGCTTTTATTTGATCTCATTTGTCATTAAATTGTGCATTTCCTATTCTGATCTGGAAGATTTTAGGGTGTTTTTCTGTCCCAATTTGGTGGCACAAAACTAGCCCACTAAAATTAAGATCACGTGAAGTGTTAATGCCACTTTATAATGCATGGAATGGCAATCACTAAATGGGATCTTAGATATTGATCTAACCATGCCTTTGGCTTTAACATCACATTTTGAGTAAAGTAGAAGTGTACTCTAGCACACCAATTTTGATTGTTCCCTGTCACACAAAAATATTTCCTGCTAAAAGTAAGGACAGTATGGTCAGTTCAGGAATAGTATGACACGCATAACAAGACTGATTTTACCCAAGATATTCACACAACACCTATTCTATTATAAAACTATCTTGAAGGCCAATATACTATTGTTCACAGCCTATCAACTGGAAGTTAAATGTACAGTCAGGATACAACATTTCTGTCTTTTTTGGGCAGAGGTGGAACAACTTGCCTTCAGAATTGTGGGTGCTCCATCACTGGAGGCTTTTAAGAAAAGACTGGATAGCCACTCGTCTCAAATTGTATAGGGTTTCCTGCTTAAGCAGGGGGTCAGACTAGGAGACCTCCAACTCTGTTATTCTGTTACATGTAAGCTTCTTCAGTTCTGACTGGTGGGGAAATTTTTTGAACTGAAGAAGCTTCTTGGGTGAGAAGCGAAATATTTTCAAGGGGGGAAAAAGTCCAATCACCTTTTGGAAAGCACCTCTGGGATTTTGCCCTGTCCTGAATGAATGATGGCATAAGGGCTTCTGCCTTGGGCAGGGGGTTGGACTAGAAGACCTCCAAGGCCCCTTCCAGCCCTATGATTCTATGTAATTCTATGTTTCTCCAGAGCAAACTACCCATTACTATAAATGATTCTGTGACTTCAGTTTCCATTTCAAAAGCACATGGAACATTTTGCTCAGATGAACGAAGCATGTAATCAATTCTAAATTATTTTTGAGGGTCTGTATTGTCACCCACAACAATTAAGTGGAGGAGACCATGGAAACAACCTCTGTTTGAGGTTTCTGGATTGACATAAATGGCAGAGAGGTAATTAGTTTGGTTTCCAAAGGCTTCATCAATCTCTTTGCCTGAGTTCCCCCAGGTCAGTAGCTACCTGGGCCTCAACAGAGAAAAATTGTGAAGTAGCATTTTAATGATAATGGTAGACTTCTTGATCCTTTCAATAGATTACAGTTCCGTTTTATACAGACACACACACTTTAAAGATAATTCAATCTATCAAAGTATAATTATTGCCTGAATGAGTACACCTTTCACCCATGCATATATTTTACAATGTATATTTTATATGCAACTGTATATAATACTTATAAATGGTACGAGGCATAAGTGCTGCATATAATCCCATTTCTTCCCTCGTTTTTTCCCCCCAAAAAGCAGGAAAAGGTGGGGATTTTTTTCCATTTTCAATATTTCTAGAGATTTTGCCTCTCTAACTTGGGAAGGGATGGACAGTTCCTCCACCCTCAACGGATCAAGTCCTCTAGAAATGTCAACTTTCACAGCCAACCCTGAGACACTAAGCACTTCAGATCACAGTGCTGTGCAACTCAAAATCTTATGGTCCAAGCCAATGCATTCAAAAACATTTATCACTTATGTTTTGGGAAAACCGGATGGCTCCAACTTTTGAGACGTCCAGTTGCAGGCTAAAAGTGCTGACTTCTGGAATTCTTCAACTACAAATCCTATTTGAGGTTTTGTTAAGCTTTATTGGAGCGTTTCCTCACACAAAAATGCCACAGTAGAGAATCAAACAAGCCACAACCACACTGTGACTCTGAAAAGCAGCTGCTAAGAAAGCAAACCCTATGTCAAATGTATGGTTGGGATGAAAGCTTTTTTAACTCGTGGCAAAAGTCCATGAAAAGAAAAATGCAGCCTAGATGATCACCCAGGGCCAGCTCAGAATACAACCACAAGGAGATTTTTAGCAATGTTGTTTTGTTATGTCCTATAAGATCTCATGCATTGATACAACCATCTTTCTGTGGTTAAACAAGGACTACCTTTGGTTGTGAAGATGCTAGACTAGAAGGGAAATGCAGGTTTCCCACGGAAGCTGATTTGGCATGATTTTGGGCCAGTCACTCTCTCACACCCCAAGAACCAGGTAGTCCAGTGGTGAAGGCTGGCCTGTTGCTCCAGAGTGACTTAGTGGTCTCCCATCTTCTAGTACATTCTCACCCATGGAAGTATCCTAGGAGAACTTTGGGTCAGTCTCTCCCTGTCAACCTTACACTGGAAAGTTCATCCAGGCTTATAATATATATGAAATCTAAAGTATAAAATATGACTGTACAGGAGGAGTATCAGTAATCCAGTTTCAAATTCAAAACTGTGACAATTAAGTGCAACTTACAACCTATATTTTTGCAGCATGGAAAATTTAAAAAACTATTTTTAGGAGGCCATACTAAAGGGAGAATTTCAGACACAATGTAAGACAGAAGATACCATATATAGCAGTCAAATCTTGTTTTTGTAATCAAGAAGCAGCCCTGTCCTAACTCGGGCAGTGATGTTCATTACAACCAACAGAACAGAATTCAGGGCTTCTGATCACAGCATGAGTGAAAGTTATTCTAATGGGAGACGGTTGCAACAACAAAAGGTTGCTTAATTAAGAATTCCCTACGTATAAGGTTCTCTGGTCCAGCAACCTCTTTTGGACAACCTAATTTAGCTAATACTTATGGTGTTTGAGCTGACAGCATACATGTGGCCATCATGTAAACCGATGGTTGGGCATCTATCCAGTAGTATCACTACATTTTAGGACAATCAATTTCATGGATCATGTTGCGAGAAATACTTTCTTCTAAGTCTTCTGCCAATCAATTTCACTAGACAGTCTCTGGTTCAAGGAAGCACCATTCCCATGATCTGTGAAATTCTCTCTTAAAAACCACTTTGTCAACTTTAAATGGAAGCCCATCAACCATATGGGAACCCATGACCCTCAAGATGCTGCTCAACCACGATTCCCACTTGTCCCAGCTAGCATGGGCAATGGTGAGGGAAGATGGGAGTTGGAGTGTGAGGCATCTGGGAAATCATGGTTCCTCATACTTTTATTAGGAAAGAACTTTTCCACCATGCAGCCTTAAGTTGGAAACCAGCTATCAATCTTTCAAGGCAGACCAGGTCAGGAAACAGATTTTGAAGGACTAGAAGTATCCTTTATTACAACGCAATCTTGCAAGTTTGCCAAAGTCTTCTCTTCCCTCCTTCTTATACCCAAAGAATCATGGAAGTAGGAGGGAGCTAGACAGAATTCCTTTGTAATACTCTCCCACTTCTTTGGATCTAACACAAGTTTAGTCTGCAAATAATCATTTCCTAAAGACCTCCTGGTTCCTTCTCCAATGTCATCTCCCTACTTCCTACATCAACTGGCAATTAAATCACCATACTGGATTTCAACCCAGTCCTCTTCTTTCACCACAGGGATGACCGTATTCTGCCCAGGTGGGCTCCGTTGCTTCTTTAGACCTCCCACCCATGGTCTTAAAGGACTTGCCATGTCCATTGGCAAACTTTCCTCATATATCCTTCCTCCATTGACTTGGCCTTGCACTTGACCCTTTTGGACCTGTATGACTTCTCTAGCATGTTCGTCTAGTTAACATATCCAAAGTTAGTAGCATACACTGTTATTGGGACAACCCAGTCCTAGGAAACCAAAAAGTATCCCTTGATCTTCTTCAGTTGTTCTTTCCCTGTTCCCACCTGAGTTTTAATTTCAGAACACTTGGACAACATCAACCAGCTGTTGAATAAAACACCAATTGGGCATTTAAGGTTGAATCAACCACCTTCTTGTAGAGCTTGCCGTAAGCAACCTCTGTAGGAAATAATATTCCTCTTTAATTATAACAATCCCAATATAATTCCTATCAGAGAATATTTGTCATCCCATAATCATTATGCAGAGGAAATTGGAAAGCCACCATTATGGACACTTTTTAAAAGCAGTAGAAGGTCTATGGGGGGGGAGGGGGGGTTAAGAGCCAGAAAATAACTGAAACTAACTGAAGAGAACAAACTGAAAGCACAATGTAGCCGAAATAAAATTCCTAAAAATAAATAACGACTAAAAAAAATAAAAAGTGAATAAACGATGTGTTGATAGAATATTTGCAGCTCAGGGTTGGGATGTGGAGCCCTTGTTGCTCTTTTGAGCTCGGTGGTTTTTCTTGCAGATGTTTCATTACCCAATTAAGTCCCCACAACAACAACAAAACTAATATTTACTGAACTTACATCCTGCCCATCTCACTGTTGAAGCAACTCCACTAATCCTCCCCCCCACACACACACACACACTTTTCCAGAGCAGCTTTTTTTTTTTCTTTTCATTTTCTGGAAAGAAAGAAAGAAAGAAAGAAAAAGCAAATAAATGCTTTTCACCCCTGAATGGTGAAAGGAAGGACCGCCAGGACTGAGACTCAATCCTTGCAAGAGGATGGATTAAAAAAAAAAAAACAAGGCAAGGCAAAGAAGGCGGCCCTCAAGATGCTCAGGGAGGAGAACTACACTTCCCAGCACCCATCGTTCCATAAGCCACCTCCCCTCCGCTCCCTTGGAAACCCATAAGCCACCCCAGAGCTTCCTAACCAGGGCTGGGTTTTTGGTTTTGTTGTTTTTTGTTTTTTTTGCAAAGGGGGAAGGAAAAATAAATAAATAAACAAACAAACCACCCAGGCTGACTTAAGCTATAAGCCGGCTTTTTTTTCAAGAGGCCGAAATCCGGGGTCTTTCTTCCCGGGACGAG
This sequence comes from Arizona elegans, assembly GCA_022577455.1. NCBI lineage: Eukaryota > Metazoa > Chordata > Lepidosauria > Squamata > Colubridae > Arizona > Arizona elegans. Next base: position 5,461,976 of record JAKOOJ010000030.1, read on the forward strand.
ACTTTTGGCATCCATCCCGTGCAAAGGGTGGGGGAGGGGGGTGTAAGAACCGGGCTGGGTTGTGAACACGCGTGGATTTGGGGGGGAGGGGAGAAGACACCCCCCCAGAAGGGAGAGAGGAAAAAAAACACGCGGGAACTTCTGAACGGGGCTTGCTTGCATCCATCAATATCAAGTTATTACGATTATCTCTCAGCAAGTGCAATGAGGGACGATGGCAACCAGATATTAAATTGGGGGGGGGATGCATCGAACACCCCGTTTATAGCTAAAATGTCGGTGAGGGGAGGTGGGGGGCAGAAGGGGAAAATCAGCCAAATAAATGTCTGTCCAGATTGACCTGAGGTATTTCTTTTCTTTCCCCCACACCTCACCCCCTCCTCCCCCACAAAGGAGGGAGCAGCTGCACCAGACGAACTGCAGCCCCCTTTTTTTTTGCTTCTTCTTCTTCTTGGCGGGATTCCTGAGGAAGAGACAAACGCTCCCCTCAACGGCCGCCTCGGGGTCGTCGTGAGGGAGGGAAATGGGGTGGGGGTGGGGGACTTATGGGGCCGGCGGCTCCCCTCAGGGAAAGACGCCTTTCCCACCGCCGCCTCTTCACACACACACACACACGCAAACAGTCAAAGGAGGCTCCTCACGTTCAGCGTGTTACACGCGGGTTTCCTTCCCCCCCTCCCTCTCTCCCTGAGGCACCTTCCCCCCGCCCGGCCACAAAAGTCTCCTCAGAGCTGGGCCCGCCGCGCTGCTCCCCCCCTCAGGCCCAGCATCTGAGGGTTGGGGGGGCCTCGGGGCCTTCTTCCCGCGCGCCACCAGCGCCGGAGCCCCCTCAGACTCGAGACCCGGAGAAGCCCCGAGCGGCCGAGGCCCAGGACCCCAGCGCCGGCTCCCCTCAGGCCCGCCGGCACTTCGCCCTCCCGCCTTTCCTCCCTCTCTCCCTCATTCCCTCCTCAGCCCCGGGACTCACCGGGTCCCGCGGCGGCCCCGGGGGCGGCTCCCCCGGCCGGGTACATGGCGGCCGAGCGCCGGGCTGCGTGGGAGGAGAGCGGCGCGGGAGTCCAGGCGGCGGCGGCGGCGGCGGCGGCGAGGGCAGGAGCAACGGCGGCGGCAGGGGCGGCCGAAAGAAAGGAAACCCGCCTCCGCCCGCGCCTCCGCCCCGAGAGGCTGGCAATGGGGCCGCCCTCCCTGCGGCCGCCCCGCGCTCCTCGCCGCCGCCCGGCCGCCCCGTTTCAGCTGCTCCGGCCCAGCGGGGAGAGTCCCGGCCGAGCATCTCAGCCGGCCTTCCGGGGACGAGGCGGGCGCCCGAGCGGCCGATTCCCACGTGCCGGGCGGCGGTTCTGCCCCGGTGGCTCCGGAACCGAGCCTGGCGGATCCGGCTTTTCTCAGCCGGGCGTTGCAGGATTGGGCCTCGGAGGTTTTGGCTGACCCGAGATTGAGCGTCTCGTGTGAACGCGGCGCTCGCGTGTCGCCCGCCCAGCCGCCCCGAGGCTTTCGCGGGACCGTTTTTTCTCCGGGGTTAACGGGTTGGGGGATGCCGCTTCAAACGGCTCGCCACGGATACGTGTGTGAGACGGTTGCGAAGCGGCTTTGTGGCTTTTGAAACGAAAGGAATTGGACGCCGACGAGGGAGAGGTGGAAGAGTCGCCTGCAAAGCAAGAGTTTTTTTTTTTTTTTAACCTGTCTCGTTTATTGTTTAGCCATTCAAATAATGTCATTTATGTCTTTGATAAATGAGCTAATAACCATCGCTCCTTTTGGTCTGAAACGGTAGAGTGTCCTGCCTGGCCAGGAGGTTGGACTAGAAGACCTCCAAGGTCCCTTCCAACCATATATTATTCACAGCATATTCCCTTCTTGTCTTTGGTGGGTTAATTTCTAAATCCATCCTGGAGATCGCATCTTGCAACTAGTTCATATTCATGGCATATCATGGCTTAACATGTTATACATAACAGCGGCTTCCAGGGCTGTTCTTGCCTAATGGCCAAATAGCCATTAACTAACTAACTAACTAACACACACACCCAATGCTTCTGCTGGTTGAACCCTGAGCTTCATGGTGAAGCAGATGATGAAGGCAGCCCTTTAAGTCCACAGATCTTCAGGTTGCCAAGGTTGAGAAACTTGGTGGTTTCCTGCTGGCTGTTGATGTCTGATGAGAGAGGAGGAAAATGAGTCATAAACTGCCCCATCAATCCCATGTCCTAATTTGCCCTTCTGGCTTTGGTCCTTCAACATTTTCACCTATTGAATTAGATTTAGAATTTTTTTTTATTGGTCAAGTGTGATTGGACACACAAGGAATTTGTCTTGGTGTATATGCATATCAATCATATAATTGATGTTCTTTTTAAAAAAAAAATTATAGAAAATCTATAGTTCAGATAGACTCAGAGACTAAAACTCAGACTGTTATCCCAGCCTATTTTGATTAATAGCAATAGTACTTAGACTTACAGCCCTCTCTGAGTGGTTTAGTCAGCCTCTTGCCCCCAATAATCTGGGTCCTCATTTTACCAACCTCAGAAGGATGGAAGGCTGAGTCAACCTTGAGCCAGTCAGGATCGAACTGCCAAACTGCTGGCAGCCGGCAGTCAGCAAAAGTAGCCTGTGGTACTGCCTTGTACCTCTTCCAAACAGCCTCTTTGAGCACCTCCATCCCTTTCCGTCTTAAAGGAAATCAACCCTGACTGGAGGCTTTTAAAGAAGAGACTGGACAGCCACTTGTCTGAAATGGTATAGGGTCTCCTGTTTGAGCAGGGGGTTGGACTAGAAGACCTCCAAGGTCCCTTCCAACTCTTGTTATTTTGAAGCTCAAGCTCAAACTCTTTGGCCACCAAATGAGAAGAGAGGGCTCCTTGGAAAAGACCCTGATGCTGGGTTAAAATGGAAGGCAAAAGGAGAAGGGGACAGCAAAAGATGAGATGGCTAGATGGTGTCATTGACATGATGAACATGACTTTGGGCAAACATGGGGTGGCATTGAAGGATAGACACTGGCGTGATGATCCATAGGGTCATGAAGAGTTGGGCATAGGGACTGAACAACAAAGTTCCCTTCTACTTTAACCATGCTAAGCAGCCTTTTTTTTTCCTACTCCAGTTGCATTATATGCCCAAAGAATGAGTCTAATTCTGTTTGATAATTAGAGCCACAATTGAGCTGTTAAGCCCAGGGATGATTGACCAACCAATTCTTGCACTCCATGGGTTATCTCCAAATCCATAATCTGAAAGGGTCAGTCTTCTTTCTCTCCTTCTTTCTCAATGTCCATCTTTTATATATAAACATACAATACATAATCATTCAGTGTATCATCCGAGTAAATCTTTTGTGTCTTCTTCTTACTCCTCCAATCTTTATCATATCTTGATATTATCATTTCATTTATTGTAACATTTCTCCATTTAATACATTTATCTATCCTATATATCTTCTCTAACCAATGATAAAATTGCCCCCATATCTTAAAATATTCCGATTCTTCTCTTTAATTGTCAAAGTCAATCTATTCATTTCTGCACAATCCAATATTTTCTTAATTACTTCTCCCTCTGTTGGGATTATCTCTGCTTTCCATCTTTGTGCAAATGCTATCCTCGCTGCAGTTATAACATGTATAATCAAATATATTTTTTCTTTACTAAATTTCTCTGGTAAAATACCCAATAGGGACAGTTCAGGTTTTAAATCTGTTGTATCATTTCTTCTAACCATGTTTTAATTTTAATCCAATAATTTCTCGCTTTTGGGCATGTCCACCACATATGGTAATACGATCCTGGTATCTGATGGCATTTCCACCATTTAGCTGATTTATCTTTAAACATTTTTGCCAATTTTTCGGGTGGCATGTGTCATCTGTAAAACATTTTATATTGATTCTTCTTATATGCTGTATTCCTTTCCCATAGCTGCTGCCATTTATCTAACTCAATTGAGTATCCAAATTTTTTTGCCCAGACTATCATTGTTTACCTGTTGTTCTTCTAATTCAATACTAAGTAAATGGTTATATTTTTTTTAATTATGTGTTCATCTGTTCCTGTATCTTATCCAATTCTGTCATTTCTAAATAGAATCCATATAGTTTAGCATCTTTTTCATACCTTGTTTGAATTTGCATTGGGTACACCAGTCCATCTCAATCCCTTGTTCTTCTATTTCTTGTTTCTCTTTCAATTCCCCCTTATCTCTTAGAATATCCTTATATCTAAGAATATTTCTAATATTAATAATATTTGGATGTATTAATGCTTCCATTGTTGATAACCATGCTGGTATTTTCAAATAATATTTATCTCTAATCTTCTCCCACGCTAATAACAATGCATTTCTTACATAAGGTCTTTGAAAATAAGTATGTATCTTCTGCCATACCATAAAAAGTCATGCCATCCCAATTGTGAATCATGACCTTCCAAATCAATGTCCATCTTTCAGAGTATATTATTATTGGGGAAAGGGAGCTTTTTACTGCTCGAATCTTAATAATAATTGAAATACCCTTAACAGGAATGATCCTGCCTCAGTTTGTCATTTGATTCCTAGAATTAATCTTCACTTCACATCTAAAACGTAATGCTCAGTTTCCATCCAGAAAATAAAACTACTACCTATCTTCACTTGTCTACGATTGTGTCATCCAGATTATGGTTGTCCCAAAAGTGCTTGCTTTTTTTCAAGAGGCAACTGGATTTTCTGGGGTGGGTTTTCAAGACGTTTCGCTTCTCATCCAAGAAGCTTCTTCAGCTCTGAAGAAGCTTCTTGAATGAGAAGCGAAACGTCTTGAAAGAAAAACCAAAAAGTCCAGTTGCCCCTTGAAAAAAAAAAGCACCTTTGGAACTATCTTCATTTCTTTACCGTCAATTGGGAATTCTCCAAACATGAAGGTTGTCTTTTTAATAGTTAGCAAACCACATTTCTCACTTCTCATTTTCACTTTCCTAATGACTTTCACCATTATTTTTAGTCAACAAAATTATGTCATCTGGCCGGTTTCAGCATCTGAGTTTAATTCCATTTGTTACAATCCTATGGTTTTTACAATATATCTGCCATGGAAGTCAAATATGGTGATAGTATGCACCCTCATCTTCCTTATTTCCCTATTCTGAACCTCTGTTTCTCCAGATTTGGTTCTTTAGTAGTGCCCATTGTCTATGGAGATTCTCAATCTTCCAGATCATGATTGTCCCAAAGGTGCTTTTTCAAGAGGCAACTGGATTTTCTGTTTTTTCTTTGAAGACGTTTCACTTCTCATCCAAGAAGCTTCTTCAGCTAGTGTCCATTGTACAGTTTTCTCAAAAAAAAGTAACCAATTTATTCTGGCAGATTCATTAGCCTTTAATTGTCCCACATGTTGGTATCCTCTATAGCATCAAAACTTTACCATAGTCCACAATGCTTGTTCATTATATTGTTCTTCCTCCCAATTCATCTTATTTCGTCTGATCTCAAGTTCCTCTGTCTGTTTGGTGTTTCCCTTGCCAAATATACCTCTTGTCTAATCTGTAGGTTCTTGGGCAAAACTTCCCTTCCAAGTAGTTTCTTCAGCGACTCCGTAATTTGTTCAAACCCTTGCAACACTTCTTTTGTACAGAAATTCATTCATTCTATTCACTTATTAATTCAATTTTTATACTGCCCCATCTCACTGAAAAAGCAACTGGGCCACTTGCAATATAATAAAAAAGTAAAAAAGAGAATACAAAACTATAAAAATTAAGAAGATTAAAGAGAAAGCTAAAAACCAAGAGGATGGGCTACGTGGCAGTAGGGATCTTCTCTCTATCCCATCAACCACCCGCAACACTCTCTATATAACATTCAGTCAAAAAGGCAGCAATGTAACAATACAGGTAGCCAATTAAAGTACATAATGAAAATAATACATAGATTTGATTGGCAACTTGTTGAAGGAAACAACTCAAAAGTGGTATGAGGAGTTCAACTTTTAGGTAGACAGAGCTAGGTCTAGTAGAGCTCAGAAGTCCATGGTTTCCATAATGAGTATCACTTTATCACAAGTTATTTTAGTTCTGACTCACATAGGATTAGACCTTGCCTTTGCCTCCAAACAGTTGCTTGATGATCTGGGTGTGAAATCTGCCACTCAAGGTGAACAGATCACTTCCTGCTCCAGGTAACCAAGTAACTGTTAGAAGAAATATCCTTCTGGGTTCAGCTCCAAGTGGGGAAAAAGACACTGGAACATGGAGACTGCTTGGAAAGATGGTTTGAGTTCCTGAACAGAAAAGGGAGAGATGCAGTGAGTCCCCGGGTTTTATGCCATCTCTGGCTTTGAACTTCCTGGGGCCCTGAAAGAGTATCCTGATTGGTTGTCAGACTCTGAGGGGGTGAGGGTCTTAGCTAGCCTTGCTGGCTGATGTAATCTTCCCAGGTGCCATGTGGTGAGTTTCTGTTGCTAGATGGGTCCCATTGTGTTAGTTTCTGGGTCCTATTGTGTTGCAGATGATGGTCCATTGACAAAGGGTGGGGGCAGGAAGATGGGAGTTGCTTCATCTTTAAAACATGCTTCTCCATTTCTCATCCAGGGAAACATAATATTCTGCCTTTTTAATATTTCCTAAAATATTTCATTCTTCTAGGAAAGGGGTGGGTGCTAACTTCCTACATAACAGAATAGAATAGGTGAAGACCTCCTAGTCCACCCTCTGCTTAAGCAGGAGATCTTATACCAGGACAGTCAAACTCACGGGCTGGATGTGTCACATGCTGGCCACACCCATGTCCAGTTTAGCAAAGGGGCGAAGTCACAATATGTCAGGTGACGCTACCGTGATGATGTGAGTTTGACATCCCTGCCTTAAACCATTTCAGACAATTGGTTGTTCAATCTCATTTTAAAAACATCCAGTGATGAAGCATCCACAACTTCTGGAAACAAACCCTTTCACTGATTAATGGTTCTAACTGTTAGGAGATTTCTCCATGGTGACACAGGGGTTAGAGCAGTGGTGGGATTCAGCCAGTTCGCACCACTTCGGGAGAACCGGTTGTTAACTTTCTGAGCAGTTTAGCAAACTGGTTGTTGGAAGAAATCATTAGGGCAGAGAACCGGTTGTTAAATTACTTGAATCCAACCACTGGGTTAGAGTGCAGTACTGCAGGCTACTTCTGCTGATCACCGGCTGCCAGCAGTCTGGCAGATCGAATCTCACCAGGCTCAAGGTTGACTCAGCCTTCCATCCTTCTGAGGTGGGTAAAATGAAGACCCAGATTGTTGGGAGCAATATGCGGACTCTGTAATCCGCTTAGAGAGGGCTGTAAAGCACTGTGAAGCGGTATAGAAGTCTAAATGCTAGTTCTAGGGTGGATCTCTCCTTGATAAGCTTCGTTCTGTTGCTTCTTGTCCTGCCTTCAGCTACTTTGGAGAATAGGTTGATTTCCTCTTCTTTGTGGCAGCACCTTACTTTTGGAAGACTTATCAAGTCACCCCTAGACCTGATTTTCATTAGACTAGACATAGCCAATTCCTGCAACTATTCTTCATATGTTTTAGCCTCCAGTCACCTAATTCTCTTTGTTGCTCTTCTCTACATACTTGTCTCAACATCTTTTTTTATATCATGGATGCAATCTTCCAAGTACGGTCTTATATTAAAACTTTATAAAGCTGTACAACGCTTCGCTTGATCTTGATTCTGTCCCTCTGTTAATGCAGCCTAGGCCTGTGTGGGCTTTTTTGGCAGCTGCGGCACACGGCTGGCTCATATTTAAAAAGTTGCCACTAGGCTATTGAGTGCCACATATTTCCTCTTCGGGCATAGGCCCATTCAGATGGTCCACCCCAGACACTGTATGGCGTCTCCATCCGGTGGCTCCTGGAATATCTTGTGGAGGGGTTAGCAACTGGTTGTCCCCCCATTTTTGAGAGGGCGGGGGGGGGGGGGCAAAGCCCAGCAGCGCTGTTTTTCAGCGAATGACCCTCAAGAATACCTTCTCTATGCTTAGGACCAGCAAATACAACCGACAGGGTTAATAAAGCCGGATCTGGGCTACATAAATGCAGATGGCCAACAGGTGGTGAACAGCCCATGTTGCCCACCCCTGCCATAGACCAGGGGTGGACAAATGTGGCCGTTTTTACAACCTGTGGACTTCAACTCCCAGAGTTCCTGAGACAGCCAAGCTGTCTCAGGAATTCTGGGAGTTGAAGTCCACAGGTTGTAAAAGGCCACATTTGCCCACCCCTGCCATAAACTAATCTTCACGTGCTGCCCTCTAGCGGCCACTCCGGTTTTCCTAGCCCAGATCCACTTCAGTTTAGTCCAGTTCAGTTTAGCTCGGACCAGCCTACGAACGACATCAGAGTGCCCATCCTGACCGGCGGGAGTGCTTCGGACTGCAACTCCCGTCGTCCCTATCGATGACGCAGAGGGATGCCCGACCGCCTTTTCCCCCCGCCTAGTAGCGTATTTCCGGCGCCCCGATAACGTCATCCGGAAAGAGGAAACGGGAGTGGCGGAAGTTTTTCTTCACCATGAGGCATCTTCATACGTTCTCTCTGATTTCCGGCCAAGAAGCGGTTTCCTCCGGAAGAGAGGAACGCTACCGAGTTGAAGTCCAGCCCTTCCTCTTGGAGGACTCCAATTGAGGAAACACGGTTTCGTCGGCTTCTTCGTTTTCTATAATCTCTGTCAGTTTCATTTGGGATATGGGCGGCGAGCGGGTCCATTTCTTTAGGTTTTTATATTCTTTTATATATTAATACATATATTAATCGACAAAGCACTATGAGGCAGGCTTGAGAAGGCCTCAGCGGCCGAGATCAATATCACTCTCACGGATTGGTCCGAATTCCTCTTTCACTAGGGAGCACTAGTCGCTGTGATTCGCTTTCCAAGTTCTCGCGGGAGCTAGTCCAAAATGGAGCCCCGTCCCGCGGCCCAGCCGGATTGGCCAGTGCCTTCCGCCTCCTCTATAATTGGCTACCTTCAGGCCAAAACGGCTCGCGATTGGCTGCGTAGATACTTATAAGTGCCGGGCCAGGTGGCTCCCCCTCTTCTCAGTCCTGCTCTCTCGTGGCGTGGAAGGTGCTGCGTTCTTCAGCCGAAGCTAAGGCCGCGTTTCCCCGGCGACTGGCACCGCACGCCCCCGATTCCTAGCCATGGCCTCCGTCTCCGAGCTCGCCTGCATCTACTCCGCCCTCATCCTGCACGACGACGAAGTCACCGTCACGGTGAGAGGGTCGCGGCGGGAAGGCCTCGTGGCCGGTCCGGCGTGGAGGAGGCCCGCCTGGCTTGTCGCTCTGGGCTGGGCCTGGTGAGAGGAGGGAGACCCCCAGCGAACCGTTAAGGTTCTATATATTTGAATTATTTTAAGTGGTGTCTTTATTTCGTTTCCAGGAGGATAAAATCAACGCCCTCATCAAAACGGCGGGAGTGAATGTGGAGCCTTTCTGGCCGGGCCTCTTTGCGAAGGTAAAAAAACCAGGCAGCTGGAAGATTCCAGTAGTCCTCGCCTTACGACCATAGTTGAAGCCCAAATTTCCCTTCCTAAGTAAGACAGCTGCCAAAGCGGGTTTTGCCCACTTTTTTACGATCTTCCTTGCCACGGTCGTTAAGTGAATCACTATGGCTGTTAGTTAGTAGCTTGGTTGTTAAGTGAATTCGCCTTCCCCCTCGACTTTGCTTCTCAGTGGATCTCGAAAGGGGGAGGGATCACGTGACACCGGGTACACTGAAACCGTCGTAAGTACATGCCAGTTGCCAAGCATCTGAATTTTGATCACCTGAGCATGGGGGGGGGAAGAATGCAACAGTGAAAAATGATCACGAGTCACTTTTTTCAGGACCGTTGTAACTTTGGTCGCTAAACAAATTGTTGTAAGTCAAGGGCTACCTGCACTTTCTTAGCTGCTTTTTGCCAGTGCAAATCCTGGGAATTGGCAGCATTCGTAGGGTGAGCCATAGTTTAAGCATCAGTCTTGCTTCGGACTAAAAACAGAGGAAAGGGAGGCAACTTGACACATTAGGAATTTCCTGGTGTAAAACTGTCGAAGTGAAGAAACCCCGGCCATGGGCTGCCCTTCACTATTGGTCAACAAGGCGGCTACAGAGCCGCCTGTCCCAACACCAGTTCTACACAGTGGAACAAGATATGGTCCTTGATGTACCTCCAACACTACAGGACACTTTTTAAGCATCTAGTTTTTTCAATTTTTTGTTCTGGAATTTTAAGCCACCCAGAGCCATCTTGTAAGGGGAGATGGATGGCATCAAAATTTAATAAAATAGTTTTGTGATACAAGTGCCTTCATGTGGGCCTCTAGAGCAGGGGTGTCAAACTTGATCCAGCCCATGGGGTGCTTTAATCTGGCCCGCAGGGCCCGCCTGGAAATATCAAAAGGACCGGCCCGTGGTGCCTCCGCTGGCCAAAACAGGTTGCTGGGGCCTGCGCCTGTTTTTGGCCTCCAGCAGCACTCTGCTGGCCAAAAATGGGACGCACGGAGGCTCTGCGAGGCCTTCACGCACCCAGTTTTGGCTGGCAGGTGTTACAAGTGTCCCTCCCGTCTCCCCACCGGCCCATGAAGAACTACAATGCTGATCCGTCTGTCAGAAGAAATCCAGTTTGACATCCCTGCTCTAGAGCATGTTACAACTTTCTGTAGTGCTTGTCAACCATGGCGACTTTTTTTTAAAAAAAATTAGATTTATATGCTGCCCTTCTCCGGAGACTCAGGGCGGCTTACAATGCGCTAAGCAATAGCCTTCATCCTTTTGTATATTTATACAAAGTCAGCTTATTGCCCCCACAAACTGGGTCCTCATTTCACCTACCTTAGAAAGGATGGAAGGCTGAGTCAACCTTGACTTTTAAGACATGGACTTCAAGTCCCAGAAGCTATGCTGGCTAGGGAATTCTGGGACTTGAACTCCACAAGTGTTTAAAAGTAGCCAAGGCTTGAAAAATGATGTTCCATAAAGGTTATACAATGAAGTTTGGCCCTTCTTTGAGCCGGATGCTAAAGCTTTGGCACTTTCTAATTTGTGACCAGGCTCTAACCAACATTGACATCGGAAGCCTCATCTGCAACGTGGGAGTCGGTGGTGGTGCTCCAGCCGCATCAGCCCCTGCCGGAGGAGGGGCGCCTGCCGGCGGTGCTGCTCCTGGTGAGTGGAATGGCTTCTTTCAAATGCATTTGAGTCCACGTTGGCATTGTCCCTTCTTTTCAATTATGTGAGGTGGGGTAAAATTTCTCTACTTGGCTTAATCTACACTATTACTTGTTTTGTAGCTGAAGAGAAGAAAGAGGAAGAAAAGAAAGAAGAGTCGGAAGAATCCGACGACGACATGGGCTTCGGTCTTTTTGACTAAGCTGCGGTTTTTTCTACTCTTTATAATAAAGAGAAAAACAACTTCAATTAGAATTGGTCTTTGTTGATGAGTGGTGCAGGTGCAGGTAATGTTTGTGGTTTTCCACTACTACACATTAGTGCATCAGTTCTTACATATAACATTACTTAGGAGCAATGCTGCCCTGCCTAGGAGGGGAGGGAAGGGAGTTTTCACACCAAATGCATTTTGGGGAGGTGGCTGATACAAGCTACAATTTTTGAAGCTATTTCAGGTAGTCCTCGACTTACAACCACTCACTCGGTGACCATATGAAGCTACAATAGCACTGAAAATAAGTGATTTACCACCACTTTTTCTTACTCTTGTGAACCTCAGGAGCGTGACATTTTGGATGCTTGCCAACTGACTCACTCATGACGGTTGCAGTGTCCTGGAGTTACGTGATCATCTTTTGTGACCTGACAAGCGAAGTCAACGGGAAAGCCAGATTCATTTAACAACCATGTTACTAACAATGGGAGTGATTCACTTAACTGTGGCAAGAAAGGTCGTAAAATGGGGCAAAACTGCTCTCTCACTTGGCAACAAATTTTGGGCTCTATTGTGGTTGTAAACCCGAGGATTACCTGTAGGTCTAGAATTTTCTTAATTTTCTTTATTATAATATAGCAAGGAGACATTAATTGATTAGGACCACTCAAAAGCACTGGACCCTCGTATCCTTGAAGGGACTCGCGTTTCTATTGTTCATTAGACAAACTTAAAAAGTAGAAATTATATTTACATAGACATTTTTACTCTCTTTAGAGAAGCCGGGCTGTTTGGTACCTCCTTTCTCCTTTTATTGAAGGGTTTGCAATTTTGCATACTTTCAAAAATGCCTCATTCTCTCCCGCGAAGGATACATGCATTCTTAACAGTTCCACAGTCAGGCACTTGATGAGTTGAATTCAAGCAGTTTTAAAATATTTATCATGGCTTTAATCTTTCTTTATAAATTATATAAAAATGGGGGGTGGGGGGGGGGAGAACATGTATGGTTACAGAACTTCTAAATGCAGCTCCATTTCTTACTTAGAAGGAAAACACCTACCCAAAAAAAAAAAAAAAAAAAACCCCGGGCATGTTATTCTGGTGACAAAAGACAGTTCTTGGTTGTGTTCTACAGCTACGTTCTGTCCCAACGTTTTGCATACATCCACATGGAAGTAGGAAAACAGATGAGGAATTTTTTTTTTTTAAATTTGCTTTGAAATGAGATACTTTGAAAATATAGCTTTTTTTAATCTCTCTGTAAATTGTGATTAGCATTTTTTTTTTTTTTTTTGTGGCATTATTAAGTGTTCCAATAAAAAAAGGGTTCCAGTCAACAGCAGTTCATAACATTGTGGGAAAGAATTCTCAGCCCTCGGGTGTCCCAGAATTCTTCACACGATTTCGGATTTGCAGCTCAAAAAAAAAAGAGTTCCTTTGTCAGTTTTCTTTTGTCTGGATGAAAGAAAAAGCAATTCAATCTTTAAAATATTTCACATTCTGAATGACGTGAAGGAAAAAAAAAAAAACAACCTGAAAGGGTTTCTTAAGATTTTGTTGCCTTGTTTCAGTTTTTGGATTTTTCTTGGCATTGATTTAAAAAAAAAAAAAAATACTTGAGAGAACCAACGAGTTGCCACTCCTGGACTGAGCCGTCCGTTCTCATTCCTGCTGAAAGGCTTTGCTGCCCTTCGCTTATTCGGTAACGATCCTTTTCTCAAAACTCTGCAATGCAAAATCCGTTGATCTCCACGCTTCTAGTGAGGCCTGGACTGGCCAAGAGATTTTAGCCTGGCTTGGTCGATAACATCCAATAAGTTTTTGGCATCTACAGCGAGGGCGTGAGCTGCGGTCAGCATCTGCTTCTTGTATTCTTGCTGCAAACTAGTCATAACATACTGCTGAGCCAGCTTCATCTTGTTAATCAATTCCGCCAGGTCAGAATTCAACAGTTTCTGAGCCATCTCGATCTGAAAGAGGAGGAGAGTGCAGAGTAAGAAGCTGTATCAAAATACATCTATAACCGTGATGGCGAACTTAGGGCACACGTGCCCGAAGTGGAACACGCACCGGAAACCCAAAAACCAGCTGGCCGGTGCAGATGCATGTGCTGGCCAGCTGGGCTTCTGGTGCTCCGGCATGCACACATTCCGGTTTGGGCACTCGGTGCCGAAAAGGTTCACCAAATTTAAAGCAACATGAAAGCAGGAAAAAAAGGTCACTAAATTAATCCCAAATGAATAAAGGCCAGGATGAGATAAGCATCTGAGCTTGGTAGTTTTCTTCCAGACGTTGCATTACTCAAAGCACCTTCTCTGCAAACCTCACTCTTCTTGTGCTGATGATGTTACTTAGTTGGGTAATGAAACCTCTGCAAGAAAACCAGGCTCAGCGGGCCATGGACTCCTCATTTCAACCCTGAGCTACAAATGTCCCAAAGATGCTTTTTTTTTCAAGAGGCAACTGGACTTTCTTGGTTTTTCTTCGCTTCGCATCCAAGAAGCTTCTTCAGTTCTGACTGGATGATGGGGAATGTCCAAAATGTGGACTGCTGGTTTGAAAGAGGGATCAAAGAGGCCACTTATCAAAATTGAACAGAATCTCTCAACAGAGGGGGAAGGATACGGTATCTCTCCAGTCTACAACAGAGTCCTTTCAGCAGTTCCAAGAAGGCTCCACACTCATTTGCACTACTCAAGTCACCGAGGACACAGATAAACCTCCAAGTGGCTTCAACAACTCTTTTAAAAAGGATGCAAATGACCATCTGTCTGCAAGGAGTATCAATCCTTCCATTCCCCACCATCCAGTCAGAGCTGAAGAAGCTTCTCTGATAAGAAGCGAAACATCTTCAAAGAAAAAACAAGCTCCAGTCACCTCCTGAAAAAGCACCTTTGGGACGATTGAAGGAGATGTTTAGCTCAGATGTTTGACTTGAGAAAAGTCAACCAAGGTGAGATGTGATGGCATTCTTCAAAACCCAGAAAGCATCTCATAGAAAGTCAAGATACGAGCCTTCTCATTCCAGAGGGCAGAACGTGGAATAATGGGTTTAAGTCACAAAAGGAAGATTTGGACTTCTCTTGCATGGAAGGAACAAAATGGAGTTTGTGTATCCCATCACTTGGCCTGCCACCAAACAGTGTCATGAACATAAATCTTGTGCAAATCCTCTGCAAAGATTGTCAACCTCAGCAACTTGATGATGCGTGGACTTCAACTCCCAGAATTCCCCAGGCACTTCATGCATCTCAAGATTGCTGAGGTTGAGAAACACTCTGCTAGTTCTTGAAAGTATTAATGAACACTGGTACTGAATTTTTCTTTTTCCTGTGAATATCTCTGGAATTTTCTAAAAAAAAACCAAAATCCTTTGGATTTTGATAAGAATTCAAGTGGCAGGCTCAACTTAATTGACGTGATTTAATGATTTACTGTTTGTCTTGGAAATGAGCAGAGTGGAGAGTTGTGTATTGTGTGTCTGTGTATGTAATATTGTTTGCACACATACGGTAAATAAATTGGGCTTTCTCTCGCATCAGTCACCCTCTCTCCTTTGGGGTCCACTTACAAATCCTCTTATCTTAGCTGCAGAGTATTTGAACCGCCATCAAATGAAGCCGCTCGTTTTTACCAATTTACACAACCACAAACTTGGCATCATCATTATTATTATTTTTGGTTCTTAAAATTCTTCACCTTTATTCCAGCCTAAAATCTAATGACCTGGCTGACATGTTAGTAGAAAATAAAGCAAAGCCTAAACACTTTAGCATTTAGATAAAATCATAGCAGGAAGAAAGATTTAAAAAGGGGAAAAAGGGCTTATACCTCTCTGTGAGTGCTTGCTGGGAGGACCAGAATGGTTTCATCAACTGTTGCCAATAAAGTTCGCAAGGCCAAACCCACCTCCTACCACAAGACAATGAAACATCATTAAATCAGATTGAGCAGCGTCATTCTGACAAAAAACACAAGACACAAATCTGCATCCTTCTCCAAAAAGCAAATACAAATCGTTATTTTTCAAACGCTCTGCAACATCTAATCTACGGCAGATTTTTTAATTTAATTGAATTAATTCAATTGATATGCCGCCTTTCTCCAAAGACTCAGGGCGGCTCAGATCCGCCAACATAGCGACCCTGACATATTTTGGATTACAATTCCACCGTTTCCAGCTGGGGCAACGGAGAGGATATTATACAGCTTTCTCCAGTAATGAGATAAAATTATCAGCATACAAAGCTAAACCTTGAAAACCCCACGTTCCTGGAGATTAGAGCAAAGAGGAACTTGCTTAAGTCCCACACGGAGATAACGTCATTGTATAATAAACATCATCCAAACCCCAAATCTATCTCATTTAAAGCGGACAAATGTGTCATTCTCTCCGTCCATCTGGAGCAACTAAACAAATCATTTTTTATTCAGCACTGGATGGACCCCGGATTGAAGATAAACTGCACTCCATATTTTTTAGTAATCATATAAACATGACATACAATTGTAGAGGTTCCTGCCCATTATGTCCTGATGCTTGTAAATTTGTTACTACTTTTTGCAAACGTGGCAAACGCCGGGGTCGTTAAGTAAGCCCATTGTTATATGTGGTGCAGCAGAACTGTTACAAAACCATCACATAATCATGGGCCATAGCAAATGGCCACAAATACAGCCATACTTCCAAGCACCTGGGAGTGGTTGCTGTTGGAACTACAGAACTGGGTAATAACTCTCTAAGTGACCAATCATAAGTCAAGGACTCTGTGTGTGCATTTATATGGGCTCTTCTGACCTTAGCTGAAGATAAACTCTAAAGTGAGTGTGTGTGTGTGTGTATATATATATATATATATATGTATCGGGGGAAATGCTCCCGGTTTGGACCAGATTGCCCTATCCGGTAGCGATGGTGGCGGGTTGTTCGGAGAACCGGTAGCAAAAATCCCAGCGGCCCACCACCATCACGCCCAGCTGAGCCGCACAAACATCAGAGGCTTTTTTTTTTTTTACTTTTAAAAGCATTTTTTCTACAACCTCTTCCGATAAAAAAATGCTTTTAAAAGTTAAAAAAAAAAAAAGCCTCTGATGATCGCACGGCTCAGCTGGGATCGTCAGAGGCTTTTCAAAGCATTTTTTTCTGCAACCTCTTCGGCCAAAGAGGTTGTAGGGGGAAAAAAATGCCTGCTGAGTTGTCTGATCAGCAGAGGCTTTTCAAAGCATTAGAAAAAATGCTTTGAAAAGTTTAAAAAAAAAAAAAGTTGGCCACGCCCACCGTCACATTACCCCCACACACACGTCACGTCCACAGAACCGGTAGTAACAAATTTTACATTTCACCCCTGGTATGTATGTATGTATGTATGTATGTATGTATGTATATAAATAAATATGTGTGTGTGTGTGTGTGTGTGTGTGTGTCTGTATATGTAGCAGTGGTGGGTTGCTCCCGGTTCTGTCCGATTCTATAGAACCGGTAGTAAAATTGGCAGGAGGCTCCGCCCACCCACCCGGATGTCATAAATGATGTTCTGCGCATGTGCGTGGCCCCGTTGCAAACCGGTAGTAAAGGTAAGGAGAACCCACCCGATATG
The DNA here is from genome assembly GCA_022577455.1 of Arizona elegans. NCBI lineage: Eukaryota > Metazoa > Chordata > Lepidosauria > Squamata > Colubridae > Arizona > Arizona elegans. The sequence goes on from JAKOOJ010000030.1 coordinate 5,478,932, forward strand.
TATGTGTGTGTGTGTGTGTGTGTGTGTATATATATATCTATATATTTGTTTATGTAAGTCTATCTATCTATATTTACACACACACACATCTTTATAGTTTACTTTAGCTAAGATCAGAAGAGCCCAGTGACAGCTTTTCCAAAGTCCAATCCCTACTATGATGCTCAAAGGCCATTTACGAGGTAAAAAAATTGCTACGTCCATAAGGTTCTGATGAAGATTCCTAGCAAGCAGTCCGACTCGGCTTTAGTAGTAGGATAACTGTATTTGGGTCGATGGAATCGAGGGACTTAAGAGATCTACTGTATATCTTAGCTTGTTTAATTGCAAATAAATACGAGTATAATTCTGAAGACATGGGTGAAAAGAGAGCTGAAGCCACCGGCAGGAAATGGCTGGACTTTCTGAATCCTGGAGTGAAAAACTAGGGCTCCCTATACATTGGGGAACACGCCTCAGCCAGCCTGGCCCGTAATGAGGGATGCTGCCCGGTCCACTCTCCATCTGCAATGTGACCTAACCAATGGCTTAGGACCTGGTTACTTCCGGGACCGCCTACTACCACCAATAGCCTCCCACTGGCCGGTACGCTCTCATAGAGAGGGGCTCCTCCGGGTGCCGTCGGCCAAACAGTGTCGACTGGTGGCCCCCAGGGGGAGAGCCTTCTCTGTGGGGGCACCTACTATCTGGAATGAGCTCCCCCCGGAGATACAGAGGATCCCAGATCTGCGCACCTTCCGCCACGCTCTCAAGACCTTTTTATTCCACCAGGCGGGCCTGGCCTAATCTTTTTCCCCTTTTTCTCTCTTAATACGTAAATTTTAATTCTGTTTTTAAATGATTGGGGTGTTTTAAATCTATCTGGGCCAAATGTGTTTAATTCAGTTTTATTCTGTTTTTTAAATTTTGTATTTATGTATTTTATCGTTTGGCTATTCACCGCCTTGAGTCCTTCGGGAGTAGGGCGGTATATAAATCAAATAAAGACTAAGACTAAAAGGCTAATTGTAATAGACCGTTGCTATGAATAGCAACCAATCTTAAATCAAGGGTCGTTGAAAGGGTTGCAGTAGGATGCGCATCCAAAATGTTTCTTGAAACCCATGAGTATCTGCGCTATCTTGGGCGGTGTGTTATCTTACCTTCACCATGGGGACGTACTCCTCAGGTGGTGCCGGCTGGATTTTGCTAGACATTTCTATAACCGCCTTTACCAGGCCGGTGACGTTCTCGTACACTTTATCGTTTGAGCGGTCCAAGTTGGCCGTTGGAGGAGGGCTGATCTCCTGGGGCTGAATCTGGAAGAAAAGAAGAGCGTGGATTCCCCACCAGGTGGCGCTAGAATACTTCAGAAGATCTTTTTCCTCCTGGACTTCACCAGCCATGAAGCCCTGGGATCCTCTCAGAGGCTCCTCCACATGGGGAACCAGGACAAAAGAGAGCAGACATTCAGTAGTTTTATCGCACGCTGGGACCTCAACATGGGCAGGGTGTTGGTTTAGCCTTTTGGTTATTTATGGTTTCCAAACCCCTGAAAATAAGATTTGATTTGACTTTCCTATTTTGGGATCTGTCGTTGCGATGTGCACCAAAGGGAAGGGAGTTAAAATTGCTCCAACTTTGCCTATTTCCCGATGCCATCACTCTGCTTAACTCATTCCCACAACTCTGTCAAATAATTTACTAAGATTGTATTACTATTCTTCTTCTCTTCCTTCCTGGTATCTATCCCTTCCCACTTATTACTATAACCATGCTGCTTGTATCTTTCAATTTATATTGTTTTTATTTGTTTCCTAGTACGATTTGATAGCTTATAAATAACCTTGGCTATCACTAAGCAGAATCTTTTTATTCTTGATGAATGTATTTTTATCCTCCTTATATACACTAAGAGCATATATATCTAAGACAAATTCCTTGTGTGTCCAATCATACTTTAGAAGATCATTTGACGGCCGTGGCCAGGGGTGCCTTTTATCAGGTTCACCTGATCCGCCAGTTGCGTCCCTTTCTGGATCGGGACGCCTTGCGCACGGTCACTCATGCCCTAGTTACCTCCCGTATGGACTACTGTAATGCTCTCTACATGGGGCTCCCCTTGAAAAGCACCCGGAGGCTCCAACTGGTCCAGAACGTAGCCGCGCGGGTGATTATGGGCGCAGCTCGTTATGCCCATGTAACACCTCTCCTACGCGAGCTGCACTGGCTCCCGGTGAGCTTCCAGGTGCGATTCAAGGTGTTAGTTATCACCTTTAAAGCGCTCCATGGCTTAGGACCTGGGTACCTACGAGACCGTCTTTTGCCACCAATAGCCTCCCACCAACCAGTTCGTTCTCACAGGGAGGGACTCCTCAGGGTACCGTCAGTCAAATTATGCCGACTGGCGACTCCCAGGGGGAGGGCCTTCTCTGTGGGGGCTCCAACCCTTTCGAATGAACTGCCCCCGGAGATACGGAATATCCCTGATCTCCGTGCTTTCCGCCGTGCCCTCAAGACCCTGATGTTCCAACAGGCTGGGCTAAACATACGAACATGTGAATGATTTTTTTAAATGTTATCTAATTCTGGGTTTTATTTAATTGACCAAACTAAGTAATAATTTTAATTAGCAATTTTATGATGTTTGTGTGTCTATATTTTTCTTGACTGTACACCGCCTTGAGTCCTATGGGAGAAAGGCGGTATAGAAATATAATAAATAAATAAATAAATAAATAAATAAATAAATAAATAAATAAATAAATAAATAAATACTTGGCCAATAAAGAATTCTATTCTATTCTATTCTATTCTATTCTATTCTATTCTATTCTATTCTAGTCTAGTCTAGTCTAGTCTAGTCTAGTCTAGTCTATTATGGAATTAGGTGAGCATTCTCTGGTAAGTAGAACAAATCCACTCCTTTTATAACTCTTTCAACAAAGTTAAATTTTGTTCCACTAGATTTCCACCTGCACTTTTAGGTGTCAAATGTGGAATCCAGGTAAAAGGTGATTAATGAGGGACGGAGCTTTGTTCTCTGAGCTTGAGAGTTGGTTTCCAAACGTTCCGTTACCAAACTAGGTTACATCTTCAGTGGAGCATAGGCGATGTCTATGCCTGTGTTCTTCTGTTTATAAGGGCTTTGTGTGATCGATAGGTCTTGGAATAGAATAGGAGAGTTGGAAGGGACCTTGCACAAGTCTTAAAGGGACCAAGGTTGGACACCCCAGGTTTTATGAATCAGTGTCACCTTGAGAAGACAAGATGGAGCAAGTGTGGACTGCCGTGACAGCGTTCATTGTTTGCAAACAGAATGTTCCCACCCCAAATTCAGACACTCAATTCCTTGTTTCGCCTCCAGAGTAACAGCCTGTTCCAGACAAATGACGGGACGGAAATGGGGTTCATCCTCAGAAGGGTTTGGAGAAAGTCTGACCAGATTAAAGTCAAGGTTTAAGAACGGCCCTCATTTTAATACGCTGGAGAAGGCAAGGTAGACAGGTGTTGCCACGGAGTTTTGGAGATCTCGTAAATCATGGTCATGTGACAGCAGGGTGCTGAAAATGGTACTTGGTACCTGTTGGGCCACTTGCCGAGTGCCCAAAATTGCAGTCACATTGATTGCAAAGGGGGTGAGCAGATGTAAGAACTTCTAATTCAGGATATAAGTAGGCTTTTTAGCATTTGTCGTAACTCTGGAACAGTCGCAAGTCGAGGACTACTTGTAATTCCCTGCCAGCAAGAGCAGGAACATTTAACAGTAGAATATACCTTGAGATTTGTCTATGGAGATTCTCAGTCTTCCAGGTCATGGTTGTCCCAAAGGTGCTTTTTTCAGGAGGCAACTGGAGTTTCTTGTTTTTTCTTTGAAGATGTTTCACTCCTCACCCAAGGAGCTGCTTCAGCCCTGACTGGATGGTGGGGAATGGAAGGACTGATACTCCTTGCAGACAGCTGGTCATTTGCACCCTTTTTAGAGAGTCATTGAGGCTATTTGGAGGTTTATCTCTGTCCTCAGGGTCACCTGAGTAATGCAAATGGTTCCTGTAGTCTGCAATTTTTCTGGAAATCCGTTTATACTCCCACACCATTCGAAGGGTGTTCATCCCAAATTGCATAGCTGAAGGTCTGTAGAGATTCACAGTCATCAATCAGGTCATGGCTGTCCCAAAAGTGCTTTTTCAGGAGGCAACTGGACTTTCTTGTTTTCTTTGAAAGATGACTGAGAATCTCCATAGACTTTTAGCCATGGGGTGGGAATGGATTTCCAGAGAAAAATTGTAGACTACAGAAACCATTTGCACCACTCAGGTGAACACAGGCAAGCCTCCAAGTAGCCTCAATGACCCTCTAAACAGATGCAAATCACCAGCTGTTTATAAGGAGTATCAATCCTTCCAGTCCCACCATCCAGTCAGAGCTGAAGAAGCTTCTTGGAATGAGAAGGGAAATGTCTTCAAAGAAAAAACAAATTCCAGTTTAAAGGGAAACACTTTAACTTTCAAGGTTCCCGAAGAGACCCCGGTTCCTGACTGCTTAAGGTCGGGATGGTTTCAGCCGAAGCAAGGGCACCTGCCAAGAGTTTTGTGAAACGCCACAAACCGCCCCCACCCTCCCATCGGCATTCATGCGATGTGTCCCTCGCCCCACCGCAGAGAAGGAGGGAGAGAGAAAGAGTTCTTACCCGCCATGGCTAGTGTTGAGCAGAGATTGAGGAGGAATTAAAGACATTTACCACGAAAAAAGGAGGAAAAGACAAAAGACAATGTTAATAAAACTGCAGCAAAACAAAACAACAGGAAAGAACAAAAATACAAGCGACAGCAAAAGAGGTTGGTTAAACCCCACCCGGCCCCACCCCAAATGCCTCCAGCCAGGCCCTGTGCATTTAGCTCCCGACCCCCTTCCCCCCCCACCCTTTTTTTTTAAGAAGAGGTTCTGTGCCATGCACCCCCCCCTCTCCCAAGCTCAGAGACATGCAGAGAGCAGTCATGGGCAAGCACATCCGGCAAGAAGCAAAGGGACAAACAGCCAGTAGGAGCCTTTTTGAAAAGAGGGAAGTTCTGGGCATCTGCTGGACCCCCAAAAATCTCTGCAGAAAAGCTCCCGCAGAGGAAATGTCCACCTTGATTTATTGGGGGGGATTGCTCAATAGAAGGAACTATTGAGTCATCTAATTGCTATGCTTCTGTTTCTTCAAATTTTTGGTCGAAATTCTAGCGTGAGGGATGGTTTGGAGGCCGCCAACCATCCAAATGCTCGGGTTTCCTAGTGTTGGCACCAGACTTCATTTGCTCAGCTCAATGCATTTTTTTTAAAATAAAAAATTTACCCCTTAATTTCTGAAATCAACACAATTGCACCACAAACCCGGTGTTATTTGGGTAATGGTTGGCTGGTTGTTCTCTTGGCAAAGGTTGTAGGGGGAAGAGATTCTTCGACCAGCCAAAACATCAGGAGTTTTTATGAAGCTGACAAATGAGAGGTGATGATTTTAGAATAGAAATAGAATAACAGAGTTGGAAGGGACCTTGGAGGTCTTCTAGTCCAACCCCCTGCTCAGGCAGGAAACCCTACACCACTTCAGACAAATGGTTGTCCAATCTCTTCTTAAAAGCTTCCAGTGTTGGAGCATTCACAACTTCTGGAAGCAAGTTGTTCCACTGGTTAATTGTTCTCACTGTCAGGAAATTTCTCCTTAGTTCTAAGTTGCTTCTCTCCTTGATTAGTTTCCACTCATTGCTTCTTGCCCTGCCCTCAGGTGCTTTGGAGAATAGCTTGACTCCCTCTTCTTTGGGGGAAACCCTGAGATATTGGAAGACTGCTATCATGTCTCCCCTAGTCCTTCTCTTCATTGACCTAGACATACCAGTTCCTGCAACTTCATATGTTTTAGCCTGCAGTCCCCCAATCATCTTTGTTGCTCTTCTCTGCACTCTTTCTAGAGTCTCAACATCTTTTTTACATCGTGGCAACCAAAACTGGATGCAGGATTCCAAGTGTGGCCTTAACAAGGGCTTAAAAAGAGGTATTAACACTTCACGTGATCTTGATTCTATCCCTCTGTTTATGCAGCCTATTTTGAATATAGGTACTCCTCGACTTATAACAGTTCATTTAGTTGATCGTTCAAAGTTACAATGGCACTGAAAAAAAGTGACTAACGACTGTTTTTTCACACTTACGACCTTTGCAATATCCCCATGACCATGTGATCAAAACTCAAAAGGCTTGGCAACAGACTCATACTTATGTGACCTTGGCTTTGTCCCAAGGTTCACGTGATCCCCTTTTGCAATCTTTTGACAAGCAAAGTCAATGGGGAAGACAGACTCACTTAACAACTGGGTTACTAACTTATCCACTATGGTGATTCACTTAACAAGTGTGGCAAGAAAAATGGGGCAAAACTCACTTAACAAATGTCTCACTTAACCACAGAAATGTTGGGCTCAATTGAGGTCGTAAGTCGAGGACTATCTGTAAAAGCTGCCTGAAAAGGTAGGACCAGATTCCTTCTGACTATTGGCCCACTGTGGTTTGTAAGATGCTCAGAGCTGCTTGATTCTCCATGTTCACCTGTGCATCTGGTTCCACATTCATTCAACTTAAAAAGCTGCATAACATTTAGAAGATTTGAACCTCTCGCTGTGGAAGAATATGGAAGAATGCAAAGCAGATTTTTTTTTTTTTTTTTGGCCTTTGGTCTAGCAGCAACAGTTTTTGATGAACTAAACATTCCAGGAAAAAAAAAGTTTCCGTTTAGCTTGGCAGATTTTGGAAAAAAACATTTTTCTGTTAAAACAGATGGTTTTAGGTATTCCCAAGGAGGAGGACCTAGAAAATCCAGAATAAAAAAAAAAAAACAAGAAGGAAAAAGCCACACAATTTCATGGCTTCTCTTAAAAGGCGTCGTTTTTAAGCCTCGCGATCACAAATCCGAAGAGATCGTTTGGAGTCCTAGGGAGGGCTTGTATTCTACAGCAGGGCCTTTTATTCTCTTTTCTCCCTTATTTTAAAGCCACTTCTATAGGAACTTTAGATTGTAGTATCGGTCTTTCTGCAGAGAAACTAGCAGGGTTCATTTCCCTCAGGAGTTTCTGAGCACCAAGAAAGCCTCCGAACATTCAGAGTAAGGATGTCCAACCTTGGCAATTTTGAAACTTGTGGACTTCAACTCCCAGAATTCCTCAGCCAGCTGTGCTGGCTGGAGAATTCTGGGAGTTGAGGTCCACAAATCTTAACAGTTGCCACGGCTGGACACCCCTGATTCAGAGAAGAGAAAATAGCGCAGCCCTTTTTTCTCTTTACCAATTTTCTTTGTCAATTGTTTCAACTGAATTCCACAGATGGGAATAAACCGGGCCATCCCTGAAAGCCACCCTCAGAAACTCTAAAATAGATTTCCCTTAATGAGAATTTCTATTTCCAGCTCTCAATGAGAACAGAACTCTTGGGAAAGACTAGGGTGCTGGAGTCAGAAGCTTATTTTCGTTTGAGAAAATAAACTTAAAGGGATTTTTTTTTAATCCCATTTGACCTTGAAGTTTTAGGAAGCCATCCTGCTCCTGTGCCGCAGCCTAAATGCTGCACTCATGCTTATCTCTATAGAGAGAACTCCGCGAAATTCATGCTCATACTGTGGGCACCATTGAAGGTTGGTTGGTGCGGAGTACCTCTCTAAGGCAGGGGTCCCCCAATTCCCAGGCTTAGGATCGGTACCGGTCCATGGCCTGTTAGGAACCGTCCCCTGCCGATGGAGGTGAGCAAGAGGCGAGCAAAACTGCACACACGCGGGATCTAGGTTGCACATACTTCCACCTCCCCTGGTCCGTGGAAAAAAAATTGTCTTCCACAAAAGCGGTCCCTGGTGCCAAAGAAGTTGGGGACCCCTGCTCTAAGAAACAATTTCAAAGGCTAGGCAATAAAAAAAAATAAAAACCAGTTATTTGTAGCTAAATTAGAAGAGGTAACCTGCTGTGGTCCTTTTAGTCGTAAACAGGGCAGAGATAAGGAGCAGGATGGCAGGCTTGGGAGTAAGTTTGTGGCTAGTGCCAAGAGCCAAGCAAACCTCATGGGGTAGTGGCAGCAAGTTCCTAGTCGGGGCTGAGCGAGGGAGAAGATTGGGGGAGTTTTAGTCCCAACCATTTCCAAGCCATGATTGGAAAAGCAAGAAGCCCTGGATTTCAGGCCTCTCAGCTGGGGCTGGGGCAGCCTGTACATAGTAGAAGACATCCTTGGGGAAGACTGCAGCTACTTCAGCTGACTGCTAGTTCAGCAGATCAGCGGATCAAATCTCACCGGCTCAAGGCTGACTCAGCCTTCGATCCTTCCGAGGTGGGTAAAATGAGGACCCAGATTGTTAGGGGGTAATATACTATTTAGTCTACTATCTTTGGTGTAAGCCGCCAGAGTCCTCGGAGAGTGGGCGGCATAGAAATATGACTAATAAAATAAATAAATAAAGACCCGACTAAAAGGCTGGAACAGCTGGATGAGCAGGAAGAATTCCTGGGGTGATGGGACGAGACAATGCAGCACGCATACAGGGTGAGGCTTGGGGCTTCCTAATGGTGATGCCAACGGAGTCACTATTTTATGGCTCCAAATGCTTTTTAAGTATCTGATCATCCCATACATAACAGATTTTAGTTCTGGGGAATTTTGGAGTTGGGAGGCCACACATCTTAAAGTTGAGGTTGAGAAAACCCTCTTCGACATGAGTAACAGCACCATATCCAACTTGACAGAGCCTAGATGACTAACGAACAAGTCTTCCAAGAGATGTTGTACCTTAACCCCTTCGTTGTAGCTGTCCACGGGGCTGTTGAGGCTGGCAAGGCTGCCCAAGTGGCTGGGAGCTCCGGGGCGTGGTGGCTTTTTGGGTGGGGCAGCATGATCTAGGAAGAAAAGAGGTTGGGTCTGATAAGGCCGAGACTGCAGGAGATGACCAGGTAGAACCCCAGGGAGGAGGGGGTCAAACATGTCATCAGTCTTGAGTCCCTTCGTGCCCACAAGAGATCTAAGTCCGGCCCACCTTGAATTCCTTTGACTCTTATCTACCGCCAATTCGCTTTGACCGTTAGTAGCTCAGATTCTTGTAGAGAACTTTTGTATGCAATAAACATATATACTCCTTTGAACTGCCTGGATTTCCTGATTTCCTGTGCCTGGCAGAGACTTTGCGCATCAGATTCACTGAACCCCCAAGCAAGGGTGGTAGAAGAGAGTCAACCTTCATTGATGCCCACTTCCACATGGAATCATCAAGGCCCATGGAATCATCAAGGAAGGAAGGACTCTCTCATACTGCGACCAAGCATAGGTATCTTGCCCCTGAGCATCTCTTTCAGATTTCTTAACATCTCCAAAGTTAAAGCCATGTAGAGACTTAATATTTTATTAAAATGCCTCTTTGAAGAGTTGTGGTTAGTGAAATGGACAGCAAGGAAAAGGGGGAGAGGGAGGAAGAGGAGTGGAGTGGAGTGGAGTGGAGAGGGAGGGAGGGAGGATCCTCTAATCATCATTGACTGGAGGTGGAGGACTCGAAAACTCGTCTGTTACTCCTGACCGTCATTAAATGAACTTGCGCCATTTAACTGTTCCGCTTCTTAAAATGGTGTCTACCTCTTCACCACAACTTCAAACTCATTTTCCCAAAAAGGAAAAGAAAGGGAGGAAGGGGAGACTAAAAATTTACATTTTGACTTACATACCTGGTTTGCCCACAGGCTGGTAAATGTGCTGGTTAGAAGCCTGAAAAAAATTAAAATGAATCGAATTAACCATGCAAAAAGTTTATAAACAATCCAACCCCTTTCCAGCTAATCCCACACAACAAATATCCAGCTTTTTTGACATCCTTGCCTCCTCCCATTGCTCTTCAGTTTCAGAGAAAAGCACGTTTTTATACATAATTTATACATTTCTCTCTTTTTTTTTTCATAAGAGACAACCAGTTCTTTCATATCATAACCTATCTATGTTGTCCTGATATACCCTGTCTATCATTACTCAAACAAAATGGCATATTTATAACAACCTCCGTCCAAAAATACCAAAGACTTTTAAGATGAATCATAGGTAATAGTTGGGAAAGCTCTTATCCCATATTGTTTAACAGATTTTTCATAGTAATTACAGCTCAGTTGTACAACAAAACAGAAGTCAACAAACAAACCCAGGATTATTTATTTGCAATGCTTTGTAGCAGAACTGAAATCTTATCGTATGTTTAAAACATGTCTTTGGCGATTCTCAATCGTCAGTTCTGAAGAAACTTCTTGGGTGAGAAGCGAAACATTTTCAAAGAAAAACCTAAGGAAGTCCAGTTGCCTTTTGGGGGAAAAAACACCTTTGGGATTTTTAAAATATGTTGCCAAACCAAATAAAAATTTGTTCTAGCATTGATTAACAAGGAGAATGACACTTATGAGTTACTGATGATGGCTTAATTCTTGGGAAAGCATGTTTGTGTTTCGCCTTTATAAAAAGCGTATTAGCCAAGTGAAATGTTTGCCTTTGCTAACGGCTAATTGCTGTTGGGAGAAGCAAGGCCAAACAAACCCAGCATTAGGCATGTTTATTGCAAAAATAAAGCAACCTGTGATGCAGAAAACGAGCTCCTTAAATCTAGAGCCTTGAGTCCATCAGAGGAAAGTACTAGAGGATTGGATATTCACATTTTTAGAAACCGGGTCTCAAAATTTAAACAAATGAATAAATGGCTGGCTTGATCCCACTGTTTTGGGTTAAATTTTAATTGATTTTAAATTGGGTTTGTTTTAAATCGCGGCCAAAAATATTTAATCATTTTAAACTGTTTTTAAATTTTGTATGTTCTGTTTTTATTTTGGCTGTTCACTGCCCTGAGTCCTATTGGAGAAGGGCGGTATATAAATTGAAACAAATAAATAAATAAAATAAATAAATAAATAAATAAAATATTTCAAATAAAGGCCAAGTTAGAAACTGCCTGCACAAATTGCTTCTGTGGGTTAATGAATAATAATTCATTGTGCTGATTTGTTCAACATAGCTGTTTAGCTGATCTATTAGCACTCTTATAATTAATTCTCAAGAGTATATGTGGGCTTTTAAAAAAAAAAACCACAACCAATGGGACAGAGGAGCTATCCACAGAAGGGATAAAATAATTCAAAGTTTGAAAGTGACAATCTAGATAGAATGTTTTGAGGACCTATTTCCCTATTGAATCACTGCAAACTTCAAGTCACACATCCTAAGTCAGCTCTCTCAGCATTTTGAACCAAGAAAGAGGGGGGGGGGTAAAAATAAATTTGCAAGTGCACTTCCCATAAAGGTTCCCAGGAATGCTTTCCCAAGAATTGAACAGGCCACAAGTGGCATCAGAGCCAGTGTGATGGTTGTGACAGTGGTAGAACTGCAGGCCTCCTCATCTAGGACACTTCAAACTTTCAAAGAAAAGGTGGGACAGGATGCCAACGGATAACAGCAACAACATGTGCAAATGCTACTGCCAAAAATTCAGAAAATAATATCACGCAGGAGGTGTGAATCAGGCAAAACCTTTTCTTGTACTGCTGCTGTGCTTTATTCACGAGATTTTACTAGAGTTCCTGGCAATGTTATATATTCTGCTTCCAACTCTCTTGGGTTTTTCCCTCTGCTTCCTTCTTCCTCCCCGCCCCTCTCTCATACATACACACATTTAGAAGGAGAAAATTCACTATTTTTTTTAAAAACCAGTAATTCTTGGGATTGGCCAACTGAAAGCATCTCATTTTGCTTCCAGTTTTTGAACACGCTTTAGCCTTGAATGAAGCCCCCTCGACATTCTGGCACTTTTGCGTGGGTTTGTGCCCCGTGTTTTACAACTAAATACCCTTTTGTTCTGGAGAGCTCTGTCCTCTACATGTGGTGTAGCCCATCCACTTAAGCAGTGTCACGAGGGACGGTCCCCTTGGTTCTTCACAATGGATAGTTCCTTGCCAGCATTCCTATCTGAAGCACACACCTGGCCAGGTTCCACCAGAGAAACCCCACCCCTCTGGCAATACACTACATGTATGAAACTTAGGACAGGGGTCTCCAACCTTGGCAACTTTAAGCCCAGAGGACTTCAACTCCCAGAATTCTCCAGCCAGCAAAACCAAGCTTAAAGTTGCCAAGGTTGGAGACCCCTGCACTAGGACACCCAGTAAACATTAAGATCCTGCTCAGTGGTGGGTTGCCCCCGGTTCGGTCCGGTTCTTGCAAACCGGTAGTAAAACCGGAGGGAAGCTCCGCCCACCCATCCGGATGTCGTCATAGACGAACTGCGCATGCACAGAAGCTCGGGGCGCGCACGATCCCGTTGCAAACTGGTAGTAAAGGTAAGTAGAACCCACTCCTGGATCCTGCTACCTAGGACTGTTTCTTTTCGAGAGCCTTCCTAGGTATAGAAGATAAATAAATAAATAAATAAATAAATAAATAAATAAATAAATAAATAAATAAATAAGCCAGAGATCTGCTTAGCATTATCTACAGGCAGTCCTCGACTTACAACAGTTCATTTAGTGACCATTCAAAGTTAAAACGGCACTGACCAAAGTGACTTATGACCGTTTTTCACACTTATGACCGTTGCAGCCTCCCCAGGGTCACATGAACAAAATTCAGATGCTTGGCAGCCGACTCGTGTTTATGATGGCTGCCATGTCCCAGGGATCATGTGATCCCCTTTTGGGACCTTCTGACAAGAGGGAAGCCAGGTTCCCTTAACAACCGTGTGACTAACTACTAACTTTAACAACTGCTATGAATCACTTAACAACTATGGCACAAAAGGTTATAAAATGGGGCAAAATTCATTTCACTAATGTTTCACTTAGCAACAAAAAAATTTGAGCTCAACTGTGGTCGTTAAGTCTGTACTAACAAAACAAATGTTCATTATCATCACAGACCAGCATAATTATCTACTAACAAACCATGGCTTGTCTGCTAAAACAAGCTACTTGCATAGAGCCAAAGCCAGAAGATTTTCTTCACTTTCCTTCCAATGCCTGAAAATTGAGCAAGCCACAAAATGTGTGCCTCGGATCCCCAACATCGGAAAGGGATTCTATTTGGCCTTTCTGAACAGCCCACTGGGGAATATATCAGCAACACGCGATCTTCCTAATCCATCGATGAGACCCAAAAGCAATTTTATTTGATTAAAAATAACAGCAAGGAAAGAACGCATCAGTTCCAGAGACAGCATGAAAACAAGTTACTCCCAGTGAGTTGTGGGGAACAGCCGAGTATCCGGAAGCGTTTCGGGGAAATATAATCCTATTTCTGAAGGGAATTGGAATCCATCTCCTGAAAACAGATGGGAAGGGGAAACTCATCCCCCATGGAGAAAAATCAAAAGCAGCAAAGACTACTCTACGTACAGAAATGGAAGGTCACCTCGATCCCCACAATGGATGAATGGCTATAAAAACTGATGGAGTTAGCAGAGATGGCCAAATTGACTGCTTTGATTAAGGAAACAAAAAAGACAAATACTTTCATTTCTACTTGGAAACCGCTTCTGGCCTTAGTGCTTGAGGTGGGGGAAAAAAATAAAACTTTGATTTTGGGTTTTACCGATTAGATAAAATTTGTTGTTATAGAAACGGCTGGTTTCTATCATTATGAAAAAGTAAAAAGTTGAGGGTACATCTTAACGCAGTGTTTCTCAACCTTGGAAGCTTGAAGGTGGGTGGACTTCAACTCCCAGAATCCCCCAGCCAGCCCACCCACCTTCAAGCTACCAAGGTTGAGAAACACTGTCTTAACGCCTTATTTTTACTGCACCAATGGAGTTGGAAGTCAGTGCCTTTTTCTCTCTCTCCCTCTCTCTCTTTTTTCCTTTGCTTTCCCCCACTATCCACTTCCCCCTTTTTTCTTCTCTAATTTCCCTAATATATTTGCTTTTGTATTCTTTTTGCATGCCATATTATAAATTAATAAAACGAGAAAAGTGAAAAAAAAAAATCAAAAGCAGCATTTTGTTTACTGGATGGGAGGGTGTGCTTACCGGACCCTGGAGACTTCCGTCCTCTCGATCAATGCTCCCTCTGGACAGCCTCACGTCGGGTTTCTAAAGGAAGAGAAAAGAAACGTGGTTTTGGATCAGGGGTTTCAAGAGCATGGCCGGTCAGAGAGCTGAGGAATTAGAATTGTTAGCAGAAGCAAAGGAAACGCTGCTTAGAGGGAGGAAGGGTGGGTGGGGAGTAGGCTTTGAGTAAGAGAGATGTTATTACATTCCTCTTCTTTATATCCCAATGGTTTTTTTTTCCCCCGCCACGACTGGTTTTTGCAAAACTCTGCCACCAAACCTTCTCAAGACTTCTACCCCAGCAAAAAAAAACCCCAAAAACCATTCTATCCACCCACTGTTTGCTTGCACGTAATAAAGACTTTGAGATAAATATTGAGAGTACCATTTCCCCAAGACAACATTGGAAAACCTGCATTTTTAATTCTCTCGGGAGAAGGAAGAGCAGCAGCAGCAGGAGGAGCAGCTCCGCACGGCTGCCGCTTCTTCCTAGCAGCAAAAGTTTCAACCACAGGATGAGAAACGCTGCGCATTAATTCCTGTTTCCTGCTTGAGGAAGGCTTAAATGTACTTGGCTCCCTCGCCAAGCTTCCCGAACGAACGGGGCCAATTGCTCAGGCTCTCTAAAAGCACAGAGACCGAGAACATTAGGAGGAAGACTGTCTGCACCCAACATTGCCCTGGTTTAGGAGGAGGAGGAGGAAGGAAGGAAGGAAGTCTCGTTGTTATTAACTCTTTGGAGAAGCCAGAGAGGGACAGTCTTCTTGGAACTTCAACATTAGAAAAGAAGGACTCTGTTCATGAGTTCACCCTGACGTCTTAGGGATCATCCCCATCTTCTGATACTGAATAGAGTAATATGCAAAACTAAACAAAAAACTTTCCAAACCAAGAAAAATAAGAGTTGTGATAGTTATTTGTCTGTCTGTCTGTCTATCTATCTCTAGCAATCAATTCATCCATCCATCAATCCATCTTACACAAATCTATCTATACAAATCTATCAATCTAAATCTCTACACAAATCTACCTATACAAATCTATCTATCTCAATTATCTGTCTACATAAATTTACCCATCTATACCAGGGGTGGGTTCTACTTACCTTTTCTACTGGTTCACAGTGGGAGCACACGCACATGTGCAGAAACTTCTGCGCATGCACAGATGACCCATGATGACATCGTGGCAGGTAGGCAGAGCCTCCCACTGGCTTTACTACCAGTTCTATAAAACCGGACAGAACCGGGAGCCACCCACCACTGATCTGTACAAATTATCAATCTATCAATGTAAATCTATTTATCAATCTATCTAGACAAATCTATCAAACTATATCTATCTATCTATCTATCCAAATCTACCTACCTACCTAATCTGCAAATTGTTAAAATATCTGGGTCATCGTTTTTAAAATCACCTTACCATCCTAAGAATATCTGTATCACACCCAACTACCTGTGTTACCAATTACCATTCTCTCTAGATAGTGATACCAGCTACCACCACTTGCATTTCCTTTCCCTGTTGGCTATTCTGTTTGCAGACTTGACAGTCAAATGGTCAGAGGTGGATGGGTATGTATTTTGAGGCAACGCTTTATAAAACCACTGAAACAAAGCCATAGTCCATCAAAACGTATGTTGTAATAAGAATAGGCTTCATATTGTTAGAAGTTTTTGTTGAAGATTGGCCTAATTTAAGTGCAAATTAAAAGTATCAAGAAGAACCGGTTGAACACGTGTACATTATTTCTTGTACTAAATTGTATTTTTTTTTCTGGATTTGGAACTACAAGGACCCAACCTAATTCCTGATTCAACCACAGAGCTCCATTTGGTGTTTAGTCAAAAACTTTGCTTACCGTTCAATCTACTGCCTCAGCTGCTTCTGCAGGAAAAAAACAGGAACTATCCCCTGCTCAGCACCCATATCAGAGGTGGGTTTCAGCAGGTTCTGACCAATTCTGGAGAACCAGTAGCGGAAATTTTGAGTAGTTCGGAGAACCGGTAGTAAAAATTCTGATTGGCCCCGCCCCCATCTATTCTCTGCCTCCCAAGTCCCAGCTGATCGGGAGAAAATGGGGATTTTGCCACGCCCACCAAGCCAAGCCCACAGAACCGGTTGTAAAAAAATTTGAAACCCCCCACTGACCCATACAGAGAATTTACTCTATCTCTTAAAGTCTGTAGATATTCTCAATCATCCAGGTCATGGTTCTCCCAAAGGTGCTTTTTTCTTGGATGACTGAGAATCTCTACAGACTTTTAGCTATGCGATTTGGGATGAACTCCCTTGGAATGGTGTTGGAGTAGGAATGGATTTCCAGAGGAAAAATTGCAGACTACAGGAACCATTTGCACCACTCAGGTGACCTTGAGGACAGAGATAAACCTCCAAGGGCTTCAACGACCCTCTAAAACACGGTGTCAAACTCACAGCATCACCACATGATGCATCCGGCCAGCGGGCTGGGAGTTTGACAGCCCTGCTCTAAAAGGATGCAGATTACCAGCTCTCTGCAAGGAATATAAATCCTTCCATTCCCCACCATCCTGTCAAAGCTGAAGAAGTTTCTTGGATGAGAAGCAAAATGCCTTCAAAAGAAAAACAAGGAAGTCCAGTTGCTTCCTGAAAAAGCACCTCTGGGATATTCTATCTCTTGTTAGCTGTTCATAAATGACTGATTTGCCAGACATTCAAATGGCTCCCCAGTCCTTTGCAACAGGACTCTCCAAATTGACAATTTTACGACATGCTGGCTGAGGGATTCTGAGAGTCGAAGTCCACAAGTCGTAAAGTTGGAGATCCTTGCTTTACAAGGAAGTTTGAAAATGTGTCAGTCTATTTATGCGCAAACCTCCTCCTGCAGGAGTGGGACCAGCCACAGTTGGTGGGGTTGCCAGATGGCACTCAATGTATACAGTCCGTGGCTCAACGATATTTATTAGGTTTATTTCCTGTCTTTTCTCCAGGAGCTGAAGGTGGCTTCCGTGGGATTTCCCTTCATATTGTTGGGATCATCTCCAACATCTACTCAGTAGGTTGAGATCGATGGGCCCAAAGTCGCCCAATCTCAGCTTACATGGCTGAGAATGGATTTAGACACAGGTTTAAATCTTCCCAAACTTTTCAACTTCAAGAAATCGTGATGGAAGAGCTAATGCGGTTTTTGAATGGATGCACCATTAAAACAGAATAATTAATGTGTAACAGTGAGAGGTATCACTGGAAAATAAATATTAATGTCAGACTACGATGCTATCTCAAAATTAAATGAATTTCCAAACTGCCAATCTTTAAGGAAATCTTTCTTTAATTGAGCACAGCCACCGGATCATGACTCCGCGTGGACAAGACTGATCTTTTGCCCCCCAATCCCTCCCTTTCCGATCCCCAAATCCCTGCTTTACCACCACAAAGGGGTGGAAGATAAATATTAAATTTACCAAGATATTTTACACTGAACTATTACCCCCCCTGATGATTAACAAAACGGATCATTCATATTCTAGAAACTTTTGGAAATGTAATATAACAACAACAAAAGTGTTTATGCCATATAATTCTCAATGACCCAAGTAGATCGCAAAAGTCTTGTTTTTTTTAGTATCTGGGGCAGTTGTGAAATGTAAAATATGTTATTACCGGTTCTGTGGGCGTGGCTTGGGGGGTTAATGTGACTGGGTGGGCGTGGCCAACTTTTTTTTTTTTTTACTTTTAAAAGCATTTTTTCTACAACTTCTTCGGCCGAAGAGATTGTAAAAAAAATGCTTTTAAAAGCCTCTGATGATCAAGCAACTCACCTGGGATCGTCAGAGGCTTTTAAAAGCATTTTTTTTTCCTACAACCTCTTCGGCTGAAGAAGTTGTAGAAAAAATGCTTTTAAAAGCCTCTGACAATCCCAGCTGAGCCGCGCGATCATCAGAGGCTGGGGTTTTTTTTACTTTTAAAAGCATTTTTTTCAGCCGAAGAGGTTGTAGAAAAAATGCTTTTAAAAGTTTTTTAAAAAAGCCCCTCATGATCGCTCAGCTCAGTTGGGCATGGGGGAGGGCAGGGATTTTTGCTACCGGTTCTCCGAACCACCCACCACCATCGCTACCGGATCAGTTGTAAAGCTCAACCATTCTGGAAGGCAGTCTATTTTAAAATGAAATCAATTTTAAGGCTGAATTCGCTTTCTTAGCAGATGTCTTTCAGTTAAGTTAAACAGCACCAAAACCATATATCACTACAAAGTATACCAAATTAGCTTTGTTTATGGTGACCGTTGCCAGGATAAGTTTAAGTCTTTTACTGGAAATCACAAATAATTCCCTCTTTAATAGAATGCCAAAATAAATTGTAGGATTATGCGTCATTGTCAAAAAATAAAATTTGAAAAAGAAAAACCCTGAAACAGAATTTAATTCAACTTGGGAACCATCCATGGACTGTAATTCTACATATAGACTTGTAATACATATAAAGTTTGGATTTTTTCTTTTTAACAGGTTAAGCTTTTTGCTTGATTTGTTAAATACGGATGTAATTTTTAGGTGACACAGAAACCTTGATTAGCTCTCATTCTGATTTACAATTCATATTGTACTAATTTACTCCCTGATACTAACCTGATTGTTACAACGGTTCTGAAGTCTTAAATTATTCACGATACTTTAAAATGTGGTTCCAATCTTAATACTACTTTGGCATTTCAATTTTTTACAGCTTCCACTTCTTCTTTATTTGCTTTTCTTCCTGGTTCTGCTTTTAAGCATTTACTGCAAAAAAATTTTTAATGTTTCCATATCGCCTAGTTAGCAAAGCAATCCTTCATATGTTCCCCACCCCTTTCCTTACCTCCCTACAACTATAGGATTGCATCCAGTTCATCACATGAATGCAGATAATATATATTTAAAAAAAACCTCCGTGATAATAAAATTGATTTGTTAAGTCATCACAAAACACTTCATTCTGTTTCTGTCAAGACCAGAAGACGGAGACATCCAGCCAACATTCAAGTGGCTGAACAGAATGAGATCCAGAAACCACGATATTAAAGACCGGAAATAGCGTTTTGATCTGAGAAGGCCAAAGAATTACTCCACTTCTTCTTTTTCATCTTCCATATATCCAATGTGGAAGGGATAACTCAGAATTCAGAAAGATGTTATTACAAAATGCAGATATCTGAAGTGAGGGATCATGAATTGATGGGGTACCACGAGTCTGAGCCAAAGACGACCACTCGCATCATTCAGCAGAAGAGATAGAACAGACAATTGGCTGTACAGATATCTGCTGAACCTCATCCATAAATTTACCGTATTTTTCAGACTATAAAATGCACTGGAGTATAAGACGCACCAAGATTTCGAAGAGGAAAACATGAAAAAAATAGTTTTGGGCCTCCGTGTGTCTGGTTTTTGCCCTCCCCAGCCCCCAGGAGCACTCTGCAGGCTTCCCAAACCCTCTGCATGTCCCATTTTTGCGAAAAACAGGCTCATTTTGGCAAAAATGGGTTGCACGAGGCGGGGTTTCGGGAGGCCAAAATGCCGTATTCGGTGTATAAGACACACCGACATTTCCTCCCACTTTTAGGGGGGGAAGTGCATCTTATACTCCAAAAAGTATGGGTAAGTGGCAGAATCCGCCAATCTATTCACAAAAGAGCTATTGTGTGATGGCAACTTGTTGAAGATTGGACCACATGGGCAGACACCTACAAGATCAGGGGTGTCAAAGTCGCGTCATGACGGTGTCACGTGACGGTGTCATGTCCCCTTTGCTAAACTGGGTGTGGGCGGTGCCATGATGCATCCGGCTCACGGGCTGCGAGTTTGACAGCCCTGTATCAGATGGTCCTCTCCTAAACAAATCAGACATTTCGCTTCTCGTTCAAAAGAAAAAAAACCAGAAAATCCAGTTGCCTCCTGAAAAAGCAGTTTGGGGACAACCATGACCTGTATGACTGAGAATCTCTACAGAAATTAGACGAAGGGGATGACCATTTGCAGATGTAGGTGTCAGGGTTCCAAGTAACAGCCCTAACGAAAGAAAACTCCGAGGCTTGAGTTTCCTCAAAGTTCCATTTTATATTACAGATGTCATATTGGCACATCTGGGAAAACCCGAATCTGAAAGCTTCCAGGTTTTCCCCACCCAAAAGAAAGTCCAAGTCCCTGCCCAGCACCCACATGTCCATCACATGGTCCAATCAAAGCACCGTCCCAACTGGAGATGCCTCCCAGTCACACCCCTCCAGGTGCAGGGCAAGATGTCCTTGACTCCCTGAGAAAGGAATGTTATTATCACTACATATCCCCCATGCGCTACACAATCCCTCCTCCCTATTTTCAGCGGTAGTAAATGTGGCAGGTCTGAAAGCCCAATACAAAAGATGACTTCCAAGCCTGACAGGAGGTCTATTCCCACTTTTGGGTAGGGTCAAGACTTCAAGGTTACACTGTGTTTAGCTTCCCAATGAAATGAACTAATTTCTCTGCTTGGCAGCCCTAGCACTGCCATCGATCTGTTAGCTTTTTTAAAAATAATCTTTTTGCGTAGGCTTCCTCGTCTACCAGCTCCCCTTGTTATTTGTGTTTTGTTTCTACGCACTTATAAATTTGAAGCTTTTAGCACAAGGAACAGCATGCACGTATATTTTTAATGAAATAACAGAAAATCTTAAGGCTCCATGAGCAGCAAAGTTGCAAAGTACATAAGAAAAAAAAAGAATGCAAAGGTTCCCAGCAAAGGAAGAATTGGGAAATGTGTATGTGTGTGAGGAACCATTCTCTCTGGGAATATGTGCATTAATGTGTTATCATCCCATCATAAAGCATAAGTATGGCATCTACAATCACTGATATGCAACACTAATTATAAAGACAAACACACATATGTACATATACAGTATATGCATACATTAAAAAAAGGAGTCCCTGTGGATTTTACTACTCTAGTCATGGCCGACTCTAGGGGATGGTGCCCATTTCCATTTCAAGGCCATTGAGCCAAAGCTGTCCAAAGACATTTCTGTGGTCATGCGACCAGCATAGAGCGCTGTTACTTTTGCACCGAAGTGATACCTATTTATCTACTCGCATTTGCATGCTTTCAAATTGCTAGGTTGGCAGGAGCTGAGGCAAATACGGGAGCTCACCCCATCGCACGGCACTCGGGTCTCGAACTTAAGCTGCCGGCTTTCTAGCCAACAAGCCCAGCGTCTTAACCACTGAGCCATTGTGCCATTATATGTGTGTTTGTGTGTGTTTTCCAAGCAGGACGCTGAACATGGACAGAACCACTAGAAGCTAGTGTCCCCCCACTAAAATGAACAACCACACCATTTCCTCTAAAACTCTGGAGTTGTGTCATCATTTTTTGCTTTATATGACATTATGGAACCAGTGCACAACTTGTAGACATAATATATCTATTGAACAGGCTCCAGGTGCAACCCAGATAAATCCAGTTGCATAAGAACGCTCTGTTACACAAAGGCAACTGCACAGCAGCACAACCTCTAACAGCAGTGACTTCCGTGCAAATGCCATAAAACTGAACTATTCACAAGCCTTCGTTTAGCTGAAGTCTCTGGGGACGTCCAAGATATAATTAGCAGTAATCCACCCTTTTCCACAAAGAAAAACTGGATAGTTCTACTGCATTCCATGTCGCTTTTCCTTCACACAGTGGGAAAAAATGCACAACGGAGGGAAAACCAAGCCCTGATTCTTTTTTTTTTTTTATTCAAAAGGGGAAAAAAATCATAAAACCCAACTTTAGCATAAAAAAAATTCCATCCATGTTGTTGTTGTTGTTGATTGCTTCCTTAGTAAATCTGGGATGGGCACTGAAGCACATGTGGGTGGGAAATGTTTGAAAATAAAACTCTGCAAAGAAATGGTGATAAGACGACAGACAATTCATTTACGCCAGTGTTTCTCAACCTTGGAAGCTTGAAGATGGGTGGACTTCAACTCCCAGAATCCCCCAGCCAGCGCTGCTGGCTGGGGGATTTTGGGAATTGAAGTCCACCCATTTTCAAGCTTCCAAGGTTGAGAAACACTGATTTATGCTATCTTTAATACAAAGCTATGTTTCTCAACCTGGACAACTCTTAAGGTGCCTGAACTTCAATTCCCTGGGAGTTGAAATCCGCATACAGGTGGTACTCCATTTACAAAAGTTTGTTTAGTGACCATTCAAAGTTACAACGGCCCTGAAAAAAGTGACTTACGACCGTTTTTCACAGTTACGAACCTCTGTAGCGCCCCCATGATCATGTGATCCAAATTCAGACACTTGGCAACTGGTTCATATCTACGACCGTTGGTGCATTCCCGGGGTCACGTGATCCGCTTTTGCAACCCTCTGACAAGCCAAGTCAAGCTACTACTTCACTACTAGCTACTAGCTGTGTACTAGCTGCACAGGCCGTGTAAGGGCCCAACAATGGGGAAGCCAGATTCACTGAAGCACCGGCTTACTAACTTATCAACTGCAAAGATTCACTTAATCACCGAGGCAAGAAAGGTCGTAAAATGGGGGCAAAACTCACTTATCAACTGTCTCACTTAACAACAAAACATTTGGGCTCAATTGTCATAAATTGAGGACTATCTGTGCTTAAAGTTCCTGTAGTTGAAAAACACTAAGATACAGAATCAAAGGAAGCTCTTCGGACCCTGATATAACTATGATCTTTGCAATGGTGATCAGTATTAATGTTTTGCTGATTAGAAAGATTTGATGTTCTAGGAATGGCTAGTTACTGTATATTTTTATTTATTATTTATCTTAAATTTGTATACCGCCCTACTCCCGAAGGACTCAGGGCGGTGAACAACCATGGAATAAAACATATAAATACAAAATTTAAAATAGATATATTAATGTGTAAAAGCAAAAAGTGGAGATTGGAGTATGTTTATCTTGTACTGTACTAAGAAGAGTTGAAAGTCTTTTCTTTCTTTTTTTTCTCTTCCCCCTTGTATCTTACACCCGCTTTTCCTGTTCCCTTTCCTTCCCTTCATTTCCTCTCTTTTTCTTCTCTTCTTTGTATTTTATATAGTCAAAATTTAAAAAAAAATATTTTGCAAATAAGATACACTCCAATGAAGATTGATCTGTGCCAGGTTTAAAAAAGCAGGCAACCCATTGGAGAAAATGCACTCTGCCCCAAATCGTCTCTCACTTCCTTTTGAGGCCTGAACCGAACTCAGTATTTTTATTGATGTGCTGACTTAAGTCAATGCCTCCCCCTCCTCTCCATAAGGAGAGAATGGAAATTAAGGTTTAAGGAAATACGCTAAGCATCTTTTAGGCTTTGAAAATGTTCCTTTCTGGTTTTGGCTGCTGCTGGGAAACATGTCTTGCTTCTACAGTTTAAGAGGGAAGTTCAACCCCAGCATTGGCAGGACAGCAACCCGATGAGCAGCACGAGCCCCAAATACTACTGTAACGCTCTCTACATGGGGCTCCCCTTGAGGAGCACCCGGAGGCTCCAACTGGCGCAGAGTGCAGCCGCGCGGGTGGTTATGGGAGCAACATGGCGCTCCCATGTAACACCTCTCCTGCGTGAGCTGCATTGGCTCCCGGTGGTCTTCCGGGTGCGCTTCAAGGTTTTGGTTACCACCTTTAGAACGCTCCATGGCTTAGGACCTGGTTATTTACGGGACCGCCTATTACCACAAGCAGCCTCCCACCAGCCGGTACACTCTCATAGAGAGGGGCTCCTCCGAATGTCGTCAGCTAAACAATGTCGACTGGCGGTCCCCACACCCAGGGGGAGAGCCTTCTCTGTGGGGGCACCCACTATCTGGAACGAGCTCCCCCCGGATATACGGAGGATCCCGGATCTGCGCACTTTCCGCTGTGCTCTTAAGACTCTCCTATTCCAGCAAGCCGGCCTGGCCTAATTTTCTCTCCCGTTTTAAAAACATTTTAAATCGAAATTTTAATCTGTTTTAAATTATTGGGATTTTTAATTGTCTCGGGCTAAATTATTTAATCTGGTTTTAACTATGTTCTTAACTTTTGTATCTATGTATTTTATTTTGTGCGTGTTCACCGCCCTGAGTCCTTCGGGAGTAGGGCGGTATATAAATCTAATAAAACAAAACAAACAAACAAAACAAATGACTCTGCTTGAAGCGCCACTGATAAATTTCTTCCAAACAGCATAGCCCAGTGTGCTGAGAGCATTGACTGCACAATAGCAACAGCACTTAAGACTTATATACTTATATTCACAGTGCTTTACAGCCCCTCTCTAAGCAGTTTACAGAGTCAGCCTCTTGCCCCCAACAATCCTCATTTTACTGACCTCGGAAGGATGGAAAACTGAGTCAACCTTGTGCCGGCCAGGATGAAACTGCTGGCAGCCGGCAGCCGGCGGAAGTAGCCTACAGTACTGCATTCTAACCACTGCGCCACCACGGCTCCTATGCCGGCATGAACGTGTACAGTTGTCAGAAAATATGCATATCCTATTAAGTCCACATACAGGGACCCCAGGAGCTTCCATGAAACACTCTGGCTGACACCGTGCCTCTGTAAAAACAGATAGTCCTCAACTTACGACAGGTTGCTTAGCAACTAAGGTTCTGATAGGCTCGTGGGATTCGAAGCGTTGAAAGTCGTCGTCCCATGTGTCCCCCCCCACAACATCCCATGATTACCCCTCCAGCGCCTGGCAACCAGGACACATTTACAGTCGTTCGCAATGTCCTGCGACCGTGTTTTAGCATAAAAACCAGGAGTTACTTCCACGTTTTCAGCAAAACCAGCACCCTGGCACACCAATGGTTTCCTTAACGGCAGCAATCGTTCCCTTAATGTGACCGTGTTTGTTTAATGACCACCGCAAAGAAGATCCTAAAATCAGGACAATCATGTGAACGAAACCGCTTTACGACCATCACAACTTACGGCCATAAAAGGGAGGACCGAAGACTATTTTCACTCCATTTGATTATGTATTAATCCTGAAAGTAAAAGTGAATGCATCCTGGCCAATCACAAAAGCAGCAAACCGAAGAGATTATATGAGGTTAGGAGAGATTAAGAAAAACGGTATAAAGGCAGTCCTCGATTTACAACAGTTCACTTAGTGACCATTTGAAGTTACAATGAAAAAAAAATGACTTATGACCATTTGTCACACTTATGGTCTTTGCAGCATCCCCATGGTCACATGTGATTTATATTTGGATGCTTGACAACTGACTCATATTTATGATGGTTTCAGTGACCTTCTGATAAGCAAAATCAGTGGGAAAACCAGACTCACTTAACAACTGTGTTACTAATTTAACGACTGCAGAGATTCACTGAACAAATGTGGCAAGAAAACTCGTAAAATGAGCCCAAAATTCAACTGAACAAATTTCTCAATTTAGCAACATAAATGTTGGGCTCAATTGTGGTTGTAAGTTGAGGACTATGTGTAATGGATTTCTTGTCGTGTCTCAGCTGGATCTTCTATATAATATCATGGGGGAACTTTTCAAAAGAAGTGACAGCTGGTGGGCGGGGGGGGGGGGCAGAGAAACCAATGCAGTTCAGCAGGATGGCAACCAATGTATTATTGTGTATAAAAGGGCAACAATATATTGTCACTTCACTTCCCAAAAAGTAAACTGGGGAAAAAAGTGCTTGAAAAACAATTTTATGAAAACCTGTTGGGAAATTACACTGCCTCTGCCTTTATTTGTTTTTAGAGGCAATAATATGTCGAACCTTTGGAATAAAATCTTGTTTCTCCCCCCAAAAATATTTCTAGCCAGTTTTAAAATGGAATTTTACACGAAGTTGTTCAAAGAACAGGCAAATACCATTTTCACTGTTTCTGCACAATTTGTGCCTTGGTGGCACAACAATAGATTGGAACATCTGGAATGAACTTTCTGGATATAAAAAAAAAAAAACCCTGGTGTATGTGTGTGTGTGTGTGTGTATTTGTGTACACGTACATTAAGTACTGAACAAACAATTCCCTTTATTTCCCCTTTAGAGCAAGATGTTTCTTTTTTTTTTAAATAGAGCAGTTATGTCAAAAGCTCACAGACCAGTTAGGAGTTGAGGTGCCTGTTCCATTTTCCTTCAAAAAGGGAAGAGACGGTCAATAGATAGTTCAGAATAATTTCATCCAGAATAGTTGCAGCTGCTTATTTTCCCCCTTGGGGGAAAAACAACATTGTTTTGTCCTTATTTGGTAGCCTTCAAGGAAGTGTGCAAGCACAGACTTCATGAAAACAAAATCTGCATGTCCCGCTGTTTCGTAGACTAGATAGCAATGCTTTACTTGGGAAAAGATTAATTATTCAGAGGCATTAGCTACAGGGAGAAATAAAGAGATCATAGAGAGATAAAGAGCTGAAATTTTACATTATAGCTGACAATTTCAACATTTTTTTAAAAAAAAGAAAATCATACCATTGTAGATGCATTATTCAATCTGTGAAGAGTTTATTGGTTTGGATAGTGCTAATCCCAGCCTGAAACTCAGCCCAACAAAATATAGAGTCATCCAAGCTCTAAGCTTAACCATGTTTTGAGGGAGCCACAATAGCACTTAGACTTATATGCCGCTTCACGGTGTTTTACAGCCATCTCTAAGCAGTTTACAAAGTCAGCATATTGCCCCCAACAATTTGGGTCCTCATTTTACCCACCTCAAAAGGTTGGAAGGCTGAATCAACCTTGAGCCTAGTGAAGTTTGAACTGCCAAATTTGCAGTCAGCCGGCAGTCAGCAGAAGTGGCCTGCAGTACTGCACTCTAACCATTGCGCCATCATGGCTCGCAAAACATCAAAATAAGCCCCTTGACTTAAAGAAGGCATCTTTTTGCTTAATATCTATATATACAGGTACTTCCACCCTTCCGAAGTCGTTAAAATGAGGACCCAGATTGTTGGGGGCAACAGGCTGACTGATGCTGATTGTTGTAACTGCTCAGAGAGTGCTGTAAACAGGGGTGGGTTCTAAATTTATTTACTACCGGTTCTGTGGGCGTGGCTTATTTTGTGGGCATGGCTTGATGATCATGTGACAATTCTTTAGGATTTAGCAGAGGTACTGGTTTACCAGGCTTTTAACTGCTTGCAGAGCTGTACCGATCTACTCATTTTGTTTTTGGAGGCACTGGTCTACCCATTTATTTTTTGCAGGCACTGGTCTACTCATTTGTTTTCTTTTACCACTGATCAGCTGTAGGGCGGCCCTTTGAAGCCCTGCGGCAAGAGTTTAAACAGCTAGTTTCCCTCTAGACAATAGCTGGGACTCAGGAGGCAGCAACAGATTGGGGGTGGGGCCAAATAAAAGGTAAGAATAATGTGGGGGGGGGGGTGGGGGGACCCGAACCGGTTCGGTGACGTCATATCGTCACCGCTACCGGCTCGGCTGAACCGGGCCGAACTGGGAGGAACCCACCACTGGCTGTAAAGCAGAGGTCTCCAACCTTGGCAACTTTAAGACTTGTGGACTTCAACTCCCAGAGTTCCTCAGCCAGCAAAGTTGCCATGGTTGGAGACCCCTGCTGTAAAGCATTGTGGAGCAGTATATGAGTGTGACTGCTGCCCCTCAACTTACGACCATTTTTAACGACAGTTTGAAGTTGTGACAGCACTGACAAAAGTGCCTTGTGACCCATCCTTAAAGTTACAACCGTCTCACCTCCGGTCACATGATCAACGAAGATTGAGGTGGACTTTTAATAGTAACCGCCCCTCTTGGCGGGAGTTGGACGGTTCTAAAATGTGAAAAATAAATACATGGGAAAAAAATAAATATCTGAAGGGAATATTTAAGGGCTGTACTAGTGGGAAAATTAGCCAGCATTTAATGGAAATAGGAACTCTGTTTTCTTATTATTATCCGAGAATATAAGAGGAAAAGAGCTTGTTATAATTGCAACAAGGAAACCAAAAAAAAAAAAAAAATTGTACCAGAAATCTCTCCTCCTTTTCCAACCATCTCTGGTCTTCCTCCATTTCTTGTTGCTGTCGTATCAATCTCTCTTCCATTAGATGTGCTGGTAGGACCTGTCCCATCCCACGCATATCCAAACTGCCAGAATCCTACAAAGCAGGGCGGGTGAACAGAAAAGAGGTAAGCTAAAATGTTAAGCTCCCATCATTTTTATTTTAATGTGATTGTCATCAATACAGATCCTGCCTTTCTTTTTAAAGCGGAAAAAAAAAACGTATTTTTCGGACTATAAGACGCACCTAAATTTAGAAGAGGAAAACAACAAAAAAAAAGTTTTTGGCCTCCCTTTTTTCAGCCCTTTTCCAGCCTTTTCTCAGCCCGTTTTCTGGGCTTTTTCAGCCCGGTTTTTCCGAAAACATGGGCCAAAAAAAGCCTCAAAAACCAGCTGAAAAAAGCCCCCAAAACAGGCCAAAAAAAGCCCAGAAAATGGGCCCAAAAAAGCCTCAAAAACGGGCCCCAAAAAGCCTTGAAAATGGGCGAAAAAAGGCCTGAAAAAAGGCCTGAAAACGGGGCGTGCGGAGGCCAAAAAACTGCTGGCGGGTGGGCGGAGGTTTGGCAATATTCGGTCTATAAGACGCACAGACATTTTCACCCCCCTTTGGGAGACAAAAAAGTGTGTTTTATAGGCCGAAAAATATGGTATACTGTATACTGGTTTAGTGGGCTAAAGGATAAATGACAGAAAGCAATATAGTACTAATGATCGAATATGTTTAGCTTTGGTTATAAGAAAATACAGAATAAGAGTTGGAAGGGACCTTGGAGGTCTTCTAGTCCAACCCCTTTCTCAAGCAGGAGACCCTATAGACCCACAGGTGCACACGTAGCCATATCGGTGGGCATGCGAACTCAGCTCCGGTGCGCATGCGTGTACTGGCAAGCTGATTTTCGGGCTTTCTGGTCTCACTAGAAGTAAGGAAACAAGCTGTTTCCTGCCTCCGGAGGGTCTCGGGGGGTGGGGAGGCGTGTTTTTCTCTCTCCCCAGGCTCCAGAGCCTTTCTAGGAGTCTGGGGAGGGCAAAAACGGCCTTTCACGTGCCAGGAGCAGGGGGAGCGGGGGAGGTCGCGCATGCATGCACAGGGGCAGGGCACATAGAGTTATGGGTGTGGGCACTTGCACGTGTAACACCCCCCCTCCCCGCAGTCCTGCCGCTCCTGACAAACAATTGTAAAAACTGCCCTCTACCATTCCAAACAAGTGGCTGTCCAGTCTCTTCTTAAAAACCTCCAGTGATGAAGGACCCACAACATCTGAAGTCAAACTGTTCCACTGGTTAATCGTCCTCACTGTTTAGGAAGTTCCGCCTTCATTCCAGGCTGCTTCTCTCCTTGATTACTTTCCATCCACTGTTTCTTTTCCTGCCCTCTGGTGCTTTGGAGAATAGGTTGACCCCCTCTTCTCTGGGAC
The DNA here is from genome assembly GCA_022577455.1 of Arizona elegans. Lineage (NCBI taxonomy): Eukaryota > Metazoa > Chordata > Lepidosauria > Squamata > Colubridae > Arizona > Arizona elegans. The sequence goes on from JAKOOJ010000030.1 coordinate 5,508,363, forward strand.
AGTCCTTCAAATATTGGGAAACTACTATCATGAAACCCCCTAAACCTCTTCATTAAACTAGACATACCCAGTTCCAGCAACCGTTCTTTACATGTTTTCGTCTCCAGTCCCCTGATCATCTTTGTTGCTCTTCTCTGCACTCTTTCCAGAATCTCAACATCTTTTTTTATATCGTGGCAACCAAAACTGGACGCAGTGTTCCAAGTGTGCTCTTACCAGTGCAGTATAAAGCGCTACTAGCTTTCAGATTAAAAACAAACATTGTCAGGAAATCAAAACTTCTCTAACCTAATTCAGTACTCACTTCAGTAGTTAATGAATGTAAGGATTTAAAAGCAGGTTGTCAGCGCTTCAAGCTGCATTTACTCTAGTGCTGACATAAGAAGGAGAAGCGGAAAGGGACGTTTGACTTTTCACCTACTTATTTTCCCTGAAGATAATATCCCCTAAGAGATGGGATGGGAGGGGGGAAATTCCTTTGAGCTGGAGCAGTAGATTAAGGGTAGAATGACTTGGAAGATGGCCAATGAGTGCAGGGGAGTGGGGAACGGAAAGGGAGGGTTTTGGGTCTGGAAGTCAGTGTTGGCTTCGATGGAGTCGGAGTTTAGAATGTCGTGCTTAATAAATAGGAGTTTTCCTTCAAAGACTTTGTTTGAAATGCAATTTATAAGATGACCTCGAAACTTGACACAGGTTTGGGTAACAGAAAAGTTTCATCACGCAGAAAATATGCTTCACAAAGTTAAAAACAGAGACTTTTAAGGTAAAGAATGGTTGGAGGTTTCATCTAACATTGGACTTCTTTGTATTAGGAAAACCACAATGACTCAAGTAGCAATTAAGTCAATGCTTAATTGTGTTCCCAAGACTGGCACCCCTTGATATCTTGACAAAAAAATTCCAAAATTGCCAGACAGTATGACTGATTATTGAGAGCTCTAGCACGGATGTATCTCAAGGTCATGAAGTTGTGAAGTTGGCTCCACACCAACACACACATCTACTTTAATGAAGTTTTTGTGGAGGCCCCCAAACAACCCTTCTTCCTCAGCAAAGAAGAATTCCCGTATAGATCATGGATGATCAGCAAATGTTTCAAACACTTTCTGCTGATCATCATTCATATATATATATATATTTAATTTGATTTATATGCCGCCCTTCTCCGGAGACTCAGGGCAGTTTACAATGTGCTAAGCAATAGCCTTCATCCTTTTGTATATTTATACAAAGTCAGCTTATTGCCCCCACAACTGGGTCCTCAATTTACCTACCTTAGAAAGGATGGAAGGCTGAGTCAACCTTAAGCCTGGCGAGATTCGAACCTGCAGTAATTGCAGGCAGCTGGTCTTAATAACAGGGTGCTTTAGACCACTGTACTACCAAGGCTCTGATATATAAAGCAGGGATGTATGTAAATATCCCAGAATGCCTCTTTGCAGTGATATGTGTTTATTATGTGGTATGACAAATTATGGAAAAAAGCGACACTGAATTTAGAGATGAAACAGGTGAAAAACGTATAAGAAGTACCATACTTTTTGGAGTATAAAACACACTTCCACCCCACCCCACCCAAAAGAGGGTGGAAATGTTGGTGCATCTTATACACTGAATACAGCCATTTTCAGTCTCCCAAAACCCCGCCCTGCATGTCCCGTTTTCACAAATTTCCAAAATTATACTCCGGTCACAAAAACGGGAAACGCAGAATGTTTGGGAGGCCTGCAGAATGCTCCTGCGGGCTAGAGAAGGCAAAAATGGGTTGCGGGGGGGGGGTGTTCGGGAGGACAAAAACGGGTCCGTTTTTTGCAAAAATGGTATGCGTAGAGGGTTTGGGAGGCCTGCAGAGTGCTCCTGGGGGCCGGGGAGGGCAAAAACCGGACGCGCGGAGGCCAAAAACTTGTTTTCCTCTTCGAAATCTTGGTGCGTCTTATACTCCGGTGTGTCTTATAGTCTGAAAAATACAGTAAATTTTCTTTTTCTCTCACTTGCTTATGTGAGTGTGTGTATGCGTGCATACAAACCTCCACGTGAGTCTTTATCCTGCAGAAAAAAGGACGCCAGAAAGGCATACAAACTGTATGCTAAGATGGATGTCCATCTTACTCACACTTTGAGAAACATCTGTAATAGTTTTCTTTCAAATATTTTTCTTTATTATATCTCTCGGCTAAAAAATGGCATTCGAGGAAGCAATAAAATACAGATATTTTTCTTTAAACCCTATCTGGTTTTAATTATATTTTAAGACCTGTGAAGGGGATAGCCAACTTAAATGCAGGGTTGTGTTTCTTTCTTTCTACTTTGACACTTGCAGAAAGCACAAGAAAAGAAGTAACCACAGTCATCTGGCTAAACTTTCTATAGAATAGAATAGAATAGAATAGAATAGAATAGAATAGAATAGAATAGAATAGAATAGAATAGAATAGAATAGAATAGAATAGAATAGAATAGAATAGAAATCTTTATTGGCCAAGTGTGACTGGACACACAAGGAATTTGTCTTGGTGCATACGCTCTCAGTGTATATAAAAGGAAAGATACGCTCGTCAAGAATCATCGTCATAGGGAAACAGTCAATATAAATCTTAAGGATACCAGCAAGTATGTTTAAACGCTAATCAGTGCCTGAAAGAAGTTCTACCCTACTGGCAACACAATACAAATGGAGATACTCGTTTTCTTTGATGGCAGCAACAGTGACAGACAAACAGAAAGGATCTTAACCACCATACCTATCTGCTTGAGATAATGTTGTTCGAAGTGGCCCCTGTCAACCCTGAAGCTGACCTGGCAGAAGCCATCTTGGAGCTTCAGGGTTGCCACACTGGAGCTGAGGGATAGGGAGGGGGGACTAGAGATAGCTGGGGTTTTGTAGCCAAAACAAAATACTTTCTCTTGGGAAGCAAGGACATTCTAACCCCTGGTCAGAGGAAGGAGGAGTGATGTCACCAGGCAGTGCCTTGATTGGGCCGTGTGACTGACTGATTGCGGTTTGAGGGAAAACTTTTATTTTTAATTTGGTGAAACCCGCGGGAACCTTCAGAGTCGGTTTTCACCAGATCTGTGCCAATATGATATATCCAGTTAAGCTATTCCTTGAGGAATCTACCTGCCTCCGAGTTTTGCTTGCTATGGGTCTATTACTTGGAACCCTGACAGCCTCACCCCAATTTCTGCAATGCTTTATATAAAGCATAGCCAATTGCATCCAGGAATGGTCCAATAGCTGAAGAAATCATTACGACAAAAGAGTCACATACTAATCCCAAGTCAATAATACATATCCGGAACAGCTGAAGTTTCAAAATACATTAGAAACTATGCAGAAACAATTCAACAGGAAGGATCGTTAAACAAAGCTCTCATCATCGCCCGTTACATGGTGGAATCAAAGCTACTTGTTACCCCATCAGCCATCCATCATCTGCTTTCATAATCCACACAAAGGCCTAACACGCTGGTGATAAATCTCACCTGTCCATGTTTTCAGAGCAAGGATGGGCAACTAGGACCCCTTTTACAACCTGTGGACTTCAACTAGTAGAATTCCTGAGCCAGATGTGAAGTCGACAGGTCCTCGAAGGGCCATAGCTGCCCACCTCTGCCAACTTATATGCTTACATGACTGCTACAGTAAAGCTTCTAGTGAATTCTAGTGTTGTGGCCCGCCATCGGCCAGCAGAGTCAGACAGTGAGGAGGTTGGGGAGGAACATGGGCCAGTCCTGGGGGCTGGGGAAAGCTCGGACAAGGGCTCTGCGTCGGAGGCAGAGAGGGAGATAGACAGCAGTGAGGCAGAGGAACAGCTGGAGCCCGTTCCCATTGTGCACATGTGCAGAGCTGCCAGAAGCTACAAGAACAACTCAGAAAGCAGGGTCAACTTGGGAGTAAAGCCACACCTTGGAAGTGATTGGCCCCTCCCCTAGGAAACAAAAAAGGAGTGAATGGGAAGGGGGCTTTTGCAGGAAACAATTCATTCATTTGGTCATTTCAAGAGTGGAAAAGTTCTGTTCGTGACTCTAAGAGACTCTGTGCCACATTTTGCCTTACTCTGCATTTGGAAACAAGTTACGTGGCAGCTTGCCAAGCGAGATAAGGTGTGTTGATAAATATTCCTTTGAAAAACTGTTTGGATAAGCCTTGCTGACTGTGAATGAAAGTAATTCACAGTCGTGTAAATAAAAGAGGTTTTGTCAGGACCAAAACTCTGCTTCCTGCTTTTTAAGGGAGCCTAAGTCAGAACATCTAGTGAATTCTAGCTTCTGTTCAATCACGCTAATTCCAAATTTGCCATCAACATAATTTCCCCCCTTTTCACTGCCGCCAACATCATTTTAACTTCAAAATATTTTGGGTTCTGCACAATGGAGTGATCCAGTCTTTGAATGTCAATCATAAGTGCTAATAGAAAGGCATTCAGATCATCAAATGTTTGGGAATTGGGCAACCTTACTGGGTTTTGAATCTTTGCACAAGTTGTAAGCCATGCCAATTCTGGCAGAACTGTAAAAATTTCCTCCTGTCTGGATTACAATAATCTACCAAACAGAAATAAAACTAAAACTATATCCTGCCAAACGAGGCCACAAATATCAGTAATGACTTATCCACACTTGCCCCGGAAGTCATGACATCTCAACACTGTCTCAAAATTTTTAAGTGGATGAATAATGAGCCACAGGAATAACAGAATAACAGGGACTTTGTGGGTCATCTAGGCCACCTCCTGCTCAAGCAGGAGACCCTATGCCATTTCTGACCAGTGGCCATCCTGTCACTTCTTGAAAGCCACCAGTGATGAAGCACCCACAATGTCTGAGGGCACGCTGTTCCCTTGGCTGTTAAATTATTCCTAAATAGCTCTTTGATATGGGCTAACTTGACTTCACAGGAAATATCCATGAGCAGACCCATCTAAACTTTATCAGGAAGATTAACCGACAAATCTAGGTGGTCCTTCAATTCCCCCATGATATTTAAGGAATATAATATATGCATCAGCACAGAGACACATCAAAAAGAGGGAGGGGAAAAATGGTCTGTGAAATAACTAGGTGGAAATTACCTCCATGTTGGGTTGCCACATGGATATTTCTTGAGACCGATGGTTCCAGGAATCTGTCTGATCCAAAAGAGAGGCTTGTCCTGGATAAATGCTACCTGCCAGGGTTGGAATTCCATGGGAACCGGGATAGCCTGAAACCTACCAAAAGATACAGACAAATCCTTCAGGACGCCGTGAAGTCTTACATCAGCCTTACATCCCATGCTGTAGGAATTTATAAATAAAGGCAATGGGCGGGAGAGGTATGGAAAAATAATTGGGGGTGGGGAGATAATGGGCATTTTTGCTTGCAATAAAAATGTGACGTATGTATCTAATCATGCATCCAATACTTAGCCTGGTGTTAACCAATCATTAATTTCCTGAGAATAAAAATGACTGGATTTATTTTTAATTTATTTTATTCAGCTTATCTGCTGCTCCAAATTTCAACCAACTCTGAATGGCTTACAATCCCTACCATGCACAGACAAGATTAAAACAGCAAAAAAAAAAGAAAAAAGAGTAGCTTGGCTTCCTGAATCCCAAATGTGTCGGGATGTATCTTCCCTGAAGATGCTGTTCCAGAGAAAGGGGACCAAGCTCAAGGAGACTTATCTTCAATGGCATTCTCAAGAGAAGGAATCCAGAGGCAGCCCATTTTTTTTCTGATTTAATTGGAAGGCAGAAACTCCTGGGAGCAAGAATTCTGTAGATATCTAAGTCCTGAGAAATGAAGGGTTTTAAAGGGGACAATCCACATCTTGAGGCCTGCTAATACCTAACTGGAGTATCCTACACTAGCTAAAGCTTCTAAGAAAAGAATCAGAAGAGCTGGAAGAGACCTTGGAGGTCTTATAGTCCAAGCCTCTGCTCAAGCAGGAAACTCTATGCCATTTCAGACAAGTGACTGTCCAGTCTTTTCTTAAAAACCTCTAGTGATGAAGCTCCTACAACTTCTGAAGGTAAAGCTGTTCCACTGGTTGATTGTTCTCACTGTTAGGAAGTTTCTCCTTCGTTCTAGGTTGCTTCTCTCCTTAATTACTTTCTACCCATTGTTTCTTGTCCTGCCTTCTGATGCTTTGGAAAATAATTTGACCCCTTCTTCTTTGGGGCAACCCCCCTCCCCCAATACTGGAAGACTGCTATCATGTTACCCCTAGTCCTTCTTTTCTCTAAATTAGCCATACCCAATTTCTGCAACCGTTCTTCATATGTTTTAGTCTCCAGGCCTTAAATCACCTTAGTTGCTCTTCTCTTCCCTTTTTCCAAAGTCTCAACATCTTTTTTGGTAAAGTGGTATTCCAAACTGGATGCGGGCCTTACTAAGGATTGTTTACACAACCGAGGATTTTATTAGCATTTTTGGCTGCTGCCACACATTGCTGGCTCATGTTTAATTGACCGTACACTAGGGCTCCAAGGTCCCTCTCACACAGTTACTGTCGTTTTCACAGTGGTTTTCAAGAATATTCCCAGGTGCAGTATATTGCGAAAGTCCAAACGGGAGGTGAGTAAAAAGAGCCTCTTGCTCCCCAAAAGGTCATAATTGAAACAATAGATGAAATTCTGAGAAGATCCTCCTGGCCACAGCAAGATTTGTGAGTCCAAGAGGACCTCCAAAGTATGAGCCAGTTCAGTGTAGATCAGGGGTCTCCAAGCTTGGCAAGTTTAAGACTTGTGGACTTCAACTCCCAGAATTCTTGGCAAGTTTAAGACTTGTGGACCAACTCCCACAAGTCAAGGAATTCTGGGAGTTGAAGTCCACAAGACTTAAAGTTGCCAAGCTGGAGACCCCTGGTGTATTACAGCATTACAGGAGACAGCATATCCCTACAGTCACATGGCTTCTGACCCCATAACTACTCATTAGAATAAATCCTATCCTAGCCAGGCCCTGACAGCCTCCGAGGATTTCAACAACAACGCAGTTGCATCACCTGTTCAACTTGGGGTTCGACTGGACATCATTAGCAAGCTGATGTGCCTAACCTCCTAAAGATAACGTCACCAAGCAGTTTCACGTCATTGTTAAACTGGAATGGAGAAAGCACCAAATCATGAGAGACCCCATGATAGAGGGCCATTGGATTCAATCTCTCTCCACCAGCAGACAGGAACCATCCCATTAAATTGGGATAATTACTGCGGAAGAGTACCTCCCACTCCCACTCCCAACCACTGGCCCATAAAGATGTCTTGCTCATTGACCCCAAAAGTCACTGAGAGGGGAAGCAGGAACATGCAAGTTTCACTCCCACCAGAAGCCACTCACAAGTATAATCAATGTAGTTTTAACTACCCTGTGTAACCTTGAACCCAGACTAAAAAGAGTCAAGGTCATCTACTTCCTTCTGGCCCGCTGTAAACCTACCATCTTCTCAAGAACCTTCCCCACACAAAAGGAGGTTGATTATAATGCTTCACATCACGTTGATTTCTTGACAGGAGGCGTACCAAGATCCACCAAGGCTGGAGGTAGCACCCTCTCACTCAAGAAAGCATTTTCCATGGAGTTGGCTGAAATGGCAAAACTGGCTACTCTGATTAAAGAAAAGAACATTAAGTACTTTTGTTTCCATGTGGAAACCACTTCTGAACTTCATGCTTGATGTGGAAAAGAATGAAACTCTGACTTTGGGTTTTAGAGATTAGACTGATAGACCTTTATAGAAATGACTTGTTCATATTATTATGGGAAAACAAAAAGCTGTGATTTGATATTAATGCCTTATTTTACTGCAACAGAGAGAGCCGGAAATCAATGTTTCTTTTTCTTTTCTTTTCCCTACATTCCCTCACTTCTCTCCCCCTTTTCCCGTCCCCTTCCACTGCTCTTTTATTTACTTTTGTATTTTATAATACTTAATAACTTAATAAAAAACACTTAATATAAAAGAAAGCATTTTTCATTGATCCATCTGCCTTAAGAGGCTTTCACAAACCCAGCATCATCAGAAACCCAGCCCTCTTCATTTGAACAAGCTCAAACTCATCCTAAATAACCCCACATGATGTAATCTCAGTCAATTCCATAGAAACAGACCAGCTGGCTTCCAACTCAGACAAGAGTCAAGTCCTAGGGACTTTTTCCACCGGATACTCCAAATATAATTTGTAGGGAATCAACAAATGCTATTTTAGCCCATCCTTGCCTAAAAGGGTTTGAGTCACTTTTTTTTTTTTTTTTAAAGTAGTTGCAATAAGAGTGGTGAAATATTCATAGGTTACTCCTTTTTATAGGTAGTCCTCACCCAACAACCACAACCGAGAATGGCAACTCTGTTGCAAAGAGATGTGGTTGTTAAGTGAAACATGGGATCATGCCAGACTTATGGCATCGCTTAATGACCTGCAGTCATTAAGAGAATCACTATAGTTTTTGTTTTTTTTTTAATTTGATTTATATGCCGCCCTTCTCCGGAGACTCAGGGCAGTTTACAATGTGCTAAGCAATAGCCTTCATCCTTTTCGTATATTTATACAAAGTCAGCTTATTGCCTCCACAACTGGGTCCTCAATTTACCTACCTTAGAAAGGATTGAAGGCTGAGTCAACCTTGAGCCTGGCGAGATTTGAACCTGCAGTAATTGCAGGCAGCTGGTCTTAATAACAGGGTGCTTTAAACCACTGTACTACCAAGGCAACTAGTTGTTAAATGAGACATCTTCATTGAGTTTGTTTGTTGAAAGCCAAGTGAGAATGGAAATCAAATTTGATTTGCTTTTTCAGGAGGCAACTGGAGTTTCTTGTTTTGTCTTTGAAGACGTTTCACTTCTCATCCAAGGAGCTTCTTCAGATCTGACTGGATGGTGGGGGAATGGAAGGATTTATACTCCTTGCAGACAGCTGGTCATTTGCATCCGTTTTAGAAAGTCGTTGAGGCCACTTGGGGGTTTATCTGTGTCCTCAAGGTCACTTGAGTAATGCAAATGGTTCCTGTAGTCTGCCATTTTTCTGGAAATCCATTTATACTCCCACACCATTCGAAGGGTGTTCATCCCAAATTACACAGCTGAAGGTCTGTAGAGATTCACAGTCATCGGTCATGGCTGTCCCAAAAGTGCTTTTTCAGGAGGCAACTGGACTTTCTTGTTTTCTTTGAAAGATGACTGAGAATCTCCATAGACTTTTAGCCATGGGGTGGGAGTAGGAACGGATTTCCAGAAAAATTCTACAGACTGAAGGAGCTTTTTGGATGAGAAGTGGTAACGGTTATTTTTTCAGCATATCGTAACTTCAAATGGTCATTAACAGGGCAATTATTTAGTGAAAACTGCCTGCATTGCCATGAGACAGCCTTGAACATGGACATTTACTCAACTTACTCAAAGTATCTTTTCTGTCACGTCACTCCATCTTATCTAAGGCAGCCACTATGTTCCAAGAGGCAAAGCCTCAATACAACTGCCCACCAAAACCTTGGGGACTTCCCAAAGCTCCCTCAGAAACCATCAAATGCCTTAGGTTGACTAAATAGGTGTGCCCTCCTTACAGAAGTTGGCACAAACAGTCAACTTCAACCGAGAGCCCATCTGCAGCTTTCCACATAAATTAAACTCATTATGACCCCCAGGGCTGCCATGGTACTCCTGAATTCCTGAAGAGCTCCTGACCTTTCAACTTCATACTCTTATGCACTGGTGAAATCCAATTTTTTTTTTACTACCAGTTCTGTGGGCGAGGCGGGGTGTGGCTTGGTGGGCGTGGCTTGTTGGACATGGCAGGGCAAGGATACTGCAAAATCTCCATTCCCACCCCACTCCTGAGGAAGAATATTGCAAAATCCTCATTCCCTCCCCACTCCTGGGGGAAGGATATTGCAAAATCTCCATTCCCACCCCATTCCAGGGGAAGGATACTGCAAAATCCCCATTCCCTCCCCACTCCTGGGGGAAGGATATTGCAAAATCTCCATTCCCACCCCATTCCAGGGGAAGGATACTGCAAAATCCCCATTCCCTCCCCACTCCTGGGGGAAGGATATTGCAAAATCTCCATTCCCACCCCATTCCAGGGGAAGGATACTGCAAAATCCCCATTCCCTCCCCACTCCTGGGGGAAGGATATTGCAAAATCTCCATTCCCACTCCACTCTGGGGCCAGCCAGAGGTGGTATTTGCCGATTCTCCAGACTACTCAAAATTTCCGCTACCGGTTCTCCAGAACCTGATGGATTTCACCCCTGCTCTTATGGTATTAGAACTTTCAATACACAGATGATACACAAGCACATGGTGTTCGGATAGATCAGGGGTATCCAACTTTGGCAACTTTAAGACTTGTGGACTTCAACTTCCAGAATTCCTCAGCCAACCAGCCAGCCATGCTGGGGAATTCTGTGAGTTGACGTTGCCAAGATTGGACACCACTGACTTAGATCGATTAATGATAATTGATCTAAGTCGGTGGTGTCCAACCTTGGCAACTTTAAGACCTATGGACTGCCAACTCTCAGAATTTTAATCTGAAAAGTTTCCAAATGTACAACAGAAAGCTACTAAATAGCTGTTTCCAACTAGCTGGGGAACTTTCTACTATTCCTTCTAATAGGAATCAAGAGTAGTTTAAAACAAAAGGCTGCCTTGAAAAAGTACAGGCCTGCTTTCAAAATGTTACAAGCCCTGCGTGCTTCTTGTGCATCAATTGTAAGAAATCCTCAGCTAATACCCCCTGCAAAAAGGAAAATGATTTTTTTCTAAAAGATTCTGAAAAGTACATAAGGAGGCACAATCTTAATCACTTTCAAGCCTGGGTGACATTGGCAACTTGGCGCACGATCCAAGAGGTGGAATGGCAAATTCTCTGGATAAAACAGGGGTATTGAAAGCCCTTATTTCATGTCCCTCAACCTGGATTTGAGGGAAAAGGCCTGGACCTTTACTTATGTCCAGGTGGTTCTCAACTTACAACCATCTGTTTAGTTGCAAGTTGCAACAGCACTAGAGAAAGTGACTTATGACTGGTTCTCACCCTTATAATTGTCGCAGCATCCCCACCATCATGTGATCAAAATTTGAGCATTTGGCCGTTAAATGGAATCCCAGGGTCCTGTGATCACCAGTTGTGACTTTCCCAGCCGGCTTCTGACAAGCAAGGTCTTGCGGGGGAAGCTGGATTCACTTAATAACTGCCACAATTTGCTTAACAACCATGGCAAAAAAAAACGTCTTTTTGAAGGTGTGAGTCCTTCAATAATCGCCCTGCTTTGCAAGAGAAATTCTGATCCCAATTGTGGTCGTAAGTTGAGGACTGCATGTACCAGCTACCATGTTCCTCTTGATTGCCCTTTTTCAAGGCTATATATGCTCCTTCAACGTCCCTTCACAGTGCTTCATTTTTAATCCCGATTATCCCCAAATGGATTCTTAAAGGACCTAGGATTACAAATAGCCCTCAGAAGCCTTGGGTGAGGTCTCAAAGATCTCTACAAGCTTTGGCCAAAATTATGACTTTCAACGTGAAAGAATAGCAAAATTTTAAAACACGTGATGGAAAAAAAAATCCTATTAATTTAATATTAATATTAAATAAATTAATTTAATATTAATTAAATGTGATTTTTCTTCCTGCCCTCAGCCCAAAGGAGGGCGTACTTTAAATTCTCTTCGAAATACGTCACAATTACTCATAGTCCACACTTGTGTTGGCTTTGCCCTTAGTCATATGAATCATATATCTATAAACCTAGTTAATAAACCAAAAAATAATAATAATAATCCCCCAACATACATAATATGATTCTTTCCTCCTACAAACACTTAGGATTGTAAAATATGAAAACCATGGAAGAGGGGTTGTATTCTTTTACCTGGTAGTGATTGGGTTGTATCATGTGCTGCGGACTGGGATAAAATCCTTCACTTGATCTTGGACTAGGATAACCGGGTCTGCTGGGCTAGAAAAAGAAAGAAATTAACAAATCAGTAATACACAATACACCAGCGGGACATTTTAAAAATCAGAATGGCATTAACATTCTTAGTTTGCGTTTCTCATCTTAATTTGTACAAGGCAAACCGTCTTCTGGATGTTACAACTTGCAGAAGGCAGAAACACTTTTATTACAGAAGCTGGAACTAGGAAATAGAACCTAGAATAAGAGAGTGGGAAGGGACCTTGGAGGTCTTCTAGTCCAACCTCCTGCTCAAGCAGGAGACCCTGTTCCACTTCAGACAAGTGGCTGTCCAGGCTCTTCTTCAAAACCTCCAGTGATGGAGCACCTACAAGCTCTTCCATTGATTACGGAAATTTATGGATTTATGGGCCAATTCACTCCCTATAATTTTGATAGATAGAACATCTAACCAAACTGATATGTACGAAGTTTTACTACACGTAGAAGGCTTAGCCATACTTTGGAAAAATCACATGCTATAAATACCATCTAGGTCAGTGATGGCTAACCTTTTTGCCATCGTGTGCCAGGAGCGGGAGGGAAGAGGACAGGGGTTGCGTGCATGTGTGCCCACACCCATAGTTCTATCCACAGCCCCCGCTCATGCTTGCGCAACCCTGTTTCCTGGCCATTTCCATCCTCCTTAGGGCCTCGGGGGGGGGGGGGGGAGGCCGTTTTCGCACTCCCCAGGCTCCTAGAAAGGTTCTGGAGGCAGGGGAGAGCAAAAGACGGGCCTTCCAGTCCCACCGGAAGTTGGCAAATGGGCTGTTTCCAGCTTCCGGGGGGCTGGGGAAGGCCGTTTTTGCCCTCCCCAAGCTCCTAGAAGGACTCTGGAGCCTGGGGAGGGGGGGAGAAAAACGGGCCTTCCTCACGCCCATCCCCCTGAGGCCCTCCGGAGGCAGGAAACAACCTGTTTTCCTACTTCCGGTGGGCCCAGAAGGCCTGAAAAATCAGCTGGCCTGTACCCCAGAGCCGAGCTTGCGTGCCCACCAATATGGCTACATGTGCCACCTGCGGCACACGTGCCTTAGGTTCGCCATCACGGATCTAGATGAAAAATGGACAGTTCTTGTGTAGCTTCTTCTCCGGTAACATCGCACTGGAAACTAGGGCATACAAAACCTTTGCCAGACCAATTCTCAAATACAGCTCGTCTGTCTGGAACCCGCACTGCATATCAGACATTAATACAATCCTACCAGTCCAGAAATATTTCACAAGAAGTGTCCTCCACACCTCAGCTCGCAAGAATTTCAAATCTGCTCGCCAGGCTTGAAATTCTGGGCCTAGAAAACTTAGAACTACGCCGCCTTCGGTCTGACCTAAGCGTAGCTCATAAAATTATCTGCTACAATGTCCTACCTGTCAATGACTACTTCAGCTTCAACCACAAGAATACACGAGCACACAATAGATACAAACTCAAGGTAAACCGCTCCAAACTCAATTGCAGAAAATATGACTTCAGCAACAGAGTGGTCAATGCCTGGAATGCACTACCTGACTCTGTGGTTTCATCCCAAAACCCCCCAAATTTTAACCTAAGACTGTCTACTGTTGACCTCACCCCATTCCTAAGAGGTCTGTAAGGGACGTGCCTAAGAGCATCAGCGTGCCTACCGTCCCTGTCCTAATGTTTCCTCTACTTGTATCTATTTTATGTATTCAATTCATGCTTATAATTATATAAATTACCTAATACGTTCTTGACAAATAAATAAATAAAATAAATGTAATGAAGAAGAGCTACGTAAGAATCTGACACCATCCTGTCTACTGGAATAAAATTTTGGGGTGAAAAGAACCCTCACCTTGCTAGGCTGCCTACCACTGAAATAAAGAAAGACCCGTTCAGAAAACATAATTTGGTGATTAATCTGGATAAATGTGGCAATTAAATTCATGCCTCTGCAACCTCCAAAAATCTATGGATGGATGTTCGTCGATAACAGCACTGTAGTGGAACTGGCCTTTATTTACATGTATTCCTTGAATTACGACCCGGAATTATAATTTGAACCTGGAATTATAGTTGTTGAGTCATTGGGATCATTAAGGAGATCACAAAATTTTTGATATTTTTTATATTTTTGAGACAGTTGAGTGCAGTGGTTGTTAAGTGAATGATGTGGTTATTAGGCAAATCCATTTTACTTAATGGGTGGTTCTGATGGAAACTGGGAGCAAAAGCTGGAAACCAGCAAAGAAAAAGTCACAAATCACAGTCACAAGACTACGTAACACAGTGTTTCTCAACCTTGGAAGCTTGAAGATGGGTGGACTTCAACTCCCAGAATCCCCCAGCCAGCGCTGCTGGCTGGGGGATTCTGGGAGTTGAAGTCCACCCATCTTCAAGCTACCAAGGTTGAGAAACACTGATAACACAACAAATTGCCATAAAGGTACCATACTCTAATTTATGACATTTTTGAGGCAGCCGTTAAGTGAACGCAATGGTCGTTAAGTGAACGATGTGGTTGTTAGGCAAATCCATTGTACTTAATGGGTGGTTTTGCTGGAAACTGGGAGCAATGTACTCCCAGTAAATGTACACTGAGAGCATATGCACCAAAGACAAATTCCTTGTGTGTCCAATCACACTTGGCCAATAAAATTCTATTCTATTCTGTTCTGTTCTGTTCTGTTCTGTTCTATTCTATTGTCTAGTCTAGTCTATTCTTATTCCATTCCATTCTCTATTCTCCTTCTCTTCTCTTCTCTTCTCTTCTCTTCTCTTCTCTTCTCTTCTCTTCTCTTCTCTTCTCTTCTCTTCTCTTCTCTTCTCTTCTCTTCTCTCTTCCCTTCCCTTCCCTTCCCTTCCCTTCCCTTCCCTTCCCTTCCCTTCCATTCCATTCCATTCCATTCCATTCCATTATCTTTATTCTCTTTTCTCTTCTCTATCCTCTATTTTATTCTTATATTTTCTTCTCTCCTCTTCTCTCCTCTCCTCTCCCCTCCCCTCCCCTCCCCTTCCCTTCTAGGCTGGAAACCAGCAAAAAAAAAAAAAAAAAGCTCACAGATCACAGTCACAAGACTGTGTAACCCTGCAAACTGCCATTAAAGGTAAGTCAGTTTGCCAAACACTCAAAATGTGGTCATGTGAATACAGGGTGAATGGGGGGTGGGTAGGTGTGCAGCCATCGGAACTTCATAATCTTGTTTTAGGGGAGTGGGGTGTTCTACTGTAACTTTGAACAGTCACTAAAAGAAAGGTCATTAAATGAGGAATGGTCTTATTCCAGAATTTGGGAGCAACACCAGGAGTGAACGATGAAGGAAAGCCGAGGAACATCTGTCAGGAAAAACAGTCTTTTGTTAAGATCAGGTTGTCAAAACACGATGTGACTTTTGGCACGGCTGGAACACTGGGGAAAACTGGAGGGGGCTCCAGAGATTCCAGCGGTGTCTTGGACGACCATTCCCGTTGCCAAATTGGCCAGGAATAATCAGGAAGCAACAGATAAGACACGGTTTCTTCTTTGAATTCAGCGTCTGCTTTTCCATGGGCTCGTCCTAAACTTTACTGGGAAGTTTCAGGGCGGCTGAAATTGTCATCCAAGAATCAAAAGCAGAAGGGAAAAAATTATCTTTTGGAAGACTTTCCTTTTCATCTTAATCTCAAGGAAAAAACAAAATCAAAACAAAACAAAAAAGACGGCAAGCTGCTATGCGCTAATTAGGTCTCACTTGCTCATTAATCAGAGCTTTCAAAGGATTTGGTAATGTTCTTTTCTGAGAAGCTTTAATTATGCTAAAGAAAACTACTAAATCTGCTCTGATTATTTCTAAGAATTTAGCATGTAATGCCTTTTAACAATGCTGGCTGATAGGCACGGCAACCTGCTGTGATAATTTGCACCATTTATTTGCTTTTGTAAATGAAGAATGCAAGCCACTTCTGTTTTTTTTTTCAAAGCACCCAGAGTAAATTGATATTGATAGCAAAGATAACCAGTAATAAGATTTCCTTCTTTTCAATCAGGGGTGAAATGCTCCTGGTTCGGACAAGTTCGGAGAACCGGTAGCGATGGCAGCTTGAGGCTCCGCCCACCCACCCGGTCGTTGTTACTTCCTGGTTTTAATCAGAAAATAACCTGTTTTTTAACCCTCTGCACATGCCTAAAACGGTTTGCACATGCGCAGAGGGTCGGCAAGCGCACTTCCGAACAGGTTGGGAAGGTAAGATTTCACCCAGGAGTGAAATGTAAAAATTTGTTACTACTGGTTCTGTGGGCGTGGCTTGGTGGTGGTAGGGTAATGTGACTGGGTGGGCGTGGCCAACTTTTTTTTTTTTTCCTCAAAGTATTTTTTCTAATGCTTTGAAAAGCCTCTGCCGATCAGGCAACTCAGCTGGGATCGTCAGAGACTTTTCAAAGCATTTTTTTTTACCATCTCTTCGGCCAAGAGGTTGCAGAAAAAAATGCTTTGAAAAACCTCAGACGATCCCAGCTGAGCCACGCAATCATCAGAGGCTTTTTTTTTTTTTTTTACTTTTAAAAGCATTTTTTCATCAGAAGAGGTTGTAGAAAAAATGCTTTTAAAAGTTAAAAAAAAAAAAGCCTCTGATGATCGTGCGGCTCAGCTGGGCATGGTGGGTGGGTGAGGGCAGGGATTTTTGTTACCGGTTCTCCAAACCACCAGCCGCCATCACTACCAGATCGGGTGATCTGGTCCGAACCGGGAGCATTTCACCCCTGATTTCACCCCTGCTTTCAATGCATAATTTACTTTATCCTAGAAGGAAGATAGTGTTTTATTAAAATCAGACTAGATTTTTTTTAAAAAAAAAAGGTTACACAAGAACTTAGTCACAGCTTCCTCAATGCTGATCCAATTCTTTTGAAATAATTCAAGAACCCTTTGAGGAGGGAGGGGGGGTGTCCCAAATCCCTGCCCTCCAGGACAAAGCTCCAATTTTAATTCATATGGAGGTTAAATTAACCTATCTTAACTACGGTATAAATGCAGTCGATTCTGACCATCAGCTACACAAGAGTTAACACAACACTTTTCTCAGAAGCTTTTAACCCCTTTTGAGTCAAGATGCCAGTGGCTGAACCGAAGACCATGTAAGCATGCCGGAATAAAGGTAGTCCTCACTTAACAACTGCCCTGCTTAGCAACCATCTGAAGTTATGACAGTGCTGAAAAACTAACTTTACAATCAAATCTCATGATTGATGGTCCTAGCAATGTCTCTGTTTTCACATGATTGCCATGTGCTCACCTCCAAATGCACAGGTATGGACTAGGCAGCACCTGGTTCAGCAGCACTAACTTGTGAGAGGGATCTTGGAGTCCTAGTCTAAGATAATCGCGTAAGTGTGAGTCAGAATTGTGCTGAAGCGGTCAAAAAAAGCCAATGCAGGCCTGGGTTTCATCAAGAGAGGGATCAAGATCACATTCAAGATCACATGAAGGAACCATTTTATACTGCACTGGTAAAACCACACTTCAAATACTGCACCCAGTTTTGGTCACCACAATACCAAAAAAAAATAAAATGTTGAGACTCTGGAAAAAGTGCAGAGAAGAGCAACAAAGATGATTAGGGGCAGGGATGGGTTCTAAAAATTTTTACTACCGGTTCTGTGGGCGTGGCTTATTTTGTGGGCATGGCTTGGTGGGGGGGGAATACTGTGACTGGGTGGGCGTGGCCAATATTTTTTTTTCCTTTTAAAAGCATTTTTTCTACAACCTTAAGAGGTTGCAGAAAAAAAATGCTTTTAAAAGCCTCTGACGATCAGGCAACTCAGCTGGGATCGCCAGAGGCTTTTAAAGGCTTTTTTTTTTCCTACAACCTCTTCGGCCTTAGGGGTTGTAGAAAAAATGCTTTTAAAAGTTTTTTTTAAAAAAAGCCTCTGATGAGGTGGGCGAGGTAAGTGAGCGGCGATCGGGCCGGGGACCGGTTCGGTGGCATGGCCAGCCAATGTTATTACCAGTTCTCTGAACTACTACAAATTTTTACTACCGGTTCTTGCGAACTGGTGTGAACCGGGAGCAACCCACCACTAATTTCATTTCATTTCATTTACTGGATTTATATACCGCCCTACTCCCGAAGGACTTAGGGTGGTGAACAGCCACAGAATAAAACACATAAATACAAAATTTAAAAACAGAATAAAACCGAATTAAACAATTTGGCCGAGACAAATTTAAAACACCCAATAATTTTAAAAACAAATTAGGGCACTGGAGGCTAAATGTTACAAAGAACGATAGCAGGAATTGAGTATCTCCAGTCTAATGAAGAGAAGGACTGGGGTGACATGTTAACAGAGTTACAATATTTGAGGGGCTGCCACAGAGAAGACGGGTTCAATTTATTTTCCAAAGCACCTGAGAGCAGGACAAGAAGTAACCTGGCACATGATGGCACATGATGGCTCCTGGCACATGATGGCAAGAGATAAGAACTAAGGAGAAATTTCTTGACTATGAGAACAGTCAATCCATGGAACGGCTTATCTCCAGAATTTGTGGCTTCTCCATCACTAGAGGTTTTTCAAAAGATACTGGACAGCTATTTGTTCAGAATGTTATAGGGCAGTGATGGCTAACCTTTTCAGCACATACCCATAATACAATGCGTGCGTGACATTCCCTGCGTGCCCTGCCCCCTGCGCATGTTACTCCCCACATGCGCCCCCCCGCACATGTGCGCGCAATCTCCCACGTGTGCCCCACCCCCTGTATATGCGAGCACAACCCCAGCGTGTGCACCCCACCCCCCAGGCATGTGAGCATGTCTCCCGCATGCACCCCGCGCTCTGCGATGCACAGCAGAGACCCAAAAACCAGCTGACCAGTGGGAGGTACGCACACATGCGCAGCGAAGCTGTGCTGGGGCAACGGCTCGCATGCTTGCAGAGAGGGCTCTACGTGCCACCTGTGGCACGCATGCCATAGGTTCGCCATTACGGGTATAGGGTCTCCTGTTTGGGAAGGCTTCGGACAAGTTCCCATCCAATTCCATTATTCTGTATTCTGGTCCAAGCATGACTGTGCATGAAACCTTCAGGATGATGATAATATGGACCACTTCTGCTGAGGTCAAACAGAAGCATTCAAAAGGTCGATTTTAGAGAAGGTGGCCAGTCCAACACTTAACACACGTCTCCTACACTTCGCAATTTTTCAATGGCTCTCAACCAAAGCCTATTCTTCATCCATAACAAGCCTTTATTTCTCAAGTCAACCCTTGTGGAAATCAGGGAGCTGGTTTAGAATGGAATGATGGTGGAACTCAATATCCTATCTACGGTTTTTGTGTGATTCTTTTTACTGGGCCCTTGCAGACACGAGACCCTCCTTGTCATGCATCTGACAAGTTATCTGCAGTAAAACTATCACTGTAAATATATTGTAAACATTGTAAAAAAATATAATTAACATACATATGCAGAATGGGGATATAAATATTTCAAAAATTATTGTACAGAAAGGAATACATGGTATTCAAAGTAGGAAAAATCTTTTCCGAGTGTCAAGCAGACTCAGGGAAACCTGGCATTCCAACTGAAAAATTTTCTGTCAGTGAGCAAGCTATTTTTGACTTGCTTGTACCCCCATTCCCATGCTATCAGTCTTGCATCCTCTCCTCCCAGTTCTTAACTCATCTTATCTGCTCTGGATTTTATCTCGCATGATCTATTATGTATAGAATGAGAAATGAATTCCTGTGATTCCACACAGACTCCTATTTGCCTGGCAAACTTATGACACACCGTTTCTTAAGACCCAAGTTAAAAAGTGGCTACACAAACACATCTCAAGATATGAAACGCAACACAAGTGAGCCATGAGCAACGACGCCAAGGGCTTCAACCTCTCAAAAGACAAAAACCAAAACAGATGTAAACAAAACCTCAGCAAACAATCTCATGATTCACAGAATAAGGATTTCTCCCAGCACAGAGTAGAATGGAAGGAACTAATTTTGAAAGATTTCTCTGGGATGTCATCAATATAAGTTTATGGATGTCAAGGATTCTCTCTAATCGGTCATTTATGAGATGACAAATCAGACCCAAAAGCAAATGTTTTACCTAAGGCAAAATAATCTAAAGATTAGATTCCCTCCAGGCAGGACAAATTGTTGAATGTAGAGAATAATAATTAGCAACCTGGCTCAACATTACAAAAAGCTACACGGCTATCAGAAATAATCACTGCATTTTTTTTTTTCCCAAGTAGAACTATACCTCCTTGCAACAACAAATAAAAACCATGCCAGAAAGACTCTTTCCTCCAAGTTAACAAATCATTACAGATACTGACCCTCATTTATTATTGGTTGTTTGTTTCTACTTTATCAAACTTAGCTGGGCAGTAATTATTGAGGGATCCTTGGTGCTCTCTGAGCTTGGTTGTTTTCTTGCAGTTTTTATTTCATGGAAACAGCCACGCTCAGTGCGCACTAAGATCAACCTTGAGTTGCAAAATATTCTTTTCTATTAGTAGTTATTAAGTTTACCACAAAAAAAAAAAATGTTGCTTGAATTTTTAACAAAAGGGAACCTCGGTCTGTATGTGGACTCAGCACTGCTGATCCCGTGAATTTACAACCCAGCAAAACAAAGCACTTAACACTCTTGGGGATATGGGATAAAAACTGATCTTCACTCCATACTACCTTGGGAGGAGCTTCATCGGACCCTCCGGAATCCCAGGACACGGTGACTTGTCGCCTTGATTCCATCCTTATTCGTTCTTCCTGCTGCAGCTTCTCCTCCTCCAGGATCGTACTAAAGGGGAAATAAGCAGCGAGCTGAAGATAAATGACATTATGTCTCGGGAATATAATAAATGTGGTCCTCCAGTCTCGTCCAAGTGCATTCCCCAAATCAGGGGTTCCAGACTGCAGACAAGGAAGGAATGCGGTAGACAAATATGTCTTCTCTTTTTTCAGGCAGCAACAGAAACGGTTAGACTTTTATAAGGCTATTCTGGAGGAATGGGAGATGAGGGTGGGTGGGTGGGGGGAATTGCATGCCTTTGCAAAATTAGCAACTCGGCATTGAAACGTAAGACTTTTAAACACTAACACGCATACCAATGAAAGGTATTTTTAGAAAGTTATGAGCGATTCCCAAAGAAGAAAGAAAATCTGTAGGGATGAATGAATGTGTCTCTCATTCTTTTTGATTTAAAAAGTTTCAATAGAGCAAGGGAAAAAGATATTTGCTTGGGGGGGGAAATGAACACAGACAATAAGGTTACTTTATGACTGAAAAATCTTCTGACTCTTATAGTTTAGGAAGACTTTCACAAATCTAATAGCAAATAACCTCATTTTTGAAACATTCTCCTTAAAGAAGCAGAAATGCAATAATTGCTTTGCCGGGGGTGGGGGTGGGGATCTACTTAAATACCCCCCTTTTTTTTTAACTTCAGAGACTTACCAACTCTCTTCCTGCCGTGCAAATTAGCCAAATGGATTATCCATCCTGAAAACCTTGAGTTGCAGCTTTCACGATTTACTAAGCAATCACAGAACCCTGCTCTGTGTAATCACAGGATTTTGAAACTGGTCTGATCATTTCCACCCTAGCCTCTCCAGAGCTGCAAGCTAATCAGCCTGGCACGGGAACAACTACTGCGCTTTGGATGCCAGGCAAGACTTTCTACAAACTATTTAGAATTTACATCCTTTTTGTCTGGTTCTCTAAGGCACAAGAGGAACAAGATAAGCTGTGCAAGTCCACTGCTTGTTCAAAAACTAAAGTTTTTTTTTTTTTACCACAGATAGTCCTCAACATGTAACCACAATGGAGTCTGCCCATTATGGTCACTTCATGATGGCCATTAAGTGAGATAGTCTTGCTTAACAACCCCTACTCCCTGCTCTCACTCATGTGGCCTTTAAACAAACATGTGGGTTGTTAAGTGAAGCACAGGGTGGCTCAGAGATGGGGGAGGTCCTGGGAGGCCCACTTGCCCTGTGGCCTCCAAAGTCTCCCTCAACCCCCCCCCCCAAGATACTCTTCCTTCAAGAAGAGTGGCATTAATAATTTATTTTATTTTTATTTTTACTTGATTATTGAGCCGAGGTATGAGCCGAGGTGGTGCAGTGGTTAGAGTGCAGTACTGCAGCTACTTCAGCTGACTGCTAGTTCAGCAGATCAAATCTCACCGGCTCAAGGTTGACTCAGCCTTCCATCCTTCTGAGGTGGGTAAAATGAGGACCCAGATTATTGGGGGCAATATGCTATTTAGTATACTGTCAATTGTTGTAAGCCACCCAGAGTCCTCGGAGAGTGGGCGGCATAGAAATATGATTAATAAAAAATAATATTAAATTTATTGGCCACCCATCTTACCACAGGATGACTCTGGGCAGCTTACAATGTTAAAAGGTATGAGAGCAGTGTTCCAAAATTTGTGGGGCTGCCATGAAGAAGGAGAGGCAACTATTCTCCAAAGCCTCTGAAGGTAGGACAAGAAGCAACGGATGGAAACTGACCAAGGAGAGAAGCAACCTAGAACTAAGGAGAAATTTCCTGATGGTGAGAACAATTAATCAGTGGAACAGCTTGCCTCCAGAAGTTGTTAATGCTCCAACACTGGAAGTTTTTAAAGAAGAGATTGGACAATCATTTGTCTGAAACGGTACAAGGTTTCCTGCTCTGTTTAAGGCAAGCCCACTTCCAAATCCAAAGCAGCTGAAATGGAGCCAATCCTCAGATGCTTTTCTCTCTGCTCCGACAAAGAAGAAAGCATGAAACGGAAGCAACTGTGAGACACTGTGGACTGTCCCAAACCAAGGATGAAAAATAATCAAAGCTGGGTCTTTTGTGTGAGCACTTGAAGCGTCAGCCGGGAACACCTCACCATCTAGAGATGTTCCCCATTACCCTTTTGACGTCTGTTTTGAATGCACTCTTAGCATTTTCTTTAAAAATGAGAACTCGCAGGAGGTTAGGAAAGTCAAACTGAATCGTATTTTCCCAAACGGAATGTTATTTGTAAGGACGGTAAAGCATGCAAGTCAAAGAGCATGTCGTGTCATGCAGCTTGCAAGTCTGCCAGAATTTTAAAGCAGCTTCAAGACACCGCCTCGAAGTTGAGAGATTTGAAAATAATGAAAATCGTATTTTCGAATAGAAATTTCCCTATGCTGGGTAACCTCCGTTCTTTTTCACTGTTACCTTAAGCAAATTCTTCTGTGTCAACAAAAGCTTTTCAATCTCTTTCGGACCCTTGCGATAAGGCAGAGTTATGGAGTTCAGAATGGATGGAAGAAACTCCAAAGCTCCTCTTAAATTTAGTTTACTCATCTCATCACTGAGCGTCGGAAGAAAAATAGAATCCAACCCTCAACAATGTGCATGAAAATGAATTAAACCAGTGGTGAAATCTAATTTTTTTTCCTACCGGTTCTGTGGGTGTGGCTTGGTGGGGTCATGTGACTGGGTGGGCGTAGTTATGTAGTCATATGACTGGGGGGGGTCAAAAGACAGAAACTCACTTTAACAATGTCCTGCTGGAGCAGGGGGTTGGACTAGATGACCTCCAGGTCCCTTCCAGCCCTGGATTGCTGAGCTCTTTCAAGGTATCCTCTGAAGCTGCCTCTAGTGCCAGGTTTGTGGTCCTTCCTTCTTCTCCTTTTTCCCTCCCTCCGTCCCGCCCTCCCTTCCTCCCTTCCTTTCTTTCTTTCTTTCTTTCTTTCTTTCTTTCTTTCTTTCTTTCTTTCTCCCTTCCCTCCCTTTCTTTCACCCATCCTTCCCTCTTTCTTTCTTTCTTTCTTTCTTT
Source organism: Arizona elegans (assembly GCA_022577455.1). Taxonomy (NCBI): domain Eukaryota; kingdom Metazoa; phylum Chordata; class Lepidosauria; order Squamata; family Colubridae; genus Arizona; species Arizona elegans. Next base: position 5,532,069 of record JAKOOJ010000030.1, read on the forward strand.
CTTTTGCAGCACCCCCTCCCCCCACTCACCCCCATATTTTGGCCTAGCAGGCCTCAAGGAAGCCTCCTGGGAGCAAAAACGGACTCCCCACCAAATAAAATTAGGTAGTAAAAAAAAAGTAAAAAAAAAGTCCCAAGGATAGCGGGGCACAGCTGATTGTCACAGCTGATTGTCTGAACTTTTTTTTTTTTTTTAACTTTTCAAAGCATTTTTTTACTACCAGTTCGGGTGAACCAGTAGCATTTTCATTACTGGTTCGGGAGAACCACCCCAAACCGGTAGCATTTCACCCCTGAATTAAACCATCTATGAGAAGTAGCTCTTCGGTCCCTTCTTAAAGACTTCCAGAGATGGAGACGCCGCCACCATTGCCATCACTAAATCATTCCCAACTTACTAAGTAAAAAAGGTAAATTAACATGAAAAGTGGCTATCCATATTTCACCACTAAAGGAAATAAAACTACTAACTCACCACGAGAAAAGAGTTAAAAAGCTTCAAAAATCTTTTGTGCCTGCCCCCTGCCTCTATATTTTTATAAATGTCTTAGCAGATTTCAAAGTGGAACATACAAAATTTATCAATAAATAAAAGCTAAAGGAAATCCTTTCCAGTGGATATTGTACTTAAGCCAATTTACCATTAAGCTGGGCTGCAGTACAGCAACTAGAAATACACTTTGGAAAGTTAGATTTTATAGACCTTTAAAATCTGAACATTTCTGCACAATGTCCTAAAGGCAACTGGACTTTGTTTTTCCTTGAAGAGGTTTCGCTTTCTCTTCCAAGAAGCTTCTTCAGTTCTGACTGAAGAACTGTCAGAACTGAAGAGAGAACTGAAGAAGCTTCTTGGATGATAAGCAAAACCTCTTCAAGGAAAAGCAAAGTCCAGTTGCCTTTTAAACAAGCACCTTTGGGACAACCAGGACCTGGACGATTGAGAATCTCCATAGACATTTCCACACAATTTTATTTTGTCAGGAATGGAACACAATATTAAAAATGGCCTAATATTGCGCTGTTGAAGGAGACGCTGGTTGAAGCATTAGCTTCCTCCCACTAAAGCAGGGGTCTCCAACCTTGGCAACTTTTAAGACTTGTGGACTTCAACTCCCAGAGTTCCTCAGCCAGCAAAGCTAAAGTGTGCCCACCAGGCAGGAAAAGAACTGAAATATATAAAATGATGGTTCATCACACTAGGCTTTCCAGTGTAGGAAGAAATATCCTTCTGGGTTCAGCTCCAAGTGGGGAAAAAGACACTGGAAACATGGAGACTGCTTGGAAAGAATGTTTAATGGTGGACAGGATCACATGGCTTGAGTTCCTGAACAGAAAAGGAGACGAGATACAACGAGTCCCCAGGTTTTATGCTTTCTCTGGCTTTGAACTTCCTGGGGCCCCGAAAGAGTATCCTGATTGGTTGTCAAGACTCCCAGGGGGTGGGGGTATTAGCTAGCCTTGCTGACTGATGTAATCTTCGCAGGTGCCATGTGGTGAGTTTCTGTCCTAGATGGGTGCTATTGTGTTGCAGATGAAGGTCCAATGACAAGGATTGAGTTTCTGCCTCTGGTCCATTAACGAAGGGGGGGGGGAGGCAGGAAGGTGGGAGTTGCTTTGTCTTTAAAACATGTTTCTCCATTTCTCAACCAGGGAAACATAATATTCTGCCTTTTTAATATTTCCTAAAATATTTCATTCTTCCAGGAAAGGGGTGGGTGTTAACTTCCTACACCAGGATCCAGAATTCCAGCTCATCAAAACTACGGAAGAAGCTCCTTGCCTGAGATCATCACGGCTCCCTGCTCTATTTTTTCGTTCCCTATCTTGAAATCATCAGCTTTGGACCCAACACATCCTTATGTTAGGACTTCTTTCTCGTAGAGATCACACCCAAAAGGTGACAACAGAAAACACAAAAAAAAGTGAATTCTGAAGTGGAATGCAACGTTGCTTTTGTGGGCACATCATCACGTAAACCCTGAAATGCGCTTGCTTCAACTGCCCACAGTTGCCTCATCAGAAGGGAATTCTCAAACGCTTCAGGCAAAAAGGGATGACTTGGCCTTTATGGAAGGATGGGGAAGCCAAAAGCATTTCTCTTTGTTCAGAAAAAAGAAGAAGGGGGGAAAAATAAAAAGTGAATGGAAGTTATTTAAAGTTAGACTGGCTGAAATTGGAGATGTGACTCATTTCTGGGCCTCTGGTGAAAAGCAAAACAAAACCAGCAGTATTTTATTTTATTCTGCTCAACTGGAAACGCAGAGTATTCCGTGACCTCTTGCAGTCCATTTCTTCCCAAGTATCAACCTCAAGGATTGCACCTCTCTTTTCATCACTATTGTGGTGACCTGAGACACAGGAGCTTTTTTAGTTGCCGCTTCACAGTTATGGAATGCAGGAGGTCCTCGACTTACGACCACAATCGAGCCCAACAATTTCCAGTGCTATGCAAGCAAAGCCTTTAAGTGAGTTGAGTGAATCTGGCTTCCCCGCTGACTTTGCTTGTCAGAGGGTGGCAAAACGTGACCTCTGGGACACTGCAACGGTCATAAATATGAACCAGCTGCCAGGCATCTAGGTTTTGATCACATGACCCTGGGGATGCTGTAATGGTCCTCAGCAGGGGTGGGCTGCTGGGGGTTCACAGGGGTATGGGAAAATCTCTAGCTAAGATTCTGTGCAGTTTGGAGAACCCCCAAATACCCCCCACCCCTCCCAGGAGTCCCTACGTGGCCTGTTTTGGATGCAGGTAAGTGCAGGGCGTGCATGGAAGCTCGGGGAAGGCGAAAAATGGGCCTACCGGAAGTTCGGAGGGCCTCAAGAGCCTGGGGAGGCCGTTTTCACCCTCACGGAAGCTTGAGGAAAGCCTCTGGAGTCTGGGGAGGGCAAACCCACCCCCGCCATGGTGCAGGAGGCAGACTAGGCCACGCCCACCATGGCCACGCCCACCCCAGCAACCGGGCAGAGAACCCCTTGCTAAAATTTTTGAAGCCCATCCCTGGTCCTCAATGTGAAAAATGGTCATTAAGTCACTTTTGTGGGTGCCATTGTAACTTCGAATGGTCGCTAAATGAATAGTTGTAAATCCACAAGTACACCTAAAGTACAGAGGGGAGGGGGAATTGCCAAGCCCTGTTGCTTTGCCCTTTCTGGAAAATTATAGAAAACAAATTATTCTGAAGCACCTTTGAGAAGACACTAATCCATTTACATATATCCAGATCACCCTTGATTTACAACCATTTATTTCGCCAGTTTAAAGTTATAAAAGTGACTTACGCCTGGTTCTTGCACTTACAAGGCAGTGGAGACAGCATCTCCAGTCATGTGATCCAAATTTGAGCGCTTCACAGCAAGCATGTATTCACCGTAGCCCATCCTAGGGTCACCTGACCACCATCTGCAACAACCTTCACCGCTGCCTTCTAACAAGCAAAGTCAATGGGGGGGGAGGGGAAGCCAGATTTGCTTAACGACTGCGCGATTCACTTAAGAACTGCAGCCATGTCCTGAACAATCGTGGCCAAAAATACCATTAAAATCGGGTGCGATTCACTTAACAACCTCCTTCCTTAGCAATGGAAATTCTGGTCCCAGTTGTGATGATAAGTCAGGGACAACTTGAATATAAATTATAGTACAATTCTGCTTTGGTATTTGGAGGGTGGAATTTGGGGGTTGCTTTGGCTTTTATTACTTTTCTGATATTGTTATCCTGCTTATCCCCATTATTAATAATACCACATGATTAGACAACTATGTCACAGAAAAGCAGAATAAACAAAATCTGAAGATTTAAGGTCCTAGCTTCAGAACTGATTTAGAAGGTACCTCGATCTAGCTTCTACAAAGAAAGTTAAAAGTTTTAAGGAAAGTTTTGTTTAAGCAACAAGAAAAGCAATGTCTCTGTAGCCCAAATGCTACCCTGGGACCATCTCTTCTTGCAACCAATAAAAAATCACAATAGTGCAACATGGTCGCTATGAGAACAAGGAACTATGAAAAGGAAACGAGGCTTTCACGACAGATGCTTGTTCCTGAGAAAAGTGTTTGGCAGCAATTGAACAGAAATTCACGTTGTCAGAAAAATATAAAGCAGAACAATTATGTCATCAAATTACTAATTAATCTGTTATTCTTGGGGTACATTGCGTTAATTTAAAACGAGGGCGTTCCAAATTGCAATCAAGACTAATGAAAACCTGGTTTGCAAAGAAACGCTACCGGATCCCTTGCTCCAAACAAATCTCCATCACCGCGCCCCCACCCCATATAAAGACTATTATTTTCACACGGAAAAAAATGAGCGTATTACATACGAACAAAGAGAAAAGGAATTCTTACTTCAGCTGAGCTTTAAGTTCTGTAAATCGGGGACGCCTGCTGGGATCGTAAGCCCAACATTTGGTCATGAGGCTGTAGAGAGTAGGTGGGCAGTTGGGCGGCATCGGCAACCGCTCGCCGTTTTCGATCCGGCCAATCACGTCGTTGTTCTTCACTCCTTGAAAAGGCTTGATGCCGTGCATTAAGATTTCCCACATGCATACACCTGGGAAACGAAAAAAAAGAACAGCAAACTCTTCCGAAAGCCAGCAGTGGAAGTGAAACCGAACACTGCCTTCAGAAAAAGGCATCAGCCAGCTTAAGTCCTGAGAGCATGAAACTGGAATTCTTACTCACGTCTCCAGGTAGTCGATGACTATCTGTCTGAGAATGGGTAAGCAATGATTTATTAGAAATGACACGAGCTGGCAAGCAAATATTAGCTACAAGCTACTTCTCAGAAATGAATCCTCAACATGCCCATTTTTTAAAAAAATAAATTTTACAATTTACTATGGCAGGGATGTCATGGCAGGAGCCTGAGTGGCGTAGGAGGCTAATGCCTCCTACTAAGGCAGCATTTAACATCCAGCTGCCTGCAATTACTGCGAGTTCAATTATCACCAGCCTCAAGGTCGTCTCAGCCTTCCATCCTTTCTAAGGTGGGTAAAATGAGGATTCGGTTTGTGGGGGCAATAACCTGACTTCGTATAAAATATACAAAAAGTATGAAGGCTATTGCTTAACGCATTGTAAGCCTCCCTGAGTCTCCGGAGAAGGGCGGCATATAAAAATAAATAAATAAACAAACAAACAAACAAACAAACAAATAAAAATGTCAAACTTGATTTCATTGAGGGCCACATAAGAATTGTGTTTCAGCTTGGGGGCCCGGGGTATGCGTGGCCAGGGTAGGCGTGGCCAGCTGGATGTCATTCGTGTTGGGGGAGCCTGTGGTGGCCCGGGCCTTGAGTTTGATACCTCTGTACTATGGTATCAACTAACAGGGAAAAGATGCCGCCAAAGACTGGCCTCGAGAAAAAAAAGAGAAATTTTGCTTCCATGCAAATTGATGAGACATCATGGGGGAACAATCATTGTTTAAGACACTCTTTTTTTTGGCTATACAAATAATTTCCACACCTAAAATGGAGCAAAGCAGGCCCCTATGCCCCACCTTTTGCTACAAGTATTCCTTGACTTACAACCATTCATTTAGTGACCGTTCCAAGTTACAAGGGCGGTGAAAAAACTGACTTGTGACCATTTGTCGTACTTCTGTGGATGCTTGGCAACTGGCCTGTATTTATGACGGCTGCAATGTCGCAAGATCATGTGATCCCCTTTTGCGACCTTCTGAGGAGCAAAGTCAATGGGGAAGCCAGAGTCCCTTAACAACATGTTACTGATTTAACAACTGCAATGACTCACTTAACAACTGTGGCAAGAGAAGTCGTAAAGTGGGGCAAAACTCACTTAATAACTGTCTTGCTTAGCAACATAAATTTTGGGTTCAATTGTGGTTGTAAGTTGAGGATTACCCATATAGGTAGACTGAGAAACCGCCTCCTTTTCCCCGACTAATGTCAACACACTAAATGTCCTTGTAATTCAGGAGATTCACATAGCAAGCAGAGCTTTTTACTGCCTTTCTCTCTTCTAGACCTGTAGGAAATGACTAAAAGAGGTTCCATCAAACCAATTCATACAGTGCCAAAAAGACACACGATGCACTAGACCCAAAGGTGCTTTTTTTCCCAAAAGGCAACTGGACTTACTTGGATCTTTTTCCTTTGAAAATGTTTTGCTTCTCATCCAAGAAGCTTCTTCAGTTCTAATCTTCTTAGATGAGAAGTGAAAGTGAAAGAATGTCCAGTTCTTTTTGGAAAAAGCACCTTTTTTCCAAAAAAGAAGACAAATTCCTTGTGTGTCCAATCACACTTGGCCAATAAAGAATTCTATTTCTATTTCTATTTCTATTTCTATTTCTATTTCTATTTCTATTTCTATTTCTATTTCTATTTCTGTTTCTGTTTCTGTTTCTGTCTGTCTACCCTACCCTACCCTACTCTATCCTACCCTACCTTACCCTACCGTACCTTGCCCTACCCTATCCTATCCTACCCTACCCTACGGGAAAATCACGACCTGGATGGTTGAGAATTTCCGTAAGTGTGGCTTTCTCCACCACCTTTCTGAGTTATGGCATACTTTCGGTGAGGAGGGAGTTCAGTGAGATGATGCGTCATTGGCTGCTTGTCTCAGGCACCCATGTGGTCAGTTTCAAAGAGGATCATGGGGTATCCTGCAGTCGTGCCTAAGGTAGTCAGAGCTAGCGGTTGGAGGGAGGATCTCTAAACTGGCTGGCTAGCTTCCATGCATGCTAAGAGCATTTTTCTAATGAAGCTGAAGGTCTGTAAGCCAGAGATGGGCAACTATGGCCTCTTAACAATCTGTAGATTTCAACTCCCAAAAGGTTATGCTATTATGCAATTTATATACTGATCTTAAAATATAAAGAAGGTTCCTATTACAAATCAACTACATCCTCATTAAATATTAATTACCATAAAATTTGTATAAAGTCAGGTGTGAAAAATCAGGTCCACATGTGAAAATCCAGCTAAACTGATTTATTGCTAATCGTGTCTATTCACAGGAATCTTCTCAACTAATGGTTAGCACCTAGCTAGGAATTAGATAACGGTCAATGGAATTGAAGGGAGGTTGGTCGCTTGTGGCTATGTAGAGATTCTAGGCTGATCCCTTTTTTAATTCTGTCCCCAGGTTCTGCCATTCCTTCTCCTATATTTACTTATATACCTCTAACCCACTGTTCATTTAGAGACAAAAGTAGCGGGCGAAATAAATTTAAGCAATGTATAGTAAATAGGGATACCATTGCTGAATGAAAAAAAATCCAAGACTGCATAACTGTATAACAATCTATTTCGTGAATAAAATCTTCTAAATGCAATCCATTGCAGAAAAACAAACAAGAGAGAACAACTAGAATGTCAATAGAAAATGAAAGGTGGAGTAGCAGAAACTCAATATAAGGTAAAGGTAAAGGTTCCCCTCGCACATACGTGCTAGTCATTCCCGACTCTAGGGGGGAATCTCCGTTTCAAAGCTGAAGAGCCAGCGCTGTCCGAAGACGTCTCCGTGGTCATGTGGCCGGCATGACTAAACGTCAAAGGCGCACGGAACGCTGTTACCTTCCCACCAAAGGTGGTCCCTATTTTCCTACTTGCATTGTTTACGTGCTTTCGAACTGCTAGGTTGGCAGAAGCTGGAACAAATAACGGGACCTCACCCCATTATGCAGCACTAGGGATTCGAACCGCTGAACTGCCGACCTTTCGATCGACAAGCTCAGTGTGTTAGCCACTGAGACACCACGTCCCTTAATTCAATATTATGTCTGGGTAAATGTACATGTTGTACACTTGTTTGAGTGCCATGCAATAACAGGCAAGGGTGATACAGGTAGTCCTTGACTTACAAAAATTTGTTTAGTGACCATTCAAAATCACAATAGCAATGAAAAAAATAACTTAGGACCCTTTTTCACACTTACCACCGTTGCAGAATCCCCATGGTCACATGATCAAAATTCGGATGCTTGGCAACTGATTCATATTTATGACCGTTGCAGGATCCTAGGGTCATGTGATCCCCTTTTGCGGCCTTCTGACGAGCAGAGTCAACAGGGAAGCCAGATTCACTTAACAAATGTGCTACTAACTCAACAACTGCAGTGATTCACTTAACAACGGCGGCAAGAAAAGTCATAAAATGGGGCGAAACTCAATTAACAAGCATCTCACTTCACAACATAAATGTTGGGCTCCATTGTGGTCATAAGTCAAGGACTACCTGCACACATTCAACAAACAGTTTAAAATGGAGGCAGAGATATAGGAAACGTGCTGATCTTCTCTTACCAAACATCCAGACATCACTGGCTGAGGTAAAACGTCGGAAGTTGATGGATTCTGGGGCCATCCACTTGATGGGCAATTTGCCTTTTGAAGCTAAAGTGCACAAATGAAATCTATTCAGGACATCTTAAACATCATTACTCTGCTCCACTCAATATATTTTACACTATTGAGTATATCCACATGCATGTTTGCCATATCTAAATGCGCTGGGTGAATTTTTCGCTAACTTGGGTCGTTGGGTTGTTATTGCTGAATATACCATAGAGCAGGGGTCTGCAACCTTAAACACTCAAAGAGCCATTTGGACCTGTTTCCCACAGAAAAGAAAACACCGGGAGCCACAAAACCCTTCCCGTGCCTGACTATTTCTTGAGCGGCCACAAAACTAGCATATTTAGTTGAATTAAATGTTCGGTTTTCTTCTGAAACTTTTCTTTTCTTGGATTTATCCATGGTTGACCTAGCGGGGGTTGAAAAGCTCAATAAATCGTGTGTCGGTGGGTGTCGCACATTGGCGGTTGTGACACATATTTCGAGTGACAGGGAGTCGCAGCAGAGGGGTGAAAGAGCCACATGCGGCTCCAGAGCCACAGGTTGCTGACCCCTGCCATAGAGCAATCAAAATGAATTTTGGGCCCCATCATTGCTGAAAAGCAGGAAGGCATAACAGTGAAATACACTCTATGCTACTGTTTCTTATAAATGAGCTGTGTAGGGTTCACCCTCGCCTTCACCATATACTGTCGTATCTCTTGGACATTTGAACATTAAGTGAATAAAGATGACCTGAATCAAAGATGTCCTAGCCACAAAGTGTTGCACAGAAAGCAGCACAATTTTCACAAAGTCGTTCCATAGTTGGGCTGCAAAAATATGAATGACCACAAGATGGCAGTGAAGAGTTAACAGTGTTCAGCATCTATCGAATACCATCTAGCCGTCATCCAGATGTTTACACACCAAATACAATATGCCTAATTCAATACATGCCCCAATTTTTATCGAATGTAATCAAGACTATAAAATCAGTGGCCTGCAGGGACCTCAAGGGGTAGAAAGCAGAGCATGGGGTGCCTCAGGAGGGTAGGGGAGGCATTGGGAGGTCTGGTGTAGGTGGGTCTATGTCTGTGCTATCTCTGAAGTCAGTGGTGAAATCCAAATTTTTTACTACCGGTTCTGTGGGTGTGGCTTGGTGGGCGTGGTATTATTATTATTATTTATTATTTATTTAATTTGTATACCGCCCTTCTCCAGGAAGGGACTCAGGGCGGTGAACAGCCAAAATTAAAAAACATACAAATGCAAAAGTTAAAAGAATTAAAAGAATTAAATCACTGGCTACCCAATTTAAAACCCCAAATCCATAAAATTTAAAATGCCAATTAAAAACCATTTAGGCTAGGCCGGCTTGATGAAATAAAAACGTCTTCAGGGCTTTACGGAAGGTCCGGAGGTCCGGGATCAGTCGTATTCCAGGAGGCAGCTCATTCCACAGGGCGGGTGCCCCCACAGAGAAGGCTCGCCCCCTGGGGGCCGCCAGCCGACATTGCCTGACCGACGGCATCCCGAGGAGGCCCTCTCTGTGAGAGCATATTGGCCGGTGGGAGGTCAAGTAGCAGCAGGCGGTCTCGCAAATACCCTGGCCCTAAGCCATGGAGCGCTTTAAAGATGAGAACCAACACCTGGTGTGGCTTGATGGGCATGGCAGGGGAAGGATACTGCAAAATCTCCATTCCCACCCCACTCTGGGACCAGCCAGAGGTGGTATTTGCCGGTTCTCCAAACTGCTCAAAATTTCCGCTACCGGTTCTCCAGAACCTGCTGGATTTCACCCCTGATACAAGTCCTCTGTCAAGGAGGAAGAAGGAGATCAGGAACTCTGTCAAGAATCTTTGGAGCATTGATCTAGTGGTGCCAAGATCCAACCACCAGTGAGATCTTCATAAGCTATTTTCTAATGCCTCTAACCCAGGGGTCTCCAACCTTGGCAACTTTAAGCCTGGCGGACTTCAACTCCCAGAATTCCCCAGCCAGCTTTACCATGGTTGGAGACCCCTGCTCTAACCCTACAATCCTGGACTTTGATCTCAGCATTTCTGTGGCAGCCTCACTTGGTTACTTGATGCCAAATTTGAACTAGACCTGAGAACACAATTACTGACCTTTTAAAAATAAAATACTTAAATGGACTTTTGACTATACTGGTTTTTAATTCTGGACTGCTGACCAATGTCCTATGGTAAGTCTAGGACAGGATAGACTTTTTACTCAACAGAGGCTGTAGACGGTGATTGTGTGGACACATCCCTTACTTACCTTTATAATAAGTGCTATCTTCCATATACCGAGACAAACCAAAATCACCCAGTTTCACACAGTCTGTAGAGGACACCAGCACATTTCTAGCAGCAATATCCCTGGTGGAAGACATAAAACATTAATCCTTCCCGTTTAAGGCATCAGCACCTGAGCGCATCTGGAGCACGTTTAATCGGATTATTTTCATATCAAACATCTATCACATTCCTGCTCTCTTCCAACAAAAAGGCACAATATATCACGCTACATACAGTATGAAAATCTAGCTGGATTAGACAATTGTAGCTGAATATAAGGGCAACCAAATTTTACACAGTTTAGTATTTACTAAGACATCTTCAACTAAACCAAGGGGAAAAAAATCCAGGATTTTGTATTTAGAAAAACAAGACTAATTTATGGTTCCTTGACCCCTTTAGTTAAAAACCAGGCAGAACCGAATCTGAATCTGAGTTTTGAATCTTGATTGCATCTTTGCCTTAGTATTATGTCAGGTTCTTATTAAAAAAATAATCTACTGTACAAGGGGATGATGTCGATCGAAAAGTCGGCAATTCAGCGGTTTGAATCCCTAGTGCCACGTAATGGGGTGAGCTCCCGTTACTTGTCCCAGCTTCTGCCAACCTAGCAGTTCGAAAGCACGTAAAAAATGCAAATAGAAAAATAGGGACCACCTTTGGTGGGAAGGGAACAGCGTTCTGTGCACCTTTGGCATTTAGTCATGCCGTCCACATGACCACGGAGACATCTTCGGACAGCGCTGGCTCTTCGGCTTTGAAAGGGAGATGAGCACCACCCCCTAGAGTTGGGAACGACTAGCACATACGTGCGAGGGGAACCTTTACCTTACTGTACAAGGGTGTTGCAAGGATTAGAAGATACTGCATCCAAAACCACCTTGAAATTTTACGAGTATGCGTGAACTCCAAGTTTTATACTGTGTGTTTGACCTCCATTTTTAATAGAGTTTTTTCCTTACTCTTAAAGATGTCAAGTATTCCTCCGATTGCTTTCCATTTTAATTACCATGAAAATGTTAGCAGTCCATTCACTGGTTAAACAGTTTTCAGGGAAACTCTATTGCTATCTCATCAGTGGTGGGTTTCATTTACCTTTGCTACTGATTCGCTCGCGCACGTATCACTTCTGCACATGTGCAGAAGTTTCTGCGCATGCACAGAGCGCATTTGATGACATCCGGGAGGATGGGCGGACCCTCCCGCTGCTGCTACTACCAGTTCCCTGAACCGGGGCAAACCGGTAGCAACCCACCACTGTATCTCATGCTTTGGAGGTTGCAGGCTATTTCAAAATGGAAATTGGAAATTGCTGCTATTATTTTAACAAACACTGGAAGAGGCTGCCCAGCAGATGTCACCCTTTGCTGAGTCTCTCACATGCTGCTGGATTCGGAACAGTTAATGCTCACAAAGAGACCGACAAATCAAGGATGAAAATAAGTGGATTCTAAGATGTTAAAATTACTGCTCTCCCTTGTTCATTAAATCACCATAAAGGAAATCGCTTTTGGTGAGATGGGCAGCTATGCAAATTTTATCAATGCGTGGAATAATGGAAAAGGGAGTTCGGGATAAGAAAACCCATGACCACTGAACCCAACGGGGCTGTTAAACCAGGCAGCAATGTATACAATTTTTAGAGGATAGTATTTTGCGGGGAGGTGATGATCTTACCTATGTACAAACCGTTTGCTCTCTAAGTAGGCCAGTGCTGTGCTAAGTTGGTAAGCATAAAGTATCAAGGACGCCAGATCCAAGCTGTATTTTCTGACTTGCAGAAATGATCTCAGCTACAGGATAAAGGAGAGAGAGGGGAAAGTCAGACTAAGCGAAAAGAAATCCAGCAGCAGAATGTTGCAGCGCAAAGGCTTGAAATTTTGGGCTTGGACAATCTGGAACTGCGCCACTTGCGCTCCGATCTAAGCATAGTACGCAAAATTGTCTGCTACAATGTCTTACCTGTCAATGACTACTTCAGCTTCAACCGTAATAATACAAGAGCACATAATAGATACAAACTCAAGGTAAACCGCTTCAAACTCGATTCCAGAAAATACGACTTCAGCAACAGAGTGGTCAACGCCTGGAATGCACTATCTGACTCCGTCGTTACAGCCTCAAACCCTCACAGCTTCAATCTCAAACTGTCTACCATGGACCTCACTCCATTCCTAAGAGGTCCGTAAAGGAGGCGTGCATAAGTGCACCAGCTATCCTACCGTCTTTGTCCTACTGCCCCTGTTTATTGTATTCATTTCCTTCGTTCATGTCCATGTTCATATTCATACCTGCTATCATGTACATGTTTGACAAACTAATAAATAAATAAATAAATAAAATAAAGGATCTCGATTCAACATGTTGCAGCGTAAAGAATCCCAACTGCCTCGTCTCTCTCTCTCTCTCTCTTCTCCATTCCACTGTCTTCCTTTTCATGGCTACTGAGCATGTTCAATTCTCACTGGGCTGTTGCAGAGAAACTGTGATTTCTAAACAGTCACTGGGCTTCTGCAATCAGTCCTGGCAGTGGCCATCACTCTGGCCTCAATCGTTGGGTTGCTCAACTATTAAAAGGAAAGCGATGACAATATTCAAATTGGGCTGTTGATCTTTAGAATTATTATTTATTTTATTTATTTTTATTTTTTAAATTTTTATACTGCCCCCCTCTCCCGAAGGACTCAGGGCGGTGAACAGCCAAAATTAATAACACACAATACAAATATTTAAAATACATTTAAATGAACTTGAATTTATCTTTGGCTTCCCCAATTTAAAACCCCTTACCCATAAAATTCCCCAATTAAAAGATTTTTAACTCAGCCCGGCTTGGGTTAATTAAATGACTTTCCTTCCAATCAAAACGTACATGTTTTACAAAAGCTTGGACCGTCATATTCTAAACCAGGGGCGGGCAATTATGACTTCTTTAGGATGCTGCAACGGTCGTAAGTGTGAAAAATGGTCATACATCATGTTTTTCAGTGCTGCTGTCACTTAGAACGGCTGCTGTTGTAAGTCAAGGACTACATGTACGGTGCGCAAAGATTTTTATTTACGATCCTTTTCCGCTCTCTTCTTCCCAGTGGAAAAGCAGAGAGCTCTCACTCAATTCCACACTGAGAAGAACAGGTTTAGGTCTCCTCTTCCAATTCCACAATTCTCCCACCCCCACCCCCACCCCCACCCCCCAGGGCTCAATTCGAAACTACGATTCTTCCATTGCCAAAGGCTGATGACTCTTTCTTCCTTTCAAGAAAGACGTCCACACAATCCTTCCACGTCCCCCAAAGTCTTTATCAAACCCCTGAGGACGGACGCGTCTTGATGGATTCTTCTCACCTCTCCCTGGGTACAAAGCTCCATAATGATCCAGACGGGATTTTCCGTAATGACGCCAATCAGCTTCACAATGTGTGGGTGATCAAACTGACGCATCGTTACTGCAACGGGGAAAGCAAAAGTTCTCGTTAAACAGAGGCATGCTGTGTGACGGGCAATCTGAAAACGGGGGGGGGGGTACTTTTTGTAGCAAGGGGTTGAAAAACAAGATTCTAGACTTACTAGCACTAGCAGTGTTTCTCAACCTTGGAAGCTTGAAGATGGGTGGACTTCAACTCCCAGAATCCCCCAGCCAGCAGCGCTGGCTGGGGGATTCTGGGAGTTGAAATCCACCCATCTTCAAGCTTCCAAGGTTGAGAAACACTGCACTAGCACTTAAGACTTACATGCCGCTTCACAGAATTGAGGCTGGGGCTCCTCTTCTATTAAAAACAGTGATCGAGGAGCCAACATTTGATGGCTTGATTGAATGACACCCTTTCTCTTACCAGAGAGCCTTGGTAGTACAGTGGTTTAGAGCACCCTGTCATTAACACAGCTGCCTGCAATTACTGCAGGTTCGAACCTTACCAGGCTCAAGGTTGACTCAGCCTTCCATCCTTTCTAAGGTAGGTGAAATGAGGACCCAGTTTGTGGGGGCAATAAGCTGACTTTGTATAAAATATACAAAAGGATGAAGGCTATTGCTTAACGCATTGTAAGCCGCCCTGAGTCTCCAGAGAAGGGTGGCATATAAATCAAATTAAAAAAAAAAAAACCATGTTTCCCCAAAAATAAGACCCTGTCTTATATTTTTCTGAACCCTGAAATAAGTGCTTGGCCTTATTGCCATGCGCTCAAAAGCCAGATTGGGTTTATTATCAGGGGATGTCTTATTTTGAGGGAAACAGGGTAGATCAAGGGTCTCCAATCTTTGCAAATTTAAGACTTGTGGACTTCAACTCCCAGAACTCTGGGAATTGAAGTCCACAAGTCTTAAAGTTGCTGAGGTTGGAGACCCCTGTCTTAGATCACACAGAGACTGTCCAGGGCTGAGGGAGTCAAGCTCTCTTCATCCATAGCACCGGCACTAGCGCTTAGACTTATATATTGCTTCACAGTGATTCACAGCCTTCTCAGAGCAGTTTACAGAGTCAGCCTGTTGCCCCCAACCAGGGGTGAAATCCAGCAGGTTCTGACAGGTTCTGGAGAACCGGTAGCGGAAATTTTGAGTAGTTGCTGGAGAACCAGCAAACGCCACCTCTGGCTGGCCCCAGAGTGGGGTGGGAATGGAGATTTTGCAGTATTCTTCTCCCAGGAGTGGGGACGGAATGGGGATTTTGCAGTATCCTTCCCCTGCCACGCCCACCAAGCCACGCCCACCAGGCCACACCATGCCCACCAAGCCACGCCCACAGAACCGGTAGTAAAAAAATTTGGATTTCACCACTGCCCCCAACAATCTGGATCCCCATTTTACCAACCTCTGAAGGATGGAAGGCTGAATGGCCAAACTCCTGGCTGTGGGTCGAGTTAGCCTGTAATATTGTATTCTAAACATTGTGCTCCCAAGGGCTCTAACTTAGGTTAGCTAGAAATGCTCCCTCAAACACATTTCCCACCTACAGACAGTCCTCGATTTACGACCGTTAATCAACTTGTTAAGTTGTGACTGGAGAACCATTTAACTGGGATGGTATATGAGTCTCCTGCTTGAGCAGAGGTTTGGACTAGAAGACCTCTGAGATCCCTTCCAGCCCTATGGTTTTATGACAGGCGTAAAGTGGGTCGGTCACATGAACAACCTGATTTTTTTTTTGTGGTGGTCATTAAGTGAATCGATGGCTTACTACGGGCGCTGTTTGCTGCTGAAAAGCAGAAATGTCAATTTTTAGTAAAACTAATGTAAAATACTATCAAAGGAGCACAGGAAGGTACAAGCAGCTGCTAATATGTCCTGGGTGACAGCAGATCGGTCATAATTTCAAACAGTTTCTAACTGACTGGCCATAAACTGAGGACTCTCTGTAAAGGGTTTATTTATTTATTTATTTTATTTTTATTTATTTATTTTTATATGCCGCCCTTCCCCGGAGACTCAGGGCAGCTTACAATGCGTTAAGCAATAGCCTTCATACTTTTGTATATTTATACAAAGTCAGCTTATTGCCCCAACAAACTGGGTCCTCATTTTACCCACCTAAGAAAGGAGGGAAGGCTGAGTCAACCTTGAGCCTGGTGAGAATTGAACTCGCAGTAATTGCAGGCAGCTGGATGTTAAATGCTGCCTTAGTAGGAGGCATTAACCTCCTACGCCACTCAGTCTCCTAGGAAGGAAATCATTTTGTTTTCAGAGTAAACTACCATTCTTTCTGGGAAATGGGCTACCTGGCTGAACCTTCTCACCATTCCATGGACTGTCTGTTTTGCAGCTCAGCTATCTATTTTAATTTCTCTTTCATTTCCAATATCTACTGTGATGTGATATCTACTATATTTGCAGATATACTAATGCTAATCATGATTACTTTTACACCAGCTCTTGAAACGAAAGCATATTTAGCCATTCAGTATCCGAAGCACAAAAATAACACTAAAACGGGTTAGAGGTAGACACTGGAAGAGAGGTGCAGAAGCATAACACAAACTTTTGATTTCACAACCATGCTGAAAAGTAAAGGCCGAGAATTTTCCTTCTGAGGGAGCCACTAAAGTGTGACAACAATTTAATATCTTTCGATCCACCTAAATTGATTCAGTTCAAGAACAGATGGCTTGCAAAATATAAATTGGCGACAATTATCACTAACTATGGTTCAAAGCTTCCAACCCGCCTTATTAAAAAAAAAAATCTTATTGATTCACAATGTCTCCGCTTCATTTGGGCATTTCTTCATTAGAGCAGAAAGAAGACAAATGGAACACTACTCAGACAGATGCACTGAGTTGTGATGGAGTACAACCCTGACATAAATATGATGTCCACAAGAAAATCTCATTTACTTCTTTGGCTGGCATCAAGCCTTATTGACGAGGAGTATAATTGCTTTATTATCTGTCTCAAGAGCACAGGAGTTAAAAAGCTCGCACCAAATGAAATGGAAATTGGTTTGCTTGTGCTGTGGAAGAGATAGCAACTCCGTAGCCAAACATTCTAAAAAAAAACATGCATTATTAGAGTAGCAGATTTATCTTGGCTGCTCATGATTTGATCCCCATTCTAAACGACGTGCGTCGTTCTTCAGTTTGGACAGAGTATTACAAATCTGGATTTATGAATCGAATCTCAGCTCGTATTTTTCAACTGAGAGACTTTTTATCCAAGGACAGAAATGCAAACCTGTCTTGACTGTTTGCTTAATTTTAGGCACTCATGTGTTTATCTTCCCATTCTTTGGGGAGATCACACTAGCAAAAAGGGGAAAAAAGGATAAATGCAAAACCCTAACAAAAGCATCTCAGCAAAAGCCATCCAAATAAATCCAAAAATATGTATATTTTATTATAAACTCTTATTTATAATGAAGGTCTATAAAATCTAATGAGGACAGCCCTGTGCACCCACACAACCTCCCAAAGCTTGATGGGACAGAATAATCTCTAGTGCAGGGGTCTCCATCCTTGGCAACTTTAAGACCGGCGGACTTCAACCCCCAGAATTCCGCAGCCAGTTTTGCTTTGCTGGCTGGGGAATTCTGGGAGTTGAAGTCCGCCAGGCTTAAAGTTGCCAAGGTTGGTGACCCCTGCTCTAATGCACTGTTGCTCAAACTCTGCAACTCTATGATGATTGGACTTCAACTCCCCGAATTCCGCAGCTATTGGACTGGTGTAACAGTGCCCCCAGTGGCCAGATGAGCCACATCCTGGCTTTTTCAAACACATGCCAACATCCATAGGCAGCCAAGTTAGCACACCTTACTTCACCCATGCCTGGAAAAAGGAAGGTCAAGCCAGAGTGTGTATGGGTAAGTGGGAGAAGAGGAAGAGATACAAGCAGCTGTGGAAGTGGGGAGCAAAATTTGGGCCAGGACAAAGAACAGGCAAGCGAGCCAATGGTCAACTGCCAAGACCATAAGCCACAGGAAACAGCCACCTTGGTTTGATCCCTGCCTGAAGCCAGCTTGGCTTTGCAATTCAGTAGTCACAGTGCTTGTGAAAAAGAGCTGGGAGCTTTGCAGAAGCTTTATTCTGCAGCTGTGTTTATAAAAGGAGAAACCCCCACCGAGGCAGCGCATAATCCCCTCTAAGTACAAGCACTTCTGGAGGGGGAAACGAGGACTAGATGCCACTCTGAGAATTTTGCTTAAGAGGGCAAGAGCCAATGGTTGGGGATGGCGGGTGCTACGATGCAGTGTACAGTTTTCAGCTAAGTCGTGGTGTTTGTTTCCAGTCTTTGCACAAAGAACTTCCTTGCGCGTTCACCCTAAATCTACCAAAGCTTGGAGGAAAAAACATTTTTATAACTTACAGGCTTCTTGCAAGAATTTCTCTCTTATGCTGTCCGAGGTACAGTTTTTACATGTTTTGATTGCAACTGCCATCGCAGGATTTTCCTACAAGACAGAAAAGCCCACGTTATACAAATGAAAGGAATCACACAGATAAAGACATTGATTATGAAGGTTTTATTTTTAAAAAAAAACAGTGTTTCAGAGACTTTGCAAAGAAAAGGTGGCAGTTTTCTACAGTTAGCATTTTCTCATGAAGTATGTAACTGTATATGAAAAAGGGCTGCCAGTTTATATATGAAAGGTAGGAATGGGTTGGGAATGGTTTCTTCCAGGGGTGAAATGCTCCCGGTTCGGACCGGCTCAGGCGAGTAGGTAGCGATGATGGCCGGTGGTTCAGAGAACTGGTAGCAATGGCAGCTGGAAGCTCCGCCCACCGGCCCACCCGCCCCATCCCCGGACTCGGGGAATGCACCATTCCCGGACTCCTACTGCTCACATTTCTCCCACGGCTGGCTGTCAGGGAAAGCAAGCGCCCGAAAGGTAGCGGAGTCGCTCACTCTCCTTCTTGATGAGCCGCTCTGGTCCACGCGCCAGCTGTGCAAGCGCACATCCAACCTGCCGCTGAATTAAATAAACGATGTGCGCTTGCACAGCTGGCACATGGACCAGAGCGGCTCATTCAAGAAGGAGAGTGAGCGACTCCAGTACCTTTCGGGCACTTGCCTTCCCTGACAGCCAGCTGCAGGAGAAAGATGAGCAGTAGGAATCTGGGGAATGGGGCGGGTGGGTGGAGCTGCGGGAGAAAGAAATTTTAAAAGTTTTCCTACTGGGTTCTGTGGCTTGGTGGAAGGGGGTCTTGTGACTGAGTGGGCATGGCTGTGAGTGACATCGAGTTGGCCACGCCCACTCAGTCACAGGACACCCCACCACCAAGCCACACCCACAGAACCGGTAGGGAAAAATTTTAGATTTCACCCCTGGTTTCTTCCCTTAATTAATGCTTATAACAAAGTAATCTGAAATTCTGTAAATACTAAAATAAACAAACCTGACCAAACTATTAATGTTTAACTTTAATTTAATATTGTGGAAGGGTTTTTAAGAACATTTCGTTTCTGTTTTATATTAGATATGTCTAAATGTTTTTTCAAAGACTACGTACATAATGCTAGCACTCATTTCTTCAAAAGTATAAAAAGACATTAATCTTAAAATGGCATTGGCCAATTTCAGGTTTCTAAGAGTAAGCTTGAGTTTGATTAGAACTTAACTTTGTCTTTTTGTTATATAAGAAGGAATAGAGTTCTCATTATTATTCCATTAACACTGTGTTCAACCTCAGCTTAAATTAGACAGATTTGTCTCAGACTACACAGAAAACATACCAAAAAGTTGCAGTGATCAATTGTGCATTGCACACCAACTATTTTTTCTGGTAATTTCAATCTGCCCATGAGCAACTTGTTTAGTTGAGCTGCATACCCAGCATCATATAACACCATTCTTTTAAAAGAGAAAAGTAGATTGCCTGTGACACGAAGATATTTGCAGGATTTAATGAAACACAAATAATCCCTTATTGCTTCTAAAATTGCAGAAACCATGTGCAAATGCAAAGTTAAATGAACATCTTTTGAGAGCTGTATGCAACGAAATTTCATTTTAATCTATGCCGATCAGTGTACATTCAAAGTGACAATAAAGTTATTCTATGTCTAAGTCTAATCTTATTGTTCGTCCTCTAAGCCAAATACTTTTACAGCACTACACTAAGATGTACAGTATTTATGTTTCTTCGAAGACCCCAGTTTCAAGTGTCAAGAGTTACATAAATAACTTTTTTGGGTTGAAAGCTCCAAGGTTTCAACCGATCAAAGGAAGCTAATTAAAACCTAACTGCTAAATATGGGAAGACAAACAAATTTCTCTCAGTGCATTCATGCGTCTCTGCAAAGGAACTGGAAGCTGCAGCTCCTGCTGAAAAGTTCAAATGTATCCCACAGCAGGCTTAAATCAGAAGCTGCTGGTAGGCAGTGGTTCTCTGATTTTAAAACATTCACACATTACCAACAGCTAATTAGACCCTCAGGCCAAATGAGACTTCCCTACTCCTTGGACAGCATCTCCTCCACACACATCCCCACCATGTCACGATTTAACAATTGCGCATAACAGCTGGGCATGTTTATTGGAGCATTTAGGCTTTGATATTATCAGGGAGATGATGAGTTAATCTCCCAGCTTAAGTTTTTATTATTCCACTTAAACCAACGGTTTGTGACTTTGCCTTACAAGTCTCCACCAAAGACTTGGTACACGTTTCTTCCAATACGTACATTTTTTGGAAAACTAACACCAAAAAGATTTCCCCTTATTCCCAAATATCTTTAATTCCAGTGTATATCTAAAGTCCAGGAACTGGAGTTCGCCTACACACTACACTGCTCCTTTTTAGCATTATCCTGGTTTTTTTTTCTTTCGTGAAAGAGCTTAGGTACACGGAATGGCACAATGAGCTTCAGGGTCAAGTGAGGAAATGATTTAGCCTTAATCTGACGTATTTGCATGAGAGCAGCCAGCTGAAATTGGTTGACACCAATCAAGATGAGATGACAAGTCAACAAGGAATGAAAATAGTTTCCAAGCAACCAATCGTCCAAAAGATGCTTTTTCAAAAAAGATTCTTTTTCCATAGACATTAAGCAACCAGTCTTACGTAACTCAGTCACAGTAAACCAAAAGTTGATTACCACCTTTAAAGCGCTCCATGGCATTGAACCTGGGTACCTGTGTACCTTCAAGACTGTCTTCTGCCACCAGTAGCCTCCCACCGGCCAGTCCGCTCCCACAGAGAGGGTCTCCTCAGGATGCCATCGGCCAAATTATGTCAGCTGGCGACACCCAGGGGGAGGGCCTTCTCTGTGGGAGCCCCAGCCTTGTGGAATGAACTGCCCCCGGAAATGCGTAAGATCTCCGATCTCCGTGTATTTTGCTGTGCCCTCAAAACCTTGTTGTTCCATCAGGCCGGGCTATCAATGTAAAGATTTTAATTGGTTTTAAATATGGGATATTAAATTTGGGGGTTTTATAATTGAGCCAGCTATTTAATAATTTTAATTATTTTTAAATTTTGTCTGTCTTTGTGCTTTTAATCAGGCTGTACACCGCCCTGAGTCCTTAGGGAGAAGGGCGGTATAGAAATAAAATAAAATAAAATAAAATAATAAAATAAAATAAAATAAAATAAAATAAAATAAAATAAAATAAAATAAAATAAAATAAAATAAAATAAAATAAAATAATAAAATAAAATAAAATAAAATAAAATAAAATAAAATAAAATAAAATAAAATAAAATAAAATAAAATAAATAAAATAAAATAAATAAAATAAAAAATAAAATAAAATAAAATAAAATAAAATAAAATAAAATAAAATAAAATAAAATAAAATAATAAAATAATAAAATAAAATAAAATAAAATAAAATAAAATAATAAAATAAAATAAAATAATAAAATAAAATAAAATAAAATAATAAAATAAAATAAAATAAACAAACAAACAAATAGCCAGCGAACATGAAGAAAATTCCATCAAAAGAGAATATTAGTAGTTCAGGGTTGAACTGTGGGTCCTTGATGCTCTCTGAGGTGGTGTTCTTGCAGACGTTTCATGACCCAAATGGGTAACGTCATCAGCGCTAGAAGGGAATGGGGTTTGGTAATGAAATGCTGGCAACCAAGCTGAGAGAGCATTAAGAACCCCACAGGAAAAAAATAAGTGAGCATACTGTATATATGAAGGTTTGCGAGAAAGAAACAAAATTCAACCATTCATACACACAATTGTGGTTATAAAGAACTCTGTCTTTTCCAACACTACTTACATCACCTGGCCAGTATTATAGTTTGATAAATATGAATGTGTGAGGATGTGTAATTTAAGGAATTTTATTCAATAAAGATAAAAGGTTGGTGGAGACACTATGCATTGGGTTAAGAAGTTTTCCATTACCGCATAAGAGAACAAAGTTCAAAACTCAACATATTTGCATTTTCACTAGAACATAAGAATGTATAGTGGATAATCTCACACCACTGGAAGGAAGTGAATTCTACTTACGAAAAAAGCATGAAAACGTTACGAATACCTACTGGAGTGACATAAACTCCTTGGTGGACATCGCCAAACTGCCCTTCACCGATGCAGCGTCCCAGTTCAATCCGCTCTCTTTGAATCTCATAATCCCTGGCTATTAAAATACAATCCATTTAAATTTAAATCCAATGATGAAATAGCTTCCCCATGAAAGACCCCACAAAAGACAAAAACACCATCAAAGGTCGCTTAAAATGATTACCCGCTTGAAAAATAGACCAATATTTGCCCCACAAGCAAGCCATAGAAGTACCATTCTCTATAGTGGAATCCTCTTAAACACTCATTCAAACGAAAATCCTGGAAAAGATATATGAGACGTCTAGTTCTGAATTAGTTCCAGTGTGTTTAGTTACATTAATGCAAGCAATGTAATTAAAGCATCTTAACTGAATTATGACCAATGGTTCACATTGAAAGAAATGCAAAAAGGGAAGGTTATTTTGATTAGCTCCTACTAATGGCATATTTAAGAGGTCTCCATTACATGGTATTTTAGGGGCTTGTGGTTTTAATCTTATGCATACATTCCTGGAAATAAACCCCACTCTAGAGTGAAATTTACAGCCAAGTAAAAATACAAAATATTACGTTTCCTGTTAATCAGGAAACAGGCCAAGAACAGTTTTAATAAGCCTGAAAAAGACCTACCCTAAATACCTATGCAATGTATTCTGCTGACATTTCATACATATTTTATTATATTTTTTCTTTAGTAAACTGCTTATTCCTAAAATCATTAGGCATTATTCATTGCCAACTGAATTGTCTATTTTTATTTCTGAATTTCAAATAAAATAGTGGGAAACATGCTTTTTTGTTTCCAAAGGGAGAAATGGAAATGATTTATTATGATGAGTTAAAAAAAAAAGTAAGAATAGGCCTAAAATCTTCTGTAGTTTATATATCCATTTTTATTTGAACAAAGCAGTTTTTTTTTTCTTTATAATCTCATAATTATCAAACGTGTTGGCTTAAAAATACACAATTGAGCCAGCACTTTATTAATAGAAAGTCAACCATTCCTTTCTTTTTTTTAAGGTATCTCCAAAATTGTAAACAGATAGATAATTAAAGGATCTCCTGTTACCTTCATCTATTCCATAGCTTTCTGCAGTGCAATTAAGAGAAAAATCAAACACCGGCTTAGAAAATGCTTCTTAAAATGCAAATTACATTTGGAAAAAAAAAAATCCAGTATTCAAAATCCCACACACAGACATTACATTTGAAATTTCTGCAGATACCCCAAAATACATGATCTACATTTATGACATTATCTTCAAAACACTGTAGAGGCACAGATGCCATCCAACTTTACTTTGTATATTATAATACAATTTAGGATGTGGTGGTTACATTTATCCATTTATGAGTATTATGAGCTATGTTTTTCATTAACAATGGCTAACAATTTTTAAAAAGTCATTCATTCCCTCTCCCCTGAAAGAATACTCTTTTTTAAAAAATAATTTATTATCCCTGGTTAATCTCAAGTGCTAAGCCCAGGCCGATATGATTATCACTTGGAAGAAGACCTCAAAGGGATACTGAGGCTGCGGGCAAGACCAGGCTGTCCAAACATATCCAAAAAAAGGGCAATAACAAAACACATCCATCTTGTTGCCAAGAAAATCAAATGGATGTGTCTGCATAACCACTAGGACCGTGATGGTGAACCTGTGGCACGCAGAGCCATATCTGCGGGGACGCAAGCCGTTGCCCTAGCTCAGCTTCAGCGCACGCCAGCCAGCTGATTTTTGGCTGGCCCTGCCCATGCCACCCCTCCTCTCCCAGGAGTCTCCATGCGGCCCATTTTGGATGGCAGGTAAGTACAGGGCTTGCACACAAGCTCTGGGAGGGCATTTCCGGCCTCTAGTGGGCCTCCGTGGGGGGTAGGGGAGGCCATTTTCGCCCACCCCAGGCTCCAGGAAAGCCTCTGGAGCCTGGGAAGGGCAAAAAACAGGCCTACTGGGCCTACCAGAAGTCTGGAAATGGGCCGTTTCCGGCCTCTGGAGGCTTCAGGGAGGCCTGCTAGGCTCAAAACGGGGCACGGGGGGGTCGTGTGCGCATGCGCGGGGGGTTGTGCGCAGGGGGAACATTGAATTATGGGTGTGGGCACATATGCACCCACTATTGTGTGCATGTGTGTGCTTTCGCACGCATGCTTTCAGCACCTGAGGAAAAAAAGGTTCACCATCACTGCCCTAGGAGCAGTACTTGATTCCAGGCATGGCCGACTGGATGGGTGTGGTCAACTGGGTGGGAGTGGCCAGCTTGACGGCACTCCCTAAACTCCTGGCATGTTTCCTCTTCGCACTGGGTAGACCGGGGCGAAGCTATATAGGCCGCCCCCTACATTTTCCAGGACAGCCCTGCGTGCCAGATCCGACCACATCACGGGCTGGCTCTGGCTCACGGGCCTTGTGTTTGACACACCTGCTTTAGAGCAAGCTGAGATTTTCCATTATACCTGCACTTTGGAAATGGGATTTTGTTCTTATTGCCATTTATTTATTTATACGTATCCCACCTTTATTATTTTTACCAACAACCCAAGGCAGCAGACATATCCAACGCATCTTCCTCCTCCTGTTTTCCCCACAGCAACAAGCTTTTGTCAGGTGGATCGGCACCAAAATCACTGAGATGGCTTTCATGGCTAAAGCGGGACTTGAATTCACAGTCTCCCACATTCTAGGCTGGTGCCTTAACTACTAGATGTAGGGAAACTTTGAGGATGATAGTGGGAGTTTCCTGCCTCCTTCCTTTCCTTAATGCACAGAAGTATAAGAACCTGGAGAGAAGCACAGATCTAAAAGGGGTTTATTCTTCTGAGTAAGACACAGCACAGTGCCTGGACTTACTCGCAGTTTCCCACCTGGCCATCAATCGAAAATTGCTCTCTCTCAGTTGCTTACATGAGTCTGTGCTTCTACATCTACTATTTCAAAAATAATAATAATAATCCCAGTGGAGGTATGTCAATTCTTCAAATGACACTTAAAACCTTTTATTTTCAATTTCTAGGCCCACAAGGATGCATCTCAAATATCCTTGATTAAATAGAGCTACAACTATGTTTATCGAGTCTATCAGGTGTCCAGAGTGAATAGGATGGCTTACTTGAAGGCATGGTGTACGTATCTTCTTCATCTATGATCTCTGCATAGTCATCGGTTTCTGAAATGAAAAGAATGGGAGAATCTGAAGGAAATGATTGTATTGCAAAACAAAGCAAAAAGACTTGTGTGTGTGAGAGAGTGTGTGTGTGTGTGTACACATACACACAGAGACTGCTTTTCTGTCCAAATCCAAAAACCTGCAACCTTTTCACCCGTATAAATCTCCATCTGCCACCGTGATTAAAATCTTCTCTCCAGACAAGGTTAACTCAGGGACACGAAGATGGCCTCATTACCACCTTACATTACATAACCAAGTTTGTTTTTCAGGGACTAGAGAGAGAAACTGAACGGCATCTTTATTATCAGGAGACAGTCCCCCTATTTAGACCCAGCAGTCAAAATATGAGTAATCCTGTCTGAATCGTCAACGCAAATTCCCCATTAAGAAAATTCACAATAAAGCCGACGGATGAGAGAGTTTGCAAGGGTAGAGTGGCACAGCGTAGACAAACAAGGCAGAACTCAATACACAGCTGCACTGTGAACATTTGCACCCAAAATAGCAATGTCTGTGATATTCTCTTTTTTTTCTCTCTCTATGACTTCTTTATACAAAAGAGATGAGACACTGCTGGTCTTTCTTAAGGCCTTGAAGACTTAGATTTGTGTTGGAGCATGGAGGCCTGATGATGCGGGCGAGCCCATTCCTTGATTCCATTAACTGTTATGAAGGATTATTAATTGCTGCTGTCGGTTGTATTTCTTGGCTGCTATTTATGCTATTTAAAATGTTACATTGCTTTATTCCGTTGTTAAGTACTGTTGGCCACCGAGAGTCATGAGCAGTTATATAAATTTAACCAATCCAGTCGTTTAAAGGATCATCTTTAAAGGCCAGACAAGGAATAATGAATGGAAACTGATCAAGGAGAGATTCAACCTAGAAATAAGGAGAAATTTCCTGACAGTGAAAACAATCAACCAATGGTACAGAAGTTGCCTTCGGAAGTTGTGGGAGCTTCATCACTGGAGGTTTTCAAGAAAAGATTGGACTGTCATTTGTCAGAAATGGTGTAGGGTCTCCTCCTTGGGCAGAGGGGTTGAACTAGATCGGGGTCTCCAACCTTGACAACTTTAAGACTTGTGGACTTCAACTCCCAGAGTAAATGGCTGAGGAACTGTGGGAGTGGAAGTCCACAAGTCTTAAAGTTGCCAAGGTTGGAGACCCCTGGAGTAAATGACCTACAAGGTCCCTTCCAACTCTGTTAATCTATGTATTACAAGTCTGTTCTTAACAAATTCTAATTCTTTTAATATTATTGTTCAATTTTATCCTTACTCCATCCTCAATATTTTCATCAAGATTTAGCTTTTATTATGCAAAGAGCTTAGTTTTATGTGTATAACTGTCATTCCGGCTAGAAATCTTAAATGTACCGTATATGCTTAACATTCACAAACACCCAAAACTGCACTATCGCTTCTGCTCTGAATTGCTAGCTCAAACCCAAAATATCTCTCCTCCCTGTCATCTGATAGCACTTGAGTTTAAACAATCTCTTCCTCTCAGGAACAGGATTTTGGTCACTTGTAAGATTTCCTCAAGCCATCCTCACCTAGATCATTTTAAAAGTTAGAAAAAAACAAAGGGCAGAATTCCAAGGAAAAAGTACAAGAAACTGCTATACTTGAACTGGGAAAAACTACAGTGGAAAGTACTCTCTTCAAAAGCCTTGCTAAATTATTGGAATGAATTCAAGAAGTATGGAAGAGTCCAGAAAAGAAAAGAAAAAAAGCAAACTGCTGTGCTTCAGAATTGAGGTCATCTCCAAGAAAAGGTCAATTGTTTAAGTCAGAAATTGCATTCATTTGTAACTTCTTCAGTCTGTGTGATACCGTGTTTTCCCGAAAATAAGACCCTGTCTTATATTTTTCTTGAACCCCGAAATAAGCGCTTGGCCTTATTTTTGGGGAGGTCTTATTATTTTAAGGCGTGTGGAGCAAGATAGGGATCCTCTTGCCGTCTTACCTGATTTCCAGCTCTGTCTCCCTAACCCTAACCAGAGGAAATGGCGGAGACCATCTACGCATGCGTTTAAATATTTTCGGGAAGGGCTTAGTATCCGGGTAGGTCTTATTTTCAGGGAAATGTGGTAGTTAAACTTTATTGTCTCTCATTTCTGTTATTCTGCCTACAGAGGGCATTTGTATAACTTCACCCTATTTCCCAAAAGATTGCATTTTCTTTGTTAGCTTCTTGCAAGTTGAAAACTCATTTTGAAACAGAAGTTCTGCTGAGGCTCACAAATTTAGAGTGGTCTGCAATGAACCTGGCATGTAGTTTTATAGATCTGTGTCTCTGCAGATTCTCGGTCATCCAGGTCATCATTGTCCCAAAGGTGCATTTTTTTCAAGAGGCACCTGGACTTTCTGGTTTTTCTTTGAAGACGTTTGGCTTCTCATCCAAGTTTTATAACTCAGTTATAACTCAGGGTTCATACATTCTTTTGGCTTTGATGCCACTCCATTCAGGAAAACTCATAGCGGCTTGCATTCACGGTATATTTATTAATTTATTATTTTATTTTATTAGATTTTTATGCCGCCCTTCTCCCACTGGACTCAGGGCGGTGAACAGCCAAGACTAAAAACATCGCATACTAAATTTAAATTTTTTTAAAAAAGAAATTAAACAAATTTTGGCCCAATAAATTTAAAATACCTCAACTAAAATCAATTAACAATTAAAAATATCTAAGGAGGGGGAGGGTTTAAGCCAGCCCGGCTTGATGAAATAAAAAAGTTTTAAGGGCACAGCGAAAAGCACGGAGATCTGGGATCCTACGTATGGAATATATGGAAACTGATCAAGGAGAGAAGCAACTAAGGAGAAATTTCCTGACAGTGAGGACAATTAACCAGTGAAACAACTTGTCTTCAGAAGTTGTGGCTGCTCCAGCACTGGAAGTTTTTAAGAAGAGATTGGGCAACCATTTGTCTGAAATGGTAGAGGGATTCCTGCCTGAGCAGGGGGTTGGACTAGAAGACCTCCAAGATCTCTTCCAACTCTGTTATTCTGCATTCTGTATATTAAGTAAAAACCTCCATCCAAAGCCCATCATAAGAGACATCCATGGGTTGTGACATCAGATGAGAATAAACTAAACCCTGGTTTCCCCAAATTTTCTCTTAAAAAGTCTTCACAATTCTTTGGAAGTCCAACACGGAGGAGCGAGTCTGGATATCTTTGAGGGTTTTTTTAAAAAAAATAATAAAAGTTTGATTTAGAGCCGGGGTCTCCAAACTTGGTAAGTTTAAAACTTGTGGGCTTCAATTCCCAGAATTCCCCAGCCAGCCATGCTGGCTGGGGAATTCTGGGAATTGAAGTCCATGAGTCTGAAAGTTGCCCAGTTTGGAGACTTCTGATTTAGAGGAAGACTCCTGTAGTTCCACCTGATAGTTACAACCTTTCCTGGACCAAGAAGTCACCCATGCCTTGGTCACCTCCCATACAGACTGTTGTGATGTGGTTCATGTGACATTGTCCTTGAAGAGGATCCAGGACTTAATGGCCCAGGCACTGAAGGCTAAACTGGTAGTCTTCAACTTACAACAGCTTGTTTAGTGACCTTTCGCACTGTGACAGTTTTTTTACTCTCACGATCGCTGCAGCATCTGCAGGGTCACGTGATCAAAATTCAGACACTTGGCAACTTGACTCATATTTATGACAGTTGCCGTGTCCCAGGGTCATGTGATTCCCTTTTGGGACCTTCTGACAAGCCAAGTCAACAAAGGAGTCAAATTCATTTAAGAACCCTGTATTACTAACTGAAGAACTCCACTGATGAACTTAACAAATGTGGCAAGAAAAGTCATAAAATGGGGCAAAATTCACTTAACAAATGGCTCACTTAGTCACAGCAATTTTGAGTTCAATTGTGGTCATAAGTTGAGGACTACCTGTATTTCGTATTTGACAAGCGAATCCTCAAATAAGATAAGAACATTATATCATTAAATGATAAGATTTTTTTTTCTGGCAAAATAAAATTGATCTCTCTCTGTCTCTATAATGGTTTTGAATTATTTAAATTTTACTTAATTTAATTAAACATCTTGTACAGTACTTGCTATAAAGAAGAATTTTCTAGCCAGTTTACAATTAACGTTACCTAGTTCCATAATTATTTATTTGGTTTACTGAATTTTTTAAAACCTCCCTCTCAGCCTAATTGAGTTTAGTATTCACTTTTTCCTCGTTCACTTTTGAGAAAACAGGCACATGTGGGAAATGCAGAATCAATTTTAACCATCAACAAAAATTAGTGTAACTCATTTTAGCAGACATTTTCAACAGATTAAGACAGGGGTCAGATTAAGACAGCATGGCTGGCTGGGGAATTCTGGGAGTTGAAGTCCATAAGTCTTAAAGTTCCCAAGTTTGGAGACCCCTGGATTAAGAGATGTTCCTAAAGCCAGACACCCTGAGCCCACTTGGGGAAGGGTGGGGGGGAGCTCGTAATATATTTTTTTTGCTTAAGGCATCAACACTTCAAAAGTTGCAAATGTTCCAATGTTGAGCACTTGAGGGATGCAAAAGAAGCTCAGAGACTTTGAAGAAAATGCTAATGCTCTAAGTGGGAGGAAAGGAGGCACCACTGATTTATTTACCTCCCCCACCCTCTTCATTTCTTTTCTTTAATGTTTCACATCTGCTATAAAACTTTTTTATACCAAGGAAGTTTATTTTATTTTATTTGGTTTGTCAAACATGTATGAGATAACAGCTATAAGTATAAACATAATTTGAATACATGAAAAGAGTAAGTAAAAAGGAATATTAGGACAGGGACGGTAGGCACGCTGGTGCATTTATGCACGCCCCTTACAGACCTCTTAGGAATGGGGTGAGGTCAACAGTAGACAGGCTAAGGTTAAAGTTTTGGGGGTTTGGGGAAGAAACCACAGAGTCAGGTAGTGGATTCCAGGCATGGACCATTCTGTTGCTGACGTCGTATTTTCTGCAATCGAGTTTGGAGCTGTTTACCATGAGTTTGTATCTATTGTGTGCTCATGTATTGTTGTGGTTGAAGCTGAAGTAGTCATTGACAGGTAGGACGTTGTAAGCAGACAATTTTATGTACTACGCTTAGGTCAGACCGAAGGCGGCGTAGTTCTAGATTGTCCAAGTCCAGAATTTCAAGCCTGGTGGCATAAGGGATTCTATTGCAAGCAGAGCAGTGGAGGACTCTTCTCGTGAAATACCTCTGGACTCGCTCAATGTATTAAGGTCCGATATATAGTGTGGATTCCGGGCAGACGAGCTGTATTCGAGAATTGGTCTAGCAAAGGTTTTGTATGCCCTAGTTTGCAGTGCAATGTTACTGGAGAAGAAGCTTTGCAAGATTAGGTTAACAACTCTTAATGCCTTTTTGGCAATGCTATTGCAATGAGCTCTGGCGCTTAAGATCATTTGAGATGAGTACTCCAAGGTCCTTGACAGAGTGAGGGTGGTTTACGAGGTCATATCCACCCAGTTTGTAATTGGTGTTCTGATTTTTGTTGCCAATGTGTAAGAAAGAGCATTTATTGGTTGAGATTTGTAGTTGCCAATTGTTTGACCATAATCTAGGTTGCTTTGAAGGGCAGCAGTATTGTCGGTGGTGTTGAATAGTTTTACGTCATCAGCAAAGAGAACACAGCTGCTAATAATCACGAAGGTCATTTATGTAAAGTAGAAAGAGTGTGGGTCCTAAAACGCTGCCTTGGGGGACACCACTGTTAACTGGTATCCTAAGATGCTGTTAAATTTGAGACCAATGGCCATGTTTGACTTTTATTGCCAAAGCTTTAAAAAACTACGAATTGCAGAGTTAAGGCCGATCAGGGTCGGGACAGGAAATCAGAGTTAAGGAAGCATCTTCACCTCTGGATACACGATGCTAGTATTTCAGATGGTCTGACCGAGGTAGACGGCCAAACCAAGCCAAATTTTGATAACGTGACTGCTGCAGCCTTGCAACGGTTGAAACTCTGGAGACTGGTATCAGTACCATTCATTGAACTCTGCAAGAACTGTTGGCTGAACAAAGGATCATAACTCAAGAACTATCTCTAATCTGTTTCTCTCAATTTAAACCAGACCAACAAAGGCAACAGAGAACCAAAAAGTTCAGGACAATCTCAGAAGCCACCCATGCAAATCCACTAGAGCTGATTTAATTCAGAAAGATAAGGGGCATATTTATTTATTAATGGGGTAGGGAAAGAGGCATGTTCTAGAACCAAACCGTACTGACAGTTGGGCATTTAATTTCTTCTTTATATTCTGGATTATGGATGTCCAAATTTGGCAATTTTAAGACATGTGGACTTCAACTCCCATAATTCCACAACCATGGCTGGCTGTGGAATTCTGGGACTTGAAGGCTATAAATTTTGCCATTGACAACGTTGGACACTCCTGCTCTGAATATTATAGTATAGCTTCCCCCCCTCTCTCTACCACGAGCTAAAACAGTATAGGTAGTCCACAAGTTAGTGACGGTTCAAAGTTGCAACGGCACTGAAAAATATGAGTTATGACCATTTTTCCACATTTATGACCATTGCAGCATTCCTGTGGTCACAAGGTCAAAATTCAGATGCTTGGCAACTGACTCATATTTATGACGGTTGAAGTGTCCAGGAATCATGTGGTCCCCTTTTGCGACCTTCTGACAAAAAAAAAATCAATGGAGGAGCCAGATTCACTTAACAACCCTGTTACTAGCTTAACAGCTTCAGTGGTTCATTTAACAACTATGGTGAGAAAGGTCGTAAAATGGGGGCAAAGCTCACTTAACAACTGACTTGCTTAGCAACAGAAATTTTGGGCTCAATTGTGGTCGCAAGTCAAAGACTATCTGTAGCCATACAGGCTTATGAAGTGATGGCAAAAATGTAACTTACACCAGATATTTAAAAAGGAAGAAAGGGCTCTAGGATATACAGCTATACATTTTCAACTGCCTTCCTTTCATCTCTTTTCCTTCGTGTCTTCGTTTTTTTTTCCCCCAAGGAAGCACGCACCATGTTGTGGAATTGTATGACTGTGGCATAGCTGAATATGTCTAATATGAATAAATAAACATAAGGCCGAGGCATGTGCCTTCATTACAAACAACAAAAGTGGCAAATGAGTTATTGAGGTTGCAAGCGGTACTTTCATCACACACAAATTGTTTAAAAGGAAATGTAACCACATATTACCGTCCCCACTAATTTCATCTGTCGATCCGGGTAGCATGCAAAAAAGAGAGAGAAAGCAGAAGGTAAAGAGCAGGAGGGGAACGGACAGAGGAAAAAAGGGGGGAGAAAATCAGAAAATACAGTATTAAAATCACAAGTAAGCCAAAGAGGATAAAAAACATATTGTTACAGTCATATACATGCCCAGTTCCAAGGAAATGTGACAAAGCAGTGGTAATTAAGGCATTTATTGGGATCCAATAGTTTATTTCGATACAGCCCATCAGAACGTGCAGGCAGCCGACAACACATTCATTTTAGTACAATTTGGGGAGAAAGACTAGGCCATTGTTTTTTCTCTCTCCATTATAGCCTCTCCCCTCCCTTCCAACCGTATGAATTTGTTGGATAAACCTTAACCAAGGCATCCAATTCTACGATTTAGATATTCTTTTAAATGTCAATGAAATAAAAGTTGCCATTAAAGGTAGAAGGCATTGAATTAATTTTGAAAGTTGTTAAACTAGACACTTTACTGAAAATTGATTTTTCTTTTTCATTAAACACACAAGAAAAATAAATCCCTCCCTGACTCAGTTTCTGGTACTGAGAACAATCATCAGTATTTGGGGACATGTGACTTGTCCATTTTATTTCTGAGGCTTTTCTGGATTGTCCCAAGGTTGCACTTCAACAAAACGATTATTTATTTTATCTTTAGTTGATTAAGAACATTTATACAGCCGCCCAACTCATTCGCGGTGACTCGGGGCAGCTTATAAAGATAAAATCCCAAGACAGAAATCAATAAACTTCCATCCATTTCGTAACAACAATCAGACGGACCCACTTGATGGGCTCTGTATCACACTGGGGTCCCCGGGGGCCGTTGTCAGAACCTCAACTTCAGGGCCTTTTGAAAAAGTGTCCAAGTGGGGCACAATCAAATATAGGTAGTCCTCAATTTACAGCAGTTCATTTAGTGACCGTTCAAAGTTACTATGGCACTGAAAAAGTGAGTTATGACCGTTTTTTTCACATTTATGATTGTTGCAGCACCCCACAGTCACGTAATCAAAAGTCAGCCATTTGGCAACTGACTCATATTTAGGACGGTGGGAGCGTCCCGTGGGTCATGCGAGCCCCCTTTTGCGACCTTCTGACAAGCGAAGTCAATGGGGAAACCAGATTCTCTTAACAACCATGTTATGAACATAACTGCTGTGATTCACTTAACAACTGTGGCAAGAAGGTCATTAAGTGGGGCAAAAGCCACTTAACAAATGTCTCGCTTGGCAACATAAATGTTGGGCTCAACTGTCATTGTAAGTAGAGGACTCCCTGGGTTGCATTTGGCTTTCTTCCTGGAATTTATTTCATTGGTACCAAGAGGTGGGACTGAGTTTGCCAATGGACTAGATCACTGCAACTGGAGACCTGTGGACTTCAATTCCCAGAATTCCCCAGCCAGCCATGCTGAAGTCCACAGATCTTAAGGTTGCCAACACTGGATCCCCGTTATCCAACTTAATGCCTACACATCCTTTAGATCGATATACAACAATCAGGACTTCAATATATTGTATAGCTGCTGCTCTAAGACGCACAGTTGTTTATCATGCCAGGGGTTCATGCATTGGCCCAAGCAGGCTACTAAGTAAAAAAATGTGGAGTTTTTCCTCCACAGGAATTATTCCATAGGTTTTCAGCACCACCAAAGTTCCAGCTTTGCACAATTCAAAATATTTCCTAGGACTCACTGAACAATTGGAGAAAAAAAAAACAAAACCAAATGGCACGCAGATTCAAAATTTTAGCAACGTAGGTTTTAAGTTCTTGGTACTTTACAATTTTACTGTAGCCTCAAGGGAACCAAATTTTAACATGGTTAGCAAAGCGTAGCTGTTGAACGGATCAGGCAACCTGAAGAAAGCGCAAGGCTAAATACCCTTAGCTGGTGATTCATGTGAACACAAGACAAAAGGGAGAAAGTGTCTGGCTCGCTTTACTTTATGTTGACAGTGATTGACTCCTTTATCAAGAAGCAGAAAATAGAAAGGAAGAAAGAACAAAAGTTGTCAGAACACCTGCAAGCAGTGAACACAAGCAAGCACAAGGTTAATAGGGCAGTCGGTTAGTTCCAATGAATATTTATCTAAATAATATCTGTATTTATCTGTTGTTACGGGAGTGTAGCTTTGACTTCCGCTTGGCTTTCTGAAAAGCAGGGGAGCCAAGAAGAGTTACCGAAAATGTAAAAGTCATGTCATCCCTTTCTGAAGTGCAACAAGAGTAAGACATTTTAAGATATAAACTATAACAGCTCATACAATTTATCCAACTCTGGAATTTCATATGGGTGTATATACTAAACAAGATGCAAACAATATCTATCATATGTTTTAATAGAGGATATTTAATTGATTGGGAACTGCCCAGAATTGGTTATAAGAGTGAGGGAGAGAGGATGGGATGGGGGGAAGGTTTAGATTACAGATTAACAGAGTTGGAAGGGACCTTGTAGGTCATCTAGTCCAACCCCCTGCCTAAACAGGAGACCCTACACCATTTCTGACAAATGGCAGTCCAATCTCTTCTTGAAAGTCTCAAGTGATAAAGCTCCCACAACTTCCAAAGGCAACTTCTGTACCATTGTTTGACTGTTCTGTCAGAAAATTCGTCCTTAATTCCAAATCGAATCTCTCCTCATTCAGTTTCTATCCATTATTCCTTGTCTGGCCTTTGGGTGCTTTGGAAAATTGCTTGACCCCCTCCTCTCTGGGGCAGCCCCTCAGATATTGGAAACCTGCTATCATGTCTCCCCTGGTCCTTCTCTTCACTAGACTAGCCATGCCCAGTTCCTGCAATCATTCTTCGTATGTTTTAGTCTCCATAGTCCCCTAATCACCTCGGTTGCTCTTCTCTGCACTCTTTCTAAAGTCTCAACATTTTTTTTATAGTGTGGTGACCAAAACTGGATGCAGTTGTGGTCTTACTAAGGCTTTATAGAGTGGTATTAGTCCCTCACGTGATCTTGATTGTATCCCTCTGTTAATGCAGTTTAGGATTGCATTGGCTTTTTTGGCTGCTGGCTCATATTTACCTGGTTGTCCACTAGGACTCCAAGATCCCTCTCACAGTCACTGCTATTAAGCCTGGTTTCACCCAGTCTATATGTGTACTTTTGGTTTTTCTTGCCTAAGTGTAAGACTTTACTTTTCTCTACATTGAATTTCATTTTGTTAGATAGGGCCCAGGGTTCAAGTCTGCCAAGATCCATCTGGATCCTGAGCCTATCTTCTAGGGTGTTGGCTATTCCTGCAGCTGAGTATCATCTGCAAATTTGGTAAGTTCCCCTTCTATTCCCTCATCTAAGTCGTTTATGAAGATATTGAAAAGTAATGGTCCTTAGGGAGGGGGAGGGAGGAAGGGAGGAAGGAAGGAAGGAAGTTAGTTCACTCTAAACTACTTTAATAATATTTTGGGAAAACAGTGTCTCAGAAAGCTCCTTAGTATAGTAAGGCTATCTCAATTCAAGGACTGGACAACTGATATTACTTGGCTCGTTCACTTCCAAATTATTCCCCCATCCTTGTCTTGCAGAAACTTGACTGAACTGATGCTAGATCATACTAACAGAACAGGATAATGAACAAATTATTTTGATCTAGAGAAATAAGGCAAGGAGGATGAATTTTCTATTTATACAGAAAAACATACAGAAAGTACACTGGGAAACTATTCCAACCGTTCTACTAAATCATGACCAATAACATTTGAACAAAAGAGTCCGTAAAAAAGCTAAATTCGGTTCATGTGGGGCAGGATGGCATCAGAGTTCAACTTCTCTCCATCTGATTAATGAAATCAGACCTCCAAGGTACAGGGGTAAAATGCTCCCGGTTCGGACCGGATCACCCAATCTCGTAGCGATGGCGGCGGGTGATTCGGAGAACCGGTAGCAAAAATCCCTGCCCCCCCTCCCCCCGCCCAATGTCCAGCTGAGCTGCACGGTCATTTTTTTTTTTTTTTTAACTTTTAAAAGCATTTTTTCTACAACCTCTTCCGATGAAAAAATGCTTTTAAAAGTAAAAAAAAAAAAGCCTCTGATGATCGCGCAGCTCAGCTGGGATCATCAGAGGCTTTTCAAAGCATTTTTTTCTGCAACCTCTTGGCTGAAGAGGTGGTTAAAAAAATGCTTTGAAAAGTCTCTGACGATCCCAGCTGAGTTGCCTGATCGGCAGAGACTTTTCAAAGCATTAGAAAAAATACTTTGAAAAGTTTAAAAAAAAGTTGGCCATGCCCACCCAGTCGCATTACCACCACCACCACCAAGCCACGTCCACAGAACCGGTAGTAATAGATTTTACATTTCACCCCTGCCAAGGTCCCTTCCAGCTCTATTCTATTCTTCTATTCTCTTTTTCCTGAATCAAGCCAGAGAAATTAATGAAAGAGGAAGACGGGCAAAAAGAAAAAAAAATAAAAGACAGAAAAATTAACTGCACAGTTAGACAGAGCCCAAAGACGGTCGCTTCCTTTCTCCTTTTTCGCTTTGCTTTTATATGATAACACCTTAAGTTGAACAGGGACTCAGTTGTGATCGGCAGCCTAAAATTTAACTGCAATGCTCAAAAGAGTATCCTGACATGTGTAACACCTGAAACCCTAATTCCAGGAGGATTCTGTAGAATTAAGTCTTGTATGATCATTATCACATACTCACGGGGATGTCAAACAAAGTACAGATAGCCCTCAACCAACAACCATTCAGTGACTGTCTGAAGGTACAACGGCACTGGGGAAAAAGGACTTAAGACCGGTCTTCACACTTTATAACCACTGCAGCATCCCCACATGATCACAATTCAGATGATTGGCAACTGTCATGTACTTATGACGGTTGCAGCATCGGGGGGGGGGGGGGGGGGGGATTGTCAGATGACTTTCCCAGATGGATTCCAACAAGCTACATTAATGGGGGAATCCAGATTTGCTTAATTGCAGTAGTCTGCTTAATAACTGTGGCAAACAAAGTCATAAAATCAGCTGTGACTCACTTAACAACTGCCTTGTTTAGCAACAGAAATTCTGGTCATCAATCAAGGACTACCAGAAATTACTAGTTAGTGGTTAACTTAGGGTTCTAAGCCCTGGTCCAGTATCTTGTAATGTAGGAGGCAACCAGGCTGAGCCTGAGGGAGGGGTCAAATGCATCATCAGTCTGGAGTCCCTACACCCCCTTAAGAGATCTAAGTCCAGCCACCCCCGCCCCCCACCCCTTGAAGTTTGTTGACTCTTATCTGGCACCAATTTGCCTTGACCGTTAGTAGTTCAGATTCTTGTGGACAGGTAGCATGAAGTAAACTTGTAGTAAATCTATCCTGTTTCCTGACTTCCTACATCTGACACGCACTCTCTGCAGAACTGCAATATACAACAATAGCTATTAATTTCTTTCCGAGCGGTTAATTTATTGATGTTACACAGCTTTCCACTTCATGAAGATCTCACTTACTATTTATATTGAAACAATCCTAAATCCTGTGACTCAAAGCAACAAGAGAATTGACAAGCAGAAAATGAAGCATTAAACTCTTACTTCATGCTCTATCGTTTTCAGTCAACGATCAATAGACCCTACATAACAAGATATACAATATTTTTTCATAACAACATTAAAGCTGGATTTTTTTTACAGCTATTTCTCCTATAGGATAGCTCCCAGACCTCGATTGTGAAATTAATCCACATGAAAACAATGTGGCTTTTAATATCAAAATTCAAGTTAAAGGATTTTCAATAATATTTGCTTCCAATTCGTTTCTCACAAAAGCTCATCCAGTCTTTTTTTCTCTCTTTGAGGGTTCGCTGGCAGGAAGTGAGTAAAACCCTTTTAATAATAATAATAATAATAATAATAATAATAATAATAATAATAATAATAATAATAATAATAATAATATATCCTACCTGATACAGAGACAGTATGTGATCGTATTCCTTGCTTCTCATTGTTGGCCAGCCTGTAACACAATAGTTCAAATCTGTGAATGCTCTATGTCCTATACCAATGTTTCTAACCTTTGATAACTTGAAGACATGAGGACTTCACCTCCTAGAATTCCTCACCCAGCATGGCTGATTGGAGAATTCTGGGAGTTGGAGTCCTTATATCTTCAGGTTGCCAAGGTTGAGAACTAAATTTTGCAGTGAAGAAAATGATTCTACTACCTTAAATTCAGCTCGGAACCAAAAGTACAATAATTTATCTGAAAATCCCATTTTAAAACTCCACCAGATGTTCAAAATGACAATGTTCAAAGCTGAATGAACAAACAACTTTGTAGTTTTGCATTTCTTCTAATTATCTACTATCTAGCAACAACCATTTGAATTGCATCCATCACTTATATTAAGAAGGGGAAAAAACACTGTCTTATTTAAGCATGTTATCTGGAAGTTTTATATTCTGAGCTAAATGTTATCCATTTTATTGATTTTATTTTATTATTTTATTAAATTTTTATACCGCCCTTCTCCTGCTGGACTCAGGGCAGTGCACAGCCAAGAGTAAAAAACATCCCAATACAAAATTTAAAATTTTAAAAGAATTAAACAAATTTTGGCCCAAAATTTAAAACCTCCCGACTAAAATCAATTTACAATTTAAAAATATCTAAGGGTGGGGGGGTTACGCCAGCCCAGCTTGGTGAAATAGAAAAGTTTTGAGGGCACGGCGAAAAGCACGGAGATCTGGTATGCTACGTATCTCCGGGGGCAGGTCGTTCCAGAGGGTAGGTGCTGCCACAGAGAAGGCCCTCCCCCTGGGGGTCGCCAGCCGACATTGCCTGGCTGATGGCATCCTGAGGAGTCCCTCTCTGTGGGAACGAACTGGCCAGTGGGAGGCTATCGGTGGCAGAAGGCGGGCCCGTAAGTACCCAGGCCCAATGCCATGGAGCGCTTTAAAGGTGGTAACCAACACCTTGAAGCGCACCCGGAAGACCACCGGAAGCCAATGCAGCTTGCGCAGGAGGGTTGTCACATGCGAGTGCCCCATCGCTCCCATAATCCCCTGCGCGGCCGCATTCTGCATCAGTTGGAGCCTCCGGGTGCTCCTCAAGGGGAGCCCCATGTAAAGATGGTTTACTACTGGAAAGAACAATTAGCAAACTTTAAGGTAATTTCATTGTTTAAAAATTCTTGTTTGTAGACATAGGGCATTACAAGCAAAAATATTCATATTTTAATAGATTATGGCAATAAATATTGTAGTACTGTATATATATTGGTAATATATATTGCTCAAAAAAATCAAGGGAACACAAGCAGAGGACATCCGAGATCTGAATGAATGAAATAGCCTTATTAAATACTTTGTTCTTTACATACAGTCGTTTATACACTGCTCAAACAACTAAAGGGAACACAAAACTACTGTATGTAACGAACAAAGTATTTAATAAGGCTATTTCATTCATTCAGATCTCGGATGTCTTCTGCTTGTGTTCCCTTGATTTTTTTGAGCAGTGTATATGTAATATATGTGTTGTAAGAAGACCACAATTACCGTAGTTTGACAAAAATGTAATATGCAAAAATCACGCTATAAATCTGTAATCAGTCTTCAGAAAAGCATTACATTTAGCTGAAATGATTATGGATGGATGGATGGGTGGATGGATGGATGGATGGATGGACATCTATAAGATAGATCACAGGTATAACTCTATGAGCACTGGTCATATTTTTAATGTATTCTTCACATGGACTTCTCATATACGCTGCACAGAGCCATTTGGATTTAAAAAGTAAACATAGACTGAAACTACGAGTTAAGAAGAGATTGGAATATTCAGTGATATTTGTGGATGGACATCATTATCATCTCTGAGCAATTTAACTAAGTTTTCCATTCCACTTATTTTGATTTCTTGAGTTGATACAGTGAAAACAAACGTGCGGAAGTACAAGGCTACATTTCTTTGGAGCCTCAGCAATAGGCACCGAGTCCTGCCAGCTGCCCATCAGGTATCAGATGCTGATGTTGGCAACAGATAATGTAAAAACCATGATCATTTAATTCGGTATATAATATATGCATTTATTAAATTTATATACTACCCATCTCGCTGTTGCAGCGACTCTGGGTGGCTTACAAAATGATAAAAAAGAACTACAATTAAGAAAGATTAAATAAAAGACTAAAAACCAAGAAGACAAGCCACATAGGGGTGGAGATCTTCTCTCTACCCATCAGCCACCCCCAGCATAAAGCAATATTGTGGCCTTATGCCAGCCAACAAAGCTAGGTTTTAAGGCTCTTCCTGAAAGCCAGGAATATTGGGGCCAACCTCACCTCTTGCGGGAGACTATTGCAAAGAGCAGGGGCCACGGCAGAAAAGGCTCTTCACCTGGATCACAGTAGCCAAAATTCTTTGGCAGATGGGATCCTGAGTAGACCTCTTCCACTGGAATGAGTGGGTTGGGCCAATCCCATTGGGGCGAGGTGGCTCCTTAGATGATTGAATTAGGTCTAATTTTGGTTTCCCAAGCAAAATTAAGATATAATGAATAGGCAATAAACACATACAGGTAGTCCTCAACTTACAATAGTTCATTTATACAATGTCCCTGAAAAAAGTGACTTATGACTGTTTTTCACACTTATGGCCATTGCAGCATCCTCTTGGTCACATGATTAAAATTTCAGCTGCAGTGTCCAGGGGTCATGTGATCCCCTTTTGAAAGCTTCTGACAAGCAAAGTCAATGGGGAAGCCAGATTCACTTAACAACAATGTTACTAACTTAACAACTGCAGTGATTCCCTTAACAACAAGAGCCTTGGTAGCACAGTGGACTAATACACTGTTATTAACATCTGCTGTTTGCAATTACTGCAAGTTCAAATCCCATCAGGCTCAAGGTTGACTCAGCCTTCCATCCTTTCAAAGATAGGTAAAATGAGGACCCAGATAATGGGGGCAATAAGCTGACTTTGTA
This sequence comes from Arizona elegans, assembly GCA_022577455.1. Classification (NCBI taxonomy): domain Eukaryota; kingdom Metazoa; phylum Chordata; class Lepidosauria; order Squamata; family Colubridae; genus Arizona; species Arizona elegans. The sequence goes on from JAKOOJ010000030.1 coordinate 5,573,974, forward strand.
TAAATATACAAAAGTACGAAGGCTATTGCTTAGCGCATTGTAAGCTGCCCTGAGTCTCCGGAGAAGGGCAGCGTATAAATTAAAGCAAAAACAAAACAAAAACAAAAAAACGACTGTGGCAAGAAAAGTCATAAAATGGGGCAAAATTCACTTAACCAATGTTTCACTTAGCAACATAAATTTTGAGCTCAATTGTGGTACTATGTCCAGGATTACTTATATGCACATATAGTTACCTAAAACAATAGAGAATATAAAAATTATACCATATCGATTTGGAATAATACTGCATACCGTTCTTATATTTCTATTTCTATTTTTTCTTTTTTAGTATTACCTCCTCTATAGAATTGGTTCTCTTGGGTTCTGAAGCAAAAGGCATTATCAAGTCATGCTAGCAAAATCCTTTTAGCAATAGAAACTGAGGTCTGTATGTAAAGTTCTCTGGGTACAAAGTCTTCATTCTCACACTGAATTATGTATGGGTCTTATGGTCAACATTTGCAATTGGTTATAGTTGGAGACTTCAGAGTATAAATCAAAATAATAATGTAGTCAGTTTACTGTTTTAAACTTCCAACAAAAACATTCAAACTTACTTTGGTATGGATGGTAAAGCTCTTTCACCTTCTAAATGAAGAGGAAAAACAAGTTTATTGAGACATATCAATAAATACATACACCAGTATTTTGCTTAAGAGTAGAACACACTAACTTAAGGTAATTGTATTTGATACCTCCTTACAATATTATGGTTTTGTGATCATTTACACAAAACCTCTTTATGAAGAATGATATATGAAGTACCACTACGGCTTAAAACTGAAAACGAGCAAAAATGTGTTATATTTTCAGAAAATTAAAACTATAGAGGAAGTATTGGGCTTTCTAAAGAACCTAAATTTATGTTCTTTTTCACATTGCCATGCTATTTCTCAAAAGACATGTAGAGCCAATACATCGGAAGAAAGGGAAGCTCAAGTAAAATATTGGAAAAAAGCTAGTAACAAACATTCAGTGCAAATTGTGCCTCCTTTAGTTACAGCCACCTCTTTGGTCTCGGGGAAGCGAAAATAAATTTTCAGAAATGACAAAACATGTATGATGGCACTAATTCTGACCCCACCCCCCAAAATCCAAATAAGCATGTTTGGGAGATTATTACTCTACTGCATACTTTTTTTAAAAAAAAAAATTCCAATGTAAAATTGTCAATAAGCAATCTAACATTCCTTTCTCAAATTTAAAATAAAATCAAAGCTATTAGCCAAAGTATGTTTTATATAAGGTAAATGGTATAATGATGGAAGTCACTATCCACTCTGGTATAATAGTAAAGAGTGCTGGATTTCTCACTTTTGGGGAAGAAATGGGGAATTAAAGATGGCTCCGTTAAAAGCAGGGCCAATGACAGTGGCAGAATGAAGAGCTGTCAGTAGACCAGTTCTTCACAATTCCTCTCTGGATAAGGAGAAGACCTGAGATCACCCACAAGTGCTCTAGCCAATTACTCCTCACAAGAAGACGGCAAGGCAGCAGTCTGGGAGAGATAAGGGAATAGTCATTTTTTTGCTTCTTCTTATATTAGATTTACAAAAGAGATTTGTTAAAAGCTTTAGAGAATGTTGTGGAAGACACAAAGAAAAAATTGAAAAGGAATCAAGTTCTAGCACATTATTTGAAGGGACTAAAAATGAAGATTGATAAAAGTCAAAGGAATATAAATCTGGTTTGTTTGAACAAGGTTAAAGTAGATATGTTATTATCTCTGGTTACCTTTAATGGACTTGTGCTGATCAGGACTAAAATGGCAAGGCTTTAAGGATTTCTTTATAGATAAAGAGATGGGATATGGGAAAAAGAGATAATTTCTTATATTTTAAGAAAGCTGATAAATTACTAAAATTGTTTTATAGTTATTGTGATAAGAGTCATTCTTTATATCTTCTTTCTTTATTCTTTTCCTTTCCTATTTTTTCTGCATTTCTATTTTTTTTTCCTTTTTATTTATTTCTTTATTTTAGTGGTTTGTATTAGTTTTTATTTTTCCAACCATAATTTTTAAGACTGGATTTCTAATGACAGGACTAAAATTAGAATCCTTCTTTAATTACTGGGCAATTTGGAACAATCAGCCTATTTCCTTCCCCGTGGTTTCTGTGAAGGGATGAGGGACAGAAGAATCAGGCATGCTTCACTAACGCTTTGGAGGAGGAGATTAAAATATAAACATAAACAAAATTATATCTGAGCAGTTAATGCCAGTGTCAAGAGGAGTATTTCCTAATGAATTACATATCTATACAAAACTATGTACTAAACAGAGGTAGGCAAGTTGTATTATAGGTAGAGGGGGTGGAAAGAGAATTGAGAGCACCAATTGTTATTCAATAAGTGAGTGACCCATAAGTAAGTGTTTTAAATTTACAGAATTACGGTATCACAGTAACTACTAGAATAGCTGTTTTAGTTTTGTCTTTATATAGTCTCTTGTGGAAATTGTATGTATTTTTATCTAGCTATATTGTAAGAGCTATGTTAGTCAACATTCAGGACTCTGGTCACACTTTTTCAGTCTTATCCAATTTTATTCTTAAAAAACCCATAAGCTTATGTCATGCATCCGAGAAAGCAAGCTGTAGTTCAGGAAAGTGTATACTTTTTAATAACATCTGAAAATCTGAAAACACAGTACCAGAATCCTTCTGGCTTTCATCTGCTTATATGTCTGATCAGTTGCATGTGAACAGATGCTGCCACTGATTTTTCCTCAATTATAGGACATCCCAGCAAACAGCCACGACAAAAACACTTAACAAAAATGTTTCCCCTTACCTTTCTGGGGCCGGATGATAAAAGACTGTGTCGCCCCCGTGACCAGTCGGCAATAGCCATCTATCAAGTCAGCCATGTTCTCTGCAATGGTTAAGGATGGTGCCGTCACTGTCAGAGGCTACAAGAGAGAGAGAGAGAGAGAGAGGAAAAAAATAGCACACTGAACAAAGAGGCCTTATTGCAGACACAAACATTTAGCACAGCTGCTGAACTATTACATCAGAGAAGAGCATGCAAATGAGAAGCAGTAAAGAGAAAAAAAAGGACTTGGATGGCTGGAAAAAAATAGCCACTTTTCTTATGCCTTAAAATCCTCCATCCGAAGGAACTCCCAAAGAGGACATAAAGTGTGTGAAAAGTGTGGCCATCAAGATTGGTGCCGATTCTAACAGAAGCATAGTAATTTTGTTCAGGGAACAGAAGAAACATTCCAGGTATATGAGAGGAGAGGGCTTCTATGCGCAGATGCATCCATAGACTCTACACCAGGGGTGTCAAACTCAAGGCCCGGGGGCCGGATTCAGCCCAAGGGGTACTTAGATCTGGCCGCCAGGCTGCCCTGGAAACAGCGAAGGACCAGCCCGTGGTGCTTCTGCCAGTGAAAATGGGCTCCCGAGCTCCGTTTTCAGCTACCACGGCCTCCTGCAACCATCTGCCAGTGAAAACAGAGCTCGGGAGGCAGCTCACTTGCAGAGGGTTGCAGGAGGCCGTGGTAGCCAAAAACGGAGCTCGAGAGCCTGTTTCGCTGGCAGAGTGCTTGGGCCACCATAGGCGCCCCCAACAGGAGTGACGTCAAGCTGGCCACGCCCACCCTGACTACACCCACCCCGGGCCCCCGAGGTCAAACACAACCCTGATGCGGCCCTCAATGAAATCGAGTTTGACACCCCTTCTCTACACATTTTGAAATTAATCCTAATGTATCCAACAGGTTCCTAATTCTACTTTTTGTTCTTCCAGATTTCAAAAATCACTCCATAGTGGTTGACATCAAAATGTGAAAGCAGCATTTTAAAAAAAAAAAAATCGAATGAATGAGAGTAACAAATTCCAATGCCTTCTGGGACAGTTCAGTTTTCAGTAGCTTCCTAGGGCCAGAAATCCAATCTTAGCTTATCCAGAGATGGGCTGCCCCATAATATGGAGGTTGCAATTCAAACGCACTGCCTGCATTATCTCACAGGCTTAGAACAGGTGTGGGGAACGATGGCTCTTTTATGACTTGTAGACTTCAACTCCCAGAATTCCTGAGTCACTATGGTTGGGGCTCAGGGATTCTGGGAGTTGAAGTCCACAAGTCATAAAGGGGCCATGGTTGCCCACCTCTGGCCTAGAAGAATGTCAAAGATGCTACCAGTTGGGTGGGCTGCTCCTATGGGGGTTAGGCGATCCAAGTAATATATACTGTGATATGGTCATGGGGCAGTGATTAGAATGCAGTATTTCAGGCTAACTCTGCCCACAGCCTGGAGTTCAATTCTGATCGGCTCAGGGTTGACTCAGCCTTCCATCCTTCCAAAATTGGTAAAATGAGGACCAAGATTCTTTTTCTTTTAATTGAAAAGTTTTAAAAAGTTTTACAGACATTTCCCCTTCCCCCTCCCTCCTCCCCTTCCAACCCTCCCCTTCCCCTCCCTCCCCCCCCCCCCATCATTTCCCAGAGCAAAAATACAGGGTATAACATTTGACAATCATAAGCTAACATAAGCTAATTATCTATAGCCTCCTATCCCCCTCTTGAACTTTTAACTCCCCTTTTACTAAACTAAATTTAAGTACTTTATAAAATCTCGTTGATCATTCATAAGCTATTTGAAGTTTTTTAGTCTGATATTTGCCTTGAATATAATCAATCCATCTTCTCCATTCTAACATATATTTCTCATTTGAATGGTCCTTTAGATATGCTGAAATTTTCACCATTTCTGCTAAATTTACTACTTTTACTACTTTTACCTCCTGAATAGTAGGTAAATCTTCCTTCTTCCAGTACTGTGCCACCAAGAGTCTTGCTGCAGTTATTAAGTTCAAAATCAAATTAGTCTCTATAGCGGTACAATCTGTAATTATACCTAACAAAAACAATTGTGGGGTAAACTTTATCCTTTTTTAAAAAATATTTTGAATAATCCACCATATTTTTATCCAAAATGCTTTAACTTTTTTACAAGTCCACCAAACATGAAAATAGGTAGCATCAACGCAATCACATCTCCAACATTTGGGTTGTAGGTTTGGGTACATACAGGACCAAGATTCTTGAGGGCAACATGCTGACTCTGTAAACAGTCCAGAGGGTGCTGTAAAGCGCTATGAAGCAGAATATTAGTGCTATTGCTATATTGTTTTAAACCAGCACTTAGAATTGAAACCAGAGAGTACATTCGTCCCACACTGATGTCCACAAGGGTAAACCAGGATACAGGTAGTCCTCGACTTACGACCACAACTGAGTCCAACATCTCTCTTGCTAAGCAAGACAGTTGTTAAGTGAGCGTTGCCCCATTTTGCGACCTTTCTTGCCAGAGTTGTTAAGGGAATCACTGCAGTTGTTACGTTAGTTAACACGGTTGTTAGGTGACTCTGGCTTCTCCACTGACTTTGCTTGCACAAAAGATGACCGCATGACCTTGCAATTGTCATGAATTAGTTGCCAAGCATCTGGATTTTTTGATCATGTGACCAAGGGGATGCTGCAGCAGTCGTAAGTGTGAAAAACGGTCGTCAGTCACTTTTTTCAGTGCTGTTGTAATTTTGAATGGTCACTAAATGAATGGTTATAAGCCAAGGATTACCTGTAACCAATAGCAATAGCAATAACACTTAGACTTATATACCGCTTTACAGTGCTTTATAGTCCTCTCTAAGCAATTTACAGAGTCAGCCTATTGCCCCCAACAATTTGGGTCCTCATTTTACCGACCTCAGAAGGACAGAAGGCTGAGTCAACCTTGAGCCTGGTGGGATTTGAACTGCCAAATTGCAGTCGGCCAGCAGTCAGCAGAAGTAGCCTGCAGTACTGCACTCTAACCACTGCGCCACCACAGCTCAACCAATGCCATGTTGGTCCTACAACTAGCTGTGAATCCAGACTGAAATAGGTTTAGATAATTGGCTCCTTGAGGATACCAACACCCATCATCTTCTTAATCATCTTTCCTTTAAAAAGGGAAGGAGACTGTGCAACAGTTTTCTGAAAGTATTGGGTTCAACCAGGCCTTCTTGAAGAAGTGCGCATTGCCTTTTTTCCAGGCTGGCCAAAATTCCCCTGTAATACTTTCTTCTCCTTTTGATGGACTCCCAAGATATACTATAGGACAGTGATACCTTAACAGTTCCTAGGTCCTTGGTTAGGACTCAAGCTGCTGAGCTATTAACCAGCCTCAAAGGCTGTGAATCTCACTAAAGATTAAATAATAATAATAATAATAATAATAATGAGGAGGAGGAGGAGGAGGAGGAGGAGGAGGAGGAGGAGAAGGAGAAGGAGAAGAAGGAGAAGGAGAAGAGGAAGAGGAAGAGGAAGAGGAAGAGGAAGAGGAAGAGGAAGAGGAAGAAGAAGAAGCTGCTTATGGCAGCAACTAAGGAGATGGCAGCCTTAAATGAAGGATATCTTTTCCCAGACTGTTCCATAAATGCTGTGTAGTTCACGATAGAAGCAAAATCCTCCAAATCAGAAATATACACCCATGTTTTAAACAATATCACAGCCTACAGTAGTTCTCAAATATCATTCTTTTCTACCTTTTCCTTGCCATTTTTATTCACTTAATGATTATATCAGGCATAAAGCTACATTAGGCAAATTACATTCCAAATTCCACTGTTTTCATTATACTGCTTCACAAATGCATGGCACAACGTAAGAGAACAAGCCCATCAGGACAAGATTCAGCAGTCCATCTGCCTTTAAAAGACATAGGCCACTCTTTGGAAGACAGCAAAGTCCACATTTTGGACAGAGAGGCTCGCCGGTTTGAAGGAGGGTTCAAAGAGGCTCAAAACTGAACAGCCCTCTCTCAACAGAGGGGGAGCGATACGATATCATCTCTCTCCAGTCTACAACACAGTCCTTTCAGCAGTTCCAAGAAGGCTCCACACCCATTTGCACCACTCAAGTGACACTGAGGACACAGATAAACCTCCAGGTGGCCTCAACAACTCTCTAAACCATGGCTGTCAAACTGGATTTCTTCGAGGGCCGGATCAGCATTGTACTTCTCCTCGGTAGGCCAGGGAGAGGGGGGAGGATGGGACGGATGCCTCCTGCAGCACCCTGCTGGCCAAAAATGGGGGCCGGACATTTGCTATTTCTAGGCCAGCCCCGCAGGCCAGATTTAAGCACCCCGGGATCCGGATTTGGCCCACGGGCCTTGAGTGTGATACCCCTGCTCTTAAAAAATGCAAATGACCACTTGTCTCCAAGAAGTATAAATCCATCCATTCCCCACCATCCAGTCAGAGCTGAAAAAGCTTCTTGGATGAGAAGTGAAACGTCTTCAAAGTAAAAACCAGAAAGTCACAAAAAAAGTACAGGTGCCTCTTGAAAAAAACACCTTTGGGACAACCATGACCCGGATGACTGAGAATCTCCATAGACGTTTTCACTATAGTTACCAAATTGGTCTTTGTTGACCACACACTTCCAAGCAGTGTCTGTGAAAAATAATGTACTGACAAGTAAGTACTGTTTTAAATTCCATACATCATCATGAACGACTGTAAAAATAATAGCACCAGTGGTCAGTGGAGATATGTAATCCGTTAATCCTGATAGGAATGTTGTAACTGCTACAGTTCTTCATCCTATTCTCCAGTAAATGTAAAACCTTATCAGTCAGCAACCCGGGGCTCTGGAGCCACATGTGGCTCTTTCATCCCTCTGCTGCAGCTCCCTGTCGCCGATCGGCTCCAAAATTGATAGGGCTTTCGGTTAGGACAGGTAGAGGAAAAAGGATGCCGCACTAGGAGGAGACTCTATGGTGGGGGAACCAACTTCCAATCAGCAGAGGAAAAAGGACGCCGCGCTAGGAGGAAATTATGACGGGGGAACCAGACTTCCGGTCGGCTCCAGAATTGAACGGGAGCTTCCGGTTAGGATCTTTGTGGCTCTTTGAGTGTTTAAGGTTGCCGACCCCTGCTATATAGCATCTTTCATAATTAAAGACCAGAAACATTTTTGTCTCCGGATAAAGAAGTCTCTGAGATTATTCTCTTATGCAAGAAGTTAATTTATTTATATATCATGCTTTTATAATATGAAATGGGAACAGCTGCACCTACCTTTATTCATAAAGGTACTCTACTCTAACACACGACTCGACTGAAGAGCTGGTGGCCGCCTGGGAAAGGGCGGCCGCTGGAGCTTTGGACCGTGTCGTGCCTTTGCGGCCTCTGACCCGATGCCGATCTCAATTAGCTCCTTGGTTCTCTGAGGAGCTGAGAGAGATGAAGCGTCGGAAAAGACGCCTAGAGAGCATTTGGAGGACTAGCCAATCCAACTCCGACCGGACACAGGTGAGGTCTTATATCAAGACCTACCTAGTGGCGATAAAAGCGGCAAAGTCTAACCATTTTTCCGCTCTTATCGCGTCTGCAGAGAACCGCCCAGCCGCCCTGTTTAGGGTGACCCACTCCCTTCTTCGGGGGGGAGTGCGGGAAGATCCCTTGCAGGGTCGTGCTGAGGACTTTGTGCAATTCCTGCACGATAAAGTCGCTCGGATTCGGGATGGCTTGGACTCCGATTGGATGAGTCCACGGGAGGAGACCGGGGCAGGTCTTGAGAATGTTATCTGGGAGGAGTTTGATCCTGTGGCTCCCGAGGATGTGGACAGGGTTCTGGGTAAGATTAGTGCCGCCACGTGTTTATTGGACCCGTGTCCCTCCTGGTTGGTACTGGCCTCCCGGGAGGTTACACGAGGCTGGCTCCAGGGGATTATAGGTGCTTCTTTGAGTGAGGGTGCCTTTCCTGCCGCCTTGAAAGAGGCGGTAGTGAGGCCCCTCCTCAAGAAGCCTTCCCTGGACCCGGCTGAATTAGCCAACTATCGTCCAGTCTCCAACCTTCGTTTTGTGGCGAAGGTTGTTGAGAGCGTGGTGGCACGACAACTTCCCCGGCACCTGGATGAAGCTATCTATCTAGACCCGTACCAGTCGGGCTTCAGGCAGGGGTACAGCACAGAAAAGGCATTGGTCGCGTTGGTGGATGATCTCTGGAGGGCTCGGGACAGGGGTTGTTCCTCTGTCCTAGTCCTATTAGACCTCTCAGCGGCTTTTGATACCATCGACCATGGTATCATGCTGCAGCGGTTGAGGGGGTTAGGAATAGGGGGCACCGTTCTGCGGTGGTTCTCTTCCTTCCTCTCCGACCGCTCGCAGTTTGTGTTGGCAGGGGGGCAGAGGTCGACCTCGAGGCATCTCGCATGGGGAGTGCTGCAAGGGTCGGTCCTCTCGCCTCTCCTGTTCAACATTTATGTGAAGCCGCTGGGTGAGATCATCCGTGGTTTTGGGGTGAAGTGCCATCTGTACGCTGATGATACTCAGCTGTACATCTCCACCCCAGACCACCCCAACGATGCCCTTGATGTGATGTCCCGCTGCCTGGAGGCCGTGCGGGCCTGGATGGGGAGGAACAGGCTCAGACTCAACCCCTCCAAGACCGAGTGGCTGTGGCTTCCGGCGCCCCGATATAGTCAGCAGGTGCCATCGCTGACTATTGGGGGTGAATCCTTGCCCCCCACAGAGAGGGCTCGCAATCTGGGTGTCCTCCTGGACACACGGCTGTCTTTAGAAGAGCACATGACGGCCGTGGCCAGGGGGGCCTTTTATCAGGTCCGCCTGATCCGCCAGTTGCAGCCCTTTCTGGATCGGGACGCCTTGCGCACGGTCACTCACGCCCTTGTCACCTCCCGGTTGGACTATTGCAATGCTCTCTACATGGGGCTCCCCTTGAAGAGCACTCGGAGGCTCCAACTGGTCCAGAATGCGGCCGCGCGGGTGGTTATGGGCGCGTCCCGTTGTGCCCATGTGACACCCCTCCTGCGCGAGCTGCACTGGCTCCCAGTGGTCTTCCGGGTGCGATTCAAGGTGTTGGTTACCACCTTTAAAGCGCTCCATGGCATAGGACCCGGGTACCTCCGAGACCGTCTTCTGCCACCAACAGCCTCCCACCGACCAGTCCGTTCCCACAGAGAGGGTCTCCTCAGGGTGCCATCAGCCAAGTTATGTCGGCTGGCGACACCCAGGGGGAGGGCCTTCTCTGTGGGAGCCCCAGCCCTATGGAATGAACTGCCCCCGGAAATTCGTAAGATCTCCGACCTCCGGGCGTTTCGCTGCGCATTGAAGACCCTGTTGTTCCGCCAAGCCGGACTATCAACACAATAGTTTTAAATTGGGTATTTAAATTTATTGGGGTTTTAAATTTGAGCCACTTATTTAATTATTTTAAATTTTATACTGTTGTTTTGTCTGTGTTTTTAAATAGGCTGTACACCGCCCTGAGTCCTTCGGGAGAAGGGCGGTATAGAAATAAAATTATTATTATTATTATTATTATTATAAAACATGCAGAAGGAATTTGTTTGCTCTTCTTGCCCGCCTGGAAGAAACATCAAGCGACTTACCTCTGGTGCTCCAGCAATTTTCATCTGTAGCATTCCTTTTCTGTCCTTGTCTTCATTAGTTGAATACTGAATGGTCTGTACTTGATGGAAATCTGCCAAATGGGTAGGCTAGAAAAAAATAAAAGGAAAATATAAGAAGGAAGAATCGGTGTAGATGCAAATGCTATCAGAGACGAAACACAGGATACGCAAATAAATTCTATTTTTCTGGGCATTCTGGTACTTTACTACCTTCCATTGTTATTCATGCCCTATCTATGTCCATTTTACGTACTACTGAAGGGGCAAAAGAAACAATTAATAGTTGGCAATAGTTTGCCTGATTAGACTGCTGTTTAGTGATAGTAATATTGGCCAAGTTCACATGAAAACTGACTGTAAACCTACTCAGGAATACAAATAATGCATTTCGGGGATTTGATCAGCTTCCAATACATAAAGTACCTTAATGGTAAAAGTAAAGGCTTCCCCTGTCCAGTTGTGTCCAACTCTAAGGGGTGGTGCTTATCTCCGTTTCTTGGCTGAGGGAGCCAGCATTATCCGAAGACATTTTCCATGGTCATGCGACGAGCATGGTTATATGCCAAAGGCGCACAGAATGCTGTACCTTCCCACTGAAGTGGTACCTATTTATCTACTTGCATTTTCATGCTTTGAGCTATGTGGTACCCAGTTATCTACTTGCATTTTCATGATTCGAGTTGCATGGTACCTATTTATCTAATTGCATTTTTATGCTTTTGAGCTGCTAAGTGAGACAGAGCTTGGGCAAGAAATGGGATCTCACCCTGTTGCCCAGAGCTTAGGTCTCAAACCCAGGCTATCCGCTTTCCAGCTGACAAGCTCAGGGTCTTGAACTGCTGAGCCATCACAGTTAATCTAAATAATATGTTAACAACCCCCACCCCCATAAAATAAAAATCCAACCTCTCAAACAAGATGAAAAAGGATATACTGAAAGTGCAAAAATGCATTAACTGTAAAACAAGTGACAGTAAATTAGAAGTAAATCTAAAAACCATACTGAATGAGTAACACTCGTGAATTGAAGAAGAAGAAAAAGCAGTATCAACTAAAGTACTGCTTCTTTTCTGGACTTAGGTCCAAATGTTTTATTCACAGGTTTCTTTATATCCTGATTAAAAAAAAAAAGCTTCCTGGACCAGTTCCCACAGAAAGTAATGGCAAATATGAAAGTCTGCTTAGATACGAAGTCATCATATCCCATGGTAGGACTTACATTGGAGCCTTTGTCTGTAAGGTAGCTGATTCCTTCTTCTGGACCGATGGCCAATTCCACTGAAATAATCCAGCTGGACTTTTATGGTTAATATGAAAAAGAAGCAGTGAACATTTGGAAAGAAAATGTTTGAACACTGAATAAAGATCTTTATTATCACTAAATGAAACAAATTGATACTAGACTAATAAATTACATTTCAAACACTGGATAAACCTTAATAGAGAAATTTATGTTAGCCTTTCACAAGAGAGTGAAGATCTGATTTCCCATACATTTGGGCGAGGACCTCTGATGATGATGATAATGATGACATGTTTTTCAGTCACTAGGTTTCTTGCTTCAACCTGGGCAAAATGGATTATATGTCGTGGTTTGTATTTTAATCTTATAATCCAGCCAGATCCACTATTGTAAACTGGGCAGCAATATAAATAATTTAAATAAAATAAATATTCCTGAGCTATAACTCCCAACATCATGAGGAGCTGCCCCCATTTTAAAAGCAGAAAGCATAAATGCTACAATGCAGGGGTGAAATGCTACCAGTTCAGACCGGTTCAACTGAACCAGTAGCAATGGCGGCGGGTGGTGCGGAGAACCGGTAGCAATGGCAGCGCGAGGCTCCGCCCACCCGCCCGGTCGTTGTTACTTCCTGTTTTTAAACAGGAAGTAACCTGCTTTTTACCCTCTGCGCGTGCGCAGAAGGGTTTGCACATGTGCAGAGGGTCCGCGCGTGCATGTGACGCAGCACGTGAACTTCCGAACCGGTAGGGAAAGTAAGTAGATTTCACCCCTTTTTCAATGGTCATTGCAACACATGTGCCACACATGGGCTTGACCATAGCACATTTTTTTTCAAAATTAAATCATTTCCTCAATCCTTCTAATAGGGAGCAGAAACACAACAGGTGAGACATAGTTACCTATTATCCAGTACTATTGCTCTAGCTAGCCTTTAAATTGCATTAAAACTCACTATGACTATTTTAAAATAATTCCACATCCCCATAACCTTGCAATTCTTTAATCTAGTTAGCAGTTCCTAAATTCCTGATCTGTCAGAAATGTAAAAGAATTAAAAAAATTAAAAATAAATAGTACACACAGTAAAGAAAATTTAGTAGCATCTTAAACAAAGATCCAACCCATCTGTCTTCTGTCTAGATAAAGTAAAGGTAAAGGTAAAGGTTCCCCTCGCACATTTGTGCTAGTTGTTCCTGACTCTGGGGGGCGGTGCTCATCTCCGTTTCAAAGCCGAAGAGCCAGCGCTGTCAGAAGACGTCTCTGTGGTCATGTGGCCAGCATGACTAAATGTCAAAGGCGCACGGAACACTATTACCTTCCCACCAAAGGTGGTCCCTATTTTTCTACTTGCATTTTTTACATGCTTTCGAACTGCTAGGTTGGCAGAAGCTGAGACAAGTAACAGGAGCTCACCCCATTATGTGGCGCTAGGGATTCAAAGCGTGAACTGCCGACCTTTCGATCGACAAGCTCAGCGTCTTAGCCACTGAGCCACCGCATCCCTATTTTGCCTAGATAAACTAACAATAAAGGGCTAAACTCAAAATTAACAATTAGAATTATTCTATACCATGTCCCAGTAGTTCAAAGCAACATACTTACTCCAAGGGCACACTTGAAGCATTCCTTATCGAATCGGTATACTGGTGAGAGAATCTCAAAGAATTTCAAAATACTTTCTTCTCTATTGAGGTTGGCAAATTGTCGAAACGTTTGCTGTATCATTTTTCGAAGATTTTTGGCCTTCATAATGAAATAGTCAGATGTTAGTATGCACCACATCCAAGCCACATAGTACCAACATGGTTCCACCTAGCTTAGGAACTAATAGAAAGCACTGGATACAATACCACAAATCTTTCGTTCCGTTTTTGAGATTTTAAGTCATTAGAAAAAGAACCTCTCATTTTTTGAGAAATGTCATATACATGGATGAATCAAAATACATACTTGGGTGATAGCCAAAAATAGAATGATCAAAACTCAGGGTCCAATAATTTCTAATGTATGAGCAGAATGCAACATTACCTTTACTGAATCCAGTAAACTCTTTGGAAAAAATCTTCTCAAACCGACATCTTTCCTGAAATATGCAAAGCAAAAATAAGTGATGCCTGAAAAATGTTGTGCATTTTAATCATGTGAAATAATAATACACTATATTTTAGAAGAATTGTTGTGTTAGGATATAAATACAGATGCCAATATTCAATCGAATTCATTTTAAAAAATTGTTATTCCCACTAAACCTTGAGTGTGCCCTGCCTTCCCAGTTCATCTCTCAGATCTTCAACCAGCCCCTCTCTAAACTAGTCAATCAGGGCCAAGCCATTCCATACATCTCTTACAAGTAAGTAAGGAGCCTTGGTGGTGCTGTTAAGCCCTTTAGCTGCCAGCTACCTGCAATTACTGCGAGTTCAAATCTCACCAGGCTCAAGGTTGACTCAGCCTTCCATCCTTCCGAGGTAGGTAAAATGAGGACCCGGATTGTGAGGGCAATAAGATGACTTTGTATAAAATAGAACACCGCTTAGGGGGGGGCCAAAAGCCCTATTAAGCAGGTATATACAAAAGTATGACGGTTATTGCTTAACACATTGTAAGCCCCCCTGAGTCTCCGGAGAAGGGCGGCATATAAATCGAATCAATCAATCAATCAATCAATCATCCAAAATATATGTCCTTATTCTCTCCTGTCCAGATTTAATGTTCTGGTTAGTGGTGATTCTTTGTACTAGACCCACAAAGGATCCCTTGAAGTTATAAATGCAGTCATCATGTATAATGATTTCCTGCTCACCACAAAAGCTTTAGCAATGAACCCCTTTAAATTCCAGGGAACCTTGTGATGGTACCAATTCATTAAAGCCAATGAAAAGAAAACCACTCTTTAATGGCCATAGCAAAACAGGTCCTTTTCGTGGGACTGGATACAAAGCTCCTCAAGGCCTTTGGTGAACTGTGGTTAGAACTGTATTCTGCAGCCCATGCCAATGGCTTTTGAAGCCCATGCTGGGCAGTTTGTTCTGCTAACCGCATTCTAGGTTAGGACAGGGAGGGCAGGATTAAAGAGACAAAGCCATAGACCAGAGGTCTTCAAACATGGCCGCTTTAAGAATTCTGGGAGTTGAAGTCCACAAGTCTTAAAGCTGCCAAGTTTGAAGACCTCTGCCATAGACTGTAAATTTCCAGGAACTAATCAATAATTAAACACTCAGCATAATTTAGTCCCATGACTGATTAATCACATACCGAGAAACCATTTTGTAAAAAGGGCTTCTAACCAGCTGATCCCACAAGTATTAACAGAATGCAGATGGCCACCTCCCCACACCCCCCAAAATGATGATCCTGTGTATCACCAGCCTATATATCACCCAATTTGTCTTGGTCAGGCCAGAATCAATGAGCTCTTATTTCCTCAATAAGCTCAGAGGTCAAAAATTTACTAGGTTTTACAAATTCTCACCTTAATTAGAACACTAATGGCAACCTTTTCATTCTTACTTCCAAGAGCAACAATTGTGTTCCTTCCAATGGAAAGAATTCCTGACAAAAATGCAACCACATACTTACTCTAAGACTTCATAGTTTGACTTCTTATCCAATGCATTGCCTCTCATTTCGCAGTATGATCTCCTGAAATTATAAAAAAAAAAAAGGGCAGTGCTCTTAAATGCTAAGCCAAACTGTCTTGATTTCAAATCTGATGTTAATTATACTTCAGCTTTTGGCTTTTATCTGTTATTTCTGAAAGCTGCTTTGAGTGCTTATATAATCAGAAAGGCGGGGTAAAATTTAATTTATTTACTTACCAGTACTTACCTAGAAAATTCCAAACTAAATCATAGACGAGTGGGAACGCTCAGAAACATGCCTAATAAAAGTCGCATGTTGTTGGACTAAACATACAAGAAATCAATCATTATAAAGTTTTTAAAACTTTATGCAGATTTCTGAAAGTCAAACTGGAGATGTGTATTTCACATCCCAGTGACTGAAGAAAATTTTTCAAATATCTAAAATTATAGCTGTAATACATGTAGCTATATAAAACCCATAATAAATTCTGTTTCTCTCTTGTGATGTCAGATTATGGATATCCACACTAATGTTTTTAAAGTGATGGGTAATGGGTAATGAGTGATGTGATGGACCTGTCAGGCAGAAATCTGAAAGGACATAGGGATGCAGATGTTACTTAATTGATATATTTTAGGTGATATGAAATATTCATTGTGGAAAAGAAGTGGCCCTATACTCTTAAAGCTACAATCCCTAATTATGCTGAGTTCTTTTTGTAGTAAATCTCACAGACAATTTATACTTCCCACTAAACTAGTTCTGACCAGGTATAAAGGATTTTTGTTCCTAGAGTTTATTTCTTCCAATTCTTTCATTCTACTGTTCCTCTGACCAGGCAGCCAAGCTCTGTTCTAGCTCTGGCAGAAAAGGTCCTTCTAAAGTGCTCCAGAACTTCTGGGAATAACCAACTGAATGGTTTTATGACATCAAATTTTGGATTATCAGCTACAGTCTTCCCTAGACCCTTATCTGTAGAACCTTTAAAAAATTTAATTCTAATAATTCCCACCACTATTCAGTAGTTGTTAGTATTCTTGGAAAGCACCATTATTCTGAGACTTTAATGCCAAACTGCAATTCCGCCTCTCCTTCCTATCCTATTTTTTCTGTTGCTTGATTTACTCCTAAATTCATAGGAATTGCTGCTTTCCTAACCTTACTGTACAAGACAGATGAAAAATTCACACAATGGTGTAAATTGCAAGAGAATAAACAATGAAAATACGTCTTAGGGATTCTAAAATTTGCCCTCGCACTATAGGTGAATTTACTAACATTGTCTTCTTTTTTATGCTTTTGTTTATTTAGATTTGAAACTTGGGAATAGGTTACCTAAATCCCAGTGTTAAGTTCTACTCAGTGTCCTAGTATACAATTGATTGAGTGATGTATGTAAGGTTTTAAAACTGGTAAAATATGTTAATAGCTCCTATTGGCTAGAGCCCTCAATCTGAACTTTCCTCCAACCCAACCAGAAAGTGAGATGCGTAAGATCCTTTACACAAAAGAAAAGTGTTTTCCTATTAAGTTGTGGCCTTTCGCATTCATAGCAAGAAAAATCTACAACTTGATAACTTTTATAAGTCACTGCACAGTACTAGGGACAAAAAATCTCTTTTGCTCAGTTTAAGCCTGGAAAGATGATAGAAAAAGCTATGAAGTTCCAAAATCTCCCCTTTTTAGGAAACAGTTCCAAGTCAGAGACTATTGACTGATTTTTCTTAGGTTCCAAGAGGTTCTATTTTTTGCAATAAGTAATTTCAAATGTTCTTGAACTTGCTTTTCTTTGTCTTTTGCTCTGTAAACCAATTTCTTTAAACAATTATGAAACATTGGGCCGGAGGTTACTACAGGAGGTTGAAACAAATTATTATTTAAAGATTAGCCAGAATCTTTACCATTCACAAATTAGGGTCAACTCACAATATTAGTGGAATAAACGTGGCTGTTTTAATGTTACTTTCAAACCTGCAAATAACTGCTTTGCTAAAAAGTTACTTAATTGTAGGTTTGAATGGAACAGATATAGCATAACACTGTGTTTCATAAAACCATCCAAATTTTAAAATTCTACTGTTTATGCCCCCAATAAATTTTGAAATTTCTGCTTGAACATACCAATGGGGACATTAAGATTAAAGTGAAGTTGTTCTATTTAGTAATAAATATTTAAAAGGTGATCTTACCGAATTTCAAGGCAACCTAGCTTCAAGGCAATTTCCTGGTCCACCTGATCTGCTATCTCTAGCATATAGTCATTTTTCACCTAGAGGAAAGCAAGCAGGGATGGGTCATAAATACAAGTGAACGACAAGAATTATTTCAAATACATTCAAAGGTCAGATGCAATCATCCAACATTTTTCCAAGCAGATTACAATCTGTGCAGGATTCAGATCATGTTCAAGCAATTCCTTCTGTGAAACTCCAAATTGTTGAGTTCAACTCAGCTGGAGTCTAACTCGGAGCAATTTTATCCATTGGGCGCCAAAAACAATCTTCACAGCAACCTTGAAGATACTTCCCCAGCCCTTCCTGGCCTAGAAGAAATTAGGTTTCCCTGAACTCAGAGAGCACAATAAGCAAAATAATGGTGTGAAATAATCACAATTTGCTGGGTTTTTTGCTATATGCTAAACCAGGGTTCCTCAAACTATGGCCCGTGGGTCAAATATGGCCCACTGAAGCCATTAATCTGGCCCGCGCGGGACCACGAGGCTGCCCCGGCCACATCACCCCACCTAACTGACAGCCCCTACCTGCCTTCTGGAGGCCGAGGTGGCCAAAAACAGGACGTGCGGAGGCCCCAGAGGCCAAAAACCGGGGGGGGGAGAGGGGGGAGAGAGAGAGAGGGAGGGAGGGAGGGAGAGAGAGAGAGAATCTCCATGGCTTCTGTTTCCCTGAAAGCAACGAAACAAAAGCTCACGAAAGAAAAAGATCTTGCCATGCTGCCCTTGTTGGGATGCCCTGCCTCCCTGGCCTTTGGGTCTCTGCTGCACGTGTGCATGTCGGCGTATGCGCAGTACACCTTTCAGTTTGGGCATGCGCGGGTGCACAGTTTGGGCACTCAGTGTCTAAAAGGTTCGCCATCACTGGTATAGGGTCTCTTACTTGAGCGGAGGCTTGGACTAGAACATTAGTTCTCAACCTTTTCTTTATCACGGATGCCCTTTAAAGAGCTTTAGTGGCCACAGAGCATGACCACTGACCACTGACCACCAAGAATTAATTCAAGATTTAAAACATAACATTTCTTCAAGCCTTCGTGTACTCCCTGTAACAACATCGCAGCCCCCCCAGGCAGTGGTGAAATCCAATTTTTTTTTACTACCGGTTCTGTGGGCGTGGCTTAATGGGCATGGTGTGGCTTCGTGGGCGTGGTTTGGTGAGTGTGGCAAGGGAACGATACTGCAAAATCTCCGTTCCCACCCCACTCTGGGGCCAGCCAGAGGTGGTATTTGCCGGTTCTCTGAACTACTCAAAATTTCCACTACCTGTTCTCCGAACTACTCAAAATTTCCACTACCGGTTCTCCGAACTACTCAAAATTTCCACTACCGGTTCTCCAAACTACTCAAAATTTCCACTACCGGTTCTGCAAACTACTCAAAATTTCCGCTACCGGTTCTCCAAACTACTCGAAATTTCTGCTACCGGTTCTCCGAACTACTCAAAATTTCCACTACCGAACCTGTCAAAACCTCCTGAATTTCACCTCTGCCCCCAGGGGCCCGTGGACCACAGATTGTGAACCACTGGATTAGAAGACCTTCAAGATCCCTTCCAACCCTATTATTATATGTTCTAAATTTTGAGGTGAGCTTCATGAAAGACTGACCAGGTATATCAAACCCTGTTTCAAGGGTTATGAGATGTTTAAAAACATACATGGTATTATTCGATTCTAAACAAGTAATATTCAGAAATATTCTAATTTAATTTCTAAAGTCATGCAAATCTGCATCCACATCTCAAAATTCATTATGAGAAGCACCTCTTGAAATTCTGAAAGGACTATAGCTGCAAAACCTACTATCTACAAAATGTGATGCTTTTATACGTTTAACCTTTTTTCATCAACAAAGAGTAATATTTTAATTAGTCTTCTCCTTAAATATCACACCCCTCGCATTGGATTGATGATAGAGTTTGTAGATTTCAATCATTGATAGAGTTTGTAGATTTCAATCATTCAAAAAGCAAGCTAATCCAATTTCATACCTTCTCCTGAATGGCTGCAAATTTATTGTTCTATGAAATCACCATAAATTCTGAGACATGGAGTGTAGAAAGTTATTCACCACATTTCTCCCTCAGCCTCCCCCCCCCTCCCAATCCCCGCTTCGTGATGAGATGAATAATTGAACAAAATACGTGTGCCTCCGATAAAACCAACTAATGCTGTTTTTCTTCGTGGCACTTTCAAAATAATATTTGCCTTACAGTAGTAACAATCGGCCATCTGCCTTCAGCTGCTTCATCAACAAGGTCACCGTTTTCACATTAAGACAAGATGATCTTTGACATTTTTCCCTAATTACAGGCGTCACACAATAGTAAGGATGTTAATGACTAGGGACAGGAATTGATTGCTGACAGGCACTGTGCAACGCAAAATGACTTTAAAATTGTCCTTTCCCCCCCTCGGAGAAATCCCAGCTGTCTCTGTTCTCCCACTCCTCAAGTTGTTGTCAAACTCAAAATGCCACATGGGGGGAGCAGATAAGAGACATGTGCAGAATCTTCAGATCTGCATCATTCCCAGAAGCACATGAAGCAGTAGTGAAATTCAATTTTTTTTACTACCGGTTCCGTGGACGTGGCTTGGTGGGCATGGCAAGGGAAGAAGTCTCCATTTCCACCCCATTCCAGGGGAAATGATACTGCAAAATCTCCATTCCCTCCCCACTCCTGGGGGAAGGATATTGCAAAATCTCCATTCTCACCCCACTCTGGGACCAGCCAGAGGTGGTATTTGCCGGTTCTCCGAAGTACTCAAAATTTCCGCTACTGGTTCTCCGGAACCTGTCAGAACCTGCTAAATTTCACCCCTGAAATGAAGGCAAATATACATGTCCCAGGATAATAATGCGAATTTCAGTCGGTCACCAGAGATTTATTTTTCCGATGTTTCTGACTCATGCTGGAACCCATCTTTCACTACGCACCAACTAAGATTGTTGGCCGTGCAGGTACAAAAACAGCCAGGAAAATGATTGAAGGCTGGGAAACAGGCGCCTTGTCAGTTAATAGAGGTGCTGATTTACCTCCAGCCTATCAAATAGTTAGAAGCCGAGGGCTTGGCAGCACAAGGAAACAACAGCCAATCACCAGCCATCAACACACCAATTAGCCAATAGGAAGGCACCACATAAACACGACTCATAGATTAGCCCAAAGCACTTGTTTCAGTAGAGAGAAGTTCCCTGAGGATGGGCTCCAGCATGAGTCAGAAAGATTGGAAGAGTAAATCTTCCAATGGTTCCAGTGATCCACCCAAATTCGATTTCACATTCCTATACGCCTACCAATAGGATTCTTACCATTTTCTCACGACATTTTCCTGTACATTTAGCTCAAGAAAGGGAATCTTATACAGTTAATCCTTGATTTAAATTTACTTAGTGACCATTCAACATTAAAATGGCACTGAAAAAAGTGACTTATGACCACTTTTCACACTTGTGGCCATTGCAGCATCCCCGTGGTCATACAATCAAAATTCGGATGCTTGGCAAGTGGCTCATATTTATGACAGTTGCACTGTCCCGGGGTCATGTGATCAACTTTTGTGGCCCTTTTGACCAGCAAAGTTAATGAGGAAGCCAGGTTCACTTTACAGCCATGTTACTAACTTAACAACTGCATCGATTCACTTACAACCGTGGCAAAAAAAGTCATAAAATGGGGCACTCTCTTAACAACTGTCTCATTTTAGCCACAGAAAGTTTGGGCTCAGTTGTGGTTGTAAGTTGAGGACTACCTGTGTATGCTTTGTGGATCTAAGAGATGATGCTAATACATTTATAAAATGATGTTTTGTTTATATTATAGTTTTGTATGCCACCCTTTAAAGCAATCTTCTAAGGGCCCTTGGCCTTACAGGTAGTCCTCAACTTACATCTACATTTGAGCCCAACATTTTCATTGCTAAGCAAGGCAACGTGAGTTGCACCCAATTTTACCATCTTTCTTGCCACGATTGTTAAGCGAACACTGCAATTATTAATTGAACTGTGCAGATGTTAAATAAATCCAACTTGCTCCATTGACTTTGCTTGTCCGAAGCTGACTGGGAAAGTCACCAATGGTGATCTCAGGACTGTTGTAAATACAAGCCAGTTGTCAAGTACCCAAATTTTGATCATGCAACAGCGGGGATGCTGTACAACAGGGGTGTCAAACTCACAGCCCACAGGCCAGATGCGTCATGCGCTGGCCACGCCCATCCCCGGTTTAGCAAAGGGAAAAACAGTCGTGATACGTCACATGACAACATGATGCCGTGAGTTTCACACCCCTGCTATACAAGGACCAGCTTGATTTTTAGTGCTGTTGTAATTTCCAACGATCACTAAATGAATCATTAAAAAGTAAGCATCATATCTACAACTGTAAGAAAAGGTGCTTGAAAATTGATTTCTCAAGCAATCCTCAAAACCGATTATCTATAAATCAATTAGGGGACTCACAGCATTCCACTGTTCACTCCAAACTACAATTCACAGGATTCCATAGGAATTTCACAAGAGTTAAGAGTTGTATAAACTCAAGATAGGATTCCAATGCAAATATTCTTCTCAGCTGCTTAATGAATTCCTATTTTGTTATAATGCTGCAGAAGTATGGATTGATAGTTCATAAAGTTTATCTAACCACTGTATAAGCATGAAAACCGGTTTATTTAACAATCATGACTTACCATTAATGTTTCTTAAAGACAAGATATTTCTCCGATAGGGATTAAAACTCATCCCCTTATAAAAATACCTACCAAGCCGATCTTAAAACATTTGAATTGTTTTTCCTAATTTACAGGATTTGTGTGATTAAACCTACTTCTTTCTCCTTGTTCTCTTCTCCAAAAGCAAGAGAGAGAATATGGCCTTAGACAAGAAAGGACCTAAAACAAGAGCTGCCTGACAGCTTTCTTTTCCTCTGTTGTGATGGTTAATTGAAGCAAACTGAGAACCAGATAGAATGGGGCTCAAATCCATAGCTGAGCAGCAGTCTAAAGAGCATAATAAATCACCTAGGTTTAAATACTAGAACAAGTAAAAGAACAGTCTAAAAATTACAATAAATACAATGCTGGAATAATCAAGAAACGGGTACGTACTATTCATCCATACAAAAAATAAAAATAAAAATCAACATTAAAAAATAAAGTATTCATCAAACCTGTAATAAAGTGTCACACAAAAAATATTTCAGAGCTTTGTATGGCTGTTCATGCTTTGAAAATAAGTGTTTTGGATTTTTCCCAAATGTAATATATCTTTGCTATCCATTAAATTAGACAATTTTTTCCCAGGTTTCCACACAAGACTCAGAAAAAGGAGTTAATGCTTTAAGAACTAAATCACAGAAAGCAGTGGTATCTTTTTTTCCCCCAAAGTTGCAGAAAAATATTTTTTTTAAAAAAAATCAAATTAATCAGAATTTACTCCATGTTTTGTCAGTACAATATGTACTTTTCTTAACTATCCTGGCATTGTCAATTTAGTTTTGGATGTTTTGAATATTTGAATACCAATTCTCTTGTGCTGGTTAATCACTGCAATAAAGTTAAGTAAGGTTTTTTTTTTCCTGAATTATTACTGAAGTTCTCACAGATTTAAAACTTACAACATTGCAACATCTGAAAAAAATGAATAACATTACACAATAAATGTCTGGAAAATTTGAAGAATTCACCCAAACTTGGAATTCTGGAAGAGTCTAAAATAATCAATCAGTTAATGCACTGAAATAGCAAGATTAACATCCCTTTTTCCCTAAAAATTATTCTTTCAAATAAAACGCTTTTACTAATTCCTTACATGAGCAAAATATATTTTCCATTCTTGAAAACTATTATCAAAATCTATTACATTTTTTTTTCTGTTTGCTTTTACCTGCTGGTATAAAAAATTTAACGTTGGCTTATCTTCAGTAAACTGGTTCAGAAATCCTTTCGGTAAGTATCGAATTCGCAATTCATATCTAGAACAAAGGAGAAGGGAATTTAGTACCATTGCCTTTTAAATATTACAGCAACCATGCAATATTAAAAAACAGAAAACTGCTCTATAACACCTCATTAATAAAAACAAGTTATTAATATTTCAATCGATTTTCACACTTGGTATTTACAACCGTATTTACAGTACAGATAGTCCTCAACTTACAACCCACAACTGACCCCACAATTTCTGTTGCTAAGCAAGACAAAGTTGTTAAATGAGTCTTGCCCCGTTTTATGACCTTTCTGGGCCACAATTGTTAAGTGAATCACTACAGTTCTTCAGTTGTTAAGCCAATCTGGCTGCCCCATTGACTCTGCTTGTCAGAAAGTTGCAGAAGGGGGAATCACATGACCCCAGGACATTGCGACCGTCATAAAGATGAGTCAGTTGCCAAGCGTCCAAATTTTGATTAGATGATCAACGGGGAGGCTGCAACAATTAATTGTAAATGTGAAAAATGGTCACAAGTCACTTTTTTCAGTGACGCTGTAGCTTTGAATGGACACTAAACAAATGGTTCTAAGGTAAGGACAACTTGTACATGCAATAATGAACAATGGAAGAGAAAATCATGTAAGAGTCCTAAAACTGACTATAACTACACGAATTGCTTCAAGTTCCATCACAAGCTTTCAAGGGCTTCCATTATTTTGAAGGCTTTTTGAGCCTTTTTACTTCATCTCTTCATGCCCCCTTTAGTACTAAATCACTTCTGAAGATTAAGAGACTCTGGAACATCTAATACCTTGTAAGAGAGAGCCTCGGGAGGTATTCTATTATTATTTTCCTCTATGCAAAAGCCAACCAATCTGGTACAGTGGCCAAAGCTGCTTATGTAACTCAATAATAGAAGACCGGATTTTCCCCCAAAGTGCTTTAAAAATCAATACAGGTATTTTGAGGGCAATATGTTGACAAAACCAGAACATCATTATGACAATCCTGCTGGTATAAAGAACTCACAAGGAACAGTCAGTAAACCGGGACATGTTACTGTAGGAGGGAGTGACCAAAGCCATGAAATTTCCCATCATTACCCCATCACAACAATTGGCATTAGGATAAAAGCTCCCATTGGTGAATCTCCCAAATGCCAGTCGGGGAAATAGGCAAGGTTTTTTCCTCTCTCACTAGATCCATATCTACATCCACATCTACTCTACACAACAAGAAGCCATGGTGGCACAGTGGTTAGAATGCCGTATTGCAGTCAGCAGTTAATCCTGACCGGCTCAGTCTTCCATCCTTCCAAGATCAGTAAAATGAGAGAGTTATGCATGGACTCCGGAGCCTCCAGAGTCGGACATCAGAGAGGCATAGTGCGTGCATGCGCAGAGCTACCAGAAGGCAAGAACAGTTAAGACTAAAGGGACGACTCAGGAGTAAGGCTTGGAGATGATTGGCCCCTCCCAAAAGGCTTAAAAGAGGAACCAAGGCACGTGGGCCCTTTGCAGGAAAGTAACATTGTTAATTCTGTTCCCAGTCGGTATCTCTGTTAGATTCTGGACTCCGTGTGGCTTTGCCAAGTAGGTCTTTGGCAGAGTGTCAAGGGAGATAAAGGTTGGGGATTATCCCGAAGGACTGGGAGAAGTCCTTCGGGACTTTTTGCAACTAATTGGGACTCAGCTGTGAATGAACCTAATTCACAGCTGTTGCAATAAAAGAGGTTTTTGGGACTACTTGTGTGTTTTAATGACTCAGGAAGCCTAGGTCACGACAAGCACTATTAATCAGTATATAAGCAGTCTGAGAGCTATTGTTAAGTGCTGTTCTAGAGCACCAGTCACCAACTGGTGGTCTGTGGACCACTGGTTGTCTGTGAGAAAATTTTGGTGGTCCACAGAAAAATTATTTGCATTTTTTTTTATATTGCACTAAATCAGGGGTCCTCAAACTACAACCCCTGGCCCGGATACATGCAATGAATGTTTGTGTTGCTGCAGAGAATCTCCCCCTTCAGGGGCTTTTTGTGCGAGTCGGAGGGGGGCAGAAATTCTGACTTGGGGTCTGCTTCAGCCTCCTGGTGTGGGGCTTTGGGCAAAGGGTGGAGGGAAGTGCCGCTGGTGGCAAGGAGCCGGAGGACCTTGTTCCAGTGGGACTGCATTATGGCCTGGAACTGGCTGACCATCTCAGCTCGCTGAGCCTCCAGACGCCAGTACCTGGCCTTGCACTCCCACAGATCTTCCCTCTGCTTCGAAAGCCTATGCTCCTAGTCCTCAGTGAGGTGCTTGTGCTGAGCCTCCTTCTCAGTCAAATCCAATCTGAACTGAGCTGTTTTGCCAACTCTTTCTCGTGGTGGCTGCTTAGCTCCAACGACTGCTTCCTGTTGGGGCCCTAAGGAGCCCGGGCAGGAAGGCGAGGAGTAGCTGGCAGGAGAGGAGTGAGTAAAGCCCGGCAAGGCACCCCTTGATGTGAGTGACATCGAGTTGGTGACGCCCACCCAGTCACATGACCACCTAACCATGCCCATCCAGCTGGTTATTAGGCAGATCATATTAGTGGTCTGTGGGATTTAAAAGTATGAATTTAGTGGTCCCTGAGGTCTGAAAGGTTAAGGACCCCTGGTCTAGAGCAAGGGTGCTCAATCTTGGCAACTTGAAGTCTTGTGGACTTCAACTCCCAGAATTCTCCAGGCAGTATGGCTGGCTGAGGAATTCTGGGAGATGAATTCCACAAGTCTTCAAGTTGCTATAGTTGGATGCCCCTGCTTTTGAGAGTCAGGAGCATATTTAAAAGGAATTGCAAATTCGAGAGAACTTGGCCACGGAAGCCCGATGACTGGGAGTAGTATGCCTGGATGGACCAGCAGCTGACTGGTCCTGGAAGGTTAGAAATCTTTTCAGGTTTTGGCTTTGCACGTGCAGTTCTGATGATCATGGATTGCCGATCGATATTTGTGCTCCCAACTCACTCATCTGGGGTTGTGGAAGTTGCACGCCTGTGCAAGGGGCAACCCATTGGCCAATTATAAGGACATCCAGTCATGTAAGGGTCAGCTTTGCCATTTTCTTCACAGCTCAACAACAGAGGCATGTACATGTGTATTGTCTATCTTGGGCTATGTAGGGTGCTCTCATTGTAGGGTGCTCACTATTGCAAGGCAGTGGTGCGTTGGTCTAATGGTGAGAGCCAAGTTGGTCTAGTGGTTAAGGCACAGAGCTAGAAAGCGGGAGACGGTATGTTCTAGCCAGCTGGGTGACTTTGGGCCAGTCACGCTCTTTTAGTCCAACTCACCTTACAAGGTTGTAGTTGTGGGGGAAATAGGAGCAGGAAGGAGTATTAGATACATCCACCACCTTGAGTATTTATAAAAATAATAAAATTGGTATATAAATTAATTGTATGAATAGGTCTGACAAAGTAGGAGGCAAAGGAAGACATGGTTGTATAATAGGGAAGAAGAGGAGTGTTGGGTCTGGGGGGAAAGTATCAAACCACTTGTTGTACACATCAAAAACATCTTACTACTGTGAATTGAAGGGGTATTCAAAATAATAGCAAAGCATTAAAATATTGGCAGTAAAATGGAGCTTCCGAAAGCAACCAGC
This sequence comes from Arizona elegans, assembly GCA_022577455.1. Classification (NCBI taxonomy): domain Eukaryota; kingdom Metazoa; phylum Chordata; class Lepidosauria; order Squamata; family Colubridae; genus Arizona; species Arizona elegans. The sequence continues at coordinate 5,601,055 of JAKOOJ010000030.1, forward strand.
TTGTCTCTTCTGGTTTAGTTGTAAACGGAAGGAATTCACTCGTTCAGTTTTTCCAATGATCAGTCACTGAGAAAGCCTTTCTTTGCAACCGAGTCAATGGCCTACGGAAGAGCCCCCAGAGAGAAATAACTTTGATCACAAGACACCACAGCTTTTCTTTCTATTAAGCTGCGGCTCGAGAGCTTCAGCGGGGAACTCCGATGTTCCTATATTTGTATTCTGGACCATAGTAGCAATTTTCCGTATCCATGTCATCCATTATTTATGATTTGTTATCCTTCAGAACTGTCCTTCCATTAAGTCAGGATGTGTATGTCTATCAATTGCCAATTTCACTTTTAAAATAGCTGTTTGGGGCACCCTAAATGCCAGAATGACTATTTATTACTTCAAACTGAGTTAGGATAAAGCATACGCCTTTGTAGAACACCTGCTAATAATGCCGCAAAGATGTCCGTATGAGAAATGTGGCATACCTGTGTGCGCTTATGAGTCCATCTTGATTCTTGGCAACTCCCTGGACCGGCCCCTGAAATTTTCTTGGCAAGGTTTCAAAACAAGTCTGCTATTGCCTGCTTCCTAGGGCTGGCTCAAAGTCACTCAACTGGCTTTGCACTTCAGGTGGAACTTGAACTCCCAGTCTCCTGGTGATTGGCCCAAAGCCACCCAGCCAGCTTTCATGCCTAAGGCAGGACTAGAACTCAGGCTCCTGGTCACCACACTATAAAAAAATATGTTGAGACTCTAGAAAGAGTACAGAGAAGAGCAACCAAGATGATTAGGGGACTGGAGGCTAAAACATATGATAGACAGTTGCAGGGACTGGGCATGGCTAGTCTAGTGAAGACAAGGACCAGGGGAGACATGATAGCAGTCTTCCAATATTCGAGGGGCTGCCACAGAGAGGAGGGGGTCAAGCTATTTTCCAAAGCACCCGAAGGCCAGACAAGGAATAAGGAATGGAAACTGATCAAGGAGAGATTCAACCTGGAAATAAGGAGAAACTTTCTGACAGTGAGAACAATCAACCCATGGAACAGAAGTTGTCTTCAGAAGTTGTGGGAGCTTTCAAGAAGAGACTGAACTGCCATCTGTCAAAAGTGATGTAAGGTCTGCTTGGGCGGGGGGTTGGACTAGATGACCTACAAGGTCCCTTCCAACTCTGTTAATCTGTATAATCCTGGTTTCCAGAAATGTACCTTAACCACTATGTTGTTGATAAACTTTAATGAACTGAACAACCTTCATAAATCACTCTGTAAAGCTCGTTTGTATACTGTACTTCCTAAAGTTTGCACATTAACATTCTGCTAACACCACTAGAGATCTTAAATATAATTGCAAAAAATAACAGAAGCGAAGATGGCGCACCTATCTATTTCTCCAAAGAGAAGTCTATAATATAAAAAGGGAAATGTTAACTAGATATTGTCAGTGTATAAGAGTTCATGAATTGGAATAGACATGGTAACAAGTCAGTCAATGGGGACTGTTTGGTGACCCAGACGGTTCGGAGCTTGGGCGTGACTTAGGTTCACTGATCTGTGTGTGTGTGTGTGTGTGTGTGTGTGTGTGTGTGTGTGTGTGTGTGTATGTATGTATGTATGTATGTATGTATGTGTGTATGTATATATATATATATATATATATATATATATATATATATATATGCTTCTGTGATTATTGATTCTGTGTTTCTATCCTCTGAGTTCTGGTTATGGCTTCTGCTGTATGGGTATTGTATATAAAGAAGTTTCTTATATAAATGAATGCTGCTGAATTATTTACTTATGTACTGGTTGGATTGCTGCAAACTCTAACAGATATGGCCAGAAAGCAGCTATTATTCGCCTGTTTCTTGTGTGTGTATCTAAGCCTGGTGTTCATTCCAACACACTACAAATCACTGTAACTGTCTTCTAGCTAACTGAGGAAAAGAAACAGAAAAAGTGTTCATAAATACCAGAAATAAGCCATCATCCCGATTCTTGCTGGCATTACTAAGCCTCTTTTTATATGTTTTTAAGATTTCTTCTTTTAAAGAACATCAAAGCCGTTTAGACAAGAATTCCAGTTAATACATGATTAGAATGCAGCAAAGCATTAAATTGAAACAGTCTTCACGGATTCCTTTTTTTAAAAATGCTAATTTAAACTTTTACATGTGCTGTCATCTGATCCCAAACGCTTGCTTTACGGTATTAAGCAAAACCTGACAGCAACTTCTACATTATCCCCCATTTTAAGACAGCAAGGCAGGCTGCACAATTTTGATAAAGCGTGAAGTGACACACTGGAAATATTCTGAATAATTTACTGTAACTCCACCAACACCACTGTCAGTGCTTTCAGAAAGGATTTTGAAGGACCTGATCACCTGAACATCAGATATAACAGGATTGTTAAATAAATGCCTTCATTCCATAATGCATTCAGATTTGGGGGTGCCACTGAATACTAAGATGAAACTGTATATTTTTATATTTCATAGCTATATTTTTTACCATATGACCCCGAAAAAATAGAAAATAGATATATTGATATATTAAATATATCCAAGATGTTCAATATTCAAAGGAATTAGAAGAGAGCCTGCAATCTGGTGGGGTTTTTTTTCTCCAGAATTTACACTCCAGGTAATTGTAGAGAGAAAATATTTCAAAGGTCTTTTATGCTCAATCTATGACCTCTGTTCCCAAAGCCAGAACATGTGGCCATGTACCGCTTGTAAAGTACATAATCTCTGAATAAATAAATCACCGTGTTAAGCTTAAAGTACGATCCACAAGATGGCACACACGTTCACATTAAAAAAAAAAAAATTACAATAGCTTAAGATAGAGAGAAGCCTGGGTGTTTGGATGGGTTTAGAGAAGACAATTAGTCTTCTGGCTTTACTCCCTAATTTCTCTCTTCGTCTTATTCCTTATAACCGCTCTTCATTCCGCTCATGGACTTCCACATATTAGAAATCACTCCTCTTTGCCTTGTCGACAGGATTAATGCAGAGCAGATAAGCAGGCCCATTTTTCCTGCTGTCAACTGCTGAAACAGCAGATAAGCCATTTGGGACAGGCCTTCTACCACAACTTTGTATTCAGTGAGACTGCCAGCCATTCTCCTATCCTTTTGCTGTTTGCATTTATCACCCTCCTATTTTTATTTTATTTTTTACCCTAATCTGTTAGGTGCAAGAAGCCAGGGACCAGGATAGAGTTCAAAACCACTACGGGTTTATTCCATGCAACCCACAGACAAGAATATGATCTACTCATCATCATCTTCTTTTAACGACCCCATAATCCCTTGCGGGGTGGAGTTGGGGCAAACTGAATGGAGCTGAGTGTTTACTGGCCGGATGCCTTTCCTGTCACCAATGCGGAGCTTTGTTCAGCAGATATATTTTCATTGTGCTCAGAGAGAGAAATATCTGCCTCTACCTAGGATTGAACTCCCAGCCTCCTGATTGTGAGGCGAGAGTTCCACCTCTAGGCCACCGCACGACTCAAGAATCTGATCTACTAACGGTCAAGGCAAATTGGCACCAGATAAGCGTCAACAGGCTTTGGGAGCGGGGGGAGGCTGGACTAAGATTTCTTACGAGGCACAGTGACTTCAAACTGATGACGTGTTTGACTCCGCCATCAGGCTCAGCCTGGTCATCTCCTACATCACCCTAAAAACAGATCTCCCTTTCTGCAGTTTCGCCAAAACAACCAGTTTCACACCATCTCTATTCCGAAGCAGCAAGAAGAAAAGCCTCTCCTCGTAAACTTCATTGTGGTTATCTCAACCTGTGGACAGGCCACGATGCAATTTATACTGTTCTGACCTAGGCTTCCTGATACAGTAAAAGCACACAATGAGTCTCAAAAACCCTCTTTTTATTTCAACAGGGGTGAATTCTGCTCATTCAGAGCCTGTTCATTCCCAATCTGTTCATTCACAGATGAGTCCCAAATAGTTGTAAAGAGTCCGACAGAAGTCTGCCACAGTCCTTCAGGATAAGGCTCATAAACACCCACCTTTATCTCCCTTGACACGCTGCCAAGACCTAATTGGCAATTAACTTTGCAAGGCCACACAGAACACAGAGTCAACACAGAGCTGCAGTATTGAAACCGGCCAGCATGACAACAGTTGCTTCCTGCAAAGGCCCATGTGCCTTTGCTCCTCTTTTAAGTCTTATGGGAGGGGCCAATCATCTCCAAGCCCTACTCCCAAGTCGTCCCTTTTGTTTTAACTGTTCTTGCCTTTTGGCAGTTCTGTGCATGCACGCACTGGGAATAGGCTCCCCCTGTTCCTCTGCCTCGCTGATGTCCAACTCTGGAGGCTCCGGAGTCCGCACATAACTCCCAGATGGCCCTGGCCCCATCTCTGCCTCCGATGCAGAGCCCTCATCCGAGCCTTCCCAGGCCTCCAGGACTGGCTCATGTTCCTCCCCAGCCTCCTCACTGTCCGACTCGGCTGCCAGCTCCACAGGCCGCCGGCGGACCACAACATATACACTCAGGCAATTAAATCCAACATCTTGCATTTATAAGATGGAAATGAATCTTACTTCCATTCCTCTGGTGCGTGTCCTAGTTCAAATTTCTCTCTCACGTTGGAGACCCCCATATCCGGATGCAGCCAATGAACTTCCTCAGACTGTAGGTGACTAAGTCGTAAACCAAAGCAGGCTACATTTTTTACTTTGTGACAGTCCACTATCTTTTGAATTATGCCCTAAAGATGGGAAGGGAAAAATAATAAAGTGTTTAGTTTGACAAAAAAATGTGTTTTATAGATTTTCTGAGTACCTTTCAAATGCATATTTTGAAATAAAAGGGAATGATATAACATAATAAATGCTTTACATAAATTGTGTCTGAATAAGATGGGTTTAATAATGAAACATTAGCCATAAAGATCATTCATACATGATATTGAAAAAATCCAACCAAAAGATATCACATGTTTTACACTGGAGGATGCCTGAAATTTTAGTTCCTTGTCCAATATTAAATGTTCTACCTTTGGCAAGTGAATAAAAAGTATTAAGAAAGTATAGGTATTCCTCACAATGATTAGGACGACTAGAATCCATGAGACAAAGGAAAAGGTAAGAAATTTCTACTGCAGCTTCATGCAGAAAAATGGCAGCTTTTATTCAGTTTGAACTCAGTAGTTTTAGTAATTTTTTATTTATTTATTGAATTTATGTGTCACTCATCTCACTAATCAAGCGATTCTGGGTGGCTTTGGGTGATATGCAGATGTGCAAATTAATATTTCCTTGATGGCTCATAATAACAGAGTTGGAAGGAGCCTTGGAGGTCTTCTAGTCCAATCCCCTGCTCAGACTGGAAACCCCATACCATTTCATGGATGTACAGAAAGAGCCAGCAAGATAAGGACACCATAATACTATAAGCCTGGATTTCAGGACACAATGTGATAGCTCTTTTAGAAACAATGCAACTTTGCAAATTGTAGTGGCTTTATCCCAATGATCTGAGTGGCTGAACATACAATTTTCCAAAACTGTGCAATACCCTAAAACACTATCACAAAAACGTGACCTTTTCCTTATAAAGAATTGTCCTATAACTGTTATTCTGGAATGCTTTTCCTACTGGTGATCGCAAAAAAGAAGGATAATAAAATGTTTATTCACTTATCTATTTATTAAATTTATATGCTGCCCATCTCCCCGATAGGACAGTTCTGTTCAAAATGTTGAACTGTGAGAAAAGAGGAAATGAGTTAAGATAAATGGTGCTTCAGTATCATTTCTACATAGTGTTTGTTTTCTAGCCTAGAAGCTGCAAAGATTAATCAGACGGCGTTAAAAAAAAAGGTGTTTTTTTTAAATTAAAAAATAATATTATCAGATACTGTTTTACTATTCCTAAAAAGCAGAAGCTATTCATCACCTCCACATCTTCACTGTCAATCCTAAGGCAAATTGGTATGATGTTCTATTTTTGAATTTTTTTATATATAATTAAGTGTAATCCCATGTTTTTCAAGGAGCCAAGAGGTGTTTAGCAACTTTAAGGCTTATTGACATCAACTCTCATATCCCTCAAGTCTAAGAGTCCATAAAAAAGGAGAAACAACTAAGGCACTCGACAACTGTGTTACACAGCCAACAAGTTACTCAGCTCACCTTATGAGAATGGCTTTTGCATCAGAATCTCTAAAATGTTTTAAAACATGAAATCAACTCACCCAAACGTCTGTGGCATCTCCATGTCGGATAATACTGGCCCACGTTGTTGGTTCACTGTTACTTTCAAAATAATGGAAAACCTTCAGGACCCGTTCCATTGTCCCTGGAGAACGTTCCACCCCGGAACTGAGGTGTGTTTTTGTGCTTGAGCTTGGCGTATGATTCAAGTTTGGGTCTAGATAAGCTGCTGCCATAGTTTTGCTAGATGCTAGGTATCTGTCATATTCTGAAATGGGAAGAAAACAAAGCACACTTTTCAGTCTCACAAATCTCCAGAGCCATCTTAATTGAAACATACCGCTTATATTCTACAATATATCAATACCTCCAAAGATTAATTTCTATTCCTAAAGAATAATGCCTTTTTTAAATTAAACAGTAAATCTCATCATGCTTCACACTGAAATTTATACTTCATTATTGCACTACATTTTCCAAAGTCAGACATTATTAGGACTGTGATGCACACATTTTAATGGCACGGTTGTCAAAGACAAAGCATTCTGGTGATCAGGGTATCTTGCCTTAACAAGAATGTTGAAGGGAAAAAAAAAATCAAAGTAGAAATTACTATTCAAATGCATCTTGCTAGGTTAACCTAACCTTGCTTAGGTTACTTGCATATTTACTGAAATGTCGGTTTTATTGAATATAGTCTGGGCCTGTTTCAAAACGAGCACACATCAGAGATGCATATCTAGTTTTTAACATTAAGTCAAACCAAATGAGTAAACACACTTTCTTAATTTTAAAAGCCGTTCTAAGCGTTAAGTCTAAAGGTACATCTAATGCCGTCAGCCACTGCACAGTTCCCACTTCTAAAATCAAAGTCAGCAGTTAAAAGCTCCAGTGGTCAGAGACCATGGTATAATGGCTAGCAGATGGCATGCGACTTTAATTCTTGCAACTGGGGAGAGGGAAAGAAAGAAAGAAAGAAAGAAAGAAAGAAAGAAAGAAAGAAAGAAAGAAAGAAAGAAAGAAAGAAAGAAAGAAAGAAAGAAAGAAAGAAAGAAAGAAAGAAAGAAAGAGAAAGAAGGGAGGGAGGGAGGGAGGGAGGGAGGGAGGGAGATGTTAGCTCTACTGAAAATTTAGTGGCACAAAAGTAGTTTAAGGCATCCATGTAGTAGGCTGACCATCCCTATAGTTAGTACATCTCTGGTTTTACATGGAACTTAAAGCTAGCAGGGGTTGAGATAAGAGTTTCATGGGATAACAACAGCATATTGACCACTGAGGTTCCCTGCTAGTAGTTTCCAAAGTAATTTCCAAATGCAACAGTGCAGAATATAAATGAAAACCTTGAAGAAAAGGCACAAAGAGTGGGAGAATTGCAAGGTTGCAGGAGCCTAATTAATACTGCTTTAACTGTCAGTAGATTGACGCAACCTTCATCGACTTTACATAATGCCTTAAGCGCCGTTCAAGAGAGGCATTGCCATTCTTTTCCGTGAGGAAATTTCAGGAAAGTAGCTTCATCTGACAAGGTTAACAAGAAAATTGATAAATTGGATAATAGTTGCTGGGTTAAAAAAACAAAAAACCCAAATCTTTATAAAATGTGAAAATTCAGGAAGGAAAAGGCAGCATCAGGCAAAACTCCTTGTGGATCAGGAGTCCAACACAAAAAAAGATTTTTGAAGAAGCTCCAGGAACTTCTGCACTGCTTAATAACTGATTGAGAGACCTCCAGCCTTCTCTGCTCCAAAATGAAGGTGGTCCTGCAAAAATTATCTTGATTTTTTAAAAAGGATTTTAAAAAAGAGAAGCTGCAGCCAAGTATAAAAATAGACCTTAGAAATAATAACACATTTTTTCCCCTTGGCAACTAATTAAACTATCTTTGGAGGTATACCAGTTCTGGGTTACCCCTGCCCCACTTCTCCTGAACATTTCTGTTAAAATTAAGATCAAGCAAAGGAAAAACGCCTCCAAGATAGTAAAGATAGTTCAAGATCCTTCTTGCTTCTGCCACTGTTCCCACAGCCATCTTTACTGCAGTTAAGGGCTAGCTAGCTATGTTGCAATAACCCTGCCAAAAAGCTAAAATGTAATTTAGCAGTTTAACAGCCTACATAGGATTGTCCAGGTTCACACATTGCAGCGTTCAGGAAATTTGAAATAATAACTAAAAAAAAAAAATCCAGAATATCATGAGGGGGAATGAACAGTGATTATCATTACTATAAAAAGCATAATTTGGGCCAAATCTTAACTGTTCTCATTTGCACTATTTCAAGATGATTAACACAAGATATAATAAAAATAGGATCTTACTGAAATGTAGCTTTGTCTCTTATGAACGGTTTCCATAAATGGTATCTGGAGTTAAATGCACTTGTTGAAATAGAATGAACTGCCTTTATTTGCTTCAGATATAAACCTAACAGCATTTGAAGTCTGCCATTGCTTCCTTGTTTCGTTTACTGACGTAATAGATAAATTAGAAATTGTACGCCATTTTAAGTATAAAGGCCAACTCTGGGGGACCCATGCCCCATGACTGGAGTTCCCTGAGGGCTAATCTGGGGGAGAAGGGGAAGAGCATGAAATTATTGCTTTACTAAGAAACTTCAAGACAGGGGAAGTCCAACCTTGGCAACTTTAAGACCAGGGGACTTCAAGTCCTAGAAGTCTCCAGCCAGAATTCTGAGACTTGAAGTTCATTAGTGTTAAGGTTGTCAAGGTTGGACATCCTTGCTCCAAGAGATGAACCTATCAGGATGGTATATAACCATGATGGCCTATGGCATGCATGCCAGAGGTGGCACACAGAGCCCTCTCTGTGGGCACATGCGCTGTCACCAGCTGCTCTTCTGGTTTCCAGCCAGAGGTCTCTTCTCCTGCCGTTCCAATGGGATCGTACAGCGCTGGAGTGCAGTGGCTTAGGGTCCTCAGATCCCTGGCTGCCCCATTTTCCCTTCTTAAATTGAGACCATACGCATACGCACTGGCCAGCTGGTATTCAGGTTTCCGGTGCTCCGGCGCACACATGCGTGCGCGCATGTTCCGGTTTGGGCACTTAGTGCCGAAAAGATTCGCCATCACTGGAATATAGAATCCACCTTCCCTTAAGCTCTCAGTTCAGAAAGATGTAGATGTTCCTTTATGTTGTGTTAGCATACACGGGTTTTACATGATTTTTGGAGGCTGGTGGTAGCATTTCTCTATATTGACAGAGTATAACCTGTCTGAAGTTTTCAATTACATTGGCTCTCATAAGGCAGTAAGTGAACAATTTCATCCTTAATAGAAATAATCAGACATACCTAACCAGAGGTTATTCTGTGAGGTTCAAACCTTCTATTGCACGAGGGCAGATCTATGACATGCATATCAAAGGTGACATATCATGACAATTTGATGACAGATAGCTTTCACCAACACCCAACAACTATTTTATAAAGCACACCCTGTCCTTGTGTGATTTTTGGAGGCTATGGAGTCTGCAAGAAAATGGGATGTGCTCTCACGGAGCCTCTGCAAGTCACCCGAGAGGGCCGTGCTTTTGTGCAGCCTCCGGAGCCTCCAAAAATCACACAAGAACGAGGTGTGCTTTTGGCATGGTATTTGGAGGCTGCAGAGGCTACGACCGAGCATTCTCCAAAGCTGCTTCAAGAACAAAATCTGTGTGCAACCTGGAGCATCCTCAGGTAGGCCGCAGGGGCCTGTCAACAGAAAGAGAACACTGCCTGAAGTGTTACTCAACATATGCCTGAGCAGGGGGTTGGACTAGAAGACCTCTAAGGTCCTGTCCAACTCTGTTATTCTATTCTATATGGCAGATCCTGGGGAGTGCTGGGCCGTGGAGGCAATTTTGTTTTGGGGAACAGTGCAGGGTGGCCTCTCTGAGTGGCAGCTGTGGCACTAGGACTGAAGTTGAGGCCCAAGCCTTTACTTTAGGCCCAGTCTCACCATTGTCTCTGTTAGGATATGGTTTGAGCCTAACAAGTTGTCCAGGCAATATATGTGTTCTGTAACTTTAATATGAATATGTATTGTGTGACTTTAAAGTTTTACTGCTGATTCATTGTAATGCTGAGTCATGCTGTAATTAGATAATCACTAGTTGTGAATGTATTTAAGAAAGGTACTGTAACGTATTCAGTTGATGATATGCTACCATAGTGTGAGGAGTTGCTACCATTGTGCTATCATCGTTGGATGGATCTGCTACCATCGTGGTTTGTTACCAGAGTGAGTTTGTTATTCTAACCAACTACTGTTTGTGTGGTAAGAAGAAATCTGTATCACTGGACTGATATAACTGGCAAAGACTTGGGATTGATTTACAGACTATGAGATTGTGTTTTCACGATAAAGTAAACTTTTGATAAACCAGTTTGCACATCTCTTATTCATTGCTCTCAGCAACGTTTCTCTGTGCTCTACACTCTGCTGGTTGATAACACAACAACAATATCCTTAACATTGGTTATGGGCCCAGAGCCAACCAGAACTAACTAGGATTGTTAAAAGCTAAACTGAGAGTTAATGTGAATAGTACAAACTGTGTTCATCTCTTAGAGCAGGATGTCCTATCTTGGCAACTTTCAGACTTGTGGTTTTCAACGCCCAGATTTGTTCACAGTGGCCTAGATAGAACAAGGAGCAGAGGATAATAGAGTTGGAAGGGACCCTGGAGGTCTTCTAGTCCAAGACCCCACTCAAGCAAGAAACCCTATAATATTTCAGATAAATGGTTGTCCAGTCTCATTTTGAAAGCCTCCAATGATGGAGCACTCCCAACTTCTGAAGGCAAGCTGTTCCATTGGTTGATTGCTCTCACCGTTAGAAACCTCTTCGTTCTAGGTTGCTTCTCTTCTTAATTAGTTTCCAACCACTGTTTCTTGTCTTGCCTTTTGGTACTTTGGGAAATATTTTGACCCCCTCGTCTTTGTAGGAGCCCCTCAAATATTGGAACAACGCTATCATGTCCCCCCTAGTCCTTCTTTTTCATTAGACTAGACATACCCAATTCCTGTAACCTTTCTTTGTATGTTTAGTCTCCAAACTGCTAATCATTCTCGTTGCTCTTCTCTGCACTCTTTCCAGATTCTCAACATCTTTTTTTATATTGTTGGAGGAGAGATAAAGAATTGTTTCATTTTAGTTCCGGGGTGGTGGTGATATGATATGCCAGGAGAATCAAGCTAGCTAATTTCTACATTTTTGATAGGGTGAGCCCAAAGTTTGCCATCACTTCTCTTTTGGGAGAGTTACCTACACCCTCGACAGGTTTTGTTTTATCTTTCTACCGAGAGAGTTTTCATCTCAAGTGAAAAGGCCTGAGTTGAACTCAACTCCTAGTAGGAGAAAAAAGTAGATAGGGACCAAGCAGGGTTCCCAACAACAGAGGATTAAAATAGGTTGAACAATGATAGTTCTAGTAGTCAACTACATTAACCTAATTTCATTTATTTTCTTCAGAGCAACTTGAATTGTTCCCTGAGGAGTTGTCATCAATTTCTATTTTCAGCCTGTTCACACAACCTTATTTATTTCTAATAGTATTAACTGTTTCTTTGCCATCCCTTTATAAACCTTTATATTAGCTTCACTTCACAATTTATTTTGTCTGGAATTCTTTGAAGCTCAACATGCAAGTCACATCAAGGAAAATTTTATGGAGATCCCACTTCCCCGCTCCCCCCACTCATCCAAAAGGCTATTTCAATGTGGAAAGGGAAGGTCTCACAACAAACCCCACTCGTGTTCTATTTGTGACCAACAACTACAATTAAGAGCAATGTCCTGTGAATGTGAATGCATTTTTATTATTATTTTTCTCTTGTAACATCTAAAATGAAAATGTTTAAAGCTAGAATTTAGCAATCCATTAGGCAAGCTCTTGAAAAGGCTTAAACGCAAGGGAAAAATCATTGTGTACATCCCACTTGAGCTTTCAATTGTTGGTTGTTAGTCAAATGTGGAGAGACCTGGCCCACAGAATCGCCAAAAGTTGGACTGAACAGATAACATCATCGTCACATCTATGCACTCATCCTCTGCTACCAAAAAAAAAAAATGGTTTTTAGATCAATCTGTAAACAAACTGATTAAAAACGTAGGGATGACTACTGTACAGTTTAATTATTTCAGTGAGTTTTTTCCAGGTATGGCTAAATTTAAATCCAAATCCTCCCAAATTAATTGAAACATTTATGAAACGGCCAAATCCGCCCTCCCCCCACATCCATCCACATACACACACAACACAAAAAGCACAAGGCACATCCTCTTTAGACACAATGTTTTCTATCCTATTTGATATCCTGGTCATCTACACATCCACTCCCTTTTCCTATCATCTCATGTAGGAATTGGTAATGCTAATAACTGCGTAATTTTCACATTTGCAGGGCAGTAAGTGGTTGCATTTAGACAGCATGCAAATGGAAATAATAGAATAATTCCACAACTGTGGAAATTGCCATCTGGTGCCTACTGTACTGATTCAATTTATTTCCAAGTTGTTAAATGAGCTGCAGAAATAAATATTCAAGGCTGTTTCAAAAGGGCATCCTTGCCTGTTCAATGAAAGCATCATAGCCCTTAAGGGTCTTCTAAGTAGAGACTGTTATTGCAGATTGCACCATTTAAAGAGCTTCACCACGGTCAAGGTTAAGGGGGGGGGGGGAATCTTAACAGCTCGTAATTAATAGTAGAAATAGAATATAAATCTTTGATTGCTGGGAGGAGAAGAGGAAAAAAAAAAACCCAGCAGGGACAAAAGTAGTTCTATCACGTCGGAGGCTCTACTACACTATACCAAAGAGGCTGTTAATGCAGGAGAGCAATTATGCCTTTTTTAAATAAATCAAAACGGATCAGACGCTTTAAATAGAGGCTTGTGCTTCAGTTTATCTTATTTCTAATCTTCACTGTAAATACAACTGCAAGACGGGTCATAAGTTGCAGAAGACGACACTCGTTTGAGGCAATGATCGTGCCAAGGAATCGTTGCTGATCAAAGGAAAAAACACCACCATATACTGGCCTAGCTTGAAAGTTCTAAATTCGCAATGCTCTCTCTCTCTCTCTCTCTCTCTCTCTCTCTCTCTGTGTGTGTGTGTGTGTGTGTGTGTTGTGTTGTACACAAATTCCCTTCTCTCATCTCTATGGGTGGTCTGGGTCTTCTTCCTCAGTCTCAAGGCCAGGAGGTTTGAGGGTTCTGCGCAGTATCTTACCAATATTTGAGGGGCTGCCCCAGAGAGGAAGGGGGTCAACCTATTTTCCAAAGCCCCTGAAGGCCAGACAAGGAATAACAGATGGAAACTGATCAGAGAGAGATTCAACCTGGAAATAAGGAGAAATTTTCTGACAGTGAGAGCAATCAAGTCATGGAACAGAAGTTGTCTTCAGAAGTTGTCGTCACTGGAGGTTTTTAAGGCTTTGGACCGCCATCTGTCAGAAATGGTGTAGGGTCTCCTGCTTGGGCAGAGGGTTGGACTAGATGACCTACAAGGTCCCTTCCAACTCTGTATTCCTAGCCCTGCCTCTTCTGGACTGATAAGAAAGCTCTGAAGGTGCTCCTGGGATCTGTTGGAGCCACTGCACCAACTTAAAGAGTTGCAGCCCTTAGTGGTTCTACTACCATTTTGGCTTTCAATTCCCGTATCCCTTCTAGGTCTTCCTTCAGGCCCTGGTACTTCCCCAGCTTCTCATAATGCAGGGGTTTGCAACCTTAAACACTGAAAGAGCCATTTGGACTCGTTTCCCACAGAAAAGAAAACACCGGGAGCCACAAAACCCTTCCCATGCCTGACTATTTCTTGAGCAGCCCCAAAACTAGCATATGTAGTTGAATTAAACGTTCTGTTTTCTTCTGAAACTTTTCTTTTCTTGGATTTATCCATGGTTGGCCTACCCGGGGTTGAAAAGCTCAATAAATCACGTGCCAGCGGGTGTCGCACATTGGCAGTTGTGACGCGTATTTTGAGTGACAAGGAGCCGCAGCAGAGGGGTGAAAGAGCCACATGTGGCTCCAGGGCCACAGGTTGCTGACCCCTGCTCCATGACCTTCTACAGACTCTCCCATTAGGACATGAGAGGGTCTCACCAATGTTCCTGTACAGTGTGTGTGTGTGTGTGTGTGTGTGTGTGTACACATGCATAAGGCAAGTGGAGGCTTCCCAGCTATAAATGAAATCTTCACTGTAATTCAAGGATGGTAACACAGCAAAACTCGGTGATTTAGAACTTGCATCTTCTCCTAAATCACCCAGCCTCTACTCTCTTTTCCAGCATTTTCCCCTCTGCAACAAAATGCTTGCCTTACATTCATATACTTTCTTGTTGGTAATCATGGCATATTTACATTTTCTACATCCCTGCTTAAATAATTAGCCAATAATGGAACCTTGACAGTCTTTTTCTGGATCATGTTTCATTGCAACGGTGTGTAAAAAAAAAAGGAAAAAGGAAAAAGAAAACTGCAGTTGGTAAGAGAAGCTGAGCTGAGTTAGTCCAAGGCATAAGCCAGATGTCTAACCCAGGTTTTGGGAGTGATATATGCCCTGGGCTGGTATCTCTGATTTTTAAGCAAATATTGCACACTATTCTATATTTGGCACACACATTCTGTTACCTTTTTTTTTTTTAATTTGATTTATATGCCGCCCTTCTCCGGAGACTCAGGGCGATTTACAATGCGTTAAGCAATAGCCTTCATATTTTTGTATATTTATACAAAGTCAGCTTATTGCCCCCACAAACTAGGTCCTCATTTCACCTACCTTAGAAAGGATGGAAGGCTGAGTCAACCTTGAGCCTTGGAGAGATTCGAACCAGCAGTAAATTGCAGGCAGCTGTGTTAATAACAGGGTGCTTAAACCACTGTACTATCAAGGCTCTTAATTGACATTTGGTGTTTTCCACAACCAAGAATCTCAATTTCACACTTAACCTCCATAACAAATTAAGCATTTTGTACAAGCCGGAATTCATATTACTTACTGTATTAAAATAAATCAAATGGTGACCGGCAGCTGTAACCAGTTGCATGCTAGGACCAATTCACACCTAAAATGGTAGGATGGCTGTTTTTGCCACTATGCCTGATACTGGAAGGCTGTAAGAACCCTACAAAGGTTATCTTAACCAGAGAATGGGAAGAGCAGAGCCTTTTAAAAATATATATACTCCATCTTTCTGCCAACTAAATGAAGTCCAAACAACAATACAATTAAATTAAATTAAAAGTAAAAGATATATATATGTACACCAGCAGCAAAAATTGCATTTGTATTCCAAGTGCCAGACTGAATAAAAATATCTCTCCCTCCCAGGAACAATTTATTTATCCTTTGTTGTTGCCTGTAATTAGAATCATGGTAATTCTATTTAATTTTTTTCTGAAAATTAATACCGAGAGAGAATTTGGTCTGGTGGTTAAGGCTCCAAGCTAAAAAAACAGGAGACTGTGAGTTCTAGTCTTGCCTACAAACCGATTGGTCAATTCCTGTCGCAACCAATAGACTAACACTCTGTTAAATCTGAAAAAAGGAGACCTGCACTTGCAAAAAAAAAACAACCTAGGATGAATGTTCTCAAATTCATTAAAGAGTTATGCCAACAATCCAATCGTTTTTATATTACATATCGATATGTTCATTTTTAATTATTCTTATTTGTATCTAATTTATTTACTCCAATATGAAAGCAACTTACAGCATTACAATATGTTGAGATGGGTGACAAAGAAATTTAATAAATACCCTGTTTCCCCGAAAATAAAACCTATCCCGAAAATAAGACCTACCATGTTTTAAGCATATGCCTAATATAAGCACTACCCCCAAAATAAGCCCTACATAAGCACCTGTGCAGCCAGTCGCCTGCCCACTCCATCTGGTTGCTCGCGGTGCCACTGACACAAAGTGAGGCAAGGTGGGGGGCGAAGCTTCCCCACACTCTCCACACCAGCTTATCTCAGAGCCCACGTGGCCACTGGCCCACTTCTTCTGCTTCCTTGCAGCAGCAACAGAGCAGATCAAGTGGCAAGGCAGGTGTCAGCGCATGGGTGGCCTGGCTGTGGGGGCCCTGAGTTTAAGTCAGTGCAGGGTGTGTGGGGCAGCTCCACCCTCCCTGCCTCGCAGCGGTGGCACTGGCATGCCACGTGGTCTCCTGCCCCACCATGAGCAACAGAAGAAGTGGGCTTCCTGTACATTGGGGAAAAAATAAGACATCCCCAAAAATAAGCCCTAGTACTTATTTCAGAGCCCAAAAGAAAATAAGACCGGTCTTATTTTCAGGAAAACACAGATACATAAAATAAACATTAAGCAAAATAAAACAAAAAGTAGATTATTCTTGTTTTCTTCTACATGTACCTTGATTTAAAATTCTGAGTCCAAGGCATAATTAGAACATAATAACAGAGTTGGAAGCAGCACTGGACATGCCCCTTTGATTTCCTGCAATAAAGATTGTGTGTGTGTGTGTGTGTGTGTGTGTGTGTGTGTGTAAATTAAATAATGAATTAAAAGGAATATAACCAGGAGTGGGCTTCAAAAATTTTAGCAAGGGGTTCTCTGTTCGGTGGCTGGGTGTGTGGCCATGGTGGGCATGGTCTAGTCGGCCTCCTGCACCACAGTGGGGGGGGGGTTGCCCTCCCCAGACTCCAGAGTCATTCCTCGAGCCTCCAGGAGAGCAAAAACAATCTCCCCAGGCTCTGGAGGCCATCTGGCCGTTTTTCGCCCTCCCCAAGCCTCCGCGCACATCCTGCTCTTACCTGCATCCAAAACGGGCCATGTGGGGACTCCTAGGAGGGGCAGGGTGGGGTGGGTGGGACCAGCCAGAAGTGGGATTTGGAGGTTCTCCAAACTGCACAGAATCTTAGCTAGAGGTTCTCCCGAACCACTGCGAACCCCCAGCAGCCCACCCCTGGATATAACCATGTTGATACCGCGTACATCAATTTATGTCCATTTGGGTTTACTAATGCTCACTATTAATTAGGATCAGCAACAGATATCAGAAACTTTTTCAGAGACATCAGAAATAATCAACCAACCTGTTCTAGGGAAGCATTTGCATGAATTTTTTTTATTAAACCCAGGATTTTTTTCTCTTTCACTATACTGATGTGTGTGCCCCTTGTTTTTGTCAATGTCCATTCAATTTAAATATCATCTAACTTTAATGAGATCTTACAACCACTACTATGTTGTCTTAATGCAGATTTTTTTTATTTATAAGCAAATAAAATAAAAATGAAAATCAGCTAATTAAATACTGCTCTAATTATTCCTACTAACAAGATTAGCAACACACTTGGCCAATAAAGAATTCTAAATTCTAATTCTTATTATATCCAGAGCTGAACATCTGATAGGTTGCTTCCTTACCTCATCAGACTATGAAGCCACGATTTAAAAATGTTCTGCCTTTTCCAATCTATCAGTCCTAACAGGGTCTGAATTTAAACAAACCAGAAACTCTGCTTCCTCACATTCTAAGTTAGTTCAACTGATTTCATTGATGTTAGGACAGCATTTAAAAGCATGTTGCTTAAAAGCAATAAAATGGATTATTACATTTAAGTATTGCCACCATAAATCCTGATAATGTAATAAGCAACTTGAAGAAATATCTCACTTTTCTCCTTTTCCTTTATTATTTTCTTACTGTACAGCCAGGTTCTTGGGTCAAATTAACTTGCACTATAACTTCTAAGCAATTTTGCAACCGGAAATAAAAATTAAAAACTCTCCCTAAAAGTTACCGGAGTTTCTAGACGGTAGTTGAATAAATTTTGCATATATTAATCCAACAAAGTAACTTGGTGTCTGCTACTCTAGGCCCAAGAAAGTAAATATTCCTGATATGAACTTACTAAGCTATGTGTAAGGTTAACATTGCCACTATTGAACACGATTTTTCCAGGAAACCATTAGTAAAGCAGTAAGAAAATGTGTCTAAGCTCCAGAGAAAAACTTTAAAACCCACTCAGGAAGTCCATTTATTTTAGACAATTCACGATCAAATGTAGCTATAACCTTAAATTAACCATGGTTACATTCAGAAAAGTTTAAATGACGCAAATCCAAAGCCATGAATTTTCGGTTCTCCTTCACTCTGCGCTCAACAAGGTTCGTTTAGGCTTCTTAACTAATACTTTATTATTATTATTATTATTATTATTATTATTATTATTATTATTATTATTATACTTAAAAGGTAAAGGTAAAAGTTCCCCTCGCACATACTGTATGTGCTAGTTGTTCCCGACTCTAGGGGGCACTGCTCATCTCCGTTTCAAAGCCGAAGAGCCAGCGCTGTCTAAAGATAGCTCCGTGGTCATGTGGCTGGCATGACTCAATGCCAAAGGCGCACTGAACACTGTTCCCTTCCCACCAAAGGTGGTCCCGATTTTTCTACTTGCATTTTTTACGTGCTTTCAAACTGCTAGGTTGGCAGAAGCTGGGACAAGAAACAGGCGCTCACCCCATTACGCGGCACTAGGGATTTGAACCGCTGAACTGCCGACCTTTCGATCTACAAGCTCAGCAGCATCTTAGCCACTGAGCTACCGCGTCCCTTTAATTATAACACTTACTGTACTATTAAGTAGATACTTATGCTATTAAGCAAAAATCAAGAAAAGAAAGAAGAGTGGAAGCTTGGAACCTACTTCCAGCGGAGGTAGTGGGTCAGTCATCAGTAACCGTGTTTAAATATGGTTTGATAAGCACATGTCCATCACATTTTTTAAACAAAAAAGAACTCAAAAGGCAGACTAGAGGGTCCACTAGATCTTTCTCTGAAGTCAATTTTCTAGGTTTCTATGTTTCTGTTTACAACTGCTAGTCACTTTGTTACCATGTCAGAAATCTGCCAAATGGCCTAGTTAAATACTGCGTATTCCTAAACGCAAGCCAAAGGCATTGTAACTAAAACCAAGCCAGGAGCATGTTAATCATCATTATTAGCTTTCATTTCAGGTTTAAAGATCACGTAATTGAGATGCAATTACTGCTACTAATAAAAACCTTCATTTTATTAGTTTGTAGATTTTTATTTAAAAAAAAATTAACCCATTTCTTGCCGGTACTTGAATTCCATCTGCCAGTCCAAAAATCTTTTGTCTTTTCTTAATTAGATATAACAGCATAATAGTTATGTATCAGCACAAAGGCCTTCGAAGGACAATAGCACACAAGCAAAGAATCAGAAAAAAATAACAATTTCTCAGTACAGGTAGTCCTTGATTTATGACACAACTAGAGCCAGAATGTCTGTTAGAAGCCATTGCAGTCGTAAGTCAGGTCAGACCCGATTTTATGACAATCTTTATGGCAGTTGTTAAGCAGATCACCATAGCTGTTAAGCGAATCAAGCATTCATTAAACTAATCCAGTTTCTCCCATCGGCATCTTTTGCCAGTAATTGGCCAATCACGGACCGAAGGTAGCTGCACCAGTCATAAATGCGAGCCAGATGCCAAGCACCTGAACCGCAATCACCATAGTCGTAAATTGAAAACCGTAGTCCTCAACTTACGACCACAATTGAGCCCAAAAATGTCTGCTGCTAAGTGAGAGCAGTTGTCAAGTGAATTTTGCCCCATTTTACATCTTCTCTTGCCAGACTTGTTAAGTGAATCACAACAGTTGTTAAGTTAGTAGCACAGTTGTTTGTTAAGTGAATCTGGCTTCCCCATTGACTTTGGTTGAAAGAAGGTCACAAAAGCAGATCGCATGACCCCCGGGACACTGCAACGGTCATAAATATGAGTTGGTTGTGAAGTGTCTGAATTTTGATCAGGTGACCATGGGGATGCTGCAATGGTCGTAAGTGTGAAAAATGGTAATAAGTCCCTTTTTTCAGTGCCATTGTAACTTCAAATGGTCACTAAATGGACGTTGGTCTTACCTGATACGTCCCTTCTCGACATGAGGAAAAATGTCAGTCAGGATGGGTTAGCGTCCCGTCTAGCCAATGACCAAGCACCTTCCAAAGTCAAAACTCCGCCCTCCGAAGGAGCCCCAGTTCTTCGTTGAGGCGAAGCGATGGACTCGTGCTCCGTGTCCTCCTGAAACAAGAGAAAATTAATATCACCCCTCCCCCACCACCGGAACGAACCAAAGGGCGGGACTGACTGACGTTTTTCCTCATGTCAAGAAGGGACGTATCAGGTAAGACCAACGTCCATTCTCCCTCTCAGAGGAAAAACGTCAGTCAGGATGGGGACATACCAAAGCCAGATGTCACCAGGGAGGGAAGAAATTGGTCCGGTGGTCCTCAAGGGAGATGAACCGCCTGTAGCACCCTTCTGCCGAATGCAGCGTCAGCGGAAGCAAAGGAATCCACTCTGTAATGTCTGACGAAAGGACTGATGGTAGTCCATGTGGCTGCACGGCAAACTTCTTCGAGGGAAGCCTGAGTAGACCAGGCGACTGATGTTGAGGCGCTCCTCGTTGAATGAGCTGTGATGGGATGCGGCAGAGGAGAATTTGATTGCCGGTAAGCTAAGGTAATAGTGGCTCTGATCCAATGACCCAAGGTCACACTAGATACCCGTACTCCCAGGGATGAGGGATGAAAGGCAACAAACAGAGCCTCCGTCTTCCGGTGTAAGGCCGTCCAGGTGATATAAATCTTCAACGCCCGGCAGACGTCGAGCGTGTGCCAAGCCCTTTCCAGGTGATGGGAAGGGCGAGGGCAAAAATCCGGGAGAACGAGCTCCTGTGCCCTGTGAAAGGTCGAATTTACCTTGGGCACAAAGGCGGGATCCAGCCGGAGAACCACCCTATTGGCATGGAAAATACAAAGGTCCGCCCGGACAGATAATGCTGCTAGTTCAGAAATTCTGCGGGAAGAAGTGATAGCCACTAAGAATGCCACCTTCAACGAAAGAAAACGCAGTGAGACGGATCGAAGAGGCTCGAAGGGAGGTGACATGAGTGCTTTTAGGACTTTATTCAAGTTCCACGTTGGAAACCGATGAACGGTTGGAGGACAAAGATTTGTAGCTCCCCGTAAGAAGGTTGTGATGCTTGGGTGACGAGAAATGGAATCCTTCGAACCGCAGGACAAAACGGAAGCAATAGCGGCCACTTGTCGACGTAGCATGTTGGGTCGAAGTCCTTTGCGAAGACCCGCTTGAAGGAACATCAACACGTGAATAATGGAAGCCGAAGTCGGTGAAATAGGAACCGATGAACACCACGAAACAAAAGCCTGCCAAGTGGCCTCATAAATTCTGACGGTAGAAGGTCTACGAGCGGCCTGCATCGTGGACACGACGTCTGGCGGGATCCTGGCCCCCATCAGGAGGAGCCGCTCAACCGCCAAACAGTCAAGCGAAGCCACCCCGGGTTCGGATGAATCAGAGGCCCCTGGGACAAACTGACCTTGGAGGCAGGGATTTGCCAAGGAGGAGCGACTGAAAGGCTCATTAAGTCCGCGAACCAGGGGCGCATCTGCCAAAACGGGGCCACCAGGAGGAGCTGCGCCTGTTCGGAAAGCATCTTCCGTATGACCCTGGGAATCAGTGGAAGAGGGGGAAAGGCGTACAAAAGTCCCGAGGGCCAAGGGCTGCGAAGGGCATCCGTGGCCTCCACCCGGAGGTCTAGGAACCTAGAAAAATAACGGGGAAGACGATGGTTCATACGAGAAGCGAACAAATCTACAACTGGGCACCCAAATTTAGCGACGATATCTCGGAAGAGCTCCTGCGAGATGGACCATTCGCCGTGGTCCACCTGCGAACGACTGAGGGCATCAGCCTGGCTGTTGTCAGCTCCGGAGATGTAATCTGCCCGGATGGAAGCAAGATGGTCCTCGGCCCATAAACCCAATAAACGGGCCTCGTTCATCAGAGAATGAGATCTGGTACCCCACAGCCTATTAACATGAGCCTTGGCTGTAGTGTTATCGGTTAGAACTAAAACATGTCTACCGTCCACCAAATCGCTGAACCGAAGCAAAGTGAGGCGAATTGCCCGTAGTTCCAACAGGTTAATACTAAGCCAAGATTCCTGAGGGGTCCACTGACCTTGAACCATGTGATGTTGTAGATGGGCACCCCAGCCAGAGAGACTAGCATCCGTAGTCAACTGGATCCTCTCTGGTTCTCTAAAGGTAGAACCCCGAGATAAAGCAGGAGAAATCCACCAGAGCAAGGAGTGAAGGACCGGTTGGGGGATACGGATACGTCAGGAAGAATCCGCAAGGTTATCACGCTGGAATGGTAGTAGAAGCCATTGGAGCTGTCTACTATGCAAACGGGACCATGGGGTAATACCGAAAGAAGAGACCATCATCCCCAAAAGACGGGAAAGGATGAGGATAGAAGCTGATCTAGACCGCAGACATTTCCACGCTAAGGAGCGCAGATTTGACTGGCGTTCCGGTGAGAGGCACACCGTGGTGGAGACAGTATCAATAGAGGCCCCTAAATGAAGGATACAGGTAGAAGGGGACAGATGGCTCTTGGACCAATTTATAGAAAAACCATGAGATTGGAGAGATGACAGAACAAAGGACAAATCCTGCTGAGCATTCTGAAGTGAAGAAGACATAACTAATATGTCATCCAAATAAAACTGCAGGCGGATAGGGTGAGACCTGATGAAACCAATTAAAGATGCCATAATCTTAGTAAATACCCTGGGCGCCGAAGAAAGCCCAAAGGGTAAAGCCTTGTACTGATCATGGGAACCCCTGAAGGCAAAACGGAGGAACTGGCGATGAGCCGGTAAAATCGGAACATGAAGGTAAGCATCTGTTAGGTCAATAGAAGAAAGAAAATCGGAAGGACGAATGGACTCAAGGATAGACGAAAGTGAATGCATCTTGAACCGGCGGTATTTAATGTGCCGGTTCAAAGCCTTTAAATCTAAAATAGGGCACCAGCCACCCGAAGCCTTCTGGACAACAAAAAGACGGGAATAAAACCCATGGCCCTGTTCAGAAGGGGGGACCTTTTCAATGGCGGAAATCTGTAAAAGATGCTCAATAGCGTCCGAAACAATTCCTGACCTGACATGGTTCCGAGAAACAGGGCAAGGAACGAAACGGGAAGGGGGAAGGGAAGAAAATTCTAAAGCCAACCCAAAGGAAACAGTGTTAAGAACCCAGGAATCACTAATGGAGGAGGCCCACTGCTCACGATAAAAAGAAAGCCGACCTCCAATGGGATAATGGAAATGCACCTCCCCTACCCCTGCGAGACCACCGACCTCCCCTACCTCCTCGGAAGGGTTTACGAAACCTGGAATCCTGCCTGACCTGGGAGTCCCGTGGAAGTCTGGAAGGAAAGGAACGTTGTCCTCGAGGTTGAAAGGAAGGGGAAGCAGAGGTCCGAAAGGACTGGTATCTTGGAGAAGAGAAACGGGAGTCAGATCGCCGAGAGGCGGGGGGGAGAATCTTCCTTCGATCCCTGGTTTCGACAAGCAAGGGTTCCAAAGCCGAGCCAAAGAGGGAGCCGCTAGAATAAGGAGCCGAAGCGAATTGCCATTTACTTCGAATATCGGCTTGCCAATTTCTAAGCCACAAAAGGCGACGAGATGTTACGTTAGAACCCAAGGCTCTGGCCGAAAATCGAGTGGAATTTAAAGTAGCATCAGCAGAATACTCCAAGGCAGCCGCAATCTTATTTAGATCCTGATGGGACCGAGCGTCAGAAATCGGAAGTCTGGCTTGTAGTTGCTTGAGCCACAGCAAGGCTGCTCTGTTAAAGAAAGAGGCAGAAGTCGATGCCCGGATAGACCAGGCAGTAGCCTGATGACCTTTCAAGAGAGTTTTTTCCGCCCTCTTGTCCTCAGGTTTAAGAGAATCCTCCGGGGGGCCCGCAGGATGAGAAGAATCAGTTAAGGCCACAATAGGAGAATCGACTTTAGGAACCTGTAACAGGTCAGCTAGCGGGGGGGCAGAGTTGTATAGACGCTTGTCCAACCCGTTAGGGCTAGGCCCAGCCCCTGGCAAAGTCCATTGACGATGAAGAACATCAGTAAATAACTTAGGGGCCGGAATGGTGTCAGGTACGGAAGTAGGCTCCGCAAACATGGCTGCTGCCGGGTCCGAAGTAGACGTAGATGGAGCAGTTGTCGGAGCAGAACCCAAACGGGTAACGGCAATGGCCTTAAACAACAAAGATCGGAAGAGGTGTGGTTTGAAGAGGCCAACAAAGGCCGGCTGGTCGGGTTCCAGGCCTTCATCGTCCGACCAGGTTTGATCCGGGTATTCCTCTCCATCCGAAATAGAGGTTTGGTCAAGGGAACCCCGGTGAGCAGAAATATCTTGATCAGGTAAGGAGCCATCCCGTGACTCGGGGGGAGGCTGAGGATCTGCTCTTGAGCTGGTAGCGGCAGGAACCTGGTGGAGACAATCCGTTATGGACTGACGGATAGCTCTGGAAATGAAGGCCTCCAAGGAGTCAGCCATAGGAGTAGCCAGGGTTGGAGGCGGAGGAGGAGTAGGAGGCAAGGCCTGGTTAGAGTCAGGGAGAGTTTGAAACAGTCTCTGATGCTCCGAGGGGGACACCGTATGGTGGTCCTCAATAACATCAGGAGAGAGATCCCGCACTGAACGAGGGGAGCGAGACCCTGCTGGTGGCTGAGAAGAGGGGCAGTTAGACAGTTGAGCCTGTGACTGTGCCTGCGAAAAGGCCTTTTCCATGGCCTTATGCCGGCGTTGTTCCTCCCGGGAAGAGCCCGATTTAGAGGATTGGGCCTTAGCAGATTTAGTCTCATCCCTTTTGGAATGGGATCTCTTGGCCGGAGGAGGCAGCAAGGCAGAAGTCCCATTGAGGGGATCGCTAGGGTGGCGCCTACGAGAGGAAGCAAGGCCCTCAGAAGTCTGCCTGGAGGAAGCCATCCTGGATAGGCTATACGGTGAGCCGCAGGGCTTAATAAGGAGACCAGCAGGCAAGAAGAACGGCAGTTGGAGCCCTGTCCTGTCAATCACTCCTTCGCGCCAAAAAAAACTGAGGTGACAAAAAGGCGTGCAAGGCTTCAAACGGCTGGCAAGGAGAGAGACGCTCGAGCCTTATCTTTCCGATCGCCCCTTTTACTCCGATCGGCTGGGGGGGGAGGGGGGCGCTCTCCTTCGCCCCTGGTCGGCTACGAGTAGGCAACTGGCCTGCAAGGCGAGCGTCCGCTCAAGCCATGACGATCCGATCGCCCTCAGCGTCGATTAGATGGACGGAGGGGGGGGGATGCCTCTTCAAAGGCTAGCCGGCTTCAAAGCTTCCAAAACCTGTAAGGCGAGCGTCCGCTCAAGCCTTATCTGTCCGATCGCCCCCAAGCGCCGATCAGATGGAAGGAGGGGAGGGGGGGGCGCTCTCTTCAGTCGCTAGCCTGGAGGCCTTAAACGCGACTCAGGCTAGATGGAAAAGCCGCTAGCGCCGTCAGTCTGCTGCTAGGCAAAGGCCGTCTCAATGCAGCAAGGCTATAGAAAGGAAAACTCGCCCTACAGCAAGGCACGAAGCCTGCAGAAGCGAGAATTACTTGCCGGCCAGATAGAAGATCGGAATCACAAGGAAAGCAGTCCAATGGTAAGGAAAAAATAGTCAGTCAAGGAGGACACGTCCTGTCTTAGCAAAGACCGAGACGAAGAACTGGGGCTCCTTCGGAGGGCGGAGTTTTGACTTTGGAAGGTGCTCGGTCATTGGCTAGACGGGACGCTAACCCATCCTGACTGACGTTTTTCCTCTGAGAGGGAGAATGAACTGCTGTAAGTAGAGGACTACCTATAGCAATACCTTGCAAATGCTGAGTTATTAGTGGAAGATGCACAAAAGTGAGATATCAGGGGTATAAATACAGGATGAAGATTTTTACCTTAGTTTTTATTGGGTCACAAGAGACCAGCTGCCCTTGCAAGAGACAGTAAGGTAATGGCTACCATCCCAACCCTGATCTATTTAGCAAATGCCTATCAATTATGGGGAAATGTGTAAATGCTTTCTACTTCTATCTCCCAGAAGATTTCCAATATTTTTAATGGGGTCATTGTAAATTGTGCAAGTCAGAAAAGGAGAAAATTGTTAAGCCACAGAACTGGCAAAGCTTTCTAAATATCCTTCACCTGTAAAGCTGAATGTTTCTGAACAATTTATTTAAATCTTCTAACTATATGCATATATTGTTGCTTTCAATTTACTACTTTCCCACGGCATAAATATATGTAAGTGGAGGTATAAAGTTGGTTAAAAGTGAGGGGGGGGGGAATGATGGAAGCTTATTCATCTTCAAAATGCACACTCAGTGAAAAAAATATTTGTTCAAATGATTTCTATTTTGCCTTTTAAAATTAAATTAAAAATACAAGGTAGCCCTGCATTTTAACAATTCCTCTGTAGTTCCTACGGCAGTAGCAGCTAAGTAGCAAGTTGACAACCAACAGCCAAGAGCCTTGTAGTACAGTGGTCTAAGGCACCCTGTTATTAAGCTGGTTATTAAGACCAGCTGCCTGCAATTACTGCAGGTTCGAATCTCACCAAGGCTCAAGGTTGACTCAGCCTTCCATCCTTTCTAAGGTAGGTAAATTGAGGACCCAGTTGTGGGGGCAATAAGCTGACTTTGTATAAATATACAAAAGAATGAAGGCTATTGCTGAGCACATTGTAAGCCGCCCTGAGTTTCCGGAGAAGGGCGGCATATAAATCAATTTTTTTAAAAAAAAAAAAACAGCACTGGAGCACCACAAGGTCAATTAAAAACTAATTGAGCAAAACAAAATTAGTTCTACATTAAAACCTTAAGAACGTATAATTGCCTACATATCTACATACTCATCATGCTATCTTTGCCCTTTCGGGGCAAGCAAAGTACAAAAAAGCAATTGCAAACAGAACGCCAAAAAGATATTAGATTTAATAAAAAAGAAATATAGTTTACAATATCATTCACCGTGTCTGCAGTTTCTAAGCTTAGTTCTGCCACTTCCACTCACTGCTTTATAACAGGGGTCTCCAACCTTGGCAACTTTACGACTTGTGGACTTCAACTCCCAGAATTCCTCATGTGCGCTGGCTGAGGAATTCTGGGAGTTGAAGTCCACAAGTCGTAAAGTTGCCAAGGTTGGAGACCCCAGCTTTATAATCTGCTTTTTCTTCAACCCAACGTCTCATCTCCCTTATTTTTTGAGGCTCTCACAAACTCCATCCAAAAGCAACTTTTGTAGTCTTCCTCTTCCTCTTGAAACTCAATTCTTTCCTTTGAATCTTCTTTAATAATTTATTTTTGCAATTAGATGCTCATCTTGTCCCTAGGATCAATGTACTTCTTTTGTAGTAGTCACCACATTTACATACAATCCACATTCGTTCAACACTTAGCCATTCTTGACCCTGCCTAATCTTCTTTTACTACACGCATAAAAGAAACCCATTTCCATTCAGCTTATTTTTATGTTTTATCCAACTTTCATGGAACAGAAATTACTCCTCAATTTACAACAGTTCATTTAGTGACCGTTCGAAGTTACAACGGCACAGAAAAAAGTGTTTTCACACTTATGACCACTGCAGCATCTCCATGGTCGTGTGATTTACATTCAGAGGCTTGACATCTGTTTCATATTTATGACGGATTGCAGTGCTCCGCATGTGATCATGGGATCCCCTTTTGGGACCTTCTGACAAGCAAAGTCAATGGAGAAGCCAGATTCACTTAACAACGGTGTTATTAACAACTGCAGTGATTCACTTAACAAATGTGGCAACAAAAGTAGTAACGTGGGAGAAAACTCAATATCTCACTTAGAAACATAAATGCTGGACTCAATTATGGTCATAAGTCAAGGACTACCAATACTTCTTTCAATATTCGTTTTCTGAAACAGAGTGTGCAGTTGCCACTACCCAGGGGTGAAATGCTCCTGGTTCAGACCGGATTGCCCGATCCGGTAGCAATGGAGGTGGGTTGTTCGGAAAACCGGTAGCAAAAATCCCTGCCACCCCCCCCCCCATGCACAGCTGAGCCGCACAATCATCAGAGGCTTTTTTTTTTTACTTTTAAAAGCATTTTTTCTACAACCTCTTCAGCCGAAAAAATGCTTTTAAAAGTTAAAAAAAAAAAAAGCCTCTGATGATGGCGCGGCTCAGCTGGGATCGTCAAAGGCTTTTAAAAGAAAAAAAACCTTTTTTTTCTTTTAAATGCCTCTCATTATCCCAACTGAGTTGCCGATCGGCAGAGACTTTTTTTTTCTTTTAAATGCCTCTGATGATCCAAGATGAGTTGCCTGATCAGCAGAGGCATTTAAAAGAAAAAAAGTCTCTGCCGATCAGGCAACTCAGCTGGGATCGTCAAAGCCTTTTGAAAGCATTTTTTTACAACCTCTTTGCCAAAGAGGTTGTAGAAAAAATACTTTAAAAAGTTTTTTAAAAATTGGCCACACCCACCCAGTCACATTAACCCCCCCTCCCCCACCAAGCCACGCTCACCAAACCGGTAGTAACAAATTTTAGATTTCACCACTGCCATTACCACATGATTTATGAAGTTCCAGAAGAAAGAGTAATTTTGATTGCCTTTGAAATATTCTTTTTGAACCAAATGAAACTATGAAACAAAAGATAAATGAACTGAGTTTTGATAAACCAAATTGCAGGAGATTAGGACCCACTACCTCATTGAGAAGATATGAGCAGCCTGAAAATAGTATTCATTTTGATCACATTAATTCGACAAATACACACTATATATATCCATTGCAAACAGCTTGATGGCTTGTTTGATAAAAGATTACATTAACAAATGCAATCTTGCTTTGCTAAATTATACCGTTTTACCACATAAAAGCAGAAGCTGATGCACGAAAATAGGAGAGAAGAGAACCAAAAAGTAGCAATGTCTGTAATCATAAATATATGTTAAACAAATTATAAATAAAAATGCAGAGAAAGCATTGTTTCTATTTGGAATACTATTCAAGTCCATCCCTTTTTAAACATTTAATATAATTGAATATAATGTTGTTTTTCAAGGTTGTTGTATTCTTAACAATTCTAAAAAAACCATTCTCTTTCAAAAAGGGCAACGAGATTTTTAGGGATACTATTTCATGCCAAATATATTCCCTATATTGACCTCCATTTTGCTCAATTTCTAGCCTTATTCAAAGTATTACTCAGCTTCTCTATCCCAGAGGAAATCCTCTAGGCAACTACAGGTAATCCTCGATTTACAACCACAACTGAGCACAAATTTTCTGCTGTTGAGTGAGACATTTGTTAAGTGAGTTTTGCCCCATTTTATGACCTTCCTTCAGTTGCCTCTGGTTTGGACCGGTTCTATAGAACCGGTAGTAAAACTGACGGGAGGCTCCGCCCACTGATCCTGACGTCATCAGAAGCAATCTGCGCAATCCCATTGCGAACCGGTAGTAAAGGTAAGTAGAACCCACCCCTGCCTTCCTTGCCTCAGTCGTTAAGCGAATCACTGCAGTTGATAAGTTAGTAAGCCAGTTGTTCAGTGAATCTGGTTTCCCCATTGACTTTTGCTGGTCAGATGGTCGCAAAAGGGAATCAACTTACAACAGTTTGTTTAGTGACGGTTCAAAGTTAAAACGGCACTGAAAAAAACGACTTATGACCATTTTTCACAGTTACAACCTTTGCAGCATCCCCATGATCATCTGATCAAAATTCAGAGGCTTGGCAACTGGTTCATATTTATGACTGTTGCTGTGTCCCAAGATCATGTAATAAACTTTTGCGACCTTCTGACAAGCAAAGTCAATGGGGAAGTCAGATTCACTTAACAACCAGGTTACTAAATTATCAACTGCAGTGATTGACTTAACAACTATGGCAATAAATGTCGCAAAATGGGACAAAACTCTCTTAACAAATGATGCATTTAACAACAGAAAATTTGGGCTCAATTGTGTTCGTAAATCGAGGATTACCTGTATAATAGGTAATAGATTGCTGTTGCTATTTCAAAAACCTTGCAACGTGGAGCATTTGATTTCATTTCCCCAAACCAAACCTATCAAGCAATGCCAGAATTCAGTTCTACTGAACACTAAACATTCTAACCAGATGAATAAGCATGAGAGGAGAACACAAAAAGACCGCACACCACATCAATTTTACACTACTCACTATCGCTATGCACATCAACATGAAACTGACCCCAATTCACACAGTAAGGGTAGGAAGATACATAAAAAGCCTGGGTTGTGAACAGGCCTTATGTACAGTTTACACAGACCTGTGGGTTAAATCATGGATTAATATATTTTTAGAAACCAGACTTCTAAAATCTTCATTCAATGGCTGTATTCTAGGCTACTGACTTGGTTAGCTCCGTTCTAAAAGAACATTTAATATGAACCAAGTCAACAACTCGACAGCATTGTTTTTATACAAACCTTTTCAAAGGGGCTGAGGAACAATTCAGATTCCAAGGGGAAAAGTGATTCAGAACACACATACATCACACCTGTCAGCAATTCCTTACAGAAGTGTTTGATTGAAGGAGCTGCTGAAAGGCACAACAAGTGTGCTCAAACATACTAAATAGGAGGCAGAAGCACTGGATACG
Source organism: Arizona elegans (assembly GCA_022577455.1). Taxonomy (NCBI): domain Eukaryota; kingdom Metazoa; phylum Chordata; class Lepidosauria; order Squamata; family Colubridae; genus Arizona; species Arizona elegans. Next base: position 5,631,772 of record JAKOOJ010000030.1, read on the forward strand.
TTCGCCCCCTTGATTTGACCAAAATATATTTTAAAAGGCAGGATTAAAACACAGTAATAACAATAACTCCAAATCGTATTTTTCCCTTCAAATCTGGATTGCTACACAGTCCTAATAATTACTAGCTATGGTAATAGTGATGTTAGTATTTGAACAAAAGAACACTAGGAAAAGTCGAAAAATACATCCCGAAGAAAGGAAATGGCAGGTTTTCACTACATTTCCTTTTCTCTCAACAATTTTAATGTTTACAGGTAGTCCTTCACTTATAACCACAATTGACCCCAACATTTCTGTTGATAAGTGAGACACTTATTTAGTGAGTTTTGCCCCATTTTACGACCTTTTGTGCCACAGTTGTTAAGTGAATCACTGCAGCTGTTAAGTTATCAACACAGTTGTTATGTGAATCTGGCTTTCCCATTAATTTTGCTTGCCAGAAGATCACAAAAGGTGAACACATGACCTTGGGACACAGCAGTTAGGTTGCAATGCTACATTCTATATTGTGTGTGTGTCTGTGTGTGTTTAGTTTTCTATTAAATACATTTCTTAATGCTTAATAAACATCGTATTGTCTGGGTGTTTAATTTGCTTAGCAATACAGATTCCATTCTTAACCTCCACCCCTTTTTTTCCAACCACTGGCAAAAAAAAGTTCCATGTTTGATAATATTCTGTGTCTTCTTTCTGCTTGATTTTCAGTGTAAGTCTATCCATTTCTGAACAGTCTAAGTTAAAGGCAAAGGTTCCCCTCGCACATACATGCTGGTCATTCCCGACTCTAGGGGGCGATGCTCATCTCCGTTTCAAAGCCGAAGAGCCAGTGCTGTCCGAAGACGTCTCCATGGTCATGTGGCCGGCATGGTCCCTATTTTTCTACTTGCATTTTTTATGTGCTTTCGAACTGCTAGGTTGGTAGATGCTGGGACAAGTAACGGGAGCTCATCCTGTTATGCGGCACTAGGGATTCGAACCGCTTAACTGCGACCTTTCGATCAACAAGCTCAGCATCTTAGCCACTGAGCCACCATGTCCCTTTTCTGCACAGTCTAGTATCTTCTTAATTATCTCTTTGTCTTGCGGTGTTTCTTCATTTTTCCAATATTGTGCAAAGATAATCCTCGCTGCTGTTAAGACATTCTACATTCTTAAGAGACTGCAACCGTCATAAATGTGAGTCAGTGACCAAGCGTCTGGATTTTTTGATCACGTGACCATGGGGAGGCGTCGGTGATCATCAGTGTGTAAAAGAGTCATATGTCACTTTTTGCAGTGCTGTTGTAACTTTGAACATCACCAAATGAACTGTTGTGGACTACCTGTATTTTATTTACAGCACAGTGAAGACGATATATAAGTCAAACATACATACATACATATACACATGTACACGTGCACACACGCATGCACACAGACGAGACAGACAGACAGACAGACAGACATATCTTTAATTGAATCATTTAAAAACTTGGAACCGAATAGCAGACAAGAAATGAAGCCAGATGCTTATCGGAAGGATTCCTTGTTGATGAGAGTTCAGTGCAGTTGTGCTGATTTGTACACCGATGAGAGCCCATGTTACCATGTCGTAACAAATGTGGCAAAAACATCAATATTTCTCCATCTTTTTTTGCAGCACCTGAAAGCCAGTTTAGGAAGATCTAGTGGCTTCAGGGTAGCTGCGAGGAACAGATGGGCTATCTGGTAGATAAAGTCCCTCGAAAGAACTGCAACTCGAACTCTGAGCAGGTCCAGTTGAGATACCTGGTGTCGTCTTGCGATCAGGGAAACTCCTGAGGAAATCAGCTGAATTCTCTGTAGTATCAGCTCAGCCATCCTTCTGGATGAACTTTCTGACAGTGAGAACAATCAACCATTGGAACAGAAGTTGCCGTCGGAAGTTGTGGGAGCTTCATCACTTGAGACTTTCAAGAAAAGATTGGACTGCCATATGTCAGAAATGGTGAGGGTTTCCTGCTTGAGCAGGGGGTTGGACTAGATGACCTATAAGGTCCCTTCCAACTCTGTTAATCTGTCTGGATTATGAAAACAGCCAGGAGATGATCTGTGGTTAAGTCCATGATCTAGAGTCGGTTTCCTTGGGAGACAGGGTGGTATCACCTACCGTGAAGGAGGCACTTTCTCTTCAAGAAACCCACCTTCAACTCAATAGTCTGAGGAAACTAATGTCCTGTCTCCATCCTTTCCATTTTAGGGACGGTTATTGAAAAGGTGGTCAGTCTGCACTTGATGAGAACCCTGGGTTATCAAGACCAATTTCAGTCAGGTTTCTAACCAGGATTTAATACAGAAAACACCTTGGACACACCTGTGGTTGGCCCGTGGTAGAGCCAGGTATTACAATACAACCTTGTGCTCCTTGATCTCTCAGTGGCTTTCAGTGGTGTCAATCATGGAATTTTCCTGGGCTGGGATTGAGGATCAGGGACACAATTTTACAGTGGTTTACTTTCTTCCTCTTAAGCCAGTTTCAGTTACTATTGGTCAGAAGAGGAGAGTTACTCCCTAGCTTGCTTCTTTGCTAGGTGCCACAAGGCTCAATAGAAATACGTATTTGCTGAGCTTATTCACCAGTTTGGAGTTTGGTCTCATTAGTATATTGGTGGCACCCAAGTATACACTTCTTACAAATAGAAGTGAGAAAACAAACAGTTCTGGCTACCTAGGAGCGCAGTGGTGCAGTGGTTAGAATGCAAGTATTGCAAGCTGACTCTGCCTACCGCCAGTTCAGTCCTGACCAGGTCAAGGTTGACTCAGCCTTCCATCCTACTGCGGTCAGTAAAATGAGGATCCAGATCTCGGCCTCCGGTAGCCCGCGATCACCAAGATACCAGTAACACACGAAAGTTCCAGCAACGCAATGTAACTTGGTTTATTTAGTGACAATAGGTCATCCAGGAAGCCGGAATGCACAGCAAAGCAAAGACACGGCTATCAACGGTCACCAGCAGCGCCCTTTTATAGATCAAGCCAATGCCGGTCAGCTGGGCGCAGTTGAAAGTCCCGCTGCTTCCTTCCGGGCGCGCGCTGTTGACGTCATCATTACTGGCCCAATCCCCTCGGTCGCCCTCCGCCGGCATCGTTGCTGCTTGCTCGTTGCGCCATTCAGGTATCCACTCACGAGCCCCACTAATCCCCCCCCGTGCGCCGTAGACTCCTAGTCGCATCTCAAAGCCCCATCACCATCACCCTGTGCCTCCTACGCCCGCACCAACCCCCACCCCCCACCCCGGGCGGCTGCTGTCTTTCAACGTTCACGGACATGGTGTCGAGTGCTGCTTGACGCTCGACACCAGATGGTTGGGGGCAATAGGCTGACCTAAACCGTTTAGAGAGGGCTGTACAGCATTATGAAGTGGTATATAAACCTAAATGCTATTGCTATAGGTTTCCCCTCTATTGAACTTCTCCCTAATATCTTGCAAGACTTCACTTATATGTTAGTTCCAGTTACCTCTCATGACTTCCCAATGAATGTCTGGTATATGTACAGCACACAAATGTGCTTCTTAAATTAAAAATACGCAGGAAGGAAGGAAGGAAGGAAGGCGTTTCTAAATCCACAAATGCAGGTGGAGACGGCCATCCTACAGATGAGCAAACAGAATCAGTACCTGAATGCTCAGACTTAGTTTTTCATTTATTCAACTTTACATCTTTCTAGTTGAAAAATAACAGAGTAATTTGTAGTATTTCAAGTTACCATTTGAGAGAACCAAAATGCAATCACTCAATTTTTGCCATGGTATCTTGTTCAATTCAGGCAGAGAACAAACCAATCATGGGTTTGTTCATTTAGCCATTTAATCAATCAAGCTGTTATCAATGTAATAGTTTTTTTAAAAAGACTAAAGCTAATCGCAACAGTGGAATAAGCAATGCATATCCAGATTTTTATCTGGACAGGCTAGTAAATTGCTTTTTAAGAGCACTTCTTACTGTGTAAAATAACAAAATATCCTTAACCAAATAAAGAATTATTACTCATGTTTTTTTTAAAAAAAATATTTTCAAAAAACTGTCTGATTTCTAATTATAATAGTTCAGGGTTTCCCAACCTGAACATGATGCAGAAAGGTGAACTTCAACTGTTACATTTCTGGGAAATGACATTGCTGATTGCAGAAATCTGGAAAATTTTGTTTTTCTTTCTTTTTCTTTCTTTCTTTCTTTCTTTCTTTCTTTCTTTCTTTCTTTCTTTCTTTCTTTTTTTCTTTCTTTCTTTTTTTCTTTTTCTTTCTTTCTTTAGATTCATATCATGAGCAGTTAACAATTATTAAGAACGTCTATCGAGATTCTCAATCATCCAGGTCATGGTTGCCCCAAAGGCAACTGGACTTTGTTTTTTCTTGGGGAGCTTTCGCTTCTCATCCAAGAGGTTTCTTCTGTTCTGACTGAATGGTGGAGGACGGAAGGATTAAATGCCTTGCAGTCATCTGGTCGTTAGCGCTCTCTCTGAGAGTCACTGAGACCACTTGGAGGTTTATCTGTGCCCTCAGAGTCACCTGAACAGCGCAAATGTGTGTGGAACTTCCTTGGAACTGCTGAAAGGATTGTGTCATAAATAAGAGATAGATGGTGTTGTATTCCTCTCCCTCTGTAACAACCGGACGACTGCAAGAAATATAAATCCCTCCATCCTCCACATTTCAGTCAGAACTGAAGCTTGTTGGATGAGAAATGAAACATCTTAAAGGATAAACAAAGCCCAGTTGCCTTTTGAAAAAGCACCTTTGGGACAATAATTAAGAACAGCATTTAAAAAACAAGCAAACAACGTATAAATTGCAACCAAGGTAAAAGCAAACTCATCATACCTCCTGATCCCCAGGCCCAGTGGACCTTACAGGATGGTGACAGGGTTGAGGATAATCTATTCCCAGGGTGGGAGGATGATATTCTGAATAGCAAAAACCATGAGAGAAAAGGCGAGTTTGCTGGGCCTTCCCCCCAAAAAATGAGTCCAGGAGAGCATGTCTCTTCTGTCAGATCTATCTGGGGGACAGGTAGAAATAATTGGGGAGAGACAGTCTCTCAAATTACCTGGCCCCATGTCATGAAGGCCTTTATAGGTTAGAATCAGCCCCTTGAATTGAATCCAGAAGCATACTAGCAGCCAATGCAGCTCACGGAACAGAGATGGGACATGCACTGAGCATCGAGCACACCTAAGTGCCTGCTCTCCTTGAGCATAACCTGTAACAAATCTGTCTCACTTTACTGAGGTTGAAAGTACATTATTTAGGCTGTGCATCGTTTTAGATTGCTGCAGGATCTCAGTACGTATTAGGATAATTCTAAAGAATAGCAAACATCCAGGAAAAAAATGCATTAACAGATTATCTGAAGATGCTAATTCCTCGAGCACAGAAAGAGAATGAGCTTATACTCGTTCAGTAAATGCATGATATAATACTGAGAAAAAGTGTAGTGCAGTGATTTGAAGCAGAGAGAACTAGGTCATCAAGTCACCTTGGGAAAATAATTATCTCTCACCTTAAACTACTTTTGAGAAAGAGTTAGGAAAACAGTAGTAGAGGATAAGCACGGATCTAGTTCCCTAAAGGAGGGATCTCCAACCTTGGCAACTTTTAAGACTTGTGGACTTCAACTCCCAGAATTCCTCAGCAAAGCTGGCTGAGGAATTCTGGGAGTTAAAGTCCACAAGTCTTAAAAGTTGCCAAGGTTGGAGACCCCTGCTCTAAAGGAAGCAGAGGATAAAAATTAAACAACTCTGACAGATCTCAGACTGTTATATCCCTTGAACCAAGAGGGACATGCACCAAGATCTCAGACTATTATGTCCCTGACTGCTATCCAAGATGCCTGCCCAGGTATGATGCCGTTGAACTTCGTGCCAAAATCCTAATTCCTGTCACAGAGACCGGATACTCCACTGTGTCTTATTTCTACTTGTTCTGAAGATAAGGCAAGGAAAAGTTATGCTTCCTTCAGGGGGAGTCATCTCCTTTCCCACTTTCAGAAGAGAAAAGGTGGGAGATCTCTCAAGGTTGTGGGAGCCCTTGAGAAAGTCTTGATGGGCACTGACTGGTCTCTGAAGTAAGACAGGGCTGAAACCAAGAAGGGTCTCTCTCTCTCTCTCTTGCAAGAGGCAGTGATATCACAGCTTTTCTATAGCTCTGCTTCTGGAGGATAGTGAGAGGGAGAGAGATACCCACTATAAAATGTCCTGCCAGGACCTAAAATTGGAAGACGTGAAATTTATACACCACCACATTGTGGCACACTTGATGAATAATTACACCCTGGGGAGTTAAATAGGTCCTGAGTGGGCTTCCTCATCTTTAACCTCCATTTTTGTTACAAACTAAGTACTGCCATATTCTTGCTGTCTGTTGGCATGGGAAAAGATAATGCTCGGACAACTGCCCCCCCGGGGGGAGGGGAACTACAAACTGTCCCCACTTCACCTGATCATCATCCCAGTACTTTTCAGCCCAAAATTAATGTTACCATCATCATTGCCTTAGATTTATCTGAAAAGAAACAAGACAATGATACTTCACTATTAACTATGACATGAAGGTACTTTTATCAGAGCATTTAGTTATCTAAAGTTGAGGAAGAAATATCTGGGCAAAAAGCATGCAGCCAAGTTTTTGCACCACTTCAGTTTCAAGTCAAATTCGATCATGCTGTCCTCCATAAAAAAAAGCAAGCCTAAGGTTTATTCCTCTTCAGAGACAGCCATGCGTTCATTCTGCACCAACTACAACCTACCCAACTTTCGAGTCAAGTAGTTTACGAAGCCTGCCCCCAAATGTAATTTTAAAAAGTCTTTTATTAAAGGATATTGAAAAATATATGGAAAATCCATTAGGCGAATCAGGGTTGTTTTCTTAATGAAGACATGAAGTGAACAATAATTCCCATTCACTGGCTCTCTACGCTGAAGACAGAAAAAAATGTTTCTAATCATGAGGTGAGGGATGGGGGGGAAATAATGACATGGCCAGAGTATAGCCCCTTTGTTTGCAATTTCATGATGCCCATCCTCCTCTCAAGAGCACCAACTTCGGATCACACACGCACAAAAAACGATGGGGAAAATGAACACAGAATCAGAAAACATGTACAAAAATCTTGGAAGTTCAGGTACCTTTAGCCCAGCATATTGGAAATGGACTACAGCCGCTCCTCTCCATATACGTAACACCTGCTTGTTTCCGGGCCTGCTGCCCTGAGAAATCCAAGAGCCACATACACACAATTGTGAAGGGGTCGTGCCAGGCTCCGGCGTTACAATGATCCAATTCAGCTCTCTCCAGTAGTATTGACTCCTGCGGGAGGGCTGGGAAGTCTGCCACTTGAATGGACTCGGCAACGGCAACGGCAGCAGCAGCAGCAGGAGGAAACCTGGTTAAGTCCCTTTTCTTCACTTTGGTGCAGAGGTGTAAGCCAAAACTGAAAAGAACCCCCCCTTCCTCCACCCTAGGAGCCAGCCCCCTTCCTCAGTGATCCGGCAGCCAGAAGGATATAGCCTTCCCGTTTCAAGAGTCTTCTCCTGCCTCGATCGTTTCAAGGGGGAGGCCACCTTTTTCCCTAGACAAGCAAGCAAAAGGAAGGAGACCAACCAGCCGCAATGTGACTGCCAGTGTCTCTATTCCTAGATTCATTGGAGGGGGGGGGAAAGGGGGACTGGAGGGAGGAGGGAAGGGGGGAGGGTAGGCGATTAGCAACAGCCTTATTAATATGCTAATCTCACCCTTCTGTTCAATTCACTCAGCAGCCTCCTGTTTACAAAACTGACAGCAGATTCTAAAACTGACCCGGGTTTCCTGGAGCTGCAAAAGCTGCCCCCGGAACCACTCGCTTTTAAATCGGTGCCTCTGGCTCTTGACCGACTTACCGGACGACGGGATGACTGGCAAGAAAGAAGAGAAAGGAAAAAAAAAGATTGGCAAGAAAGAAAGAACAAAACGATTCGCTGATAGGAATGTGGAGAGAAATCTGCAATAAACACGGGAAGACTTAACTCTCTAACTAGAGTTCGTTTAAAAGTGATTCAATTACAAACTGCATTCCTTTCTAAGCACTAGACCAGGGGTGTCCAACCTGGGCAACTTTAAGACCTGTGGACTTCAACTCCCAGAATTCCCCAGTCAGCCATCCTCTCCCAGGAATTCTGGGAATTGTGCTAGACTATGTAGTTATTTCGAAATACTTTTAGGTTTCCAGAAATATAAGAAAGTGGTGGGTTTTTTTTTTAATTCAACAAAATATATGCAATAAGAAAGTAAGTGCATGGAAGATGGGATGACAGTTTTTTAAAAAATATCCGGTCTTTTCTTTGAGTGCAACCGTTGTTTAAAACCTATTAAAGCCAATATAGTCAAATCATACATGTTATTTGCAAGTAGAATAAAGATTAAGATATATTTCATTTTCTTTAGGACAAGCATAGGATTGCAGAATACTAAGGCTAAATTATCTATGTATACACAAATCAGAACTTGATTCCCAAAATTTTTGGTTTATTCTTATTAAAAAGTATTCTAATAATGGAGGGATTCAAACAGCTTTCTTCTCTAGGCACTCAAAGCATTTTCTCTACAATATGTTTATTACAGAGATATAACAGTTAACCAATTCTGTTTCTTGCTCAAAATATGTTAACACTGCTTTCCAGGTAAGTTAAAATAGCTGGTGATGTACAACAGATTGTTTCATTTAATTAACAATTATTTAACCAATAACAGCTTCTGTTTAACACCTAACTATACATTCAGTTTTTCCTCTATATTTCTCCAGTATGCATTCAATGGCTGCTGCTTTTTTTCAGTTGAGTGAAAGTCAGAATATAAGCAACCGTATGCAGGACAATTCCTCTTGCAACACAGATGGCCCTCAGTGGCAACCTGCTTAGCACCTGCTTAGGACTGCCACAAACCAGCCTCAGATTAAATAAAATGTCAAGCATTTAGAGTTTCGGTTTCTAAGGCTGCCCACTGTAAAACTACACCTGAAGCTTGAAAGGTGTTAGAAGGATTGCCAACAAACATAATTGGTCATAGGAATCGAAATGGCCATGCAGGGTTGGGAGAAGAAGGAACCACAATAAGTAAATAGACTTAATGGCAGATTCGCACATTCTAAGCCTGTTCCTATGGGAAGAGCTTGGTTTCTAAGGATCTTTTAAAGGACAATAGGATTGAAGCTATATGGAGGGGAGGGGAGGGGAGGATTTTGCTCCAAGATGCAGCCACAGAGTAGTCTACTATGGGAACATCAGGGTTATGTAGATCTTTGAATTCAAGGGGAACAAATGGCTTTGGGGAGAATATCGGTCCAGATGTAGCTTCTGCTAGACAATCCTTAAGTGGAAAGTCTCTTCTCCCAAGTTCACACCGATGCTGCATAAGGAAACAACACAGCTGCTTTAAAGAGTTATGGATAATGCTACATGGGCTGAATCCAAAGCACCTTTTTCCTTCAAATCAGAAGCACTGTCACCAAATATGAATTAACTTTGTAAGATGAGAAAGATGGAGGCAAGGGAGAAGTAACAAAAAGAAAAATCAGCTGCAGGTCAAATCTTGAGATCACTTACTGTTTGCAAACCAAGACTCTCGCTCAATAAGGCTTCCGTGATATTAATTTCCCAGTTCCCTACGTGTTTCAGAAGCAACGCTATTTTTATTTTGTGTTTCAATTAGACTAGCATTATCTTCTTTTCTTCTCTCAAGAAACAGTGTTTATTTCTATCAAATAATTACACTCTCAAGGAGCTTCCAGAAATAGCACGCCAAAGTTTTTAATAATGAAGATTGTGAGCGCTCTCACAAAATGACTCCCTGCCTGTTCACTGTATTTTTGCTAATGTTGTTTTTATGCCTTGTTAACCACCCAGAATCACAGTTGAGAGAGGGAGGGAGGGAGGGAGGGAGGGAGGGAGGGAGGGAGGAAGGAAGGAAGGAAGGAAGGAAGGAAGGAAGGAAGGAAGGAAAAAAGAAAGAAAGAAAGAAAGAAAGAAAGAAAGAAAGAAAGAAAGAAAGAAAGAAAGAAAGAAAGAAGCAATGGGAGGCCAGCTATAAAACATCAATTTGCCAGAATGATGGTGACATGATTCACAATACCCTTGTTCGCTTACTTTTTTTTTTTTCTTAATTTGATTTATATGCCGCCCTTCTCCGGAGACTCAGGGCGGCTTACAGTGCGTTAAGCAATAGCCTTCATCCTTTTGTATATTTATACAAAGTCAGCTTATTGCCCCCACAAACAGGGTCCTCAATTTACCTACCTTAGAAAGGATGGAAGGCTGAGTCAACCTTGAGCCTTGGCGAGATTCGAACCTGCAGTAATTGCAGGCAGCTGGTCTTAATAACCAGCTTAATAACAGGGTGCCCTTGTTCCGTTTCCAGCACTGGCTGGCACACTTCCCAACGAAGCCCTAGAACAGGGGTCCCCAATCCCCGTTCATGAACTGGCACCGGGCCGCAGCATGCCAGAAACCGAGCCATCGCAAAAAAGTGAAGCCCCATCCATGGCAGCACGCGAAATCATGCCTCCTTCAGACCGCAGAAAAGCCTCTCTCCACGGAACTGGCCCCTGGTCCCTAAAAGGTTGGGGGCCACTGCCCTAAAACACAGCCACCCTCTATGTTTATTTCCCAAGCAAGTTTAAGAGCCATCTGGAATACAAAGGTATTTCTGAAATTAAGATAATGCAGCAGGCTGATATTTACATTTCCTTTTTAAAAAAAAGTGGGAAGCCATGTATGGGGACAATAACAGCCCACAATAACAAAAGTGTCTGCTGAGACCATAAGAGATGCGTAAGGATAGCAAGTAAAGTAACCCAACATGCAGCAAATATGAGACCATCTTTCATCCTATGTGGAATGCCTGATTTGCACGGGTCATTCAATCCACAAATGATATCCCTGAACATATTCAAGGTAATCAAACTGCACAACAGTTTGAGGAAATAATCCATATTTTTTTTTCTATATCTAAAATCATTCTTTGCTGTTAAAGTGTAAGATGGCCACCAGTGTCAGGCATAAAAACGAACGCTCTAAAGACTTGGCAACTTAAGAGAGTGAATCCCCATTTATTTAGTACATCTCATCTTGTTAACATGACTATAATTCAATGACATTTATTCACAGCCTTCATTGAAATATCCGACAGGGAAAAAGCTCTCAGTAGAAATCTCACTGCATTTCTGCGGTTGAAAATAATGAAAAAATTGCCACTGATGCCTTCTTGAATACATGGAAGGTGGAAGTGGATTAGAGGCAGTAGACAGGGTCCAATGAGTATTTGGTATTGGACGGGAGTTAACAGTGTTATTTGGATAGCAGGAGGAATATGTTATTTCTTCACCTGTTTCCTGATAGTAACGATGTCTTAGAACTATCTTCAAAATGCGGGCACATCTGACATTCATCTAATGCAGGAGATGTATCAGAACATTGGAAATGGTGGTTTATCTCTGCCCAAGAGGAATCATGTTAGAGTGTTTATAGCGTGACTACTATTTTGAGACAACCCAGGAACAAAATACAGGACACAGAGGTTTTGCCATTACAAACAGTGGTTTATATACAAGACTTCTATATACAGACATATACGTCGTAGGCACATACCAGGCAAGCAAGCAATCTTCAACTCTACACGGAGAACTACAATGCAAATAGAACACAATGAGGAGAGAGATACACGAGGAGAGAGATACGCCTTCTCATGGCCTCCCTTATATAGATAGCTTGACTCATCCTCAGTCTTAAAATGGCTGTTCAGCTTTAATTACTCTGACAAATCATGATCAGCATGACAGTGAGGCATCATAAGAGAGAATAGGCTGGGAGAAGTTACTACAAATACCACCACCCGTGTACAAAAGGATCAGAACTCGAGTCCTGATACGTTAACACCTCTGCATGACCATCACAAATCACAAGATTCCCAAGTCCGCTTGGGGGTTGAAGTCATAGACATCAATCTAGTAATACTCACAAACTTCATATTTTATCAATTAAAAAGAAATCCAAGCCACTCAAGAGAAATAACACTTCACCCCGCCATTTTCCAAGAGGTGCAGACAAAACCTGAATGTTTGCATAGCCAGGATAGGGAATGAACAGTTCCATTCACAAAGGGCATTTGATTATTTGTCATTAGCAAATGTTTAAAAAAAGAATAGCCGTAGTACATTTTTTTGATATGCAAAATGTAAAAACATTTATGGTATTGTTTGTAGAAATGGTCAGAAGAACAGGAGGAGACGGTTCATGTCCTTTGAAAAGTTGCCGGTCAGAACAGTCAGTCAATGAGGTCCTTGGTGCTCTCTGAGCTTGGTTGTTTTTCTGCAGATGTTTCATTACCAAACCCTTTCCAGCATTGATGATCTTCCCTAGTTGGGTAATGAAACATCTGCAAGAAAACAACCAAGCTCAGCGATCACCAAGGATCCCACAGTTCAACCCTGACCTACAAATATTCTCTCGTACACTGTCATATAAGTCACATTTTGTACAAAAGTATTTCAGGGAAGTCCCAAAAGGCAGCTGGATGTTCTTGATTTTTTTTTTCCTTTGAAAACCTTTTACTTCTCATTCAACAAGCTACTTCAGAATCGATCTGGATGATTGAGAATCTTCATAGATATTTCAGGGCAAACGCATTTACTGTTCCCATCTTCAAGATAACAATTACACCTTCTAGAACTGCAGTGTGATTTAACTGAATTGCAATTTGAACAAACCAGAATGTCCTGCCTGTAGTTTCTCTAAAGAAAAACAAAAACATTTAAGATTGTTCTCCCCAGGTGTAAACCACATGACAATTCCTTAAACCTAAATCTTATGCTGCCTCATTCTCTCAAGTCCAAAATGTATCAGTTCACTATGTACACAAAAACCCAAAGAAACAAGCTCAAGTTTTAATTTGAACTGGGAAGTTTGTGATATTAAATTCCATCCATATCCATGAAATATTACTCTAGATTAACTGTAACTAGAAGAATAGTTGCAAGAACTGGGTATACTATAGACAAAATAAGGACTAGGGGTGAACAGATAGCAGTCTTCCAGGGGCTGCCACAAAGAAGAAGGGGTCAACTTATTTTCCATAGCACTAGAAGGCAACACAAGAAGCAATGGATGGAAACTTATCAAGGAGAGAGGCAACCTACAACTAAGGAGAAATTTCCTGATGGTGAGAACAATTAACCAGTGGAACAGCTTGCCTTCAGACATTGTGGGTGTTTCATCACTGGAGTTTTTAAGAAGAGACTGGACAGCCACTTGTCTGAAATGATCTTCTGCTCAAGCAGGGGGTTGGACTAGAAGACCTTGAAAGTCCCTTCCAAATCTATTATCCTCCATTCTATGTTCTAACTAGACCATTCGGAACAAATCTGGGAGTTGAAGACCACAAGTCTGAAAATTGCCAAGATAGGACACCCCTGCTCCAAGAGATGAACATCGAAGACAGTGGTAAGGCTGGGCCTGAAGTAAAGGAGGAGGTTGGACTAGAAGATTCCAAGGTCCCTTCCAACTCCATTCTGTAACTGTTTAACTGTTTTGTCTCAGAACCATAGCAGAACTATCCTCTGATCAATGCTGCCGTCTTCCCGCCCTCCTTCCTCTTTTTCTCCTTCCGAAGTATTTCTCTGCATTTGACTAAAAGGAACGTTGGCTTACCTGAACGTTCATTTTCTTGGCGATGCGCAGCAATTCATCTATGGGATTCTATCATTCTTCAGATATAGGGACTGAGGGAGTACTGTGCCTTTAAATCTTTCTTGTGGCCACTCCCCTCTGTTCTGTTATCACCTCAGTTATTTCTCGAAGGGATTCCACGTGATACCTAACCTGAAAAGAGAGGAAGACACCAGAGACCACCTCCCCATCCCAGACAGTTTGAGAGGTGGGATGAATTGCTGCGCATCGCCAAGAAAATGAACGTTCAGGTAAGCCAACGTTCCTTTTCCATGGCGATGCTACGCAATTCATCTATGGGATATGCCCAAGCACCCAACTACTGGGAGGGAGGCTGGCTGGGCTCGTGGACCCCAGGGGAGTGGACAGACTGCAGAACCCGTCGGCCAAAGGAAGCTTCAGCTGAAGCCAGAGAGTCGATCCTGTAATGGCGGACGAATGGGGAAAATGACGTCCACGTAGCAGCGCGACAAACGTCCAGAATGGATGCCTGAGTTGACCAGGCGGCCGACGTGGCAGCGCTGCGGGTTGAGTGAGCCAAGATCCTTCCCGGAGAAGATCTGCCCTGTGAGCTATAAGCAGAGGCGATGCAAGCCTTAATCCATCTAGCTACAGTCTGAGAAGAGACCTTCTGTCCCATGGATGCCGGGTGGAATGAAACGAAAAGCGCTTCGGTTTTGCGAAAGCATGAAGTTCTGGCGATGTAGCGACGCAGGGCCCTTCTGACATCTAGTGTGTGCCACTGGATCTCCAGGGGATGACGAGGTAAGGGGCAAAAATCAGGTAAAACAACACTATATACACTATCTACAAAACGCTAAGGCACTAGCTAGAAAAAGGAGAAAATCACCTCAGAATGAGGAGAAAACTAAACTCATGTCCCTACACGAAGAGTGAGAGAAATAACTGAGGTGATAACAGAACAGAGGGGAGTGGCCACAAGAAAGATTTAAAGGCACAGTACTCCCTCAGTCCCTATATCTGAAGAATGATAGAATCCCATAGATGAATTGCGTAGCATCGCCATGGAAAAGTATTGGGTGGCTGAATTCCTCTATTTCTTGCATCACATCCTCACATTTCCCTCATATCTCCACTATAATCTGTTATTTGGTTTTACCAAAGGCAAGTTCTTTAAAAAGTCACAGTGCCTGACCCACACTCTACATCCAGGTACAGGCAATCCTCAACCTACAACTATTCCTTTAAGCGACTGTTCAAAGTTACAATGGCACTGAAAAAAGCAACTAACAACCGGTCCTCGCACTTATCAGATTTATGTATTTATGATGGTTATAGCATTCCATGGCATGTAGTCACCAATTTGTGACCTTCCCAGCCAGCTTCTGATGAGCAAAGTCAATGGGGAAACAAGGGCTCCTTGCTTCTTTCTGAGCCGTATTTCCCAACATCTTCAATCCAACTGGAAGAATCTGAATTATGCTGTAATCTCAGTTAAAAATATACTTGCAAAATTCCAATGTTTTACATCCAATTCTGGTTATACTACCGTGTTTCCCCGAAAATAAGACCCTGTCTTATATTTTTTTGAACCCTGAAATAAACGCTTGGCCTTATTGCCATGTGCTCAAAAGCCCGATTGGGCTTATTACCAGGGGATGTCTTATTTTGGGGAAAACAGGGTATCTGTAATGGAACTTCTAACAGTCCAATCAGGAAAGGTCTGAATAAGTGCAAAAACTTAATCATGCCCTGTGTACAATATACACTTGAATTAAGCAAAGCGCTGCAATATCATCTCACTTCTATTTATTAGCAGTGTTAGATTGTGAAATTCCTATGATCTCTTATTTGGGGCTTTTTAAAATCTTATCAGCTTCTGAAAGGGAACTTCGTGAATGTCTCATATGCGCAGGGGAACAGCTGCTACCTCAGAATTACTAACTATACCCAGCTGAATTGAGGTAGACACCCAATTACTTTTCTGAACCATTGTGGATTCCGAATTCTTACCAGCCCCCGAGGTGAAGTATCTTCACCAAGCAGAATCATTAACAGATGGTGCAGCAACCAACTACTTATAGCACATACAAAAAGGCAGAACTTGAAAAACTCAGAGCAATGGAGCACTGAAATGGCTATAGAAAAACTGATAAGAGGTAGAAAAGGAAAGGAAGTTTCCTCTGAAGGCAACAGAACTTTTACATTTTTTCAGCAGTGAATATTAAAAATGGGACATAGACATTTTTTATTTGTTTTACATTCAACACAATTAAGAGCTACGGCAGGTGCATCTTAGCAGATGCCCAGTGTTTATGGTATAATAAACATAAATATCATGGTCTCCCAATGGAATTTTCTTCCCCAGCTGCTGTGTGAAACTGGCTAACAATGAAGAGAAAAAAAGATGTCAGTTGTAAATTAAATGCTGGAAAAGTATTTGTTTCTGAGATATAGAAGATGCATTATTACTTATATGTTTCATTAAAAATGAACATACCAACATTAGTTTTTTAACCTGCAGGAAACACCCTTGTATGCTTAGCTTTAATATTTATTATAGTATGCTTAATTTGGGCTGGGTATTTTTTTCCTTTTTTTCTTTTTCCTTTATGGAGCAACGGATGTTTATTGAATCAATGAATCCAATGTATGTTTATTGCTAAATTTGTCCTGTCTGTGGTTAAGTATGCCAAGCTAAATAAATCAGTATTAGTAAAGTTGAAAGAGAAAATCACAATTTATTATTGGAAGTTATAAATTCAGTTCAGGCATGTTATATCATACCAGTTTAATCAGTCATTTTAGTACAAATTTAATCCATGGCAGATTTTAAACAATAAAGTTTTTAACCTTCAAATTCAATGCTCATTCGCCACAAAGACCATTATCTGGTTCAACCATACATTTTGCAGTTCATCTAGGGTGCTATTTCTTAACCAAGACCTTATTTATTTACTTATTTATTTACCAACTGTCTAAATCAAAACAGCTAACAGTAAAATGCAGAGTTTAAAAATATTGTGACAGAGGGCATACACAAAATGATGGCTATCTCTGATCAGCCAGAACCAAAGTCATGTGATGTACAATTGAGCCCAAAATTTATGTTATTAAGTGATAAATTTATTAAGTGAATCACCGCAGTTGTTAAATTGGTTAACATGGTTGTTAAGTGAATATGGTTTGCTTGTCAGAAGGTTGCAAAAGTTGATCACTTGATCCTGGGACACTGCAACTGTCATAAATGTGAGTATTGTGGGCAGCCAGCAGCCTGCAGAGCTGGCAGTGGAGTCGGACAGCGATGAGGCTGAGGAAGAACATGGCCCAGTCCTGGAGGCTGGGGAAGGCCCGGATGAGGGCTCTTCGTCGGAGCAGAGATGGGGCCAGGGCCATCGGGGAGTGATGCGCAGACTCCGGAGCCTCCAGAGGCTGACAGTAGAGAGGCAGAGGAACAGGAGGAGCCTGTTCCTAGTGCACATATGAGAAGAGCTGCCAGAAGGCAAGAGCAGCTAAAGCAGAGAGGACGACTCGGGAGTAGGGCCAAGAGATGATTGGCCCCTCCCATAAGGCTTAAAAGACCAGCAACGGCTCTTGGCCTCTTTGCCAGAAAACAACCGTTGAGAGATTTGCTTCGTGTTTGGCTGTAGTTATTTCTTCTGTTCCTGAACTGTTGCCAAGAAAAGTCTTTGGCAGTTTGCCTAATTATCCCAAGGTCAGAAATAAACTAAAGACTGGTGTTTTGAGGACTTTGCTTTCATTTAATTTGGAATACGCTGAGAATGAATTAATTCTCAGCTGTTTTAATAAAATCTGTTTGTGCTTTGGAATTGTTTTGCATTTAATATCAACTACGTGGGCCTGGGTCACAACAGTCAGTTTGTCAAGCATCTGAATTTTGAACACATGGCCATAGGGATGCTACAACGGTCATAAGAATGAAAAATGGTCATAAGTCATTTTTCATTGTAACTTCGAACAGTCACTAAATGAACTGTTGTAAATCGAGGACTATCTGTATCTTTCAAACATTTATTCCCCAATGTGTTTGCTCTGAATCCACTAGCCAACACAAGCAGCATCAGAAAGAGGGAGAATTCAGAACAACCACATCTCCTATGGATGTTGTTGTTAGTTGCGAAGTCGTGTCCAACCCATCGCGACCCCATGGACAACGTTCCTCCAGGCCTTCCTGTCCTCTACCATCCTCTGGAGTCCATTTAAACTCATGCTGACTGCTTCAGTGACTCCATCCAGCCACTTCGTTCTCTGCCCTCACCTTCTTCTTTTGCCCTCAATCCTTCCCAGCATTAGGCTCTTCTCCAGGGAGTCCTTCCTTCTCATTAAGTGGCCAAAGTATTTCAGTTTCATCTTCAGGATCTGACCTTCTAAGGAGCAGTCAGGGTTGATTTCCTCTAGGACTGACCGGTTGGATGGCCTTGCAGTCCAAAGGACTCGCAGGAGTCTTCTCCAGCACCAGAGTTCAAAGGCCTCCATTCTTTGGTGCTCAGCCTTCCTTATGGTCCAACTTTCACAGCCGTACACTGCAACTGGGAAAACTATAGCCTTGACTATACACACTTTTGTTGGTAGGGTGATGTCTCTGCTTTTTAGAATGCTGTCTAGATTTGCCATCTATCCTATGGATACCATCTTGCTTAACATCTTATCTGCTATCAAAAGATTACCTTTGCCTAAAGAATTTTTACACAGGAGTAGCAAAACTATCAGCCGGATAATACTTTATATAACTGTCTCTGGGAGTTTTTCTGGTGTTTTAAAAAAACTGTTAATGCTTTCTGCTGAAATACTTTCTGTAAAGCAGGCTTTTTGGCAAAATAAAGTGTGATTTTACTATTTCATTCATTCCTATTCATGAACCAGCTTCCATTTAAACTTCTTAGAGTAATTTAAAAAACCAGCAGGATAAACATTATTAGAAACAGAGATACTACAATGTCACTCATGTTATTGTGGAAATTAGATGCTAATTTTTCCTGCAATTTCTGTGTTCAAAGTACTTCAAATAACCATTAGCGTAATAGCTAATAGTAACACAGAGAGGTTTCTGAATGTATGGTTTCAGTTTAATCCGATGTCCTATTTTTTATTTTATATCTGGGAAGCTTAATACATTTTATGGCCATATTAAATTCAAATGATACAGCAGAAGTATGAAGTCCAATATGGTACCAGCACGAAGGTTAAAACCTATCCATACGAATTTGCATCCATTTGCTATCTTCTAGCAACTTCAGAGTATTTCAAAATCTTTCTAAGATTTATACTATAAAAAATAGAACCAATATTAAAATATTCTGCGTAATCAAAAAAGTTTTCTTTCAAATTCTTTCTCATTCCCCTATCCCAAATACCTTTCTAGCTTTTTTCTTCTGATTATTTAAAATTTAATTTTCTTACTGCTCTTTGAATTTAACAGTATTTCCACTGATTACATCCCTTACAGTTGGGTTGCACTTCTTTTCCCATAGATTGAGATTCCTTTTGTTGTTCTTATTTCTAGATATTAGTAAGGTAATAGCTGATCTTATTTTTATAAAGAAAATTATAAAGTTTTTTTTAAAATTAAATCCTCTAATCCACCTAGGCTTTTTCGAGTTGGGCAGCCTCGAATCCAATTGATCAATCAAGTACTAATTAAATCATAAAACAGCTGGTACCTTTGTAGCTGAGATAGTTGGATGGATGGATGGATGGATGGATGGACGGAAGGAAGGAAGGAAGGAAGGAAGGAAGGAAGGAAGGAAGGAAGGTTTTAGGTAATTTGTACCTTTATTTCTCTTTCAGCTACATTTTTACAACATTTTTTAAAAATTCGCTTTTAGAAAACAAACACAATTGTGTTGAACTTCTGTGGTATTTCATTAATCCACATATTACTGGAATTTGACAATATTATTTTCATTGTTTCCTATCAATTCAACTAATTCAAAGGGTTAGACTTTGGTTTGCTTACAACATTTTTTTTAACTGCTCTACCCTAAGTGTCATGTATTATTTTTAATGGATTTAGTACCTATATCAAGTTACAGTGAAATTCTATTCTTTCATGCCACAGTAAAGGCAAATACGTTTTACTTAAAATAAATAAATAAATAAAATCAACAGTTTCCCCTAACCCATCTGTGAATAAAGCAGACAGGACACATTTTCTGTGTGATGAACCTAAATTTCCATGTCCTCCTACTGCAAACATTATACTGTAATATTTATTATTACAGCATTTAACTTTAGTCAATTACAGACTACCATGGAATTATAATTTACACATTGGCATAAAACAGAAGACAGATGTGCCACAGATGGATGACATCTGTTCTGGTTTATTAGTCTCTGGTCCCCAGAATTAAGAGGAGTGAATGAGATTATTTCATATCAAGTTCCTTTTGAGGAGTTTCAAAGCCCTTGAAAAGGAAAAGAGAGCATATTGTCATCCTTACAGTAGCTCAAATATTCTCTCATCTTACATTTCTTACCAAAGAATGCAAGAAAATAGCCAGTGGGAAGGGAGGCTGTTTACATTTAAGTCTTCATATATTAAGCTTTAATACAGAACTTGTTGGAAAGTAAATATAACATTAAAATGTATTAATGAATGAAATCATTTTCACAATCTATGAATAAAACAGAGGTCTGCATGCACACACAAAACAATGTTGAGATCCATTTGTTGTATCATTTCAATCGAACTGAATGTTCCAATGAAAACTCCAGCAAACATGTTTGTGATGAATCAAAAACTGAAGCACAACAGAATTGAAAAGTCTACTTTTCTTTAAATAACAGATATTTATTTAAATTGAAAAAAGCAACAGATAAAATACAAAGATTTGTATTTGACTGTTCCAAAAACAACACTCTGGTTTTGTGGTAATGATTAAGAATCTGTTTTGTGTGAATAATTAATAATGGCTGGACCAAAAGTGCTTAAGAACTTCCTGGTCTTAATATAGCAGCCTTCTCAAGCATGCATTTACTGTAGACATACTATGCTTCAATTCCTCTCAGCCATTTGGAGAGATACAAAAATCCTACCTCTCATTCATTAATTCATCTCTCAATAAAAAGGAAACAACTAAAAGGCTGTCCACTGAATCTAGCATTAGAGATGTTTATCAAACACCCAAGGTTTTAGAAATTTTTAGTAATCTGTGGAAACATCGCAAACTCTCCACAACTTGAGAAACAAAAAGGAAGAATTTTCTTGGAAGTAATAAAGTAAGTTCCTATACAGAAACCTGGTGTAAATCACTGACTTACATTATTATCTTTATGCATACACATTCATACACACCAGTAGTGAAATGTAAAATTTGTTACTACTGGGTCTGTGGATGTGGCTTGGTGGAGGGTAATGTGACTGGGTGGACGTGGCCAACTTTTTTTTTTTTAACTTTTAAAAGCATTTTTTCTACAACGTCTTCAGCCGAAGAGGTTGTAGAAAAAATGCTTTTAAAAGTAAAAAAAAAAGCCTTTGATGATTGTGCGGCTCAGCTGGGATCGTCAGAGCCTTTTAAAAGCATTTTTTCTACAAACTAAGAGAAAAATGCTTTTAAAAGTTAAAAAAAAAAGCCGCTGTTGATTGCATGGCTCAGCTGGGCATGTGGAGTGGGGGCAGGGATTTTTGCTACCGGTTCTCCGAACCACCCTCCGCCATCGCTACCGGATCAGGTGATTCGGTCCGAACCGGGAGCACTTCACCCCTGATACACACCTATCATACCTTAACGGTGCTCACTTAACGGTGGTAAATGGGACCAAAACCTCACTTAACGGTGGTAAATGGGACCTCACTTAACGGTGGTAAATGGGACCAAAACCTACATCACTAAGCAATGCCATCATAAAGGATGATATCATGTGACCACACCAACTTATAATGGCATTTGCAGCGGTCCCAATTGCCATTGTTAGATGAATCCCGTGGAGTTGCAACGTCCCATGGTCACGTGATTACCATCGGCAACCTTCTGCTGGCTTCCCTATTGACTTGTTTGTAGGAAGCCAGCAGTGAAGTTATGGTGATCATGTGACCATGGGGCACTGCTACGTCGTAACTGAAAGATGACTGCCAAGTACCCAAACTGCAAACATGTGACTGAAGGGATGCCGCTAGAGCCATAATTACAAGTACCCATCCTAAGGACCCCCTCGTTCATCACTCTCGTAACTTCAAAAGGACCCTGAACAAGTGGTCGTTCAACAAGGACTATCTATATTCTCTTTTGTGATAAATATTGTTATGTAGAATGGAGAAACAAAGGAAGAAACAATAAGGAAAGGGAACTAAATCCATGAGATAATGGAAGAAAAAGGAAATGAAATAAAATTTAGTTACTTCACTCCCATTTGCTATGCCCCTCTATATCTTTTTATCCTTATAAACCAATTTCCTTCTACCCCATCCATATAAAGATTAAGGTATAGTTTTCCCTATCCAGTCAGGTCTGACTCTAGAGGTCGGTGCTCATCTCCATTTCTTAGCTGAGGGCGCCAGCAGTGTCTAAAGACATTTTGTGGTCATGTGGCCAGCATGACTATATGCCAAGGTGCATGGAATGCTGTTACATTCCCACTGAAGTGGTACCTATATATCTACTTGCGTTTGCATGCTTTCAAACTGCTTTATAAATCAATACTTAGGGCACAATTACACTTTCCTAAGGTAGACATTTTACCATGGATAAACAGCTGTTTTGGGCAGTACCCATAATATGTACTCCAACCTACCTTTTAGAGTTAAGGAAAGAAAAATTAAATCAGTTCCTAAAATTTCCATTTCCTTTCAGAGGTGACAGCAATACATTTTTTACTTCTAACTTCTACCTCTTATTGTGTAATCTTTATTTCCAAGGATAGAAAAATAACATCTAGGTTTAAATAGGTACACTCTTAGATTTAAGACAATAGTTAAGTACTCTGTTGTAAATATTTTTTTTTCCTAGTCAGGTTCAAAGTAGGGGTATTATCACTCCTGTGGCTAAAGCAACTGTGACAGAAATAGTGGGATCTCCTAACACATATTCACCCTTTCTGTAACACTTCTCTGTGCAAAATTCATAACTGTGACAGGACACAAAAGTGAATCAAATCTAATGGCACCGTGCAGCCTTTATAATAGCAGCAAAAACCATTTCTCATGCTCTGACTCATTTCACTGAGTGGTGAAAATCACTTTTGGTGAATTTTTCGAAGATATACAATTACAATTTTGTGTGTGTGTGTGTTTGTGGTTTTGTGTGTGTGTGTGTGTGTGTGTGTGTCAAAGAGTGGTGTGTAAGAATAACATTTCACGCATTCTGCTATATATATTCCATAATTATGGGAAGCAAGTTTAGAAATGAAAAGGTGCCAACACCTTAAAAATCTGTTTTCTATGGTGATGACAGAAATAAAATCACCTGTGAGATTACTCTGATTAATTCATTCTTATCTTGAGCGTTCAGCTCATACGCTGAAACTGAATTGTACATCCAATTAACAAAAACCCTCTCCTCTCCCTCGCTGGAGGAGTACATACTAAACTGGCCTTTTTGGGGGGCGGGTAGGCATTTATACAATGACGAGATACTTCAAATTTACCTCTAGAGGAATAGAATTTGTGCAACTTGGCTTGACAAGTCCCAGTGATTTGCAATCTCAAATAGTGAAGTCACATATTCATGGCCTCATTTAAAAAGTAAGAGCAAAGTAAGCGGCAAAAACATCAAAGCTGTGACAGAGATTAGAGAAATGTAGGCCAGCTCCCTTATGTGACGGTTTTAACAAACTACCTAATCACATAATGCATTTGATGGCATACGCTCCATCATTCCTACAAAAAGGTTCAACTATGAAATCAAAGGCGAGATGAAACGTTCAGGATTACCATTGTCAGACAGCAATTGCAAGAATATGGTATCTATACGTAATCCAATTGTCAAATTGCTTTCTATGACCAAGGAGCACAGATAAAATCCCTTTTAACCACATAGAACAGAAAGAAAAGAAATGTTCAGCATAGGCTAGGCAAATATACACAGGAGAATTAAAAGAGAGCATCAAGTAGTTACTGCCTGGCTCTTCAGGTTGTGTGGTTAGGACAAATAATCTGAGTAAAATCTGAATTTTAGACTATCCTTGAAATTACTTTCTGAGAATATTTTGAATTTTCATGAATCTATTAAGAGATACTTATCAAATATATACTGGATTAGACAGTGCAAAAGTCATTAATAAGAGCTTGTTCATTTCATACAAAACAAGAAGTTATGGTTTAGAATGGGAGATACTGCTTTTAATCTGGCGACATAATCCAAATGTAGTTATGTTTTCCGAATCTAGAATGTAGCTATCAAAAATACCCTGATGACTTTAAGGCGCAGAACTCATCATTTAATTCATCATTCACTATTTTTTGGTCAGATAATTTATTGTCCAATGTTAGTTGATACACACATAGACACACAAACACTGTAATATATATCTAATATATATCACAAAATCCAAAACCAAAATCCTAAAACACAATGTAAACATAATAAATTCCAATCCTAGTATCATAACCTGACACTTAAAAGGCAGAACAAAAGAAAACAGGATTAGTTGATGATACCTATTATAATTTCACCTTTAAAAGGCAGAAAAGTATGAAACTGGCCTAGATAGACTATCTCTTAGGAAATTATTAACATTGTCAAAGAGCAATTTATTCTTTAAACATATTGATTCAACCACAACTCTGCTTATTTTCTGCCTAAAACAAAAGAAACAAAATTTTCTACCTGGATTACAATATTCTGCATCATAATTTAATACCTAGCAAATAACAGGAGCCGTTCACTGGAAGTACAAATTATTTTTTTTAAAAACTTACCTGCCGAAAAGGAAAGCCTGGAAAGATCTGCAATAATAAGAACAAAACAAATCAGTATTCATTGTACTGTATCTTTTCACCTTATGATGCAATTTGAAAATTGGAAATACTATAATTTGTCTTGAACACTCTCATATCCCAATTATCAAGTTTTAGCTGTTGGGTTAACGATCAATTTAGTTAAGGTTGTGATTATTATATATTTCAAAACAGTATTTAGGAATTAAGATAGCACGCCAACTTAATTTCTATCCCTTCCATATGCTCATATTTTACTGTGCTTATGAGATACATGATCAATATGTCATATTAATTTCACATATTGTACTGAAAAGTAAATACAGTACATAGTTAAATATTAATCCCTGAAATATTTAAATATTTTCACCTTTATTATTTGCTAGATTATAAAAAAAAAAAACCAGTCAACTCCAATATCAAATCAAACTGGCCAGTGACTGTCTATCAATCCAATCCACCTGATAGGATTTTTGAAATGGGAGAAATAGGAGGGAGGAATATTAGGTATATTTGCTGCCTTGAGTTATAGATATATGGGGTATTATTATTATGGTTAGTCATACACCCAGCCAGATTTAGACTGGATTTAGCATTTTTATCCGTTTACTAAATCTTTCACAAAGACCTGGAATAGGCAGATGCCGTAATTGTTATTATTCACTTAGACAATATATATTTGTAAGTGTTAAATGTCATGGTTGCAAACTGATTATAAGGCCCTGTTTAATAGATTATCTGAACTGATGGTCCAGAGATAAAGTTACTGTCTTATCTTAGTTGCCACCATACTTAAAAGATTAGGGTGCTAAATAAAATTGGGGGAGGGGGGAAGGCTAGAAGCAAAATTAGACAGGATTTTGGTTATTTATTGATAGGCTTCAGGAAAATACTAAATCAGAATTTTTTTCTTAAATGAACTTACTTTTCCATAATTTCCAATAGCCATATGGACTTTACCAGAGCAGCATGGATTTCTCTTGCTAACTTCCATCTCAAATACATTCAATATACCACAAAAAGGTACAGAAAGAACAAACAGCAGAAATAGCTCACATAAACAAGAAATGATAATATATGCGTTCAGTTAGGCTTATAAATCAAAGTGTCATGTGGTAAAACTTGAGAAAATTTTAACGAATGGGGAAAAAATTACTCCCAACAATTTACAGCATATTTCTAACTCAATTTGAAACATGTGTAATGAAAATTTAGTTACTACTAAAAACTGCAAAGAAATGCCCTTTCGCATTATCAAAATGTAGTTGTGGTGTATTTACTAAAACTAATGTTATGAATTTCTGAGAAAGGTGAGATATGGCAGAAGTCAAACACTCTTAAAAATATTTTTCTTCTATTTCTTTTTAAACTGAATTCATTCTCATGCCAATTGTTAAACTCTGGAAATAAACAATACATTTGGAAAAGTAAAACTCAATTGTTTATTGAGCTCTCATTAATATCGTCATTCTTTTGACTGCATCCAGTGTCCTACAACATATTAAAAATTAGTTATACTATGCACTCAGATTATAGCTTCCTGAATTTCTGACCACTAGTCAGGGAAATTGGAAGCTGCAGACCCAAATATCTGAAGAACACACAGTTGGAATAGTTGTGGCAATAACAGTGAGCTGGTACAGTGGAAAGTCTACTATGAACACTAAAAGTTATCATAATTATTATGAGCTGGTATGTAAATTGTTTCCTTGCTTCAACATATCAGGCAGTGATCCATATATTTGTTACCTCTATTTTAAGACCACGAATAAGCCTTTGAAAACTTCTTAAATTTTTAGAACTTGCCTGTCCATATATGGTCATTTGAGTGTAATCTTTTCAGTCTTTCTTTTTCATCATTTGCTTAAGTATCTTCATGACTCTCATACTTCCAGTCATCAGTATACATCGATAAATCCAATTCTTATAATTTAATACAGTAATCGTATTCTCTGTAGTGTGCATACATATTTTATGTAGCTTGCAGGCTGTAGATAATAATCAGGCAGAAAAGCTAGGTCTGGCCTGGCATGAATGAAGAGGCAGTGTTCAATTGTCTCTGAGTCACACGTTTATTTAGATCATGTATTAACTGTCCATAACTCAGGAGAAGCATGACAGTAGCACACAATTTTATATGTATACTTTATATTCTATGATAGTGATGGCTAACCTTTTTGTTGCTGCGTGCCAAAAGTGCAGGTGCAGGAGCACAACAGCGCATGCGCGTGCCTGTACCCATAATGTAATGCATGTGCAACCCCCCTACGCCCTGCCCCCTGCACATGCATGCACAACCCTCCATGCTCCCCCCACACACATTCACACGAAACCCCCCCAGCCCTGTTTTGGGCCTAGCAGGCCTCCCTGCAGCCTCCTCGGACCAAAAACGGGAGACGGCCCGTTTTTGGTCCCAGGAAGCTGCAGGGAGGCCTGCTAGGCCCAAAATGGGCCGCGGAGGGGCACTGCCCCCCGTGCTCATCCCCACCCCCGTAACCCCCCCCGGGCACGCACATGTCTCCCGCGTGCACCCTGCTCCCCGTGCATGCACGGCAGAGACCCAAAAAATCAGCTGGCCGGCGGGAGGTGCGCACCCATGCAGGGTGGACCTGAGCTGTGTGACTGCTTGTGTGCCCGCAGAAAGGGCTTCAGGTGCCATCTGTGGCACGTGTGCCATAGGTTCGCCATCACGGTTCTATGAACTCTTAAAGGAAAGCATTTGGATATAAGGATGTCAGAAGACCACACGGTAGGACAGCAGTTTGTTCCAGGAAACAAAATAGAAAGCCTGAGTATTTTAAAAAAAATTCCTCAGTAAGAATCTGCTTACTAACTAGACAAGCTAACAGATTGAGAGAAATACTTGTAAGGAAACAAGAAACAGGCAGGCAGGAGGAGCTCAAGAAGGAAAAACCTAAAGCTGCCTTTGGCAACAGATTTCAAGTACAACGGTCGACATGCATGTAGCCTTCTTAAGGAAATAGCCTTCAGATAATTTCAGATTATTATTTTTTTATACAACACACTAGCTCAGATCTTTACATCAAATATTGTGTTTAATTTTATTTTAGCTATCATTTCCAAGTGATAAAAATTATGAAATTTAAATTGATCAAAAAAGATCGAACTGGTAACTAGGGATATAAAATAGACATGAAAAAGAAAGCTCCAAAAGATTTTCAATGTATGTAAAAATATACCACCAATGATATTAGAGGTAGTCCTCGACTTACAACAGTTCATTTAGCGACCATTCGAAGTTACTACGGCACTGGAAAAAGTGACCTATGATTGTTTTTCACGCTTACAGTCATTGCAGCATCCCGATAGTCACGTAAGCAAAACTCAGGCGCTTGGCAACTGACTCATATTTATGACAGTTGTTGTATGCCTTACCTGGGATTCCGTCTGCTTAATGGCCACAGCTGTGAGCTTTTGGGTTTGCAGTTGCTGAGTGAAGCTGTCACATGTGACATCTCACTTAACAACCCTTTCCCTCCACAAGCAAACCTCCGGTCCCAATTGTGGTCATAAGTCAAGGACTACCTGTAAAATTCCCCCCCCCCCCCCCCATTAAGGCCTGAATCCAGATTGCCACAGGCAGGCTAAGATAATGCATTTCATTTCATTTATTTATTAATCAAATGAGTATGCCAACACAATCATAAGAATCTTGATGGCTGACAAAATCTATCATGTACATAATTGTACAATGTACCGAGTCCCCCCTTTGGAGACTTCCATTGCCCAGGGCATCTGGATGTCTCTGAGAGTCAATTCTGCTGCAGAACGTGAAGCACAGCCTTCTGCTACGCCTCCCAGGAGTGGGACTGAGACCAGACTCTAAGGAAAGGACAACCAACGTACAACAAGCAGTATCTCAAGGTGACCATCTCACTCCCACCTGAAGGAGAGGGCAGGATGGACCTCTTCTCTATTTATTACTGTAATACGTCTTTCTAGTATTGTATATTTAACTAGAGTGGTCATTATGCCATTGAATACATAAAGTAATTCACATAATACAACTTGATTCAAGTAATTATTTGATTACTTGATTCAATTATTTCATATGAATTATCTGATTACTTTGTCAAGTAATTGTTGCTCGCAGAAATGGATAGACTAACACTAACAATTAAGGAAAAGGAAGAAACGGAATACTTCTTGACATGAGACTTATTTTATCAATGGCTGGCTAATAAATACAGAAGTTAGAAACATAGATAAAAGAAAAGATTTAATGATACAAGAGAGGTTTGCCAAAATGGATAAGCAAATATTATTATTGTCATTATTATTATAGAACTAATACCAATGTAAAGAATATTGTTGTAAACACTTTATTATTTCCTAAAAATATTTGTACCCAGACAACACAGTTTAACTAAAAAATGAATTTTTATATGTTATAAAATAAAATAAAAACTTACCCCAAAAAAAAAGAAGTAATTGTTGCTTGATTACTTGAAGATTAGTTCAAGTAACTGAATTACTCCAAGTAACACAATTCGATAAATACTTAATTCAGATTAAAATGTTAGTTTAAAAACACCTTTAAATCTGAAGGGGATGAGAAGGCATACGTAAATGCCACTATAATCAATATCTTATTCCCTGAAAAACAGGCATCTTCATGAATTTTGGTGGGGCTCACATTTACTAAATATTTGTCCAGAATGTATTCATTTTATTAAATTTGTTTGCAATTCATCTTGCTGCAGGGCGACTCTGGGCAGCTTACAACATTCAAATGAAATGATAGATAGATAGAAGGATGGATGGAGGATGGATGGATGGATAAAATCACATTAAAATTGCAATAAAGTACAATTATAACTAATTATAACTCAGGCACCGCCCTGAGTCCTTCGGGAGAAGGGCGGTATACAAATTTAATAAATAATAATAATAATAATAATAATAATAATAATAATAATAATAATAATAATAAAGATGGGGAGGAAAGGCTTCGCATGAATTGCATGAAGTATGAGTTAACACTTCTCGTGTTTTGCGTATGATGCAATGCATCAACTCTAACTTAAAAATAAGAAATAATAGGAAATGTATTTACACAGCCAACAGAAACCCTGGAAGGTATCGACTGAAGCATATTCATGAGTTCTACGACCCAATAGGAAAAAGTATCACAATATTTCCAGGGCTTGCTGAGATTCTGAATGTGCTGCCAAAGAACAAGCAGTGGCCTCAATGACCTACAACTGTTTCTAGCTAGCTATAAAAGGACCTGTTTCTATGACACGAAATATCCAATCAT
The DNA here is from genome assembly GCA_022577455.1 of Arizona elegans. Taxonomy (NCBI): domain Eukaryota; kingdom Metazoa; phylum Chordata; class Lepidosauria; order Squamata; family Colubridae; genus Arizona; species Arizona elegans. Next base: position 5,661,619 of record JAKOOJ010000030.1, read on the forward strand.
CCGTGAACAGAGCCTTGTTTGTACTACATGACATCCTCGGTTTATCTTTGAAATGGATCAGTGGTTTAACATACATCCACATACATCAAAGACAATGCTTGTGACAAAGGACAAAGGCCCCATACTCTAAACTGCAGAGAGTCAGAGCAATCTGAAAGTATATTTTTGACAATGCTCTCCTGGATTTCAGTGTTATCACAGAGCTCAAGGAACGCTGAAGCAATTTGTGTACTAAACTGCAATAGTATCGGAAGAGCTTTTAAAAATAGAAAAATATTCAAATTATGGTCTTTTCATAATTCCTCCATCAACCCATGCATTGGCAAGAAAGAATGCCAATTACTTACTCAAACTTCAAGACTGGCACTCAAAAGCGCATGGCTAATTGACCCAAGATGGTGAAATTTTGAACATAGGAGGAAATGAACTGGATTCACCTTACAATGTTTTTCAAGCAATCTTGCTTTCAAAAGCAAACATTTCTTTGAGTTTGAAAGAGCTCGATTTACTGCAGACGTGGGCTTGCCAAAAAGTCAGATAAAACGACTTGCAGAAACCTCATTTGAGTAAATAAGAAGGCAAAGTAATATACAGATCATAAATATGAGAACAATTAAGGTCTGTAAATTAAGTTGCTGCTAAAGACTCTGGACACCATATATTGGCTGCAAGAAAGCTCCTACTATACATTGGTGATCTTGCCAAATATACCTCTGCTACTGGCTAGAATCTAAAACCCAAATAGATTATACTATCCAATAGGAAAAGGCCTCAGAGATTAAAGGCAGGAATATTTTCAAGTACCCGGGATTTACAGAATGCCTCTCAATAGAAATAATCAATTTCAAGTTGTAGAAAAGCAAACATTTCACACAGTAGCAACTGTGACTTAGTTGACATGTCATACATATTTTGATCCCTGTCGATTCTGATTAATTTAGGAAACAATATTTCGGCATTGGGCAGCATGTTTTATGTTACCCCATTTTGAAATATTGAACTGTGGATGAGGTGTGTGTGTGTCTATAAAACAAGCTCACCTACTTAGCCTTTTAAAAAGAAATCTGATTTTTTGGAGTGATGGGGAATTCTCATCCACTTTAGTAAAATGCATCGGTAACAGAATCTTCCTGACTTATGAGCAATACTGAGTCTTCCCGTTCAGTGATTTTAATTTTGATGTAAGGCCTATTTGACTAAAATCAAATTGGCCCTAATTATCCGGTTCCCCTGAAAATAAGACATCCCCTGATAATAAGCCCAATCGGGCTTTTGAGCACATGCGCCAAAATAAGCCTCTCCCGAAAATAAGTCCCTACCCCGAAAATATTTAAACACAGAGCTGGAAATCAGGTAAGACGACAAGAGGAGCCCCATCTTGCTCCACACGCCCCAAAATAATAAGACCTCCCCGAAAATAAGGCCAAGCGCTTATTTCGGGGTTCAAAAAAATATAAGACAGGGTCTTATTTTCGGGAAAACATGGTATGACACCTACAAAGCTGGTATAATACTGATTCAATATAATTTAATGCTTTAGTAAACCATTTCAGCCAAGTAATTTCATTCTGGTGCAGACTGAACCTCCTTTGTCCTTTTTTCCAACATCTTTTTTCCCCCTCTGCAGCAACAATAAAACAAATACCACAACTTGGGAGCTGTTTCAGTGTGTTCTGGAAAATAATGATTTTGCTTTGGACTTATCTACCGCTAATGGTCTCAAAAGGTAGACAGGCTCGAGGCAGGATTACTCATATTTCTGTTGTTAATCAGTTAACAGCATCATTCAAAAGGGAGGCAGGGATTATTCAGCGTTTCTTAATGCCTAGCATGCTACATCTCAGTTCAAGGTAGAAAAACTGCCCAGAAAGCTCTTCCTACAGTCCTGGTTAATTGGACAGAGAGAAGGGCAGTATCACCAATGGCAACATTATTTTGTTCACTTCTCTTTTAGGGGAGGGATGTCAGTCAAAAAAGAAAGATATCTAACTTTGAATTTAAATTGGTGAATTTTAATCTCGGAAGAAGAAAGGAAAAATCACATTGTGCTCTAAACCATCCATGGCATCATTATATATCAAGGTTCAAAAAGCATAAAAAATCTAAAGCAAAAGTTTGAATGTTGAAATTAGTAAAGGGTAACAGGCTTCATAAGAAGCATAGTCAAGAAGAAAATTTAAAATATTACGGGAGTTTAAAAAGAAAAGATGATGTAGAAACTGCTTTTCAAAATGTGGAGAAATAATGTAGTAGATAATTTGCTTCTTTAAATAGTCTCTCCAGTGGTTGTGCCACACACACACACACACAAACACAGACCTCTGGAGGCAATGCTCCACTTTCCATCTTAAAAGAACTGCTCTCAATTCATTACAAATTCCTGAGACTGCTGTCAAGCCAAATTCATTCGTGGTGTGGCTGAATTTGTCAACTGTCTCAATAATCTAACTGCTTGCGGGGATTTCTAAATCTTGGCTCCTGATCTTCAGAAAATTGTGAAGTATTTGCCAAGGTCAAAAACTAAAGAGCACTGACAACAGTTACGTTTTCAAAACTAATATAACGGTGTGCCTATGAATGAACCTATCCAGCATAGCACTATGTCCGTGTTTAAACAGTTGAAGTGTATCTTCCGGTAAATGTGCTGGGCAGATTAATTAATTTGCATACATTAACATAACGACACTGGGGTTTTTCTCAATATTGCATAACAATTTTTAACTTCAAAGATTGGTATTAATAGTCTCTTTAGTTGACAGGGGTACCTCTTGACAAGAAAAGAAATGTAGCTTTTGAGTGTATGCATGTGTAAAAATATATAGTACTTGTTACAACGAATATAGAACCCAAATTAAATTTTCCTAATTTAATCAAAAGATTTGCATTTATTTCTGCTCCCAGGTACTACAGGAATAAAGCACGTTGCAGGCCAGCAGTCAAAAGGCTGTGCACATCTTCATCAAATATTTTGCTTAGGGCACTTGAATGGAAAGGCAATTAATATATTTTATAAATGTTATCACACTTAAAGGTTGAAGCTGGTAGACCAGGAACTTGAGTACTTCAATTTTCATGTTAAAATGCAAGCACCTTTCCCGACCTAATCTGTGTACAAATGCCTTGAAGCACTCTTCCAGCAAATTAGGAATACTGTATTAAATTTTGCATTTAGGAAATCACAGCTACATTTCGGTCTTTCCTCCAAACTATTACTCTGCTAATAATAGTATTTCCCCTATATCATGGGGCAGAGCTCCCCCCTCCCCCCGTTAAGCTTTCCAGTTTTGATAAAGAATAAGATCCAAGCCAAGCATTTTTAATAAGCCAATAACCAAATGAGAATGCAGTTTTATAAATGCAAAGATGGTACATGGGATCAAGTACATGGTAATCTGGGAGAATAAATTAGCAACAAGCTATGGATGAGATTTAAAAAATAAATAAAATAAGCATGACAGTTTAATCTCGGAGCTCATACTCAAAAGTCTGAATTGAAATGCCTCTCAAATCTTTTTATTTCTTCTTCAATCAAGCTGCTTCCACCAAACTCTCAAGCGGAGGGCTGAAGAACGGCTTGTTCACCCTGTCTTTCAGTGGCCATCTGTTGCAGCGAATATAGGCTACATTTAATCACAAATAGAAGAGACGCTCCAAGGGTCTTCACAAACTACTTAAATTATTTCGAATGGTTTGAAACTTATTTCAATGTTTCTAGTTAGACTGAATTATTAGGAATACAGTAATACTTCTATTTGTAGGGTATTTTTTTTTGGAAATTAATGGTTCATAATTAGCTTTGTGCACAACAGGTTGCTCTTTTGAAAAAGCACTGCACAGACTTAGCCTGAATTATACTTGGAATACATCCACCACTGGCGGCCCTGGCCCTGCAGGGGGAGCTGACCCAAGCTGTGACTTCCGTGCGGGTGCTGGTGGTGGGCACTGGCGGCATCGGCTGCAAGCTCCTCATGGACCTGGTGCTCACTGGCTTCGCCCACATCAATATGGTGAGACCTGGGAGGCACGCAAGCGGGGGGGGGGAAAGGCACTTGCATGGCTTGGCGCCTTCGGGCCGCTTGTGTTCTACCCTGCTCCTGAGGGAGGGGAGGGGCTTGGTGGCACGCGAAAGGAGCCTCTCTCTGCCGGACTCCCGGCTTTGAGTGCACAGGCTGCCCAGGGCCTCCCGGCGGGCTCTCTAGAGGGAAGGCTCAATTGGCCTCAGAGCCGTTGTTAGGCAATGCCGTTCATGCGCTACCAAAAGGTCATGATCCTGGGATACCACTCGGTTAGTGAGTGGTGCTCTGCCTGGACAGAGGGGGAGGTTGTCCGCTGGGTGGGCACCATGTGGCAAGAGGTGCTGGGTGGCTACTCTCTTGCGAGTGGGCTCCCAAAGAGCCAGGCGCAGGGACTGGAGAATGCGGGCACAGCCTCAGAGGCAAACACCTCAGGGGCGAACAGCTGACGAGCAGCCATAAGGTGACCATGCTCGCCACCTCCTGCACCTCCCAAATAATAAGGAACACCCCCCCCAAAAAAAAACATAAGGCCAAGCCCTTATTTCGGGGTTCAAAAAAATAAAAGACAGGGTCTTATTTTTGGGAAAACACAGTGTGTGTGTGTGTGTATATATACACACACACCATATACACATATACATAGGAGGAGGGGGAAGAGGAGGAGGAGATGATTGGTGAAAGGCAGTAACTACACCCTACGATACTTCAGGCTAGTCAAAAGGCAGCACCAGCTTATTAGCAACTTACCACAATATAGTCTTTCTATGGAGGTTTTGCTCATACAAAGATTTTTCCCCCCACTTCAGTCTATTATATTGAATTGTTAAATCCACACAGTTAAAAGTGTTGCTCATCATTTCCCCCGCCCCCCAATTTCACACACAGCACACAACACAGTAGCCTTTGCTTGTGAGTTTATCCCAGGCTCCAGCAAAGCTGGTGAAACTCCTTTTGTCTCCTTTCACTCCAAAGTCCAGCAGAGCAAACAAAAGGCATCCATCACTAAGTCTATTAGCTTCAGCTGACAAGACAATTCCAGCCTGCCAGATGGGTAAACGTATTTTGCTAACTCTGGCTGCAGCCACAATAAATCCTAACAGGGCAACGGCCCTTTTGAATCTCTTCCTGTTCAAAATTTTGTGTGCCCCTCCTGTTCACCTGAAAGTTTCCTGGTCTAATATTTATTTTTATTCCTACATCAGTAAGCCTCTCTGAAACTTTCCCTATGTATTATCACAGAGAGAAGCACGTAAGATGTAATGAAGCTATAATTTTCCTTTGGTGAAAAAGGGGTATGCAGCCCCATATGTTCAAGGAATCACAGGATTCCTCAAAATAACTTGTAATAGAAACTACTTTAGGAGACAAATCCTTGGATCCCACCATATTAGATTACTAGCCATTCATCAAGGTACTTTTTTCTAAGGAAAATCCCACGTTTAAAATGGTGATTCAAATGCTTGACTTTTTGCATAATGAGTATTAGTTGGATCTGTTCTGTTCTGGATTTAAGACAAAAAAGAGCCACAGTTGCAGAGGTGGGATTCAGCCAGTTTGGACCAGTTTGGGAGAACCGGATGTTAATTTTAATCTGGTTCACCGAACCAGTAGTTGCAAGGACTGGCTGACCCCACCCATCCCATCCCGCCGAGGAGTCTCCACGCAGCCTATTTTTGGATGCCAGGTAAGTGCAGCACCCACGCAGAGCCTGGGGAGGGCAAAAAACGGGCCTACCGAAAGAACCGGAAGTCCAGAAACGGGCCCAATTCTGGCCTCCGGAGCATGGAGGCCGTTTTCACCCTCCCAGAGACTTGAAGAAAGCCTCTGGAGCCTGGGGAGGGTGAAAAACAGGCCTACTGGAAGTCCAGAAACAGGCTTGTTTCTGACCTCCGGAAAGCCTCCGCAGCCTGGAGTGGCCATTTTGGCCCTCCCGGAGGCTTGAAGAAAGTGCCCCCCACCGTGATGCAGGAGGCCAAGTAGGCCATGCCCACCATGGCCACCCCCACCCAGCAACTGGGCAGAGAACCGGTTGCTAAAATTTTTGAATCCCACCCCTGCAATTGCCCTGGTAACTATTATTGGCAGGTCAGATAAATTAGTTGTGCTAGATCACTCAACATAATTCTGTAACTATGACAGTACTATTCATTTGATACAAATAGCCAGGCAAGGACTTGTATCTTTCCTTTATAAGCTCCCAAGCTAGTCTGGTTACACACACCTTAAAAACTCATCCTAAGGGGCCTTGTAGTCTCTGGCATAAATAATGGTTTGTCCTTTATCTCCTGTGCTTTTCGACATCTTCATGAAATCTCATCCTATTTTTTCGAATAGCTATCATTAGTGTTGTTGATAAGCTATTTTCACCTTTATTTGTCAGCAGGTGCCATACAAACAGTAGAAATGATGAATTGTTTTCTGTAGATCAGCAAGTTGATTTTTGGAATGGGTGTATGAAGAAATTCCAACCCAAGAGGTCTAGATATTGGAAGGTTAAAAGAAAGTCACCTGATTTATCAATTCAGGAAAGGGGTAGAGGCAGACAAAGCCAACAAAAATCAAATACCAAGGAGCCAATCAGGAGAGTGGTTTTCTCCTTCCCGTGTGATTTTTTTTTTGTTTCAAAAATAATACAAGAGGGCAGTTCCCCATTTTGCTTTTAACTCAATTCTGACAAGATAACAGGATTGTTATCAAACAGGTATGAAGATATTATTCCTTTTGATGTTCTATTCAGACATCAGGAAGCCTTCTGGATTTAGCACTGTGGTCAAAAGTCCATTAGCAAGTTGTCATGAACATGCATCCCTTGTTTCTCTTTTGCACACTTACACTTATATTCCAACGACATTATGCTACATGGCACAACTCCTGAGGAATGCTTAAAAGCATACATTCATGGAAAAAAAGTAACTTGCATATCCATGACAAAACAAAGAACCACTTCTGCTTTTCTGACGTATACCTGGGCTGAATTGGCTAAGGGCTTCTCCCTCTAGGATAGCAGCCCCCAACCTTTGGGGCACCAGGTACCGGTTCTGTGAAGAGAGGTTTTTCCACGGACCGGAGAGGACGTGGCTGTGTGTGCTGCCTGCATCCCGCAGATAGGGCTTAACTTATTTGTTTCTGACATGCTGTGGCCCAGTGCCAGTCCATGGACCGGTGGTTCAGGACCCCTGTTCTAGGAAACTAGCAAATATCCACAATTCAAACCCATAAGAAATCTCTCAGGATATGGAAATGCCTTATATACACACAGAGGATGAAACTGGCCAAAGATGACAGCCATTCAGGTAAACTTTCCTTTCAGGATACCAGAGATTAATCTACTACAGGTAGTTCTCAACTTAAAACTATTCATTTACAACAGCACTGAAAAAAGTGACTTATGACCAGTTTTCACACAACCATTGTAGCATCCCCATGGGGCATTTCAAAATTTGGTCATTTGGTGTACTGGCTGTTATGACAGTTGTACTATCCTAGGGTCATGTGATCACCATTTGCAACTTTTCCAGCTGGCTTCTGGCAAACAAAATCAATGGAGGAAGCCAGGTTCATTTAACGACTGCGTGAGTGGCTTAACAACTGTGGCAAAAAAGGTCATAAAATGGGATAAAAACTCACTTAACAACTGCCTTCCTAGTAAAAAAAAATGGGGCTTAATTGTGGTCGTAAGTACCTGTATTAAATAAACACACTCTTTCCTCTGAATGTTTTCTCCAGTCTCAAGGTTAATAAAGCCTGTCGATACAAGTGGAAAACCCTCAGTAACTCTGGAGGGTATCTAACCACCAAGCGCCCCCTTTGGCCATCCAGCTAATTACAGTTTCCAATAACTCCCAGTGTTTCCAGAAGGAGCAAAGAAAACGGTATAAAGGTAAACACTTGAGAATTGTACACTTTTGTTGCAACCTTCAACTGCTGTATGCTGTTGTGGGTTCTCAAATACACTCTCCCTCTGCTCCAAGCAATTTGCCCTGTGTGTTCTATGGAAGACCAGGCTGGATTTGAACTCAGAATTTCCTTCTAACGCTTAGTAGAATATTTTATAATTATCTTGCATTAAGTACACTGGCACTTTTTTTATTGTACCAATTTTTTTCATCTTCAAACTAGAATAGAATAGAATAGAATAGAATAGAATAGAATAGAATAGAATAGAATAGAATAGAATAGAATAGAATAGAATAGAATAGAATAGAATAAATTGAATTTTTTATTGGCCAAGTGTGACTGGACACACAAGGAATTTGTCTTGGTGCATGTGCTCTCAGTGTACATAAAAATAAAAGATACATTCGTCAAGAATCATAAGGTACAACACTTAATGTTAGTCATAGAGTTCAAATACGCAATCAGGAAACTATCAATATAAATCATAAGGATACAAGCAACAAAATTACATACAGTCATAAGTGGAAAGAGATGGGTGGTGGGAACAATGAGAAGATTAATAGTAGTGCAGACTTAGTAAATAGTTTGACAGTGTTGAGGGAATTATCTGTTTAGCAGAGTGATGGCGTTTGGGGGAAAAACTGTTCTTGTGTCTAGTTGTTCTGATGTGCAGTGCTCTATAGCGTCGTTTTGAGGGTAGAAGTTGAAACAGTTTATGTTCAGGATGCGAGGGGTCTGTAAATATTTTCACAGCCCTCTTTTTGACTGTGCAGTATACAGATCCTCAATGGAAGGCAGGTTGGTAGCAATTGTTTTTTCTGCAGTTCTAATTATCCTCTGAAGTCTGTGTCTGTCTTGTTGGGTTGCAGAACCAAACCAGACAATTATAGAGGTGCAGATGACAGACTCAATAATTCTTCTGTAGAACTGGATCAGCAGCTCCTTGGGCAGTTTGAGCTTTCTGAGTTGGCACAGAAAGAACATTCTTTGTTGTGCTTTTTTGATGACGTTTTTGATGTTAGCTGTCCATTTTAGATCTTGCGATATGGTAGAACCTAGAAATATGAAGGTCTCTACTGTTGATACTGTGTTGTCTAGTATTATGAGAGGTGGAAGTATGGAAGGGTTTCTCCTAAAGTCCGGTTTTTCTGGTTTTGAGTGTCTTCAGTTCCAGGTTGTTCTGATCACACCACGAGGCTAGTTGTTCAACCTCCCGTCTGTATGCGGATTCATCATTGTCTCGAATGAGACTGATCACTGTTGTGTCATCTGCAAACTTCAGTAGTTTAACAGATGGATGGTTAGAGATGCAGTCATTGGTATATAGAGAGAAGAGAATTGGGGAGAGCACACAGCCTTGGGGGAGGGGGGCATATGGTAATTGTACAGGTATCTAATGCAATTCTACTTAGCTTCACCTGCTGCTTCCTGTTTGTTAGGAAGTTTATAATCCAGATGTAGGTAACAATTTGAGAGCCATAAGCATCCTGATTTATTTATTTATTGAAAGATTGGTGGCATCAATGTCTAAATATCTGAAATGCTATAAAGTGAAGCAAAATGCATATGTTTGAGGTCTGACTTTTTTTTCTTAGTGTGGAGACTGAGTTGAGTTTTCTTCTTGTTTTTGAAATGGTGTCGCATCGAATTTAGGGCTTATACCTCAAAATGGCAGGAAAGCATACCACTGATCTCCAGCAGTTATGACCTGAGGTGATATGATAATGGCATATTGGCACATATCTTTTTTAAAATGTAATTTTAACTCAAGCAAATCAAATTATCTCAGATATCCTGGAATGTAATGGCCGTTGACACTTTATAGGAACTTGAAAATATTATTAATAAATAACGCCCTTAGACATAGTCTGAGTGTCAAACATCACATTAAGCAGTATTGCTTTAATGTAATACTGAAACCCAAATTATTAGATCTGTCAGTTGTGGCTTATCATCTAGCAAAATATATAAACCCGATCAAAATGTTAAAACTGAAATGCAACAGCCTCGTTGAATAAATAAAGAGAATGAAGAATTAAGAGCATGCTTAGGAGTCTTCAGCCATCATTACAGTACCCTAACACAATGTATGCCTAATATGTTGGTACCAGATATGACAGCCATGGAACCAAACTATTTAATCTACACTTTTAACAGGACACACTCAATTCAGATAAAAATTCCTCTCATCAAAATATTGGGAAATGTGGTAAAACAACAGTCCCCAAATTAATCCCAGTGCTCTATGTTTTGTTGCTTTCTGCACTGTCACCTTGATGAATATTACTCAAACTTAGTAATTACCATGTTTCCCCGAAAATAAGACCCTGTCTTATATTTTTTTGAACCCCGAAATAAGCGCTTGGCCTTATTTTCGGGGAGGCCTTATTATTTTGGGGCATGGAGCAAGATGGGGCTCCTCTTACCGTCTTACCTGATTTCCAGCTCTGTCTCCCTAATCTTAACCAGAGGGAATGGCAGGGACCGGCTGTGCGTGTGTTTAAATATTTTTGGGGAGGGTTTATTTTAGGGGTTGGGCTTATTATCAGGGGATGTCTTATTTTCAGGGAAACACGGTATACATGCACAATTTTCAGAGAACAGTGATATACTAATTGTTAACATTAAGCAATCCAATTCTTCTGATAATGCATCAGAAAAGCTGCCATGCCATTCTCTTTTAAATGAGTAGACATGCTACCATCACACAACAGGTTACAATGCCACCAAACTGCACTTTAATGTACTTTTAAGGGTAGATTGTAAGAATACACAGATCTATAACTCGTTTTTCCTACCCGAAGGCTTTCAAGGCAGCTCACATTCTTCTGCATAAATCCTATTGAAAGGCAAGGATAATAAAAGAGTTTAAAGCAGGGAAGTTTCTCAATGTTATTTAATGACAGGAAGTGTCATTGATCTGGGACACCAGAATGTCTTGGCAGTCCTATAATGAGGAGGTATAAAAATGTAAAACAATCCACTTGTTCAATCTTGTGAAGAATTTCAAACTCTTGTTTTTCTTCCATTAAAATACTATCTAATCCATATTAATCTTCATTGGTTATGGGTGTGAACAGACTTGACCTACTTAAAAAGCAGGAACCAACAATGCAATTGCTTAATGCAATCTTAAAACATATTGTAGAAAAGACGGGCATGATTCAGCTAGCTACTTAAATGACATTTAGATGCAAATTCCTAAAATGGATCATAGAAATGGTCATGTTACTTGCTTGCTTAATAAATCTGTTTCTGCTTCCAGTCAGAATGTTTTCAAAAATCTCTTCTAGCAGCTATAGCCCACATACATCAAAACTGATTCCAATATTTTAATCAGTAAACATTATTTTTAAATGTTTATAGGCATATAATTTCAAACTGGTTTCCCAAGTTTCTTCTTTTCAAAATTGTTATTACAATTTTATCCTGCTGTAAAAAGTATTAAACCATGACAGGACATCACGGTGAAACATTCAAACATATAATGACATCCATTCGTGTCTTGTCACATGCTATGTCAACAAAGCTAATGATGAGAAAATAGTACAGAGAAGAGCAAAGAAAGAGGCAAAAAAACCCAAACCAACAGTAGATGAGCTTCAAACATTCTTCAAACTCAACTTTACATCGACATAATGGAGAAAAACCTGAATTTTCGATCTGATCACACCACTACGGACATATGGAATCCTGTTTCAACTTGGATTGTAAGAGTTTCTAAGTCATTCATCTTGCCAGTATTTACTGAGATTATAAATACTTCCTTTTTCTAGACAGACTTTCCTATTTAAAAAAGTGATAGTAAGGACCATAGGTAAGGACCATATGCAGAAGATGTTAGTGCTGCAACTCCAAAGCTCTTCACTAAAACCAGCTAGATGGATCCTTCTCAGTTTGGGTTTAGAGAGTCTCTGCCATTTTGATTAATGGTCTGGGAATTCTCGGGGTTGAAACTAGGTATCCTCCATCTACCTGACATTTAGTGATACTTCCCTTTTCCTATGAACCTGGGACAGATTTTCTAATGGATAAAGTAGAAGAGGAAATGAGACTGTTTCAAAAGAGAGCCCTCAGCCCAGGGGATGAGAGAAGCATGACTCAAACCAATTCTACCTTCATCGCACTAGGTAAGAATTGTGCGTGAAAACTGTTTTGACATACTTTCAAGATTGATGGTCGCCCTTGTGAGGTTGGCGAATTTAAGAAACAAAAGTCATTTGCTTTCTTGCTAGTAGGGTAAATGTAACAGAGCCTTGAAACTCTCTCTGCCAAAGGAATGCTACAGCTCAACATATCCCAGGTATAATTGGGATTCCCTACTTCAGGTGGGGGTACGGGAAGATCCCTTAAAGGGTCGATCTGAGGATTTTGTACAATTCCTGCATGATAAAGTCGCTCAGATTCGGGAAGGCCTGGACTCCGATCGGGTAGATCCAGGGGAGGAGACAGGGGCAGATCTTGAGAGCGTTATCTGGGAAGAGTTTGACTCTGTGGCTCCTGAGGACGTGGACAGGATTCTGGGCAAGCTTAACGCTGCCACATGTTTATTGGACCCGTGTCCCTCCTGGTTGGTACTGGCCTCCCGGGAGGTTACACGAGGCTGGCTCCAGGGGATTATAAATGCTTCTCTGAGTGAGGGTGTCTTTCCCGCCGCCTTGAAAGAGGCGGTTGTGAAGCCCCTCCTCAAGAAGCCTTCCCTGGACCCAGCTATATTATCAAATTATCGTCCAGTCTCCAATCTTTGCTTTGTTGCGAAGGTTGTTGAGAGTGTGGTGGCGCGACAACTACCCCGATACCTGGATGAAGTTGTCTATCTGGATCCGTTCCAGTTGGGCTTCAGGTCACGATACAGCACGGAAATGGCATTGGTCGCATTGGTGGATGATCTCTGGAGGGCTCGGGACAGAGGTTGCTCCTCTATCCTGGTCCTATTAGATCTCTCAGCGGCTTTTGATACCATCGACCATGGTATCTTACTGCACCGGCTGGAGGGGTTAGAAATAGGGGGCACTGTGCTTCGGTGGTTCTCCTCCTTCCTCTCTGACCATTTGCAGTTTGTGTTGGCAGGGGGGCAGAGGTCGACCTCGAGGCACCTTATTTGTGGGGTGCCGCAAGGGTCAGTCCTCTCACCCCTTCTGTTCAACATTTATGTAAAACCGCTAGGCGAGATCATCCGTGGTTTTGGGGTGAGTGTTCATCAGTATGCTGATGACACACAGCTATACATCTCCACCCCAGACCACCCCAATGATGCCCTTGCTGTGATGTCCCGTTGCCTGGAGGCCGTGCGGATCTGGATGGGGAGAAACAAGCTCAGACTCAACCCCTCCAAGACCGAGTGGCTGTGGCTTCCGGCGTCCCGGTATAGTCAGCTAGTACCATCACTGACAATAGGGGATGAGATCTTGCTCCCCACAGAGAGGGCCCGCAACTTGGGTATCCTCCTGGATTCACGGTTATCTTTAGAAGATCATTTGACGGCCGTGGCCAGGGGTGCCTTTTATCAGGTTCGCCTGATCCGCCAGTTGCGTCCCTTTCTGGATTGGGATGCCTTGCGCACGGTCACTCATGCCCTAGTTACCTCCCGTATGGACTACTGTAATGCTCTCTACATGGGGCTCCCCTTGAAAAGCACTCGGAGGCTCCAACCGGTCCAGAATGTAGCCGCGCGGGTGATTACGGGCGCAGCTCGTTACGCCCATCTAACACCTCTCCTACGCGAGCTGCACTGGCTCCCGGTGGTCTTCCAGGTGCGATTCAAGGTGTTAGTTATCACCTTTAAAGCGCTCCATGGCTTAGGACCTGGGTACCTACGAGACCGCCTTTTGCCACCAATAGCCTCCCACCGACCAGTTCATTCTCACAGGGAGGGACTACTCAGGGTACCGTCAGTCAAATTATGTCGACTGGCGACTCCCAGGGGGAGGGCCTTCTCTGTGGGGGCTCCAATCCTTTGGAATGAACTGCCTCCAGAGATACGGAATATCCCTGATCTCCGTGCTTTCCGCCGTGCCCTCAAGACCTTGATGTTCCAACAGGCGGGGCTAAACATACGAACATGTCAATGATTTTTTAAATGTTATCTAATTCTGGGTTTTATTTAATTGACCAAACTAAGTAATAATTTTAATTAGCAATTTTATGATGTTTGTGTGTCTATATGTTTCTTGACTGTACACTGCCTTGAGTCGTACGGGAGAAAGGCGGTATAGAAATATAAATAAATAAATAAATAAATAAATAAATAAATAAATAAATAAATAAATAAAGTAGCATTAATCTAGGCTCTTTCTCACGTTCTCCACCTCCCCTTGGGCTAGCACCATGATGGCAAAACTATGGCATGCGTGCCACCTCAGTGGGCACGCGAGCTCAGCTCCGGCGTCAATGCAGGTGTCAGCCAGCTGATTTCCGGGCCTTCTGGGCCCACTAGAAGTAGGGAAACAGGCTGTTTCTTGCCTCCGGAGGGCCTCAGGAGTTGTGGGGAAAGCCCATTTTTTGCTGTCCCCAGCCTCCAGAGCCTCTCTAGGAGTCTGGGGAGGGTGAAAGCAGCCTTCCCCACCCCCATCCCCATGGCCGGAAATGATCCATTTGCCAACTTCCGGTTGGACCAGTAATCTCGTTTTTTGCTGTCCCCAGCCTCCAGAGCCTCTCTAGGAGTCTGGGGAGGGTGAAAACAGCCTTCCACACACCCCCGGAGGCCCTCCTGAGGCCAGAAATGGCCCATTTGCCAACTTCCAGTGGGACTGGAAGGCCTGTTTTTTGCTGTCCCCTCCCTCCAGAGCCTTTCTAGGAGTCTGGGGAGGGTGAAAACGTTCCCCCCCCCCAAGAGGCCTTCCGGAGACCAAACACAGCCCATTTGCCAACTTCCGATGGGACCTAGAATAGAATTATGAATGTGGGCACGCACTCACGAGACCCCCCACCTCCCCCCACCCCCTGGCACGCGATGGCAAAAAGGTTAGCCATCACTGGGCTAGTATATCTCTTTTGCAATGGCTATTCCTCCTGTGTTTTCCTAGGGCATGTTAGTCATTGTCTCCTAAAGGTTGAGAATGGATGGAGGAATGCCATCTCTGAAATGAGATTACACTCCTGCTGGAGAATCGGGGTTGCAGCTTTGTAGTCCTCCTGAATCCAGCACTGATGCTAGACAATAGTGTAACATGATTGTGGTAAGATGGGCAGCAAACAAATTTACAAAACAAACAAGTAAACCTCAATGGCAAGGAAAACTTTCTAATGGCTGCAACTGATAAGCCAATTACATGCTTCTTTAGAAAACAGACAACAGGGTTCAGTGACTCAGTGGTTACTCACTTCAAGGCTGATTACTGCAATGCACCATATACAAGATAGTTCAGAAATTGCAACTAGGACAGAAGGCAACAACATAGCTGGAATGTGGTCCCTTCTGAAGATCCTCAGAATCGCCATGTTCAAACAGCTTCACTGGCCCTGAGCCTTATATATACACTATCAGAATGCCATATATAATCTTACTTGGTTAGGACCAAGTTACTTGCAAGACCTCCTACTTCCTATTGCTTAACTCTGCAGTTTTATGTCATGATCCATCATGGATACATTTGTCATTCAAATTAATTCTATTTTTTTCTGCAGAAGGGCCCATGTTGTGGAACACATTGCACTGTCTAAGACTGAAGAAAGCTCCCCTTTTTTTGGCAGTTTAGGAGGATTTATTTATTTATTTATTTATTTATTTATTTATTATTTATTTATTTATAATGCAATTCATATGCCGCCCTATCTCCAAGGACTCAGGGCGGCTCACAATGGTAAAGATGCACAGTTCCTCATTAAAACAATATAAAATTAAAATTCCAATTTAAAACAATTTAAAATTCATTAAGAAACCCCCTATCAGTCCAGGCTGCGGAACAACCAGGTCTTCAAATCGCGGCGGAACGAGCGAAGGTCAGGGGCCATCCAGAGCTCCAAAGGAAGTTGGTTCCAGAGGGTGGGTACGCCCATAGAGAAAGCTCTCCCCCTGGGGGTCGCCAGCCGACACTGTCTGGCCGACGGCACCCTGAGGAGGCCCTGTCCATGGGAACGCACCGGGCAATTGGGGATTGTTGCTGGCTGCAGGGGGTCTGACAAATATCCTGGGCCTAGGCCATGAAGGGCTTTGTAGGTAATAACCAGCACCTTGAACCTCACCCAAAGAGCAACCGGTAACCAATGCAAGTCGCGCAGGAGGGGTGTAACATGGGAGTGTCGGGACGCTCCCATCACAACCTGCACGGCCGCATTCTGCACCAGCTGAAGCCTTCGAATGATTTTCAAGGGCAGCCCGAGGTAAAGGGCGTTGCAGTAGTCAAGACGGGAGGTGACCAGCACATGAGTAACGGTGCGTAGGGCATCTTGGTCCAAGTAAGGGCGCAACTGGTGCACAAGACGGACCTGGGCAAATGCCCCCCTGGTCACGGTCGTTACATGATGTTCCAGAGACAACCGTGAATCCAGGAGGACACCCAAGTTGTGAGCCCTATCCACAGGGGGTAACACCTCACCCCCGATGGTCAACAATGGAATATCTCGATTGGACCAAGATGCCGGTACCCACAGCCATTCCGTCTTGGCGGGGTTGAGTCAGAGCCTGTTCCTCCCCATCCAGGTCCGTACTGCTTCCAGGTAGCGGGACATCATGTCGAGGGCATCACTGGGCTGGTTTGGGGTGGATATAAAAAGCTGGGTATCATCAGCATACTGATGATACCGCACCCCAAAACCATGGATGATCTTCCCAAGCGGCTTCATATAGATGTTGAACAGGAGAGGCGAGAGGACCGACCCCTGGGGCACCCCACCCCTATGAGGGGCCTCATAGCCGATCTCTGCCCCCCTGCCAACACTGATTGCGTACGGCCCGAGAGATAGGAGAACCACCATAGAACAGTGCCTCCCACTCCCAACCCCTTGAGCCATTGCAGCAAGATACCATGGTCGATGGTCTCAAAAGCCGCCAAAAGATCCAAGAGAACCAGAACAGAGGAGTATCCCCTGTCCCGAACCCAGATCCTTTAGTATTATAAAGTCATTTCAGTTGAAATAGTTTTTAACATATAATATTTATTATTTCATAATACTTTATTTTTCTGCAACATTTTTAATTTTGTTTAAATTGAAATTTTTCTTTTTAACTCTATTTCTATAAGCCACTCTAGACTGTTATGAAATTGAGTGGCATGCAAATACTCTAAAGTAATAAATAAAAGCCAAATTAAAATCCATCACCTCTTGTTGCCAATTGGTTTCCACTGATCAAATAGAAATTTTTAAGGCCTAGCATACTTTATACAGCCATACCAAAGATCAGAAATCCTTCTCTGAGCTAAATATATTGGGATAGTGCTAGTCAAAGAAGAAAATGAGCAATTCTCCTAGAAGAGATTGACTCCTGAAGAATATAAACCAGTTTTCAAAAATTACCCTGTTCAGATGAGTTGACAAATATAGAAAATCATGCATAGTCTTTATTCTTTATTTAGCCCTCACATACAATTTCATCTATTAGAGAAAAACACAGAACTGAAATGGAGGGAACAAAGAAAGTCTGTAATATAAAAATAATCAATGTCCCTGACTTTTCTGGAACCATCACACACAGATATATATGTTATGTAAACTCTTCTATCTCATCTAGTCATAACATGACGCAACCCGGAGGCAGCAAGTTCACGCCTGCACAGAATCTGTCTGGTGTTGTGGGAAACAAGCAGCTTAAAAAACTCCCTGCTTCTTTCCTAGAGAGATAAGCATGCAATCCATTTGCTGATACGATTGTGTTGCATAACGTGGAGTAGCCTTGCTACCAACAAGTAAATATATAGCCAAATGGTTAAGCCTGCCGAAGCTATGGACTTATGCCAAAACCTCAAAATGAATCAGTTTTCAGAAGAAAAGCTGCAAAAAACCCACTTTCCTGATGAAAGCTGGGAGAAGAGAATGAGTTATATTAATGCTAGATTAATTATGAATTATTCATAGGTTGAAATTTTCCTTAACTCATTTTAATTGCTTCCCAAATGGTACAAAGCGGGCAATTATACAGATTTTATGTATATTTGGATAATTTGTTCTGACATAATCTGTGAATATGCTATCAGGCTGCAAATGCCTGTTAGGACACAATGCAGCAATGAAGTTAAACAGAAGACTGGAATGACTACATTTTTAGAACCAACTAGCTCCTTTTTTCTGACTATGAGAGCAACGTTTTTCATAAAGAAAATTTGAGAAAGCAACTGTTATTCCATTCTGCTGTGAATTTGAGGCTAACAAATTGTGATGAGGGAGTGATCAGCTGACACAAATAATGAACAAATTCCCCTTCAAGAAAAGAGTTCTCTCCATATCTGTCTGTATCTGTAAATCCTCCCTCAAAGCAAGTTTATTTTAGGGTATAAATTATTGATGCTGATTTATCATAGAAACCTATGATTTATCATAGAAACAACTCACCAAGTACTGCTTACAAAAACTGAAAAGCAAAACAAGATGATTTAGAATCAACAAAACTAATTTTGGGTTGAAATTCTTGAATACAACCGGAATGAAATAAGTTGCCCCGACTGTACTACAATTTTGTAAATAGTTCCTTTTTTCTGGACATCCACTATCCAGAATTTTTTTTTTTTTTAACTTCACAACAACTGTCACAAAAGCATTGAAATCTTGAAACAGCCAACAATTTAAAAAAGGAGAAACAGGCTTCAAGGAAGAAACAAGCACTAGAGGTGTTTTTGGGGGGGGTTTGGGATTTATATGACGCCCTTCTCCGGAGACTCAGGGCGGCTTACAATGTGCTCAGCAATAGTTGAAGACAGTTGAAGACAGAGTTGAAGACAATATTATATATTCAAACTTTTAGTTGCATTCAACCAAAGAAAGAGAAAAAAAATGTGAATTCATTTATGTATAAATGTATTTATAAAATGTATTGGCTGCCCAATAGCGAGCATGAAAGTAATTCTGAGTAGAGAAACAGTAAAAGGGAGAAAACTACCTTCCTGTGGTGGGAGAGAACAGCACTGGGGTCTGCAGGATCTTGGCACTTTCATCAAAATAACAAAAGCTCTGTCCTTTTGTGTTATGGGCAACACCACAGTGCACAAATAAGGGGGAAAGTGTTTGCACTGTATAATATGTAGGACACTGCTTCTGTCATTCTGCCCCCCCCCCCTTGGCAGATACTATAAAATTACAAAATTTTAGGGGTGTTTGTTTTATTCTTTGTGAATATGCTAAGGTTTGTAATTGAAAGCTCTGAGGCATTTTCCAAAAAGCAGTTTTAATAGTGACGGTATTGTTTCCTCCAAGGCCATTTTAGCATGTATGAATTCAAATCCATTTACTTAAGCAATTTGGATTCAGGAACTTTTTTTAATGTATGGTAAAATACCTCCTCTGGAGATATTTCTTAGTAAATATGCACTTATCTGACACCATTAAGCTATTCAGCAATTTCTCAACAATGCAAAATGGGGAATTCATAAAGAATTTGTCTCTAAACACCTTCACTTCATCTAGTCACATTTTCAAATCTACACATACGCTTGCGATACATGGCTAACATTCGCACACATGGACCTGTGCCAACAAGCACATTAAAATATAATTCATTCAAGTTCTAGCAAGAACCTACATAGGCTGTATTTGTGTTGGTGACCCCACAGTGGCCCTAAATTATAAGAATGAAGAATAGAATAGAATAGAATAGAATAGAATAGAATAGAATAGAATAGAATAGAATAGAATAGAATAGAAATTGGATTTCCTTTAGCCTAAATAGGACTGATTATATAAAATCAATATTTATTAAGAAGACTAGATAGCAGCAGTGCCTCAGATAGAAAGCCCATACAGAGAGTGGTAAGGACAGCTGAGAAGATTATAGGAAGCTCACTTCCTATTATTCAGGATGCTGGTTTTATAAGCCCTATGTACTTAGAGCTGGAAGCATTGTGAGAGACCCCACACACCCACTTCATGGCCTGTTTCTGTTGCTTATCTCTGGGAGGAAATTTTGAAGTACCTATAGTAGGATTACTATGGTAGATTCTGTAACAGCTTTGTTCCTTATGCCATCCATCTTGTAAATTTGCAGGATTCTCCCCCCCCCCCCCCCGCTATGTATATAAATACATTTGAAATAGAGTGTGATGTTTCTCTGTATTATATGTGTGTGTGTATGTGGGTATATGCATAGTGGTTATCCTTTGAGAGCTGAATGCACAAAATTTCATTTTAATGTATGCTGATTAGTGTACATTTAAAGCGACAATAAACTTCTAATCTGATTTAAAAGAAAGCATGAAAACATGTTTAGGATTACCCTTTTTAACCTGTTGGTTTCCTGATGTGCTGGACTTCAACACTCATGAATCACTACCAACATGGCCACTGTTATGGATATGGATATGGATATGCCCTCTCAGTTTTCTTGGCAACATTTTTGGAAGTGTAGGCTTCTTCCTACAACTGAGAGAGAGCAAGCTAGTCCAAAGTCATCAGTTGACTTCATACCTAAGATAGGACCATAACTCAAAATCTTCCGGTTTGTGGTCTCACATCTTAAACCCTAAAACAAGTTCTCTAAATCTGCTAACATTATAGTTTGAGTTTTTGGTTTGAGTTTTAATAGCAACATTTTATTACATAAATAGTACTGTATTACATGGAGTTACAGCTCTACAATAAAAAAAAATTATCTCAAAAGTTAAATATTCCTGAATAGTTATACAATTAATATTGGGCAATTAAATAGTTATATTGGGCAATTGAATAGTTATACAATAGATATAGTTATACATAGTTATACAATAGTTATACAATTAAAATTGGGCCTGGTGGCTCAACAGACTGATAGCATTGTGATTAACACCAGCTGTCTGCAATTACTGTAAGTTCGAACCTCACCAGGCTCAAGGTTTACTCAGCCTTCCATCCTTTCTAAGGTAGGTAAATTGAGGATCCAGTTTGTGGGGGCAATAAGCTGACTTTGTATAAATATACAAAAGTATGAAAGCTATTGCTTAACGCACTGTAAGCCGCCCTGAGTCTCCGGAAAAGGGTGGCATATAAATCAAATTATATATATTCCTCTATTATATATTAAATGGTAGTTCTTAAGATTCTGCTATTGGGAGGGCAAATACCTATTATAAAATAAATAAAACATAGATTATTATTATTATTTATTTATTTATTTATTTATTTATTTATTTATTTATTTTTTATGATTGGTTCGATTTATATGCCGCCCTTTTCCGGAGACTCAGGGCAGCTTTTAAATTAGGATGCTTTTATAATGCTTTTGAATTAGGATATTAAATGCACACTTAAGGTCTTTGGCAATAAATGTTGAAAAGAATTAAATAGCAAAGGGAAACAAAGAATAAAAATAAATTTGAAAAATAAATTTGTAAAACATCTGACTGGGTAAGCATTAGTAATGAGTCAGTCCATACAATATTCTATAGCAAATCATTCCTTCATGCAAACTTTTAAGTAGTTCTTTATATGATTTTTGAACTAGTTGGGTAATGGTACAATTATCCCACAGGTTTTGACCAATCATGTGTCTATTTTCCCTTTGGTTTTATTATTTCGGGACATCTATTGCATCAATGCCTTGGATATGGTTCTTCAAACTGAAGTTAATATCGTACAGATAGAACAAACATACATGAGTAATTTAATTATATAATTTCTATTTCTTCCACCAAAAGAAGATGGCCTACACACATGAAATGAATCAAATATTTATAAAAATAATATTATTAAGAATATGTAGGTAGAAATTCCTTCCTACAGTTTTAAATTCCTAAGGGAGTCATCATTTTTCAGTGTTTTTGACACAAATTCAGACATCAACTAGAAGGAAATTGCTATGTTGAAGATAAACTTCTTATAACATCCCAATAATTTTATTCTGTTTAGATGAACCGTCCAAATGCAGTACAATTAAGAAGGTAGCAATTATCACCTTGAGTTGCTAGTGATTGCTTTTTAGCAAGGGAAAAAGCTCTTCGCAGAAACGTTCACGAGACAATTAGACCACAAACATGCTCACACACATTTCAACATCTGCTAATCAGTCACGCCGAATGTCAGTATTTGACAGCCTTGGTCCAAGAAGTGACTGTAGCAGTAATGCAAAACAAGATTATATACACTCTTAAACACAGGTACAGGATAAACATTCCGTCCTTCAAAGGTTTCAGCTCAACTGACATCACCTGGATGTGGCACCATTTCCTATTAAAATTTCCCCTTCCGTATTGGTTGGCTATAATGACCCGATTACAGATGATCGCTAGCCAAATAGATAAATTTGTAAATTATTTTAAAACAATACTCTAAGGTGTCAGAAATATTTTTGCAAATAAAGAAAATGCATTTAGGGAGACACAAAGGTTTACAAGTTGTTCTGTTTACAACTGTTTTGTTACTAGCTTCTGGTGCTCCTTGTCCAGACTATAACAAGCATATTTGGGCAGTGAGTGGGTGGGGAAAAAACATGCATGGCAGTAGCTAAAACGAGGTAGGGAAAAGAAGACACTGCAATGATGGGGGTGGGGAGGGTTTGCAGTTGAACTGATTAGACAAATGCTGTCGACATGCTAAACAATATTTTGAAAAGTATATTTCTAACAATTAGCAGACAGGAATAGACACATCAGTTGCTGTTACAAATATAGGCTATGAAAAAAAAAGAAAACAAGAATAAGTTAGCTCCTTACTTCCTACCCAGTTCTGTTCTACAAGTATTAGACAGAACAGGAAAAGCACACCTTGTCTAAAATATTATTTTAAAAATGGGAAGAATAAAGTTTTCTTTATATGGCAATACCCAGCCACTACTTACACAGATAAGAGAGTTCATCCGTACCATGAATCTGTTATTCACGCACCATAATCCTAACAATTTAGTGTACATTTTTCCAAGATTACAGTTTGAATTATTACAAAAATCAATTAAACGTAGATGAAAGAAACAATTCTGGGACAAAACGTGGAATGTGGGAAACTTCAAACAAAGTCTTCTTTATGCTACTACTTCCCTGTTATTCAAGAGCTTTCACTACAACTTAGAAACCAGACGTTCAAAAAACAAATGGAACTTTCATTTTCATCAGAAATTTCCCCACAATCAGCCAGTCATCTTTTCCCTCAAATTACTTGATCGCTCCTCAGTCATCCAAGAAATATGAATACGTACCATTACTTGCACAATTTAGAAATCCAAGAACCTGCATTTCCCCTTGCAGAGGATTAAAGCCTCAAGTGAAAGAAGTGGCGCTTAATTCCCTTGTTGTAGCTGTGTCTGCTGCTCTGGGCTCCTCCTGTCAACTCTCTAAATACCCAGGAGTTCTCAAATTTCACAGTAGGCAGAAATCAAAACACACCCTTGCTTCAAAAACAATTTACGCACCTTTAATGATAAGAGGGAATAAGGCAAAACCAGTGCAAGTTAAACCATTATAGAGACACGTTTCACCCTTTTATTTTTTTTTAAAAAAAGGAACTTTTTATTCTTAAAAGATCCTTCAGTCCATCCTAAAGAACATAACTTTGCAGAGATATTAAAACTGAAAATTTGTTAAGTTCCCAATTTGTTAGGTAGAACATAGTTCAACCCTGAAAAGCCTGGAGCAATTCCGCCTCTAACGCACAAACACACATATTTCTAGACTCCTACAACAGATCTACACTTTGTGGTTATAGTACTCACCTTCCAAATATATTTAGCTTGCACTGTCTGGTCTGAACCAAATAATGTGTTATTGGATTTCCTATGCAAAACTAAGATATTAACAAATAACAAAAACCACGGAAAGCCCAGTAAAACTAGAAATGATTCTATTTGTATGTCTGGATCACTGATCTATTCTCTTAACAAATACTGTATTAGTGGTTTAACATTTACAAAACTGAAAAGGAAGTTGAATATACTCAGAAAACATCAGTTCATGAATTTTTCATGCAAGTTAAATTTAAATTGGTATGATTTAAATATTTAAATCAAAGGTTTGGGCAGATGCATAATTAATTCAGTGGAAATGTGAACAGTTGTATTTTTGCAAAACATGAAACTCGATGCTGCTCTAAATCATGCTCATCTTCTCTCCCAAACATTCACCAAGCATCACCTATATTTTTGAGCTCACCTTGAATTTTTAAATCACTAACAAATGTCTTAAATACTCGCTAGTTGCCACCAAGCACCCAAATTTAGAACACATGACCATGGGGATACTGCAACAGACGTAAGTGACTGGTCATGTCACTTTTTTCGGTACCGTTATAACTTTGAATGGTCACTAAACAAATACCGTATTTTTCAGAGTATAAAACACACTTTTCCCCCCTAAAAGAGGATGGAAATGTTGGTGCATCTTATATGGCATGGTGCGAGAAGGGGGTTGAGGGGTTTTTTTAGCTAAATTTTTAACCAAAATTTTAAGGGGACCCGGGAGGAAGGGAGGGGGTTGCAAAAGTGGACCCGGGGGGGTTCAGATAGCAACTGAGCGGGGTGATGGGTCGATTGGCTGCAACAGAGGGGTCGTGAAAGGAAATTTAACCGGGGAGCAGGGGGACGATAGGAAGGGCTGTGTAATTGAAACAATGAGTGGGAGGGGCAGGTATGACGGGCGCAGGGGGCCATATCATGTGCTGGGGGTGCGCACATGCTGTTTACGAGTAATTACGCACCCCGGCCCCCAATGCGCGACTCGTGTCCTGGGTTGTGCAGAGTCTCAGGCCCAGGGTCCGCGGCTGATGTTATGTAATGCCAGGTCGGTCATTAATAAAGCCCCCCTCATCTGTGATCTTATATTGGAGGGGGGTGCGGACCTGGCAGGTATTATGGAGACCTGGTTGGGCCAAGAGGGGGGGGCGTCCCCCTCGTTGAAATGTGCCCACCAGGTTTCCGTGCATTTCATCAGCCAAGGGCCCAGGGGAGGGGTGGGGGAGTGGCGGTGATTATTAGGGAGAGTCTTTGTCCGAGGGAGACCACTGTTCCTCAGATAGCCGGATGTGAGTCCCTTTGTGTGAAGTGGGGCCGTGGGGTGCAGATGGGTTTGCTGACTGCGTACCTGGCTCCCTGCCACGTGGCAGTGACCCTGCCCGAGCTACTCGACGTCATTGCCGGGGTGGCGGTTGACACCCCCAGACTTATTGTCATGGGGGATTTCAACCTTCCGTCTGCGGGTGAGGCGTCAGAGGTGGCTCGGGAGTTCATGGCTTCCATGACGGCCATGGACCTGACCCAGTTAGTTCAAGGCCCAACTCACATAGGGGGACACACTCTGGACTTGATTTTTGTCTCTGGTCAGTGGTTGAATGATCTTGGTAGAGGGGACCTAGACATCAAACCCTTGTCATGGACAGATCATTCGCTCCTTCACTTAGACTTTCCTACCACTTTCCCCCACCGCAGGGAGACGGAACTGACCAAATGATTCCGTCCCAGGCGCCTGATGGACCCCGAAAGGTTCCTGACGGAGCTTGGGCCATTTCCCGAGACTCTGGCACACGACTCGACTGAAGAGCTGGTGGCCGCCTGGGAAAGGGCGGCCGCCGGAGCTTTGGACCGCGTCGTGCCTTTGCGGCCTCTGACCCGATGCCGATCTCAATTGGCTCCTTGGTTGTCTGAGGAACTGAGAGAGATGAAGCGTCGGAAAAGACGCCTAGAGAGCATTTGGAGGACTAGTCAATCCGATTCCGACCGGACACAGGTGAGGTCTTATATCAAGACCTACCTAGTGGCGATAAAAGCGGCGAAATCTAACCATTTCTACGCTCTTATCGCATCTGCAGAGAACCGCCCAGCCGCCCTGTTCAGGGTGACCCACTCCCTTCTTCGGGGGGGAGTGCGGGAAGATCCCTTGCAAGGCCGCGCTGAGGATTTTGTGCAATTTCTGCATGATAAAGTCGCTCGGATTCGGGATGGCTTGGACTCCGATTGGATGAGTCCAGGGGAGGAGACAGGGGCAGGTCTTGAGAATATTATCTGGAAGGAATTTGATCCTGTGGCTCCCGAGGATGTGGACAGGGTTCTGGGTAGGATTAGTGCCGCCACATGTTTATTGGACCCGTGTCCCTCCTGGTTGGTACTGGCCTCCTGGGAGGTTACACGAGGCTAGCTCCAGGGGATTATAACTGCTTCTCTGAGTGAGGGTGCCTTTCCCGCCGCCTTGAAAGAGGCGGTGGTGAGGCCCCTCCTCAAGAAGCCTTCCCTGGATCCGGCTGAATTAGCTAACTACCGTCCGGTCTCCAACCTTCGTTTTGTGGTGAAGGTTGTTGAGAGTGTGGTGGCATGACAACTGCCCGGGCACCTGGATGAAGCTATCTATCTAGACCCGTGCCAGTCGGGCTTCAGGCAGGGGCACAGCACAGAAATGGCATTGGTCGCGTTGGTGGATGATCTCTGGAGGACTCGGGACAGGGGTTGCTCCTCTGTCCTAGTCCTATTAGATCTCTCAGTGGCTTTTGATACAATCGACCATGGTATCATGTTGTGGCGGTTGAGAGGATTAGGAATAGGGGGCACCGTTCTGCGGTGGTTCTCCTCCTTCCTCTCCGACCGCTCGCAGTTCGTGTTGGCAGGGGGGCAGAGGTCGACCTCGAGGCGTCTCGCATGGGGAGTGCCACAAGGGTCGGTCCTCTCGCCCCTTCTGTTCAACATTTATGTGAAGCCGCTGGGTGAGATCATCCGTGGTTTTGGGATGAAGTGTCATCTGTACGCTGATGATACTCAGCTGTACATCTCCACCCCAGACCACCCCAACGATGCCCTTGATGTGATGTCTCACTGCCCGGAGGCCATGCGGGTCTGGATGGGGAGGAACAGGCTCAGACTCAACCCGTCCAAGACCGAGTGGCTATGGCTGCCGGCGTCCCGATATAGTCAGCAGGTGCCATCGCTGACTATTGGGGGTGAATCTTTGCCCCCCAGAGAGGGCTCGCAATCTGGGTGTCCTCCTGGACGCACGGCTGTCTTTAGAAGAGCATATGACGGCCGTGGCCAGGGGGTCCTTTTATCAGGTTCGCCAGTTGCAGCCCTTTCTGGACCGAGACGCCTTGCGCACGGTCACTCATGCCCTTGTCACCTCCCGGCTGGACTATTGTAATGCTCTCTACATGGGGCTCCCCTTGAAGAGCACTCGGAGGCTCCAACTGGTCCAGAATGCGGCCGCGCGGGTGGTTATGGGCGCAACTCGTTGTGCCCGCGCGACACCCCTCCTGCGCGAGCTGCACTGGCTCCCAGTGGTCTTCCGGGTGCGATTCAAGGTGTTGGATACCACATTTAAAGCGCTCCATGGCATAGGACCCTGGTACCTTCGAGACCGTCTTCTGCCACCAATAGCCTCCCACCGACCAGTCCGCTCCCACAGAGAGGGTCTCCTCAGGGTGCCATCGGCCAAGTTATGTCGGCTGGCGACACCCAGGGGGAGGGCCTTCTCTGTGGGAGCCCCAGCCCTGTGGAATGAACTGCCCCCGGAAATACGTAAGATCTCCGACCTCCGGGTGTTTCGTTGCGCATTGAAGACCCTGTTGTTCCGCCAGGCCGGGCTATCAACTTAATAATTTTAAATTGGGGTATTTTAATTTTTTTTTTTTAATTTGATTTATATGCCGCCCTTCTCCGAAGACTCAGGGCGGCTTACAATGTGCTCAGCAATAGCCTTCATCCTTTTGTATATTTATACAAAGTCAGCTTATTGCCCCCACAACTGGGTCCTCATTTCACCTACCTTAGAAAGGATGGAAGGCTGAGTCAACCTTGAGCCTTGG
This sequence comes from Arizona elegans, assembly GCA_022577455.1. NCBI lineage: Eukaryota > Metazoa > Chordata > Lepidosauria > Squamata > Colubridae > Arizona > Arizona elegans. The sequence continues at coordinate 5,689,359 of JAKOOJ010000030.1, forward strand.
CGAGATTCGAACCCTGCAGTAATTGCAGGCAGCTGGTCTTAATAACCAGCTTAATAACTGGGTGCCTTAAACCCCTGTACTACCAATTTTTGGGGTTTTAAATCGGCCAAATCTATTTAATTATTTTAATTTTTAGTTATTGTTGTGTCTTGTGTCTTGTGTTTTTAAATTGGCTGTACACCGCCCTGAGTCCTTCGGGAGAAGGGCGGTATAGAAATAAAATTATTATTATTATTTATTATTATTATTATACACCGAAAAAAGCCATTTTTGGCCTCCTAAACCCCTGCCCCGCCGAGTAGACAAGATAAGGTGAGGAGAGAGGTTGAGCGTTGTCCTTGAACCCTAGATGCCAGTGATCTTAAACTCAAGATACGGTCAGGCGAGAGGAATACCTCCGAGGAGACCGTATCAATAATAGCTCCCAGGTGCTGTAGCCTGGTGGAAGGGGTTAAGTGGCTTTTCCGCCAATTAATCGAAAAGCCGTGTTCCTGCAAAATTCTAAGGGTCGAATTTAGATCCCGGTAGGCCTGAGCCGAAGATCGGGATAAAATTAAAATATCGTCAAGGTTAAATAGAACCCTTATGGGGAGATTACTGACATAGGCCATGAGGGAAGCCATAATTTTGGTGAAGACCCTGGGTGCTGAGGAAAGGCCAAAGGGAAGGGCACGGTATTGATAATGTTTCCCATTATAATAAAAACAAAGGTATTTACGGTGTTCCGGAAGGATAGGGACATGGAGGTAGGCCTCGGTCAAGTCAATAGATGACATGAAATCTCCCACCTGAAGGGAAAGCAAAATAGTTTGAAGGGATTGCATCTTGAACCGGCGATAAGTTAGGTGCCGGTTCAAGGATTTAAGGTCGAGGATGGGGCGCCAATCCCCCGAGGGTTTTTGGACAAGAAATAATCGGGAATAGAATCCCTTTCCAAATTCGGAGGCTGGGACTGGTTGAATAGGCCTAGAGGTTAAAAGGTGCTTAATGGAAGCCTCCACCCGGGCCCTCTTAGCACTATTAAGGGAAACCAGGCAACGTAAAAATAATTGAGGGGGAGTGGATTTGAACTCGAGGGGAAGGCCGAATCTAACTACATTCTTAACCCAATTATCTGACACAGTAGACTCCCATTTGGAGGCAAAAAGAGCTAAACGCCCTCCAATCGCAGAAGATTGGGGAAATTTAACGAGCTCTGCGAAAGGGTCTTCCCCGCCCCCCACACTGACTTCTCCTGGAGGGAAATCGGGAACCCTGTCTGACCTGGTTATCCTGGAGAGGAGTTCCCCTGTTCTGGTAGGAACGTTGGTAGCGCTGATGGAAGGCTGTTGAGTCTGAAGAACGAAAGGACGAAGACCGAAAGGAACTCGGTTGGCGGTAGTCCGACCTACGAGAAAGGGATGGTAAAATCTTACGGTGGTCGCGGGTTTCAACAAGTAGTGGCTCCAGGGGGGCCCCAAACAAATTGACTCCTGCATAAGGAGAAGATGCTAGGCGCCACTTGTGGCGGATGTCAGCTTGCCGGTTTTTTAACCAGAGCAATCTTCGTGAGGTAACTGTGGAACCAATGGCTTTGGCCGAAAAACGTGCCGCATTCAAGGTGGCGTCGGCCGAAAATTCCACCGCCGCAAGGATCTTGGTTATATCTTGATGTGAACGGACATCCGAGGCCGGAATGCATTTTTGCAATTGTTTAAGCCAGAGGATCGAGGCTCTATTAAAATAGGAGGCCGCAGAGGATGCTTGGGTAGACCATGCAGAAGATTGATGGGCTTTAATCAGCGATTTCTCTGCTTTTCGATCCTCCGGTCGAAGAGATTCCTCTGAAGGCCCCGACAAGGGCGTCGGAGAAGCTAGAGCCACAATTGGAGTATCCACCTTAGGCACCTGCAAAAGCTCGGAGAATTCCGACGCTAAGTGGTAAAAGCGTCGATCTAAAGAGTTGGGCACCGGACCCGAGCTAGGAAGGTTCCATTGTCTCTGCAACACATCAGAGAACAACTTGGGAGCGGGAATAGTCTCAGTCATAATGGAAGGTTCCTCAAACAAAGCTGAAGCCGGATCAGAGGAAGAAGTCTGATCTGTAGATTTAGAACCGGGAATGCCCAAGCGAGTAGTAGTCTGAGCTTTAAATAGAAGAGACCGGAACATCTGAGGTCTAAAGAGACCAATGAAGGAGGGCTGGTCAGGCTGTAATCCTTCATCCTCCGATAAGTCCTGGTCTACCAATATTTCTCCTTCTTCTTCTGCCGAAATGGAACCCTGACTGGCCCTGGAAGGAGAGATAGCTCGCTCCTGACGAAGATTATTAGTTTCAATGGGGACAGAACGAATAGAGAGAGCCTGGTCGTCCAGATACTCCGAGACCCGAGATGAGGCTCTTTCTTGCAAGCCCTGGGCGATGCCCTCTCTTATTGATTGAGCAATTAACTTAGCTAAGTCAGGAGAAATGGTTTGACCCTGATTAGCCACTGTTGAGGCTAGAGGGACAGTCTGACCCTGTGGGGGAGGGTCTGCCACCTGTGAGGACTGCTTTGGCTCCGGGACCCCTACCGCTCCGCTTTGGTCCCCTTGAAAGACCGCTGCCGCGTCAGAATCCGAGACAATGTCCTCCTGAGTGGATCGATCCGGAGAGAGAGAAGGTACCCCAGGGGAAATGGATTGGACCTCTGGATGACTCTCCTTTCGTGCTATAGTTGCGGCCTGGGTCTTGTCTCGAGCCGATGAGGAGGAAGCCGAAGCCTTATGAAAGGCCTTCTCTATTGCCTTATGGCGACGCTCCTCATCCCTGGTGTGCTTGGAGGAGGCTGAAGAGCGGTTCCCTGATGGTCTAGGGGCCTCCTGGGGCCTAGCCCTCTTAGAAGGTTGGGGCCTAGAGCAGCCTTCCTCCGGATCGGGCTCCCGGGCTCGTTTCTCCTTGCTCTTCTTTGAGCGGGAAACGGCGTTTAAACTGGCGTCCGCCATCTTAAAAACCTCCTGAACGGGCAGTAAATTTTAAAGTGAGGTAAGTAATCAACTCACTGTGCTGTTGGGATAGACCGCCGCTGCCAAATCGGAGCCCAAAGTGAACGAAATGCTAGAAGAATCCTCTAAATCAGGAGCGGATCTCTCTCTCCGAGAGGCGGCAATAGGGAGCCTTGAGCAATCGGCGCGGAATGGCCTTTGCGCTTCCCGGCTGCAGGGCAAAGCCCGAGTCGCAGCCCAAACAAACCAACGCCGCAAGTTGGATTGGCGAAAAGGCTTGCTTGCGCTTGTAGAGGGGTCTGCCGCCGACCGCCCCACCGTCTAGCGGTCCTCAGCGGAATCTGAAAAAACGTTCACGCTGGAATTGAGCTAAAAAGAGCTGGGTCTGACGAGGAAAGCTATGAGACATGCCTGTCCTACTCCACCGAGTCGAAAAAACTGACTCCAGGAGCAGGAAGGCAGGGCTTCGTTTCCTCTGCAGACTCGGTCCTAAACATCCTGACTGCCGTGACCACCCTGACAGGAGAACGCACATATTTTAAGACACGGGGCTGTTCCATAACATGGGAACTGCCACTGAGAAAGGTTGGCTATGCTCCCAGCTAATGTGGAGTGGGGACCCTTAGCATCACCTTCTCAAGAAGCTTACATTAAGAAGAACGGTATATGGCTGGGAAATGTGGTCCTACAAATATACAGGAGACAAAATCGGGTAGGTTTCATAGGTTTAACACCAGTACTTTGAACTGGATCCAGAAACCTATAAATAATCAATGCCACTTCTGGAAAGCAATGAACTACCCTCCTGAACAGCATGGCTGAGAGGAGATGTCATTGTCACATGCTCCAGAACATTAATATTTGCATATCCCCACCTGTTTCCTATGTCCCAAAAGTTCTAATTTTTCATCTCTTGTTTTTTTACAGTACTTTGGATTCAAAGGCTTTGGAGAATGCAGTGACACAAAAGTGGCAGTCGAATGCCATTCCTTAAAGTAGCTGTGCCATTTCCCAGGGTAGCATAGGGTCCTCCACAGCTGTCGAGCAATCCTGGGACAATATACTTACTGCAGGATAACATAGTTGTAAAGCTACTAATTCTATTTCAAAGATTGTTAGAAATGTCTCTGGAGATTCTCAGTCATCCAGGTCATGGTTGTCCCAAGGGTGTTTTTTCAAGAAGCAATGGGACTTTCTGATTTTTATTTTTATTTTATTTTTTTGAAGACGTTTCACTTTTCATCCAAGAAGCTTCTTTAGCTCTCATTGTTAGAGTTATTTGAATTATTATTTCTTATACCACTCCTGACCTTATACTTCTGGAATGAGTTTTCCTCCAAAATTCAAATATCCTCTACCCCACTGGTATTTCATCCTGGCCTTTGGCAAGGAGGACTGATGCTGCCCAGAACGGACGTTGTGTTCCTGAACGTCCATTTTCGGGGCGCTGCGACTCCAATCCATGGACGGGGTAGCTTCTCCTAGTTGCTGGGCAGAACTGAGTGCTAAACCTTCCCATTGTCAGGCCACGCCCACCTCAACCAATCAGCTTCAGTCTTTCCTCACGAAGGCGCAGGAACCAGGCCAACTATGAAAAACATAACAAAGTAATCAAGAGAAAACAACAACATTAACAGGAAGCCGAATGGGTGGGTATGGATTGGAGTCGCAGCGCCCCGAAAATGGACGTTCAGGAACACAACGTCCGTTTTCCATTGCGCTGCTCCTCCAATCCATGGACGGGGATATACCCAAGTTCAGGAGCTCAAGGCGGGAGGCTGACTGGAAACCTCAGCCTGAGGCGTGGCCACTTGTTGTAAAACTCTACGTCCAAACGCTGCATCGGACGAGGCGTACTGATCAATTTTGTAGTGTCGAATAAAGGGAGTGTCAGAAGCCCATGAGGCTGCTCTACAGATTTCGGACACTGAGGCATTCGTTGACCAAGCTGCAGATGCTGCCGCACTGCGTGTTGAATGTGCGTAGATCTTAGCCGGACGAGGGCGTTTTCGTATGTCGTAGGCCGTTGTGATGCAAGCTTTAATCCACCTGGCAATTGTAGTAGATGAGACCTTCTTTCCCATCGATGAAGGGGTGAACGACACCAACAAAGCCTCAGTCTGTCGAAAAGACTCAGTACGTTTGATATAACGCCGGAGGGCACGCCTAACGTCCAAAGTATGCCATAAAGATTCAGTCTGATGACGAGGGTTCGGACAAAAATTAGGCAAAACCAACTCTTGAGAGCGGTGGAATCGTGAGTTTATCTTAGGTAAGAAAGATGGATCCAAGCGCAGGATCACTCTGTCACTATGGAAAATACAAAGGTCCTTGCGGACTGATAGCGCAGTGAGCTCCGATACGCGTCGAGCTGACGTGATGGCTAAAAGAAAGGTGACTTTAAGCGTCAGAAATTTCAGAGACACTGAAGCCAAGGGCTCAAATGGCGATGTTGTAAGCGCTTGAAGGACTAACGGAAGATCCCAAGATGGGTATCTATGTACCACTGGAGGTGAGATGTTGGTGGCACCATGCAGGAAACTCTTAATCCTAGGGTTATGCGAAAGAGTACGGTATTCTTCGCACCTAATGACCGTGGACAAGGCGGCCACCTGGCGACGAAGCGTGGCAGGAGCCAGACCTTTGGCTAAACCCTCATGTAAGAAGTCGAGAACGTCCGGGATATCTGCAGAGGTCGGGTCCACGTGATGGGCAACACACCAGGAAGAAAAGGTACGCCACGTAGACTCATAAATCCTAGTGGTGGAAGGGCGTCTGGCAGCTTGGATCACCTCTATGACATCGGAAGACAGTCTGTCCTTCTGCAGCTGGAGCCGCTCAAGCGCCAAGCGGCCAATCGGAGCCACCCTGGATCGGGGTGGAAGACGGCCCCCTGGCTGAGCATCTCCTCCTCCAGTGGTATTACCCATGGAGGAGAAGCGGACAATCCCACTAGGTCTGCATACCAGGGCCGGCGAGGCCACTGAGGTGCGATTAGAATCAACTCGGCTCTCTCTGCCAACGCCTTCCGAATCAGTCTTGGAATCAGTGGCAAGGGAGGGAAGGCATAGAGAAGCCCTGGAGGCCATTGACAGCGTAGAGCGTCGTAACCCTCTGCACCGATGGTCGGGTAACGCGTGTAGAACCTCGTTAGTTGGGCGTTCTGGGGCGTGGCGAAGAGGTCCACCTGAGGACGGCCAAATTGTTGCACTATCTGATCGAAGAGAGCAGGCTTGAGAGACCACTCTGCAGGGTCCAAGTGCTCCCTGCTGAGCCAGTCCGCCATGATGTTGTCCTGCCCCGAGATGTGGTCTGCCACCAGAGATGCTGTGTGCCTTTCCGCCCACGCCAACAAGCTCTCCGACTCCATCATCAGGGACCTGGAGCGTGTGCCTCCCTCCCGATTTATGTGTGCCTTGGTGGTGACGTTGTCCGTCCGGACCAGCACATGTTGCCCCTCCAAGGCGTGAACAAAATGGCGCAAGGCGAGACGAACAGCCCTCAACTCCAGCAAATTGATGCTGTTCGTCCGCTCCCCCGGAGACCACTGACCTTGAATCACTGCACTCTGTAGATGGGCTCCCCAGCCCGATAAACTGGCGTCGGTGACCAGAACCACCCGGTCCGGTTCGAGAAATACACACCCTTTCTGCAGCGCGGGGGACCTCCACCACGTGAGTGACAGTCGAGCTTGTGGAGTCAAGACAATCTGATGGGATGATGAGCTGCGGTTCGCTCTCTGGAAGGGAAGCAACAGCCACTGGAGTGGGCGCGAGTGTCTGCGTGCCCACGGAACAACATGGATGCAGGATATTAACTTCCCCAACAATTGATTCAACAGGAGTAGCAATACTGTCCTCTGGGACTGGACTTTCCGCACCATAGATCTGATGTCGCGAATGCGATCTGGTGAAAGAAACACCTGACCCAGCTGGGAATCGATCACTGCACCCAGGTGTTGGAGTCGAGTCGTAGGCGTCAGATGGCTCTTTTGCCAATTGATAGAGAAACCGTGGCTCTGAAACGCCTGGAGGACCACCTCCATGTCTTTCCGCGCCTGCGACAGGGACGTTGACATCACCAGCAAATCGTCGAGATAGCAGCTGAGACGTATAGAGCGAGATCGAATGGAGGCCGCGACCACCGTCACCAATTTCGTGAAGGTCCTGGGAGCCGAGGACAGACCGAAGGGCATCGCCCGGTATTGAAAATGCATGTTGTTGTATTCGAAGCGAAGATAGCGACGATGCAATGGGTGGATAGGGACATGCAGATATGCTTCGCGGAGATCTACAGATTGAAGATAGTCCCCTTGCCTGATAGATGCCAGAACTGTCCTGAGGGAATGCATCTTGAACCTGCGATACAGAATATATTGATTGAGGCGCTTTAGGTTCAAGATGCCCCTGTGGCCCCCCGATGACTTGGGCACCAGAAATAAGGTAGCGTAGAATCCAGTTCTCTCCTGACCTTGGGGCACCGGCTCCACGGCGTTGATGGAAAGGAGGTGTGAGATCTCGGCTTCCATGAGCGCCCTCTGGACTCTGCACCGAGGGATGGGGCAGCGACGAAAGGTGTTGGGTGGTAGAGTGTGGAACTCGAGGCGGAGCCCGTGTTGGATAGTCGTGCGGATCCAAGAGTCGGCCGCCGAAAGGTCCCACTGGAGGTAGAATTGCTGGAGTCGACCTCCTATAGGGCCTGGGAGCAATGAGTCACTTTCCTCTGCGTGGGGGACGGTAAGAGGAACCTCTGAAGGGGCGCTTTGTTTGAGATTGGTTCCTAGATCTGTCACGAAATGGCTGTCTGTCCGATGCCCGGTCAGACATCTGGGAATAAGGGTGTTGGTAATATTGCCCGCTCGGCGTCGAGGAAGACCGAAAGGACTGGCGCTGCGTGTAAGGCGTGTATCTCCGCTCTGCACGACGGAAAGAGGACGGTAGCACCTTGCGCTTGTCTTTATCTTCTATCAAGATCGGCTCCAGACAAGGACCGAATAGTGCTGGAGCCGAAAATGGTGCTGATGCCAATTTCCACTTAGCTTTGTTGTCCGCACGCCAGTTCCGGAGCCAGAAAAGACGTCTGTTGGTCACCGTTGCCGCCATAGCTCGTGAGGCAAATTTTGTCGCCGTCAAGGAGGCATCTGCAGAGTATTCTGTTGCTGCCACAAGTTTATTAATGTCCTGGTGCAGCCTGGTATCAGAGGGGGGCAACCTCTCCTGCAGCTGGCGGAGCCAGATCAGGGAAGCCCTGTTGAAAAATGATGTGGCGGTGGCAGCCTTGATAGCCCAGGCCACAGCTTGGTGCGCTTTCCGGAACCCCAGTTCCATCCTGCGGTCCTCCGCCTTGAGGCCATCCACCACATCTGAAGTCAGCATCGAAGAGGTCGACAAAGCTGCGACTGGGGAGTCCACTGAAGGGACGGCAAGTATCTCCTCCAGGTGTGACTCCGCAGAATAAAGACGTTTGTCCAGGCCACTCGGGGCAGTCAGTGAACCCGGTTGGCCGAAGGCAGATGTAATGACGTTGGAAAACAAGGGAGGACAAGGAATCACGTCCTGATCTTGTTTAGAAACGTGGAAAAGAGCCTCGTGTGGGTGTTGAGAATCAGAAGACTTTCCAGTGGCTCCATCCGCAATACCAAACTTAGTGGCGACCTTGGCTTTATGAAGCAAGGATTTGAAGACAGAAGGCCGGAACAAATTGGTAAAGGTGGGCTTCTCGGGAGGGAGATCCTCATCCTCTGAGAATTCGACATCCTCTGGACAAATTTCTCCTTCCTCCGATTCGTCAGAAGAAGACACTACAGGACGTTGTCTACTAGTGCTCGGAACTGCATCATCAACAGGGGCCGGAGCTGAAGAAGGCTGACAGGTGGTAAGAGGCCGGGCCACCTCCTGTTGTATGCCAGCTGCTAAGATTTTCGCCAGCGCGTCTGATAACATGGATTGAAAGGTCACAGGTGTATCAGGCATCTCTGGGCGGAGCCCCGCCGCAGTAGGTGTAAAGGTAGCCTCTGGAAGGCGTTTACGGCCCAATGGAGCATCCGATTGACTAGAAACATCTGGCAATGACATTGACACTCCTTTGGAACGCTGCAAGCTGGAAGAAGCAAGTCTGGCAGCTGATGCAGTAGAAGATTCGGTTTGCAAATTACCAGAATGGCTGACCCTGTCCTCAGAATTGGCACATTGTCTGGATAGAGTGGCCTGTTGTTGTTGTTGGGCCCTCTCAAATTGTTTTTCTAATGCTTCATGGTGCCTCTGCTCTGCCTTGTTGGTAGTAGAGGACTTAGATGTTGCCTTTGCTTTGCGAGACTTGGATTTAATTTTCTTACTGCCTGCCTTATGTTGAGAGGCAGGGTAATCACAGGTGCCCTCTGAATCCGAAGATAAAGCAATGTCAGCCATCCTGAACTGAGGCAAAAAGGGCAAACAGTAGGCCAAGTCCACTAGAGAGCCGCAGCACCGAGGCTTCCTCCAAGGAAAAGGCCCACAGTGCAGAGCCAGAAGAGCAGGGGGGCAAAATAGGCCCAGAAGCTGCTGAGCTCAAATCCCCAATATAAAGATCGCTGGCTGAAGCTTGCAAGGAAGGGACAAAGCTGGCAGGCTTTGGTCAGAATTCAGGGCCCAAAGTTAATAAGGGTGGTTAATAACCCTAAGCCACCCCGGCGCTAGCAGGCCAATGTCTCTCCCTTTTTTTTTTTTTTTTTTTTAATTTTTGTTCTCAAAATGGCGGCCGCCACACTGGCAGAGTCCCGAAACAAAATGGCGGCCGTCACAAAAACTAATACTTGCTTGACGAGAAGGCCCTCCGGAGATGAATCAGAGCGATCCGGACCCGAAGCACACGGCGCCGAGGGCGTCTGTCCAAAAGCGCTTGTCCCCCGCTCGCGCCGCTCGTCTCCTGCGCTCACCAGCTGATCTACAAACATCGGAGGCCGCCCGATGACAGGGCCGGCACTCCGGAGCCGCTCGAATGAAGGAGCTGAGGCGAGGGCAGCTCTAACGCCTCAGCAGAAGGCTAGCCCCTCGCCAGCGGCAATGAAAGTGCGGATCCGCCCAGCCGGGTCGGAATCCGGTGTGCTGCTGCCCCGATGGGTGTGGGGCTAGGCCAGGCGGCTTGGAGCCCCAAGCACACCGAAGGCAAACAGCAGAAAAATAGCAATCCCACGTGGCAGCTCCTTCGTAAAATTGAAGGTTTGGAAAAGGAAGGGAAAATAAGAAATTAAAATAATAAAGTAAGCAGTTAGGAAGGTAAATTCTAATTAGAGCACTCAAATTGCCAAGTTCTCACAGCAACTGAGTGAGAAAGACTGAAGCTGATTGGTTGAGGTGGGCGTGGCCTGACAATGGGAAGGTTTAGCACTCAGTTCTGCCCAGCAACTAGGAGAAGCTACCCCGTCCATGGATTGGAGGAGCAGCGCAATGGAAAATCGCTGGGAGTCAGGCAGCAAAGAAATAAAAATCAGTTTCTCCAACGTTTAACAAACTGACAGTTTCTATTTAACAAGTTATTTTATCTTATCTGAAAGTTCACCCTCACCCTAAAGGCCAGATAGACCACAATGTGTCAAAGCCAGACTTTAAAACTGTCTAAACTTGCTTTGTGGGGGAAATGACTTAATATCAAACTTTCCTTCAGGATTTCCAGGTTTTGAGATGTTCCTTCCAATGAAGAAGCCAGAAGGAAATGCTCAGCGGCAATTCTTAAGCAGCATTGTACACAATTATATACGGAAAAGCTGGTAAGCATCTTATTTACAGGAGGATGAATTTTTCCCCCTACTCCTTTGTTGAGTGGATGTAGCTAATGTTTGTAATACTAGTCAGAGGGGAATTTAAATCCTGTTATCATTACCAGTAGCTGCAAAGCTAAATCCAGGCTCTTAAAAGCACCGTCTTTATTCCGTGCCTCATACTACTGTATTATCAGTGACGATCTCTCAATTCTTATCAAATCAGAGCTTTTAACATTTCAATGGAACACTTCGGCAGAGCATACCTAGGGGATTCCTAGAAAGCAATAGCCATAAAACTGAAAACGTAAGGCCAAATACATGATCTATCCAAATATAAATAGCCTAAAGGAGGAGTGTCCAATCTTGGCAACTTTAACACTTGTGGACTTCAACTCCCAGAATTCCTCAGCCAGCCATGGTGGCTGGGGAATTCTGGGAGTTGAAATCCACAGGTTTTAAAGTTGCCACGGTTGGATACCCTAGCCAAAAGATACAGATTTATATAGAATTCTGTGAGTAGGTTAGACTCAACAACATACTTAAACAAGTTTCTTAAGAGTCTGCTGTGGTTATGTGAAACCGGGAAATTAGCTCAAGTTTAAATCCCAAGAAAGATGGCTTTAATTCAAGACTGGAAGAAATTATTTTCCTCTGGTCAGATGAGCTGTGTGAATCTAAAACCCTAGACAGTTATGTGGTAGTGGACACTTCATAATCAATCATACACCTAAAGAAATGAACTAAAGTGCAGAGCGTTTGAAAATTCAAGATGTTTTAATGTAGAGCTCATTTCTTAGCTCTGGCAAATAAAGAGTCCACTTCCCGACAACTATGGTACTACTCACGCCACACAGTATTGCCTGCCTTAAACACTGGGTAAGGGGCCAGCGATGCAATGATGCCTTGCCAATCCTCTCTTGGTAGAAAAGCTCATGAAACACCATGCTGCGTTGGAAGCAAGCAACTTGAAATTACATCTCTCCTAAGCTGTCTGCAGGAATTTCTTCTCTCAGAAGTGGCTGGTGGCATTGCCAAGGTCAAGGTGAATTCCCACAATAAGGGGAAACTATTTTATTGATATAAATTCTTTGAAGCTGAACCACAGATTCTTCCTATACTGCAGTGCTGAGAATTATTAAACAGCAAACTTCACACTTCAAACTTCAGAGAAAGTCTCATAGGCTGGTTTGGGCTCATTTTCAGACTAATTGTGCAAAAGCAACCACCACTACTACAGGTAATCCTCGATTTACAACAGTTCATTCAGTGACCATTCAAAGTTACAACGGTATTGGAAAAAGTGACATTTTCACACTTACAACCATTGCAGTATCCCCATTGTCACATGATCAATGTTCAGGTGCTTGGCAACTGGTTCATAGTTATGACGGTTGCAGTGTCCCGGGCTTTTGCGACCTTCTCATAAGCGAAGTCAATGGGGGAACCAGATTCACTTAACCACTATGTTACTAATTTAACAACTGCAGTGATTCCCTTAACAATGGAGGTAAGAAAAGTCGTAAAATGGAGCAAAACTCATTGTCAGGGTTCCAAATAACACCCCCAACCAAATAAGATTCCAAGGCAGGCATTTCCTCAAAGTTCCATTTTATTAGAGATGTCATATTGGCACATCTGGGAAAACCCGAATCTGAAGTCTCCCGGGTTTTCCCCACCCAAAGGAAAGCCAAAGTCCCTTCCCCTGCAACCACATGTCCATCACATGGTCCAATCAGGTCACCATCCTAACTGGTGTTGCTTCCCAGTCACGCCTCTCCAGGTGCAGGCTGAACATCCTTGACTTCCAGTGAAAGAATGTTGTTATGGCTATACATCTCACCCCCCACCCACCCCCCCAGTTCCCACATCATGCCCATCCACCAAGCGTGGCAGCCCTGAAGATCTAAAGAAAAAGATGGCCTCCAGGGCTGACACTCACTTAACTACAGAAAGTTTGAGCTCAATTGAGGTTGTAAGTCGAGAACTACCTGTATCTGCTTAATAAAAGTGGAATGTTTAATTTCCCTGATGGAGGCAGTAATGAAAACACTGGATCCACAGCAAAAGAAAACAGATTTAAATCACTTGTCTGAAGGGAACTGTCAAATCCACTCTTCCTGAGCAAGTTGTTTAGGTAAGATCTGCAAATATTTTAGAATCACACTGATTTCATTCTATTCTGACTTTACTGTCAGGTCAGAAAACGTCTGGTTCTCCCTGGCAGAATACAGTGTACCAAGAAATGGAAAGAAGAGATCATGGCTCATCTGATTCTATTGAAATTACCTCTCTGGGATGCCATCCAGAGGCATAATGTTACAATGCTTCCAGTTGTTCCCAAGGAAATGGATCCAGAATATAGTGCAGGGCAATCTTTGTTCCACTCTGCAGTCACTTTGTTTGCCCGTTGCTTATAGGAATCTATGCACATTTCCCCTGCCCTTCTCTCCACCCTCTATCATTTAATCCCCCTGAGATGTCCCATGCTCTGCTAACCCCATCCCTTGGAGTTCCAACAGCCTCTTGGGCCTCCTCCCCACCCCACCCCAATACTGAAGCTAACACTGTCAAGAGCTAAGGTGTCAAGCACCGGGGGAAATCACAAGATCCGGGCAATTGAAATGAATATAAAGTTTTATTGCAAACTTGAGCTCTCTCAAAAATCTGAGCTACTAATGGTCAAGGGAAATGAGCAGGAATTAAGAAGGCATCTAAGATGGGCTAGACTTAAATCTCTTCTGGGCACGCAGGGACTCGTGACTAATGACGCATTTGACCCCTTCCTCGAGCTCAGCCTGGCCATCTCCTACATAAGACTAGCATCTAGTGAGGAAAGGAAAGCTGGCAGGGTTTATTTTCCGCAATAAAGCTGGCCATAGCTTTGGCAGCATGAGTTGCACTAGCACAACATCAGCAGACTTAAGGCTAGCTTTAGCAGCAGGGAAAAGAAAACAGAGCTTTGCCAGCGTTATTTTGCGTTCAGAAAAAGATGGGCCGTTTGTGGGATTGTGCCATGTGGTTAGCAACGCAGTGGCCTAGCCTCCTTCCCTACCCTGACCTTCTGAGCTCTGGAAATCTTCAAAAGCTAAGTGAGCAACCGGTGACAGAAAGTGGGAAGGACCATGTGGAACTTGGTGAGGTAGCAAAGCAGGTCCAGTGCCTGCAGTTGGTTGTAAGAGTGAGAAACCACAAGGGTGTTGCAGGAGATGTAACTTCAGGATTGGGGCGTTAAGTACCGGGGGGGGGGGGAGATGTCTGTTGTAACTTTGAATGGTTAAGTGACCGGTCATAAGTTGAGGACTACTGATAGGTAGGTAGGTAGGTAGGTAGGTAGGTAAGAAGGAAGGAGGAAAGGGCTATATTACTATGTAGCACCCAGGATTCTCAGCCTCAGCTTCATATGCCATAGTTTAAGAATAGATAAATGTTGAACTGCAGCCAGTGCTTTTCTAACGAGCATAGATACTTGTAATTCATGGTAGTCCAGGATACAATCTCACAAAGGTTTGCTGCTCTTGAGATCACATTACTAACAGCGGTTGCAAGTCAACTCTTTCTACTTTCTATAAAGCTTCATTCCCCATGAGACAAATACATCACATCACTACCAGATAGCTGACAGTAAATACATAGTTTCAGTTAAATATATTCTACTATGCCTACAAAAGCTTTTCACGAGTTTACCTTCTTTTCCACACTCAATTTTCACCTTTAAATTACATTCTCCGGTACTACTAAATTATAAGCACTGACATGTAACAATATGAATGAAAAACTGCTGCTGACCTTCTACCGCTGCACCATAGAGAGTATTTTAACTTAATGCACTTGTGTATGCTTTGCCAATTGCACAATGGCAGATAGGACAGCACTCCAGAGGGTTATTGCCCAGAGGATCATTGGTTGCCCTCTCCCCTCTTTGGAAGAGCTTTATAGCTCCTGCTGCCTTAAGAAAGTTCAAAACGTTCTTAAAGATCCATCTCATCCTGGGCACCATTTTTTTGAACTATTACCATCTGGCAGACGGTTCAGGACAATAAAAACAGCTTCTATCCCAAAGCAATAACTATATCGAACCCTTCCGCACCCGGAACCGCAAACCTCACAAAAAACCTTGTCAGCTGGGCGTTGTCCAGAGTGGCGAAGAGATCAACGGACGGACAAAGCGCTCCGTCAGCTCCTGAAACGAAGTTGGATGCAGATGCCACTCTGCATGATCGACTGTGGCCCTGCTAAGCCAATCCGCTTGTACATTTGTGGCCCCCGAAATGTGCTTAGGCTTAGCAAGTGGTCTCTGTTGCCAGGCAGATTAGTCAAGGGCTGCTCGCTAGGTCCATCTGGCGACCATTGCAAGGCCGGGCAGCTGTCAAATTCCTCCAACAACAGCTGTGAGGCAAAAAGGCACAAACTTGCTGCCTGAGCCAAAACTGTCTGAGGTGATTCCCTCTGATGGTCAGCTCTCTTCATGGACTTTTCGATCTCCCGATCGATAGCCTTCTGCCGCCAAACAGCATCTATCTCTGAGGCCTTAGATGCCTTTTTGGAGGCACCGGAGTGCCGGATAACTTCACCATGGCTCTCTTGCCCATGGGCCTCTGTCCAGAGGTTCCCGCCGAATCGTCAACTTCAGGGGCCAGGAGAGTCAAATTTTTGCTGATAAGGGCTAATGGCAGCCACCATGGCGTCCTGGGCCATTTCCCAGACAAGCAGACTCATCCAAATCAGGCCCTACTGCTACAGAGCACGGCTAAAGCCTAGCGCTCACACAAGAGTTTACCCAGGATCTGGACAGGGACTCAGATGCCTTCTGATCCCGAGGGCTAAGGCTGGGCTTTGGACAGCCATCCAGCGTTTAAACACTCAGTTCCCAGCAATCCGGGACTCACCTGACAACTAGCGCTCCCTCGGCTGCTAATGAAGCCTCGCAGAGCACTGGGTAGAAAGGAGCGCCAATCACTGCTGTCTAGTGCAATCCAAGGGTCAGCGGCGTTGAGCAATGCTGCTGCTCGCTGCCCTGCCACAATCCTTGTCCTTTGATCTGGCTCGCCGCAGCATGGCCTTCAGCGAGGTTGGGCTAAAGCCCTTTGCACTGGAAAAGGCACGGCTCCACCAGCCGAGGCTGGGAGCCGGCTGACAGTCCGATGTGGATTCAAGATGTTAATTCGAGATGGCAATTGTAGCACGTCTGTCTTTGAACAAAACTGAGTCAAAAGCTGGGATCACTGGCAGAGGGCGTGTCCTTGCAGTTTTGACAGACTCAGTCTAATTGGCTGACAGACAAGGACAACCCATTCCTGGATGCTGTTCCCACTACAATGGAGAAAGTAAAGAGTGATGGGTATAGCATCCTCTGTAGATCTATTTGTTCTGTATGCAAACTGGTGTTTATCAAATGTATGCGGAAGACCAGAAATAATGTGCCGACAGACCAGTTTCTCAAAGCACTTCCTGATGATAAGAGTGCCACTGGCCTGTAATCATTGAGTTATTGATAGGGAACTTTTTTGGCAGTGGAACAATGGTGGAAGCCTTCAAACAACATGGAATAGTGGACTGGGATAAAAACCGATTGAAGATCCTGGTAAAGACTCCAGCTAACTTATCAGCACAGCCCTCAAAATGCTCCTTGCCTCCTGTTTTTCCACAATGAGGTGGAGGCTACAAAGGGCTGGTGGCTGTATTTTATCTGTCTCTGATCAATTTGGCAGAGAAGAAAAAAAAGAGACTAGCTTAATCATAATTAAACTAAAATGTGAAACATTTAATTTGGATTCTCATCCAAACATTCAGCTAGTCGATATTTAAATGATATTTGTTTGGAGATGTGCAGGTAATGATAGCAAGCACAAAGTTCTTTAACAGTTCTTACTTGTACAATTTCTGGAGTATTCAAACCATGTCTAAATTATACGTGCATTAGAGATCTATAAACTTTGAACTACTCCAATGCACTCCGGAAGCTACCTCTGAAAATGGTCCATACACTGCAACTCTACACAGATCGATGGAGCCTAAAAATGTTTAGTTTTATGTCAGGTGTACTGGTTTCCATCAAAGTATTACTTTCAATTATTGAAGTGCTAAATGGTTACAGCTTAAAATCCTATTATCTTTAATTCTGGACATACCATCTACCTTATAAATTTTAGTTCAGATCTTTCTAAGCCACAAAAAATTGTTAGGCCTGTGTATTCAAGACACAAAGCCTTCTCAGTGGTAATCCAAAAATATTTTGAAGTTTGCATCCTACACCCCCCCCCCCCAACAGGATGTGTAGATCTAGATTATCTTCCTTTTCAATGCCATCTTTAATGCAGCAGATACGTTTTTGGTAATCATTTCAATTCTCTGAAAATGTGCGTGTTTCCTAAGAATATGGTGGACAGCCAAGAAAACAAATAAATGGATTATCAAATCAACCCCGAGTTCTCATTCGAGACATAAATGACCAGGCTCAAATTATTCCTACCTTGGAGACATTATGCAAAGACTAGTTCCCTAGAGACACTTCTAATGCTGGGAAAGGTAGAAGGAAAGAAAAGAAGAGAAGAACCAGCAGCAAGGTGCAGAGACTCAATTACAATGGCAATGAGTAGACATTTGGAAGACCTGATCATCATCATGGAGAAAAATCTATGCTGTCATTAGGAGTCGGATACAACTTGATGGTATATAATCAACTCTATATAATCTTTTGAAAACAGAAAGGCATATCAATAAAGGAGAAAGGCATATGCAAATATCGAGATTTCGAAACTTCAGAAGCTGCAAGAAAATCAAACCTTATTCAAAGGCTGGACTTATTCTAACATTCATACAATATTGCACCCTTATATATAAGATTAAAATGCAAGATCACGAATTTAATTTAATTGCAAATAGCAATAGCTCTTAGACTTATATACCACTTCACAGTGCTTTACAGCCCTCTCTAAGCAGTTTACAGAGTCAGCATATTGCACCCCAACAATTTGGGTCCTCATTTTACCCACCAAGTCAACCTTGAGCCTGGTGAGAATCGAACTGCCAACCTGCTGGCAGACAACACAAGTAGTCTACAGTACTGCATTCTAACCACTGAGCCACCACGGCTCTTATATAGTAAAAATTAGTCGTATATATCCTTGCATGTTGATATGTATATATGTTGACATGTTGATCAAGGGGGCGTGGTTCCATGTGCTGCTTGCATCCTGTGGATGGGGCTTCGCTTGTTTGGTAGCTCGGTTTCTGGCATGCCGCTGCCTGATGCCAATCCACGGACCAAGGGTTGAGCCCTGTTTTAAAATACTTATCATGCTGTTTTTTGTTTGCTTTTCTGCATTTTACCAGAGCAGCCATGAATAGAATCGGTAGTGGAACTTCTGTCACTAAGCTTGATCGAAGAGAATGCTGTACTGCACTCTACAAGTTATTTATCCAAAGTAAACTGCTGGCTGACAACTCGTGCATGAGAACAAAAAGAAGGCCAAATAAAGCACATTGCTAAAACTCTTCCTGACTTGTTTTGCAGGATTTTCAACAATAATCTCAAATGAAACAAACTTCTACAAGCAGGGTTAAATACAAATGACAGAGACCAAAAAGAAAATATCAATTTTTCAATGGAAATTAAGTTTCTGGCTCATTATTTTCTGACTTTCTCATAAATTGAAAATATAATTCAGCAGTTCTCAAATTGCAAAAAATGACAAGCCAATGAGTCACAACTGATTTTTGGGTGGGTCAGCAAGCTGCCATAAATTGAATCTGGGCATATTTCATCACTTTACAGTAAGAGCTGAGTCCCAAACCCACAATTTATCAAAAATGAAAGGAAGCCCCTCCCTCACACACACAAAAACAAGAATGCACCAGAGTAAAACCATACTCCAAATCACTTTTTATACAGTTCCTCATGTGGTGTTGGTTTAGCAGCCAAGTGCAAAATACGCAAAGTAACTTTTCTTAGAAAACCAATCCAAAAGAAATGATCTAGAGCTGCGGCCCTCAATCTTTTGGGCACCAGGAACTGGTTCCATGGAGAGATGATTTTCCTTGGACCAAAGGGTTGTGGTTTTACATGCTGCCTGCATATTGAAGATGGGGCTTCACTTGTTTGTGTGGCCCGGTTGCTAGCATGCTGCGGACCCCACGGATGGAGGGTTGGGGACCCCGATCTAAAGTTCATTCTAGTAAATTGTAATCTAATTCTAATTTAATTTTAACTTGTTAGTCTTAATTGTACTTTTAACTATTATATTATGAGATTTGGATTTAATTTTTTAACTTTTTATTAGATGTTTCTTAACTGTTGTGAGCCGCCCTGAGTCCGGCTGGAGATAGGGCGGCATATAAATCTCATAGATAGATAGATAGATAGATAGATAGATAGATAGATAGATAGATAGATAGATAGATAGATAGATAGATACATTAAAAAATACATTAAAAATACCATGAATTGTCACCTTCAGACTGAATACAATATACTTCTGAAAGTCCACTTCAGCCAATGAAAGATGCTTACCTTAACAATTTCATAAATGATTTGCTATCATCTTTTTCACTGTGAGGGTGATTGGCCCCAAATCTCTCATCTGGCTACCATGTTTAAGGCAGGACTAGAAGTCAGATTTCACACACTATCCAGCACTAGACTAAACTGGGTCTCTTTGATACTACCCAGCTGGGGATGCCACTGAAATCTGCTGGTTTCTGAGGTCTGGCTGAATTCAAACAGCCTCAGCTGAACTCAAGTAAGGCAAAATGCTTGCTCATCAGCTCACTTCCAAATTTTGGAACTTATTAACCCTCTTATACTTATTAACTATTAAAATGCATTTGCCTTCCTCGCATTGTCTAAAAGGCCAATGGAGAAGCTGAGATAGTTAACTATCACAGCAATATTTAAGAAGCTATCTTTCTTTTCTTTTTTTACCAATGACAATTCGGCTTATCCCATTCCTCTTGCTGATTTCTTTTACAACTCCTCTCTTGGTATGTCCCCATTCCAAGTAATTTATGGGTTTCATCCACAAATCTTACCAACAACAACCAGACAAGAAAATGTTTTCCTGCACCATAGGCAGGCAACCAAACACCACTGAGAGAAACATCCTGAACTATCAAAGGTTGCATCCAAAAAAAGTACTAGATGCATGCAGATGAGAGCCAAAATTGCAGAAGGGGATGATGTGTGGCTTTCTACCAAATTTCTAACTTTCACAAGATCTTCCAAGAAACTAGACTCTAAATTTATTGGCTCTTTTCCGGTGACTAAGCAAATAAACCCAGTAGCATTTCGTTTGCAATTGACAACATCAATGAAGGTTCATTCTGTATTCCATCAGACTTTTGCTTATAAAAGAGGCACACACACACACCAGGGGTGGGTTCTAAAATTTTTTACTACCGGTTCTAGGGACATGGCTTATTTTGTGGGCATGGTTTGATGGTCATGTGACAATTCTTTAGGATTTAGCAGAGGTACTGGTCTTCCAGGCGTTTAACTGCTTGCAGAGCCATACCGGTCTACCCATTTGTTTTTGGAGCGCACTGGTCTACACCACTGCCTTTTACTGCTGATCAGCTGTAGGGCGGCCCTTTGAACCACCGCGGCAAGAGTTTAAACAGTTTTTTTGCCGCTCTGCCACCACCGAGAGCATCGGAAACCGCTTTCAGGCAGCTTGGCCTCAATTGCCAATCTACCACCACTGAGCAGTTTTACAAGGAGCGGATCGGTTCTAGCCAATCAGTTGGGAGGCTTCTTGGCTTCTCAATTTAAAGCTAAGGTGTCTTGTTTTTTTTTCTTTTCCTATTCTTTGTCAAGTGAGCCCTGATTTTTTCTCCTAGCCAATCAGCTGGGACTCGGGAGGCAGCAAATAGACTGGGGGCAGAGCCAGGCAGAGGTGGTATTTACCGGTTCTCTGAACTACTCAAAATTTCCACTACCACTATTTCGCAAGAACCAGGGAGAACCGGTAGCAACCCACCACTGACACACACACACACACAACACACACACACACGCAAATTCTGTGTTCACAAGTGCCCTCCCCACCTCCCAAACTGGTAAACAGGGAACAAGAGTACAAGGTGAAAGGGATGCTAGGCTTCAGACACAGAGAGCCCTAGTTTGAGTCGTCGATAACACTGGAAAAACTACATGTTTATCCTGTCACCATAAGTCAAGGACTACCTGTATGAAAGTCAAGACTATTTATTAAGCTGCCCATCTCACATACATGACTCTGAGCTATGTACACAGTTTAATTTAAAAAAAAAAACACCAAAAAATACGACAAAATAATCAAAAACATAACCAAAAATAATTAAAAGCAAAACATAATCCACAGGAAGGTGTACTCAGTTTCCCTACCATACCTACATTCCCAGATCCCCAGGGCACATGGGAAAGCCATCCCCAGGCCCTTCTGCAAATCCAGCAAGGTTTGGGCCAATCTGATCTTAAGGGGAATGATATTCCAAACAGTGGCTGCTGCAATAGAGAAGGCTCCCCTCCTGGTTCCTGTGAGTGGCATTCTTTTATGGGCGAGACCCCCCCCCCCAACACACAGCATGCTCTTCCTGACAGACCGAATGGGATGGGCAGATGTGGTCCCTCAAATAAACTTTTTAAAAATATCCTACGTTTTCTACAGCTATTCTGATCCTCTAGTGCTGATGCTAGAAGAAATTCAAAAATGCAGCTGAAACTAGGTATTCTCCACGCATGAGAAGCTCAAGCCTTCCAATCAGGGTGGATAAAAATCAATGATTTTTTTTTAAAAAAATAAAAAAAATCAGATTTTTTTGATTTAAATCGGATTTTTTTTTATTTAAATCGGATTTTTTTTATTTTTATCGAATTTATTTTAATAAAAAACTTTTGGGGTAAAAATCTATCTTAAGATAGTTTTCTACTTAAGATACATAAATAATTTAGTTTATTCAGCATGAAATGGAGCTTAGTTATGTAGCATGAGGCTGTATATTCTGCAACACTGGGACTATCGGTGAGACAACAGCGGGTCAAAGGAGTAGCAGATGACAGTTGCTCTTTAAAAATTATGATTTAAATCGAGTTGTTTTAAATCAAGTCTTTTTACTAGTGATTTAAATCATGATTTAAATTGTGATTTAAATCAACTCGATTTAAATCAAATCCACCCTGCTTCCAATAGCTATAAGACTACAATATCTAAAATTATGAAGATGTTCATCAAGGAATGTTAGTACAAGGAATTACCCAAGTTAACACTGCAGAAAATTTACAGTGCAGCATACAATTGAGTAAGGGCCCTGAAAGTTATTACTGTTACACTACCCTTATTCAATTGTATGCTAGTTTATACAATATAACCTATCCATGTTTGCATGCCACCAAGCAGGAAAAACAAAAATAGAATACCTACTTTAAAAAGATGTTCTGGCTCTCAGCAGGAGGTCTGTCCCAATAAACAGATGGTTCTTTTAATCTGTAATAATAATTGGAAATAATCAGGAATTTTCTTTGACACAGTTCAGTCTAGAGGTAGACTTTGTTTATCAGCCACAGTTGGGACTAACAAGTGGATCATTAAGTAAAAGTATGATTGATCTTACTATCTTATTTCAACTTTCCTTGGCTTTACAAGCTTGCAAAGGTCATAAATATGAAGAAGGGTTGCAAAGCTACTTTTCATTACCGTCATAACTGTGAACTGTGAAATAGTCACTTAGCAAGGGCTACCTGTACACACACACACACACACACACACACACACACACACAAAAGCCCAAACCTACAAAGAAGAATGTACTAACTAACTATCTGATTTGGTCTCTTCAAACGTCATCCTTAGTGAACCAGCATCTGCATTTCATACAGAGCACATATTTCTCCTTCTGTCCCAGCCACTTTTTACAGAGGCATGAGGCATCCCCGTTTGGTTTGGTTTGGTGGCGGCAGCGCCTCAGATAGAAAGCGCATACAGAGAGTGGTAAGGACAGCCGAGAAGATTATAGGAAGCTCACTTCCCGTTATTCAGGATACTGCTTATAAGAGCTATGTACTTAGAGCTCAAAGCTTTGTTAGAGACCCCACACTTCCACTTCATGGTCTGTTTCTGTGGCTCCCCTCAGGTTTCGAAGTATTTCTAGCAGGACTACCAGATTCTATAACAGTTTTGTTCTCTTTGCCATCCGTCTGGTAAACTTGCAGGATTCTTTTTCTTCGCCATGTATACATTCAAACTAGACTGTGCTGTTTCTCTGTGTCATATATGTGTGTGGGTATGTGAGTACATGCATAATGGTTATCTTTTGAGAGCTGAATGCAATGAAATTTCATTTTAATGTATGCTGATTACTGGACATTGAAAGTGACAATAACATTTTCTGTTCTATTCTATTTCTATTCTACTTTAGAAGTTTTCAAATGAGTAATTTACAACTACTGAAAATGGAAGGTACAATAAGGTTTTGTATAAAAATGAAAAGTAAAACAATCTGGCACTTTAAATGTATTTTTGCACCTTCTTGGAGTTAACATACTACACTACATCAACGGTAACAATAAACATTCTTATCAGTGCCAAGAGCACTCAGTATATCTATTTGCCAAAGGTTATCTCTCTCTAGTATATTTGTTCCCATTTCTATGCTAGTTATTTGAAGTCAGGATTTTTCCCACCAAATGCTTTTTTTAAGGAAAAAATGGTTTAAAAGAAATCAAGACTTTATACTGACACTGACCGTAATTGTTACATCTTTTAAATACCAGTTTATTATTAGGTTAGCATTGAAACCTAAATTAACCTTTTCTAGGCTAACACCAGAAGCATTTTGCGTGAGAACCACAATCCCAAAAGCAGTAAGCATAGCCATGAAAAAAAAAACAACCAAAATTTGATTTCATTTACAACTTAATTTAAAATTCAGAATAATTAAACTCTTCTCCCCTTCCATATGTTAAATGCATTTTCTCTGCTACATTTAAAGTTTCAATTAACAATTTCTGGAAGCTTCTAAAGGCCACACCCAAGAGTTTTGAAGGTGCTTCAAACTGTAGTTCCCCAGGCTTGACTTTCTTTTCTGGTTAGTTTTTCCTATCGAGACATGGAATGTGTCTTAAGCCCTAAAAAGAACTCAGACTAAGTTAAAAGGACTTTATTCACTTTGAACTAAAGCATCAAATCATGAGAAACGACCACGCATTCTTTATGCACAAGGTTGGTTTTCCTGCTCTTTCCTTCCAAAACTGTTCTCTATCACTCTTATATGTTTCTTATTTTCAAAGCAAAATATTTGGAGATTATGCCTCCCTTATGCCAGACCATCAATCCGTAAAGTCACTCTTTTCCATATTAGATCTAAGCTATTTTATTGAATACCTAGAAATATCTACCAAACCAAATTTATCAGCTTTCTTACTATCCCTGATGGTTAAGTTTCCATACTTTGGTACTGTAAATTATTGAATGGATCTTGGGTATATGAGTGAATATATATATTGCAATCTGGTTCACCTACTCCACTTCCTCTCCACCTAAAATGTATTAATAACATACAAGCCATCTCAGATAGTAATTTTTAGACCAAAATCTTTACACAGTTCGTATTACAGAAATGCTACCACAGTTCAAATAATCAGGAACAACTTTTTTCCACGTTTCAAATCTACAAATTAATCAAATGTGATATATATTTTATTCACTCATTTTCCAACCTGACCTACAGTATGCTTCTATCGGCTCTTAAATTCCACACTGAGCAAACATTAGCATGCATAATGTGCCAAATGTAGAAAAGGCAATATTCAACTAACAACTGAAGAAACGTGAGGAGTTTCCAATGACAGGATGGCTAGACACTTAGCAGTAAAGGGAAGAAATCTGGCATGACTAAGATTTTACAGATCTGTCAGTTCAATCTAAAGAAATGATTAGGCCCCACTTGGTCTGTCTTCTTTAAATGACTTTCACATATTAAGGCTTAGTAACACAAGAGATGGATGGCAAACAATGAAAGCAGCCAGCCTTGTGTTGACAAGAACCTAACCCACCTTTTGTACAAAGATGACAATAAAGGACTTGTATGCAAAAGAGGTGGAATTTGCATCACAAGAGCACAACCCTATTTCCCCTATTTCAATAATGTGAACTAGCTGCTTGGTCAAGTTCAACCAACCAACTCTGGTTAATTAATGTTTCCCGCATTTGGTAGAAAAAAGATATTCAGCTGCATCTAGAGAAGTACAGATTCCACTCTACAAGGAGTGATCTAGCATCATTAAAGGAAACTGCAGGTAGTCCTCTACTTACAACAGTTAATTGAGTGACCGATCAAAGTTACAACGTCCCTGAAAAAAGTGACTTATGACCATTTTTCACATGACTGTTGCAGTATCCCCATGGTCTCGTGATCAAAATTTGGCAACTGACTCATATTTATGATGGTTCCAGTGTCCTTGGGTCATGTGATCACCCCTTGTGACCTTCTGAAAAGCAAAGTCAATGGAGAAGCCAGATTCACTTAACAACCGTGTTACTAGCTCAACAACTGCAGTGATTCACTTAACAATTGTCGCACAAAAGGTCGTGATATGGAGCAAAATTCACTTAACAAATGGTTCACTTAGCAACAAAAATTGGGAGCTCAATTATGGTCATAAGTCAAGGACGACTGTGTAATGCGAAATGTGAAAAAACAAAACAACAAAATGACAATCAAAGAACTACATAATTCTAGGACAGCAGCCTGCCAGATGCATGTTCCCTGATGAATTCAATCAGTGGACCCACATTTCTAAGACATGAAGTGTAGGTAGAACTATTAGTCAATGTTTTCTAGTTGCAGTTCCTGTATTTGGACAATACCCCCAACCCACCCAGGGCCTGATTGCTAATCATCATGATGGCCTCTCGGAAGTCAGTAAAAAAGTTGCAGACTATTTGGGAAGTAATCCATTTTCTT
This sequence comes from Arizona elegans, assembly GCA_022577455.1. NCBI lineage: Eukaryota > Metazoa > Chordata > Lepidosauria > Squamata > Colubridae > Arizona > Arizona elegans. Next base: position 5,714,998 of record JAKOOJ010000030.1, read on the forward strand.
TTCTTATAGATTCTGATTTGTGGTTTTTCCATTTAATTCTATTTTTACTGTTCTTATTTTAGCAAACAGGGTGTTGGTCCTACCTGATATGCACCTTCTCGTTGGGTGGAGAGAACAGCCAGAAGTCGGTGGTTCTCGCCTGTTCAGCTTGAAGGACTGAGACTGTTTCAAAATAAGCTCCTCCCCTGTTGCTAGGGATCTCCAGCTTTTACGAAGATGAACAACAGCCTCGACGTCTCGGTAGAAAGAAAGGAAGGTTAAAAAGAAGACCAGACAATGTTAGGCTGAGGCTGGATACTGTCTCCACCCAATGAGAAGGTGCGTATCAGATAGGACCAACGCCCCTTCTCCATTGTGGGTGGAGACAGCAGCCAGAAGTGGGACATACCAAAGCTTTGTGTCCCAACTACGGGCAATCCCAGTCTGGTCCTAAGTCTCTGCATCAGAAAGAACCTGCTGCAGAACCCTGTGGCCAAATGCTGCCTCCGCCGAGGCGAACTGGTCCAGCTTATAGTGCCTCACAAAGGACAAAGACAACATCCAAGTTGCCGCCCTACAGATCTTGTTCAAGGACACCTGCGTGGCCCAGGCCATGGAAGTAGCCGCACTGTACGTGGAATGCGCTGTCAGACGGGACGGTCGTGGCAAGGAATGCAGTTTGTACGCCTTGGCGATCGTCTGCCAAATCCATCTGCCGATCGTGGAGGAAGAGACCTTGGAATCTAAAGACACTGGAATAAAAGAAACAAACAAGGACTCAGTCCTGCGGACAGTAGCAGTCCTCTTGAGATAAATACGAAAGGCCCTCCACACATCTAACGTATGCCAGCGCCATTCCAAAGTGTGAGTAGAGTGCGGACAAAAATTTGGAAGGACCAGGTTCTGCGTGCGATGGAAAGCCATATTGACCTTTGGGATGAAGGTGGGGTCCATACAAAGGACCATGTGGTTAGAATGAAAAATGCCAAGGTCACTACGTGCGGAAAGGGCGTCAATCTCAGAAATCCGCCTGGCAGAGGTAATAGCCACCAGAAAGGCGACTTTTGAAGGGGAAATCCCCTCCTTATGGTCCAAATAGGAGCAAATCCAAGGTTCCTAACGACCTGAGCTGTAAGGAGGAATGCAATAAATAGCCCGGTTCAATGTAGACTACTACGAGGCCTGGGAGCGCGAAGTTCCTGAAGTCTTAAAATGGCACCAAATGGCCCGATAATGGAGCGCGAAGCTCCTGACTCTCAAAATGGTGACCGGCAGGCTAACAATGGAGTGTTGAGCTCCCTTCACGATTCAATATGCCGCCAATAACAATCAGTGGAGCGCGAAGCTCCTGAGTCTCCAGATGGCCGCCTGAAGGTTAATGGAGCGCGAAGCTCCTGCAGGAGACTAGCTGCCGTTGAGTTTTGACCCAGGCTTTGTAAAAACAAACAGCCCAAAATTTCTTTCAAAATGGGTGCCGGCCGTTGAAACAGTGGAGCGCGAAGCTCCTGAGGCAGCAAATCAACGCTCCATCAAAGAGCATGTCGGCAAACGCCCAGATTGTAAGGCAGGTGGGTGAAATGGGAGCGCGAAGCTCCACAAGTGGTCCCACGCTGCGGGCGGCTCCCTGACAGATGATAAATTGTGCCACCCAAACAGCAGTCTTGAAGCTCGAAACTCCTGACCGCAAGCCAATCCCAAGGAGCAGAGAGCTCTGGTGGACGCCTAAGCGCCCCTCCCCCGACCAACGAATAAGGTCCCTCCAGAACGCCTACAAGTTCAACGGAGTCAGTGTCCAGCAAAAGAGACAGGGGGGGAAAGAATATCCTCACAGGCAAACAAGCCTGAAGGAAGGGAACAATATCCCTAGGACAAGGTTCCCAAGAACTCACAGTTAAATGCCAGAAGCAAGTCCAAGAATCCAAAATGTTAGTCAATTTAAACCGCAAAGTCCAAAAGGGTAAGAGCACAATCCGAGATGACTGTCCAGGCTGAAGGACTGAGAAAAAGCTGGAGATCTCTAGCAACAGGGGGGGAGCTTATTTTGAAATAGTCTCAGTCCTTCAAGCTGAACAGGTGAGAACCATCCACTTCTGGCTGCTGTTTCCACCTACAATGGAGAATACTGTGAATACCTGCAAATCACGGCAATATAGAAGTATAGTAAATGATTAAAAATCCTCTTTCAAGGTTTTCTAGATCCATTTCAATCCATATTTGGGCCATGTTTTGGGTCACCCTGTTGAATTATCTTTCCCAGGAAAAGGATACAACCGTTTCGATTGTTCTGGATTTCTCTGGCTTTTGGTAACATCACACCTGGCTTCCTTCCAGGTTAGTTAGAGTGGGCCTAGAATATTGTGTCAAGAGAGCAAGCAAGAGAGTAAGAGGTCATGAAGAAAACCTGATGAAGAACAGTTGAAGGAACCGGTTACGTTTAATCTGGAGAAAAAGGATGGCTGCAGGGAGACTTGATTGATCATGCTGCTTCATTATGCTCTCACGACCTGGCTCCTAAGTTCCTGGTAAACGGGTGGTAAATCAGAACTCCTGTTGATTGACAAAGGGCCCATTTCCCAGACTTCAAACATTTCCCTGGCTATTTTTGTCCCTGCTCAGCCAACAATCCTAGTAGCTGAGAAATTGAATGGATGTCCTTGGTCAACAACTAACTCAACTAAACCAGCATCCCCCAACCTTTTGGGAATCAGGGACCAGTTCCATGGAAAAAAGGTTTTTCCACGATTGAAGGGGGTGTGGTTTTGCATACTGCCTGCATCCCGCAGATGGGGCTCCGCTTGTTTGCGCAGCCCAGTTGCTGGTATGCCATGGACCAGTGCTGGTCCACAGATCAGGGGTTGGGGACCCCTGAACTAAACAACCAACTCAAATTGGATCCTGAAACTTTATCCTGGAACATGTATATTTTGCCTTCATTCGTTTACAAACTCGTACCAAAAGTTTGGACAAATAAAAATGAATTTTAAATTATAAGAAAGCTGGACCTCTGAACTACTTCCTGTAAAACTGTATAGTGACAGAACAGACTGTTTCAGAAGGCAATTCCTCTTTTGCTGAAAATGTTTAAACCAAGAGTAGATGGCCTTCTCTTGGGTATGCAGTAGAAGTGGATCACTGCACTAGCAACATGCTAGAGCAGGGGTGTCTAATCTTGACAACTTTAAGGCATTGCTGGCCGAGGAATTCTGGGAGTTGAAGTCCACAGGTCTTAAAAGTTGCCAAAGTTGGATAACCCTGGGCTACAGGGTTTCCAAAGTTCCTTACTGTAGTTGAATTGTACAATTCTAGGATGCTTCATCCTGCCTCTGGTACTTTAGATCTCTACTAGACAGCTGACATGCTGAATAATGCCTGGCTACAAAAGCAGACAAGATGAAAGCCAAGGAACCGAAGATTAATCCAGGCAAAACAGAGTTGTTAGTGAATGGTTTACCTGCCCAGATGATGATAGTTAATGCGATTTGCAGAACATTCCATGAACAAGCTGTTCTGTCCCCAGAATGGCTAGTTTCAAGTAGTCTGTATCCAAGTCATAACAAGCAAGCTTCAGGGAGTGTTTTATTTCACCAAAATGTGGATGCATTTTAGAAATATTTCTGAATTTGGGTGGTTTGGGTTTGGTTTGGTTTCTGCAACTGCGATTGGAGGTTTTCATGTGTCTTGCAACTGGAGAATTGTTCTTCACATTCTCCTGTCTAGACCAGTACAGCAGGTGGGATCATTCATGTCCATAATGCATTAATCTTGGAGGACAGGGATCACAGTGAAGTTACAGAGCCAACCAAGAGGATTTAAGGAGCACTAACACAGAGGCAATGTTTCTGACTCTGCCTTTGGAGAAAGATTGACTGAAGAGTAAACCATACATTAACTGAAAGTGACAACTGGACTCAAAGCTGGACTAGTAATTCTGCTGGACTGAGGGCGACTGGTACTAAGTATTGGGGTGCCTATCTGCCCCGATGTGTCCTCCACAGATCCAAGCCCATTTACTTTATTTTTGGTTTAGACTGTGTTTTCCCTTAGCGCAGTATGATGACTGATTGAATTCACTGGATAAAGAGAGAAAAATACCTTGACTCCCATTCCCTTGTGCTTTTTATGTTAAAAGAACATTCCATCCCTCCAAATATTTGTGAGAATTATTCCAATTAATTTCTAGTCTGCTGGCCCTCGTAGCACTTCTAGACGCACAATTTATATTCATTTATATAATTTAATTTAGGCACAGTCCAACTTCCAAACCAAATCTGGGCAGCTCACAATGTAATAAATAACAAAAATACAAAACAAAACAAGATAAAATCTGGTTGCTCAGTGCAAAAACATTTTCATGGCCATGCTATATGTTTAGAACTACTGAGACCATTGTTGTCTCAGAAGAAATTGACATGGTACTAAAAACCTGTTACTTAACAGTAGTTGCTTTTACCTGCCTTCACCAGCAAATCCTAGTGCAGGGGTGTCAAACTGGCAGCCTATGGACAGGATGAGTCACGCGCAGGCCATGCCCACCCCAGCTCCGCAAATGAGAAAAACAGCAAAACGTCACATGACGTGACATGGCATCTTTGGCACCCGGGCCTTAGTGTTACTTTCTCTGACAATCTAATTAATCTAACTCTTTTAGCTATGTCTTGTCCAATGCTTTGGAAGATGGGGCGAGGGGGGGGGGAGGATTTTAATTTCAGATCTTGTTTTGAGACAGAATAAATGTTCTTCAAATCCTTGAAGACCTTAATTCCCAAGCCTTGGTTTAGGTGGATGGGAGAGGCTTGTTAGATATGTTCTGGTCAGCAGCATACCAGACAGAGAAAAAAAGATGAATATCCTTCCATATTTGTTGCACATTACCTGACTCCCTGGAAGCCAAGTAAATTGTGTGTGTGTGTGTGTGTGTGTGTGTGTAAGTAACAAAGTTATCAAAACAATTCTTATGAAGAAGCAGTTGATTCTCATCAGGCTGAGAGGTGTGACCTTCAATAGAAAAGCAGAAAGAATGCCGGAGGCGACATCAAAAATACACAACTGTGCATGTGCATGCAAGACTGTGGTTAAATTCACACAGAAGTGATGAAATGCAAATGTTCAGTACATGCTGGCTTGCTTCTTCTTAACTGCTTAATCTCATGCATTATATGGATGTCTCTGGTTCCTGCTGAAATGGGGATTCAATGTGCCTTTACATATAAAACAAGCGTCTTCCTCTTTAAAAAAAAAGCCGTTTGAAAACTCCATAATTTATAGGACGGAAGGCCATGTGCAGTGTGACTATGAATGTCTAAACTCAGCAAAGTCATCATCAACATGGTTCAATTATCTTTTCCAAAAGTTCTATGGTTTGATTTGCTTTTTTGCAATTTTGGGCCTTGTTACCATTCTTTCCTAATCACACTCTGTGTAATCTGTTATGCCCTTTTATTTGTGGATATTTTAGGATGCAGGAGCCTGCTATATTGTTGGGGACTGAAGAGGCAGGTGCACCCTCTATCTCATTGTGAATTTGTGTACTGTTGATGCAGTCCACATTTTATTTTGCTGCAAAGGAAGGTTTGAACTGGCCGGTTTGATCTGCTTGCTGCTATTCTTCCATCTTTTAGCCCTTTAAATATAAAAAAGGAAAGGGTCTTTTTTTTTAACAAGGATCCATGCATAATACATTACTTTTTTATTCTGTATCCTACAGAAAACTATTGAGGATGCCAGTGTAATCTATGTTTAGGATTAAAATACTGACAATCAGGCAGACAGGGACGGGGAGGATTCTGAGACTGGGACCTCTCATCTGGCTAGCAATACATTCTTTCCTTTTGTTCATATTCATTCTTCCAAACAGAAACTACAATTCTTTCGTTTGTTTTTATCAATTAACCAGGGAGGAAAGGGGCAAATAATCTGTAGGTGATTTTTTAAAATATTGGAATTGGTACAGACAGTCCTCATACTGACCAGAGTCACCTTCAAGCATAGATATCACACATTTTGGTAGTGTAGTTTGTTTTAAAATATTCTTTTAAAAAACCTTTAATGTACCAATGACAATTAAATTAATATTTCATCAGAACAGCCTTCTGCCCTGAAGGATATAATTAACTGAGTTTTTATTTTATGCAAGAGAGCAAGAACACAGGCAGCTTCACACTCCATACAGCAGTTAGAATGTTTATATGCTCAAGGCAAATGGCTCAAGGAAGACTATAACTAAGACTACCAGATCTGGGCCACCAAAATCCAAATAAATTTTAGTTTGCAGCAAAGAAGTATTTTCTATGTCTTCTGCAAATGGTATATAAATAATGTACCTGTAATATTTGCTACCGATAACAATAGAATATTCAAAGTCCTTTATACCTAATTCCTCAACAATCCCAACATCATCTATAGAGAATACAACCTGAGTAGCTTTAATACGCTAGAGTACTTTCCCACACTCCAGGAACAAAAGTAAAAGTAACTAAGTAGCTTATCCAGATTTTTTTGGGGGGGGATTAATATCAATTAAGATAAAAGGCTAAAAATTCAAATCGCTTCACCCATAATAAGTCTCATTACTTCTAACCTGGATTTTGTTGTGAATAATATACAGGTCCATTTCTTCAGCACAGCAGTCAACAATCAAAAGGTTACAAAAGCCTTTTAATACTAGTAGTGTGAGTTTTATTCATTCATTGAAATGTTTCTGAATCTTGATTTTCCCAGCAAAAAGAAGCGCAAAGGGGCTGGTTTCGGAATTAAAGCTATATGGAAGTGTTATGAAAGTATTTGAAGAGGGTGCAGTATTTCATAAATTGCATCAACATCAGTGAAGCACTCTTCCTTGCAGCATTAAAGCAGCCACATGCTCTGAAAGGCTCCACACCGACTGCTTTGATCCAGACTTCAGGCTCGGTCCCAGTGGAAGTGTTGTCTGAATGGACACATAGTATGCAGACAATCAGGGAAAGCCTTCAAAACAGCTGCAACTAAGCTTTCTGCAAAGGACTCTCTAATAATGTTTCAAGGAGGCATGCTTGCTCATGCCAGTGCACTTTGTGAAACAGCCCTGCTGTACCCCATTTCTTAACAGGTGGCAACACCTGGCTGACCTCATAAAGAAAACGACACGTCCACAGAGGGGCCAGTAGTCGAGCTCAAAACGGACGTTGTGTCCCTGAACGTCCATTTTCGGGGCGCTGCGACTCCAATCCATGGATGGGTAGTATCTCCTAGTTGCTGGGCAGAAAACTGAGTGCTAAATGCTTCTCATTGCCAGGTCCCGCCCACCTCGACCTATCAGCTTCAGTCTTTCCTCACGAAGGCGCAGGAACCAAGATAACCATAAAACTGGAACAAACAACAGATAAACATAACAGGAAGCCGAAAGGGCGGGTATGGATTGGAGTCGCAGCGCCCCGAAAATGGACGTTCAGGGACACAACGTCCGTTTTCCATTGCGCTGCTCCTCCAATCCATGGATGGGATATACCCAAGTTTAAGTGTCTAGGGCGGGAGGCTGACTGTAGACCACGGTCGCAGGTGCGGCCACTTGTTGCAAGACTCTACGACCAAAGGCAGCATCCGACGACGCATATTGGTCAATCTTGTAGTGTCGTATGAAGGATGAATCAGACGCCCAGGAAGCTGCTCTACAGATCTCCGACACAGAAGCGTTCGTAGACCAAGCAGCCGATGCAGCCGCACTTCGGGTTGAATGTGCATAAATCCTAGTCGGACGAGGACAGACTCTGACATCATAGGCCGTTGTGATACAAGCTTTAATCCATCTGGCCACTGTATTAGACGACACTTTCTTCCCCATCGCTGAAGGAGTGAAAGATACTAGCAATGATTCAGTCTGTCGAAAAGACTCAGTACGCTTGATATAACGTCGGAGAGCACGCCTAACGTCCAGGGTATGCCATAAGGATTCAGTTTGGTGATGAGGATTCGGACAAAAGTTAGGCAGAACCAACTCTTGGGCCCGGTGGAATCTTGAATTTATCTTTGGTAAAAAGGATGGGTCTAAGCGCAGAACCACTCTGTCACTATGAAACACACAAAGGTCCTTGTGAACAGACAGCGCAGTGAGCTCCGACACACGCCTCGCTGAAGTAATGGCCAGTAGAAAGGTGACCTTAAGTGTCAGAAATTTTAGAGATACAGAAGCCAATGGCTCAAATGGTGAAGTAGTAAGCGCTTGCAGTACTAACGGAAGATCCCAAGATGGGTATCTATGTATCACAGGTGGCGAGATGTTGGTGGCTCCATGAAGAAAGCTCCTAATCCTAGGATTGTGCGATAGAGTACGGTGTTTCTCGCAAGAAATGACGGTGGATAAGGCTGCCACCTGGCGACGAAGCGTGGCGGGAGCTAGACCTTTGGCCAAGCCTTCATGCAAAAATTCTAGCACATCCGGGACATCTGCGGAGGTCGGGTCCACGTGATGAGAAACACACCAGGCAGAAAACGAGCGCCAAGTGGCTTCATAAATCCTAGTAGTAGAAGGACGTCTTGCGGCCTGAATCACGTTAATGACCTCAGAGGACAATCTGTCCCTTTGTAACTGGAGCCGCTCAAGCGCCAGGCGGCCAACCGGAGCCACCCTGGATCGGGGTGGAAGATGACCCCCTGGCTGAGCATGTTCACTTGCAGAGGTATTACCCAAGGCGGCATCGTAGACAGGCCCATCAGGTCCGCATACCAGGGCCGGCGAGGCCACTGTGGCGCAACCAGAATCAACTCCGCGCTCTCCAACAACATTTTGCGAATCAGCAGTGGAAGCAACGGTAGTGGTGGGAACGCGTACAGGAGTTCGGAAGGCCACTGGCAGTGTAGGGCGTCGTAACCTTCTGCTCCGCTGGTCGGGTAACGCGTGTAGAACCTCGGCAGCTGGGCGTTTTGGGGCGTGGCGAAGAGGTCCACTTGAGGACGACCAAATCTGCTCACAATCTGCTTGAAGATTGCCGGATGAAGAGACCACTCCGCAGGGTCCAAGTGTTCCCTGCTGAGCCAGTCCGCCATGATGTTGTCCTGTCCCGAAATGTGGTCCGCCACTAGAGAAGCCGTGTGCCGTTCCGCCCAGGCTAAAAGAGCTTCCGACTCCAACATCAGGGACCTGGAGCGCGTGCCTCCTTCCCGATTTATATGCGCTTTGGTGGTAACATTGTCCGTCCGGACTAACACGTGCTGATCCTCCAAGTCGTGTACGAAATGGCGCAGGGCGAGACGAACAGCCCTCAACTCCAGCCAATTGATGCTGTTCGTCCGTTCCGCCGGAGACCACTGACCTTGAACCACTGCATTCCGAAGATGGGCTCCCCAGCCCGACAGGCTGGCGTCGGTAATCAGGACAACTCGTTCCGGGTCGAGAAAAACACATCCCCTTTCGAGAGCAGACGACTTCCACCACGCGAGCGATAGACGGGTCTGCGGGGGTAAGACAACTCGATGAGTCGACGTGCTGCGGTGAGTTCTCTGAAAGGGGAGCAACAGCCACTGAAGCGGGCGAGAATGTCTGCGTGCCCACGGAACGACATGGATGCAGGATATTAACTTCCCCAACAATTGGGTCAGTAGAAGCAGTGGCACCTTCCTCAGGGATTGGACCTGTCGCACCATCGATTTGATGTCTTGAATGCGATCTGGGGACAGAAACACCTGGCCCAGCTGGGAATCGATCACTGCACCCAGGTGCTGGAGCCGCGTCGTAGGTGTCAGGTGGCTCTTCTGCCAGTTGATGGAGAACCCGTGGCTCTGGAACGCCTGGAGGACCACCTCCATGTCCTTCCGAGCCTGCGACTCCGATGTTGACATCACTAGGAGATCGTCGAGGTAACAGCTGAGACGTACAGAACGAGACCTGATGGAGGCCGCGACCACTGTCACCAGTTTCGTGAAGGTCCTGGGGGCCGAGGACAGCCCGAAAGGCATTGCCCGATACTGAAAATGCATGTTGTTGTATTCGAAGCGGAGATAGCGACGATGCAACGGGTGGATGGGCACATGCAGGTATGCTTCGCGCAGATCTACCGATTGAAGGTAGTCTCCTTGCCTGACGGACGCCAGAATTGACCTGAGAGAGTGCATCTTGAACCTGCGATACAGCACGTACTGGTTGAGACGTTTCAGGTTCAAGATGCCCCTGTGGCCCCCCGATGATTTTGGCACCAGAAATAAGGTAGCGTAGAACCCAGTTCTTTCCTCGTCTTTGGGCACCGGTTCCACTGCTTGGATGGAGAGGAGATGAGATATCTCCGCTTCCATGAGCTCCCTTTGGACCCTGCACCGGGGAATGGGGCAGCGGCGAAAACAGGTTGGTGGTAGTGTGTGGAATTCCAATCGAAGTCCCTGTTGTATGGTCGCCAGAATCCAAGCATCGGTTGTGGAGTGGCCCCACCTGAGGTAGAATTGCTGCAGTCGACCTCCGATAGGGCCCGGAAGTAGCGAGTCATTTCCCCCTGCGTGGGGGCCGGTAAGAGGAACCTCTGAAGGGGCGCTTTGCTTGGGACTGGGTCCTGGATCTATCCCGAAAGGACTGCCTGTCCGAAGCACGGTCCGAGGCTTGGGAGTAGGAACGCTGGTAGAAAGAGCCACCTGGACCCGAGGACGATCGAAAGGACTGCCTAGGAGTATAAGGTGTAAATCTCCGTTCAGAACGGTGAAAGGAGGACGGCAACACTTTGCGTTTGTCCTTATCCTCTATCAAGATTGGCTCTAGACAAGGACCAAATAGTGATGGAGCATTAAAAGGCGCAGAGGCAAGTTTCCATTTGGCTTTATTGTCCGCACGCCAATTGCGAAGCCAGAAAAGGCGCCTGTTGGTTATGGTTGCTGCCATAGCCCGAGAGGCAAACTTAGTCGCTGTTAGAGAGGCGTCCGCGGAATATTCAGTTGCAGCCACCAGTTTATTAATGTCTTGGTGCAGTCTGGTATCGGAGGGGGGCAACCTCTCCTGCAGCTGGCGGAGCCAAATCAGCGAAGCTCGATTGAAAAATGATGTAGCCGTGGCCGCCTTGATCGCCCAGGCCACCGCTTGGTGCGCCTTACGGAATCCCATCTCCATCTTCCTGTCCTCCGCTTTGAGGCCATCCACCACGTCAGAAGTCAGCATGGAAGAGGTAGACAGGGCAGCCACTGGGGAGTCCACAGAGGGTATGGCAAGCAACTCTTCCAACTGTGAATCAGCTGCATAAAGACGTTTGTCAAGACCGCTCGGAGCTGTCAAGGAACCAGGCTGGCCAAAAGCTGACTTGATGACATTGGAGAATAGTGGAGGGCAAGGGATAACATCTTTGTCCTGATGAGCCACCTGGAAAAGAGTATCATGTGGATGTTGTGAGTTAGAGGCTTTGTCAGTAGACCCTTCTGTAATTCCAAATTTAGTAGCGACCTTGGCTTTGTGCAGTAAGGATTTGAAGACCGAAGGCCGAAACAAGTTCGTGAAAGTGGGTTTTTCGGGGGGAAGATCCTCATCCTCAGAGAATTCGACATCCTCCGGACAGATCTCTCCCTCTTCCGACTCCTCCGAAGACGATTCGACAGGACGGTGTTTACTGGTGCTCGGTATAGCCTCATCCACTGGGGCCTGGTTTTGAGAAGGCTGAGAAGTTGTGATAGCTCTAGTCACATCCTGCTGCATTCCAGCTGCTAAAATCTTTGCCAGGGCATCAGATAGCATAGTTTGAAAATTCACAGGAGTATCAGGTGCCTCTGGGCGGAGCCCCGCCGCAGTAGGCGTAAAGGTAGCCTCTGGCAGACGCCTGTGACCAAATGGGACCTCAGAATGGCTCGAAACATCTGGCAATGACAAAGAGACCCCTTTGGAGCGTTGCAAGTTTGAAGAATAAGGTCTGGTGGCTGATCTTGAAGCGGATCCAGATTGTGAATTCTCAGAGGTATCAGCATCACGCTCAGAAGTGTGAGCCTGCCTTGATAGAGACTCCTGCTGCTGTCTAGCCCTTTCAAATTGTTTTTCCAAGGCTTCATGGTGCTTTTGCTCCGCTTTGTTTGAGGAGCTAGATTTGGAATCCACTTTGGATCTGTGGGCTTTGGACTTGGTTTTCCTCTTGCCTGGCTTCTGCTGCGTAGCAGGATAATTGCAGGCGCCTTCAGAATCGGATGACAGGGGTATGTCTGCCATGATAAGTGAACCAGGCAGGCAGCAGTACAGTCTCTCAAGAGCTCAACACCGAGGCTACCCCCAAGGTAGATGCCCACAGTGAGGACTCAGATGGGTAGGGGTAAGCCAGGCCCAGAAGCTGCTGGGCTCCACCCCAATTAAAGTCAGCAAGCTGCTATAGACAGATGGGGGAAGTGCAAATTCGCCCCGGGCAGGGGACAGGACTACAAGACCAGCAGGGTGGCCAATAAGGTCTGAAAGTCCACTCGGTTTTAGCAGGCAAACCTCGTTCTCCTTTCTCTTTTTTTTTTTTTTTTTTTTTTTTATATAAGCGCCCTCAAAATGGCGGCCGCCACGCCGACAATGTCCCGAAACAAAATGGCGGCCGTCACTCCACCAGAGTACCTCAGAGCCTCGATTTCAATGCCAGAGAAAATGGCGCCGTCCACGATGTTGCCCTGCGATTTCGCCAGCCTCCAAAGCGATTCCGGCCCGAAACGGCTTGCCAAGGTGCCTGACAGCCTGCGCTAGTCTCTGCGGCCGCCGCGTCTCCTCGCGCCTTACAGCTGACTTCAATTAACGGAGGCCGCCCGAAGAGAGGGCCAGCACTCCGGAGCCGCTTAATTGACGGAGCTGGGGCGACGGTAGCTTTTCCGGCTCACCAGAAAGCTAGCGCGACGCCAGCGGCTTGAAAAACACGGATCCGCCCAGCCGGGTCGGAATCCGGCGTGCTGCAGTCTTGATGAAAGGTGAGCTAGGCCTAGGCGGCTTGGGGCCCCAAGCACGCCCAAGGCACGCAGCAAGGTAACTGTTTTTAAAACGTAGCAGCTCCTTAGTAGAATTAAAAGGACAGGAAAAATAAGAAATTAAAATAAAAAAGGAAGGCAATGAGAAAGGTAATGGTCTAAATAGATTAATCCAAATAGAGAGCACTCAAATAGCCAAGTTCTCACAGCAACTGAGTGAGAAAGACTGAAGCTGATAGGTCGAGGTGGGCGGGACCTGGCAATGAGAAGCATTTAGCACTCAGTTTTCTGCCCAGCAACTAGGAGATACTACCCATCCATGGATTGGAGGAGCAGCGCAATGGAAAATGGAGACTTTACTGTACCACATACAGTAATCCCAGGAGATAGGTTTTTAAAGTATTCAGTAAGGATACCATAGAATTACACATTCAAATGCTTGTGAAAATAACTCAGTTTTGAAATCCATAATTATATCAATGAAGGAGATAATAAAATAAAGCCTGTATTTTAGCTTTAGATAATAAACATTTTAAAAGACAGAATCGGAGAATAATATGAAAAGCTTTATTCTTTGGTTGACAAAAGCCTCCTTGTTAATAACACAGCTGTCTCTATTCATCTACAGGCACACTATTTGTAACACAGGTGTCATCAAACTGCTACAATAATTTACACATTACACTTGAGTAACCTGATCATTAAAAACCTAATTAATATGAAATTATATCCTTAGTCCAGCAATCACTCTTTTAACCATTTTGTCATTAGATGAATCCAGGCCCACAAAATTGATGCGGACTAGACAAAACCAATAAAAATACAAGAATCACCCTACTCTAAAAATCCCTCGTGTCAAATCAGTTTAAAGTTAATGATGTCCTTCTTTGGGGAGGGAGGCCAGGCATTACTATTAGCCATTTCCAAGCTGCGTTTCCCAAGCAGTTCTGTGGAAAAGTCTGGTTTTGGCCTCGTCTGAAAAACTGAAGATATGGCGGAGACTTCTTTTTACTGGTTTATTCATTTTCTATTACACACTTTTTTCAGTAACAAAGCAATGGCAATTATGACTCAGTTCCTTACCCCCGCTCTGCTACAGCCACTGTTACTATTTCTATGTTCAAATATGTCAGGAGTAATATATGCATTGGAGAATGGCCCTCTAAAATAAAAAGATAGATGATGGCATACAAGGCAACTGACCAGCTACCTTATAAACAGTAGCTGATGGAAGTAGTGTAAATGCAGGGTGGCCAAGGGGCTGAATGCAAGATGATTCTTTACTGACATAAACAGAAAAATCTTCTACAAAAATAAACAGTGCTTAATAGCACACGTTATCCATTTTAAATGGCTTGGTTTAATTTATTTATTATACTTGCATAGTCTCCCATCTCATGTAAGTGACTGGTCGGTTAACATCACAAAATGGTCAATACATAAAATGGTCAATACAATAACAGTTTCAGTATTTTCCATGTTAGTTACAGCATGTAAAAAAGAAAGCAGTTTTAACCAAAAATATTTTTTAAAAAAATATTCAATGGGAACTATTTATTTCTCAGAAGCAACATAAAAATAGTTAGCAAGAGAGGGGTCAAAATCACAATATGCTTCCTTCCTTCACATCCTTTTAAAAGTTAAACAAATGAGTGTCATGTGAATAACGTTATCCATGCTAGACAGGAAGAATCTCATTTCAACAGTCCTGGAGAAGGCTGTAATTCCAAAAGACTATGTTCTTGATATATTATCATCACAAGACCATCCTGCTATAGCAGGGGTGTCAAACTGACGGTCCGCTGGCCGGATGCATCACACTCAGGCCATGCCCACCCCAGCTCCACGAATGGGAAAAACATCACAAAATGTCACATGACAGCAACTTGACACAGCGAGTTTGACACCTGTGTATTATAGAAACTCCCCAGTCTACTTCCCAATTTTTTAGTATCTATGTGACTGCATAAAAAACGATCTGTGAAATGATATACAAATCACACAATAGATGTTTATATTTTATCCTTACCATTTAGCTACATGATTTAATATTTCCCACCTCTAATTAACTAATTTGCCAATCTCTTAAATCTATTTTTCAAGCCTGCATAGAGTTTTACTGCCGATTTTCTAATTGTGTTTGCCTGGATGTCTATTTATTTATTCCATGGATTATAATAGCGTAGATTATTTTTCATTTCCTTTTTAAATTGCTAATGACATTAAGATGAATAAATGCAGAAGAGCCTCAAATCTAGAATACCAATACCACATCACCTAAAATTTATGTTTTATTATCCAAATCAGGTACTTTTCTCTTTTTCTTTACTTGCTTACTACTGTATATTGTTTCTGGTCTTTTACCATAAAGAAATAATTAGAATTTATTACCTAATCTCCTCTCTCCTCTCTTGGAAGAGAAACAGGAAGTCTATGGATAGAAATGTTCACAAATCCGGAGATGATGCATTCTTTTTCTGGAAAGCATTTACAATTTCCAAGGAAAACCCACCAAATTGTTTTATGTATTCAGATAACTACAAAGCACAAACTTTATTTTATTTATTTATTTTATTTGTTTGTCAAACATGTACAAGATAACAAATATAGGTATGAACATAAACAGGAACAAAAGAAGTAAATACAGATAAATGGGGACAGTAAAACAGGGACAGTACGCATGCTGGTGCGCTTATGCACGCCCCCTTTACGGACCTCTTAAGAATGGGGCGAGGTCCACGGTAGACAGTTTGAGGTTGAAGCTGTGAGGGTTTGAGGCTGTAACAACAGAGTCGGGTAGAGCACTCAACTTTAACACTCACTATAACTTTCCTATGTTTGAAATCTGTTGAGATTCAATGGCTGTTGCAATCTGTAAAAGTCTTGCCTGTTACGTACTTTGCGATGACCTAACTTTCACTGCTCACAAAAAAAAGGGAAAAAAGATATGACTCATTGGTTTAGTTACATTTTCTACACTGACCTTGGTTTCTCTGGCCTCTTGCCTAGCCATTCCCTCAAGCTGCCTTTATTAAGTCTTCTTTAAAAAGAAATATCCTAAAGTACCATTAACGGCAAGGCTCTCATAAACATTTGCGTCAATATCCCACATTGTTGTTTCTACCCACTATCTCCCCTTTCAAATTTCTATCTGATTAAAGTTGAAAACAATTCCATGGGCATCATCAGTATAAAAGTACAGGTAGTCCTTGACTTACATTCATTCACGGATCATTCAAAGTTACAATAGCACCGAAAAAAGTGACTTATGACCACAGAATGGAGCAACTCAACACAGCCAATTCGCCATGGGACAACTCGCTGCGGGACAATTTAACAATTCAAATTAATTATTTAAAATAAAAACATTTATTTTAATTTTGGTCGTTCACATTTCATTCTGTCCCTCCTGAATGATTCTATTCCACCATTTCTTTGATATTAGTGTAACTCCTGCCCCGGGGCGAATTGGCCGCAGTGAACTATCATAGATCCATTGCAGCATCTCCAGGGTCACACAATCAAAATTTGGATGCTTGGCAATTGGGCCAGAGGAACATCTACAATGCCCTATGAGGGACATTCACAGATAAACTTGCTCAGAATCACTCTGAGCTACATTCTGGTCTCAAATCTAGTAAACTGTCTAAAACATGGTTATTTCCTAGTTATCTGGGGAAAGGTCAAACCTGCTGATCCTGAGGATGTTGTGTTCTAGATCCACATGCCTCCCAAAACCTCCCAGGAAATGACAGGAAATTGGGCTTAGAAGCTGTGGATAAACAAATGAGGAGTCATTTGCTGAAGCCTAAGAGGCTGAGTAGCTGTGGGTTTGGGACTCCCATTCCTCTGATCAAGGCCTGAGGTTCTAAATGAGGCAATATGCTTTCAAGCAAAATAGGTTTGCAGTTTAGGAGTCCTTCTAGAAGGTTGTCAGCTCCTGTTCAAAGAGCATAAGGCAACAATGACTCAGACAGCCTTTGCATAAATTCATCTTATATGTCAAATGCACCTATTCATCTGAGGGCCCTTCTCACAGTTACTCAGGATTTGTCACCCCCTCCCCCTTGTCTGGATTAGTACCATGTACTCTATCTGGATTGCCCATGAAGACTTGAGAAGCTACAGCTAGTCCAGAATTCAGCCACACAAGTACTTATTAATATGTCTTGGTACACCCATATAACACGGTTACTTTGTGTGCTGAACTGACTCCCAGTAGGGCTTCCAGATTTAATTCAAGGTGCTAATTATCATCTATAAGGCTCTTTTCAGTGCACAAAATTGTTTGAAGGGTCCTTCATGCTCTCTGATCTTCCATGTTTTCTTGCATACATTTCATTACCCAAACTAGAGTAGCATTGATGATGTTCCTAGTTTGGGTAATGAAACGTCTGCAAGAAAACAAACAAGTTCAGAGGCACCAAGGAGCCCTCATTTCAACCCTGAGCTACAAATATTCTCCTTTATTAGTACAAGGTTATTTGCAAGATTCTTGTCTCCAAGTTATTCTGTTTGTTCCATAAGTTCCAACAAGATGACCTGCTCTGGGTCATTTCTATCAAACAATAATATTCAACAGGATTCGGAAAGCATGCCTTTTCTAGTATGGAACCAATCTCTCTTAATATATGAATGGCCCAATCCTGCCAAACTGTCACAAGTTTTGCAGCCTTCTTTGCTTGGCCTCCCGCCGCCGTTATTACTGGTTCGCAAGATCCAGACCGAACCAATAGCAACCCACCACTGGTGTGAACCCATCTTGGTGATAATTGTGTGCCTTTGAGTTACGTGACGTGCTCTTTTTGTCTGGACAATTTTAATGGATTATTAGTTAGCCATTCAAAGTCATGTATCGACTTATATATGGGCAGCCATATAAATATAAGTAATAAATGATTTACACATTTTATGAGGATTTAAACCATCTTCCATAAGATCACCAACATGCTTTCTACATAACCATCACAACAGCTGATTTTTTTTTCTAGAAAAGACCTGCTCTGAAAGCAACATATCAAATAGAATTTTAAGCTTGAACACATATTGTGCAACTTCTTCATAGTGACTTGCAGATGACAAGGCTTTCCACCAGCAGAGAAGACACAATTCTGAACTCAGCATGCAGATACCTTTTTCTCAAGAAGCCTTTTTTCCATACTTCATTTCTTTCTTTGGGCCTGATGAAGAATTGTATGTTTTTGTAGTAACTAAACAGGAAAACTGACGTTTACATTTTGAATGAAGTAGTCCTCCGGTCAGTGAGACTTCATAACATCTTCTCAAACAAGCTACTTTTAGTACTGTACAATCTATTTTTAAAAAATAGCTGGCTATAGGTATTGGAAGCATTCCAAAGGTGAAACTACACAAAGAAAATCTAATTTTAGCTATATATAATTAAACAATAAGCTGGGGGGGAGTGGAAATCAGATTTCACTCATGGCTAACTTTTCCTAATAAATATTATTCAAACTTTAACATTATCCCAAATAATTTTTTTAAAAAAACAAATTAAACAATAGAAAACATATAGCACCTACCATATAATCCTGAAAGAGGTTTGTCCTAGCTCCCCATTGTTGAATACTTCTAAAACCCCATTTGTAAAGCAAGCTGGAAAGAATGGGAACTTTTCAGGCTTTCTCCACAAAGAGAAATATAATATGCCTTACAGAAAAAAATACAAGAGATATACTGTCTCAATTTATTATCCTGAATGAAGTAGTTACAGGCTAGAAAATAAATGAACAGCCCTGTTACTTTTTGTCTAATGCATTTAAAAAAATAGAAACAAAGATTCCAATTGGTGAGTTCAGTATTATGGTATTTTTTACAAACAGATAAGCAATCAGTTATGTTTTTCTACTTAATTTCAGGGTCCCTGGAATTAGAATTACAAGTAAAGGCAAAAAGATGCTTTGATTGCACAGAGAGGCATGAAGGGAGCACCTGCCTGCACCACCTTAAGGCAAGCGTCCATCTCCCTGGGATCACACAGCTGTACTGCATTCTTTGCATTTTCAAAAGGATCTTCCTGCCTTTGAATCTGAAGTCACTGCACAGCCCTAGTATTTTCTATTTACCTGGCCTTAATTTACATCCCATTTGCAATTAAATTTAAAGTAGAATTCAATACAGATACCCCCCCATCCAAAAATTCTGATTCTAAGCAGCTGAAACTATAGAAAACTGAAATGGCAGCACCTTCTCTTTAATGTTCAGATTCTCTGAAATTATACAGAAACTGAAAGTGAATCTATAATATTTTCAACTTTGGTATTCTTTTCTTTTTTGTTATATTTTTTATATTCTTGTTATATGTCATCAACTATCACTGACTGACCAATTTGCTGACACTAGAAGCTAAGTCGTAAAGAAAAATACAAAAGCCACTCAAAGAAAAAAATATGCACTGTATTCCCTGTGCTTCCCTTTACATATTCATATCCTTGCCAGCTACAGTGTCACTTACAGCTAGTCCTCAACTTACAACAGTTCATTTAGTGACTGTTCAAAGTAACAATGGCACTGGAAAAAGTGACATGACTGTTTTTCACACTTTTGACCATTACAGTGTCCCCATGGTCACATGATCAAAATTCAGGTGCTTGGCAACTATCTCTTATTTATGACGGATGCGGTGTCCCGGGGTCATGCCATCCCCTTTTGTGACCTTCTGTCAAGAAAAGTCAATAGGGAAGCCAGATCCAGTTAACAACCGTGTTCCTAACTTAATAAGTGCAGTGATTCATTTAACAACTGTGGCAAGAAAGGTTGTAAAATGAGGCAAAATTCACTTAACTGTCTCATTTAGCAACATAAATTTTGGTTTTGGGCTCAATTGTAGTCTTAAGTTGAAGACTACTTGTACAATGTCATATCTACAGTCTACAATTCAGGGTATGTTAAAACTAGAGTAAAATGTTTACTACAAAAACAATATAAAGCAAGGGTAACTTGTCAACTCTCCCCTCCTGCCCCCCCCCAAAAAGAATCAGCAGTATCTCAAAGTTAGGAAAAAGAGGAATTTTTAGAATCTGTTTCTACTTAAAAGCAGTTTGGCATTAGAGAACTTTTTAATTTGTTTGGGGAATCTTATTTTATCCACTAGACCACAAACAAATGTAACTTGTTTCATTGTCCTGGGACTAGTTTCCATCAATTCATTCCAGTTTTTCCAGCTTAATAACTGAAGCAAAGGTACTCAGTTTTAGGAAGGCTCTTCTTTCCCCTTCTCCCAAAAAAACAAAGGAAGTTTTTAGTACCAAGCTAGGAATAGGAAGTGCTCCTATCTATGCCTCTTACTTTTCTTTCTACAGTATTGCAGAGACAATAGTTTATACCCCATCACAGAAAGAGGAAGGAAGGAAGGAAGGAAGGAAGGAAGGAAGGAAGGAAGGAAGGAAGAATATAGATATTCATATATATATTCTAGCATTTTCCAAGCACATCCTTATACAAAAAAGGGAACCACGGGAGAAAATTTAAAAAGCAAACTTATGAAAAACCAAACCTAAAGTTTCATGATGACTAATGTTCCTTGCTCAAGAGAAAAGATTTTTTAAAACTCTATTCTGATACAAAAAGAGGATAAATCCTCTTTTGAGTTTCCCCTGAAAACCTAACTATGGTTAATGTACACTTGAGTGACTAAAAGAGAAAAAAAAATTAAATACTAAGAGTATTTTTTTAGAAAATTAAACCAAAAAAAAATAGTCCACAAAGAAAAAAAGGAGAAAAGGAGAAGAGTGAAGAAATCAGAATTTCTGAAAATGAAAGCTGCTCATCTGAAGGATAAAAGAAGCAAATACTGCATGCATTCAGAACTGGACTTAATAGATTGTGTCTTGTAAGTCTACTAAGAACAGACGGACTCAGCAATGACAACAGAACTTAAAAATTGTTGCCTTTTGATTATTAAAATGCACTGGCAAAGTTATTCAATTCAGTAATTGCTTCTGGAAAAATACAATTAACTTCTGCACAGGCATTTGATAATAAAATACTTTTCATTAAGAGAAGAAAAAGTAGCATTTATAAAATATAACAATGGTTTTGGATTAGCTTTCAAATGATAAAAGCAAAGCTATAGATTAATCTTCCCAATCACCTGGGAAAGGGACAGTTATTTAGGTGGGTACAAAAGAAATGATAATGTAAGAAAGCCATCCGCTACCTGGGCTATTCTAAATGGGCAAAACCAGAAAAACCCTCACCCCTACAGCCACCACACTAGAAAGATAAGATGTGATGTGCAAATTATGAGACTGAGAGGGCCACACTAGGCCATGTTAAAAGTATTCTCTTTCCTGATTATGTGTGCATAACTACAGGTGATAGCATCTGGTCAACTTGCCTTCACTTGCAAGTTAAGCAGAGTTAGACCAAACTAATACTTGGATGGGAAACCATCAGGAATGCCAAAGCTGCAGACTAGATTAGGAGGAACACCCCCCTCCCCCAAAAAATCCCCAAAGCTTATATGAAGACAATACCAGACAATTTCCATACTACAAGAAAAACTGAAGGAATCTGTGTGTCAAGTCATCAGACTCAGCTCAACTCAGCTTTTAGAAACTCATCTTTCTGTGGCATGTGGAAACAGTCCTTGGTCTTACGGTTTCATTCTATCTCTCTCTTCAACAAGCTCAAAAGTAAATGCCCAATCCTGATAGTCTGTAATTCTATTTTATTGCAATGACCAATCTAGACATAATAAACCCCAGGCTCACACCTTTTCTTTCTAAGAATCAGGAGTCAAGAAAACATGGCTTTCCAGCTTCCAACATCATGTTGCAACTGTTATGCCAAAACTCGGAGCTCTGTGGCTGGATATAACTCAGTAAAAACAAACCAGCCTCTGAAACTGGTTTAAACAAACCATAATTTCTGCACTTTGGTTTTAATAGGAAACGTGATTTATTTGAAATTGCAAGTTTCACATTTCCTTCCCTGGCATGCAAAACAGAAGGAAAAGGAAAGAAGGAGCTACAGTATAACCACAACTCACTCACAGAGCAGGAATCCATGGCTTCCTGTTATGTACAAACTGACCCAATCTCTAGTTGATTACACACAGGGCAAGAGATCCTATGTTCAAATAACCACAGGATATCCCAGTCCAAACAATACCTTTCTAGGAAGTTAAATCATTATCCAAACTGGCTTCTTACAAGTTCATAGTTCTTAACCAGTAAACTCTGCCAGCATTCAGTATAAATTTAGGTTAACGTTTAAAATATGCTAATTTAGCTAAAATAATTCTAAAATGTGTGCAAAGCATTTCTTTAAATGTTAGGTTACATTAACATTCAGAAAATCCCCCAAGTTGTCTATCAAAACAAAAATAGAAAAGGATTACCATTTATGATGAAAATGGCTACAAACTGAATATCTCCTTGGAGGACACAAAAATTTAATCTCTTCTGGTTTGAAATTATTAAAACTGGCTCTTAATACCAGGCCATTTCCTTGAAAACAGGATATGATTTCATCACCACAGGACTAAGGTAACCAGGAACAATCAAGAACAAAAGCTCTTAAATACCTAATTAGTTGTGGTGCAGAGAAGGGAATTTTAGCAGGTGCAGTTGTTGCCCATATCAACACAGAAAGTAGCATGGGTCACCAATTCCCCATTCAGTTCATTAAATGCCTAATACTGTCTGGCACTTGGAGCACTTCTGGGGAATGGAGGACATCTGTGTCCTCTCTTAACCTTTATTCACTGACAGTCTGCTTTATATAAATGATAGCTAGGGTTTTTAAAATCAAATTGTAGTTGGCATCTGTTAACTCCCTGCAAAGGTGTAGGTTGCCTTGAATGTGGAAAAAGATGGAGGAACCGCTGCTGCATCAAAATAAAGTCCTAAGAATTACAAAGAGAGGGAGAATCACAGATAATGGTTTCTATCCCAGGATCCTGAATATGCAAACAGCTACATTAGAGGTACACAATGGAAACAATTGTTGTCTTGCTTAATTATATTCCATTAAGATTTATGCCAAGAGTTGTAGTATCAGGCCTACAGCAAAAATGAAAGCAGTTGTGACAAGCTAAATAAACTGACTTGAGTCCAGAAGGAAGAGGATAAGGGCAAGGAAGCAATCATTCATCTTTCGTCATAACTAGAATGAGATTTGCCAGACAACACGACTGAGCAAATTAATATTACCTTCCTTTCTTTTCTGAGCTTAAGTAATCTGTTTATAAATTTAATCATGCCATGTATATACTGGTTATTGTTTAAGGATGTTGTTAGGGGAAAGAAAATCTAAACTACTTCCAGATGTGGGTTTCAGGGTGGGAAAGGGGATTGGAAAGTTTGCAGTACAGATGTTCATCACCAACAATGCACTCCAAAATCACAACCGATAGCATGTCTACTACCCAGCATTATCTGGACTCAGATCTTACGCCAAAAGCGCTCAGCTTTTATATCATGTGCATATTGTGTTCATTTGCAATAAAACAGGGAAGGAAAGGGAAGCACTTTCCACAAAGTAGTCCAGGTAATACAGGTAACGCTTGACTTATAACAGTTCGTTTTGTGATAATAGAGTTACAACAGCACTGAAAAAAGTAACATGGTCATTTTTCAGTGAGGACCTTTGCAGCATCCCAGATCATGTAATCAAAGTTCAGATGCTCAGTAATTGGTTTATATTTACGACTGTTGCTATATCCCAAGCTCATGGTCCATCTGACAAAGTCAATGGGGAAGCCAGATTCACTTAACAACTGAGTTATTAACAAGTGCAATGATTCACTTAACAACTGTGGCAAGAAAGGTTTGTAAAATGGGGCAAAACTCACTTAACAAATATCTCACTTAGCAACATAAATGTTGGGCTCAATTGTGGTCGTAAATCGAGGACTACCTATATTGTGCGCCACAGCATTTGGAATAAAACAGGGAAGGGAAGGAAGCCTTCCAAAAAGCATAGGTAGTCCTTGATTTAAGACCACAATTGAGCCCAACATTTCATACCCGTTGCTAAGCGAATCACTGCAGTTGATAAGTTAGTCACCTGATTGCTAAGTGAATCTGACTTTTGCTTGTCAGAAGGTCACAAATGGGCATCATCATGATGGGGACAATCAACAACGTAAGTATTAACCAAGCCTCTGAATTTTGACCACGGGGATGCTGCAAAGATCATTAAGTGTGGAAAAACGGTCACAAGTCACTTTTTTCATTGCCGGTGTGACTTTGTATGGTCACTAAATGAACGGTTGTAAATCGAGGACTACCAGTAGTCCTAGTTAATACACAACCAACCTTGCAACGAGGAAAACAACAAGCAGGACCAGGGAGAAAAGATGAACTAAACCGGGTTCAAAACCAGGAAGGGTTTTTGTTTTTTTGGGGGAGGCAGGGCTGGAAACCAAGGGACCGGGTCGCAGGGAGTCAAAGGCTTAAGTTTCAACCCGTGTCTCGTTTTTTTCTCCCCGTCCACCCGTGGTTAACCCGGAGGATGGAAAGGCAAATCAGGGCTTTTTTTGTGTATTGTTTTCTTTCCCCCCCCCCCCCCCTTCCTTCGAAAGACACACGACAGTCCCCGGACGCCTCTTTCCAAGAACCAGAAAGTCTTCGCGGGGAAGAGGAGCCGCCGCAGAAACCTCAACCGCTTCCGCTCCGTCTGCCCGACCGCCGAAGGGGGGCGGGGGACGCGGTCCGGGTTCGAGTCCCGGGTGGGGGGGGAAACGGCCCACAGCCGGGCCTGCGCGGACGGATCCACCGCCCTCCTTCCCTGCCTCCCTCCCGGGCGAGGGTCCGCAGGTCCAGGGAGCCGCATTTCCGCCGCCCACCCACCCACCCACCCGCGGCCGGCCTCTTTTTTCCCCTGGAGGGGAGGGGAGAAGCCGGGTCGAGAGAAGCCGGAGGGACCCGCCGGAGAAAGACCGTCCCTCCGCCCGTCGCCCCCTCACCCCGTTTCCATTCAGCCCACACGCCGAGGCAGGAGGGCAACCCCCCTCCCCTCCCCCGCACGTGCCGGGCCCCTCCCCACTCTCTCTCCCCCCCCCCGGACCCCTCCGGAGTCCGGACCCATAAGGCGCAGCCGCCTCACTCCCTCACGCCCCCCTCCCCTCACACGCTCTCCCCTCACTCACCGGTCCAGCTGTGCGCTCGTGTGTGTGTGTGTGTGTGTAGTGTGTGTATGTGTGTGAGGCGGCCCAAGGCGGAGAGGATGGACGGAAGGGAGGAAGGAAGGGCGGCCAAAGGCGAGGGAGACGCGCCCTCAGGGATGCCCGGCGGCCGCCTCCGCCTCCTCCTCAGCCAGCGCTCCCGCCGTCCCGCCCGGCGGCCGCTTCCAGGCCGCTCCCCCTTCGCCTCAGACTCTGCCTCACGCTCTGCCTCCCCGCCCCTCCCCTCCCCGCCCGGCGCGCTGCACGCTGGGAGACGGCGCGGCCGCCCGGCTGGCGCGCGCCAGAGCGCGCGAGCCTCCACGCGCACGCGCGGCGCCACGCGAAGATGGCTGCGAGAAGGGGGAGGGGGAGGGGAAGAGAGAGAGAGAGAGGAGGGGGCGGGACGCGCGGCGCGAGGGGAGGGGAGGGGGAGGCACAGGCTCCTCCTCCTTCTCCTCCTCGCCCCTCCCCCGCCCTTGTGCCGAACGAGGTTTCCACAGCTTCTCTCTCCCCCGCTCCCTCCTTCCCTGACAACAGCCCTGCGGGGTAGGCTTTGAGGGTTCAGCGTCTCCCCTGCAGAGGGCGCTGTGAAGGGTGGTGGAGTTGACCTCAGGTCCTCCCATTCACATGCTTCCCCTCCTCCCCCTCCCTCACATCGTAGTGCAAAGCCAGGTGCTTACAATGAGCCTCCTCCCCCCCCACATTGTTTTGCAAAAGCTGCCCAGCTGGGTTTTCCAACAACCCCCACCCTGTGAGGTAGGACAGGCCGGGAGAGACCGGTTGCTAATCCAGCTCTCTCCAGCCTCTACTATTGCTTATATGTCATTGGCAAGTAATTGCATTTCAGTGGCTTGCATGGAATTGCATTTGGAATTGCATTTCAGTGGCTTGCATGACCGCAAACCATGATTTACTTCTGTTCCCTGAACAAGCCACAGTGAACAGGGCTTATTAGACTTAGAATAAGCTTATTGCCACTTCGAATGTACACTAATCGGCATATATTAAAATGAAATTTTGTTGCACAGTTCTCAAAGGGTCACCGCCTCCAATACACACCATATAAACATGACAAAATAAATACAACAAGAAGCAACAAGCTTAGCCACAAACCATGTTTTAGAAAACTAAATGCCTGCCAGCCTCAAATAAACCACATTAAGTGTCTGCCTGCTTTTCCAGATCTGGAAACCTACAGACCTGCAGAGAGATGGACTTCTATTCCCAGAACTCCATACCTGGCATGTTCAGGGCAGAGAATTCTGGGAACTGAAGTCCGCCTACCTTGAGAGATGCTGGGAGACTGGTGTACAAGGGAGCCCATCGGATCTCTTCTTGAACATACTAAACTGATTACTATTTTCAACAGATGCACAGATCTCATCCATAGGTACCAGTCCTCTGCCTTGGCTCAGACTTGAAAAGCAGCATCTGACAGCTGATCTAGAGTTTGAATTCAGATCACCAAAATCAGGACACATTTATTTATTTATTTATTTATTTATTTATTTATTTATTTATTTATTTATTTATTTAATTTTTATACCGCCCTTCTCCCGAAGGACTCAGGGCAGTGCACAGCCAAAAATAAAAACGAACACATATAAAATTTAAAACAGTTTAAAAGGAATTAAATAATTTGGCCCACATGACAATATTGTCATAGGTGTCGTGATGTCATTGCTCAAATGATGCAAATTATGGAAGGACAGCAGGATGCACATGATGTCACTTTGTCACCCGATGAGCACATCCACACACGCTGTGCTCCACACGCAAAATCGGATTACTCCAGTGCTTCTCAAAACGTTATAGATTATTTATCAGCATGACATGAGGTGAGTTGGGCTGGGAGACAATGATTGGTCCAAAGGTACCCTCGTTTCATGTCTAAATCAGAACTAGAACTCACAGTCTCCTGGTAATTGATCCAAAGTCATCCAGTTAGTTTCCATGCCTAAATCAGAACTAGAACTCACAGTCTCCTGGTGATTGGCCCCAAATCATCCAGACATCTTTTGTTTGACTACAATTCTGTTTCCTTGTGTTTCCTTTGGAAAGTCACCCAACCAATTTTCATGTCTAAGATGGGACTAGAATTCACAGTCTCCCGATTTCTCATCTGATACCTTTAACCACTAGACCTAACTGGCTCCAAATTTCAATATTTTAATCTTTAATTGCTCTTTTTGGATAGGTATTTGAAGCAGTACATAATTTATTTCAATATAATAGCGGTAGATAATGTAATGAACTCTAATGATAGTTTGGTGAACAAACCACAGTTACTGGCTTCATAACACGTTCACTCCAAACAAACTGCTTAATTCAGTGTGTGAATTTAGCAACACCAAGAATTAATTGGAATGCAATTCATCCGTCATCTCGCATTTCTGGGGCTTGATATAGCATCTAGTCTAGACTTCTATCACTAATAGTTCCCACCCATGGCATTGCCTCTTTTAATTTTCTAAGTCTTTAATAAACCTATAAATCCTCCTGTTGTACTGGTATAAACCACAAAATAACAATGAACTTAATTACAGCATAACATTAAAATTCCAGTTGCTGTGTAGGGATGTTACAGAGGGAGGATAAGTTTTAAGCAGAAGATGAAAATAGTAATCTAGTCCTTGACAACTTTAGTAGCTAAGCACCTCCTATTTTACTTCAAGAGAGTAAATATTAATGAAAAAAAGCAAAATTCTGGTTAACAGAGTTAAGGGCAGGCTTTTCTGAATTGTGAGATTATCATGGAGGAAATGCAAGTACAAGCAAGTATTTAATGTAAGGTTTAACATGTACAAACTATAGATAGCCCTCAACTTACGACCACAATTGAGCCCAACATTTATGTGGTTAAGTGAGACATTTGTTAAGTGAGTTTTGCCCGCCTTATTTTTCTTGCCACATTTGTTAAGTGAATCATTGCAATTGTTAAATTAGTAGCACGGTTAAGTGAATCCAGCTTCCCCATTGACTTTGCTTATCAGAAGGTCGCAAAAGGGGATCACTTGACTCTGGGACATGCAACTGACATAAATGTGAGTCAGTTGTCATGTGACTATGGGGATGCTACAACAGTCATAAGTGTGAAAAATGGTCATAAGTCATAAGTCGTTGTAACTTTGAACGGTCTTTTGTAAGTCGAGCAGTATCTATAGAGGTAGTTCTCAATTTATGACCACAATGGAGCCCCAAATTTCTATTGCTAAGCAAGACAATGTTAAGTGAATTTTGTCCCATTTACGACCTTTCTTGCCACAGTTGTTAAGTGAATCATTGCAGTTGTTAAGTTAGTAACCTGGTTGTTAAGTGAATCTGGTTCCCCATTGACTTTGCTTGTCAGAAGGTTGCAGAAACGGATCCCATGACCCCAAGACATTTTAACCGTCATAAATATGAATCAGTTACCAAGCATCTTAATTTTGATCACGTGATCATGGGGATGCTGCAAAGGTCATAAGTCATTTTTTTCAGTCACATTGTAACTTTGGTCACTAAACCAACTGTTGTAAATTGAGGACTATCTACAATTCTACCCTTGTCTATTTGAATAAAATCCCATTGCATCCAATGAGCTTGGATGGTTTGTTTAACCATTGGGCAGTATTTCTCAACCTTGGCAGCTTTAAAATATGTGGACCTCATGGCCGGCTGGGGAATTCTGGGAGTTGAAGTCCACAATGCCTTAATGTTGCCATGTACACGGGCCAACCGTACATGGGCCAACCTCCAGAACTGTTTTGCAGTCATATTTAATTAAAATTAAAGAATTTTATAATCATAACAACAGTTTACATCCTGGGATGATAGCATTAATGCATCCGTATCTGCTTATCCTTGGGAAGGGATACTTTCTGCCTTGCAGTCTTTTGAAAAGAAGCTAACGCATGAACACCATCTGAATATCAAAGCACTGAACAACCTCCAGAGGGCAGCAAAGATACAAATAGAACTCTTTGCTGGCCTCTAGTGTTCACCAGGCTCTTTGCAGCCCAAATTTGATGGCTTTATTCTACCCAATTTTTAGGGGAGTAAGCTGACAACCTTCTCTATTTCAGAGAAAATATTAAGTTGTTTAATGTGAACTAAAATGACAAATCCAGTCTGAAAAATCCGGCTGATGTACATCAGACCATAGAAATAATATAATATTTTATAATCACAATAATACGGGAACAGAGTCAGCCTACAGCCATATTAATAACAACTGCAGCTATTCACTTAACAACTATGGCAATGAAGGTCATAAAATGGAGCAAAACTCATTTAACAACTGCCTTGCTCAAGAACAGAAATGTTGATCGTAAGTCAAGGACTCCCTATATTGCCGTTCACTAACTCACCAAGTTGAAATCCAATATTTGTAAGCGCCAGGTTGGGAAATCCATTGCAAATACAGAGGATTTGTTTGTAAGCGGGTGCCAAGGCAGAATTTTCCTAAGCAAAACAACTTGAGGGTTTTTTTTCTCTCTCTCTCTGCTACTCAAAAGGCTGTCTGTATTTAATCACACCGTGAGGGACCTGAGGTGGTGCTAAGCGACTGTATTTCTCTTTGCAAACCATAGCATGCCACTTTTTATTTTTATTCTTTTTTTTTTTCCTATTTGGGAAAAGTCAAGCGTGAACGAATTCTGGCATGACATTGTAAATGTTCAGGAAAACTTGGGCACATACCCAAGAGGTGAATAAATAAGGAACTACTGTGCTCCTGCAGGGCCCTGTACTAAGCCACCATTGATCTTTGATATTTATTTATGAATTATATCATTATTAATTGTAATATTGCATCCAGTGTTGGTCACCACACTATAAAAAAGATGTTGAGACTCTAGAAAAAGTGCAGAGAAGAGCAACCAAGATGATTAAGGGATTGGAGCAGTGGTGGGTTCCTCCCGGTTCGGCCCGGTTCTCCCGAGCAGGTAGCGGTGACGATATGATGTCACCAAACTGGTTCTGCCCCCCTGCGCCCCATCCCCACCCCCTGCATTATTCTTACCTTTTATTTGGCTCCACCTCCAATCTATTGCTGCCTCCTGAGTCCCAGCTGATGGCTAGAGGGAAAAAAACTGTTTAAACTCTTGCCGCGGGGCTTCAAAGGGCCGCCCTACAGCTGATCAGTGTTAAAAGAAAACAAATGAGTAGACCACTGCCTGCAAAAATACATGAGTAGATCAGTGCCTGCAAAAATAAATGGGTAGATCAGTGCCTGCAAAAATACATGAGTAGATCAGTGCCTGCAAAAATACATGAGTAGATCAGTGCCTACAAAAATAAATGGGTAGACCAGTGCCTGCAAAAATACATGAGTAGATCAGTGTCTGCAAAAATACATGAGTAGATCAGTGCCTGCAAAAAATAAATGGGTAGACCAGTGTCTGCAAAAAATAAATGGGTAGATCGGTACAGCTCTGCAAGCAGTTAAAAGCCTGGTAGACCAGTACCTCTGCTAAATCCTAATAATTGTCACATGACCATCAAGCCATGCCCACAAAATAAGCCACACCCACAGAACCGGTAGTAAAACATTTTAGAACCCACCCCTGTACTGGAGGCTAAAACATACGATGAACAGTTACAGGAACTGGGCATAGCTAATCTGATGAAAAGAAGGACCAGGGGAGACATAATAGCCGTATTTCAATACTTGAGGGGCTGCCACAGAGAGGAAGGGGGTCAAGCTATTTTCCAAAGCACCTGAAGGCCAGACAAGGAATAATGGATGGAAACCAATTAAGGAGAGATTTAAACTGGAAATACTGTGAGGAGAAATTTCCTGAGAGTGGGAACAATCAATTAATGGAACAGCTGGCCTTGAAAAGTTGTGGGAGCTTCATCCCTGGAAGCTTTCAAGAAGAGACTGGACAGCCATCTGTCAGAAATGGTGTAGGTTCTCCTGCTTGGATGGGGGTTTGGATTATTTATTTATTTTATTTTATTTTATTGAATTTGTATACCGCCCCACTCCCGAAGGACTCAGGGCGGTGAACAGCTATAGAATAAAACATATAGATACAAAATTTAAAATAAACTAAAATGAATTAAATAATTTGGCTGAACAAATTTAAAACCCCAATAATTTAAAACCAAATTTAAAATTTCCATTTAAAAAGGGGAAAGACTTAGGTCAGGCCAGCTTGATGAAATAAGAAAGTCTTGAGCGCGCGACGGAAGGTACACAGATCCGGGATCCTCCGTATCTCCAGGGGGAGCTCATTCCAGATAGTAGGTGCCCCCACAGAGAAGGCTCTCCCCCTGGGGGCCGCCAGTCGACATTGTTTGGCCGACGGCACCCGGAGGAGCCCCTCTCTATGGGAGCGTATTGGTCGGTGGGAGGCTATTGGTGGTAGCAGGCAGTCCCATAAATAAATAACCAGGTCCTAAGCCATGGAGCGCTCTAAAGGTGATAACCAAAACCTTGAAGCGCACTCGGAAGACCACCGGGAGCCAGTGCAGCTCGCGCAGGAGGGGTGTTACATGGGAACGCCACATTGCTCCCGTCACCACCCGTGCGGCCGCACTCTGTGCCAGTTGGAGCCTCCGATTGCTCCTCAAGAGGAGCCCCATGTAGAGAGCATTACAATAGTCCAGACGGGAGGTGATGAGGGCATGAGTGACCGTGCGTAAGGAGTCCCAATCTAGAAAGGGACGCAACTGGTGGATCAGGCGAACCTGATGAAAAATCCTCCCAGTCACGGCCGTCAAGTGCTCTTCTAAAGATTAGATGACCTACAAGGTCCCTTCCAACTCTGTTAATCTGTAACAGAATTGTAATACTGGAAGTCCATCTCACTTTGCATGCACAGCTGAAATGAAATCACATGCAAAGCAGGGAATGGTTTTATATTTCCCTTTATTGTGTTCCATCACTATTGTAATTCACATTATATATTAGACCAGTGTTTCTCAGCCTTGGCCATTTTAAGATGGGCGGACTTCAACTCCCAGAATTCCCCAGCCAGCATGCAGTTGAAATCCACCCATCTTCAAGAGGCCAAGAGTAAGTAACACTGCACTAAACGATGCTAAAATGGGGCAGGGTACTTTGGGATTCAGCATGTTGTGTGAACTCAACTATTGAAACCTGCCCCTCATACAACACCTCCTGGGAGCACAAGTGTGTTGCTTATTCAGTGGTAAGTGACAAGGGCTTCATTCTGCTACCTGATTTGTCTTCTTCCCAACTTAACATAACTCGGCATTTAGAACACTATTGCTGCAATAGCAATAGCCCTTAGACTTATATACCGCTTCACAGTGCTTTTACAGCCCTCTCTAAGCGGTTTACAGAGTCAGCATATATTGCCCCCAACAATCTGGGTCCTCATTTTACCTACCTCAGAAGGATGGAAGGCTGAGTCAACCTTAAACCCGTCATGATCGAACTCCAGACTGTGGGCAGAATCAGCCTGCAATACCGCACTTTAACCACTGCGCCACCAGTGGCTAGAAGTCTATCAGGAAGATCAGGGCTATAGGTCAACCCTGGGAGATGGACAAACGTATCAGAAAAAAAGTACTGGTAGTTCTCAACTTACAACCATTTGAAGTTCCAATGGCATTGAAAAAAAGTAATTTATGACTATTTTTTTGCATACTAACATTGCAGCTTCCCTGTGGTCACATGATCAAAATCTGGACACTTGGCAATTGGCATGTACTTTTGACTGTTGCAGTGTCCCGGGGTCACGTGATCACCTTTTGTGACCTACTGGCAAGCAAAGTCAATGGGGAAGCCGGATTCGTTTAACAACCGGGTTACTAACTTAAGAACTGCAGTGATTCACTTAACAATGGTGGCCAGAAAAGGCGTAAAATGGGGCGAAATTCACTTAACCGCCGTCTTGCTTAGCGACGGAAATTTGGGGCTTAATTGCGGTCGGACGCTGAGGACTGCCTCTCTTCGCATGATTCTGTGCTGCTCTCAAGAAACATCTGTCAAAGTCACCAGATGTGGAGCTCCAGATGATCCTTCCCCTTTGCCCATCGACCGCCTGACCCACAATGTCATTTATAATCTCCTTTGATTACAGAGCAGCTGGCCCCTCCCCCTCTCCCCTAAAGCTGTGAATCTAAATTAAATCCTAAACGCTGCCTCTGTAATCAATAGCACCCTTGTGTGACTTTAATGGGGCCCCGTTCCTCAAAAGGACCGAATAAATTCATATAAATCTGTGGTCTGGGTTACATTATTGCAATGGGCTTTGAAAGTCATCGAACGGAAATGACTTGCTTTTTGATGACGTGCGTCTGTTCTTGCTATAACAAAGGATAAAATGGAGAATGTAAACTATAGACCATATCTATTCTGCCCCCCATATTTATTCCCCTCCTCCCCAGTGTCTCTGCTAGGAATTTACTGAAGGAAAGAAGCAGGGATGGGTTCTACTTACCTTTACTACCGGTTTGCAACAGGGCCGCGCGCGCGCACATGCTTCACTCACTCGTACGTGTGCTTTTCTGCGCAAGCGCAGAAGCATTTTGATGATGTCAGGGTCAGTGGGCGGAGCTTCCCGCCAGTTTTACTACCGGTTCTATAGAACCGGGGGCAACCCACCACTGGAAAGAAGGCTTCCTTCTTATTCAAGGAGCCTGACAGAGGTGGTATTCAGCCGGTTCGTTCCGGTTCATACAAACTGGTAGCGGAGACTGCGGGTCCCGCCAGTCCCCGCCCCAGCGTAATGGCCTCATATTTAGTCACGTTTTCAAGGCCGGGTGCATGCGTGGAAGGCCAGGCCCATGTGCAGAAGGCTCAAATGCAAAGTGAGCATGCGTGCAGCGAACCGGTGATAAGCATATGTGAAACCCACCCAGTGGTGAAATCCTCCGTGTGTTGCTACCGGTTCACTGCCTGTGCATGCGGGGTACATGCCAGACTCACGCTGCACACACATGCACAATACATACCAAATGCATGTTGTGTGTGCGCGCACACACAGCACGCACCAAACACACGCTTTCCATGGAATAAGGAGCCATTTGAAGGTAAGTAGAACAGTGAGGAGGGGGAACAGCTGTGCTGCGCGATTTATATTCACTAGAAAGCAGGATTTTGTGCTTTCTAGCGAATATAAATCATGTGGCACAGCTGATTGTCGGAAATACCCGTGAATTTTTTTTTACTACCAGTTTGCCAAACCGGTAGATTTTATCACCATCAGTTCATCCGAACCGGTCCGAACCGGTAGGATTTCACCACTTAACCCAC
Organism: Arizona elegans; assembly: GCA_022577455.1. NCBI lineage: Eukaryota > Metazoa > Chordata > Lepidosauria > Squamata > Colubridae > Arizona > Arizona elegans. The sequence goes on from JAKOOJ010000030.1 coordinate 5,749,182, forward strand.
CGCTGGAGCCTGATATATTGGCAACTTATCTTCTCTCCCCTCCTTTCTTTCCCGGAGTAGACATTTATAATTTTAAAGAAAGAGAATCACCTTGCAAGGCATCAACTCTATCCTTGATTTAAAATATAAGAAGAAAGGAGGGCTGAAATATTTATTTATTTATTTATTTATTTATTTATTTATTTATTTATTATATTTCTATACCGCCTTTCTCCCGTAGGACTCAAGGCGGTGTACAGTCAAGAAAAATATAGACACACAAACATCATAAAATTGCTAATTAAAATTCTTACTTAGTTTGGTCAATTAAATAAAACCCAGAATTAGATAACATTTAAAAAATCATTCACATGTTCGTATGTTTAGCCCCGCCTGTTGGAACATCAGGATCTTGAGGGCACGGCGGAAAGCACGGAGATCAGAGATATTCCGTATCTCCAGGGGCAGTTCATTCGAAAGGGTTGGAGCCCCCACAGAGAAGGCTCTCCCCCTGGGAGTCACCAGTCGACATAATTTGACTGACGGGATCCTGAGTAGTCCTTCCCTGTGAGAACGAACTGGTCGGTGGGAGGCTATTGGTGGCAAAAGACGGTCTCGTAGGTACCCAGATCCTAAGCCATGGAGCGCTTTAAAGGTGATAATTAACACCTTGAATCGCACCCGGAAGACCACCGGGAGCCAGTGTAGCTCGCGTAGGAGAGGTGTTACATGGGCGTAACGAGTTGCACCCATAATCACCCGCGCGGCTACGTTCTGGACCAGTTGGAGCCTCCGGGTGCTTTTCAAGGGGAGCCCCATGTAGCCCCAATTACAATTTCTCTGAAGTCAAACATAACTGTTTTAGCAGCTATGCTGAATGTGTAATGAAAATACGAATCTGTAATGACAATATTATTAAACTAAAACGTTTAATGTAAATGGTTAGTCTGGGGCCCTTTGGTGCTGTCTGAGTTTGATTGTTTGCTTGCAGATGTTTCATTACCTGATTAGGTGACACCATCAACGTGAGTGAGTGTGAGGTTTTCTCGTTTATATACGATAGCTTGCCCTACCTGTTGACATACCCAATTCCTGCTATGGACAATTCATTTCGAACGAACCAGTTCGTTCTCACAGGGAGGGACTACTCAGGGTACCGTCAGTCAAATTATGCCGACTGGCGACTCCCAGGGGGAGGGCCTTCTCTGTGAGGGCTCCAACCCTTTGGAATGAACTGCCCCCTGAGATACGGAATATCCCTGATCTCCGTGCTTTCCGCCGTGCCCTCAAAACCCTGAAATGTTCCAACAAGCGGGGCTAAACATATGAACATGTGAATGTTTTTAAAATGGTATCTAATTTTAGGTTCTATTTAATTGGGCCAAACTATGTTATAATAATAATTTTAATTAGCAATTTTATGATGCCTGTGTATCTATATTTTTCTTGATTGTACACCGCCTTGAGTCCTACGGGAGAAAGGCGGTATAGAAATATAATAAATAAATACATACATACATACATACATACATTTCCTAGCCATTAAATAAATCTCCTGAAGTCTTCACAATTAAAGAGAGAGCAAAAATTACACACAGGCTAATGGTAAACCGGAAGCAGAATCCCCTCTAAATTGAAGGCACAAATAATAGGCTGTTTTGAGCCATGCCCCCTTCCACCTCCCACTCACTTGTGGCTACCAGTGCCAGGAGCACAGCTGGGTTCTGCACGGTATTGTTGTGGATTCACACTGGTTGTGTGGGATAACTGTGAATGCCTAGGGCAGTACCCTACGGTTCTATAGAGCTAAAGAGGACAAGGCCAAAGCAAAGAATGGATGGTGCCAGGGAATTGGCAGTTCTCCAAGATTGTCAGATGTCGGTGCCAGTTTCGTCATTCGGCAGCACGAAAAGGAAGCTGTATACCTCCTTACTACTCACTTAACGCAGCTGCCCAGGAGAGAGGTTAAGGTACAAGTAGTCCTTGACATATAACCACAATCGAGCCCAACATTTCAGTGGCTAAGCGAGACATTTGTTCAGTGAGTTTGGCCCCAATTTACGATTTTTCTTGCCACCGTTGTTAAGTGAATCATTGCACTCGATAGGTTGGCAGCCCGGTTGTTAAGTGAATCCAGCTTCCCCATGGACTTTGCGTGTCAGAAAGTCACAAAAGGGGATCACATGACCCCGGGGACACTGCAACTGTCATAAATAGGAGTCAGTTACCAAACATCTGAATTTTGATCACATGACTGTGGGGATTCCCCAGCGGTCATAAGTGTGAAAAACGGCCATGAGTCACTTTTTTCAGTGCCGTTGTAACTTTGAACGGTCACTAAATGACCTGTTGCAAATCTAGGACTTCCTGTGCCAACTTAGAAACCAGGAGACTGTAAGTTCTAGTCCCACCTTAAGCTTGATTTAGATTTTTCTGCAACCGCACAGACAGACACATATCTACACTGCAAATGGTTGATGGGTAAGAGTAGTTTGCAACTTACTGAATATACACCTCTCACGTCTCAACTTCCCATTGTGTGGCAATTCACATCCTGCATGCTGATTGGTTGATCCGACTTCCTGTTGGGAGGTGTTGTGGACCGTCAGTGGCCTGTGCAGATTGTAGCTGATTCCGACAACGAAGAGGCTGGTATGGTGCTGCATCAGCATCCTGTGCAGCTGGCGCTCGAGTTGGACAGTGAGGAGGCTGGAGAAGATGTGGTGCCAGAGGCGGGGATTCAGCCAGGGCCTTCAGAACCTCCAGAAGCTCCCTTAAGTGAAGAGGATGAAGAGGAGGAGCCTCTTCTCAATGCACGGGCGCTCAGAGCTGCCAAAAGGCAGGAGTGGCTCCTCAGGAGAAGGTCTCCTCGAGAGTAAGGCTTGGGGCTAATTGGCCACTCCCTTAGCCTATTTAAGAAGGAACACCGCTTGCAACAAGCTGTAGAGAACAACTTTAGTTCACTCTCCTTCACGTCTGCAAAATTGCTTCTGGGTTTTCTGCCAACTCTAGTAAGACTATGATTACCTTATCTTAGAATTCTGATAGGCTGTTACGACAGTTCATTAACAGCCTTTGAATGATAAAAACTAAGTTATTTGAGTAAAATAAGCTTTATATAGAGTTTGTGTTATGTCCTTATAAGGACATCCGCCCGGATTGGCTGCCAGCCATCGGGCGGGAAAGTTTGAATAACTGTCAGGGGGCGGTGCGACTGCCGGAGCGAATATAAGGAGAGCTCCGGCAGCGCGCAGCCAGTCTTGCTACTGTTTCTTGTTCTGAATAAAGTTACTAATGTAACGAGCTGGTCGCGTCTTCCATTCCTGCGCCGATCTAACACTGGCGACGAAGGACTAGGACCAAGAGACGAACCTCGTGGCGCCAAAGCCAAGAAGACCAAGACTCCGGCACCTGAACCACAGTAGGCATTTCCGTAGGCATGGCATCCGCTGAAGTCACTTTGCCAGCCCTTGCTCCTTTCCGCCCAGGGAAGGACAAGTGGAAATCCTACGTGGTCAAATTTCGGCAATACCTGAGAGGCAACAACATCAGGGATGCCGATGATGACCGGAAAAAGGGCATATTCCTGGCCAACTGCGGCTCCGAAGTCCTCGACATGGCAATCGATCTCGTAGCACCACGAGACATCGAAGAAGTGCCATGGACAGACCTGCTGCAGATCCTGGAAGACCACTATGCCCCAACAGGAACACCAGTGGCAAACCGTTTCACCTTCCATCAGAGGGACCAAAAGGAAGGTGAGACCATCAAAGAATTTGTGGCTGCCCTACGCCAAATTGCAGCCAGTTGTGAGTTCGACCACGTGGACAATGCCATCGCTGACCGCGTGGTTTTCGGCATGAGGGACAGAGGCCTGCAAAAGAAATTCCTGAGCAGGAAGGAACTCGTGCTCAAGGATGTGGTGGAGGAAGCCACCGCATCCGAAATCTCGGAGAAAGCGGCCGCCGCAGTAAGCAAAGCCAAGGGAATCCACAAGATTCGCTCCACAGCGCAATCATCAACCGAGGATTCCACTGCTGGATCCGAGTCGGAGGAGGAGTCCACCGTCCACAAGGTATCCAGACCCCCAAGGTGGGAAACCGCCCAACGAAGCTACAAGGGGGAGCGCTGCGCCAGCTGCAGAGGGGACCATGCCAGGGCAACCTGCAAGTGGAGAGATGCGACCTGCCGACGCTGCAACAGAAGGGGTCACATTGCCGAAGCTTGCAGAGCCGAGGAACCAGCCCCAGAGCCCTCCAGCCACCGTCCCTGCGAAAACCGCAAAGATTACCAGAGACCATCCAAACAGTCCTCTGGCCAATCTAGACGCAGGGACGATGAATTTCCCCGAAGCGGAGCAGTCCACCAGACGACCATCGCACACACAAACTCAGACAATGCCACCAAGTTCCACGTGACCATCCATGTGGAAGGTTCACCCTGCTCAATGGAGGTAGACTCGGGCTCAGTTTACTCCATTATGGATTGGCACCAGTTAAAGCGCCTGCAACCCAGCATCAGCAAGCGAGATCTGAAGCCACTACACTCCAAGCTCGTCGATTTTGGGGAAAACCCCATCGGAGTATTAGGAAGAGCCAACATCCGAGTTTCCTACAACGAGTTCCAAGGCAAGCTTCCCATCACAGTCGTGGAGAACAGCCAACCGAACCTGCTAGGAGTGGAGTGGTTTAAGCCTCTGGGGCTATCCATCGGAGGCATCCACCAAATTCGCAGGGATGAACTCGACAACCTCATCGAAGAGTTCAAAGAAGTCTTCGATGGTAAGCTGGGGAAATTTGTGGGGAGGCCAATCTCATTTAATCTGGACAAGGGAATCACCCCAATTAGGCTGAAGCCCCGCCGGGTTCCATTTGCCCTACGGCCTAAAGTAGACGAGCAGCTGGATAAGCTGATCACCCAGGGCATCCTGGAACCGATCGATCATGCTTCATGGGAGACCCCCATTGTGACCCCACTGAAGCATGATGGGTCTGTGCGCATCTGCGCCAACTATCGTTGTACCATCAACAAGGCGTTGGCACAGAGCGCATACCCAGTCCCAGTAGTGCAGCACCTGTTGCATTCCCTGGGAACTGGCACAATTTTTGCAAAACTGGACCTGGCCCAGGCTTATCAGCAACTGCCGAAATGGGCACACCGCAGCACAGGGGTGAGGGTGGCACTCGACACCCCGGCGAGAGGGACCCCCACCCAGCGCAGAAGTCAACCCGGCAACAACAACCCAGCCCAGATGACCCCAGCCACCAACTGACGGTAGACCAGGGACTAGGGCGAAGGGAAAGCTGACAACAGCCCAGCCAGGTAGGCCTGCGACTCCCCGGCAGGGGAGACCTCCACGGACCCGAGTAGGTAGCCCCACAACGCCAGCCCAACCAGGTCGACCACCGCCGACTTGATGGGGTAGGCCAACTCCAGCCCGGCCAAGGAGACCTGCACCACCCCTGCGAGGTCGGACATCACAACCCGAGCAAACACCACCCACCGCTGGCAGACCGGACCCGAGGGCACCGATCCGAACCACCCACCAGACGACAACGAGCCGAACCGCAACCGAACCGCGGCACCCGGGAGACCAGGGAGGAGCAAGTGACAGCCTGGGACTTACCGAGACTCAGACGCTCTTCCCGGGTCGGAACCGAGCAGCCTCGACGAAACGATAGATCCACAGGCCAGGAGGAGGACCCCCAGAACCAGCCATCCACGGTCTGCGGTCTGGCCGGAGGCGCTGAGGGTGACCCCGCACACTCGCCAGCCGAACCGAGCCCGGTTCCGGGGAGGGAACCAGGAGACACAGAAGCCCCATCCACCCAGGCCGGGGACGAGGAAGAAGTGAGACTGCGCAGGTCAGCTAGGGTGCCGAGGCGTCCTACGTACCTGCGGGACTACGTAACGTTTGTAAATGAACTTTGAATTTTTTTCGGACTAAGCGGGGAGGAGTGTTATGTCCTTATAAGGACATCCGCCCGGATTGGCTGCCAGCCATCGGGCGGGAAAGTTTGAATAACTGTCAGGGGGTGGTGCGACTGCCAGAGCAAATATAAGGAGAGCTCCGGCAGCGCGCAGCCAGTCTTGCTACTGTTTCTTGTTCTGAATAAAGTTACAAATGTAACGAGTTAGTCGCGTCTTCCATTCCTGCGCCGATCTAACAGTTTGTGTGTGTTGCGTTCTTTGGGGTCCGTAGCTGAGGCAAAACAGGAGGCTGGCAGAAGGTAAGACACATTCACAGGACAAAATGGAGCAATTGCAAGCTAGTCCTCAACTTACGACCGCAATTGAGCCCAAAATTTATGTGAGACATTTGTGAAGTGAGTTTTGCCCATTTTACGACTTTTCTTGCCACATTTGTTAAATGAACCCCTGCTGTTGTTAAATGACTCTGGATTCCCCATGGACTTTGCTTGTCAGAAGGTCGCAAAAGGGGGTCATGTGACCCCGGCTGGGACACTGCAGCCGTCATAAATATGAACCAGTTGCATCATGGAGATGCTAGGAAGGCCGCGACTGTGAAAAAACGATCATAAATCACTTTTTTCAGTGCCGTTCTAACTTTGAACGGTCACTAAACAAACAGTCGTAAGTCAAGGACTAGCTGTACAGGATTTAAGTATAAACGCATCAGCTATGCAACCATCTCCAAACAACAGATACATATATTCCCTAATGTGCAGTGGTTCACAAGTCTGCTGTAGGCTGTAACATGAAAAGCAACTGGGTGACTTTGGGCCAATCACCAGGAGATTGTGAGTTCTAGTCTTGCCTTAGACGTGAAAACCAACTGGGTGACTTGAGCCAATCACCAGGAGATTGTGAGTTCTAGTCTTGCCTTAGGCGTGAAAACCAACTGGGTGACTTGAGCCAATCACCAGGAGATTGTGAGTTCTAGTCTTGCCTTAGGCGTGAAAACCAACTAGGTGAACTTGGACCAATCACCAGGAGATTGTGAGTTCTAGTCTTGCCTTAGGCGTGAAAACCAACTAGGTGAACTTGGACCAATCACCAGGAGATTGTGAGTTCTAGTCTTGCCTTAGGCGTGAAAACCAACTGGGTGACTTGAGCCAATCACCAGGAGATTGTGAGTTCTAGTCTTGCCTTAGGCGTGAAAACCAACTGGGTGACTTGGGCCAATCACCAGGAGATTGTGAGTTCTAGTCTTGCCTTAGGCGTGAAAACCAACTGGGTGACTTGGGCCAATCACCAGGAGATTGTGAGTTCTAGTCTTGCCTTAGGTGTGAAAACCAACTGGGTGACTTGGGCCAATCACCAGGAGATTGTGAGTTCTAGTCTTGCCTTAAGCATGAAAACCAACTGGGTGACTTTGTGCAAATCACTCACTCTCAGTCCAACTCACCTCACAGGTTGTTGTTTTTTTTTTTTGCTTTAATTTATATGCCGCCCTTCTCCGGAGACTCAGGGCGGCTTACAGTGCGCTAAGCAATAGCCTTCATCCTTTTGTATATTTATACAAAGTCAGCTTATTGCCCCCACAAACTGGGTCCTCAATTTACCTACCTTAGAAAGGATGGAAGGCTGAGTCAACCTTGAGCCTGGTGAGATTCGAACTTACAGTAATTGCAGACAGCTGGTGTTAATCACAATGCTATCAGTCTGCTGAGCCACCAGGCCCAGGCCACCAGGTTTGTTGTTGTGTGGGAACAAAAGGAGGAGATAGTATTATGAATGTTCATTCCCTTGAGTTATTTATAAAGTAATAAAGGTGGGATTTTAAAAAATCTAATAAGAAATAAATTAAATGTTTCAATTTATGTTCTCATAGGAGGCAAAGTTAATTTATGCCCAGAGTTTTCAAGAAATTTAGTACGGGCAGTTAAAGACTACTGGAATTAATACCTGGAAGTCTTATTTATTTATCCCTGTGAAAAATTCTGATGGTGAAGGAAGCAAATTAGAAGGTCTTCAAGCATCTTTTTAAACCTACTTATCTTTTTTTTTCAATCTTCTCCCATTACAGCGTTTATACCTATATATTTAATTATTCATGTTTGACAAAACATGTAATGTCCTTTGGTGTATTAAGTCCATGTTGAGAAATAATGGAATAGCTGCATCTGGAATGCTGCATTAAGCTTTATGGTTTGCATTACTGGGTTTGGTTTAATAAATAATATTAGCAATATAATGCAGAGTCAAGCTAGGAACCTCCTAAACTGAGGGTTATTTTGAACTCAGTTAAGTGTGCAATTGCAGGAAATATTTGTATTTTTTAATGTGCACACTTTGCTACCTGCAATCCAATCTAGCAACACCAACTGCCCCCAATTTGAATTAGTTAACAATATACCACCCCGTGGGAAAAATAACCCAGCCGTATCACCCACAAGAATATTGCAAGCTCAAAAGAAAATCGTTCAGAAAGCAAAACTATCTTGCAGAATAGCAGTGAAATAAGCTGAAGAAAAAGAAAATATTCTTTTGGGTAATAATGAACTTGTGAGGAGACCAGGCATGGTTAATTATAGACCAGGGGTCTATAACTGGCTGGGGTCCCCAGCCAGTTGGCTGGGGAATTCTGGGAGTTGAAGTCCACCAGGCTTAAAGTTGCCAAGGTTGCTGACCTCTGTTATAGACTCCTGTTATATGAGTTATACCCATCCATTCAACAAACATCCAGAACTATAATGGTGGTGATCAAATGGTACTTATGACCAGCCTTCAGAGTTCTGGCTGTTGCAGCATCCTCCAAACATACGTTTGCAATTTCTGACATTCCTGCAAATTTCCAAAGAAGCAAAGTCAATGGGGAAGCCAGCAGGAAAGTTAGAAGTTGCGGCTACATGAAGTCCTCATTTAACAACCAACACAATCCTTTCGTTATGACAACAAGAGGGACAGAATAACAGACTTGGAAGGGACTGTAGGAAGAAATATCCTTCTGGGTTCAGCTCCAAGTGGGGAAAAAGACACTGGAAACATGGAGACTTCTTGGAAAGATGGTTTAATGGTGGACAGGATCACATGGTGAGTTCCTGAACAGAAAAGGGGCAAGATACAGCGAGTCCCCGGGTTTCATGTTCTCTCTGGCTTTGAACTTCCTGGGGTCCCGAAAGAGTATCCTGATTGGTTGTCAGACTCCCAGGGGGTGGGGGTCTTAGCTAGCCTTGCTGGCTGATGTAATCTTCCCAGGTGCCATGTGGTGAGTTTCTGTTGCTAGATGGGTCCCATTGTGTTAGTTTCTGTCCTAGATGGGTCCTATTGTGTTGCAGATGATGGTCCTTTGACAAAGGATTGGGTTTCTGCCTCTGGCCCATTGACAAAAGGGTGGGGGGAGGCAGGAAGGTATGAGTTGCTTTGTCTTTAAAACATGTTTCTCCATTTCTATTCAGGGAAACATAATATTCTGCCTTTTTAATATTTCCTAAAAGGCTGGGTCAACCTTGAACTCGCAGTAATTGCAGGCAGCTGGCAGCTAAGTGTTACTTAACAGCACTTTAGTCCACTGCATCACCAAGGCTCCCTTCCCATATGCTAAACCGAAATGGAAATTGTTCATTAAATCTGTGAGTTCAAAAAGAAAAAAAAAATTACCTGGAGGATTAAATCAAGTATTTACAGCCAATTTATTACAAACTCTGGCTGAATATTCCGTTTGGGTTGAAGCTCCTGTTCTAACAAACCTCCTCCTCTGTTTTACTTGGGATGATAATCAAGGCTTTGTTTATGAAACAAATTTGAGCAGTCTAATGAATCCAGCTTCTGGACCGCAGTAGTATCCTGGCAGGAAATACCATCTTATGAATGACAATAGCCAATTCTTCTGTAAACCCTGACACAATTGGCTATAAAAAACCCATGTTCACCTAAAAAGAAGCTAGGATACATTGGCCGTTGAATAACACACATAGACACAAAGGTCATTGAGACAATCAACTCCCCACAAGATTAGCAACCTGCCCACATTGCTCCATTTCAGTTTCTGTTACTCATCCTTTAATTTACAGGCAGGGAGTTTGAGAGTTAAAGGTTCCATTTCCTCTTCAAAGGATTACATCTCCTTGAATGGGCAAAGCCACAGATTAACTAACTGAAAAGGTCAAAATAATAATAATGAAGTGGAAGAAAGCAATAGTGAAATTCAATTTTTTTTTTTTTACCAGTTCCATGGGCGTGGCTTGGTAGGTGTCGTGTGGTTTGGTGGGTGTGGCAGGGGAAGGATACTGCAAAATCTCCCTTCCCACCCCACTCCTGGGGGAAGGATACTGCAAAATCCCCATTCCTTCCCACTCCTGGGGGAAGGGTATTGCAAAATCTCCATTCCCACCCCACTCTGGGGCCAGGAATCTTTTGAGTTCACGTCAGAGAGTTTGTCGTGTTTGGGGAGCAGGGTCAGAACAGGTTGCTTATATCGCCTCCTTTAATCTGGAGACTTTTAGAAGTCCTGACATCTCACAAATCTTCTGGAACCCTCTGAGGACCACAGAATTATCTTTCATAACAAACCAGTGGTGGGTTGCCCCTGGTTCGGACCAGTTGCAAGAACCGGTAGTAAAACCAACAGGAGGCCCCGTCCTCCGCCTTGGATGTTGTCATCAGCGATCTGCACATGTGAACTGCGAAGCAAGCGTGTGCACATGCGATCCCATTGCAAACTGGTAGTAAAGGTAAGTAGAACTGATTCCTGTAACAAACACTGTGCTACTGGCTATTGTCTCTAGTAACTAAACTCCAATATAATAAATGATGCCGTATGCGATATAACTGATTTCACTGAGTAGAAAAATCAACCTCTTTGTCTTTGTGAAGTTAAAGGGAAATTCTTCATTTGATGAAGTTTTGACAGCCAGTTGTATTATATAGAATGTTCTAGTAGTGCTATAACTACAGTGATTAATTATAGACTTGTTTGACCTTGAAGGCAACTCAAGAACTGAATGTAGAAAGGCTGACCAGTCAAGTCCACATATGTCTCCTTCTAACAGCATCTGCTGATTAGAATTCTTTGGTTATTAACCTAAATCAAGATAAAGAATGATAACTGTGGATTCTAGATGGCAAGATACCAAAAAAAATACATGCGCCTATGTATTTTATTTTATTTTATTTTATTTTATTTTATTTTATTTTATTTTATTTTATTTTATTTTATTTTATTTTATTTTATTTTATTTTATTTTATTTTATTTTATTTTATTTTATTTTATTTTATTTTATTTTATTATTTTATTTTATTTTATTTTATTTTATTTATTTTATTTTATTTTGATTTTATTTTGTTTTATTTATTTGTTCCAACTTTATTATTTTTTAAAACAATTCAAGGTGGCAAGCACACACAATACTCCTTCCTCCTCCTGTTTTCTCTACAACCACAACCCTGTGAGTTTAGGTGGACTAAAAGAGAGTGATTAGCAGAAGATCACCCAGCTGACTTTCGTGGCAAAAGTGGGATTAGAACTCAACGTCTCCTGGTGATTGACCCAAAGTCACCCAACTAGTTCTCATGCCTAAGGCAGGAACTCACAGTCTTACATTTTCTAACCTAGTGCCTTAACCTTTAGACCAAACTGCCTCTCTATCTTTCTATTCATCTATCTATCTATCTATCTATCTATCTATCTATCTATCTATCTATCTATCTAATCTATCTATCATATATATTTACCCACCTACCCACCCATCCACCCAGCTACCCACCTATCTATCTATCTATCTATCTATCTATCTATCTATCTATCTATCTCATTTATCTATCTATCTATCTATCTATCTATCTATCTATCTATCTATCTATCTCATCTATCTATCTAATCTATCTATCATATATATTTACCCACCTACCCACCCATCCACCCAGCTACCCACCTATCTATCTATCTATCTATCTATCTATCTATCTCATTTATCTATCTATCTATCTCATCTATCTATCTATCTATCTATCTATCTATCTATCTATCTATCTATCTATCTCATTTATCTATCTATCTATCTCATCTATCTATCTATCTATCTATCTATCTATCTATCTATCTATCTATCTATCTCATTTATCTATCTAAGTAGAATCTCTGGTCATGAATGCTTCTGACCATGACCAAATTGGGTTCCGACCAAAAAATTCACATTTCCCCCCTCCCGTGGCCGATTTTCCCTACCGCGCCATTTTTTTTTAAGTGCCAAATTTCCGAAATTAGGTTCGGGTCACGACCAAGTCGGTTTGCGACCAAAGTTATTGAACAAATTATGGCCATGATCAGAGGTTCTACTGTATCTGTCTGTTTGTCTGTCCACCTGCCTGCCTGCCTGTTTATCCATCCATCCATCTGTCTGTCTATCTTCTCTCAAGCATTCATCTGCCAATACGCTTCTTCAAACATCTTTACTATCAAAGGTAAAGTTGATGATGATTTGGGATTATATATACAGGTAGTTCTCACCTTAGGGCCCCAATTGAGCCCAAACTTTCTGTTGTTAAGTGAGACATTTGCTAAGTGAGTTTTGCCCCCATTTTTTACAACCTTTCTTGCTACAGTTATTAAGTGAATTCTTGCCGTTAGTAACACGGTTAAGTGAATCTGGCTTCCCCATTGACTTGGCTTGTCAGAAGGTTGCAAAAACTGTTCATGTGACTGCAGTGGTCATAAGTATGAATCAGTTGCCAAGTGTCAAAAATTTGATTGCATGACCCTGGAGATGCTGCAATGCAGAGGTGGGATGCTGCCGGTTTGGACCAGTTCACGCGAACCGGTAGTTCCGACCAGCAACTGGCCCCTCCCACCCTCCCTGGCACTATCACGTCCTATATAATCGATGGTTTTTCGATGCCGCGTGCGCTCACATTTTCGGTTCCGGGCAAACCGGTTGTTACCACCGGCAGTAGCCCACCACTGCTGCAATGGCCATAAGTGCGAACAACTGTCTTGAGTTACCTTTTTGAAGGCCATTGTAACTTTGAACCGTCACTAAATGAAGTATTGTAGATCAAGAACTACCTGTATATGGAGGTGCGTGGATTTCCTATCTTGAGAAACTGCCTGATGTTCACCCTCCGGTCTTTTAGGGAAGTGCCAAAAACTTTTAGAATTAGCTAATGTCCCCCAGGCGGTTTCAGCCTTTTAAATACTTTTGAGAATTGTCTTCCCACTGAAGTCGCTAGTATGGTCGAAATCCTGGAGCCGAAAGCCACAGCAGATGATTGGTAAGTTAGACACGTTGAGCCAGGACCATGTATTACCTCAATTGTGACGCACACAAGTAACATTTAAAGTTCCCCCTTCCTCATTCCAATCTTTTTTTTTTCCATTCCTCACACACCGGAGCAAAAAAAAAAAAACAAAGACAGATTTCTGACTCTGATAATACATTTTAAGAAGTGTTTTTCAGTTGACTTCAGGTTCTGTTTGACTTCATGGATATTTCCACATACCGTGTTTCCCTGAAAATAAGACCTGTCCTAAAAATAAAGCCAAGCTTTATTTTTGGGGTGGGCCTAAATATACGCCCTCCCCCCAAAATAAGCCCCTCCCCTCCCTCACACACACATACATGCACACACAGGTCCCTCACTCCCCCAATCTCCCAAGGTAGCCACTTCCCTGCAAACTCCTGCGCCCCCTGCCCCTTTTGCCACCCGCAGCACCAACCGTAGACCTCGAGTGCCTGCTCCTGCGCCATGGTAGCGGCCCGTCCGCTCTCTCCCCCGTGCCCAGGCGCTGCATTCACATCAGTGGTGGGTTCCTCCCAGTTCCTCCGGGTTCTTCCGAGCCAGTAGCGGTGACGATATGATGTCACCGAACCGGTTCTTCCCCCCTGTTAGATCCGAGAAGACGACACTGAGGCCAGGATTCTGAACAGATAACTTTTTATTAACAGGATCAACAAGTAACAGAACCAACTGGCCCCACCTGACAGCTGCTTAAATACCCAAGCTGTCAGACGGTCTGACCAATCCTGAATCAGGCAGCATTCCGCTTAAACAGTTGCTGTGCGCCCCCACCAATCCGAGCCCGCTGATGACGGAGCCAGCGCGGGGTGTGTTTACCCGCGAGGATTCAACACCCCCCGCCCCCCCAACTCCCCCGCATTATTCTTACTTTTATTTGGCCCCACCCCCAATCTATTGCTGCCTCCTGAGTCCCAGCTGATGGGCTATAAGGAAAAACTGTTTAAACTCTTGCTGCGGGGCTTCAAAGGGCCGCCCTACAGCTGATCAGTGGTAAAAGGCAGGTTGGTGTTAGACCAGGTGCCTGAAAAAATACATGAGTAGACCAGTGCCTCCAAAAACAAATGGGTAGACTGGTACAGCTCTGCAAGCAGGTAAAAGCCTGGTAGACCGGTATCTCTGCTAAATCCTAAAGAATTGTCACATGACTGTCAAGCCACGCCCACAAAATAAGCCACGCCCACAGAACCGTTAGTAAAATATTTAGAACCCACCCCTGGTTCATATAGCCTGCGCTGTGGTTTGGAAGCCACAGAGGCAGAGTTTTGGGGGGTGGGGAAGAAAGACTTCTGCTGCTTCTGCTTTTGGCTGCATGCAAGGGAAGCAGCAGAAGCAGCAGAAGTCTTTCTTTCCCCCCCGCCCCACCAAACTCTGCCTCTGCGGCTTCCAAACCCCAGCCAGAGCAGCGGCCACTCTATGGCAATGGCTGGAGTTGGAGCCTGCAGGGAGAGCTGGCCCAGGCTGTGGCTTCCGCGCGGGTGCCGGGGCAATGGCTATGAGCTCAAGGACCTGGTTCTCACCAGCTTTGCCCACATCGACATGGCGAGGCCTGGAAGGCGCGCGAGCGGGGGATAGGGACAGGCACTCGCGCGGCTTGGTGCTCGCGTTCTACACACACACCCTGCGGGAGGGGAGGGGCTTGATGGTGGCGCACAAAGGGAACCTCTCTCTGCCGGACTTCCAGCTGTGAGTGCACAGGCTGCCCGGACCTCCTGCACCTCCCAAATAATAAGACACCCCCCCCAATAATAAGGCCAAGCTCTTATTTCAGGATTCAAAAGAAAATAAGACCCTGTCTTATTTTCGGGGAAACACGGTAGTTTTCTTGCTAACGTTTGTCATTTGTTCTTACCTTCTTCCAGATTTATTTGTTTATTTTAATGGAAGCCCCAGTCTATCCTACCATCTGAAGCTCCCCACATCCAAATTACCGCTATCTAGCTTCAAAGTGCAAAGAAAATCACAATAAATAAAAGGGCAGATAGTCCTTAACTTACAACAGTTTCGTTTAGTGACCAGTCAATGTTACAACAGCCCTGAAAAAAAAGTGACTTAGGACCGTACTTCACACTTACGAGGCCTGCGCAAAACAGCGGAGAGCAAATCAGCTGAGAGTCGGGAGGCCGATCCAATCAACTTGTGCTAATTAGGCTGTGCTGAAGCTGAAAGGAGCTGTTTCTTCTTGCTGCTTGCTGCAAGGAGGTAACCACTGGGAGGCAGAGGCCAAAGGGTAGGGGCCAGTGGATGGGTGGGGCTACATTCGGTGTATAAGATGCACCCAAATTTTCACCCCCTTTTAGGGGGGAAAAAGTGTGTCTTATACTCTGAAAAATACGGTGATTTGTCAATTCAATATCTTCCTGGTCAGTTTTAAGGTTGGTTTGTTCCACCTGTCCTTAGTTTGATCGTTTTATCTTTAAATTTTAGTCCTATTTTTTTTCTCCTTGGCTTTTACTACTAGGGCTTGCAGATCCTTCACATTTTTGTTATCAGGATACTGAAGTTTCTTTAATTTTTTAAACCACACTCAGCACAAGAAGTATTAGAAGGAAACGAATCAAGGAGAGATCCAGAGAATAGAATAGAATAGAACAGAACAGAATCAGGAATAGGAATAGGAATAGGAATAGGAATAGGAATAGGAATAGGAATAGAATAGAATAGAATAGAATAGAATAGAATAGAATAGAATAGAATAGAATAGAATCAGGAATAGGAATAGGAATAGGAATAGGAATAGGAATAGGAATAGGAATAGGAATAGGAATAGGAATAGGAATAGGAAGAGAAGAGAAGAGAAGAGAATCAGGAATAGGAATAGAAATAGAAATAGAAATAGAAATAGAAATAGAACAGAATCAGGAATAGAAATAGAATAGAATAGAATCAGGAATAGAAATAGGAATAGGAATAGGAATAGGAATAGGAATAGGAAGAGAAGAGAAGAGAAGAGAAGAGAAGAGAAGAGAAGAGAAGAGAAGAGAAGAGAAGAGAAGAGAAGAGAATCAGGAATAGGAATAGAAATAGAAATAGAAATAGAAATAGAAATAGAAATAGAAATAGAACAGAACAGAATCAGGAATAGAAATAGAAATAGAAATAGAAATAGAAATAGAAATAGAATAGAATAGAATAGAATAGAATAGAATAGAATAGAATAGAATAGAATAGAATAGAATAGAATAGAATCAGGAATAGGAATAGGAATAGGAATAGGAATAGGAATAGGAATAGGAATAGAATAGAATAGAATAGAATAACAGAGTTGGAAGGGACCCTGGAGGTCTTCTAGTCCAACCCCCCGCTTAGGCAGGAAACTACACCACTTCAGACAAATGTTTATTCAACATCTTCTTAAAAACTTCCAGTGTTGGAGCATTCACAACTTCTGCAGGCAAGTTGTTCCACTGATTGATCGTTCTAACTGTCAGGAAATTTCTCCTGAGTTCTAAGTTTGCTTCTCTCTATCCAGATGACCACAGGATGAAATCAGAAACTTCGATATCTTCCTTGGACCCTGATTTGATCCTGCAGGGATCCACAAGTGGGCTGAAGTGCTGGCAGTTCTTTAATGTGCCTAGGCACACTTCAACTGGCCTACGTGGAAAAACTTTCCCAAGACTATCCATAACAATAATAACACGGGAGCGGTTGCTTTTTCAACAAGATCTAACGCCAAAGGAATCCAGACGTATCCCTTGCAGTGAAAGTCTGAACCGCACGTTTTAACCAAATGACTTATTAAAGCCGCCAAAATATTTCTCTTTCTAAAGCGCGATCTCATAGTATTGGCTGACATGGAATAATTTGATCCCGGCTGAAACCAAGACCACGCTAGGCAGCAAAGACGCCAGGTTTAACGTACACGGTATAATTATAACGTATTACTTTGACAGATCTTCTAATATCTTCTTCGCCTGAAGTCGGCGTGCTGGTTGAAAGGGCTGCGAATTCAAGAAAGGCGCAACCTCTGCAAATCTCATTGTTTGGGATAAAAACTGTGCCATCACACACACATAACTGCTGAGCCACAAGGAGTTATGGCCCACAGAATGTCATTTGATTTTTCAAAGCCCTTAGTCATTTATTCCACTTTTTCATATATATTTTTTCTCCTTATTTCTCAGCCATGGCTAGCCTCCTCTTTTATTAAAACTGGATGAAGGGATATTTTGTGGTGGTTAACCCTTCCCTTTTCAGGACAGACTGCTTTCCAATTCAACTCTTAATCACCAGGGTTAAAATATTTGAGGGGCTGCCGCAAAGAAGAGGGGGTCAACCAGAGGTGGGATTCAGCCGGTTCGCCACCCCGTCCCCCAACCGCCTGGGCGCAATCCCGTTCTATGTCGATGTGTTTTTGACACCGCACCAGGGGTGGGTTCTAAATTTTTTTACTACCGGTTCTGTGGGCGTGGCTTATTTTGTGGGCGTGGCTTGATGGTCATGTGACAATTCTTTAGGATTTAGCACAGGTACTGGTCTACCAGGCTTTTAACTGCTTGCAGAGCTGTACCAGTCTACTCATTTATTTTTGGAGGCACTGGTCTACCCATTTATTTTTGCAGGCACCGGTCTACCCATTTATTTTTGCAGGCACTGGTCTACTCATGTATTTTTGCAGGCACTGGTCTACCCATTTATTTTTGTAGGCACTGATCTACTCATGTATTTTTGCAGGCACTGATCTACTCATGTATTTTTGCAGGCACTGGTTTATCCATTTATTTTTGCAGGCACTGATCTACTCATGTATTTTTGCAGGCACTGGTCTACTCATTTGTTTTCTTTTAACACTGATCAGCTGTAGGGTGGCCCTTTGAAGCCCCTCGGCAAGAGTTTAAACAGTTTTTTTCCCTCTAGCCATCAGCTGGGACTCAGGAGGCAGAAATAGATTGGGGGTGGGGCCAAATAAAAGGTAAGAATAACGCGGGGGTGGATGGGGGGTTGCAGGGGGTGGGGTGGGGCACCGGGTGGGGCGGCGGGGACAGAACCAGTTCAGTGACGTCATATCGTCACCGCTACCGGCTCGGGAGAACCGGGCCAAACCGGGAGGAACCCACCACCGCACTGCACACATATGCGGACGGCACGCGCAAGTGAATTGCCATGTTGTTTAATGTCGCACATATGCATAGATGGCGTGCGTGAACAAATTGCCGTGTTTTGTGACACCGCATGCATGCGTGGATGGCACACGCTCACATTTCCGGTGCCGGGCAAACCGGTTGTTACAGTACGTGAAGCCCATCTCTGGGGTCCACCTATTCTCCAAAGCACCTGAGGGCAGGACAAGAAGCAACGGATGGAAACTAATCAAGGAGAGAAGCAACCTGGAACTCAGGAGAAATTTCCTGAGTGTGAGGACAATTAATCAGTGGAACAACTTGCCTCCAGAAGTTGTGGGTGCTCCATCACTGGAGGTTTTTAAGAAGAGACTGGGCAGCCATTTGTCTTAAATGGCATAGGTCTGTTGTTTGAGCAGGGGGTTGGACTAGAGATCCCTTCCAACTCTGTTATTCTATTATTTTGTTACCTCCAGTGTTCCTGCCTGAATGCAGTCATTGTCATCTAATCAGGGATGAAATGCTCCCGGTTCGGACCGGATCACCCGATCTGGTAGCGCTGGCAGCGGGTGGTTTGGAGAACTGGTAGCAAAAATCCCTGCCCCCTCCCCCATGCCCAGCTGAGCCGCACAATCATCAGAGGCCTTTTTTTTTTAACTTTTAAAAGCATTTTTTCTACAACTTCTTCAGCCGAAGAGGTTGTAGAAAAAATGCCTTTAAAAGCCTCTGAGGATCCCAGCTGAGTTGCCTGATCGCCAGAGGCTTTTAAAAGCATTTTTTTTCCTGCAACCTCTTAAGGTTGTAGAAAAAATGCTTTTAAAAGTAAAAAAAAAAAAAAAGTTGGCCACGCCCACCCAGTCACATTACCCCCCCCACACCAAGCCACGCCCACAGAACTGGTAATAACAAATTTTACATTTCACCACTGCATCTAATGGATTAATTAATTCTTTATAACAACGCAACATTCCCGTTTTGTCAGGATACTGTTAGATTTGTGACTTGCATGAGGGCTCCCAAGCTGAGATTGTTTAAGGAAATCTCATTAAACATAGTGACATCATTCCAGTGCAAGGATTAACAACAGGCAGCGAGCAATTGGCATGTCTAGTAACAACTTGACCGGGGATAAATATTTCTGACAGTTGTCTTACTCGCTGTTTGCACATAAGAAACACGTTACACGAGCCCTTCTTCTTAAATCTACAGTTCCCACATGAATTTAGGAAATCAACCCTGTCTGTCCTTTGGAAGGATTGAAGTTGCATTAACAGAGGGATACAATCAAGATCAAGGGAGGAACTAATACCACTCTATAAAGCCCTAGTAATACCACACCTAGAATACTGTATCCAGTTTTGGTCACCATACTATAAAAAAGACATGGAGACTATTTCTAGAGTGCAGAGGAGAGTCTCTCCTGGTCCTTCTCTTCACTAGACCAGCCATGCCCAGTTCCTGCAACCGTTCTTCGTATGTTTTAGCCTCTAATCCCTTAATCATCCTGGTTGCTCTTCCTTCTGGTGGGACACCAGATAGACGTGGTCTCTCATCTTTCTCCTGTTTAAATTACATTTCAAGAATAGAAGAATGTAAGAACATCTTTTGGATCAGACCAAGGCTATCTTGAGCTGGCTTTTGGTTCCTCGTAATGACCAGCCCATCTCCTGGGGCACGGAGATGTTCTCCTTTCCATGGCTGATAACCTGGAGTCTTCAAGGTTGAGTGGATACAGATTAGACACAGATGTAGATTCACAGAGTTGGAAGGGAACTTGTAGGTCATCTAATCCAACGCCCTGTCCAAGCAGGAGACCCTACACCATTTCTGACAGATGTCAGTCCGATCTCTTCTTGAAAGCTTCCAGAGATGAAGCTCCCACAACTTCCGAAGGCAACTTCTGTTCCATGGGTTGATTGTTCTCACGGTCAGAAAATTCCTTCTTATTTCTAGGTTGAATCTCTCCTTGTTCAGTTTCCATCCATTATTCCTTCTCTGGCTTTCAGGTGCCTTGAAAATAGCTTGACCCTCAAATGTGGCAGCCCCTCAAATATTGGAACACTGCTATCCAGAGACTCAAAATATTTTCCTCCATGCATTTATCCAAGCTACTGTAGGTCAGAGATGCCTTTCCTTGGTTATTTCTCAATGTGCTCTCATGCTATATTGATCCCTGCAGGCAGTTTAAGTGGGTAGCTAAAATTGTTCCGCTAACGCAGCATCGAAGTCGTTCCGGCTTAATGTAGCAGAACCATTTCAAAAGAATAACCGGATAAATTTAGCTTGGGTGTATTGACTATCCTGTAAGTACATCCTGTTTTCCTTTGGTGGTGGGGGTGGCGGTGTGTTTATTCTCCCAGCTTGTAGCCTACAATTCTCATTCGGTCACACGTTCAGCTGCTAGAATCATCCAGAAAAATAACAAGCCATTGAATAATATTTCTACGGAGTTGGATCGGAATTGGGAGAATGTTTTAAACCTTGCATTTTTCTAGAAATGTGTTTCTAGAAACAGTTGCCTTTTCTAGAAATGGATTTTGAGACCTTGCCTTTTCTAGAAATGAATTATGTGACCATGCATTTTCTAGAAACGCATATTGAGACCTTGCCTTTTCTAGAAATCCATATTGAGACCATGCATTTTCTAGAAAATGGATTTTGAGACCTTGCATTTTCTAGAAATTCATTTCTAGAAACAGTTGCATTTTCTAGGCATGCATTCTGAGATCTTGCACTTTCTAGAAATGCGTTTTGAGACCTTGCCTTTTCTAGAAATGCATTGTGAGACCACGCATTTTCTAGAAATGGATTTTGAGACCTTGCATTTTCTAGTAATGCATTTCTAGAAACAGTTGCATTTTCTAGGCATGCATTCTGAGACCTTGCACTTTCTAGAAATGCATTTTGAGACCTTGCCTTTTCTAGAAATGAATTATGTGACCATGCATTTTCTATAAATGCATTCCTAGAAACAGTTGCATTTTCTAGAAATGGATTTTGAGACCTTGCATTTTCTAGAAATGGATTTTGAGACTGCCTTTTTTAGAAAGGCATTATGTGACCATGTGTTTTCTAGAAGTGTGATCACTATTTGCGACCGTCTGACAAGCAAAGTCAATGGGGAAGACAGATTCATTCAACAGTTGTGCCACTCACCTAATAACTGGAGTGATTCACTGAACAAGTATGGCAGAAACGTCATAAAATGGGCCAAAACTCACTTAACGACTGTTTTACTTGGGTTCGATTTGATCGTACGTGAAGGACTACCTGTACAAGCTAGGAGAAAACTAGTTCTCTTTTTCCACCCAATCGAATGGAGTGATTTTGACTCCAGATGGATTCATTTTTACATTATCATTTATTTACATCCTATTTCTCCTTTCTCCCAAGAGATGAACAAGGCAACTCACAAGATCAACATTTGCAAAAACAGAAAACTTAGAAATAACTTTATTGTCATTGTGAATGCACACTAATCGGCATATATTAAAATGAAATTTTGCTGCATACAGCTCTCAAAGGGCCTCCACCTCTAATATACACTACATAAACATGACAAAATAAATAAATAAATACAAAATTATGTATATACCCCCATACCGGTATATTATACGACACGGAAAAACAACACAGAAACTGAACCAAGGAAATAAATATGTAAGAGCCATGGTGGTGCAGTGGTTAGAATGCAGTATTGCAGGCTAAATCTGCCAATTGCCAGCAGTTCGATCCTGACAGGTTGACTCAGCCTTCCATCCTTCCGAGGTGGGTAAAATGAGGACCCGGATTGTTGGGGGCAAGAGGCTGACTCTGTAAACTGCTTAGAGAGGGCTGTGAAGCACTGTGCAGTGGTCTATAAGTCTAAGAGCTATTGCTATTAGACTATACATAGGAATGTTTAAATCATCTTGGATTGAAAGAATATAAATCACCTTTAGTTTTAAAGACTTGGCTGGAGAGATGAGGGAAGAAGGGAGGAAGAAAAAGAATTCAACCTCTCACGGAGATTGCTAAGGAAAAATCTAAAGAAGGGACCCAGGACTTGTGGATAATCTAAAGAAGATCTCCAGGGCTTCTGGAATGAAGAGTTTACAGATCAAGGGACCTCAACACTGTTGGCTGCAAAGCAGAGATTTCCAACTCAAATGCTCCTATCCAGGGATGGGATTCAGAAATTTTAGCAACTGGTTCTGTGCCCGGTTGCTGGGTGGGCGTAGCCATGGTGAGCATGGCCTACTCAGCCTCCTGCACCACGGGTGTGTGTGTGTGTGTGTGTGGTGGTGGTGCGTTTTTGCCCTCCCCAGGCTCCGGAGGCCCTCTGGAGGTTGGAAATGGGCCCATTTTCGGATTTCCGATACTTCCGGTAGATCTGTTTTTCACCCTTCCCAGGCTCTGGAGGTTTTCTTTGAGCCTCCGGGAGGGCGAAAACTGCCTCCCCCGGACTCTGGAGAACCTCTGGAGGCTGGAAACAGACCCATTTTCAGATTTCCAGTACTTCCAGTAGGCCCATTTTTGCCCTCCCAGAGCCTCCGTGTGGGTCCTGCACTTACCTGGCATTCAAAATGGGTTGTGTGGAGACTCCTGGGAGGGGCAGAGTGTGGTGGGGTGGGTAGGGTCAGCCTGTCCTTGCAACAACCAGTTCGGCAAACCAGATTAAAATTAACATCCATTTCACCCGAACCGGTCCGAACCCGCTGAATCCCACCCCTGCTCCTTCCCAATAAAGAAGAACCACATGGAAACCCTTCCCCAGACATGTTCATTTATTATGTTCAGGAGAACCTGCCATATGAGGAAGCCAGGAGGACAACTTAGATGATGCAATGTCATATTTTCACAAGGACTATCCTGAAATGAAAGGATCGCCCCTCCCCCCTTCACATTGAAAGCGGATGAATGCTATCATAGAAGCAAGACAGGAAGGAAATCCACAGGAAGAGATCCTGTATTTATGGAATTTCAACAGCCCAGCCACAGATGGCCCGGCCTCTCCTGGGAATCCCATCTGGATAGGATTGTGCTGCTGCTGCTGCTCCCCAAATACTCTCAGCCTTGGTTCATCTTCCAGGCGACCTGCCCTCTCCTATCATCATACGCATTATTCCCAGCCAGACTGCTGGTTGGGGATGAAGGGAGTTGTAATCCCTGCTCTCTGGGAAGTGCCTTGTGGAGAAAGCTATCTTATGAAGGGTAAATAATTTTAATAAATAATTTTATTTCTATACCGCCCTTCTCCCGAAGGACTCAGGGCGGTGTACAGCCAATTTAAAAACACAAGATGCAACAATCATTAAAAATTAAAATAATTAAATAAAGTTGGCCGGATTAAAACCCCAAAAATTTAAAATACCCCAATTAAAATTATTATGTTGATAGCCCGGCCTGGCGGATGCCACTCCAGAGAATGGAATGGAATGGAATGGAATGGAATAGAATAGAATAGAATAGAATAGAATAGAATAGAATAGAATAGAATAGAATAATGGAGTGGAGTGGAGTGGAGTGGAGTGGAGTAGAGTAGAGTAGAGTAGAGTAGAGTAGAGTAGAGTAGAGTAGAGTAGAATAGAATAGAATAGAATAGAATAGAATAGAATAGAATAGAATAGAATAGAATAGAATAGAATAGAATAGAATCTGGAAGGGACCTTGGAGGTCTTCTAATCCAGCCCCCTGCTCAACCAGGAGAGCCTATACTTGTGATGGCAAACCTATGACATGCGTGCCATATCTGTGGGCATGCAAGCATTGCCCTAGCTCAGCTCTAGCGTGCCTGCGCGCCAGCCAGCTGATTTTTGGGCCATCCGGGCCCACTGGAAGTCAGGAAATGGGCTGTTTCCGGCCTCTGGAGGGCCTTGGGGTGTGTGGGGAAGGCTGTTTTTGCCCTCCCCAGGCTCCTAGAAAGCCTCTGGAGCCTGGGGAGGGCGAAAGATGGGCTTACCTGGCCCACCGTGCCATTGTGTGCCAAAAGTAGGGGAAGCATGGGGGGTTGTGGGTGCATGCGCAAGGGGGCAGGGCGCATTGAATTATGGGTGTGAACACGCATGTGCGCAACCCCCCACGGTCCCCCCGCTTTTGGCACACGACAGCAAAAAGGTTAGGCATCACTGCCCTATACTATTTCAGGTAAGTGACTGTCTAGTCTCTTCTTAAAAACCTCCAGTGATGGACCGCCCACGATTTCTGGTGGCACGCTGTTCCACTGGTTGACTATCCTCACTGTTAGGAAGTTTCTCCTTAATTCCAGGTTGTTTCTCTCTTTGATTAGTTTCCATCCATTGTTTCTTGTCCTGCCCTCTGGTGCTTTGGAAAATAAGTTGACCTCCTCTTCTTTGTGGAAGCCCCTCAAATACTGGAATACTTCTATCATGTCCCCCCTAGCCCTTCTTTTCTCTAGACTAGCCACACCCAAATCCTGCAACCGTTCTTCATATGTTTTAGTCTCCAGGCCTTTAATCATCTCAGTTGCTCTTCTCTGCACTTTTTCCAAGGTCTCAACATGTTGTTGGGTTTTGTTTTGTTTTTTGGTAGTATAGTGACCAAAATTGGTTGCAGTATTCTGTGGACTTACTAGGGTTTTATAAGGTGATACTAAGACTTCACGTCAGGGGTGAAATGCTCCCGGTTCGGACCGGCTCGGGCGAGTAGGTAGCGATAGCGGCGGGCAGTTCAGAGAACCGATAGCAAAAATCCCTTCCCCCACAGCCTCCAGCTTGCTTACCTTCGCACGCCTGCCTTGCTTCGCTTGCTGTAATCCCTGCAATCCATTGCATCAGCAAGCAACTGAATCTCCCTGCCTGCAGTCAAGCTCATCGGTGAGCAGCTCTATCTGCCTGCCTGCCTGCCTGCCTGCCTGCCTGCCTTGTCCCGGTAAGATTTTTTCCACTTTGGGAGCTTAAAAAAAAATAGTTAATCGGGGTTTTTTTTAGTTGTTCTTTTTTTAGACCTAGCCATTTAAAGTTTAGGAAGTTTTAAATTTAGCAGCTCTTATATAAAGATAAAAATAAAATAAAATAAAATAATATTTGTGCAGGTTTCTGAGATTTTGTGTGTTTCTGTAGGGTTTCACTCTAACTACACAAACATACAAAATCTCACAAAGCTATATGTGGAATTTTGTGTGTGTGAAGAGTGAAACTTGTTTTTTTGGGCTTTTTGTGGCTGTGTGAGGTTCCTGATTGTTGCAGAGGCCATTTTGGGTCTAGCACAACTGCTTTTACATTGTGGGTGAGCCAGTTGTGTTGTGTTGTGTTTTGTAGGTTAAAAAAGGGCAAAGAAGTGACATCGACCTGGCCACGTCCACCTGACCAACAAGCCATGACCACCCAGTCACCTGATCACCAAGCCACGCCCACTAATTAAGCCACGCCCACAGAACCGGTCGCGAAAATTTTTAGATTTCACCCCTGTTTCACGTGATCTTGATTCTATGCCTCTGTTTATATATTTATAAGGAAGTTAATTATTGTTGGGGGCAATGTGCTAAATCGCTTCGAGAGAGCTGTAAAGCACTGTGAAGCAGTATAAAAGTCTAAGGGCCATTGCTATTATAGGTGGTTTCCCCTTATCTTTTTAAAAATTATCTGTAAAGGCTCGTTGCTGCTGTTTTGCTGGAGGCTCCAATTAGCCATCGCAGATGGTGGTGATCCAAACTTATTTATTAATAATTCACCTAACATATGTACCGTTCCCGATTCCCAGGGATAAAACTTCTCTCTGCTTTGCAAGGATCTTCTGTCAACATCCCTTGTTTTGTCCTGCATTTTTTCCATCCGGAACTTTGGATGTAGCGGAGAAACTGAGGCTGTTTAGTACAGTGTTTCTCAACCTTGGTAGCTTGAAGATGGGTGGACTTCAACTCCCAGAAGCAGCGCTGGCTGGGGGATTCTGGGAGTTGAAGTCCACCCCTCTTCAAGCTTCCAAGGTTGAGAAACACTGGTTTAGCAGATGCTGCTGACTACAGGTAATCCTCCACTTACATCCATTTGATTAGTGACCGTCCAAAATTGCAACAGCAGGGGGGGGGGAAAAGTGATTAATGACCATTTTTACACAAGTCCATCGGGGCAGCCCCATAATCACGTCATCCAAATTCAGTCTCCTTGGCCACTGGCTCATAAATCATGTGAATGATTTTTTAAATGTGATCTAATTCTGGATTTTATTTAATTGACCAAACTAAGTAATAATTTTAATTAGCAATTTTATGATGTTTGTGTGTCTATATTTTTCTTGACTGTATATCGCCTTGAGTCCTACGGGAGAACGGTGGTATAGAAATATAATAAATAAATAAATAAATAAATAAATAAATAAATAAATAAATAAATAAATAAATATTTATTTATGATGGTTGCAGTGTCCCGGATTACGTGATCCCCTTTTGCGACCGTCTGACAAGCAAAGTCAACGGAGAAGCCAGATTCGCTTAACAGCCGTGCTATTAACTTAACAACTGCCATGATTCACTTAACAACAGTGGCCCAAAGGGTCGTAAAATGGGGCAAAACTCACTTAACGTATGTCTTGATCAGCAATGGGGATTTGGGACTCAACTGTAGTCATAAATTGAGGACTGTACAGGGTCCAACAGGTTCAGCCAAGCTTGGCAATGGCAAGCAATGCTTCGCGAAACGTTTTCAAAAGAAAAACCAGAAAGTCCAATTGTCTCTTGAAAAAGCCCCTTTGGGACATGACATTTATTTATTTTATTTTTATTTTATTTTTGATTTATATGCCGCCCTTCTCCAGAGACTCAGGGCGGCTTACAAGGCGTTAAGCAATAACATTCCCAGCTCCTGCAACCGTTCTTTCTGGTCTCCCAGGACCCATAATGGGCTTTCAGATTTCCCATCTGAATAATGGAGGACATTGTGGTCTCCTGCAAGAGCAGGGAGTTGGACTAGAACAGGGGTCCCCAACCTTTCGGACCTCAGGGACCACTAAATTCATACTTTTAAATCCTGCGGACCACTAATATGATCTGCCTAATGACTGGCTGGGTGGGTGTGGCTAGGTGGTCATGTGACTGGATGGGTGTGGCCAACTCAATGACACTCATGTCAAGGGGTGCCTCTCTGGCCTCTGCTCGACCCTCCCCTCCCAGTCACTCATCACCTGCCCGCCCGGGCTCCTTAAGGACCCAACAGGAAGCATGTCAGCACTTCAACCTGCATTTACTCTAGTGCTGACATAAGAAGGAGAGGCGGAGGCATCTGGAAAGGGACGTTTGACTTTTCACCTACTTATTTTCCCTGGAGATAATATCCCCTAGGAGATGGGATGGGAGGGGGGAAATTCCTTTGAGCTGGAGCATTAGCTTAGGGGTAGAATGACTTGGAAGATGGCCAATGAGTGCAGGGGAGTGGGGAACGGAAAGGGAGGGTTTTGGGTCTGGAAGTCAGTGTTGGCTTCGATGGAGTCGGATTTTAGAATGCCGTGCTTAATAAATAGGAGTTTTCCTTCAAAGACTTTGTTTGAAATGCAATTTATTTGAGACGACTTCGAAACCTGACAAAGCAGTTGTTGGATCTAAGCAGCCACCACGACAAAGAGTTGGCAAAACAGCTGGCTCAGTTCAAATTGGATCTGGCCGAGAAGGAGGCTCAGTAGAAGCATCTCACCAAGGACTAGGACCATAGGTTTTCCAAACAGACGGAAGACCTGCGGGAGTGTAAGGCCAGGTGCAGGCACTGGACGCTCGGTGGGCTGAGATGGTCAGCCAGTTCCAGGCCATGATGCAGTCCCACTGGAACAAGGTCCTCCGGCTCTTCGTCACCAGCGGTGCTTCCCTCCAGCCTTCACCCAAAGCCTCACACCAGGACGCTGAAGCAGACCCCGAGTCGGAATTTCTGCCCTCCTTTGACCTGCACAAAAAGACCCCGAAGGGAGAGACTCTCTGTGGCAGCACAAACGTTCATTGCATGTCTCCAGCCGAGGGGTCATAGTTTGAGGATCCCTGATTTAATGCAATATAAAAAAATGCAAATAATTTTTCTGCGGACCACCAAAATTTTCTCAAGGACCACCATTGGTTCACGGACCACCAGTTGGTGACTGCTGGACTAGATGACCTCTAAGGTCTCTTCCAACCCTATTATTCTGTGCTGTATGTCTGTCCACCGTCCATCTGCAGAACACTGGCTCCCTCTAGTGTTCTCCTAGAGAAGTGTGAATAGGAACAGATGGGTGCCCTTCCAGATGTGTTTTAAAGCAGTAATTCTCAACTTTGGCCACTTTAAGATATCTAGATCAGAGGTCTTCAAACTTGGCAGCTTTAAGACTTGTGGACTTCTGGCTGAAGTATTCTGGGAGTTGAAGTCCACAAATCTTAAAGCCGCCATGTTTGGGGACCCCTGATCTAAATCAGTGATGGCTAACCTTTTTGCCATCACGTGCCAAAAGCGGGGGAGCACGTGGGAGTGGGTGGGTTGCACGCGCGCCCACACCCATACTTATATGCATCCTGTCCCCCACACATGCATGCATGCTCCCCCATGCTCCCCCTGCTTCTGGCACGGTGGGCCTGGTAGGTCTGTTTTTTGCTCTACCCAGGCTCCAGAGCCTCTCTAGGAGCCTGGGGAGGGCGAAAACAGCCTTCCCTACTTGCCTGGAGGCCCTCCGCAGGCCAGAAACAGCCTGTTTCCCTACTTCTGGTGGGCCCAGAAGGCCCAAAAATCAGCTGGCTGGCACATGCCTCCCGCCGGAGCTGAGCTCACCTGCCACCTGTGGCACACATGCCATAGGTTCGCCATCACGGACCTAGATAGACTGCAACTCCCAACTTTAAGATGCATTGTTTTCAAAAACTTCTCCCCCATGATGGCTGAGGAATTCTGGGAGTTGAAGTCCACACATCTCAAAACGGCTAAGGAAACACCAGTTTAAGGTGAATATCAAGAGTTTCCAATGCCGAAGGCTAAAGGCAGAGAAATTTGCTCCATTTTACGACTGTTCTTGCCACAGCTGTTAAGTGAATCGTTGCAGTTGCTAAGTTAGTAACACAGCTGTTAAGTGAATCTGGCTTTCCCATTGACTATGCTGATCAGAAGGTCACAAAACATGATCACATGACCCCGGGATATTGCGACCGTCATAAATACGAGTCAGTTGTGCCAAGCATCCAAATTTTGATCATGTGACCACGGAGATACTGCCACAGCCGTTTGAAAATCAGCCTTAAATCACTTTTTTACAGTGACGTTGTAACTTTGAATAGTCACTATGTGAACTGTTGCAACATGCCAATGCAGGTAGTCCTCAACTTATGACCACAATTGAGTTCAAAATTTCTGTTGCTAAGTGAGACATTTGCTAAGTGAGTTTGATCCCATTTTACGACCTTTCTTGCCACGGTTGTTAAGTGAATCAATGAAGCTGATAAATTAGTAACACGGATGTTAAGTAAATCTGGCTCCCCCATTGACTTTGCTCATCAGAAGATCACAAAGGGGGATTGGGAACATGGCAACGGTCATAAGTCTGAACCAGTGACCAAGCCTCTGAATTTTGATCACACCGTCATGGGGATACTGCAAGGTTGTAACTGTGAAAAATGGTTGTAAGTCCCTTTTTTCAGCACCGTTGTAACTTTGAACGGTCACTAAAGGAAATGTTGTAAATCGAGGAACTGCCTGTACCATCTATCTGAACTCATTTTCCCCAATCTGGTCACTTCGGGTGACATGCGCCTATTTCAGGGGTGAAATGCTCCATGTTTGGACTGGATTGCCCGATCCGGTAGCGATGGAGGCAGGTGGTTTGGAGACACGGTAGCAAAAATCCCTGCCCCCCCACACATGCTCAACTGAGCCACACAATCATCAGAGGCGTTTTTTTTTACTTTTAAAGGCATTTTTTTCTACAACCTGTTCGGCCAAAAAATGCTTTTAAAAGTAAAAAAAAAAAAAAAAAAATCCTCTGACGATCAGGCAACTCAGCTGGGATCGTCAGAGGCTTTTAAAAGCATTTTTTCTACAACCTCTTCAGCCGAAGAGCTTGTAGGAAAAAAGAAGCCTTTAAAAGCCTCTGGTGATCCCAGCTGAGTTGCCTGATCATCAGAGGCTTTTGAAAGCATTTTTTCTACAACCTCTTTGGCCAAAAAATGCTTTTAAAAGTAAAAAAAAAAAAGCCTCTGTTGATCGCGCGGCTCAGCTGGGATCATCAAAGGCTTTTAAAAGAAAAGAAAACCCTTTTTTTCTTTTAAAAGCCTCTGACGATCCAAGCTGAGTTGCCTGATCCTCAGAGGCATTTAAAAGAAAAAAAGCCTCTGTCGATCAGGCAACTCAGCTGGGATCGTCAGAGCCTTTTGAAAGCATTTTTTTTACAACCCCTTCACCGAAGAGGTTGTAGAAAAAATGCTTTAAAAAGTAAAAAAAAAAAATTGGCCACGCCCACCCAGTCACATTACACCCCCCCCACCAAGCCATGCCCACAGAACCGGTAGTAACAAATTTTAGATTACACCACTGGCCTATTCCCAAAAAGTTTAAAATGAACTCTTTCCCCACAATCCAATTCTAATCATTAGAAAATCTACCACCGTGATATCACCACACTCATCGCCAGGAATAAAGTGCCCAATTA
This sequence comes from Arizona elegans, assembly GCA_022577455.1. Classification (NCBI taxonomy): domain Eukaryota; kingdom Metazoa; phylum Chordata; class Lepidosauria; order Squamata; family Colubridae; genus Arizona; species Arizona elegans. The sequence continues at coordinate 5,780,007 of JAKOOJ010000030.1, forward strand.
TGCTGATCGTCTCACTTGTTACTCACACCATCGCTTGTTATAGCGACGGGATGTCGCATATAAGGAAACAAACGCAGATGTGAAGTAGCCACATTCACCACTCATTTTCCTTTTGCAACATCGGAGCCTTTACAAACTCCGCTTCAATGAGTGCAATTTGTACTTACCACTCTTAAGGAAGTTGTGGTTAGGGGCAGGAAGTGTCAGGTAGACCAGACAGGAAATACAACCAGATGAGCTAATGATTTTACGTTTATTTTTTTTTAAAATTCATTTGCATCTTGCCTTTATTCTTCTTACAAATATCTCAAGGTGGTGAACTTCTGCAACGCACCATCCTCCTCCTAATGTCCCCACAACAACAACATCCCTGTGAGGTGGGTTAGGCTGAGAGAGAGGGACTGGCCCAAAGTCACCCAACCAGCTTTCATGCCTAAGGCAGAACTAGAACTCACCGTCTCCTGATGATTGGCACAAAGTCACCCAATAGGCTTTCATGCCTAAGGTGGAATTAGAACTCACTGTCTCCTGATGATTGGCACAAAGTCACCCAACTGGCTTTCATGCTTAAGGCAGAACTAGAACTCACCGTCTCCTGATGATTGGTCCAAAGTCACCCAATAGGCTTTCATGCCTAAGGTAGAATTAGAACTCACTGTCTCCTGGAGATTGGCCCAAAGTCACCCAACCAGTTATCATGCCTAAGAATGGACTAAAATTCACAGTCTTCTAGTGATTGGCCCAAAATCAGCCAGCCAGCTTTCATGCTTAAGGTGGAACTAGAACTCACGGTCTTCTGCTTTCTAGCCTGGTACCTTAACTCCTACACCCAACTGGCTCCTATGAATTACGAATTACGCTTTGTTTATTAATTATAATTTATTAACCGAATCTTGAAAGTCTGATAGTACAAATCTCCTGCCGGTCTCTTTTACAGTTTGAGAAATTAGTTCCTTCCTGAGACTCTTCCTGTTATGCAGCTGTGGGCTACGTCTTCTGTTATCTGATTTTTTTCCAGGCAGCCTTTCCCGCCCTCCTATCACTAAACGAACTGCTATAATTCGAGGACTACCTGTAGACTGTGCACGGATACAACAAAATCCAGAGACACTGTGAACAAATGGAGCTATCCGGTGGCTTCTGCTTTGTGTGAGTGTGGTGATATGCAGACATCATGCACACATATGTATACCTGCCTTTTGTGTCCCAATCAGTGTACATTTGAGGGCCTCATTGCAGTGCAACAGAATGCAATTCATGTTTCTAGTTTCTGGGAAAGATCTGCTTAATTTGTATATATATTTATTATCATGGTCCTATCGGAGCTCAGGTCTGAGGAGGAGGAGGAGATGCAGCTGGGGCCGACAGAGAGGGAGGCAGGGGTGGGATTCTACTGTTTCAGACCGGTTCGGGTGAATCAGTAGCTCCGACGATCAGCTGGGAGTGAACCGGTTCGTTCCGATGATCAGCTGAAAGAAAGAAAGAAGAAAAAGAAAGAAAGAAAAAGAGAAAAAAAGAAGAAAGAAGGAAGGAAGGAAGGAAGAAGGAAGGAAGGAAGGAAAAAAGAAAGAAAAAGAGAAAAAGAAAGAAGGAAGACAAAGAAAGAGAAAGAAAGAAAAAGAAAAAAGAAAGAAAGAAGAAAGAAAGAAGAAAAAGAGAAAGGAAGAAGGAAGGAAGGAAGAAAAAAGAAAGAGAAAGAAAGGAAGGAAGGAAGGAGAGAAAAAGAGAAAAAGGAAGAAGGAAGAAAGAGAAAAGAAGCAAAGAAGAAACAAAGAAACAAAAAGAGAAAGAAAGAAAGAAGGAAGGAAGGAAGGAAGGAAGGAAGAAAAAAGAAAGAGAAAGAAAGAAAGAGGAAGGAAGGAAGGAAGGAGAGAAAAAGAGAAAAAAAAGAAAGAAAGAAGAAACAAACAAACAAACAAAAAAGAGAAAGAAGGAAGGAAGGAAGGAAGATCATCCGGCTGGTCTTAGCACAATGAACTGTGACATCGTCTTTTCGCTCTCCTGACTTTCTGGGGTCAAAAGAGGAATGCTAGTATAGACGAATAAGGAATTTCTACCAACCACATTCCAGTCAAGAAGATGTTTTATTGCCAAATCTGCGCAATGCCACAGGCAGTCCTCAACTTACAACCATTCATTTAGTGAGGATTCAAAGTTTCAAGAGCACTGAAAAAAAGTGACTTATGACTAGTTCTGGCACTTATGATGGCTGCAGCATCCTCACAATTACTGTATGTGATCAAAATTCTGTATTTGTGATGGTTGCAGCATCTGGAGGGGGGGTGTCATGTAATTCGAATGGTCACTAAATGAATGGTTGTAAGGGAAGGACTACCTGGGATAGACCAGAAACAAAGTGAGAAAATGCCATTCGCATACCCACCAGTGTGATCATTTTTACCAATTTATCAGGACGGAGTGCCCTTAAACATTGTAAGTCCCAAATCCTGCAATGTATGTTGGACTCTTATGTTGGACTAATCTTGGACTTTGTGTGTGTGTGTGCGCGCACAGATGAATGAGTGAACGGCGCTGGATCCAAGTCCCTGCCAATCTTGAATGTTGATTCACAACTTAGTAGAATATCTCTCGACCCTCTGGAGGTGGATCTGGCCCCTCTGAAACATGAAACCTGAACTTTCCTTGCTGGAAAATAAATAATGACCTCTCTGACTTTCTGCCTTCTCTTCAGACCAGGTTCGTCCGGTTTTGTCTAGGTAGGCAGTCGCGTTCCACTCGAGTGGAAATACGAGACCTTGTTATGACCGTGTGTGCCAAAAGCCCAGGTTGTCTTCTGAATCGAGCCCTGATGACAGCCTGGTTTTGTTGACGAGCTGACGAGCTTTCTGTCAGACTCCTGAATGAGAAATAACATCATAACTATGTAGTATGATGGACTTGCAGGGCTGGCGCAATGTGTAACATGTTCACACCGGTGCAATAAGACTGGATGTTTTGTTATTATGATTTATTGGATTAGGGATTTTCTGTCTTCACTGTGAGTTGTATTGTGTTGTGGGGCACTGAGGGAGCTCAACCAATCTCATACAGTATGTACATATTGTTGTGACTCTGACCCCCGAGGGAGGGGGTCAGAGAAGGCTCCGAACATGAAGGAGAGGAGTTGGCCAGGCCTCCCTCTCCAGGACCCTCCTCTCTGGCAATGCCTCAGGTGTCTCCCGAGGGAGAAGAGATTGGCCAGGAGCCAGGTATCTCCTCACAGTCGGACAGTGACGGAGATAAGTCTTGGCTGGATCCACACCAGTGTCGGAGAGACAAGCGCACGCAGCAGAAAAGGAGGCGTGCCAGAGATTAAGCTGAGTCACTGGACTACACCCCACAGGGGATAAAAGGGGGTGAGGTGGCCATTCAGACTCTGTGATGGACAAAACTAACTATTAGCGAGTCACATTGTATCTTTGCAACAACGATATCTGCTTTGGATTTAATACGGACTGGACTTGACAATTCTTGAACTGTGTGTATCTTGTTTGGCTTTATCTGTTGGAGGAACAACCCCTCCCTTTATGGGTAAAGTTCTTGGCAAGCAGCTAATGGGTTGCTGCCAATCCTCTTATCGAAAGAATTTGTTGTCTGCCAGTTTTATTTAACCCCTGGATATCTGTTTGTGTGTGTGTGTGTGAGACGGGGACAGAACACATATCTTATGCACTGACAAAAAAGGTTTGAATTTGAATTCGATTTGGGCCACCACAAAATTCACATGCAGTTTCTCTCCGTAGAAATTGAGACAAAGACAGAAGGATGTTCTTATTGGGTGCTTTTGATTAGCATCTGAAAATTTTAGTTTCTGTTGTTGGTCGCTAAAAGCAGAAAGTTACTTACTCCAAACAATGGAAGTATTGCAAGTGGTAACATCAGTCACTTGTCTGAAATGGTATAGGACCGTGGCACGCGTAGCCATATCAGTGGGCACGCGAGCTCAGCTGATTTTCGGGCCTCCTGGGCCCACCAGAAGTAATGAAACAGACTGTTTCCTGCCTCTGGAGGGCTTCGGGAGGGTGGTGGGGAAGGCCCGTTTTTTGGTGTCCCCAGCCTCCAGAGCCTTTCTAGGCATCTGGGGAGGGCGAAAACAGCCTTCCCCACCCCACCAGAGGCCCCTCGGAGGCCAGAAACAGCCCATTTGCCAACTTCCAGTGGGACCAGAAGTTGGCAAACGGGCTGTTTCTGGCCTCTAGAGGGCCTCTGGGGGATTAGAGGTTCATTTAGTGACCATTCAAAGTTACCATGGCACCGAAAAAAGTGATTTATGACCATTTTTCAGTGTTACAACCTTTGCACTATCTCCACGATCATGCAATCAAAATTCAGATGCTAGGCCCATGATGGTGAACCTATGGCATGCGTGCCACAAGTGGCACACGGAGCCACTTCTGTAGGCACACGAGCATTGCCCTAGCTCAGCTCCAGCAAGCATGTGCAAACTGGTCAGCTGATTTTTGGGCCTTCTGGGCCCACCAGAAGTCGGGAAACGGGCTGTTTCCGGCCTCCAAAGGGCCTCTGGGGGCGTGGGGAGGGCCGTTTTCACCTTCCCCATGCTCAAAGAAAGCCTCTGGAGCCTGGGGTAAAGTGAATAATGTGAATAATATAATAATGTGAATAATGTGAATGGTATAAGGTCAGCTATATGAACACTGGAGGACCCTCTTTATTCACATTATTATAAGAAAGAAAAGTGCTTCTTTAGAAATTACACTAAGTCAGTTAAATTCCATTCCTGGCAACATATCTTTTGAAGGGCCTATCTGTCAAAGATGCAAGGACTATATATAATATATATCTTCTGAGGAAGGTATCTGTCAAGGATGCAGAGACATCCATCTGAAACAAAAAGTTACTTATTAATCCAAGGCCAGCCATGGATCTATGCATCAGTGATTACAGAAGAGGAGGATGTTTAGCTAAAATTACCTCATGTACTATAAATTAAGGCAGGAATTTATTAATTAAAAAGTGTCAATTATCATGTAATGGATGTATGTTAACCATATATGGAAAACTGCTGTGCCAGCAAAGTCCTTTGCCTTGGATATGTATAAAAGCAGTTGTATCTGTATCAGAGCTCTTCCTTTGTTCAGAATTGCAGATACAAATCTGGTTCGGAAACTGCGCAATAAAACTGTCTCTGGCTGACCAAGGAATGTTGTTTAATCCCATCATTCCACAACAGGGGAGGGCGAAAAATGGGCCTACCAGTAACCTTTTTGCCATCGCGTGCCAAAAGTGGGGGGAGCGTGGGGGGGTTATTGAATTATGGGTGTGGGCACGCACACGCATCCCCCCACTCTCCCCGCTTTTGCCACAAAACAGCAAAAAGGTAAGCCATCACTGTGCTAGGCCATTGGTTCACGCTTAAGACCTTTGCTGTATCCCGGGGATCATGTGTTCCCCTTTTGTGACTTTCCGACAAACAAAGTCCATGGGGGAGCCAGATTCCATGAACAATTGGGTTACTAGCTCAACAACTGCCATGATTCGCTTAACGACGGTGGCAAGAAAATGGGGCAAAACTCACTTCACAAATGTTTCACTTAATAACATACATTTTAGGCACAATTGTGGTCGTGTTATGGAATGATGGGACCAAACAACATTCCTGGGTCAGCCAGAGACAGTTTATTGCGCAGTTTCAGAACCAAATTTGTATCTGCAATTCTGAACCCAGAAGAGCTCTGATACAACTGCTTTTATACATCTCCAAGACCAAGGATTTTGCGAGCACAGCAGTTTTCCATATATGGTTAACATACATTTGTTACATGATAATTGACACTTTCTAATTACTAAATTCTTTCATTATTTTTTAGTTCATAAGATTATTTTAGCTAAACAACCTTCCTCAGTTCTGTAATTGCTGCTGCGTAGATTCATGGCTACTTTGGATAATAAGTAACTTTTTGTTTCAGATGGATGTCTTTGCATGTCTTTGCATCCTTGACAGCTAGGCCCCTCAGAAGATATATATTACCAAGAATGGAATTTAGCTGATTTAGTGTAATCTCTAAACAAGCACATTTCTTTCTTATAATAATGTGAATAAAGAGGGTCCTTCAGTGTTCATATAGCTGACCCTGTACTATTCCTACATCATTCACGTTAGTCGTAAATCGAGGATTACCTGTAAAGCTTTTTTTACTGAGTTCACACCTAAGATGCAGATTTCCCCTTGGCAAAATATCCCCATTTTTCCATGCAAGCGTGCAGATCTTGAATCAGAGGTGGCTTAACCTTCATCCTAAAATACTTTCGTTTTGATGTTCAACTTTTGTGGAGATGTGCAATTATTATAACTACCAGCCCTATAAGGCCTGATGCCCTCCAATGGTGTTGCCCCAACAGTCAGCCAGCATGGATGCTGGAAATCTTAAGTTCCAGTTTCAGAACCGTGCTGTGTGGTTCATGAAAATGTTCAGATCTGGTTCATACAGATTACAGATTAACAGAGGTGGAAGGGACCTTGGAGGTCATCTAGTCCAACCCCCCCACCCAAGCTGGAGACCCTACACCATTTCTGACAGATGGCAGTCCAGTCTCTTCTTGAAAGCCTCCAGTGATGAAGCTCCCACAACTTCCAAAGGCACCTTCTGTTCCATGGGTTGATTGTTCTGACTGTCAGGAAGTTCAAGGTTGAATCTCTTCTTGGTCAGTTTCCATCTATTGTTCCTTGTCTGGCCTTCAGGTGCTTTGGAGAATAGCTTGACCCCCTTCCTCCTCTCTGTGGCAGCCCCTCAAATATTGGAAGACTGCTATCCTGTCTCCCCTGGTCCTTCTCTTCACTAGACCAGCCATGCCCAGTTCCTGCAACCATTCTTTATATGTTTTAGCCTCCAGTCCCTTCATCATCCTGGTTGCTCTTCTCTGCACTCTTTCTAGAGTCTCAACATCTGTTTTTTTAGTGTGGTGACCAAAACTGGATTCAGTACTCTGGGTGTGGTCTTACTAAGGCTTTATGGAGTGGTATTAGTCCCTCACATGATCTTGATTGTATCCCTCGGTTAATGCAATTTAGGATTGCATTGGCTTTTTTGGCTGCCGCTGCACGCTGCTGGCTCATATTTAGCTGGTTGTCCACTAAGACTCCAAGATTCCTTCTCACAGTTACTGCTATTAAGCCTGGTTTCCCCCAGTCTGTATGTATACTTTGGGTTTTTCTTGCCTAAATGTAAAAGTAAAGGTTCTTCTCGCACATATGTGCTAGTCGTTCCTGACTCTAGGGGGCGGTGCTCATCTCCATTTCAAAGCTGAAGAGCCAGCGTTGTCCGAAGACGTCTCCGTGGTCATGTGGCCGGCATGACTAAACGTCAAAGGCTCACGGAACGCTGTTCCCTTCCCACCAAAGGTGGTCCCTATTTTTCTACTTGCAATTTTTACGTGCTTTCGAACTGCTAGGTTGGCAGAAGCTGGGACAAGTCACGGGAGCTCAGTCCATTACGTGGCACTAGGGATTCGAACCGCTGAACTGCCGACCTTTCGATTGACAAGCTCAGTGTCTTAGCCACTGAGCCACCGCATCCCTTCCAGTGCCTAAGTGTAGGACCTGACTTTTCTCTACATTATAGCTTGCGCTCTTTTGCATAGGCTTGGCTGAAGCTCCCTTGTCTCGCCCAGGATACATTGCACGGCACACATAGCTCAGAGCCTGCAATCTTTTCTATTCCTCTGTTACTCATCTGCAAAATATTTCACCTGGATTCCTTTCCAGAAGTATATTATTGACAGGTTGCAAAGAGTTTCGATTGCAATTTCCTTCTCTGGCAGGAGATTGAAAACATGTAAGCAAACAAACCGGATTATCTTTGAACACACACATAATGCTATAAAAAGGGAACGCAACAGGTACAGGAAGACCTTGACCAAACTGGATATAAAATATATATGAAGCAGCCCTCTATAAGTATAAAAACATGTTAAGCCTGGTGGCTCAGCAGACTAAAAACATTATGATTAAGACCAGCTGCCTGCAATTACTGTAAGTTCAAATCTCCCCAGGCTCAAGGTTGACTCAGCCTTCCATCCTTTCAAAGGTAGGTGACATGAGGACCCAGATTGTGGGGGCAATAAGCTGACTTTGTATAAATATACAAAAGGATGAAGGTTATTGCTTAATGCATTGTAAGCATGAGTCTCCGGAGAAGGGCAGCATATAAATCAAATTAAAAAAAAAAAATTACCAACCAATTCAAAATCCTGTTTGGTGTAAGAACTGGTCTACAAACCAGCGGACTTTGAGTTCTAGTTTCGCCTAGGCATGAAAGTCGGCAGGAGAATTTTGGGTCAAGCAACAGGAGATTGTGAGTTCTAGTCCTGCCTTAGGCATGAAAACCAGCTAGATGACTTTGGGCCAATCACCAGGAGATGGAGAGTTCTTTTTTTTTTTTTTTTGAAAAACCTTTATTAACACTTAAAATCCAAAAATACAAGTTAAAATACCTCTATAACAAAAATACATCCGTAATAATTATACAATTCAACGTCTTTCTGACAGTACTTAATTCTTAACTTTCTTCATCTATTCCCACATGTTCCTACTTAATCGACATATTTAATCACATTTTATATCTTATCTTGTTCTATACATTCCTTATTTTTCATTTCTATCCATTGATACCAATTATCCCAAGTTAAGTAATATTCCGAGTCTTCCTTATTGTTTAATTCTAAAGTAAGTTTGTCCATTTCTGCACATTCAAAAATTTTCCAGATTATTGCACAGTCTGTTGGAATAGTGGACATTTTCCAAGCTTGCACAAGTACGATTCTAGCTGCTGTAGTTATTTATTTATTTATTTATTTATTTATTTATTTATTTATTTATTTATTTTTTAAATTTCTATACCGCCCTTCTCCAAAATAGAACTCGGGGTGGTGAACAGCCAAAGTAAAAAACAATACATACAAAATTTAAAAGCAGTTTAAAATAATTAAATATTTTGGCCGTAAATTAAAACAACCCAATTTAAAATCAATTTAAAATTAACTCAAGCCAGCCCAGCTAGTTGAAATAAATGGGTTTTCATGGCCTGACGAAAAATCCGGAAGTCTGTTATTGTACGTATCTCTGGGGGGAGGTTATTCCAGAGGGTGGGCGCCGCCACAGAGAAGGCTCTCCCCCTGGGGGTCGCCAGCCGACATTGTCTGGCGGACGGCACCCTGAGGAGGCCCACTCTGTGCGAGCGTACTGGCCGGTGGGAGGCTATTGGTGGCAGAAGGTGGTCTCGTAAGTACCCCGGCCCTAAGCCATGTTATATGAATTATAATTATTATAATTATATGAATAATTAAATATTTTATCCTTTTAGGATAATTTTCTTTAATAATCCCCAGAAGAAACAGTTTATTTATTTATTTATTTATTTTTAAATTTGTATACCGCCCTTCTCCCTGAGGACTCAGGGCGGTGAACAGCCAAGTAAAAGCATAAACTACAAACATTAAAATACAATTAAAAAGATATATATAAATTTGGCCCCATGATTCAAAACAATAACAAACAATTAAAAACATTTTAAAAAGTGTTAGGCCAGCCCGGCTTGCTGGGAAAAGGTTTTAAGGGCACGGCGGAAGGCACCGAGGTCTTGGATTCTCCTTATCTCTGGGGGCAGCTGATTCCAGAGGGTAGGTGCCCCCACAGAGAAGGCCCTCCCCCTGGGGGTCACCAGCCTACATTGTTTGGCTGATGGCACCCCGAGGAGGCCCTCTCTGTGGGAGCACACAGGTCAATGGGAGGCCGTCGGTAGCAGCAGGCGGTCTCGAAGGTATCTAGGTCCTATGTCATGGAGCGCTTTAAAGGTGATAGCCAACACCTTGAAGTTCAGGTTTAAATTCTATTTTATAGTGTGTAATTTCTTTTAGCCATTTTTGTATTTTAATCCAGAATTTTTTAATTTCTGATGGAGAGTTCTAATCCTGCCTTAGGCACAAAAGCCAGGTGGGTGATTTTGAGCCAATCACTAGGAGACAGTGAGTTCTAGAGCCACCTAAGCCATGGAAAGCTAGCTGGGTAAGTTTGTCCTTTTCACTTTCTCTCAGCTCAATAAGGTTGGTGTTGTGGGGAAATAGGAGGAGGGAAGGAGAATTATGTATGTTTTTTATTTTTTTACAAACATATCAATGCGTGAACAATGTGGCACCGGAGTGTCTTACATTTTAGTACAAATTAAAATAATATTCATCGTATTTACTATGTTTGACAAGTTTATAGAATTCTGGCAATAGTACACATATTGATGTTATACTCAATATTCAATATTTCAATATGCTATTTTTATGCCAATCACCATATTCTGAGTGTCATTCCTTTTACTACAAATAAAATATTATTAATCATGTTTATTACATTTAGCAAGCTTATATGGTTATAATAATATTACACATGTTTATGTTAAGTTATAATCTTCCATTATTTAATTATTTCAATATTTCAATGTTATTTTTATGCCAATCACCATATTATTCAAGCATACTAGATAATAACATCATTCAAATTCTGATTTCCCCTCTTGTTATAACTTCACCTTATTATATAAAAATGTGTATTCCATTAATCTCCCTCTCTAGTTTACATCCCTAATCTAACTTTTAATTATGCCACTATTATATTTAAAAATATTCTCTTTCTATCCATCGTCTCTTGCCTGCTTTAAAGCTTTAATTGTTCTTTTCTTAGTTTGCCTCCCATATTCCTCTCTTGGATTCCTTGATTTACATATAAAATAATAAAGGCAGGATTACCAAAAATCCAACAAGTGATTACCGGTAAGTAAAAAGAAAAACAAGTAGCCTTATGGAGTATTGAGTTCTGAGTAACTCAGCTTCAAACCATCTTCAGGAGATGTAAGTTTTCTCCCCTCACAGAGAAATCTTCTGTGTGTATTCTTAGTGAAGATCCAAGTGGTGGGCTTCAAATTTTTTTAATACCGGTTCTGTGGGTGTGGCTTGGTGGGCATGGCATGAATTGGTGAGTGTGGCTTGGTGGGCATGGCAGGGGAAGGATACTGTAAAATCTCCATTCCCTCCCCAATCCAGGGGAAGGTTACTGCAAAATCCCCATTTCCTCCCGATCATCTGGGACTTGGGAGGCAGAGAATAGATGGGGGCGGGGCCAGTCAGAATTTTTACTACTGGTTCTCCAAACTACTCAAAATTTCTGCTACCGGTTCTCCAGAATTGGTCAGAACCTGCTGAAACCCACCTTTGCAAGATCCCAAAGAAATCTGCTTATAATTACTGTTTCATAGAGTATGAAAGGTTAAAACATGAAAGAGGATGTTTTAGGACAGGTGGGTGAAATCTCATCACTTTTGTAAACTACGTAAATTGTAAATCATGTTGTTTGTACAATGGTATTGTACAAACAACATGATTTACAATTGTGCAAATTGTACAAACGGCACTGGCTTAACTGTAGTTAACTGTGAGATTTTGGAGTGCTAGTGGACAGACACTTAAATATGAACTAGCAGTGTGCAGTAGCAGCCAAAAATGCCAATGCAATCCTAGGTCGCATTAACACAGGGTCAGAATCAAAATGACATGAAGTTTTAGTACCGCTTTATAAAGCCTTTGTAAGACCACACTTGGAATATTGCATCCAGTTTTGGTCGCCATGATATAAAAATTATGACTCTAGAACATTGATGGCTGATGTCAGCACTCCAAACTACATTCATTCCAGTGCTGACATAAGGAGGAGAAGAGGGGGCAGCTGGCAAGAGGATGCTTGACTTTTCACCTACTTATTTTCCCTGAAGATAATATCCCCTAGGAGATGGGATGGGAGGGGGGACATTCCTGGGAGCTGAAGTAGTAGATATGGGGAGAGTGATTTGGAAGATGGCCAATGAGACGCTGAGAATTGGGGAATGGAAAGGGAAGGTTTGGGGTCAGGAAGTCAGTGTTGGCTACGACGTAGTCGGGGACAGATTGTTGTGTTTAATAAATGAAAGATTTCATCAAAGACTATTTGTTTGGAAATGCAATTTATTTGAGACGACACCGAAACCTGACAGCTAACCTTTTTATTTATTTATTTATTTGTTTGTTTTAATTTCTATACCGCCCTTCTCCAATATAGGACTCAGGGCGGTGCACAGCCAAAGTAAAAACCAGACATAGAAAAATTAAAAACTGATTAAAATAATTAGATAATTTGGCCATAATTAAAAACAATTCCAATTTAAAATAGTTTAAAAATTTGACTCAAGCCAGCCCAGCTAGTTGGAATAAATGGGTTTTCAGGGCCCGACGAAAAATCTGGAGGTCTGTTATTGTACGTAACTCTGGGGGGAGGTTGTTCCAAAGGGTGGGCGCCGCCACAGAGAAGGCTCTCCCCCTGGGGGTCGCCAGCCGACATTGTCTGGCGGACGGCACCCTGAGGAGGCCCACTCTGTGCGAGCGTACTGGCCGGTGGGAGGCTATTGGTGGCAGAAGGCGGTCTCGTAAATACCCCGGCCCTAAGCCATGGAGCGCTTTAAAGGTGGTCACCAACACCTTGAAGCGCACCCGGAAGACCACCGGGAGCCAGTGCAGCTCGCGCAGGAGAGGTGTCACATGGGAGCGCCTCGTCGCCCCCATAATCCCCCGCGCGGCCGCATTCTGGACCAGCTGGAGCCTCCGGGTGCACCCCAAGGGGAGCCCCATGTAGAGAGCGTTACAGTAGTCCAGGCGGGAAGTGACGAGTGCTTGAGTGACTGTGCGTAGGGAGTCCCGATCTAGAAAGGGGCGTAACTGGCGTATCAGGCGAACCTGATAAAAAGCCCCCCTGGCCACGGCCGTCAAATGATCTTCCAAAGACAGCCGTGCGTCCAGGAGGACGCCCAAGTTACGAGCCCTCTCCGTGGGGGCAAGTGATTCACCCCCAATAGCCAGCGATGGCATCAGCTGGCTATATCGGGACACCGGAAGCCACAGCCACTCGGTCTTGGAGGGGTTGAGTCGGAGCCTGTTTCTCCCCATCCAGGCCCGCACGGCCTCCAGACACTGGGACATCACTTCAAGGGCATCATTGGGATGGCCTGGGGTGGAGATGTACAGCTGGGTGTCATCAGCGTACTGATGGAACTCCACCCCAAAGCCACAGATGATCTCACCCAGCGGCTTTACATAAATGTTGAACAGAAGGGGCGAAAGGACCGACCCTTGTGGCACCCCACAAGCAAGGTGCCTCGGGGTCGACCGTTGCCCCCCTGTCAACACAGATTGCAACCGGTCAGAGAGGTAGGAGGAGAACCACCGCAGCACGGTGCCTCCCACCCCCAACCCCGCCAACCGGTGCAACATGATACCATGGTCGATGGTATCAAAAGCCGCTGAGAGGTCTAACAGGACCAGGATAGAGGAACAACCCCTATCCCGAGCCCTCCAGAGATCATCCACCAATGCGACCAATGCCGTTTCAGTGCTGTGCCCAGGCCGGAAGCCGGACTGGAGCGGGTCTAGATAGACAGCTTCATCCAGGTACCGGGGAAGCTGTTGCGCCACCCCACTCTCAACAACCTTCGCAATGAAGCGAAGGTTGGAGACTGGACGATAGTTAGCCAAAACAGCCGGATCCAGAGAGGGCTTCTTGAGGAGGGGCCTCACAACCGCTTCTTTCAAAGTGGCCGGCAGGACCCCCTCACTCAAAGAAGCGTTAACAATCTTCTGGAGCCAGCCTCGTGTCACCTCCCGGGAAGCCAGTACTAACCAGGAGGGACACGGGTCCAATAAACATGTGGTCGCGTTCAGCCGTCCCAGGACCCTGTCCATGTCCTCGGGAGCCACAGGATCGAACTCCCCCCAGGTAACACTCTCAAGACCTGCCTCAGTCATCCCATCCGGACATACCCAGTCAGAGGCCAGCCCTTCCCGAATCTGAGCGATTTTGTCATACAGATACTGCACAAAATCCTCAGCACGGCCCTGCAAGGGGTCATCCCGCACCTCCAGATGAAGGAGGGAGCGGGTCACCCTAAACAGGGCGGCTGGGCGATTATCTGATGACGCGATAAGAGCGGCAAAATAACTCGTTTTCGCCGCTTTTATCGCCACTAGGTAGGTCTTAATATGAGACCTCACCAGTGTTCGGTCAGATTCGGAGCGGCTGGTCCTCCAACTACTCTCCAGGCGTCTTTTCCGGCGCTTCATCTCCCTAAGCTCCTCGGAGAACCAAGGAGCTAGGTGAGTTCGGTGCCAGGTCAGAGGCCGCAAAGGCACGACTCGGTCCAAGGCCCCGGCAGCCGTCGCGTGCCAAAAGCAGGGGGAAGCATGGGGGGTGGGGGGTCATGCGTGCACATGCTCACACCCATAATTTAATGCGCCCTGCCCCACCATGCATGCACACGTGACCCCCCTCGCACTCCCCCTGCTTTTGGCATGCGATGGCACGGTGGGCACGGTAGGCCCATTTTTTGCCCTCCCCAGGTGCCAGAGGCTTTCTAGGAGCCTGCGGAGGCCAAAAACAGCCTCCCCCCCGGAGGCCCTCTGGAGACTGGAAACAGCCCGTTTCCCGACTTCCAGAAGGCCCCAAAATCAGCTGGCTGGTGCGCGCATGCGTGCTGGAGCTGAGCTAGGGCAATACTTGCATGCCCACAGATATGTTCACCATCATGGCTCTAGAAAGAGTCCACTGGAATTGGGCAGCTAAATTCAAAATAAAAGAAAAGAAGAAAATAGGAAATAAAATAAAATCATCATTGTGACTTAACTTCTTGCATCGACAAGCATGCTGAATTTATTTTGACCAACAATGTCAATGGTGCTTCTTTCTATTTCCTGCACATATCACGGTATAACCCTTGCGTGGATTAAAATCTAGCTTCCATTTACCAAGAAGCTCAGACCAGCATCTTGAGGGTCACATTTCAAATACACCAAACGGCACGGCTCTCACCGTTTAAAATTAGGGGTGACATGATAGCAGTGTGCCAATATCTCAGGGGTTGCCACAAAACGAGGGAGTCAAGCTATTCTCCAAAGCACCTGAGGGCAGGACAAGAAGCGATGGGTGGAAACTAATCAAGGAGAGAAGCAACCTAGAATTAAGAAGGAATTTCCTGACAGTTAGAACAATTAACCAGTGGAACAACTTGCCTCCAGAAGTTGTGAATGCTCCAACACTGGAAGTTTTTAAGACGAGACTGGGTAGGGTTTCCTGCCTAAACAGGGGGTTGGACTAGAAGACCTCCAAGGTCCCTCCCAACTCTGTTATTCTATTCTATTCTAAATTGCCTCCTTGTATAACCTTGTCATTCGGGCTTATCGCAGTTTAAATGAAGTACTCCTTGCGGACTGAAGAGTAGCACACCTAATCGCATAAGGAGTTTTACTCCATCCAGGTAACTTCCATTAGCAGCCAGATAAGGATTGTACGACACCATTTCCTAGAAAGAAACCGTTCCGTTTGCATGTTGGTTATTTCAAGTGTTTGTGAACGATACATAATTTGACGCTTGGGCTTTGTACTTTTCAGGTTACTCTGCCAATGTTTTGCTCCTTCGTACTTGGAACCAACAGCGTTTTTGTTATCTGCCATGACTCATTTTATTAATGGTTTCTGGGAAGTGTTTTTTTCTTTCTGTTCATATAATAATCAGTATACAACCATCGCCTTCTTGCTGCTCCGTTTCACCCCTGCTTGCAACAACATCACAACACACAGACAAATAGTTACGATATTTATTGGGGCCAACCAGAATATCTGTGGCTAAGCAAAGCAGTTGTTAAATGAGTCGAGCTCACTTTCACGACCATTTTGTCACCTTCGTTATGCGAATCACTGGAGTTGTTAAGTGAACTCAGCTTCTCCCGTCGACTTGACTTGATGGAAGCCAGTTGGAGAGGTCATAAGTGTGCAATCGCACCATCCCGGGATGCTGCAACTGTTGTAAATACAGGCAGTCCTCAACTTATGACCACAATTGAACTTAAAATTTATGTTGCTAAGTGAGACATTTGTTAAATGAGGTTGGCCGCATTTTATGACTTTTTTTGCCACCGTTGTTAAGTGAACCACTGCAGTTGATAGATTAGTCACACGGTTGTTAAGTGAATCCGGCTTTCCCATGATCTTGGCTTGTCGGAAGGTCACATGGGATCATGTGATCCCGGGAGCCTGCAACCGTCATAAATATGAGTCAGTTATCAAGAGTCTGAATTTTTGATCACATGGCTATGCCAATGCTGCAACGGTCGTAAGTATGAAAAATAACTTCAAGCGGTCACTACATGAATGGTTGCGAGTCAGGAATTCCCTGTACATGCCGGTTGTCAAAACACCTGAATTTTGATCACGTTACTATGGGGATGGTTGTATTTGTGAGGACTGGTCGTAACTCACTTTTTCCAGTGTCGTCGTAACTTTGAACAGTCACTAACTGAATGGCAACCAGCCAGGGATGACACAGCTTGTATTGCAATCACACAATGCTGCTTTCTGCATTCAGGTAGTCCTCACCTTACAAACATAATGGACCTTGCCCGTGATGGTCCTAAAGCAGGTGGCTCATGTCACAGACCCCATTTTTTAAAACCTTTTTTTGCAGGGGTCAATAAGCAAATCACCTCAGTTGTTAAGTGAATCATTCATTGTTAAGCAAATCTATTGTTCATTCCAGGACACTGAATGTGTGCCACATCCAATTATTTTCGGCTCCTAGTGACCGTATAGATAGATTTTGTCCATGAGGATTCAAGATTTGACAGAATAATGGAAGGGACCTTGGAGGTCTTCTAGTCCAGCCCTCTGCTCCAGCAGGAGACCAGAATGTCATCCATTATTCAGATGGGAAACCTGAAAGGCAATTGTGGGTTCTGGGAGACCTCAGCAAGATTCCATCTGTACAAGGAAGAAAGTGTCACTGCATTTTTGTATTTACCAGATGAGCTCTTATTTTTGAACTTTCAGACTTACCATAGCTTGCAAAATTCTTATCTTTAAGTTAACTGCGCATGTCCACATTCTTTCACTTTCTTCTATCTTTCTTTGTTCTCCAGCCAAGAGAGGTCCTGCAGGAACGCTGTCAAGATGTAATTAATTAACTAGTAAGATGTTTTTACTTCTTTATAATAAAATATTTATTAGAATATATCTCGGTTTTATTTTCTTAAAGTCTACTTCAAGGAAAGGTCACGATCCATTCTCTAATCAAGGTGCAATTACCCAAAAGCAGAATGGGATTAATTGCCACCCTGTGACAGAACGGATGCAGGAACTGGGTATGTCTTGGCCGTCTCTACCGTTTCAGACAAGTGACTGTCAATCAATCAATCAATCAGATTAGAGTTCGAAGGGACCTTGGAGGTCTTCTAGTCCAACCCCCTGCTCAAGCAGGAGACCCTATACCATTCCAGACAAGTGGCTGTCCAGTCTCTTCTTAAAAACCTCCAGCGATGGAGTGCCCACTATTTCTGCAGGCAAGCTATTCCACTGATTACTTTCTCCTTAATTCCAGGTTGCTTCTCTCCTTGATCAGTTTCCATCCATTATTCCTTGTCCTGCCTTCAGGTGCTTTGGAGAATAAGTTGACCCCTTCTTCTCCGTGGCAGCCCCTCAAATACTGGAATACTGCTATCATGTTCCCCCCCCCCCACTGGTCTTTCTTTTCTCTAGACTAGCCATACCCAATTCCTGCAACCGTTCCTTATATGTTTTTGTTTCCAGGCCTTTAATCCAGTCTCTTCTTAAAAGCCTCCAGTGATGGAGCACTCAGAACATCTGGAGACAAATCCACTGGTTAATTCTCCTCACTGTTAGGAAATTTCTCCTTAATTCCAGGTTGCTTCTCTCCTTGATTAGCTTCCATCCATTGCTTCTTGTCCTGCCTTCAGGTGCTGTGGAAAATAGGTTGACCCCTTCTTCTTTGTGGCAGCCTTTCAAATATTCAAACACTATATTCATCTGTAGCATTTTTCAGGTCTCCAAACACCGCCCACATCCCTGCTGTAACGGAGTCCATTTACTTTGCAGAATAGTCCTTAATCCTGTAAATAATTATAGTTCCACCTGCCAGCACCACACCTCTATTAGGTGAGCAACTGGCAGTTTGAGCAGCGGGTTTTATGTCTCTTTTATGCTTAGAGAAACGGGCGGCCAGATTTTTTTTTTTCTTGGTCACGAGGAAGACAGCCAGGTTGCTGTGTTTGTGGGCCTGCTCCTCCCTTTTCCAGTTTGCTACGAAATGAAAATGGGATTTTCCCAGGGCAGAAAACTCTGAAGTGTCCAGAAAGAAGAGGTTCTCTAAACCCAAGGGAAAGAAGAAATCAGCTACGGAACAGAGAGAAAATATTCCTTTTTAAAGGGAAGTAATTGTTCATGGGATGGCAGCTTTTTCTGGTTTGCTACAGAAATGAACACTTGATGTATTTATGCAGCCTTTCCTAAAGTGACATAATCCAGACATGTTCCACATCCCAGAAAGCAGGGTTTCTCACAAATTTCTCAACAAATTTAAAGTGTGTAGACTTTCAACGCCCAGAATTCTCAACAAATCTCAAATCTCAACAAATTCAAGGAGTGTGGACTTTAACTCAAAGAATTCTCAACGAATCTCAAATCTCAACAAATTCAAGAAGTGTGGACTTTAACTCAAAGAATTCTCAACAAATCTCATATCTCAACAAATTTAAGATGTGTAGACGTTAACACCCAGAATTCTCAACAAATCTCAACAAATTTCAAGATGTGTAGACTTTCAACGCCCAGAATTTTGCAGCCAATATGCACCCATCTTAACACACAAGGTTGAGAAACATTGGACATTTATTTTAATTACTTGATTTTTATGCTTCCTCTGTTATTTTTATAAATAGAATACTTGATTGTCACTTTGAATGTGCACTAATCGGCATACACTAAAATGAAATTACGTTGCATACAGCTCTCAAAGGGTCTTACCTCTAATATAAACATAAACATGACAAGATAAATAAATAAATAACTCAAGGTGGTGAGTATACCTAATCTCCTTCCTCCTCCTATTTAACCCACAACAACAATTCTGTCAGGTGTGTTGGGCAGAGGAAGACTGTGCCATAGTCATCCAGTTGCCCTGAAGCTGGACTGGAACTCAGAGTTTCTAGCCTGGTGCCTTCATCACTAGACCAAACTAGCTCTTCTGTCTAGAACTCTAGATGATCTCTAAGAGCCCTTCTGACTCATCCCTTCTGTCATTCTACAAAAACAAGCTAATTTCCTGGGTTGGCACAGCATTATGAACCATAGCCACAGGTTTGTACAGCAGACCCAAACATGTTTTGCAAGAACGAAGATTTAAAGCAGGCGTGTCCAACCCTTGTCCCACAGGCTGCCTGCAGCCCTGGGCAGATAGTAATGTGACCACACAAAATAATAATAATAAAAAAAATTAAAAAGCATTTTTTAAAAATTATATGTTAAATTATATATTTCATATGTGGCCCAAGATTATTCCTCTTCACTCAATGTGGCAAGCCAAAAGGTTGGACGAGCATGATCAAAAAGCAGAATAACAAGAGTTGGAAGGGGCCTTGGAGGTCTTCTAGTCCAACTCTCCACTCAGGCAGGAAGCCCTATACCTGTGGTGGCAAACCTATGGCACGCGTACCACAGGTGGCACATGGAGCCATATCTGTGGGCACGCAAGCGTTGCCCTAGTTTAGCTTCAGTGTCCATGTGCACGCCGGCCAACTGATTTTCGGGCCTTCCTGGCCCACCAGAAACCAGGAAACGGGCTGTTTCCAGCCTCCAGTGAGGTGGGGAAGGCTGTTTTCGCTCTCCCCAGGCTCCTAGAAAGCCTCTGGAGCCTGGGGAGGGCGAAAAACGGACCTACCGGGCCCACCGTGTGCCAAAAGCAGGGGGAGCGCAGGGGGGGTTGCGCGCACATGCTTGGGGGGGGCGAGGTGCATTGAATTATGGATGTGGGCACACAGGTGCGCGACCACCCTGCGCTCCCCCCCGCTTTTGGCACGCGACGGCAAAATGGTTAGCCATCACTGCCCTATACCATTTCAGATAAAGGGTTGTCCAATCTCTTCTTAAAAAGCAACTAAGCAGCAGGTCCCGGATATGCTGTAGCTGGGTCTTTTCTGTGACTCAGCCGTGCATTTTCCTTAGGACTACCTCACAGGGGTGTTGTGAAGGCAAAAGCAGGCAAGACCGAAAGGCAAACTGGCAATAGCACAGATACATTTCCAGACCAGGGATGGTGCTCCCACCTCGGTTGCAGAAACTGGGCATGGCTAGTCTAGTGAAGAGGGGAGACATGAGAGGAGTCTTCCAGTATTTGAGGGGCTGCCACAAAGAGGAGGGGGTCAAGCTATTTTCCAAAGCACCTGAAAGCCAGACAAGGAATAATGGATGGAAACTGACCAAGGAGAGATTCAACCTAGAAATAAGGAGAAATTTTCTGACAGTAAGAATAACAGAGTCAGAAGGAACCTTGGAGGTCATCTAGTCCAACCCCCCGCCCAAGCAGGAGACCCTACACCATTTCTGACAGATGGCAGTCCAGTCTCTTCTTCAAAGCCTCCAATGATGAAGCTCCCACAACTCCCGAAGGCAACTTCTGTCCCACTGGTTGATGCTCCTGACTGTCAGGAAATGTCTCCTTAGTTCTAGGTCAGAAGTGGGCAATTATGGCCCTTTTATGACTTGTGGACTTCAATTCCCAGAATTCCTGAGCTAACATGGCTGGCTCAGGAATTCTGGGAGTTGAAGTCCACAAGGGCCATAGTTGCCCACCCCTGTTCTAAGTTGCTTCTCTCCATGATTAGTTTCCATCCATCGTTTCTTCTCCTGATTGTCGTCCCAGGTCTACAATCAACCCAACGGTACAGAAGTTGCCTTCAGAAATAATGGGAAGCTCCCTCCTCCCTGGAGGCTTTCAAGAAGAAACTGGACTGCCACTTGTCAGAAATGGTCTCCTGCTTGGGCAGGGGGTTGGACTAGATGACCTACAAGGTCCCTTCCGACTCTGTTATTTGTCAGAAGTGAGAGAGAGAGGTTCCCGCCCTTTTCTCCTCCTTTCTTCAGCCAAGAGGTCTTCAAACATGGCCGCTTTAAGACTTGTGGACTTCAACTCCCAGAATTCTCCAGCATAGCATAGCTGGCTGGAGAATTCTGGGAGTTGAAGTCCACAAGTCTTAAAGCGGCCATGTTTGAAGACCTATGCTTTAGCCCTTCCCTCAAGGCCCCTCCCTCCCTCCGCGCGTGCCGTGCGTGGCCCCACCCCTGGAGACCGCGGCCACGCCCCTGGCCCCTCCCCCTTTTCCTTCAACGGGGAGGCCAGCGCAGCGCTGCCTCCTCAGGAGTCCGGCTTGAGCCGGCGGTGCGGAGAGGTCGTCCCGTATTTCGGCTCCGAGCAGGCTCGGGGCCGGTGCTGGGACGATGGACGAGTTGCTGCTGCCCACGGCCGTGCTGGAAGTCTGCGTCTTGGTCGGAGTCTCCCGGGAGAAAGCCAGAGAAGCGCGTCAGGTATAAACACGCGTGTCGGGGGGAAACGTCGGAATGCGCGCTCTCCTCCTCCCACCCCCCCTCCGGGGAGGGGGGGGACGGTGTTTGGACGGCGCTCCCACAAGTCCCGCGAGGCAGTTTGAGGGGAAGTTTGGCCCGCGGGTGGGGTGGAAAAAGGTTCGCCGGGGCGGGCCTGGGGAGGTTTGCCCGTGTCTTTTTTTCCCTTCCTCCTCGGGCTGCCTGGTTGCCTCCAAATCCGGCAGCCTCGAAGTTGGGAGCCTTTTCGCAAGGAAGGAGAAGGAGAAGGAGAGGAAGAAGAAGAAGGAGAAGGGAAGAGGAGGGGGGAGAAAGAGAAGGAGGAGGAGAGGAGGAGAAGGAGGAGGAGAGGAAGAAGGAGAAGAAGAGGAGGAAAGGGAAAAGGAAGAAGGAGGAGAGGAGGAGGAGGAGAAGAGGAGAAGGAGAGGAAGAAGGAGAAGAAGAGGAGGAAGAGGAGGGAAAAGGAAGAAGGAGAGGAGAAGGAGGAGAGGAGGAGGAGGAGAAGAGGAGAAGGAGAGGAAGAAGGAGAAGAAGAGGAGGAAGAGGAGGGAAAAGGAAGAAGGAGAGGAGAAAGAGGGAGGAGGAGAAAGAGAAGAGGAGGAGGAGAGGAAGAAGAAGAGGAGGAGGAGGAAGGAGAAGGGAAAGAGGAAGAGGAAGAAGAGAAAGAGAAAAAGAAAAAGAAGGCTTTTCCCGGATCAACCTGCGGGTCACCTCTCTTCCTCTTGAAATTCCTGGCGGCGCTTTGCAGGCTTACCTGCCTGACCTGGAATTCAGGCTTTTGGTTTATTGATTTTTATTTTTATTTTTTAATAATTTTTATTAAACACTATTTTTATAAAAAAAACAAACAAAAACAGATGTTTACCGGTAACATCTTCTTCTTCTCAACATCTTCGCATCAGTAATCTATATTTATACATTTTCTCTTTCTTATCTCAATATACCTATGATACATATAATTCTAGCATATAATATATATATATATATTATATATATATAATATATTCTATTAATCTAAAGATTTTATTTACATTTAACATAAACGGGTACCTAATTTTCTTTCCACAATTTTTATATCTTCCCATTTGTTTCCATATTCCTCCATCTAATTTAACCCATTATTTAGTCTTCCTTTTCCCCCCCCTCTCCCCCCCTTTTCCTCCAACCATTTATACCATTTCTCCCAAACGTAGTAATATTCTGTTTCATCTTTTTCTTGTATCTCCTTTGTGAGCTTATCCAGTTCCGTACACTCTATGATTTTTCTAATCACATTGCCTTCTGATGGTTTATTGATTTCTTCTTTTTTTACAACCTTGGTAGGAAGGTTGCCAGGTCTTGGCAGAGATTAGGGGAGGTAGCAATTGCATGCAGAGTTTAGACACACACACACACACACACACACACACACATATATATAAATTTGATTTATATGCCGCCCTTCTCCGGAGACTCAGGGCGGCTTACAATGTGCTCAGCAATAGCCTTCATCCTTTTGTATATTTATACAAAGTCAGCTTATTGCCCCCCACAAACTGGGTCCTCAATTTACCTACCTTAGAAAGGATGGAAGGCTGAGTCAACCTTGAGCCTTGGTGAGATTCGAACCTGCAGTAATTGCAGGCAGCTGGTCTTAATAACCAGCTTAATAACAGGGTGCCTTAGACCACTGTACTACCAAGGCTCTTCACTTCATATGCCGCTTCACTGGGCTTTACCACACTCTCTAAGTGGTTTATAGGGTCAGCCTATTGAGCCCCCCAACAATCTGGGTCCTTGTTTTACCGACTTGGGAAGGACGGAAGGCTGAGTCAGCCTTGAACTGATCAGGATCGAACTCTTGACAGAATTAGCCTGCAATACTTCATTCTAACCACTGGGAGGGAGGGAAGGAAGGAAGGAGAGAAACAGAAGGAAGGAAAGAAGGAAATGAAAAGAAGGAAACGGAAGGAAGGAAGGAAGAGAGACAGAAGGAAGGAAAGGAGGAAATGAAAAGAAGGAAGGAAAGAAAGAAGGAAGGAAAGAAGAAAGGAAGGAAGGAAGGAGATAGACAGAAGGACAGAAGGAAGGGCAATAACAATAGCACTTATATACCACTTTGCAGTGCTTTATAGCCCCTCTCTAAGTGGTTTACATAGACAGCCTATTGCCCCCAACAATCTGGGTCCTCATTTTACTGACCTGGGAAGGATGGACAGCTGAGTCAACTTTGAGCCTGGTGAAGAAATGACGGGAAAAAAAAATGGAATACAGATAGTCCTCGACTTACAGCCACAACGGAGCCACAAATTCCTGTGGTTAAGCGACACATTTCTTAAGTGAGTTTTACTCCTCTTTGATGACTTTTCTTGCCTTGGTTGTTAAGCGAATCGCTGTGGTGGATAAGTTAGTCTCCCGGTTGTTAAGTGAATCCGGCTTCCCCATTGACTTTGCTTGTTGGAAGGTCTCAAAAGGGTGCCAGTTGTTGTAAATATGAAGCGGTCGCAAAAGGGGTTAACATGATCTGGGGACACTGCAATGGTCATAAATATGAACCAGTGGCCAAGCGTCTGAATTTGGATCACATGACCATGGGGATGCTGCAATGGTCATAAGTGTGAAAAACAGTCCTAAGTCTCGTTTTTCAGTGCTGTTGTAACTTTGAATGGTCACTAAATGAACCATTGTATGACGAGGACTGCCTGTATTTATTTTTATAACCTTTGTATGAATCCACCAGATCTTGGCAGAGATTTGGGGGAGATTTGAAAAAAAATGGCAACCCCCCCCCCCCAAAAAAAACCCAGGGACTACAACAAGTCCTTGAGTTTTGACCACAACTCAGTCCGATATTTCCCTTTATGAGACAGTTGTTAAGTGAGTTTTGCCTCCTTTTATGACCTTTTTTTCCCATGGTTGTTAAGTGAATCACTGCAGTGGTTACGTTAGCAACACGGTTGTAAAGTGAATCTAGCTTCCCCCGTAGACTTTGGTTTGTCAGAAGGTCGCAAAAGGGGTTCACCGCAACGGTCATAAATATGAGTCAATTGCCAAGCGTTCAAATTTTGATTACGTGACCATGGGGCTGCAGCAATGGTCATAAGTGTGAAAAATGGTCATAACTCGCTTTTTTCCGTGCCGTTGTAACTTTGAAAGGTGACTGAATAAACTTGTTTTCAATTGAGATCTATCTGTATTTGCTGTACGACCTTAAAAAGATCGTTTTGTTGTTGCCAGCTCAGAAGTTCAGCACTGTTAATTTCCCAGTGGAAAGGCCTGATTCTGAGGCTGAGGTTTGAATTTATTATTTATTTTGAACCCATTAAATGTATTTCCTGCTCACTTTATTATCGAAGCAACTGTGGGCAGCTTGCAATACAATACAAGCAAAGCCAGAATATACCACATGAAAAATATTAAAATGAGCAGGGATTGGACAAAATTGGGAACCAAGTACACTTCTGGTACAGAGGTTATTTGCTATTTATCCAACATTGATTACATTTATATGCAGCCCATCTCACTATCAAAGTGACTCTGGGCTGCTAACAAGACAAGAAAAACAAGATTATACAACAGTCAACATATTAAAAACATTAAAATTAGGTATTTGATAAAACTGGGAACATGCAGGTGTACTGAGATAATTGTTATTAAACCATTATTTATTTATTAAGCTTATTTGGTACCCATCTCACTACAGGTAGTTCATTTAGTGACTGCTCAAAGTTACAGCGGCACCGAAAAAGTGACTTACGACCATTTTTCACACTTACGTTGTTGCAGGATTTCCATAGTCATGTGATCAAAATTTAGATGCTGGGGAGTAGGGATGCCAGATTCACTTAACAACCGGGTTACTACCTTATCAGCTGCAGTGATTCACTTAACAACTGTGGCATGAAAGGTCGTAAAATGGAGCAAAACTCACTTAACAGCAAAAAGTTTGGGCTCAATTGTGGACGTAAGTCGAGGACTACCTGTATTGAAGTGACTGGGCAGCTTATGATACAATAAAAACAAGAATATACAGATAGTCCCTGCTTTACAACAGTTTGGTGACCAAAGTTACAACAGGCACTGAAAAAATTGATTTGTGACTGTTACCACATTTATAACCATTGCAGCTTTTCTGTGGTCACATGGTCAAAATTCAGATGCTTGCCCACTGACTCACATTTATGACGGTTACAGTCTCTTAAGGTCATGGGATCCCCTTTTATGACCTTCTGGCAAGCAAAGTCAATGGGGAAGCCAGATTCACTTAACAACCGGGTGTTACTCACTTATCAACTGCACGCGATTCACTTAACAACTGTGTCAATCAATTTGTAAAATGGAGCAAAACTGACTTAACGACTGTCTTGCTTAGCAAGAGAAATTTTGAGCTCAATTGTGTTTGTAAGGTAGCTTGAGGACTATCTGTAAAGTTGTTCTGCCCCAGCTACGGACCCCAAAGAACACAGCACACACAGTCTATACAAAACTTAAATTTACTAAAATAACTTAGTCTTTTCCAAACAAAGGCTGTTAATAAACTTTCTTAACAGCCTACAGGAAACCAAAGATAAAGTAATCACAATCTTACTAAGGTTGGCAGAAAGCCCAGAAGCAATTTGCAGAGAATCCAGACGTGAAGTAGAGTGAACTAAAGTTATTCCCTACAAATTGCTTCAGTCGGCGTTCCTCCTTAAATTGGCCAATTAGCCCCAAGCCTTACTCTCGAGGAGACGTCCTCCTGAGGAGCCACTCCTGCCTTTTGGCAGCTCTGCGTGCCCGTGCATTGAGAAGAGGCTCCCCCTCTTCGTCCTCTTCACTTATGGGACTTTCTGGAGGTCCTGAAGGCCCTGGCTGAATCCCCGCCTCTGGCACTACATCTTCTCCAGCCTCCTCACTGTCCGACTCGAATGCCAGCTGCACAGGCTGCTGGCTCAGCCCCACACCAGCCTCCTCGCTGTCTGAATCAGCCACCAGCCGCACAGGCCGCTGACGGGCCACAACAAAAATGTTAAAAATGTCAACAAGGTTAAAATTAACAGGAATTGGGTCAAATTAGGAATCAAGTAGACAGAGGGAGGTGGGTCACCTCTGTAAGCCACCATCTTATTGTTGTTGGGTTTTTAAGATTACTGTTATCAGACCCTGGTTGTCCCAAAGGTGCTTTTTCAAGAGGCAACTGGACTTTCTAGTTCCAGTTGTCCAGTTGCCTCTTGCAAAAAAGCACCTTTGGGACAAGCATGACAACTGGGTGACTGAGAATCTCCATAGACATTCGGACTCTGGTTGGTTACTTTTTTCCACCACAATTCTACCTCTTCCTAGTTTTTGTGCGTCAAAATGTTGGACTCCTATTATCTGAAGTTGGGGAAGAGGTTGGCTTGAGGCTCTCAGCCCCCGGTTTCACATTTTTCTCTTGGTTGCAGTGGTTGCAGACTTCAAATCCTTCGTGTACTACGTTGGTTGATGATAGTTTGCTAATTTTAGGTCAGTCCAATCTGAAGCCTCACGGGGCAGGTGGCATCAGAAACCTTTGAACCCAATCTTTGTTGTTGTTGTTAGTTGCAAAGTCATCTCTGACCCATCGCAACCCCATGGACAACGTTCCTCCAGGCCTTCCTGTCCTCTACCATCCTCTGGAGTCCATTGAAGCTCATGCCGACTGCTTCAGTGACTCCATCCAGCCACCTCGTTCTCTGCCCTCCCCTTCTTCTTTTGCCCTCAGTCTTTCCCAGCATTAGACTCTTCTCCAGGGAGTCCTTCCTTCTCATTAGGTGGCCAAAGTATCTGAGTTTCATCTTCAGGATCTTTACATCCACGACTGGAAAGGAATCCCATGATCATTGTCACATTTAAGAATAAAAGAAATAACATTTAACAATTGTTCAGGCCCCATCCGCTACTTTTAAAATGTCCCATAAGACTCTGGCCAATAAGACACTTACTTTAGTTTAGAAAATATTAACTATCTCTAGCACATAGAAGGCTGAGCTGCTATTGTCGTATTTCTGCGCAACTCTTGGCTTTCACAAATGTTCCTAATGGAGAATAGCGTTTTTGTCTGTTTTGCATGATACATACATGTTGTAATAAGGGTGGGACGAAACCCCATTTGCAAACCCCAGTAAAAGAAACAGGATGTAACTGAGCCAGTTTTATTTTTCTTTAATGGGCTGCAGTTTATATATCAATAGTATTGCTCATTTCCCTTCTTTATAACATTTGTTTTTCTAGTTTAAGAAAATACAGAATGATGCTGTGTTGTTAATTCTCAGATTATTCTGTCAATTGCTACCGTGTTCAATGCTAAGCAGATCCAGTATTAAACAAAGCTGTAGTTTTGAAGTGGGTGATTAAATATGATTTTGCCTAATGCCTGTATTGACACATGGAGATGTTGCCTTATTTTTTGGCCTTACAACTGTTAATATTCCTTTGAGTTTGAGGGACTTTGAATGAGCCAGGAAAAATATTTTGAACTTGGTTGCTATTCATTGTATTTCTTACTTAGCTGTGTAGGTTCAAGGTTATCACACATAATTTTCCTGCAATTTTATCTTACCTAATACAAAAACAGCAGATTAGAGCACTGTGATTAGCGTTAGAAGATACTAATAAACAGAAGTTCTAACTAGAACTTCTTTTACAGCCCTCTCTAAGCGGTATACAGGATCAGCCTCTTGCCCCCAACAATCTGGGTCCTCATTTTACCCACCTCGGAAGGACGGAAGTCTGAATCAATCTTGAACCTGGTGAGATTCGAACTGGCAAATTGCAGGCAGCCAGCAGTCGGCAGAAGTAGCCTGCAGTACTGCATTCTAACCACTGCACCATCGCGGCTCATACAACAGAAATGTTGGACACAATTGTGGTCATAAGTCGAGGACTACCTGTAGAGTGAAAATAGCTGGCCAGGTTACTCACACCCACTGTAATTTTGTAGTATATGAGGTAGGATAAGAATGATACTATATATTCCAAAGTTGAGACAGTGCCATACATAGCATAGTATAAAGCAGGGGTCTCCAACCTTGGCAACTTCTTAAACTTGTGGACTTCAACTCCCAGAATTCCTCAGCCAGCAAAGCTTTATACCAGGGGTCTCCAACCTTGGCAACTTTAAGACTTGTGGACTTCAACTCCCAGAATTCCTCAGCCAGCAAAGCTGGCTGAGGAATTCTGGGAGTTGAAGTCCACAAGTCTTAAAGTTGCCAAGGTTGGAGATCCCTGGTATAAAGTATGCTTCTTTGCTCAGAACTGGGTGATTTATTTCCTTCTCGTTCTGTGGGCACTACAACATATGTTGTAATGCGATGGCACAATCTCTCTTTCTCTCTCTCCAGGCTGAGTCATAAGGGTTCATAAAACTATTTCCAATCGACTTATGGGGAAAAACAGCAGAGAAAATTTCCAAGGGTACTATTGTTCATCCTGCCTTTAAAAAAAAAAAAACGTTCCTTCATTTCCCCCTCATCTATGAGCAGATTACTTTTGTTCAATTAGTTCATAATTTATTTAACCCATGATTAAACATTTCAGCATTTAAAAACATATTATTCGGCACGGTTTGCTGAAAAGCGGGAACAGGAGAAAGCATAAATTTCTGGAAACACATTTAACTAGGTTCCCCTTCTGCACACATGCACGTTCACACATACAATGTGTTGTATTTAATATTATTGTGTGATTGTACATTATACGGTTCAGTGGAAATAATGGCTGATTCTATAGAGCAGTGATGGCTAACTTTTTCGCCGTTGTGTGCCAAAAGCAGGGGTCGTGCGGGGGGTGGGTGCCGCGTGTGCGTGTGCCTACAACCATAATTCAATGCGCCCCCCCACATGCACGCACAACCTCCCTGCGCTCCCCCTGTTTTTGCCACACGATGGCATGGTGGGCCCGGTAGGCCCATTTTTTCGCCCTCCCCAGGCTCTAGACGCTTTCTAGGAGCCTGGGGAGGACGGAAATGGCCTCCCCCCAACCGGAGGCCCTCCAGAAATGGCTCGTTTCCCGACTTCCGGTGGGACCTGAAGGCCCTTTTTCGCCCTCTCCATGCTCCAGAGGCTTTCTAGGCACCTGGGGAGGGCTAAAACAGCCTTCCCCACTCCCCCAGAGGCCCTCCAGAGGCCGGCAACAGCCCCTTTCCCAACTTCCGGTAGGCCCGGAAGGCTCAAAAATCAGCTGGCTGGCGCGCGCATGTGCGCTGGAGCTGAGCTAGAGCAACGCTCACGTGCCTACAGATATGACTCCGTGTGCCACAGGTTTGCCATCACGGCTATAGAGCGTGAGTGTCTAACCTTAGCAACGTTTAGAATTGTGGACTTCAGCTTCCAGAATTCCCCAGCCAGTCATGCTGGGGGGAAAGTCCAAAAGTCTTAAAAGGTACCATAGTTGGAGACTTCTGCAAGTTCTAGTATAGATTGTGAAGATAGGTCTCAAGTTCCTCTCCCAGAACTCTTCTAGATTGTCACAGCCTGACCCCACCTCCTGCTCTGGGTAGTAATGTAATATTTTCTGTGGCCACCATTTAACTTCCAGGTAATCATGTCCAACACTTATTCCTGGTGGTAAGTGGGGTGGGGCTTGCATCCATTCTGGCAGTTAATAATAAAAAGTTGGGGAGAAAATTGAAATAATTCCTAGAATATTATTTCTTGGTCATATTGAGATTTCAGGTTTCAGGCATTCCTTGGGAAATAAGACAATCTCATAAGAGAGAAACAAAATCAAGCATTCTTTACAAAAAAAAAAAAAAAGGCTGAACTGTATTAACATTTAAAAACTTTTTATATTAAAATGTCCACATACATAACTGCTCAACTGAAGGGTAAACAGCAGCTTCACAATGAAATTCCAAAAGAAAATACAGGTGCCGCAAGATGTTGCTGATTTGTTATAAACAAACAAACAAACAAACAAACACTTCCTGGAAAAAACATTAGAGCAGGATTTAAAAAAATTCTTATTGAAAATTGTAGAAGTTTCTAAAAAAAAAAAAGAAACACTGAGTATGAAGCATTTTTTCCTAAATTAAATAAACCAAACCAGTTTCAATCTAAAGTGAGAACAGTTTGTAGGTGTGGTGCCCTTTTTACAACGCCAGTGAATTTTTTTGCATGCAAATGAACAATGAGATGTGTGATGACATCATTGGTTTGCTATTGTTTATGTTTTCTCTGCCTGGTTCTTGAATACTGTAGCAATCTTGGAAATAAAAGATTGCACTGATTGTTAACCCTTTGCTTTATGCATTTTGGTGATGTTTTACATTACAACTTGATGGGCAAAGTCTTGATATGTACCTTACTTACAATTTTGGAGGACTAAAAAAGTCACCAGAATCACAGAGCTAGTGGTGAAGATGCTGGACTTCAAAACAAGAGGCTGTGAATTCTAGTCCTCCCTTATGGATGAAAACCTAATCTGGGCCAGCCGTTTGCTTTCAGCCCAACCACCTCACAGAGCTGGGGGTATGTGGTGGGAAAAATGGGAGACAGGAGAATAGAATAGAATGGAATGGAATGGAATGGAATGGAATGGAATGGAATGGAATGGAATGGAATGGAATAGAATAGAATAGAATAGAATAGAATAGAATAGAATAGAATAGAATAGAATAGAATAGAATAGAATAACAGAGTTGGAAGGGACTTTGGAGGTTTTCTAGTCCAACCCCCTGCTGAGGCAGGAAACCCTACACCACTTCAGACAAATGGTTATCCAACATCATCTTAAAAATTTCCAGTGTTGGGGCATTCACAACTTCTGCAGGTAACTTGTTCCATTTATTAATTGTTCTAACTGTCAGGAAATTTATCCTCAGTTCTAAGTTGCTTCTCTCCTTGATTAGTTTCCAGCCATTGCTTCTTTATTATTTATTTATTTATTTTATTAGTCATATTTCTATGCCGCCCACTCTCCGAGGACTCTGGGCGACTTACACCAAAGACAGTATACTAAATAGCATATTGCCCCCAACAATCTGGGTTCTCATTTTACCCACCTTGGAAGGATGGAAGGCTGAGTCAACCTTGAGCCTGGTGAGATTTGATCCGCTGATCTGCTGAACTAGCAGTCATCTGAAGTAGCTGCAGTACTGCACTCTAACCACTGCGCCACCTCGGCTCATTCTTGTTATACCCTCAGGTGCTTTGAAGAATAGTTTGACTCCTTCTTCTTTGTGACAGCCCCTGAGATATTGGAACACTGCTATATCTCAGGGGTTGCCACAAAGAAGAAGGAGTCAAACTATTAGAATAGAATAGAGCTGGAAGGGACTTTGGAGGTCTTCTAGTCCAACCCCCTGCTCAAACAAGAGATCCTATACCAGGGTGTCCAACCTGGAAGCTGGATCTGGCCCACGGGGTACTTGGATCTGGCCCATGGGGCTGCCCTAGAAACAGTGAAGGACCAGCCCGCTGTGCTTCTGCCAGTGAAAATGAGCTCCCGAGCTTCATTTACAACCCTCTGCCAGTGAAAACAGAGCTCAGGAGGGCACTCCCGAGCTCCGTTTTCACTGGCAGAGGGTTGCAGGAGGCCTTGGCAGGCGAAAACTGAGCTCGGGAGCCCGTTTTCGCTGGCAGAGCGCTCAGGCCACCACAGGCACCCACGACAGGAATGATGTTGAGCTTGCCACGCCCATCCTAGCCACGCCCACCCCGGCCCCAAACACAACCTTGATGCGGCCCTCAATGAAATTGAGTTTGACACCTCTGCCCTTATACCATTTCCAGACAAGAGCCTTGATAGTACAGTGGTTTAATGCACCCTGTTATTAACACAGCTGCCTGCAATTTCTGCTGGTTCGAATCTCTCCAAGGCTCAAGGTTGACTCAGCCTTCCATCCTTTCTAAGGTAGGTGAAATGAGGACCCAGTTTGTGGGGGCAATAAGCTGACTTTGTATAAAATATACAAAAGAATGAAGGCTATTGCTTAACGCATTGTAAGCCGCCCTGAGTCTCCGGAGAAGGGCGGCATATAAATCAAATTAAAAAAAAAAAAAAGTGGCTGTCCAGTCTCTTCTTAAAAAAACTCCAGTGATGAAGCACCCACAACTTCTGATTGTCCTCACTGTTGAGAAGCTTCTCCTTACCACAAGACGAAGAGATAATTAAGAAGATATTAGATTGTGCAGAAATGGATAGACTTACACTGAAATTCAAACAGAAAGAAGACACAGGATGTTATCAAACGTGGAACTTATTTTACCAATGGTTGGGAAAAAGGGATGCGGAGTAAGAATGGAATCTGTATTGCTAAACAATTTAACTACCCAGACAATGTTTATTAAGCACTAAGAAATGTAATAAATAGAAAATTAATAAAATTTATTTTAAAAAAAGTTTCTCCTTAACTCCAGATTGCTTCTCTCCTTGATTAGTTTCCACCATCGTTTCTTGTCCTGCCCTTTGGTGCTTTGGAAAATAAGTTGACACCAGTGGTGAAATGCAAAATTTGTTACTACCGGTTCTGTGGGCGTGGCTTGGTGGGGGGGGTGAGGGTAATATGACTGAGTGGGCGTGACCAACTTTTTTTTTTTAAACTTAACGGCTGAAGAGGTTGTAAAAAAAATGCTTTTAAAAGCCTCTGATGATCCCAGCTGAGCCGCGCAATCATCAGAGGCTGTTTTATTTTACTTTTAAAAGCAATTTTTCGGCCAAAGAGGTTGTAGAAAAAATGCTTTTAAAAGTTAAAAAAAAGCCTCTGATGATTGCGCGGCTCAGCTGGGCATGTTGGGGGGGGGCATGGATTTTTGCTACTGGTTCTCCAAACCACCCGCCTCCATTGCTACCGGATCAGGCGATCTGGTCCAAACCGGAAGCATTTCACCCCTGGTTGACCCCCTCTTCTTTGTTACATACATACATACATTACACACACCACCTTGAGTTGTAGAATAAAAATGAAGGATAAATCTAATAGTAAATGAAATTATAATAGGTTTAGGATTTTAAATAATTAATATAGACAGGACTATAAATTATTTTATAATTGTCATATTCCTGTTTTAGGGGCTATACCGTAGCTTTTATTGGTTTCCAATCTAAAGGTATCTTCAGTATTTAGCCCTCATTAGAGAACCCATGATCCATTAGGCCATCATTTCAGACACCACTTGCACATCCCCTTGTACTCTCCCCGACCCATGTAGGTCTCCTTGCCCTGTGCATCCTCTCTCAGCCCTTCCCTAACCCAGCAGCAGCCATTTACCTACCTGCTGGCTTAGGACTTCTGACTTCCTACTGGCTTCCCCATTGACTTTCCTTGTGGGAAGCTAATATTCCTCGTGGTAATATTAGAAATGATGATCAGGTGATAATAGCTGACTGTGGCAGCAAAACAGCACTGAAGTGGCCACAACTTTGCCAAATTTCAATCCCATGGGAGTCATGGATCCAGGGGCCAGAGCCGTGGTGGTGCAGTGGTTAGAATGCAGAACTGCAGGCTACGTCTGCTGATCACTGGCTGCCAGCAGTTTGGCAGATCGAATCTCACCAGGCTCAAGGTTGACTCAGCCTTTCGTCCTTCCAAGGTGGGAAAAATGAGGATCCAGATTGCTGGGGAAAATATGCTGACTCTGTAAAACCATTTAGAGAAGGCTTTAAAGCACTGTGAAATGGTATATAAGTCTAAATGCTATTGCTATTTTGGACACATTCCTCAAGTTAGTATATTTGAAGACTGTTGATTTAAAATTCGTTACTCTGCGATGCACCGTTCCACCCAATTGAAAGTCAGAAACAATCATCATCTTCATTTAACAATCCCATAATCCCTCGTGGGATGGAGTCTGGGCAACTGAATGGAGCTAGCAGAGTTTTTTAATAGCCGGGTGCCCTTCCTGTTGCCAATGCGGAGTTTTGTTCAGCAGATATATTCCCAGTGTGCCCAGAGAGAGAAATATTTGCCTCTACCTAGGATCAAACTCCCAGCCTCCTAATTATGAGGCAAGAGCTCTACCTCTAGGCTACCGCACTACTCCAAAGTTACAAACAAACAATCATATGTGAGAATTTTAGTTGTACATAGATGATATTCAGGTTTCTGAGAGCTATAAAAAAAGTACATGGAAGGTTTGCCGGTCCCCCCTTTCACAGGAATAAGGATGAGCAGCTCAATATTAAAAAGTGATTTAACATATTGCCCATCACAAAATCCATCCCAATTATCATAATTCTGGTTTTTTTTTTTTAGCTTGCACAACAAAAAGACGTGAGAATCATCCCACTCGAACCGGAAGTTCTTTCCGTTTTTGTACCTCCCTTTATCAGCAAGGAAGATTTGCAAGCTCTTCCGCTAAATAGCAACGCTTTCAATAAAACCAAACGCCGTTCTTTCCGAAAAAGGAAAGAGAAATTTAAGACGGAAGATGCAAAGGCTGTGAATGGAGCCCCCAAAACACCTGAGGATGAAGACATCGCTGTTCCCAAAGATGTCGACCTGAATGGACTGCCCCAGCTTTGCTTTCCAGGTTTATTTCTCTTATTTATTAAGATTTATATATATATATATATATATCACTTTGATGCAGAGGTCTGAGTGGGTGATTAAAGATTTTGTGTGACTTTGTGTTTTAGCTATCTATATCAAGGTCAGGGAAGAATCAAGATCATGTGAAGTGTTTGTCAGGGTGGCAATTAATCCCATTCTGCTTTTGCGTAATTGCATCTTGATTTAGAGAAGTGGATCGAGACTTTTCCCTTGAAGCATACTTTAAGAAAATAAACCCGAAGATATATTTTTCTAAGAAAAACTCATTTATTTGTTATAAAGAAAATAAGACATCTTACTAATTTAATTAGTTATATCTTGGCAACGTTCCTGCCGGCCACCTCTCCTGGCCAGAGAACAAAGAATACATATACATACATATACATATATACATATATATATATATATATATCAAGGAGAGAAGCAACCTAGAACTCCTGAGAAATTTCCTGACAGTTAGAATGATTAACCAGTGGAACAGCTTCCCTCCAGAAGTTGTGGATGCTCCAACACTGGAAGTTTTTAAGAAGATGTTGGATAGCCATTTCTCTGAAGTGGTGTAGGGTTTCCTGCATAAGCGGGAGTTGGACTAGAAGACCTCCAAGGTCCCTTCCAACTCTGTTATTCTATTCTAACATTTGCAGCCCCAAGTAGTCCTTGACTTGCAACCACAGTTCCGACAGGAACTTCTGTCGCTAAACAGTGCAGTTTATTTATTAAATTTATTTATTTATTAAATTTATATGCCGCCCCTCTCCAGAGACTCAGGGCGGCAAAGTTGTAACTTTGAAAGATTATTCAACAAATGATCATCAGTCAACAGTGATGAGATTTAGAAGCCTGTTCCCATCTCAAATTCAGGTTTCTTTTAATCTGGTTTGTTTGTTTGTTTGTTTGTTTGTTCCTTCAATTTATACCCTGTGAAATTTTAAATGATTCC
The DNA here is from genome assembly GCA_022577455.1 of Arizona elegans. Lineage (NCBI taxonomy): Eukaryota > Metazoa > Chordata > Lepidosauria > Squamata > Colubridae > Arizona > Arizona elegans. Next base: position 5,815,878 of record JAKOOJ010000030.1, read on the forward strand.
TGGTGACTTTCAGCAATATCCAGCCCAGGGGTGTCAAACTCGATTTCGTTGAGGGCCGCATCAGGGTTGTGTTTGATCTCGGAGGGCTGAGGCGTTGCCATGGCGCAAGGGCATGATGGGTGTGGGCATGCTGGGCGTGTCACGGGACTCGTGTCAGGGGCATCTCTTGTGGCCAAGTGCTAAGGCAGGACTTTCCTGAGACTGACTCTCACTCATTATAATCCCCTTCCTTCTTTCCTTCCTTCCTTCCTTCTTTCTTTCTTTCCTTCTTTCCTGCCTGCCTTCCTTCCTTATTTCCTTCCTTCCTTCCTTCCTTCCTTTCTTCCTTCCTTCTTTCCTTCCTTCTTTCCTTCCTTCCTTATTTCCTTCCTTCCTTCCTTATTTCTTTCTTTCCTTCCTTCCTTCCTTCTTTCCTGCCTGCCTTCCTTCCTTATTTCTTTCCTTCCTTCCTTCCTTCCTTCCTTCCTTCCTTTCTTCCTTCCTTCTTTCCTTCCTTCTTTCCTTCTTTCCTTCCTTCCTTCCTTATTTCTTTCTTTCCTTCCTTCCTTCTTTCCTTCCTTCCTTTCTTCCTTCCTTCTTTCCTTCCTTCTTTCCTTCTTTCCTTCCTTCCTTCCTTATTTCTTTCTTTCCTTCCTTCCTTCTTTCCTTCCTGCCTTCCTTCCTTATTTCCTTCCTTCTTTCCTTCCTTCCTCCTTCCTTCCTTCCTTATTTCCTTCCTTCCTTCCTTCCTTATTTCTTTCTTTCCTTCCTTCCTTCTTTCCTTCCTGCCTTCCTTCCTTATTTCCTTCCTTCCTTCCTTCCTTCCTTCCTCCTTCCTTCCTTCCTTATTTCCTTCCTTCCTTCCTTCCTTATTTCTTTCTTTCTTTCCTTCCTTCCTTTTTTCCTTCCTGCCTTCCTTCCTTCCTTCCTTCCTTCTTTCCTTCCTTCCTTCCTTCCTTCCTTCCTTCCTTCCTTCCTTCCTTCCTTCTTGCCTGCCTGCCTTCCTTCCTACCTTCCTTCCCTTCTTTTTCCTTCTGTCTTCATTCTCCTTTCCTCTTCCTTCCCCTCATTCCTTATTTTTCCTTCCTTGCTCTCTTCCCATCTTTTCTTCTTTTTCTTTGTCATTCCTCTTTCCCTTTCTCTCTTCCTGTCCCTTCTTGGATGCTCAAATGCAAAAGGGGAAAAATTTCTCCTTTTGTTTTGTTTTTAGTTTGTTTTGATAGTCCTCTGCCAGCAAAAACTGAGCTGGGGGCCCCCATGCGCCCCCCCCCGAGCTCCGTTTTCACTACCAGAGGCACCGAGGGCCGGTCCTTTGTGGTTTCCAGGCCGGCCCTGTGGACCAGATCTAAGCACTCATGATCTAGAGCCGTAATTTTTTTTTTTAATTGATTTATATGCCGCCCTACTCTGGAAACTCAGGGCGGCTTACAGTGCGTTAAGCAATAGCCTTCATACTTTTGTATATTTATACAAAGTCAGCTTATTGCCCCCACAAACTGGGTCCTCAATTTACCTACCTTTGAAAGGATGGAAGGCTGAGTCAATCTTGGGCCTGGTTAGATTCGAACTTACAGTAATTGCAGACAGCTGGTGTTAATCACAATGCTTCTAGTCTGCTGAGCCACCAGGCCCTAATGGTCATGGCGAACCTATGGCATGCGTGCCACAGGTGGTACCCGGAGCCATTTCTGCGGGCACGTGAGCCATTGCCCTAGATCAGCTCCACCGCGCATGCCACTGGCCAGCTGATTTTTGGATCTTTGCCACGCATGTGGGAGACATGCGCACATGCCCATGCCGTCCCTCCCAGGAGTCTCCACGCATCTGTTTTGGATGGCAGGTAAGTACAGGGCTTGCGTGGAGGCTCTGGGAGGACGAAAAATGGGCCTACTGGAAATTCAGAGATGGACAGTTTCTGCCTCTGGAGGCTTCAGGGAGGCCTGCTAGGCCGAAAATGGGGTGCTGGGGGGGAGGGGTATCACATGCGCCTGCAGAGGGGGGTGGGGCAGCATGGGGGGATTGCATGGGTGGGGCATGCGGGGGGCATTGCATTATGGGTGTCGGCACATGCACGCACGCTATTGGGCGCATGTGCATGTTTTTGGCACCTGAGGAAAAAAAGGTTAGCCATCGCTGATCTAGAGTGATCTTTCTCAGCTTCAGTGATCATATTGAACAGGGAGAAAAAAATGATCAACTCCATATTTTTGGGACGTCTGGAGGACATGGGGATATAGAGATCAGGCCAGCCTCCTCCTTACTGGTATAGACAGTTGTCATCTTATGATCACAGTCGAGCCCAAAATGTCTGCTGTTAAGCCAGACATTTGTTATATGAGCGTAGCCCTATTTCATGACCTTTCACCGAATCACTGCAGTCAGTAACCTGGTTGTTAAGTGAAACTGGCTTCCCCAGAAAGTTGTCAGAAAGTTGTATAAGGTAATCGCATGACCCCGGGACATTGGAATCGTCATAAATATGAGTCAGTTGCCAAACATCTGACCTTTGATCACATTACTTAAACTCAGAATAACTTTATTGTCACTGCGAATGTACATAACCAGCATACGTTAAAAGTCATGTCACATAGTCACGTGAAAATTCAGACACTTGGCAATTGGTTCATATTTATGATGGTGGCAGCGTCCCAGGGTCGTGTGATCCCGTTTTGCGACCTTCTGCTGAACGAAGTCAGTGGGGAAACCAGATTCACCTAACAACCGTATTACTAACTTAACCTCTGCAGCGATTCACTTTAAACACCTGTGGCAAGAAAAGGTTGTAAAACGGGGCAAAACTCACTGAACTGTTTCACTTAGCAACATAAACTTTGGGCTCAATTGTGGCCGTAAATTGAGGACTATCTCTAGTTCAAAAGGGCTGATTTTTTTTTTTAAACAAATTTTTATTTTTTAAAACACACAAACATATAAATACATCTTTTCAGAACGAGCCATTGATCCGGTCCTAAGTAGGTACAATTACTAATTTCTCTTTAACAAAAGTTTTTTCCAAATCCCCACTAGTTACCATCTTTTTTTTATAAAGGAAACAGAAAAAATGTCTAGCTTATATTAATTTACACAAATCAATTACCTTTCTATTATTACACCTCAAATCTTAATTTCCAAATAACACAACTTAATATTCTATACCATTATTGCCATAAATTCTATCTAATTAAAAATATCTTGAAACCCATTACCTAAATCTTAAAATCCTTAACCAAGTATCCTTTCAATTTCTTTTTCTTTTAGCATGGATGGATATATCTTAAAAATATAAATCATCAAGATATTTACACAGAATTTTAACTGTTAACATTTATCGTCTTCATTTTACTGTTTATCTCAACATAGTCACCTTTATTTTAACTCTTAATCACAACATAAAAGAAGATGATTAAGATGAAGATTATATGCTGAGAGATGATTATACTGGAATTAATATTAATAATGAAATGATTATGTTGTGATCAAAAGGGCTGATTTTTGTGAGCCATGTTAAAAAATGAGCTGAGGTGGCGCAGTGGTTAGGGTGCAGTACTGCAGCTACTTCAGCTGACTGCCAGTTCAGCAGATCAGCGGATCAAATCTCACCGGCTCAAGGTTGACTCAGCCTTCCATCCTTCCGAGGTGGGTAAAATGAGGACCCAGATTGTTAGGGGGAAATATGCTATTTAGTATACTGTCTTTGGTGTAAGCCGCCCAGAGTCCTCGGAGAGTGGGCGGCATAGAAATATGACAAATAAAAATAAAAATAAAATAAAATAAATAAATAAAATATTCAAAGGAATGAATTTCATTCCTTTTACAGAGGCCATAGTCTGTGAGACCTGTGCTGTTTTTCTGCAATGCTTTTATTTTGTGTGTTTTTTTTTTTTTACAGGAGGATTTTATGTCACGTCTGAATCCAGAGAGGACCACTTTCATTTTCTCGTTTTCACAGATGTTTTCGGAAACCGAACTTACGGAGTTGTGGCCCAGTATCACCAGCCTATGCAAGTATGTTTTTTAATTTATTTTGATCTTAATGAAGTTATTCCAGTGCCGGCTCTGGAAATGCCTCGGTGAAAGAGAGGTGGGGAGGGAGCCAAGCGAGCATCAGTCAGGAGAAACATCCATAATTGAAGTGTTGAAGGCCCGTTGAATGACCTGCTTCTATGACACTGTAGTTGTGGGTCTTTGTGAGTATGCGAATAACTTCCCTGTCCTTGAAAGACAACCAAATCACAAGCAGTTGTGTTTTTTTTTTCTTTAGGAAGGACGCCTTTATAATGGACAGGCACATTGGGATAAACTTCAAAGCTCCAGAGCTGATGCGTACTTCGTACCATTTGCCGTTTGTGTCATATCCAGGTACCCATATTTCAACGCCTTGAAGGACTGTTTGTCTTGGTAAGGATAAATATTTGGTTGGCTTTTTTTCTTTGTGAGGACAAATAGAGCTGCTGGGATAGAGTCATAATTTTGTTAGCATTTTGTTGTGGCCCGCCAGCAGCCTGCGCGGATTGTGGCTGATCCCGACAATGAGGAGGCTGGTGTGTGGGGTCGAACCAGCAGCCTGCGCAGCCGGCACTCATGTTGGACAGCGAGGAGGCTGAAGAGGATGTGGTGCCAGAGGCAGAGACTCAGCCTGGGCCTTCAAAACCTCCAGAGGCTCCTTCAAGTGGAGAGAGCGAAGTGGAGGAGCCTCTCTTCAATGCTCGAGCACGCAGGGCTGCCAAACGGCAGGAGTGGCTACTCAGGAGGAGGAGGTCTCCTCGAGAGTAAGGTTTGAGGATAATTGGCCACTCCCTTAGCCTATTTAAGTCGCACGCAATTAGTAATTTCTTGCTGGAAACAACGTGTAATTATTACAGAGCATTTTTTAGAGTGGGTGTCTTATCGTATCTTGTTTTCTGGGCTGGTTGCCAACCTTTGCCGGACTTTGTTTATTCTTGGTACGTTATAACTTTGATAAGGACCGTTGGTGTGTGTCACAATCTTTGGGAATCCGGAGCTGGGGCAGAACACATTTACAGGTAGTCCTCGACTTACAACAGTTCATTTAGTGCAGGGGTCTCCAACCTTGGGCACTTTAAGCCTGGCGGACTTCAACTCCCAGAATTCCTCAGCCGGCTGGCTGAGGAATTCTGGGAGTTAAAGTCCGCCAGGCTTAAAATGCCCAAGGTTGGAGACCCCTGAGATTTAGTGAGTTTCAACTGCACTGAAAAAAGTGAGCATTTTTTCCACTTTATGACCTTTGTAGCAGACCTGTGATCGAAATTCAGATGCTTGGCCACTGACTCACACTTATGGCCATTGCTGTGCCCCAAGGTCTTGTGATCCCCTTTTGTGACCTCCTGACAAAGGAAAAAGTCAATGGGGGAAGCCAGATTCACTTAACAACCGTGTTACTAACACACCAACTGTGAATGATTCACTTAACAACTCTTGCAAGAAAGGTTGTAAAAAGGGGGCAAAACCCATTTAACTAATGTCTCACTTTACAACAGAAATTTTGGGCTCCGTTTTGGTCGTACGTTGAGGACTACCTGTACAAGAAATTGTCAAAACCTGCTGAGAGGAGGAAGTCAAAGGAAGCTTAACACAGAAAGGCTAATTAATAATTGCCTTTCATTGATAAATTGCCAAAACATTGATAATTCAGAATTGATGTGGACTTTCCTCTCTGAATATGATTTCAGTTTTTCCAGTTCGATTCCTTCCATGGGAAACCGTGTTGATTCCCATTGGGTAATGTTTCCCATGACAATGCACCCAATACAGATAGTCCTCGACTTACGACCACAATTGGCATCTGAATTTTCGTAGCTAACCAAGGCAGTCGCTAAGTGAGTCATTCTTGATTTTACAACCCTTTTGCCATGGTTTTTAGGCAAATCGCTGCAGTGGTTCACTGAACCAGGAGGTCATTAAGTGAATCCAGCTTTCTCACTGACTTTGCTTGTCAGAAGCCAGTGAGAAAGTCACAAATCGCAATTATTTGACCCCGGGACGCTGCAACCGTCATAAATTTATGCCACTTGGCAAGTGCCCGAATTTTTATCATGTGACTGTGGGGATGCTGCAACAGTCATAAGTGTGAGGATTGGTTGTAAATCACATTTTTCGGTGCTGTTGTAACTTTGAACACTTACTAAATGAATGGTCTTAAATTGAGGGCTATCTGTATTACATGAGATTCTAGTAGAGATTTCAAGATGAGAGGTGTGTAACAGTTAGAGGGACACAGGGTTGGTTGTGCAATTGTGTACCCAACAAGTGTACGTCAGTGGCTCTTTGTCCAATCCACTTCCCTCCCATGTTTTATTTGTTTTATTTATATAACATTCCCTTTTAAATTGGGTTTTAAATGTTTTACATAAATTGGATGTTTTTAAATTTGTTTTTGAGCCCAAATTATTTAATCTATTTTTAATAGCTTTTAACTTTTGTATGTTATTTGTATTTTTATCTTGGCTGTTCACCGCCCTGAGTCCTCTGGGAGTAGGGCGGTATACAAATATGATAAAATAAATAAATAAATAAATAAACATTCAATTTCCATCAAACTGTGTGTGATCTGGGTACAGTCATTTTTAAACAATCATAATCCACATATTCGTTGTAGTATCCGTCACCATAATATTAATAATAACAATAATACTTAACATCGTCTTCTTTAACAACTCTCCACATTTTCCTCTTTTTAAATCTCATCCTTTCTAACTTCTGTTTCTATTGTCTAGCCCAGGGGTCTGCAACCTGTGGTTCTGGAGCTGCATGTGGCTCTTTCACCCCTCTGCTGTGGCTCCCTGTCACTCAAAATATGTGTCACAACTGCCAAGGTCGGCACGCAATTTATTAAGCTTTTCAACCCCCGGTAGGCCAACCATGGATAAATCCAAGAAAAGCTTCAGAAGAAAACAGAATGTAGTTTAAGTCAACTACGTATGCTAGTTTTGTGGCCACTCAAGAAATAGGCACGGGAAGGATTTTGTGGCACCCGGTGTTTTTTTTTTCTGTGGGAAACAGGTCCAAATGGCTCTTTGAGTGTTTAAGGTTGCAGACCCCTGGTCTAGCCATTGATATAATACATCCCATGTCAAAAAATACTCAGTTTCTTCTTTATCCTTAATAGTAAGCGTTAATCTATCCATTTCTGCGCATTCTAATATTTTCTTAATCAACTTCTCATCATTTTTCCATTGCTGTGCAAATACAATCCTAGTTGTCCAATTCACTTTCATGGTTAGTACCACCTGTCACCTCTGAAGCTGGCCTGACTGAGGCCATCTTGGAGGCTTCAGAGTTGCCACAAGGGTGCTGAGGGATAGGGAGGGGGGAATAGAGATAGCGGGTGGGTTTTATCCAAAACAAAATAACTTCCCCTAAGAACCAAGGACAGGTGGCTGAAGAGAGGAGGACTGAAGTTTCCAAGCAACTGGACAGCAGCTTGATTGGACCATGTGGCTGATTGTTTGGGAAAGGGGGAATAACTTTTACTTTTAATTCAATGAAAACTGCGGGAACCTTTAGAGTTGGTTTTCACCAGTCTGTGCCAATATGATACGTCCAATAAACCTGTTCTTGCCTCGGAGTTCTGTTTGCTATGACGTATTACTTACAACCCTGACTCCACTTTGAAGTAATTTCATAGAGATTTTGAGAACAGATGAGAACAGAGGCCTCCTATTGTAAATTCGCAGCTTCTAAATTTTTAATGCGAGGTGCTGAATTTTATGTCCTACTGGCTAGACTTTAATTTCATATAGTAATAATAAGCTGGCAGGAGTGGAGCTGCAAAACTAGATTAAATTTGCATGAATTGTTCTGCAAGATTAATTGCTTTAAAACTTAAGATCCGTATTTGGGTAGAAAAAGATCAGAATTGCATTAAATTAAAGAAAAATAAAATGGTACATTTTTTGCCAAAGAAACAAATGTTTGAAAGGCACTAGAATTCTTCTCAAACAACTTCCTACTCCTTGCTGTTATCATCTTCTTCTTTTTTTTAATTGCAGCTTATTGCTACGGCTGAAGCCTTACAAAGATTCAGAAATCGAGGAACACATAAAAGAATTTGCAGCAAAGTTATCCCTGATACCCAGTTCTCCTCCTGGGCAGCTTCATCTGGTAAATACTTAAAATATACTATACTTTATAATTTCCTGTGCTTTAGCGCAAACAAGGATTGTGGAGAGCTTTTTAGAAGCAGTAGCGTTTGAGAAGAGAACGGTGTGGATTTCCTTCTCGACATTTGTATAAGCCCAACAGGAAACACGGATGAGATGAGCTAAATTTACTTAATTGTAGGGTTACATTAACAGAATCTCGTAAATCTGAAAGTACAGATCTCCCACAGAAGCTTTTATCTGCCTGATCTCTTAGGGTGGGTCTTTTTTAGCTTCCTATCTCTGGCTGTTAAGCAGCTGAAGGCTACCTATCCTTTTATCTGATCGTTCCCTAGATAGCATCTCTTCCCCTCTTCCCTCAAAAGTCATTCTCGCACACCCTTCCATCGTTTTCCCACTGCAAAACACCCATCTTATTCTTTTCTTGATGCATATCGGGGCATTCACAATCAACATGGATTTGATCACTGCCTTGATTTCTCTGTCGCTAAACTTTCTCTTTCTCCTTTGCTCTTTCTGCCTTCCTAGGATTTCCTTGTTGATCCTCTTCTGTCCGACCCACTTTTGGCAAGACGGATTTGAGCTCTTGTTTCCTTTTCTGGATCTCACGTTTCTGCTTTCTTCAACCTATTTCCCCTTACATCTTTTCTGCACTCTGCATAGTGTTGCTCACGCCAAAAGCGAAAACAGAATCAGATGTAAGTATGCATAGGATTCTTAGATATACTATCGGAAATAAACTCTATATACCATGGGTGTCAAACTCAAGGCCCGCCGGCTGGATTCGGCCCGTAGGGTGCTCAGATCTGGACTGGCCCTGGAAACAACAAAGGACCAGCCCACGGTGCCTCTGCCAGCGAAAACAGCCCAGGCGGGCTACTTGCAGCCTCCCTGAGCTTCGTTTTCGTTGGCAAAGGGATGCAGGAGGCCATTGCAACAAAAATGGAGGCTGGGGGATGCCGCACACAGCCTCCCCGAGCTTGGTTTTTGGTGCAGGAGGCCATCACAGCCAAAAACAGAGTCCGGGAGGGCCGTGTGTGGCCTCCCCATGTGCTTCGTTTTCACTGACAGAGGGCTGCAAGAGGCTGTCACGGCCTAAAACGGAGCCTCGATGAGTGACATCGAGCTGGCCATGCCCCCGGCCACCCCACCCCGCCGAGGTCTAACACAACCCTGACTCAATGAAATTGAGTTTGACACCTCTGCTATATACAATGTGGCAGAATTCATTGATACGTTACAAAGACTTTGAAGGAGTCTCTTGGAAAGAAACCAGGCCACGCAAGTGAGCAAGTTGTGTGTGCACGTGTGCGTTCCCAGCCCATCACTCGCGCGGCCCGGTTGCGAATTAGCCGTGGTCCAGTAGTGGCCCCAGGGGTTGGGGATCCCTGGTTCAGACCACATTGCCTCTTCCACTCCGATTCTCTTTAGAAAACGAATTGTAATCTCCTTCTGCTGTTTATGGCGATGAAACCCACCAAAGCTGAAGATCCCCATCTGTTCCTCTTCTAGCTATTTAATGTGAAGCCTCTCCAAGTCGTATTTCCATCTCAGGAAGATCCCGACAGCCCTCTTATTGATTTGGATCTACATCTTCCCTTCCTTTGCTTCAAGCCGGAACAGATTTTACAGGTAAAGGGTCATTTTTAAACTGATTGACATTTTCTTCATCAATCTTCTGCCAAATTGGCACGGAGTTCCCTTATCCCGGTGTTTTTCAACTTCAGAAGTTTTAAGACATGTGGACTTCAAATCCCATTGAATGGCCCATTGCGGACAATGGGTTTGCTGGATGACCACCGTAACGATGGTTGTGAAATCCGATTGGTCATCTGGGTGACCTGCTTTATAACTGTCACAAATTACAACCATAATGGACAGGCTCCATTACAGTTGTAAATTGGGTAATATCTGTATCTTTTTAAAATGCTGTGCAGGAAATTGCTTTCTGCCTATTAAAATGTGCCTGTTCTGTTTATCAGAAAGCAAGTTTGAGTTTTCAGGTGCCAGTTCAGTTATCATGAAGATATTAATGGTGAAGGATTAATGGTACTGTGCGGTGGCAGCCAAAAAAGCTAATACAATTCTTGGTTGTATGAACAGAAGCATAGAAGCCTTCGTAAGGCCACACCTGGAATGCTGCATCCAGTTTTGGTCACCACATTACAAAAAAGATGTTGAGACTTTGGAAAAAGTGCAGAAAAGAGCAACTAAGATGGTTAAAGGCCTGGAGACAAAATTATATGAAGAATAGTTGCAGGATTTGGGTGTAGCTAGTCTACAGAAAATAAGGACTAGGGGCAACATGATAGTAATATTCCAGTATTTGAGGGGCTGCCACATAAAGGAGGGGGTCAACTTATTTCCCAAAGCACCAGAAGTAACCTAGAACTGAGGAGAAATTTCCTGACAGTGAGGACAATTAACCAGTGGAATGGAAGTTGCCTCCAGAAATTGTGAGTGCTCCATCACTGGAAGTTTTTAAGAAGAGATTGGACAATCATTTGTCTGAAATGCTATAGGATATCTTGCTTGAGCAAGGGGTTGGACTAGAAGATCTCCAAGGTCCCTTCCAGCTCTATTCTGATTGATCAATTGATTGGTTAATGATATAATACATTTGATGTAATCAAACCCCAGGTACTTATTATCATATGTGGTGGACTTGTATGAAAGCAAGAAAATATTGGAAGAAAATACATACTTGGTTGGAAAAGATGATTAAGCAACATATAGATCTGAAACCAGAAATATTTTTATTGGGTATAATGCCAGAGGGTTATGATAAAGGGACTATATATTTAGTTTTGCATATACTGACAGCAGCAAGGGTCGTATTTACACAATGTTGGAAAAATGAGGACACTCCCATCAGATGAGTATGTAATTAGGAAAATACTAGACTGTGCAGAGATGGACAGATTGACTTTAAAAATAAAAGACGAAGACACAGAATATTACTTGATATGGAATAGTTTTTATGAGTGGTTAGAGATAAGAGATAGAAATTAGATGAAGAAAGATTATTGCTATGCATGAATTAAATATAAAAATGGTTTATAATTATAAATATGCAGATAATTAACAGAATTATAAATAAGCTAATATAAAGAGAAATTTAGCCAAAACTATTCTGTTACTTTATTATTGTTACTGGTATACGTGTTGATATTTCTTTTTGTTCTCTCTTTGTTTTTCTTTTGTAAATGATATACTCTGACAATACACTGTATTCAAAATGTTAATGAATAATAATTTTAAAAAAATACATTTGAAATACCAAAGCGTTTAAAAATTACTAAGAGAACGATGCAGTTTTATATATATGTATAAAAGTTATGGTGATCTGTTGGTTTTCCTTTCTTTCCAGATACTTACTTGTATTTTAACGGAACGAAAAATTGTCTTCTTTTGCTCTGACTGGGCGCTGCTGACCCTCATATCTGAATGCTTCATGTTGTACATCCATCCTATTCAGTGGCAACACACGTTTGTACCAATCCTATCCCGTCAGATGCTGGATTTTGTCATGGCCCCCACCTCCTTCCTGATGGGCTGTCACATCGACCACTTTGAGGAAGTTTGCAAGGTTCGTTGGGAATTATTTCTAGATCCACAATTTATTTATTTATGAATGTTTTTTTTAAATCCCATCTTTATTATTTTATATGTGCGTCAAGGCAGTGAGCATACCTAACATCCTTCTTTCTTCTGCATTCCCTATATCAGCAACCTTGTGGTTGTTGGGTTGAGCTGAGAAGGAGGAATTGATCCAGTGTCACCCAGCTGGCTTTCATGTCTAAGGTGGGGCTAGATCTCACCATCACCTGGTGATTGGCCCAAAGTCACCCAGTTGGCTTTCATGCCTCAGGCAATACTAGAACTCATCATCATCTGGTGTTTGGCTCACGGGCACCCACCTCTTTCATGCCTAAGGCAGGACTAGAACTCACCATCACCTGGTGATTGGCCCAAAGTCACCCAGCCAACTTTCATGCCTAAGGCGGGTCTAGAACTCACCATTTCCTGGTGATTGGCCCAAAGTCACCCAGCTAGCTTTCGTGTCTAAGGCTCTCAAACATCACTGATATCTTTGTACAAGCTTCAGAGAAAGCTGCAACCAACTTGCATTTGTTTATCCGGTTGATAAAAATATTATTTGCTATTGCTACATATTCAGGAAATCTCTTAACCACATTTTATCAGCTTGTCAATTACGGGATGCATTTAGGTTTTTAAAATGTGCTATCCAATCCCCTGCAGCGTACGTGTTACAGGATCTTGACACAAGAATTTTTTAAAAAATTAATGTTTTGGGGAAAAAACATTTTTTATTTTGATTTGATTTGATTTTACTAAAAAACACAAATATGTTGGTGATTCAATATCCATAAATTAGATCAGTAGATTTACTCTGGCTGAGCGGGCAGACCAGATCTGCTGCCCCTTGGCTCTCAAGTCCCAAGGAGACAGCCCCCTCCCCCCCCACCCGCCTTCTCTGCACCACTTTGGGCCTATCCAACTTTGTGCTAATGCCCTTGTAACCTCCAAATTAGACTACTACAAATATATGCTCTGCATGGGCTGCCCTTGAAGACTGTTCAGAAACTTCAACTGCTGGTAGAATGTAGCCGTGCCATGTAATATCACACCTGCACGAGCTACCTTGTTTACCAGTGTGTTTCCAGGGGCAATTCAAGGTATGTTGTGGCCTCTTGGCCTCCGGCCCCTCCAGCAGCCGAATCAGAGGAGGAGGAGGCGGCATGGGAGTCAAGGTCAGCATCAAGGCAACCTGAGAGCTCAGAGGAGGAAGAGCGAATGGAACTGGCAAAGAGAGAGAGAGGAAGACAGAGGCGGAGCGTGGGCCCTCCATCAGCCCTCAGATGGAGAGTCAACACCTCCCAGGTCTGGAGGTAGCTGATGAGGAAGAGGAAGAACAGCTGGGTCCCGTGCCTGACGCACAGATGTGCAGAAGGCAGAGGAGAGGAGAGCAGTGGAAATCCATGGGCTGATCCTTGGGAAGGAAGAGCCACCTCTGCTAGCGAAGCTCCACCCTAGCTCTGGGGATAAAAGGCAGGAGACAGAAATGAAAAGATATGGCAGATTCATCTCCCTGCCGGACAGACTTGTTAACCAACGTTGAGAGAGAAACTTTTTGCAGGGGCTGCTGGTGCTCCTAATAAAGGAATCTTTGCGTTAACTTCAGAGGGTTGGTTGTGTTTGGGGAGCTGGGGTCAGAACAAGGTGCTGGTAGTTACCTATAAAGCCATACATGTCTTGGGACCAGGGTACCTGAGGGATTGCCTTTTTCCAAGAGTTTCTACCCATCCAATTAGATCAAAAAGGATGGGCATTTGATTCTCTGATCAAACGCAGAACCCATCAGCCAAAGAATGTCAGCTGACGTCTAGGAGATGAGGGTCCCCCCACCCCCCAACAGCCCCTGCTCTCTGGGGATTAGAATGGGCCCAACCCTGTTAGCCTTCCGTAAAGCTTTAAAGATGCTCGAGGGACCTCCCACCTCACTCTATAGTTTGTTTCCAAAAAAAGTATTAGTTTATCAAACTATAATTGTCAATGTATAAGAGTTCATGAATTGGAATAGACATGGTAACAGGTCAGCCAATGGGGACTGTTTGATGACCCAGACAGCTTGGAGCCTGGGCGTGGCTTAGGTTCGCTGATCTGTATAATCAGAGCAATCCATCTCTGCTAACTCCATTCAACTTTTGCAACCACCGCATTCTTAATAGGCCAGATGTGTTGCTTATGTGTGCTCAAGTTAGAGGCTTTAGTGTTGTTTAGAGTTTTAATGGCTTTTATTGTTTTAAAATGTTTTTAAGTTTTTTTATTGCAATGTATGTTTCTCAATTGTGAGCTGCCCTGCGTCGTTTGCTGAGATGGGAGGATATAAAGACGAAAACTTTCTGAATCTATGACTGATGAGATTGTTGTGGTCTGCCGGCAGCCTGCGGAGTTGTGAGGAGGCTGGGCCAGTCCTGGAGTCTGGGGAAAGCTCGGACGAGGGCTCTGCGTCAGAGGCGGAGAGGGGGCCAGGGCCATCTATGAGTTATGTGCTGACTCCGGAGCCTCCAGAGTCGGACATCAGAGAGGCAGAGGAACAGGGGGAGCCTGTTCCCAGTGCACGCATGTGCAGAGCTGCCAGAAAGCAAGAATAGTTAAGACAAAAGGGGCGACTCAGGAGTAAGGCTTGGAGATGATTGGCCCCTCCCATAAGACATAAAGGAAGAGCAAAGGCACATGGGTCTTTGCAGGAAGCAACATTGTTGATGGTGTCGGTTTGTACTTTGAAGCTCCATATTTGACTCTGTATTTCCATGTGGCCTTGCCAAGATAATTGCCAATTAGGTCTTTGGCAGCGTGTCAAAGAAGATAAAGGTGGGTGTTTACCAGTCTTATCCGAAGGACTGTTGGACTATTTATAAACTCTTGGCGATTCAGCACGTGCTGTGAATGAAAGTAATTCACAGCCGTTAAAATAAAAATAAAAGGGTTTTTGGGACTAATTGTGTGCTTTTTACTATTTCAGGAAGCCTAGGTCAGAACAGAGATTGAAATTCAAAACTCCTAGCAACTGTGCCCATAGACCTCATTATTTTACTTCACTTTGGCCGATGGGTTTCCAGATTAACAGATTTATGATAATAATATGCATTTAAGCAACAATTAGAGGGTGGGGTGGTGAATGCATCACACTAGAAACTAGTAGCCTTAGGCAGAAAGCCAGCTGAATGACCTTAGGTCAGCCACTTTCTCTCAGCCCCAGGAAGGAGACAATGGCAAACCGCTTCTGAAGAACCTTGCCAAGAAAACTGCAGGGAATTTTCTAGGCGGCCTCTGAGAATAGGACACAGGTGAATGGAGGGTGGGAGGGGAGCTAAAATTAGCCAAAAGGCAACTGGACTTTCTTTTTTTTTTGAAAATATTTTGCTTCTCATTCAAAAAGCTTCTTCAGTTCTGACTTCAGTTCTTGGATGAGAAGCGAAACATTTTCAAAGTAAAAAAAAAAAACAACCCCAAGAAAGTCCAGTTGCCCTTTGGAAAAGCACCTTTGGGTGACCTGGGTGATAGAGAATCTCCACTTACAAGCTAAAATTAAAATTGTTTCTGTTCTTAGTCTGCCAAGGGTGACATCTGCCATAGTGAATTGTTAACTTCTATTTTTAACTATCCACCTTTCCATTTTTTTTTGTAACAACCAAGGAAGCCGACGACTTAATTCTAATTAACATCGATACTGGCGATATCGCTCAATCCAAGTCCTCTGAAGAGGAAACCGACATTCCAGATGTTCCAGCAGAAGCAGCCAGGATTTTTATAGCACGGTAAAAATCAAGATTATTTTGCTTGCTTCCATGAATAAGGTTCTGAAAAGTCAGAACAAAAGATGTGGCTGGATTTACAAACCTTGGTTTATAGGGTGAGGGTTAATGGTTGAAACTATGCTTGGCAACTGGCATGTACTTATGATGGGGCCATATGATCCCCTTTTGCAACCTCCTGACAAAGCCAATGGGGAAGCCAAAAATGTTGGGCTCCATTATGGTCGTAAGTCAAGGGCTTACAGTCACAAAAGAAAAGAAGGACTAGGGATGACATGATAGCAGTATTCCAATATTTAGGGGGTTGCCACAAAAAAGAGGGGCATCAAATTATTCTCCAAAGCACCTGAGGGCAGGACAAGAAACAATGGATGGAAACTAAATAAGGAGAGAAGCAACCTGGAATTAAGGAGAAACTTCCTAACAGTGAGGACAATTAATTAGTGGAACAGCTTGCCACCAGAAGTTGTGGGTGCTTCATCACTGGAGGTTTTCAAGAAGAGACCGGACCGCCATTTGTCTGAAATGATAGGTTGCTTGAACGGGGTTGGACTAGAAGACCTCCAAGGCAGAGATAAAATCCAGCAGGTTCTGTCAGGTTCTGGAGAACCGGTAGCGGAAATTTTGAGTAGTTCGGAGAACTGGCAAATACCACCTCTGGCTGGCCCCAGAGTGGGGAGGGAATGGGGATTTTGCAATATCCTCCCCCTGCCACGCCCACCAAGCCATGCCCACAGAACCGGTAAAGAAAATTTTTTGAATTTCACCCCTGCTCCAAGGTTTCTTCCAGCTCTGTTCTGATTGATTGGCTCCTTGTAACGAGCCATTGCTCTTTTTCCCCCCCGCAGATCTGAAAACCTTCAGCTGCACTATGACCTCGAACTCTGCCATCTGGGAACCTTCACGGACTTCATCGAAATCCAAGGGCGACGGAGAACTTGGCAACACAAGCTGAATTCTGAAATTCAACAGATCGCCCTGCAGTTAATCGTCAATATCTTTAGGTGGGTATCCCAAAGATTTCCTTTCAGACGCCTTTAGCTCTTTCCTCCTCCTTCATAAGGTAAGGTTTCCCTTGCATGTATGTGCCAGTCGTTCCCGACTCTAGAGGGCGGTGCTCATCTCCATTTCAAAGCCAAAGAGCCAGTGCTGTCCGAAGACGTCTCCGTGATCATGTGGCTGGCATGACTCAACGCCACAGGTGCACGGAACATTGTTTCCTTCCCACCAAAGGTGGTCCCTATTTTTCTACTTGCATTTTTTACCTGCTTTCGATCTGCTAGGTTGGCAGAAGCTGGGACAAGTATTGGGAGCTCACCCCATTACACGGCACTAGGGATTCGAACCGCCGAACTGCTGACCTTTCGATCGACAAGCTCAACGTCTTAGCCACTGATCCACCTTTCCTCCTCCATACCTTCATCTATTTAGAAACTGCAACCCTTCTTTAAATGAAGGGATCAGAGAGGTTGCTCTTTAGTGCCTCGAGAGAGTATTCTAGATGGATTCATTTGAGGATCCGTGAGTTTGCACCCCTGGCTTAATAAGAAGATACAACTTTTTTGCAAATTCTTCCTCTTCTAAACACTACTATTGCCTTTTAATGCCAACTGGTGAACGTTTCCAATATTTATAGATGTTTTTCCGTCGACCGGAGATTTGTGATTTGTGATTCACCCCGTGGCCCGGGGGGAGGGGGAAGGGGGGACGGGGTTGGGAATCCCTGGTTTAAAATACACCAAAGTTTCAGGATGCAAAATGTTATAAAGAAAGGAATAATTTTTATATAGAAAGAAAAGTGTTTCCATTGATAACGTTTCTATCCATATTCCCACTAAATGTTTTAAAAAATTTTTTTGTGGTAAACCCGTTTTATCAACAGGGAAGTGAAAGACCACTTGAACTATGAACACAGAGTCTTTAACAGTGAAGAATTCTTAAAGACAAGAGCAATAAATGATCAGCCTTTTTACAGAAAGGTAAGCCGGAGCTTAACATAAATTGTTCCACTTGTTCATGTTGTAATTTTTTTAAAAAACACACCAAACGTTTATTTGACCTGTAGTTTTACATAATTTGATCTGAGTGTTCCAATATCTCAGGGGTTGCCACAAAGAAGAGGGAGTCAAACTATTCTCCAAAGCACCTGAGGGTAGGACAAGAAGCAATGGGTGGAAACTCATCAAGGAGAGAAGCAATTTAGAACTCAGGAGAAATTTCCTGACAGTTAGAACAATTAATCAGTGGAACAACTTCCCTGCAGAAGTTGTGAATGCCCCAACACTGGAGGCTTTTAAGAAGATGTTGGATAACCATTTATCTGAAGTGGTGTAGGGTTTCCTGCCTGGGAAGGGGGTTGGACTAGAAGACCTCCAAGGTCCCTTCCAACTCCTATTCTAATCTTTTGAGGAAAGTATGCATATGCAGACATTTTAGGGTGATCTTGTTTGTGCCAAAATATTTGTTAGATTAAGTGTTGTACCTTATGATTCTTGACGAATGTATCTTTTCTTTTATGTACACTGAGAGTGTATGCACCAAAGACAAATTCCTTGTGTATCCAATCACACTTGGCCAATAAAAGCCATTTAAAATTCTTTTAAAATTCCATTCTACTCCACTCCACTCCATTCCATTCCATTCCATTCTATTCCTATTCCTATTCCTATTCTATTTACTGAAGTCATTTGTCTGGCATAACTATAGAATTAACTTTTAGAATATACTATTTTATATATTCAATTACTTAGGTGCCATCAAGTTGTTATTGACTCTTAATGACCACATAGAATGTAAAAAATACAACAGTCCTACTTTAAGCATGCAATAATATAGTCTAAAGGAGAAACTCCTGCAACATTTGCTCTCAGCTATAATCTAGAACAGTGGTGATACAGATAGTCCTTGACTTATGACCACAATTGAGGCCCAAAATTTCGGTTGTTAAGCAAGACACTTGTTAAGTGAATTTTGCCCCATTTAATGACCTTACCTGCCACACCTGTTATGTGAGTCACTGCGGTTGTTAAATTAGAAACATCATTACCATGTGAATCTGACTTCCCCATTGACTTGGCTTGCCAGAAAGTCCCAAACGGAAATTACATGTCCCTGGGGGGGTGTTGTGGGGGTTGTGGGCAAACCGGTTGTTACAACCAGCAGCAGTCCACCACTGGGGATGCTGCAATGGTCTTAAGTGTGAGAAACGGTCAAAAGTCACTTTTTTTCAATGCCTCTGTAACTTTGAACGGTCACTAAATGATTCTGTAGCTTCGAACGGTCACGAAATGAATGGCTGTAAGTTGAGGACTACCTGTACTGTGGGTGATGTCTTCTCTTGTGTTTTTGCAGGTACTGGAAACGTACATGTTCCACTCTTTCCTCAAAGCCCGCCTTAACGGAAGGATGGATGCCTTTGCTTATCTGGAGCAGAGCACCCAAAATGAAGAAGACAGGTGAGCCTCTTCTGGATCATGTCGGTTATGTTCTTGTCTGCATAAAGCCTATCCTGGAATGCACAACAGTAGTTTTGTCCTGGAGAATGATTGATGTATGTGTGTATGTGTGTGTATCACTGGTGGGTTGCTCCCGGTTCGCACCAGTTCGCAAGAACCAGTAGTAAAAATTTGTAGTAGTTCAGAGAACCGGTAATAACATTGGCTGGCCACGCCCCCGAACCGGTCCCGGTTTGGTCGCCGCTCGCTTACCCCGCCCACCTCATCAGAGGCTTTTTTTTTTTTACTTTTAAAAGCATTTTTTCTACAACCTCTTCAGCCAAAAAACATGCTTTTAAAGGTTAAAAAAAAAGCCTCTGATGATCGCACGGCTCAGCTGGGATCGTCAGAGGCTTTTAAAGGCTTTTTTTCCCCTACAACCTCTTCAGCTGAAGAGGTTGTAGAAAAAAATGCTTTTAAAAGCCTCTGGCGATCCCAGCTGAGTTGCCTGATCGTCAGAGGCTTTTAAAAGCATTTTTTTCTGCAACCTCTTAAGGTTGTAGAAAAAATGCTTTTAAAAGTAAAAAAATAAAAAAATAAGTTGGCCACGCCCACCCAATCACATTACCCACCACCACCAAGCCACTCCCACAAAATAAGCCACGCCCACAGAACCAGTAGTAAAAAAATTTAGAACCCACCCCTGGTGTGTATACATTATACAGGGTAGTCCTTGACTTACGACTGCAATTGAGCCCAGAATCTATGCTGCTAAGTGAATCATTTGTTAAGTGAGTTTGCCCCATTTTACGACTTTTCTTGTCACAATTTGAATCAGTGCATTTGTGAAGTTAGTAATATGGGTTGTTAAGTGAATCTGGCTCTCCCTTGTCCGAAGGAAGCAAAAGCGGATCATGTGACCCTAGGACACTGCAACCGTCATAAATATGAGTCAGTTGACAAGCGTCTGAATTTTTATCACCCGACCATGGGGGATGCTGCAAAAGGGTCATAAGTGTGAAAAACGTCCCCACGTCCCTTTTTTCCCATTGCTGCTGTAACTTCGAACGGTCACTAAACGAACCGTTGTAATTCGAGGACCAACTGTATGTTTCTTCCTTTAGATTCAACTTCCTGGTTGGTAACCCGAGAAGGCTAACGATGGAGAAAATGATTTCTAAAAGATTTAATCCTCAGTACATGCTTAGCAGGCGTATGGGGATGAGTCTCCCTGACCTGCATGACATTAAGCAGAGCGACGGCCCGACGAGGAATTTATCCCTTCGAAGCGTAAACACTACACAAGGCAAGATGAAGAAACGCCTCCCAGCTGCCATGGCTGCCTGACTTATTTCATTAGAAACCCCCGGCATGGATTGATGTTATACACATTGTGGGTTAGCGAGCGAGAAGAAAAGGCTCAGATAATTTGAAATATGACATAAAAATCACGGAGAAGAGCCAAAGTCTGCCTCAACTTTTTATTTCGTTTAACTTTTTTTTAAAATTGAGTTATAGAGTATTATAAAATACAAAATACAAAAGTAAATAAAAGAGCAGTGAGGGGGGAGGAAAAAGGGGGAAGAGAAGTGAAGAAGGGTAAGAAAGAAAAAGAATAAAAAGCATTGATTTTTGACTCCTTCTGTTACAGTAAAATAAGGCATTAGCATCAAATCACAACTTTTTGCTTTTTCATCCTAATATGAAATGTCATTTCTATAAAGTCTAATCAGTAAATCAGAGTTTCATTCTTTTTGACATCAAGCACGAAGTTCAGAAGGGGTTTCCATGTGGAAACAAAAGTACTTATGCTCTTTTCTTTAACCCTTCTCCAGCTTTTTAGAACATAGACTTAGTTCACGAGATTCCACCTGGCCTGTGTCTAGGATAGGATAGGATAGGATAAGATAGGAATGGAATGGAATGGAATGGAGTAGAGAAGAGAAGAATTAGAATAGAAAAGAGGAGAGGAGAGGAGAGGGAAGAGAGAAGAAAAGAGAAGAAGAGAAGAAAAGAGAATATAAGAATAGAATATGGAATAGAGAAGAGAAAAGAGAATAAAGATAATATAGTGGAATAGAATAGAATAGAATAGAATAGAACAGAATAGAATAGAATAGAATAGAATGGGAGAGGGAGAGGGAATTAGAATTAGAATTAGAATTAGAATTCTTTATTGGCAAAGTATGATCGGTGCATAAGCTCTCAGTGTACATAGGAGATACAAGTGATAAATCATGATCATAGTCATCATAAATACATTCATCTTGAATCCTAAAATACAACAATTAGTGATAGTCATAGGATACTAAATGAGCAATCAAAATCATACTAGGAAACTAAATAAAAAAATATAAATCATAAAGATACAAGCAACAAGATTATAGTCATAAGTATAAAGGAAGATAGGTAATAGGAAGGATGAGAAGAATAATAGTAATACAGTCTTAGTAAATAGTTTGACAGTGTTGTCAGAATTAGTTGTTTAGCAGAGTGACGGCATGCGGGGAAAAAGTGTCCTTGTGTCTATTTGTTCTGGTCTGCAATACTCTATAACATCTACAGATATTCCTCGACTTATGACTATAATTGAGCCCAAAATTATGGTCATAAGTCATTGGGGTCATTAAGTGGATCACTGTATGACCTTGCCTGACTTTACAACCTATTTTGTTGGGGTTGTTAAGAACGTGTTCAGCTAATGAAGGCATTTTAACCAGCGGGAGGGAGGTTTTTTTGCCAAAAAACCAGAAGTAGACACCAGTTTCCAACTAAGAAATTGCAAATTGTGGAAACATGACTGCGGAGGTGGCCAAAATGTGGACTACTTGTCAAGCACCCAAAATGTGATCATGTTACCCTGGGATGATGCCCATCAGAACTTTGAAACTGGCTCATAAATGCTGGGAAGATCTGTCATAACTTTGAACAGTTGCTAAACATCAGGTCATAATTAGAGGACTAACTTTAGAATGAAGTTCGGGTGTTTTTCATGACTTCCTCTACTCTTGTCACTTTTGTGCTTGAAGAATTGAGTTCTGGTTGCCCCGTTCCAGAAGGAACATAGATTAGAGCAGTAATGACTAACCTTTTTGTCATCGTCTGCCAAAAGCGAGGGGAGTGTGGGGGGTTGCGCATTAGTGCGCCCACACCCATAATTCTATGCAACCCGCCCCCTGCGCATGCGTACGCAATCTCCCGCGCTGCCCCTGCTTTTGGCATAGTGGGCCCGGTAGTCCTGTTTTTCGCTCTCCCCAGGCTCCAGAGCCTCCCTAGGAGCCTGGGAAGGGCAAAAACGGCCTTCTCCATCCCTCCAGAAGCCGGAAATGGCCCATTTTCCAACTTCCGGTGGGACTGAAAGTCGGCAAATGGGCCGTTTCTGGCCTCTGGAGGGCCTCGGGGGGAGGAGGAGGAAGGAGGATAGAGTAGAATAGAATAGAGGAAGGAGAAGGAAGAGGAGGAAGACTGCGAGGTCCTTGGTGTTCTCCGAGCTTGGTGGTTTTCTTGTAGATGTTCCATTACCAAACTAGGTAACATCATCAGTGCTAGAAGGAAGTGGGGATTTGCCAAGTGGTGAGAAGAAGAGGAGGAGGAAAGGTAGAGGAGAGGAGGAGGAAGAAGTCTGTGAGGTCTTTGGTGTTCTCTGAACTTGGTTCTTTTCTTGCAGATGTTTCATTACCCAAACTACCGTATTTTTCTGAGTATAAGACGCACCTTTTTCCCCCCTAAAAGGGGGTGAAAATTTAGGTGCATCTTATACCCCGAATGTAGCCCCGCCCACCCACTGGCCTCTGGCCTCGCAGCAGTTACCTCCTTGCAAGCCAACAGCAAGAAAAACAGCCCCTTTCAGCTTCAGCATATCCTAATTAGCACAAGTTGATTGGCTTGGTCTCCCGACTCTCAGCTGATTGGCTCTCAGCTGTTTTGCACAGGGCTCTGCTGCTTGCTGCAAAGAGGTAAATTGCTGGAGCAGATTTTTTTTTCCTTGTGCTAATCAAGCTATGCTGAAAACGAAAATGAAAGTAAAACAGGCTGTTTGCTGCAAGGAGGCAAAATTGCGCAGAGGCAGAGGCAGATTTCTTTTTCTTCTTTTCCTCACCAAAAAAGGTAGGCGCGTCTTATACTCCGAAAAATGACACCAGAACATTAACAGGAACCCTTGTCACCTTTTTTTTGTAACCGTCTCTCCCTTCTTCTCCTCATTTTTTCTAGCTAAAAGATCGATTTCGAAACCCATCAGCACTTTCAAGATTCCAGAGATCCATTTCCCACTGCTGGGTCAGTGCGTCCAGTCCTATTACGTCGACTTTAGTAACCATCTCAGCAGAGCCATCACCATTCTGTCCCCGGAGAACTCCGCGCTTCTAGCGAGATATTTTTACCTTCGGGGACTTATAAATCTGATGCAAAGGAAATTCCTAAGCGCCCTTTCGGACTTCCAAAATCTGTACAAGACGGACATCAGGATATTCCCGACGGACCTTGTGAGAAAAATGATCGAAGGACTCCCACCGCTGGATCGCTCCCAGGCGGATCAGAAACCTGAACTGAAAAGGTTGATCAGTCATCTACTGGACAAACAGAGAGAAGTCGCCAAAACCGACGACCACGTGAAGAAATTTGAGTTGCCCAAAACTCACATGCAGGTGAACGATTTTGTGAAGCGGATCCAGGAATCTGGGATTGTCAAAGATACTGACACCATCTATCGGTTGTTTGATGCGTTAACCGTAGGTAAGTTGGGACAAAAACGAGATAAAAATTTACTCCCTGGTTAGAAACCTTTGTGAGAATTCCCAAAGGTGCTTTTTTCAAGAGGCAACTGGACCAGGGGTGAAATGTAAAATTTGTTAACTACCGGTTCTGTGGGCGTGGCTTGGTGCTGGTGGGAGGGGGGTAATGTGACGGTGGGCGTGACCAACTTTTTTTTTTTTTTTTAACTTTTCAAAGCATTTTTTTCTACAACCTCTTTGGCCGAAGAGATTGCAAAAAAATGCTTTTAAAAGCCTCTCTGATGATCAGGCAACTCAGCTGGAATTGTCAGGCTTTTCAAAGCATTTTTTTTTACCACCTCTTCGGCTGAAGAGGTTGCAGAAAAAAAATGCTTTTAAAAGCCTCTCTGATGATCAGGCAACGCAGCTGGGATCGTCAGAGGCTTTTCAAAGCATTTTTTAACTACCTCTTTGGCTGAAGAGGTTGCAGAAAAAAAATGCTTTTAAAAGTTAAAAAAAAAAGCCTCTGATGATCGTGCGGCTCAGCTGGGCATGGTGGGGTGTGTGTGTGCAGGGATTTTTGCTACTGGTTCTCGGAACCACCCGCCGCCATCGCTACTGGATCGGGTGATCTGGTCCGAACGGGGAGCATTTCACCCCTGAACTGGACTTTCTTTGAAGATGTTTCGCTTCTCACCCAAGAAGCTTCTTCAGCTCCAACTGGATGGTGGGGAATGGAAGGATTTATACTCCTTGCAGACAGCTGGTTATTTGCATCCTTTTAGAGGGTCCTTGAGGCCTCTTGGAGGTTTATCTGTGTCCTCAGAGTCACCTTTGACCATCCACTCAGAGCCAAAGAAGCTCCTTGGATGAGAAGCGAAACGTCTTCAAAGAAAAACCAGAAAGTCCAGTTGCCTCTTGAAAAAGCACTTTTGGGACAACCATGACCTGGAGGACTGAGAATCTTCGTAGACATTTTGTGAGAATTTTTCCAGCTCTTTTATGTTTTTCTGTCATGAATATAGATCCTATTTTTACGCACAGGTCGTCCTTGATTTACAACAGTTCACTGAGTGACCGTTTGAAGTGATTAAAAAAGTGATTATGAACATTTTTCACACTTAATGACCATTGCAGTAGGAAAGGTCGTAAAATGGGGCAAAATTCACTTAATGTCTCATTTAGCAACAGTAATTTTTGGGCTCAGTTGTGGTTGTAAGTCGAGAACTACTTGTACTTATTTATTAATTTTATTTGACACCCAACTCAGTAAGGATCCCACACTTGGATAGATGTGTCCTCTCTTGTTGGTTCAGGCAGCTTTCCTGGAGCCTGGGGAGGGCGAAAACAGCCTCCCCCACCCACCCCAGATGCCCTCCGGAGGCCAGAAACACCCCGTTTCCTGACTTTTCAGTAGGCCCGTTTTTCACTCTCCCCAGGCTCCAGAGGCTTTCTTGGAGCCTGGGGAGGGCGAAAACAGCCTCCCCACCCCCTGGAGGCCCTACAGAAGCCGGGAACGGCCTCCCAGAGCCTCCGTGTGAGCCCAGTACTTACCTGGCATCCAAAACGGGGTGCGTGGAGACTCTTGGGAGGAGAAGGATGACATGGGCAGGCCCAGCCGAAAATTAGTTGGCCCATGCGTGCTGGAGCTGAGTTAGGACAATAGCTCGCGTGCCCAAAGATATGGCTCTGCGTGCCACCTGTGGCATGTGCCACAGGTTCACCATCACAGCCCTATACCATTTCAGACAAGTGGCTGTCCATTGTCTTCTTAAAAACAATGAAGCACCCTCAACTTCTGGTGGCAAGCTGTTCCACTGGTTAATTTTCCTCACTGTTATGAAGTTTCTCCTCAATTCCAGGTTGCTTCTCTCCTTCATTAGTTTCCATCCATTGTTTCTTGTCTTGCCTTCTGGTACTTTGGAAAATAAGTTGACCCCTTCCTTCTTTTGTGGCAGCCCCTCAAATACTGGAATACTACAATTCATCCATCCATCCATCCATTCATTTTCTATAGCAGCCCATCTAACGCAATTAACTTTCTACCCACCGGACATTGTCAACCAGAATATTGTGCTTGACTTAATAGCAATAATAAATTTTCAGCTCCAGAAATCTGGGTGGAGGAGGAAGTAGAGTCCTCGTACTTTTGCTCCTTGATTTTCCTTCCCTGTCCTTGGCCTTCGCTCATCCACCCACAGTTTCTGCAGCAATGGTCACGTTCCATCTGCCCCTTGGTCGGTTTCGCTTCATAGCACGTCACTCTGAAGACAGTTTGGCACCCGGAACAAGGAAAACCTTTCAAATGAATGGAATTGAGGGAGGAGGAAATAATCCCAGAGCAGCTCAGGACAACTGTTTAAAAGGTGGTCCTTGACTTACGGTAAGTGTAGGAAGCAACCATCAGAGTTGAGTCATAG
The DNA here is from genome assembly GCA_022577455.1 of Arizona elegans. Lineage (NCBI taxonomy): Eukaryota > Metazoa > Chordata > Lepidosauria > Squamata > Colubridae > Arizona > Arizona elegans. The sequence continues at coordinate 5,841,886 of JAKOOJ010000030.1, forward strand.
CTCCCCTTTCTCAGATAGGTCATAACTGGGAATGTTCACCAAGCAAACGGGCATAAATCAAGGACTGCCTCTACAGGCAGTCCTTGACTTACAACAGTTCATTTATTGACCGTTAGAAGTTAGAAAGGCACTGGGAAAAAAAGTGGCACGACCATTTTTCACACTTACAATGGTGCATCACCACGGTGACGTGATCAAAATTCGGATGCTTGGCAACCGATTCATAATTATGATGGTCACAGGGTCACATAATCTCCTTTTGCGACATTCTGACAGGCAAAATCCATGGTGAAGCCAGATTCACTTAACAGCCATGTTACAAACTTGACAAGCGCAGTGATTCACTTAACTCTGGGGAGAAAGGTCATAAAATGGGACAAAACTCACTTAACAACCATCTCACTCAGCAACATTAATTTTGGGTTCAATTGGGGTTGTAAGTTGAGGACTACTTGTATACAGTCTCCCTTTAAAATTATACTGGGCAGCCAACACATTTCCCCTCTTTTTGTAACATTTAATGTACAGGAGATCTAAAAACGTTCATTACGGTAAACATTTTCTTCATTTTTTAAGGGCAGCAAAAACAAATTGACCCGGAAACATTTAAAGACTTTTATACCTACTGGAAGGAAACGGAAGGAGAAGCTCAGGACGTCAACCTGCCGCCGAGAGTCATAGAACACCTGGACAAAAACGAGTGTGTTTACAAGTTATCCAGCTCGGTCAAAACGAACAAAGGAGTTGGCAAAATTGCACTGACCCCGAAACGCCTGTTTTTGTTGACGGAAGGCGCTTGTCCCGGCTTTCAAGACATTGCAACTTTCAGAGATATAGAGGTGAGCCCCAGTGGTGAAATCCTCCTCAGATTGCCACTGGTTCGCTGGCCGTGCATGCGTGGTGATCGCACGGCACAGCTGATGGTCGGAAATACCAGTTCGGACGAACCGTTAGCTTTTTTTTAAACTACCGGTTCACCCAAACCGATAGCTAAATACCAGTTTGCCCGAACTGGTAGCATTTTTAAACTACCCCGGTTCGCCCGAACTGGTAGCTTTTTTTTAAAAGTATTGGTTTGCCCGAACCGGTAGTTTTTATCACTACCGATTCGCCCGAACCAGAGCAAACTGGTAGCATTTCAAACTTAGTGAGCCCAACAAAACCACAGGTAATGTTCGACTTATGACCGTTCATTTCGTGACCGCTCAGCGTTATAACGGCACCTGAAAAAGGGATTTATGACCGTTTTTCACACTCGCGACCCTGAATGAAAACAGAATTGTGTGTGTGTGTGTGGCCTTATTGTGGTTCTCAGCTCTTCCTTTCCTACGTTTTCCCCTGCAGGAAGTGAGGAATACCACCGTCACTTTTCTTCTCCTCAGGATTCCCACCCTGAAGATAAAAGTCAAGTACAAAAAGGATGTTTTTGAAGCAAATCTGAAGTCCGAGTGCGATCTTTGGCACTTGATGGTGAAAGAGATGTGCGCTGGCAAGAAAATGGCAGATGATCACAAGGTTCGGACATTGCATGAATTAACAACATGTCCAAACTTTTTGCAATCTTTCATCTTCTCAGATTCATATTTAATGTGATTTTTCCAGATGGCAAAATTAATAATTGAGCAAGGAAGGCAACTGTCCTCCGAGCTTCCATATTAATGAAGCTTAAGGTCTTCTCTGTTGTGGTTCAGACAGTTTGTTGGAAGCTTTTATCTCTTCAATTCTTCCGAATTTTTCTTACTTGCAGCATTCGTGTTCCTTGGTTTGATTTTTTTCTGACCCACCACAAGTAACATCAGAACTATAACATTACAAAAGTTGCTTTGTAAATGAATAATGCTCCAGACATATAGCAAAAAAATGTGTCAGGGTTCTGACTGATGCCCGTGCTTTCGAACTGCTAGGTTGGCAGAAGCTGGGACAAGTAACGGGAGCTCACTCTGTTACGCAGCAGTAGGGATTCGAACCGCTGAACTGCTGACCTTTCGATTGACAAGCTCAGCATCTTAGCCACTGAGCCACCGCATTCCCCCCCCCTTCACTCACGTTCCCTATTAGTGGGTGAACAATCCAATACTTCGTGAATTCTGCTTCACAATGATAGGAAGAGCAGAGTATATATACCGTATTATTCGGAGTATAAGACACACTTTTTTCCCCCCTAAAAGAGGGTGAAAATTTGGGTGCGTCTTATACACCAAATGTAGCCCTGCCCACCCACCGGCCCCTTTGGCCTCTGCCTCCCAGCAATTTACTTCCTTGCAGCAAACAGCCCATTTCAGCTTCAGCACAGCCTGATTAGCACAAGCAGCTGATTGTCAATTGGATTGGCCTCCCGACCCACAGCTGTTTCAGGCTGCAGGAATTGCCATTGCCTATTGCTGCGAGGGCCTCTGCTATTTGCTGCAAGGAGGCAAATTGCTGGGAGGCAGAGGCAGATTTCTTTTTCTTGGTTTCCTCCCCAAAAACGGTAGGTGCATCTTATAGTCCAGAGCGTATTATACTCCAAAAAATACGGTAGTTTCTAGTTCTTCGAATTTCCAAACTCTTTCCAAAGAATGTTATTTAAAGATGCCAAGCATTACATCTCCCTGGATTTATTTATTTCAAATATCTCCTCCTGCTTTATTAACCAGTTATATTGATTCATCTTTAAGGATCCAAAGAATTTCAGATTGGAAGGGAGGTCCAACCCCCTGGGTTTTAATTGAATTTGTCTCTTCCAGAACCCCAAACTTGGGCTCCTTCTGCCCAAAAATAGAGAGTTCTAGTTTTAAGGAGTAAAATCTGCAATTCCGCATTCGTATTTGGATTTCTGACGTGCAGAATATTCTATATTAAGAGGCCCAGAACTTCATCCATGATTCTCATGTGCATAGTATGTGCAGGTTGCAATCAGGGTTTTGTGTCATCCGGTTGTTCATCTCAAAATCCCATCCCTTCCCTTCCAGGATCCACAGTATCTTCAACAAGCCCTCACCAACGTTCTTCTGATGGATGCGGTAGTGGGTTCTCTGCAGTCCTCCAAAATAATCTATGCAGCTTCGAAGCTATCTTACTTTGACAGGATGAAGAACGAAGGTGAATTGATGGGTCATTTACAGTAGATAATACTCTTTTCATCATCGCCTTTTAATGACCCCATAATCCCTTGCGGGAAGGGATTATGGGCAACTGAATGGAGTTGAGTGTTTACTGGCCGGATGCCCTTCCTTTCACCAATGCAGTTATATTCAGCAGATATACCGTAATCTCAACATGCCCAGAGAGAGAAATATCTGCCTCTACCTAGGATTGAACTCACAGCCTCCTGATTGTGAGGCGAGAGCTCCACCTCTAGGCCACACCGCACCACTCAGTAGATAGTACTCTTTTGGTAGTGTGAATTGTGTGGCCTTCTTTACACTCTTGTGTTGGATGGTAGCAGAGTTGCAAGTGGCCATAATTACCTCCTAGTTATGAAGGATACCAAGGATTGCAATATATGTGGCTTTCTCTGTGGAGAGCTTGCCTTTCCAACCTGATCGATCTACTCTCAGTTCTTTCAGTAAGTTTTTCCTTTTGGCCCTATAACCATCTTTAAACGTGCATTTGTCCTTTTTGTCCAGTGCCCATGATGGTCCCCAAAACCACGTCTGAAACACTAAAGCACAAGATCAACCCATCAGCTGGTGAAACGTTCCCACAAGCAGTGGAAGTCTTGCTGTATACACCAGGTATGGAATTGAAGGTGGCCTCACCTTATGTGATAACCCAGGGCGTGGCACGAAGGCAACACAGCCAGAGAACCAGTATGAGTCCCTTTATTGGCACCAACTTTGCCCCCAACGTCCCGTTTACTCTCTGGCCTGGAGAAAAGCTCTCCCACAAACCTGTAGCAGCTTCTGTCCGCAGATACTCCAGTCCAAACACTGTAAGCAGAACGACTGCAAATCAATCACTCCGACAGGGCAAGATAATGTGTCCCAGAAGTGAAGAATAATTCCAGCAAGACGAGATAAGCACACAGTAGTACGGCACTAATTCAAACAGTCAGGAGGAAGGCCAGGAATGCAGGCCCCACTCTCAACACTAGATGAATTCAGCATTTGTTCCTGACAAATGCCCCTCCCAACTGCCTCTCCTTTAAACTCCATCCCCAGGTGTGCCTTGTGAAGGGAATCAGAGCCCTTTCCTTCCTCGTAAACCACACAACCCATATTGCCCTCTTCTGCTTTCTTCCCTGCGCATCCAAGGATGAGGAGGCGGTGGGCCTTGGTCTTCATCTGAAACCCCTCTCCCTTGTTCTACCTCTCCCCTACTCTGCCCAGCCTGACTTTGCCCTTCCCCGATGGAGCCACTCTCCCGCTCTGTCAGCTGTTCGTCTTGTCTTCCATCTCAGATTTAGACTCCCCCATAAATTCCAAGCATATAATGTAAAATTCTCCAATCTTTAGGGCAGCTGGAACCCACAGAAAAACCTGGAGAAGCCCATCCAAAATTGTGGTGTGCTTTGAACGGAGGGAAAGTTGTGGTCTTTGATGCATCAACGTGGTCTCTACAGCATTCTTTTAAAGTGGGGAACTCTAAACTGGTAGGTGACTTTAACGATGGACTTATCCCAGAAGTTTTCAGATGATACTTAGACATCTTCCCAAGTCTGCGGAGATTCTCAGCCATCCAGGTCATGTTTGTCCCAAAGGTGTTTTCCCAAAAGTTCCAACTGGACTTTCTGTGTTTTTCCTCGAAGACCTTTCGCTTCTCATCCAAGAAGCTTCCTCAGTTCTGATGGACTGAACTTGATGAACGGAAGAAGCTTCTTGGATGAGAAGCGAAACGTCTTCGAGGAAAAACTCAGAAAGCCTAGTTGCCTTTTGGAAAAGCACCTTCGGGGACTTAAGGCAGCTTTCAAACCTCTCAAGTATCTCCCTCTGGTTTGATGGCTTTCTTTTCATTTGTTTTAGCAGATAAGGTTCTGTGTCCTTCGCAGTAGCTTCTTTATTTTTATTGGTAGTTCAGTGTCTCTCAACCTCAGCAACAAAGATATGTGGACTTCCGTTGTCAAAATTTCCCAGCCAGCTGGCTGGCTAATTCTGAGAATTGAAATCCACATGTCTTAAAGTTGCTGAGGTCGGGAAATGTAATAATATTAGAACTTCTTAAGTTGATAACAGGTTGGCGATTGTAGCAAAACTCAGGGATAGGCAGGGAATTTGCTGGGAAATGTGCTTTTCTATACAGTGGTCTTCCTTGTTTAATGACCCAGGAGAGGAAGGACCAGGTATCCCTCTCCAGCCTCTCCTTCTGAAGAAAACCATGTTTATTTTTTAAATTTATTTTTTATTTATATGCCGCCCCTTCTCCAGAGACTCGGGGCGGCTTACAATGCGTTAAGCAATAGCCTTCATACTTTTGTATATGTATACAAAGTCAGCTTATTGCCCCCACAATCCGGGTCCTCATTTTACCTACCTTAGAAAGGATGGAAGGCTGAGTCAACCTTGAGCCTGGTGAGATTCGAACTCGCAGTAACTGCAAGCAGCTGGAAGCTAAATACTACTTTTAACAGTAGCATTAGTCTGCTGCGCCACTCAGGCTCTATTTTAGGGATTTCCCTCTCTGAAGCACTGCTTATTAAAGCAGTTACATGTGCTGCTAATAATTCGTAGAAGTTTCTGCTCTGGAGAACACGCCACTTTTTATTTTAGATAGATTAGCCGCTGAAGAGTTGCCGATTGGTTTCTGATTTCACACTAACCTTTGAATCACAGTTTACAAGGTACAGAGGTTGTGTTTATGGAGTATTTGCAGTTTAAGGATACTGAGCCCAATCAGTCGCTGACTCCTATTTTGTAACCCTCCTCCTATAGTACCAAGCTTTGATCTAGTTTAATATATGTTAGCAACTATGTAATCATTAATGTTGTATCCTGCCTGCCTCTCTGGACTATGTGTGAGTTGGTCGGCCACATAATTAAACCATTTAATTAATAAAGTAATACACTGAAATAATTAATATGCCCCATGTATTAGTAGATTTTTAATAAATAAAAGGTGGAAAAAGTTATATATAGTAAGTTCTTGAGAAGTTTTGCATTACATGGCTCTTTCTTTCTCTCTCTCTCTTTCTTTCTTTTTCTTTCTTTCTCTCCCTCTTTCTCTCTCTCTCTCCTTCCTCCCTGCCTCCCCTCTCTCTTCCTCTCTCTCTCTCTCTCTCTCTTTCTTTCTTTCTCTCTCTCTTCTTTCTTTCTTTCTTTCTTTCTTTCTTTCTTTCTTTCTTTCTTCTTTCTTTCTTTCTTTTTCCTCCCTTCCCTTCCCCTTTCTTTCCTCCCCTCCCCTTCTTTCTTTCTTTCTTTCTTTCTTTCTTTCTTTCTTTCTTTCTTTCTTCTTTCTTTCTTCAGAAATGTATGATCATGGCAGAACAAAGTCAAGTTTGGATCGGCTCTGCAGATTCCGTCATCTACTTGATCAACACCCACAGCATGTTTTGCAATAAGCAACTGAATGACCATCGCTGTGAAATTGTGGACATCGTTGTGGATACCAGAGAGAGTCTACCCAGGTAGGTGGAGGACCTGGTTCCAATGTTCTGACGGATCCTCCCCACATGGTCATTATTCCTGCACTTCAGGCTCTCGACAGCCAGCTCACATTTACAGCTGTTTCCAGTATCCTGTGGTCATCTGACCCTGTTTTATGCCATCCCCCCCACCCCCCAAAAGCACCATTTACTTCTGGGGGTTTGGGCCAAACCTTCCCATAGCAAACCACGACCACCACATAAACAGCCCTAAAATTGAGTGGGTCTTATGGGTAACCCCTTAAGGGTCATAACTCGACAACTGCCTGTGCTGATTTTTGTGTGGGTTTGTAAGAAGGGTATTTCTTCATCCCTTCGAGCAGTGAGGTGTATTCCTGCAGCGTGGACGGCACCGTGATTGCCTGGAACATCAGCTCCCTGAAAGTGAACCGTCGGTTCCAGCTGCCCCTCGAAATGGTGACTTCGATCCAGTTCTACAAGAATCGGCTTTGGTGCTGTGAGTTTCCTGCGTCGCGCATCCAATTACCTTCTAAAATACTGTATCTATCTGAGTATAAGACGCACCTTTTTACCCCCAAAAAGAGGGTGAAAATCTGGGTGCATCTTATAGTCCGAATGTAACCCCGCCCAGCCTCTGAAACGGAGGTTTCAGAGGCTGAAAAAAGCCTCTGAAACCTCCATTTGAGAGGCTGAAAAAAAAAAGCCTCTGAAACCTCCATTTGAGAGGCTGAAAAAAAAAGCCTCTGAAACCAGATGGCCCTGGCTCCCTCTTTGCCTCTGAAGCAGAGCCCTCGTCCGAGCCTTCCCCAGACTCCAGGACTGGCCCCTGTTCCTCCCCAGCCTCCTCACTGTCTGACTCTGCTGCCAGCTCCGGAGGCTGCCGGCAGACCACAACATTTCTTTTTAAAATTTGATTTATATGCCAACCTTCTCAGGGCGGCTTACAGTGCGTTAAGCAATAGCCTTCATACTTTTGTATATTTGATCCCACCCTGGCTTGATCCCACAGTTTTTGGGTTAAATTACCTGGATGAATCGTCGTATCTGGATCTGTTCCAGTCGGGCTTCAGGCCTGGGTACAGCACGGAAACGGCATTGGTCGCGTTGGTTGATGATCTCTGGAGGGCTCGGGACAGCAGTTGCTCCTCTGTCCTGGTCCTATTAGACCTCTCAGCGGCTTTTGATACCATCGACCATGGTATCATGCTGCACCGGCTAGAGGAGTTGGGGGTGGGGGGCACCATTCTACGGTGGTTCTCCTCCTTTCTCTCTGACCGGTCGCAGTCTGTGTTGACAGGGGGGCAGAGGTCGACCCCGAGGCCCCTTGTATGTGGGGTGCCACAGGGGTCGGTCCTCTCGCCCCTTCTGTTCAACATCTGTGTGAAGCCGCTGGGTGAGATCATCCGTGGTTTCGGGGTGAAGTACCACCAGTACGCTGATGATACTCAGCTGTACATTTCCACCACGGACCACCCCAATGATGCCCTTGAAGTGATGTCCCGATGCCTGGAGGCCGTGCGGATCTGGATGGGGAGAAACAGACTCAGGCTCAACCCATCCAAGACCGAGTGGCTGTGGTTTCCGACATCCCGATATAGTCAGTTAGTGCCATCACTGACTATTGGGGGTGAGTCATTGGCCCCCACGGAGAGGGTTCGCAACTTGGGTGTCCTCCTGGACTCACGGCTGTCTTTAGAAGAGCACATGACGGCCGTGGCCAGGGGGACTTTTTATCAGGTCCGCCTGATTCGCCAGTTGCGTCCCTTTCTGGATCGGGACTCGTTAAACACGGTCACTCATGCTCTCGTTACTTCCTGCTTGGACTACTGCAATGCTCTCTACATGGGGCTCCCCTTGAGGAGCACCCGGAGGCTCCAGCTGGTCCAGAATGCGGCCGCGCGGGTGGTTATGGGAGCGACGTGGCGCTCCCATGTGACCCCCCTCCTGCGCGAGCTGCACTGGCTCCCGGTGGTCTTCCGGGTGCGCTTCAAGGTTTTGGTTACCACCTTTAGAGCGCTCCATGGCATCGGACCGGGGTATCTACGAGACCGCCTTCTGCTACCAATAGCCTCTCACTGACCAGTACGCTCTCATAGAGAGGGGCTCCTCAGGGTTGACTGGCGGCCCCCAGGGGGAGAGCCTTCTCTGTGGGAGCACCTACCATCTGGAACGAGCTCCCCCCAGAGATACGGAGGATCCCGGACCTGCGCACGTTTCGCCGTGCTCTCAAAACTTTTCTATTTCAGCAAGCTGGCCTGGCCTAACTCCCCCTTTTTAAATTTTTTAATTCGTGATTTTATAAATTGGGTGTTTTAATCTGTGTTTCGGCCGAAATATTTAATAATTTTAAGGGATTTTTAATATTTGTATTATCTGTATTTTATCTTGGCTGTTCACCACCCTGAGTCCTTCAGGAGTAGGGCGGTATAGAAATTTGATTAATAAATAAATAAATAAATAAATTTTAATTGATTTTAAATTGGGTTTGTTTTTAAATTGCGGCCCAAAATATTTAATTATTTAAAATTGTTTTTAAATTTTGTATGTTTTGTTTTTATTCCGGCTGTTCACCGCCCTGAGTCCTATTGTAGAAGGGCGGTATACAAATTGAAATAATAAATAAATAAAAAATATTTATACAAAGTCAGCTTATTGCCCCCACAAACTGGGTCCTCAATTTACCTCCCTTAGAAAGGATGGAAGGCTGAGTCAACCTTGAGCCTGGCAAAATTCTAACTTACTTTAATTGCAGACAACTGGTGTTAAATTACAGTGCTTCTGTCTGTTGAGCTATCCAGACTCCTTTAATACTATAACTATAACATTAATACTATATTTACCGTTTAGAGCCCTCTCGCCTTTCTCTCGTGCCGCAATCTCTTTCGGGGGCGTTGTTCCCAGTCCTAAACTCTGCGTTGTCTCTTTGCTTTAAGGTATACAAGACTACATTGTTGTGGTCAGCACAAACGGGCTGGTTCGCCAGAAGGTGAAACTGGAAAACGTGCTCACTGAACCCCTGTCGCCTTTGCTCTGTTTCCAGTTGTTTCCTGAGGTAAACTATTCCTAGCATTGTACACCAGTAATCCTGGAATTATGACCACAAGGGAGGCCAAAATTTTTGTTGCTAAGTGAGACAGTTGTGAAGTGAATTTTGTCCCATTTTACCACAGCTTTTCTGCCGCAGCTGTTCAGTGAATCACTGCAGTTGTTAGGTTGTTAAGTAAATCAGGCTTCCCCGTTGATTTTGTTTGTCAGAAGGGTCGCGTGACCTCAATTATGATGCTGCAACCGTCCTAAATATGAATCCATTGCCAAGCGCCTGAATTTTGCGATCACGTCATCGCAGGGATACTCCCAACGGTCGGAAGTGCGAAAAACAGAGCTTGAACGGTCATTAAATGGATCATTTTAAATTGAGGGCTACTTGTAAGTTCTACACTGGCTGTGGCAGCTTCAAGCAAAGTCCACCATCTGGAATATTCTACACCAGGGGTCTCCAACCTTGGTCACTTTAAGACTTGTGGACTTCAACTCCCAGAATTCCTCAGCCAGCAAAGCTTCAAGCAAAGTCCACCATCTGGAATATTCTACACCAGGGGTCTCCAACCTTGGTCACTTTAAGACTTGTGGACTTCAACTCCCAGAATTCCTCAGCCAGCAAAGCTTCAAGCAAAGTCCACCATCTGGAATATTCTACACCAGGGGTCTCCAACCTTGGTCACTTTAAGACTTGTGGACTTCAACTCCCAGAATTCCTCAGCCAGCAAAGCTTCAAGCAAAGTCCACCATCTGGAATATTCTACACCAGGGGTCTCCAACCTTGGTCACTTTAAGACTTGTGGACTTCAACTCCCAGAATTCCTCAGCCAGCAAAGCTTCAAGCAAAGTCCACCATCTGGAATATTCTACACCAGGGGTCTCCAACCTTGGTCACTTTAAGACTTCTGGACTTCAACTCCCAGAATTCCTCAGCCAGCAAAGCTTCAAGCAAAGTCCACCATCTGGAATATTCTACACCAGGGGTCTCCAACCTTGGTCACTTTAAGACTTCTGGACTTCAACTCCCAGAATTCCTCAGCCAGCAAAGCTGGCTGAGGAATTCTGGGAGTTGAAGTCCACAAGTCTTTTTTTTTTTTTGCAAAAGTTTTACAATTACATTTTCACCCCTTTTTTTCCCCCCCTCTCATCCCACCCCAAACTTCCCAACCTCCCTAATCCTCCCTAACCCTCCCCTCCCCCCGGACTTCCACACAATATACTCATATCAAGTAAAAAACCCCCCTTAATATAAAACTTATATAAAACTTGAACCCCTCCCTCCCCCTTATAATTTTTTAATCTGCATTACATTGAAATATTTCTATCTTAATATATCATTTTCAAATAAAAGCTATTTGATACTTCCTAGTTTGATATTTGTTCTGAACATAATCTATCCACTTTTTCCATTCCCATTCATAAGTCTCTTGTGAACAGTCTTTTAAATATGCTGAAATCTTCACCATCTCTGCAAAACTGGCCATCTTCAAAGTCCATTCCTCAATCGTGGGCAAAACTTCATTCTTCCAGTATTTACCTATCAATAGTCTCGCAGCTGTTATCATGTACAATATCAACTTTGTTTCACCCGAAGTAAAACCCTTAACTATACCCAATAAAAACAATTGTGGAGAAAATTGAATTTTTTTCTTCGAAGTCCACAAGTCTTAAAGTGGCCAAGGTTAGAGACACTGGCTGAGGAATTCTGGGAGTTGAAGTCCACTAGTCTTAAAGTGGCCAAGGTTAGAGACCCCTGTTCTACACTGTTGCCTGATGTTGCCTGCTTTTCTTTTCTTTTGGCCTCAAGAGGAACGAAGTCTGGGCTTCGTGGGCCGGCAGCTGTGAGCTCTTGATCTGGAATATGGAGGATTTCTCCACCCCCATACAGAAGATGAGCCTGCAAGACTGCTCAGAGATCACCTGCATGATAAAAGTGAAAAACCAGGTACACCGAGAACGTAGGAGGAATTCCTCTTGCTCTTTCGTTGTAAGGATTTTGGCCAGCACAGGGGTGTCATGGAATTTGGGTAACCGCAAGTGCAACTATTTGCTTAAAATGAGAGACAGTTTGGTCTAGAGACTCTAGGGTTAAGACACCAAGCTAGAAACTGGGAGATGGTGAATTCTAGTCCCGTTTTAGACATGAAAGCCAGTTGGGTGACTTTAGGCCAATCATCAGGAGACGGTGAGTTCTAGTCCTGCCTGAAGCATGAAAGCCAGTTGGGTGACTTTGGGACAATCATCAGGAGATCTTGAGTTCTAGTTCTGCCTTAAGCATGAAAGCCAGTTGGGTGACTTTAGGCCAATCATCAGGAGACGGTGAATTCTAGTCCTGCCTGAAGCATGAAAGCCAGTTGGGTGACTTTGGACCAATCACCAGGAGATCTTGAGTTCTAGTTCTGCCTTAAGCATGAAAGCCAGTTGGGTGACTTTAGGCCAATCATCAGGAGATCTTGAGTTCTAGTTCTGCCTTAAGCATGAAAGCCAGTTGGGTGACTTTGGACCAATCACCAGGAGTCGGTGAGTTCTAGTTCTGCCTTAAGCATGAAAGCCAGTTGGGTGATTTTGGGCCAATCATCAGGAGACGGTGAGTTTTAGTTCTGCCTTAAGCATGAAAGCCAGTTGGGTGACTTTGGGCCAATCATCAGGAGACGGTGAGTTCTAGTCCCACCTTAGGCACAAAAGCCAGCCAAGTGACTCTGGGCCAGTCACTCTCAGCCCAACCCACCTCACAGGGTTGTTTTTTGTCGGGAAAACAGGAGGCTCAATATGTTTGAGTATTTATAAAAGCAATAAAAGGACCGTTTTTAAAAAAAGCCATAACATGATCTAAGTGTTAGAAAGGACAGAGTGGACAAGGATCGGCTTTCGTAGACCATTTACAACCTATTTTATTAATTAATAGAGAAAAAAAAATTATTACTGCACCTAGGATGGCTCAAAGCTCCTGGCTCAAAGGAAGAAGGAAGCGTTTAGAAGAAAGTGGCAACCAAACGGAACATTTAATGAAACTTTTCTAATAAATCATCCATTATGGGGCCAACTGTGATTTCATATATGGATTTTACCACTAGGGGGCAGTGAATGACCATTGTACCTACATTGCATTACATTACAATAATACAGTGTTTCTCAACCTTGGTAGCTTGAAGATGGGTGGACTTCAACTCCCAGAATCCCCCAGCCAGCGATGCTACCTACAGGTAGCATAATAATACCTACAGGTGTAAAACCAGGACTATATACTGAAATATTTTTTCCCATATGGACAATGGCTGGCTGGGGAATTCTGGGTGTTGAAGTCCACCCATCTTAAAGTTACCAAGTTTGAAAAACACTGCTGTAATCTCAGAGTTCAAATAAGGGAGGTGTATACTATTTGTAGCCTGTTTTTTTTTTTTTTTAAATACCTGTACCTCTGGTGAAAATCAGGTATGACTACCTGATCCTCACTTTTTACCATTATTCTGTTGCTTAAAAAATCCCCTTTCCTACTGATGGTGTTGTAATAAACTTTATAATCTCCATAGAAAGATACATACCCTGTTTCCCCAAAATTAAATTATGATTTTATTGTACTTGTTTCTTAACTTGTGTTCGCCGCCCTGAGTCCTTCATATAAATACATGTAATAAATAAATAAATAAATAAATAAATAAATAAAATAAGACATTCTGATAGATGGATGGATGGGTGGATGGATGGATAGCAAATAAAAATAGCTTCTTTGCATGGATGGAAGTTAGAGCCACGAGAGATCCATCTTCAAAGCAGAAAAGATGACCTGGAATATCAGGGTACATTCATGTCGTAATGGCTATGAGTTCGATCCTGAGTAGAGGCAGATATTTCTCTCTCTGGGCCCACTGAGAATGTATCTGCTGGAAAAAACTCCACATTGGCGAGAGGAAGGGCATCCGGCCAATAAACACTCAGCTCCCTTCAGTTGCCCAGACTCCACCCCGCAAGGGATTATGGGGGTCGTTAAAAGAGGATGATGGTTCATGTTGTATTGCCGGAGGAAAAAACATCAACTTTTCTTTGGCTTGTGCACTTGTTACAAAAAAAAAAAAAAGAACATTTAGTTTAATAAATGCCCAAAGCGTAACAGACGAATCCACGCGCCTTCTGAATTTGCTTTCCCCAAACCCTTCAAGCCTCTCGTAGGCGCCTTTTCTAAATATTTGATTTTCTTTCCAGATGTGGGTTGGTGGCCGAGGACTCTCCCAGGGTAAGGTCAAAGGAAAAATCTACGTGCTGGATACGGAGAGGAAATTGGTGGAAAAAGAGTTGGTTGGACACGCGGATGTGGTGAAGTCCTTGTGCTCCGCCGAGGATCGCTACGTTCTGAGTGGAGGTGGAAAGGAAGAAGGGAAGATAGCAATCTGGAAGGTGGAAGAGAGTTTGGGCTTCCAGTTCGTTTAACATCGTTCGAAAACCGGAATGGAGAAGTGAACGTTTCTTTTTAATTTATTTCTACCCCTTTCAACCACAAATTGCATGCTAAGAAGAGAGTGTAAATAGGGAATCCCTGGATATTCCTTAACGCAGGAAGTCCTCGATTTACAACGGTAATTGAACTGGGAACTACAGCCATAAGTCATGCCAGTCGTTAAGAAGGTCATCTTATGACCAAACCGATCTTATGATTTTCTTTTTTTGTAGTGGTTGTTAAGCAAACATGGCAGTCATAAACTGAACCCATTGTTTGCAATGCGTGGTGTTTTTTTTTTTTTTGCCAGAACCTGGAAGTAACCATGTTGTAAATCCGGGTCCTTGGACGTTGCAAAAACCGCAAATGTGGGCCAGTTGCCAAGTGCTGAAAATGCGATCACATGACTGGGGGGGAGTGGGGGGGGCTAGATGTCAGGATTTTGAGTCTAGGTGGTAATTACCTTTTGAGGAGTCCATCATAACTTCAAATGGTCACTAAGCGGCCAGTCTTTAAGCAAGGACTGACTGTACCAAAATCTACCGAATCTGCATTTCAAAATCAGTTGGGGGGTCCCTTGTTTAGACTGTATACAGATAGTCCTCGGGTTACGACCACAATTGAGCTCAACATTTATGTTGCTAAAGGAAACGTGTTAAGTGAGTTTTGCCCCATCTTACGACTTTTCTTGCTGCAGCTGTTAAGCGAATCACCGCAGCTGTTAAATCAGCAACCCGGTTGTTAAGTGAATCCGGCTTCTTCATGGACTTCACTCATCAGAAGGTCCCTAAAACGGATCATGTGACCCTCCCCCCCCGCCCCCTCCCCCGGGACCCTGCAACTGGGCTCATAAGTATGAACCAGTTGCCAAGCGTCTCAGTTTTGATCATGTGACCACGGGGATGCTGCAACGGTCGTAGGTGTGAAAAATGGTCATAAGTCACTTTTTTCATTGCCGTTGTAACTTCAAACGGTCACTAAACGAACGGTTGTAAGTCAAGGACTGCCTGTCATCTACCTGGTTCAGGATTTGGACCTCTTCTTACTGAAAAGTGAAACCGATTTGTTTTAATTTATTTTAGATTTTGTATTTCCTGTGTTTTATCTTCTGGCTGTTCACCGCCCTGAGTCCTTCGGGAGAAGGGCGGTATAGAAATTTAATAAAAATAAAAAATAAAATAAATAAAATAAAAAAACTCATAGGGGAGGACGCACACTCGACCTGGTTTTTCTCTCTGGGCAGTAGATAAATGGTCATGGTAAGGGGGAACTTTCCATCACTCCCCTGTCATGGACTGACCATTCCCTCCTTAGACTGGACTTTCAATCTGCCAACCCCTGCTGAACAATACCATATTGTAAATATTAAAGAATTGTGTAAGATTTTGAGTGCCGTCATGTACGGTCTCATTGTGAAGGATGACAGACTTCTAATAAAAACCATGTCATTTGAAAAGCACTGGAATGAGCTTTTTATTTTTTAAAATTAAAAAAAAAATGTTGCTTAAATATCCGCATGAAATGCCAAACAATCATAGCCAAAGAACCTACGAGAAAGTCAGATATCTCACAGAGGAGAGTGAATGTTCTATCAAGTGCCCACTCAAGTCTCCAGAAAAATCAAAGATCTAAAGGTAGAAGAAGATGAAATAATGGTTTGATTTGATGAAATGCATAGCGCTCTTCACATCCAGAACCAGCAAATAAAAAATTTAAAAAGACAAAAATCCCTGACAACAGCCCTTACACAACACACCCAAGGTCAGAAGAGGTTGTAAAAAATGCTTTCAAAAAGCTCTGACAATCCCAGCTGAGTTGACTGATAGGCAGAGGCTTTTTTTCTTTTAAATGCCTCTGATGATCAGGCAACTCAGCTTGGATCGTCAGAGGCATTTAAAAGGAAAAAAGGGGGTTTTTTTCTTTTAAAAGCCTCTGATGATCCCAGCTGAGCAGCACAATCATCAGAGGTTTTTTTTTTTTACTTTTAAAAGCATTTTTTCAGCCAAAGAGGTTGTAGAAAAAATGCTTTTAAAAGTAAAAAAAAAGCCTCTGATGATTGTGTGGCTCAGCTGGGCATGGGGAGGGGGCAGGGATTTTTGCTACCGGTTCTCCGAACCACCCGCCTCCATCGCTACCGGATTGGGTGATCCGGTCCGAACCGGGAGCATTTTACCTCTGCTCTGCAGGCAACTACAAACTCAGCCCCCTTTGCTTCTGCAGCAGATGGTCCTCAACTTACAGCCAGAATTATGGTTGTTAGTCATAATGCATGCCATGCAACTGGACCCAATTTTACAACCATTTTTACGACGGTCATTAAGCGAGTCGCATGTTTGCTAAGTGAATCATATGGCTGTTAAGATTCACTTAACAACCAGATTACTCATGTAGCAACTGCAGCGATTCGCTTAACAAATGTGAGAAAAGTCGTAAAATGGGGCAAAACGTGACCAATTTCTCACATAACAACAAAAAAAAATTGGGCTCGATTGTAGTCATAAGTTGAAGACTACCTGTATAGGAAATCCTCAACCTACGACCTCAATGGAGCCCAAAATTTTCATCGCTAATAAATACAGTTGTTAAATGAAACTTCCCCCATTTCACAACCTTTCTTACCACAGTTGTTAAGTGAATCACTGCAGTTAAGTTGTTAAGCAAATCTGGCTCCCCTATTAACTTTGCTTGTAAGATGGTCCCAAAAGGGGATCATACGGCCTCGGGACACTGCAATGGTCATAAATATGAGCCAATCGCCAAGCATCTGAATTTTGATCATATGACCATTGGATACTACAATGGTCTGAAATGTGAAAAACGGTCATAAGTCACATTTTTAATGCCATTGTACCTTTCCATTGTAACCATTGTAACGGTCACTAAACCAATGGTTGTAAGTCAAGGACTATTGTACCAATTTCTTTTCTGGGCAGAGCACTTAACTGGTATAACTTGTATAGAGCACTGCACACCAGAACAACTAGACACAAGGACAGTTTTTTTCCTGAACGCCATCACTCTGCTGAACAAATAATTCCCTCAACACTGTCAAACTATTTACTAAGTCTGCACTACTATTAATCTTCTCATCGTTCCCATCACCCATCTCGTCCCACTTATGACTGTATGACTGTAAGTTTGTTGCTGGTATCCATAAGATTTATATTGATATCATTTCCTGATTGCTTATTTGTACACTATAGCTATCATTAAGTGTTGTACCTTATGATTCTTGATGAACGTATCTTTTCTTTTATGTACACTGAGAGCGTATGCACAAAAAGACAAATTCCTTGTGTGTCCAATCACACTTGGCCAATAAAGAATTCTATTATTCTATTCTATTCTATTCTATTCTATTCTATTCTATTCTATTCTATTCTATTCTATTCTATTCTATTCTATTCTATTCTATTCTATTCTATTCTATTCTAATTGGAACAATTGAGCAGCATCCCAATTCTTTGAAGGACGTTTCCACTTCCTGCAACACCACTTGTCAGGTGAGCTGGCCTCAATCCACGTTTCTCTATCCATCCACTTGCCTGAGAAAACCCATTCAAGAGGTGGAAAATCATCTGTGACGGTTGGGAATTAGGAAAACGGGAGCCTCGAGGACCTCCTTGGGAAGCGTCGATGAAAATGGCTTGCTCAGCAACAGAACCCCCGTCGAAGTTGCGCCCCTAACACAACCGGTCCTCTGGCCATCTGGGATTTTGGCACAAGGAGCTCTTTCCCACAACCGGCTTTTTCCTTGTGCGCGTACCGTCGCTCAGCGTTTTTTCCCAAGTGCTTCTGTGTCTGGATTCTGGCAATCACGGAGACGGGTTTCCGAGAATTTATAAGCAACGGCAAGCCTTGTTGATTTTGTCGATGTTGAGTCGCAGGGCCAAGTCTGGCTGCTGACCTCTGCGCCTGGAGATGGGCTGACCTCCCCGCTAACACGGTTCAGGGCAGACAAGCCGGTTTCCAGGAACGGAAAAATGACGTTTTAAAGAAAGAGAAGAATGATGTTTTAGCAGGGTGGAAAGGAGCTGGAAATCCTGATCTTCGCCGGACTTATTCGAATATATCATTTTTTGCCAATTTTTTTTTTGGGGGGATGGGGTGAAAGAAAGTTACTTCTCTAACTTTCTAGCTGTCTGTTGAGGAATTGGGTATGTCTAGTTTAATGAAAATAAGGACCAGAGGTGACATGATAGCAGTCTTCCAATATTTGACGGGCTGCCCCAGAGAGGAAAGGGTTAACCTGTTTTCCAAAGCACCTGAAGGCCAGACAAGGAATAATGGATGGAAACTGAACAAGGAGAGATTTAACCTGGAAATAAGGAGAAATGTTCTGACAATGAGAACAATCAACCATTGAAACAGCTTGCCTTCAGAAGAGGGGTGAAATGCTCCCGGTTCGGACCGGATCACCCGGTTCGGACCGGATTGCCCGATCCGGTAGCGATGGCAGCGGGTGGTTCAGAGAACTGGTAGCAAAAATCCCTCCCCCCCCCCCGCCCAGTTGAGCCGTGCGATCATCGGAGGCTTTTTTTTTTTTACTTTTAAAAGCAAAAAAAAAAATGCTTTTAAAAGAAAAAAAAAAGCCTCTGACGATCAGGCAACTCAGCTGGGATCGTCAGAGCCTTTTAAAAACATTTTTTTTACAGCCTCTTTGGCCGAGTACTATACCGGTTCAGATTTCACCACTGCTTCAGAAGTTGTGAATGCTCCAACAGTGGAAGTTTTTAAGAAGATGTTGCATAACCATTTGAAGTGGTGTAGGGTTGCCTGCCTAAGCAGGGGGTTGGGCTAGAAGACCTCTAAGGTCCCTTCCAACTCTGTTATTCTGAGTGTCCAGTTCTGCAGAGAACCCTGATGTGGATTGATAACCAATTAAATGGCTGGATTTACTCCAGGCTTCCATTTGTTCTACCCGGTGTAGCCATCGCTCTTCCTAAAAGGATTTTGAAAGGGGTTTGAAATGTAAGGAGACCGGCAGAGGGAAAGCTTTGTCCTCGGGCAGAGGTGCCACTGAATTGCTGCTGTATGGAGTTGAAGTGGGAGAGAGTTGATCCATGGGCTCATCCTGTAATGTTATTCTGTAATAACATCACAGAATCATAAAAATTCAGAATAACAGAGTTGGACGGGGCCTTGGAGGTCTTCTAGTCCAACCCCCTGCTCAGGCAGAAAACCCTATAACATACCAGAGAGATGGCAGTCCAGTCTCTTCTTGAAAGCTTCCAGGGATGAAGCTCTCACTAAGACACTGAGCTTGTTGATCAGAAAGGTTGGCAATTTGGTGGTTCGAATCCCTAGTACAGGTCTCCTGCGTTGGACTAGATGATCTCCAAGGTCCCTTCAACTCTGTTACTGTTACCTTTCCAACTTCTGGAGGCAACTTCTGTTCCATGGGTTGATGGTTCTCACTGTCAGAAAATTTCTCTTTATTTCCAGGTTGAATCTCTCCTTGATCAGTTTCCATCCATTAGTCCTTGTTTGGCCTTCAGGTGCCTTGGAAAATAGCTTGACCCCCTTCCTCTCTGGGGCAGCCCCTCAAATATTGGAAGACGGGGATCATGTCTCCCCTGGTCCTTCTCTTCACTAGACCAGCCATGCCCAGTTCCTGCAACCGTTCTTCATATGTTTTAGTCTCCAGAGTCCCCTAATCTTCTTGTTTGCTCTTTTGTAAGAGCTGTATTGTAAAATGTAATTTTACAATGTAAGTGAAAAATGGGAGGGTTGGAAGACCAGTTAGTCCACTGCGCTCATTCTAGAAGAGAACCTCATTCACGGAACCATCTGAAACGTCCCACTAGAAATGGATCTCTATTACCGGTAGTCCTTGACTTATGACAACAATTGAGCCCAAAATTTCTGTTGTTAAGTGAGACGTGTCCATCGAGTTTTTGTCCCTTCCTTGCCTCTCCAGTTGTTAAGTGATTCACTGCAGTTGATATGTTAGTAACCTGGTTGTTAAGTGAACAACATGGCTTCCCCATGAACTGTACTTGTCAAAAGTTTGCAAAAGGCAACGGGGCACAGCGACGGTCGTAAGTATGAACCAGTTGCCAAGCGTCTCAGTTTTGATCACATGATCGCTGGGAACGCTACGACGGTCTTAAGTGTGAAAAAAAAACGGTCGTAAGTCACTTTTCACAATGCCGCTGTAACTTTGAACAGTTAGGAACTAAACTAAATGAACTGTTGTAAGTCGAGAGCTTACCTGCAATCCCACGGGAGCAATTTCCAGACAGAGGAGACGCACAACAGAAAGCGTTTGAGGGTGTTTTCCCCTGCGATTGTACGAAATAGTCACACCAGGGCAGTCTTTTGCACACCTAATGCCCCTGCAAGCTTTCGTTTGCTTCCTTGAGGAAATACCGTGTGGCCTCAGGAAAAGGAACAGCCGAGTCACCCTGGAAATCTCTTTTGTCTGCCTCGCTGCCTTTTTTGTTCTCTGCATTTTGCCTCCTTTTGATAAAGTCGTGTGATTAAAAATGACCCGATGAATAGAAGCTTGGAATCCGAGTCCTAAATCCGCTCTCAGGCCAATTTCCTAAAGGAGTGGGTGGATGAAGTAGGCAAAGTTCTTATCCAAGGGAGAATATTTGGAGGGCACAAACTGCCCCTTTAATGGTCAGGGCTCTTGGTCAAAGGAGGGGAGGACAGCCCTCCCCATTTTGTAATTGGGAAAGGGAAGAACCAAGCAACAAAGTTCGTAGTGGCAGCCAAAAAAGCCAATGCAATCCTAAATTGCATTAACCGAGGGATACAATCAAGATCAAGGGAGGTACTAATACCACTCTATAAAGCCCTAGTAAGACTACACCTAGACTACTGCATCCAGTTTTGGTCACCACACTATAAAAAAGATGTTGAGACTCTAGAAAGAGTACAAAGAAGAGCAACCAGGATGATTAGGAGACTGGAGGCTATAACATATGATGAACGGTTGCAGGAACTGGGCAGGGCTGGTCTAGTGAAAAGAAACACCAGGGGTGACATGATAGCATCTCCCAATATTTGAGAGGCTGCCACAGAGAGGAGGGGCTCAACCTATTCTCCAAAGCACCTGAGGGCAGGGTAAGAAGTGATGGATGGAGACTGATCAAAGAAAGAAGCAACCTAGAATTAAGGAGAAATTTCCTAACAGTGAGAACAATTGACCAGTGGAACAACTTGCCTCCAGAAATTCATTAAGTTGTTGTTCAGGTTTGTCTAATCACAGAACTACCAGAACACTCCCACCAACATGGATAGGGCAAACCACTTATGCGTAAACAAGAGAGCCAACCCCATTCCTTCCTAGCACTGATGACGTTCCCTAGTTAGGTAACGAAACGTCTTCAAGAAAACAACTCTCAGAGAGCACCAAGGACCTCACAAGCTCTGAATGACATTTTGGATCAGTTCATTCATTAGATTTATCTCCCTCTTTCCTTCTGGAGCTCTCCCTTTATTTAATCTCCACAACAACTTGTAAAGTAGGGTGGACCGAGAGAGGGATAGGTCAAAGTGCCCCATTGAGTTTCCACGGTGGAAGATGGGTTTGTTTGACCCAGAGTCTCCCTGGTGCTATTCCTGCTGTGGTCTGCCAGCAGCCTGCAGAGTCGGACAGTGAGGAGGCTGGGGAGGACAACAGGCCAGTCCTGGAGTCAGGGGAAGGCCTGGACGAGGGCTCTGTGTCGGAGGCAGAGATGGGGCCAGGGCCATCTGGGAGCGATGCATGGACTACGGAGCCTCCAGAGGTGGACAGTAGAGAGGCAGAGGAACAGGAGGAGCCTGTTCCTAGTGCACACATGTAAAGAGCTGCCAGAAGGCAAGAGCAGCTAAAGCAAAAAGGACGACTCAGGAGTAAGGCCAGAAGATGATTGGCCCCTCCCAGAAGGCTTAAAAGAGCAGCAACGAGCCGTTGGGTTCTTTGTAGAAAAGCAACATTGATTCCAGTGCTTCTTGTCAGCGTCTCTTGAACTTTGTGGGGTTTTTGCCAAGAACAGCCTTTGGCAGGTTGCCAAAGACATCAAAGGTTGGTGATAAGGCCGACGGACTGGTTATGAAGAATTTGGTTTTGGACTAAAGCTGAGAATGAATTAATTCTCAGCTGTTTTAATAAAATAAGTTTGTTGAGGACTGAATTGTGTTTGGTAATCACTACCTGGGCCTCGGTCACAACTATTCCCCCACCAAAGCCATACTACTACCTTGGTTGCCATTTGTGGTCTGAGTGACAGGGAAGATGGAGGGCAATCCTTCTTTACTCTTTGTGGTGCTCCCACTGTTTCCTCACTGTTGTCATCTTCTTCTTATTTTTTGGCAGCACTTAGTTGGCCTAACGATTTATACTATGAAAAAGATCTCCCGAGTTCATCCTTTATCCAGTGTTTATATTTAGACAGTCCACTCCAAAGCATTTGGCAATCCCCTAAATGGATCTGTCCATCATTCGAACCTGTCAACACTTCAAATTTCCTCACATTACATCTCCAAAGTTACAGGCGTCTCAAAATCCCACAGCCCATAACTCCCGCCCTGCCACCTTCTAGTGATTTCTTGGCAGCTTTGGCTCTCTTCATCACCACTTAAATCTCATAGTTTTCAAACCCGATTCTGCCGACGGGGGAAAAAAAAAAGGGATTTTCACAGAGACCTTTCTAAGTTAACCTGATCTTGGCTCAGATGTGAGTGCGCTATCACTGTACGTTTTTAGAAAGAAATTGGACAATTCCTTGTCTGAAATGGTAGAGGGCCGTGTTGGTGAACCTGTGGCATGTGTGCCAGCCGTCTCTGCGGGCAGGCCAACCATCGCATCAGCCCAGCTCCACTGCGCATGTGCGCATACCTCCTGCCAGCCAGCTGGTTTTCGGGTCTCTGCCACGCATGTGCGGGAAGTGGGACGCATGGGGGACATGTACATATGGGGGGGTGGGGTGGGGTGCATGTACGGGGGGGTACAGGTTGGTGCAGGAAAATTTCTGGGCCCAAAATGGGGCATAGGGGGGGCCTTGTGCACCCCCCCCGTGCCCCATTTTGGCTTCCAGGTTGGTGCAGAAAACTTTCCAGGCCCAAAATGGGGTGCGGGTGTGTGTGTGTGCCTCACACGCCCCCCCCATGCTCCGTTTTGGCTTCCAGGTTGGTGCAGGTAGCTTTCCAGGCCCAAAACTTTGATCATGTGACTGCAGGATGTTATAATGGTTGTAAGTCTGAGGACCGGTTGCAAGTCACTTTTTACAGCACCTTTGTAACAAACAGTCACTAGTCGAAAGATTCTGTGTGTGTAAATATGCACTCAAGTGTTGTGGCTGTTGGCTGCCGGCCCCTCCAGCAGCCAAATCAGAGGAGAAGGAGGCGGCGTGGGAGTCAAGGCCAGCATCAAGGCAACCTGAGAGCTCCGAGGGGGAAGAGGGAATGGAGCTGGCAGAGAGAGAGAGAGAGAGGTGGAGCCTGGGCAGTCCTGGAGGTGGCTGATGAGGAAGAGGAGGAACAGCTGGGTCCAGTGCCTGATGCGCGGATGCACAGAAGGCAGAGGAGAGGAGAGCAGTGGAAATCTATGGGCTGGTCCTGGGGAAGGAAGAGCCACTGCTGCTAGTGAAGCCCCACTCTAGCTCTGGGGATAAAAGGCAGGGTGGGGGGGGGGGGCGGAGATGAAACTATTCATCTTCTGGCTGGCTGGACTTTAAGTTAGCCTGCAAGATAAACTTTTTGCTGGGGCTGCCAGTGCTCCTAATAAAGGAATCTTGTTGAGTTCACATCAGAGGGTTTGTCATGTTTGGGAAGCTGAGTCAGAACCAGTGGTGGGTTCCTCCTGGTTCGGTCCGGTTCGGCCGAGCCGGTAGCGGTGACGATATGATGTCACCGAACTGGTTCTCCTCCTCCCCGCCCTCCCACCCCCCCATGTTATTCTTATTTTGCCCCACCCCCAATCTATTGCTGCCTCCTGAGTCCCAGCTGATGACTAGAGGGAAAAAACTGTTTAAACTCTTGCCGCGGGGCTTCAAAGGGCCGCCCTACAGCTGATCAGTGTTAAAAGCAAACAAATGAGTCGGGTCGTAAGTGCGAGGACCTTCCAGAAATGACTCTGACCAGCTAGCCACGCCCACCTAGTCACATGACCTCCAAGCCACACCCACAAAATAAGCTACACCCACAGAACCAGTAGTAAAAAAATTTAGAACCCACCCCTGGTTAGAACATTCCAGAACGATTTCCCCCTCCCCCTCCCCGCAGAGATAAGACACAACCCAATCTCTCTTATTGAAATGTTTATTAAGATTGAACTGTAGAACAATGGATTGAGCACATGTAAATGTGAATTTTTGAATTTTTTTTTTTTTTTTTTTTTACATTCAGCCACTTCTAACGATACATGGGGGGAAAAAAACGAAATATACCAACAGATCAAAAGTGCGGAACAGTTCATCGGTTTTCTCATGCAATGAAGTCCAGGAAAAAAACAATAAAAACAAAACACCAAAACACCAAAAACGAAAATTATCTGTGGTGAAATCATATTAATGCCAGGCGTCCACGCCACTCACACTCTGCGTCTCGGTTATCCCTTTTCTCTCAGTCCACGTGAAACGTTATGTGTTTTAACACACACTTATAAACATTGCTAAACTCAGCAAGAGCTAGTATAGTGCTCCAACTTAATAAGTTGATAAAAAAGAAGTTTCTTATGGCCAGTTCACAATGGAACTAATTATAGATATCTATATATACTTATATTTATTTATTTATTTTCTTTATGAGATGCCTATATGCAGCTTTTCAGTAGATGAGGCATTTATTTTTTTTTCCAAAATAAAAAACAAAACAAAACAAAAAGAAAAACGAACAAAATTCAGCTGGCCATTTAACTACCAAGCAAGTGGCAGGTCCAAGGTTGCACCAGAAATGAAAGAAGAACAAAAAAAAAAAAGACCAAGATTGGAAAAGCTACTTCATTATCACCCGTTGAGACATTGGAGGCTGCGAAGGAAACGGACCTCACAGCTCGCCAGGGCTACCTCTAATGAAGGGGACCTCTGGGAAAAGCTGGACATCTCAGCCCCCTTTTTCCTGATTCTGAAGAAGCAAGATCTCAGCTCTTGAGAAGTGATCACCCCACGCCATCCCTTTCCGACGTTTGGACCCAATCCATGTGACAGCGACAGGAGAGCTTCCAAAGTTGTGTTTTTCATCAACTTTGGAGGACGCTACAGAAAACCGGTCCGTTTTGCGATTCTTTGGGGACCGAGGAATTATTCCAAAGGAAGATTCAGTGATCCTCTCACTAAAGGCAGTTGCAATATCAGGAACCAACTCATCCTAAATTCGTTCTGTCAAAGGTGGCAAAATATTTCAACGATTTAATGGAATTCCAACTGTCCGGGGAAAGTGCTAAAGGAGGAGAAACTCCTTATGATCCCATAAACCTTCTTCCCAATTGCAGAATCTCCCATAATCTCCACCCAACCATCAAGAAGATTCTAGTAAGAGGTACGTTACTGATGAAGTTGAAAGTGCAACATGGAAACAGGGACTCTGGATATTTTTTTTTGCAAATGACTTTTTTTTATCAATGTAGTTTGATCTTTTTTTGCCAATAATAATAATAATAATAATAATCACTGCTCTGGAACTCTACCTGCAAAATCCACAGTTTAGGACACAACTGAAACAATTTTGGCTCCCCGCTCCACTTCTCTGGGTGTCTCTTCCTTTCTGCAACACGAGCCTCCCAATTTTCAAACTTTCTGCAACTTTGGATGTCCCTAAGTTTTACTTGGCTTATATGAGCGAGAAACCAAAGCTGCCTGAACGAATGAACGAAAACGACAAGGCGCTTCTCCGATCGTCCCCGGTTCCTACGCATGACTGGCAGGACTTCGTGCGAGAGTGCTGAAGAAGCTGCAAACTCAAATCGAACGTGGCCTGCCACTGGTTAGCAGGGCACGGAAAAGGTGTACGCCTTGGCAAACACAGCGCCATGGATGGCGCACGGGTTCAAGCAATTTAAAGGAACAAGGAGGGCTCGAAGGTGAATTGACAGAAAAGTAAAAGAGATAGATGAACTTTCCAAACTGAGCTGCAATCAAATTGGATATAGATCAGGGGTCTCCAACCTTGGCAACTTGAAGACTGGTGGACTTCAACTCCCAGAGTTCCTCAGCCAGCTTTGCTCTGGGAGTTGAAGTCCACCAGTCTTCAAGTTGCCAAGGTTGGAGACCCCTGATCTAGAAAGTCGTCACCAGAAGCTTCTACCCAGGAGTATCTGCCAGTTCTCTGTTTGGTTTTTTTTTTTAAAAAGTGCAGTGGCACAATGGCTCCTTTCTCTTCCCTCTTGTTCTGCTTGTACCTGAAAGATCTCCTTGAAGGCCCAGCCTGATTCTCATTTGCTACCAGGAGTTGAAGCGAATCAGGCGTGATACACTTCAGCTCTAACTGAACTTGGGTTTTTTTTGCATCTCTGCCGGAGATCTTTCCAAAACATTTAAAATCAAAGAATGCCCGTTCT
Source organism: Arizona elegans (assembly GCA_022577455.1). Classification (NCBI taxonomy): domain Eukaryota; kingdom Metazoa; phylum Chordata; class Lepidosauria; order Squamata; family Colubridae; genus Arizona; species Arizona elegans. The sequence goes on from JAKOOJ010000030.1 coordinate 5,868,364, forward strand.
TCCAAAGTTCTTCCCTCCAGGAGGTTTAGAATGGAGGAAGACCACCATGATGGACTGGAGATCTTGTCCAGACGTTCTCTAGTGGCAATGAATAATCTAAATTAAATGGCCCATCCGAGGACCTGAAAAAAAATCAAATTCCTTCTCAAGATGAGCTGCTCGCCCAACCTCCTTTGTCTTTCGGAGTGAAGGAGAGGTCCCTTCGTTGAGAAACCTCCAACAGGGTCTGAATGAGGTACTTGAAACATTATAGAACATTTGAACAGCTGGTTGGGTAAAAGTCTTTATAATCAAATAAGAGCCCATTTCCAAAAATAAATGAAAAACGATTATTGCTTTTCCTCCCCCCACCACCTCCTAATTCATCCTAAAATGATGAAAAGTCATATCCAATAGAAAATAAATTTCTGTACTTCCTAAAGAAAATCTGGTCAACAGCTAAGCAGGACTGCAGAGAGCCAGCTGAATTTGATAGACAAGATAAGATGCATCACATTGAAGGAAAAATGTGGGTTTTAATTAAACAACCTGAAGGTTTGAGGATTTTTTCAATGGAAATAGAAGCATTCCTAGGCTGCAGTGAATTTCGTTTTCATCCCAAGGCCCAAACTAATATTGCCAGGGTTGCTTTTTGCTACTCTAAAAACTCTCAAATTACGCTTTCAGTTTTTGTCCAATATAATTTGGGGATCTCTGAATTGAATGAGAAAGACCCAAATCGTGTCCTGGGTTTTAATGACATGTGATTAAATCATTTTCAGTTAAAAAAAAAGAAAGAAAAGGGTGTGTCCCATCGTCTTCCAGATAAGACAAATAGACCTACAAATCTAAAGCTCGGGTTTAATTTCCATTTAATTTAATACCAATTTAATGATAGCCTGCACGTCACTTTTCAGACATCAAGGCAGCCAAGTTTGAAAGCACTTCGATGTTCTTAAGATAAATCTCCAGAGATAAAAGGGGAGTGATTCTGCCAGGAACTCTAAAACATGAGCAACGCTGAGAAGATGGGACTTTCAAGCCAAGAGGTCCTTCCTCACCAGAACTGGGCAGGAAACTAACTTGGGTTTGGCAGTGTGGTTTATCCAATGGCTCAAAAGGAGAAGGACCCAAACACAGATCCACTTTCCTAGCCCAACATCAGGGAGGCCTTCCCTTCCCTTTTCCCATCCCAGAACCAAGAAGGATGTCATCGAACGATGGGTGAGGCCTTCTCAATTAGCCAGAAAGGACCAAGCACTCTGATTTTGACTCGCCCTGGCCTAAAGCAAGGGTCTCCAATCATGGCCACTTTAAGACTTGTGGGCTTCAACTCCCAGAATTCCCAGCCAGCATGTCCACAAGTCTTAAAGTGGCCAAGGTTGGAGACCCTCCTCCCTGCCCTAAAGGAAGTTGCGGGGGGGGGGGAACCACCACATCGTTGCTTGTTTGATTTTGAGTCAGGCACAGATGAAGGCTGGGGTGAAGACAAAAAAAATCAAGATGGCCGTTATGGGATCAAAGCTCCTCCCCTTTTAAGAGGTGCATGTGCGGGGAAAAGGGAGCGTGGCATCAATCATACAATCGTGGCCACCATCTTGAATGCTTCGAGTTTCTCTGCCAAGCAGAATGTGGATCTATTTATTTAGCTTATTGATGGAACGGAATGAAAACTAGCTTTCGGGGAAGGGAATGACCAACTCAAAAGAGCAAAACTCCGTGGAAGGGAGATAAAGAGGATTTGGATTTTTTTTTCTTCGTTCTTTTTAACTCCAAGAAGAAAAAATGAGCATGGCATTAGCATCATGCTAATTAGCATGAAATTAGCATCTCAATTCATATGAATCATCGAGACTCCTATTCAGCAGGGCCCTTCTAAGAAGGCCGAGCGTCGTAGTTAAAATTGCAGATTTAAAAGGAATTGCACTGAGCAACTATTCGGAAGGGGGGGGGTGAGGAGAAAACCTCCTCTCTCATGGTAAAGTCTCCGGGTGCGACAGGAGGAGAACACGCTTAGCTAAAAATTCCGACGTAAAATCTGTTTCCCAACTTCGATGGCCTTCAGGTCGCCCTCTTTAAAAAAAAAAAAAAAAAAAACCTAAGCAAATGTTCCAAATGACAGATTTTGCAGGGAGGTGGGTGGATGGGTGATGAAGAGGGAGAAAGGAAATATTATTTCGGTCCTTTTAAAAATAGTTCTATGAAACTCCGGTAGAAAACGAGCTTCTATGAAAACGAGCTTCTATTTAAAGAGGAGAGGTAAAAGGACCACTGAAAAGCACGAGACGGGACTGGCCGAAGACCGAAGATGTGGTATAACCAGGGACTGTCCTCAGGCTGTGGTCAACCAAGTCAAAGATGGGAAACCGTTATGGTGGGATCCAAGATCCACCCGTCTTTGGTTGAACTCCCTCCTCCGAGCTCTCCAAAACCCCAGCTGAAGGACGATGGCTACAGCTATGTAAAACGTGTTTTCTTTTAAAACGGATCGACACTTCAAGTAAGAGATTAAAAACGGCTTCTCTGAATTGGATATATAGAGAAAGATAAATACTTGCTTTTCAAGTGCTAGGCTCGCTGACATGCATTTTACAGAGATGTTACCGGAAGGAGCAGCAGGGAAAACGAAAAAATACCAAGAGAGTCTCCCAAATTTGCAACACTCCACCTGAAAAATCTGCATCGGAAACCATTTATGAGAGGAGAACTTTCTAGAGGAGCCAAAAACTGAAGGGGTTACATGCCCCGTCTTTATGTGGTTATGGAATCAGGGTCTGGCCTACTAGGGGCTCCCCTGGAATTCGTCCCGAATTATGCATTTGCTTTTTTAGTTTTGAAGTGCTGGACCTGCCGAATTTCCGGCTTCCTCCAGTCGCAGAATTTCAGCGCTTTCGAAGGACACCGTTGGAGAAGGTGGAGGCCTTACGCACGGACTGTATGCGAAGCGCTCAAATCAAACGTCTGATCCAAAGAAACGAGAAAGGCGGGTCGGAATTTTCGACTGAGGAAAAAAACTGAGCAAGAATTTCTTTTAGACTTCGGCGACATCTCACAGACACACACCCCTCTTGAAGCCGAGGAAAAATCCGCAGCGTTTTGAAAAAAAAAGTTGCGTACTTGAAGGCCCAAAAGCTTTTTCTTTTTTTTTAAAAAATAAAAAAATAAAATAAAAAGCAAGCAAGGAAAAAAACAAACAAACAATCGAACACGTAGGCAGACAAATATTCACTACTCTGCAAAATCTCAGAGGTAGGCCTTTGGTTTTCGCGAGACCACCTGTTTGCCACCGTTTCCAGCCTGGAAAAGTGCAATCAACAACCCTCCTCCTCCCTTCCCCTACACCCCCCTCCCCCCAAAAAAAACAAAACCCGTGGGAACCCACACAATCTACTCGAAGAGACTGACGATGGAGATTCCCCAAGCAGCTTTGTTGCAAAAGGAGATGAATGGCATTTAAACACCACTAAGCTGGAATAACAAAAAAAAAATAAATAAAAAATAAAAAAAAAATTGCAAAATTCAAATTGACCCAGTTTGTTGGTATCAATAGTCACTGCTTTTTTCCCCACTATCTTTTCCTCACTATCCCAAATGGCTAAAATTCTCTTTCCTTCCTCCAAAAATAGCTTCTATGGATCCAGATTGCCTGGGGGGGGGGGGGGTTTCCCAAAGTGAAAATTACCCCATCAGTCTGAGTTTTATTTTTTATTTTTTAAAATAAATAAATAAACGAACAAGCGTTCCCGCTGTTAACTCTGCTGCGATAATTTCACATAAAATTTGGGGGTGGGGGGGGGTGGGGGGCTGGAAATAGCAATGACTCCCAAAGTAATGAGTTCCAGGCCAAAGTTCAAGAGAGGAGAGGGGGAGGAAACACCCCCCCCACAACCAAGGAAAGCTGTCGATTTTAATATTGCATCGATTCTACAAATGCACAAATTTCAACCAAATGCAATTGATTGTCTTAAGAAAAAACCATGCGGCCTGAATAAAATAACAGCAAAAGCTTTCTTTTTCCTGAAAACGCGGAAGTTAAGAACGGCTTAAGTTAAATCCCAAACTTTCCAATTGTCCAAAAAAATAAAATAAAAATTACAAAATGTCCAAATGAATAATTGGGGGGGGGGGAAAGAGAAAGAAGAATGCCGCAACATTTAAAAACCAAAACCAGAAGGACATTTTCCTGCTTGTTGATTAAAAACCGCCTCGGAAATCCAAAAAGCGTTTCTCTTCGTTAAAAACACCTCTGAGAAAGGGGATATTTTTCTGGATTGTAGAGAAAGCCGTCAACATGAAAATTCTCTGGGCTCCACAATTGCAAAAAAAGAACTTCCCCCACCCCACCCTAAAATCCCCTGCTGCAAATTAAAACAGCGGGGGCTGCCCGCTAAAAATTCAAAATTTTGAATTTGCTTTGAAGGATGTTGTGGGTTTTGTATCTGGATTGCTTGGAATGTGCATGAGGGGCTGGAGATGCTTCAAATGGCCGACTCGCTTTCCACCTCTGGCGCAGCTGGATCTTTTCCGCGGGTGAGTTTGATCACCATCGGTTTCTCCTGGTTCCCGTCGCTGCTTTCCGCTGTGGCAGGCGGGGCCAACTCCTTCTGCTCTTCCTTCGAACTCTCCCCAACCTCTGGGTAAATCACCAAGAAGGTGGCCGTCAGGAAGCCCAGGAAAGAGCCCACTGATGCCACTACCGGAATGACCCGGACGGTGCCCACGGCATCCACCACTCCTCCAAGGGCGGAAGCTACCAGGATCTGGGAGATGTAGACCTGGCACGACAAGATGGCACAATCGATGCCAAAGCCTCGCTTGGAGTTGCCAGGGCTGTGATGGATGTACTGCGAAAAAGAGCACAAAAGCAAAACAAAACAAAACACAGGTCAAGGTGAAGGAGTTTGCATTGGTGGCGCGGTGGTAAGTATGCAGTACTGCAGGCTACTTCTGCTGACTGCTGGCAGTTCGACAGTTTGATCCTCACCGGCTCAAGGTTGACTCGGCCTTCCAGCCTTCCTAAGTGGGTAAAATGAGGACCCGGATTGTTGGGGGCAATATATGCTGACTCTGTAAACCACTTAGAGAGGGCTGTAAAAGCACTGTGAAGAGGTATATAAATCTAAGTGCTAGTGCTAAAAAGGAAGGAAGGAAGGAAGGAAGGAAGGAAGGAAGGAAGGAAGGAAGGAAGGAAGGAAGGAAGGAAGGTAGGTAGGTAAGGAAGGAAGGGAGGGAGGGAGAGAAGGAAGGAAGAAGGAAGGAAGGAAGGAAGGAAGGGGAGAGGCAGATAGGTAGGTAAGGAAGGAAGGAAGGGAGGGAGAGAAGGAAGGAAGAAGGGAGGAAGGAAGGAAGGGAGGGGAGAGGCAGATAGGTAGGTAGGTAAGGAAGGAAGGGAGGGAGAGAAGGAAGGAAGAAGGGAGGAAGGAAGGAAGGAAGGGGAGAGGCAGATAGGTAGGTAGGTAAGGAAGGAAGGAAGGGAGGGAGAGAAGGAAGGAAGAAGGGAGGAAGGAAGGAAGGAAGGGGAGAGGCAGATAGGTAGGTAGGTAAGGAAGGAAGGAAGGGAGGGAGAGAAGGAAGGAAGAAGGGAGGAAGGAAGGAAGGAAGGTGGTGTTACAGTGGTAAGAATGCCGTACTGCAGGCTAATTTAGCTGACTGACAGGAGTTCAATCCTGACCGCTCAAGGTTGACTCATTCTTCCATCCTTCTGAGGAGGGTAAAATGAGGACACAGATGGTTGGGGACAATAGGCTGGTTCTGTAAAACCACTTAGAGAGGGCTGTAAAAACACTGTGAAGCGGTATAATCAGTGCTATTGCTATTGGTGCACAGGTAGTTCCCAATTTCTCCATCGCTTCTTCTGAAGAACCTCCAGAACTGTATTTTTTTTAAAAAAGTACAGGTAGACTTGCCACAGTTTGCTTAGCGACCGTTCGAACTGGACTTCCTTGTTTTTCCTTGAAGACCTTTCACTTCTCATCCAAGAAGTTTCTTCAGTTCTAGAAACTTCATCCAAGAACTGAAGAAGCTTCTTGGAATGAGAAACAAAATGTCTTCAAGGAAAAACAAAATCTAGTTGCCTTTTTGAAAAAGCACCTTTGGGACAACCATGACCTGGGTGACTGAGAATCTCCATGGACATAAACCTAGTAATTGCACAACAGTTCTAAGACCTGGTTAGTCTTAAAACGGTGAACATTTGGTCGGCGAATATGCTAAAAGATCCCAGGCCATTTGGTGATTTAGTGCAGGGGTGTTTAACTTTGGCAACTTTAACACCCGTGGACTGCAGCCCCCAGAATTTGGGGAGTTGAAGTCCACAAGTCTTAAGGTTGCTAAGGTTGGACATCCCTGATTTAGCGCCATTATAGGAATCCAAAAATGAGTAGAAGGTAAGAGATGCTCTATTACTTTGAATGGAAAGCACTTCCGTCAGATCCCAGAGAATCATCTCTGATCTAACTGATGTTCTCCAATCCCAAAGGAGGTCCAACCCTTAAGACTTTGTGGACTTCAACTCCCAGAATTCCAGCCAGAAGGTCACATACCTGCTTGATGTCGTGGTACTGTCCCAGAAGGGCATAGGGGCAATAGGAGATGCTCATTGAAACGATTCCCATGGTGCTGATCATGATCATGGCCACGTAGACGTTGGGAAACATGGCCATCACCGCCGTGCCGATGGAGAACCCGAGGGTGCCCAAGATGTAGATCACTCGTATGCTCAAGTCGTAATTGTCTAAGTATTTCTGAAGTAAAGCTGGGAAACCAATTGGCACAAGTCACAGTTACACAACATTCTGAACATCTACAGATGCGGACAACCTACTCTCCAAAACTCTCCTCTTTCCCATCAGGGGGTCAATCCACCCACTCAACCTCTTCCATCCATGCCTCCAGGTTAGATGTTCATAAATTCTCCAACTAACATTGGCTGGTTGGGGAATTCTGGGAGTTGAAGCCTATACATCTTAAAATTGCTCATTGGTTTAGAGAAGAGATGTCCCACCTTGGTACCTTAAGGCCTGTGGACCTCAACTCCCAAAATTCCCATGAATTTTGGGAGTTGAAGTCCACAAGCCTTAAAGTTGCCAAGGTGGGACACCTCTGGTTTAGAGCAAAGAGAGATAATCCTTCCAGGGTTAAGAGTTGTGTTAAACTCAAAACTGTTGGGAGGAACCACCTTCCCAAAAGTGTGAAATGCCACATCAAGTATCAGGCAATAATGCAGTTGATTAATCTCACGTTAGTTAAGAGAACGTGAGATTAATCAACTGCGTTATTGCCTGAAAATTTAAGAGTTACATGATTGGCTGATTGTGTCTTCTATTCTTCTCCCATTCTATTGCTTGAAATTTGAGAGTGCAATCCTCAGGCCAAGTTTTGACGGCAACATCAAAACTTGTGGATTTCAACTCTCAGAATTCCTGGCTGGCTGAGGAATTCCGGGAGTTGAAGTCCACAAGTCTTAAGGTTGCCAAGTTTGGAGATTTCAGGCTTATAGGACCCATATATGGTCTATAGGATATATCTTGGGACAATGGTGGGATCCTGCCGGTTTAACATCTTACCTTCTGCGTTACTGCTGGGGAGCTGAGACAATCCACTCTACCATACGAATCAGGTGAGAAGATATAGGTCAGTAAAGCCCAGGGGCAGGCGAGTGCCCCCACCTGATCGTCGGAGCGAACCGGTTCGCTCCCAGCTGATCGTCGGAGCTACCGGTTCGTCCGAACCGATAGAATCCCACCCCTTGTCTTGGGCCAAGGATCTTTCTCCAGCCTCATGCCCAGAACTACAGGGATTACAATTCTCAACCAACACAACTTGAGGGCAGCAATTTGGAAACAAATGATTAAGGAAGGGAGCTTTAGCTTTGAGGCAGAGAACATACTTTCCATGCAGAATGTCCCAAACTAACTAAGGTCTTCTCTGGGAGATTCACTGTCTTTCCCATTCCAACATGGAGACGTTATCCTTCAATATGTTCTAGTTCACCATCAAAGCTGAGACCGGCCAGAGCATCGGACAACTCAAAGAAGTAGTGGAAGATCGGAAGAAGTGGAGAGACCACCTGGCCCATGGGATTGCCAAGCGTCGGACATGGCTGAATGGATAACATCATCATCCCCTGGTTTACCGTTCTGCCTCCTCTTCCCAATTATGCAACTATTCACCCAACCTTAATCTAGGACGGTAGCAAAGAGCCTCTCACCGGAACACACAGCAGCAGTAGCAGCATAGATGACCAAGCCCCAGCAGCCCATCTGGACGCCAGCGCTGTAGTCCTGCAGTTCGGTAGAATTAGAAGGGGCCTGCCAGGAAAGAAGAAAGCTTTGATCAAAGGCTGAAGACTTGCAAGGAATGATGGACCATCTTCCCTGCCCATTTGCTAGCTCCACTTCTTTAAAAGAGACGATTTGTAGCTCGCTCAGGGTTGAACTGTGGGGGTCCTTGGTGCTCCCTGAGCTTGGCGGTTTTCTTGCAGATGTTTCATTAGGTAAAGGTAAAGTTTCCCCTCGCACATATGTGCTAGTCGTTCCCGACTCTAGGGGGCGGTGCTCATCTCCGTTTCAAAGCCGAAGAGCCAGAGCTGTCCGAAGATGTCTCCGTGGTCATGTGGCCGGCATGACTCAACGCCAAAGGCGCACGGAACGCTGTTCCTTTCCACCAAAGGTGGTCCCTATTTTTCTACTTGCATTTTTTACGTGCTTTCGAACTGCTAGATTGGCAGAAGATGGGACGAGTATCGGGAGTTCACCCCATTATGCAGCACTAGGGATTTGAACCGCTGAACTGCCGACCTTTTGATCGACAAGCTCAGCATCTTAGCCACTGAGCCACCGTGTCCTTTACTGATGTTTCATTCGCCAACTAGGTAACATTATCAGTGCTAGAAGGGAGTGGGGTTTATGGAGAAGAGGAGGAGGAGGAGGACTGCGGGGTCCTTGATGCTCTCTGAACTTGGTTGTTTTTTTGCAGACATTTCATTACCTAACTGGGTAACACCATCAGTAATTATCAGCGTTGATCATGTTATCTAAACAAAGCCCAGAGAGCACCAAGGACCTCACACTTCCACTTCCTCCTCCTACAAGGCTATTTAAAACTTGCCCTTAATAGAAAGGTTCTCAGTTCAACTTACAGATACAAAAAGGTAAAAATGGTCTATCAAGTCAGCTTTATGGGTAAATCCCAAGCAGAAAAAAACCAAAAACATTTTGGAACGCTTTCTCCCTGGTTGCCTAGACGTTACTGTCCACTCATCACAGACAACTAGGCACAGGATGTTACACAAGACTGAATAACCTAAGTACAATGTTGTGTTGTACCCAACCTCAGAGAATATTTTGTTAATGGGATTTCTCTCTCTCTCTCTCTGTGTATGTGGCTGTGTGTTTGTGGTTGTGCAAACTTTCCTTTTCTGCTCATCAGCCCCTGGCGACACCAGTGCTGTTCTTACCTTGGGATCACCGTGGAAGATGACCTGCCCCATGAAGTCGGTGTAGAAGACGGCTTCAGCAATGATGGAAAACCAGGTCAAGAGGTGACAAACGCAAAGCCGCAGCAGCTCTTTAGGCATCTTCAGCATGGACAACCACAAGAGTCTCACGGTGGTTTCCGTTTCGCCTTCCTCGCTCTCCGTGTCTCCGCTGGAGTTGGTCGCGCCGCTCGGGTTCCGGTGCCGGTATCTCTGCCGCTGCCTTTTCTGCATGTCGTAGATGTCGTTCATGCTCCGAGAGGACTTGATCAAGACCACAGCGTTGGCCCGCCGGAAGCGGTAGTGGTGGGACCCGATCTTCCCGTAGTAGGAGAAGGTGTTCGAAGGCTGGCGGTAGAACATGTGTCTCCGCCGGCGCATGGAATTCGAGGTGCACGACTGCTTCATGCCCACCCTGACGTGTCCGTTCAGGAGATCTTTTGGTAGGGAGCCGTTCCCGTTGGGGACTTTGGCCTCGTTCAAGTGATTCTCAAGTAACATCTCCTCCTCCTTCTCGTTCTCCCTGAGGAAAGCGGACAAGCGGTTGAATTTGGATTTCATGAGTTCTTGGCTGGTGCTGTGCGGTGTCGCCGGGTAGGACGAATCCTGAAAAATGGAAGGCTCGATCTCGTGAAGGAAGAGCAGCTCCGATTCCATATCGAGGGTGGCGTCCGGCATGTGCAGGACCGAATCGCTCTTACTCCTGACAATGTCCACTTCCAGGAACTCCAGGTTGAGGTCTTGTTCGGACTGGACCTCGTCTGGGAAGAGGGAGTTCCCGTAAGGCTCCTCCTCGTTGATGATGTTGAGCCGATTGAGGGGAGGGAGGCTGCCGCTCAGCTTCACGCTTGAGAGGGTCTCTGCTTCGTCATCGATCCGGTCCTGCTGTGGGTTGTATTGCTCTTCTTCGATGCTGCAGAGGTGGAGGACAACGGAAACCGAGAAGATAATGGCGGCAAAGAAGAAGAGGACTTGCTCCTGGGATTTGAAGAGGCTGCCTAAGATGGTGTGCATCCAGTCGAGGCCGCCCAGCATGTAGCCAATGGCTCCTCCCAGGCCTACGGATGAAGAGAAAGGCAAAGGTACAAAATGGCTACTCTGTGAAAGGCGGGAAGATCCGCACAGCTCCTTCCCCAAAGAGTGGCGGATTGTGGGGAAAAAGAGGAAGAAAGTTCCTTGAGGAACATCAAAGAATTTTCACCTGGATTTTTCTTGCGCTCAGTGTTGTGGATCTGAACATTGTCAGCAGAATATTTGTAGCTCTCGGTTGAACTGTGAGATCCTTGGTGCTCTCTGAACTTGGTTGTTTTCTTGCAGACGTTTTGTTACCAAACTAGGTAATATCATCAGCATGCCAGTGCTCACAGAATACCAAGAATCCCTTATCGTAAGCATAAACCAGGCGAACACCACTCTTCTCCCAATTTGGTGATGCGCAGAGGAGCTAGGACTACTAAATCCAGGAGGCCTGACCAGCCTGGATTTGGTAGTTCCCCTACTTGGGAAAAGCTGCAGTGGGTTATTCATGCTATGGTCAATAGTTTAGTCCAGGGGTCTCCAAACGTGGCCACTTTAAGACTTGTGGACTTCAACTCCCAAGAATTCCTCAGCCAGCCATGCTGGCTGAGGAATTCTGAGAGTTGAAGTCCACAAGTCTTAAAGTAGCCAAGTTGGAGACCCCTGCCCTGCTTGAAGCATCTTTGTGGAGAAGGAAACACAGCATCGATGCTTGTTCAAATTAAACAAGCATCCATGTTGTGTTCCACCCTCCCCCAAAAGGAGAAGTCAACTGCAGTCGAAGGCTGGGAAGAAAAAGAAAAGTCAAGGTGGCTGACTGAGGAATTCTGGGAGTTGAAGTCCACAAGCCTTAAAAGTTGCCAAGTTTGGAGACCCCTGGTTTTATTTTTTCCTGCAGTTCCCTCCATTTTCTGGCAACGATCAGAAGGTCTTTCTTTCAACCATCTCAAACTCATATTTAGTTGGGGTGGGGGATAGGATCATCACCCCAGTGTCAACTGTAAATTGTGTGTGTGTGGGGGGGGGGGGGGGGGGTTCAGCCCTGACTTTGCCGCTGTTAGGCAAGAGTGCTTCAAATACAGACCACCAATAAACATTTTTTCAGTTGCCTCAATCTTCGGCCTGCTGCCATCCAACTTCAGCTGCAAGATTGGGCTGCAGCCTCTGGGGGCTTCTCCCCTAGTCTTAAAGCTTTTAAAAGAGAACGCAACTGACGGAGGCAATTTCTTTTAAGTGCATTTGTAAAGCGTTAGGTACTACTTCGCTCTTGCTAAGATTCTTCTTCCAAGCATAAAAGACTCCCAAGCAAGGAGGAGATGGCTACTACTAGTACTATTATTTTTACTACTACTACTACTACTACTACTACTACTACTACTACTACTACTACTGATCATCGCACAGTCAGCCAGATGTTCAGACTGGGTTCAGCATTCTTGTGTATCTATTGAGTCCTTACCAAGGACTGAGATAAGCAGATCTGGATGTTGGATGGTGTTACAGGATGGAAGCTGTTCCAAGTAAAGTCGCTTTCTGCAATTGACTAATGGCAAATTTGTCAATGCCAATAGTGATCAACTGGTGCTCCAGTTGTTTTGGAACTGCATCTAAGGTGCCTTTTATTAGTGGTACTACCCTTCCTTGCCTTTGCCACAGTCGTCCTATTTCCATTTGTAAGTCTTTGTATTTTGTTGTTGTTGTTATTGTACAAGAAAATTATTATTATCATCATTATTATTACCCTGTTTCCCTCAAAATAAGACATCCCCTGATAATAAGCCCAATCGGGCTTTTGAGCGCATGGCAGTAAGGCCAAGCGCTTATTTCAGGGTTCAAAAAAATATAAGACAGGGTCTTATTTTGGGGGAAACACGGTATCATCTATCTATCCATCCATCCATCCATCCATCCATCAATCTATCTATCTATCTATCTTTCTATCTATCTATCATCTATCTATCTATCTATCTATCTACCCTGTTTTCCCCAAAATAAGACATCCCCTGATAATAAGCCCAATCGGGCTTTTGAGCGCATGGCAATAAGGCCAAGCGCTTATTTCAGGGTCCAAAAAAAATGTAAGACAGGGTCTTAATTTCGGGGAAACATGGTATCATCTATCTATCATCTATCTATCTATCTATCATCTATCTATCTATCTATCTATCTATCTATCTATCTATCTATCATCTATCTATCTATCTATCTATCTATCTATCTATCTATCTATCTATCCATCCCTCCCTCCCTCCCTCCCTCCCTCCCTCCATCCATCCATCTATCTATCTATCTATCTATCTATCTATCTATCTATCTATCTATCATCTATCTATCTATCTATCTATCTATCTATCCCTCCCTCCCTCCCTCCCTCCCTCCCTCCCTCCCTCCATCCATCCATCCATCTATCTATCTATCTATCTATCTATCTATCTATCTATCTATCATCTATCTATCTATCTATCTACCCTGTTTTCCCCAAAATAAGACATCCCCTGATAATAAGCCCAATAGGGCTTTTGAGCACATGGCAGTAAGGCCAAGCGCTTATTTCAGGGTTCAAAAAAATATAAGACAGGGTCTTATTTTGGGGGAAACACGGTATCATCTATCTATCCATCCATCCATCCATCCATCAATCTATCTATCTATCTATCTTTCTATCTATCTATCATCTATCTATCTATCTATCTATCTACCCTGTTTTCCCCAAAATAAGACATCCCCTGATAATAAGCCCAATCGGGCTTTTGAGCGCATGGCAATAAGGCCAAGCGCTTATTTCAGGGTCCAAAAAAAATGTAAGACAGGGTCTTAATTTCGGGGAAACATGGTATCATCTATCTATCATCTATCTATCTATCTATCATCTATCTATCTATCTATCTATCTATCTATCTATCTATCTATCTATCATCTATCTATCTATCTATCTATCTATCTATCTATCTATCTATCTATCCCTCCCTCCCTCCCTCCCTCCCTCCATCCATCCATCCATCCATCTATCTATCTATCTATCTATCTATCTATCCCTCCCTCCCTCCCTCCCTCCCTCCCTCCCTCCCTCCATCCATCTATCTATCTATCTATCTATCTATCTATCTATCTATCTATCTATCTATCATCTATCTATCTATCTATCTACCCTGTTTTCCCCAAAATAAGACATCCTCTGATAATAAGCCCAATCGGGCTTTTGAGCGCATGGCAATAAGGCCAAGCGCTTATTTCAGGGTTCAAAAAAATATAAGACAGGGTCTTATTTTCGGGGAAACACGGTATTATTGACTTAGTTTTCAGTTCGATTCACGGTCTGGGACTGGTAAAACTTAACAGTTCAACAGCAAAGTAGGATATTCAGGTCTAATAAGTTCAAAATTTCCATGTCATCTAGGCAGCTCTTTGGGTATTGCTCCAAGGACTCCTATTGGTACAATCATTGATATCTTCCTCCATAGTCGCCCAGCTTCCATTTGCAAACCACAGTATTTTGTTATTTTTATTACTATTGTTGTTATTGTATGGCAAGCCATTGCATAATAATAGTTTGGCTACCAAGTTACAGCTCTGTCGTAGGAAATGTTTGTGTGCTTCCCAAGGTGAGCCACAAGAGGGAGAGCTGGCTTTGCACCAGAGAGAAAGGCGAGCGGCTCTTTTTGCAGCGCCATCCAAGGCTCGGAGTCACCTTGCAAACAGGCGCTGAGGCCGGGAAGGTTCAGAGCTGGCAGGAATCTGACTGCCTAAACAGAGCACCAACTCATCTCCCCACTGAAGTGGTACCCATTTATCTACTCGCATAAAACGAGCTTTCGAACTGTTAAATGGACAGAAGCTCAGATGAGTGATGGGAACTCATGTTGCCCGGTGGTGCTAGGACTCAAACCGCTGGAGCAGAGACCATCTCCAGGGTCATTAAGCCAGTGAGCCACCACGCCTCATGAAGGAAATGGTCAAAAAATGTCAAGAGGGTGACTACCCTCTTGACATTTATAAAATGTTGGGAGGATTTATTCGAGTACAAGCTAGAATCACACCGCTAGGCCACACTTGAATAAATCCTACCGCTGCCCTACAAAAATCGATGAATATCCGGAGGCTGGGTTTAGCAGCAACACCGCTACTTAGATTAGAGGGATAAAATGTAGGTTTCAGAACAGCCTGGAAAGCTGGCTACAAAACGGCAAATCTCAGCAGCATGTTCTTTGCTGTCCTCTTTTTTTAAAAATAAAATCAAAACGGTATTATTAAAGTCTTAAAAACATCCAGGAGGCTTGATAGATCTACTTTATGGAAGTCTTCAAACGGACAAACAGCCAGAGAAAGAGAAGGGACTGATCTGTCACAATGAGATTACAACAAATGCCTTTTAAAATTTTAAATAAGTGGCTTCAAAAAGAGAGGGGGGAGGGAGGAGAGAGAGAGAGAGAGGGAGAGAAAGAGAGAGAGAAAGAAACAGCCATGTAATGCAAAACTTCTCAAGAATTTACTGTATGTCACTTTTTCCACCTTTTATTTACTAAAAATCTACTGATACATGGGGCATATGAATTATTTCAGTATATACGTTTATTAATTAAATGGATTGTTTAATTATATGGCTGACCAACTCACACACACTCCCAAGAGGCAGGTGGGATACAACATTAGTGATTACATGGTTACTAAAATATATTATGTTAAACTAGAAAGAAAGGGGAAAAAAATGCCCAAATTCAGTTATGCTTCCTGTCTTTGGCTTGGAATGATTTCAGAGGGGACCATGTATTCCCCTCACCCCCTCCCCAAGCTTTCACAACAAAGACCAGCCTATAAAGCTGCAGGGTTACCAAGGGGAATAACGTAAACATCGTACCGGCTGAAAAAGCATGGATATTGAGGGCCATATCCTGCTCTTCGCTGTCCACCACATCCAGCAAATAGGCGCGGATGGGCCCCTCGGTTGCGTCAGCGCAGAAGTCCAGTACCACCACGCCGAGAACGGTGAGGACGATGCCGATGGGCTGCTTGTCTGGGACATCTCCGATAGCAAGGCCTGGAGGTAAAGAAGAAGAAGAGGAGGAGGGCTGTGGGTCGGTTTGTGTGAGAGAAATTCCAGGAGGGAAAATTATATATATATAATATAATATATATATAATTATATATATATAATATAATATATATATATATATATATATATATATATATATATATATATATATATATATATATAATATATTTATATTATACACACACACACACACATAATATATATATATATTTAATATATATATTAAAAAAGCAGAAGGAAGGGAGGGAGGGAGGGAGGGAGGGAGGAAAAGGGGGGAGAGGGGAGGCAGGGAAGGAAGCAAGAAAGGAAAGAAAGGAATGGTAGGGAACAGGAAAAATGAGTCAGTGGGTAAGGGGAAGGAAGGAAGGAATAAAAGAAGGAGTGAAAGAAGAAAGGAAGGAGATTGGTGGATAGGTGGATGGAATGATGAATGGATGGATGGATGATAGGGAAGAGGAAAGAAAGGGGTGAGTGGGTAGGAGGAAGGGAGGGAGGGTGGGAAGAAGGAAGGAAGGAAGGAAGGAAGGAAGGAAGGAAGGAAGGAAGGAAGGAAGGACACTCAGATTAAGAGTTCCTTCTTGCTCAATCAGGCTGGCAATCTGGCTTCAGGAGACATCTTATGGTATGATGAAGTAGTCAATTCAACTCTGTCACCCAACCAACCTTTTAATAGATTGGAAGCCAAGGCAGAAGGGGCCTTTTTAGTCCCTGATGGGAGTAGAAATCTTTGTTTGTCAGATTGGCATAGAAAAAAAAAAGCTGGTGAAGTTATCTTCTTCTATAAGAGTTCTATAAGATTGGACAATTTGTGAAAATATTAGAGGCATAACTTAACAAGCAGGAATGGAGGGAGTATTAAAAAGCCTGTGTGACTTCAGTCCTGTATTGTCAAAAACTGGGAGATACTACAGAACCCATCAGCATTGGAAATTTTTCAAAGAATGGAGAGCCATGCTGCCTGAGGAATTCTGGGAGTTAAAAATCCAATGGCTGCCTGAGGAATTCTGGGAGTTGAAGTCCACATGGCTGCCTGAGGAATTCTGGGAGTTAAAATCCACATGGCTGCCTGAGGAATTCTGGGAGTTAAAGTCCACATGGCTGCCTGAGGAATTATGGGAGTTAAAATCCAATGGCTGCCTGAGGAATTCTGGGAGTTAAAGTCCACATGGCTGCCTGAGGAATTATGGGAGTTAAAATCCAATGGCTGGCTGAGGAATTCTGGGAGTTAAAGTCCACATGGCTGCCTGAGGAATTCTGGGAGTTAAAGTCCACATGGCTGCCTGAGGAATTCTGGGAGTTAAAATCCAATGGCTGCCTGAGGAATTCTGGGAGTTAAAGTCCACATGGCTGCCTGAGGAATTCTGGGAGTTAAAATCCAATGGCTGCCTGAGGAATTCTGGGAGTTGAAGTCCACATGGCTGCCTGAGGAATTCTGGGAGTTGAAGTCCACATGGCTGCCTGAGGAATTCTGGGAGTTAAAATCCAATGGCTGCCTGAGGAATTCTGGGAGTTAAAGTCCACATGGCTGCCTGAGGAATTCTGGGAGTTGAAGTCCACATGGCTACCTGAGGAATTCTGGGAGTTAAAAATCCAATGGCTGCCTGAGGAATTCTGGGAGTTGAAGTCCACATGGCTGCCTGAGGAATTCTGGGAGTTAAAAATCCAATGGCTGCCTGAGGAATTCTGGGAGTTGAAGTCCACATGGCTGCCTGAGGAATTCTGGGAGTTGAAGTCCACATGGCTGCCTGAGGAATTCTGGGAGTTAAAATCCAATGGCTGCCTGCGGAATTCTGGGAGTTGAAGTCCACATGGCTGCCTGAGGAATTCTGGGAGTTAAAAATCCAATGGCTGCCTGAGGAATTCTGGGAGTTGAAGTCCACATGGCTGCCTGAGAAATTCTGGGAGTTGAAGTCCACATGGCTGCCTGAGGAATTCTGGGAGTTAAAATCCAATGGCTGCCTGAGGAATACTGGGAGTTGAAGTCCACATGGCTGCCTGAGGAATTCTGGGAGTTGAAGTCCACATGGCTGCCTGAGGAATTCTGGGAGTTGAAGTCCACTAGTCTTAAAGTTGCCATACTTGGAGACCCCTGTCTTAATAGGAAAGCTATAGATATGAAGAAGATCTTCAGGTCAACAGTGGAGATGTCGTGACTTCAGATAACCGATCTTCTTTCTACTTGAAAGGTCCAGATTTAAATTCTTGATTTTTCCATGCACCAGAGTGTCCTTCCAATGTTTTGGAATTCAAAAATAAGCCCTGGTCAGTACCACCATTGGTCAAGGATGGTGGAAGATGTAGCAGAAGCATCTGGGACACCACATGAAGTAATACAGGTAGTCCTTGACTTACAACAGTGCATTTAGTGACCATTCGAAGTTACAGCAGCACTGAACAAAGTGATATATGACCGTTTTTCACACTTACGACCACCGCAGCATCCTCATGTGGCCAAAATCCAGACGCTTGGCAACTGGCTCATATTTATGACGGTTGCAGGGTCCCCAGGGTCTTGCAATCCCCTTTTGAGACCTACTGACAAGCCAGGTCCATGGAGAAACCAGATTCATTTCAGAACCACGTTACAACTTAACAGCTGCGGTGATTCACTTAAGAACCGTGGCAAGAAAAGGTCATAAAATGAGCCAAGGCTCACTTAAGAAGTGTCTCGCTTAGGAGCGGAAATCTTGGGCTCAATTGCAGTCGTTAAGTGAGTACCTGCAGTTGGCCTTGGGAATGCAACCGTTGCCATGTCTCGAGGGTGTTTCCCTTTTAAAGGCTCTGAGAAAAATTGAGACATTAGGAGCTCCAACCCAACGCAAACCCTCCAAGGAACCTTCGGGATGGTGGCACCGAAGGGGTTGCAAGTCATCTCGCTCCAAATGAAATATTGCTCTGGAACCGATTCTCAGGGCTAAGTTCCTAAAGATAGTAAATTCCCAGCTTCAATTGTTTTCCTCACAATGTTGTTGTTGTTGTTTTTTTTTTGTCCAGAGGGATAAAGGAAAAAAAAAAAATTCTTCTCCATTTAGACATTCAATAAACAACTTTTTAAGACCGCGTTATAATCTTTTTTGTCCTTCCACGCTTGGAGAAAAAGGAAAGGGGAAAAAAAAACAACAACAACACAAAACCCCAAAATGATCTGGGCTTTTTTTTTTTTTAGTTGTCTCTCTCTTTTTTTTTTTTCAAATAATGCTGGAAACAGGATGTCTTTGCCAGATATGCATTAAAGGGAAATCAGAAAACAACAGGAACCGTTTCCCTGTGAAAAGGTTCCCGCTGGGTTCCCATGCCCAGAGCTGCCTCATTCATCCCGGCTTCTGCCGATATATTGTGCTACAACACAATTATATTAATGGGAAGGAGGTGTGCTCGTGAACACATTGCGCTTGCCCTTGAGGTAAACACGGCAGGAAAACACGGCTTAGGCAGGCTAAGGGGCTCCGTCGTCATGGTTGATTCATCATGGGCAGCTAAAGAGCTAATAATTAATTAGTTACAGAACAGAGTTGGAAGGGACCTTGGAGGTCTTCTAGTCCAACCCCCTGCTCAAGCAGGAGACCGTATACAACAGTGTTTCTCAACCCCCAGGGGAATTCTGGGAGTTGAAGTCCACACATCATCCAGCGGCCAAGGTTGAGAAACACTGCTACACAAAGATGTCAAACTTGCGTTATCACGGAGGCGTCACGTGACGTATAGGGACTTCCCCTCCCCTTCGCTAAACCAGGTGCGTGACGCATCCGGCCCGCGGGCAGGGAGTTTGACCGCCCTACTATACAGGTAGTCCTCAATTTACATCAGTTCATTTAGTGACCATTGGAAGTTACAACGGCACTGAATGGCTCATGACCATTTTTCACAATTATGATTGCAGCATCCCCGTGGTCACATAATCAAAATTCAGAGGCTTGGCAACTGACTCGTACTTATGACCATTACAGTGTTCCGGGGTGTTAACAACTGCATTGATTTGCTTAACAACTGTGGTCCAAAAGTCGTAAAAACAAGCTCACGTAACAACCTCCTTGCTTAGCAAGGGAAAAATCTGGTCCCAATTACTATCGTTAAGTTGAGGTCTATCTGTAGCCATTATTCTCTCATCATCAAATCAGTTCTTACACCATTCCTGAGCGCTCGGACTTCCCCAAAGAATAAAATCAGGAATGTGAATTGTAAGTTTCTGTCATTTTTTTTTTCCTCTTTAGGAAAGATTCCTAAAGATGAATTCCCAAAGTATTTAGATGCCTAAACTATTTTAGGAATTTATATAAAATAGATTCCTAGAGATGAATTCCTAAAGTATTCAGATGCCTAAACTATTTTACCAATTTATGTAAAATAGATTCCTAAAGATAAATGCCTAAAGTAGTAATTATTAAAGTAGTAATTAGTACAGATAGTTCTCAACGGTTTGTTTAGTGACCGTTCAGTTACAACGGCACTGAAAGAAATGACTTACGGCCATTTTTTCACCCTTGTGACCATTGCAGCATCCTCATGGTCACATGATTTACGTTTGAATACTTGATAAGGGGTCCATATTGATGACGGTCACAGTGTCCCGGGGTCATGCTATCCCCTTTTGCGACCTTCTGACGAGCAAAGTCAACGGGGAAACCAGATTCACTTAACAACTAGGTTACTAATTTAACAACTGCAGTGAATCACTTAACAAAGTGGCAGGAAAAGTCGTAAAATGTGGCAAAACTCCCTTAACAAGTGTCTCACTTAGCAGTATAAATCTTGGGCTCCATTGTGGTCGTAAGTCGAGGACTACCTCTAAGCCGATTCTAAATCCACCCAGCACATTTTTTGGGATAGATTTAAGTCCCTCCGTCCCCTTCCCTTCCGGCCATCGAGGGAGGGGCTTCATTGCCCAAACAGGGCTTACTCCGGAGTCGGTAGAGCATCACTTACCAATAACGGATCCGTTTAAGAAAAGGGCGACGCCAATGAGGACCCCGATGCAAAGGGCGAGAATAAACGGCCGTCGGCGGCCCCAGCTGAGGGTGCAGCGGTCGCTGGCCGAACCAATTAAAGGGGTAAAGATCAGGCCCAGGATTGGACTAAGGAACCAGGTGAGGCTGTAGTACTGTTCAGGAAGACCTAAAAAGAGAAACCAGGAATGTGGGTTAGTTCGCAGGAAGGACTGGCGGGAGAGCCTGGGCTATTTCAATTGGAAGAGAAGGAGCTAGGAGATCGTGGCCGTCTACATGAAGGAAACAGAGTCAGGGATGCTTTTGGTGTGAGTTTGTGTGTGTGTGAGGCCATAATAAAGGTAAAAGATAAAGGTTCCCCTCGCACATATGTGCTAGTCGTTCCCGACTCTAGAGGGCAGTGCTCATCTCCATTTCAAAGCCAAAGAGCCAGCCCTGTCCGAAGACGTCTTCGTGGTCATGTGGCCGGCATGTATGTAACTATGTATATATGTGTGTGTATGTGTGTGGTTCAGTGTGGCTAAGTGGCTAAGACGTTGAGCTTGTCGATCAAAAGGTCGGCAGTTCAGCGGTTCGAATCCCTAGTGCCGCGTAACGGGGTGAGCTCCCGTTCCTTGTCCCAGCTTCTGCCAACCTAGCAGTTCAAAAGCACATAAAAAAAAATGCAAGTAGAAAAATAGGGACCACCTTTGGTGGGAAGATAACAGCGTTCCGTGCGCCTTCGCCGTTGAGTCATGCCAGCCACATGACCACGGAGACGTCTTTGGACAGCGCTGGCTCTTTGGCTTTGAAACGGAGATGAGCACTGCCCCCTAGAGTCAGGAACGACTAGCACGTATGTGCGAGGGAAACCTTTACCTCTCTCTCTCTCTCTCTCCCCCCCCCCTAATATATCCGCAATGCTAATATTTAGCTGGTAGATGGTGCCAGCTGCAGAGTAACCTTTTTAAAGCTTTTTAAAAGTCACACCAAGAACAGACCACTCAATTGAGAAGTCCCAATGAGCCATCAGACACCTGAGTCAGTTTTGAAAATCTATAGAATGGAATGGAATGGAATAGAATGCAGAATAGATTAGAATGCAGAATAAAATGCAGAAGTGAAGAGGAAGAGGATAGGAATAGGATAGGGTAGGATAGGATAGGATAGGATATAACTTAACTTAACAACTGCAGTGATTCACTTCAACAACCGTGGTAAATAAAAAGATGTAAAATGGGCCAAAACCCGTTTCTTAACAACCATCTCGCTTACCAGTGGAAATTTTGGGTGCAATTGTGGTCGTAAGTCGAGGAATTATGGGAAAAGTCTGCATCTGCGGAAAAACACCCACCCACTCACCCCAGCTTTATGTATGAGCAAATGAAGTTAAGTGCCTCCATCTTTAAAATTCAACCATCAACACTATTACCACTACTATTGCTGTATTGTATTGTATTGTATTGTATTGTATTGTATTGTATTGCATTGCATTGCATTGCATTGCATTGCATTGCATTGCATTGCATTGCACTGTATTGTACTGTACTGTACTGTACTGTACTGTATCATACTGTATTTATTGTATTGTAATTTTAATTTTAAAGCAAATTTATATGGCCACCCAACTCACTCCCGGTGACTTCAGGCAGCTTACAGAAGTAAAACCCCAAATAAAAAAATCAATAAACACACACACACACTGCCAACAACAATAACAGGACTCCGAGTTGAGTCAAGCTGATACCTCCCTTTAAAGCTTTAGAAGTTAAATATTGTTCTCGGCCTAATGCTTTTGCCTTATCTGACACAGAAAATCACACGGCGAGGGTCAAGTTATGCAAAATAAAAAGAACTTCTGAATTCCAGACTAGGTTTAAAAGAATGGGATTTCATGCACCATTAGCTTGGAGTCTGATCTGAGCTAGCCAAGCACAAAATTAAAACCCATTTGGAATGTTCTTTCGGTTGACAATAGGAATATATGTTTGCCCGGAGACCAAGAACGGCGATCAACGAAGCAACAGAAACCGTACAAGGGGATCCAATAGGGATGCCGACCTGCCATTTATGAATTTTAAAACCTTGGCTGAGTTTGTGTTTTGCTTGCTCAAGAGATATTTTTACACCATCTCAGAGGCTGATCTCCAGTGCGAAGGGTTTGCAAATTCTATGAGTAACTCAGATACTCAGTAAACTGGAATTATTGTAAGAGAGTTGGAAAGGATCTTGGAGGTCTTCTGGTCCAACCCCCTCCTTGGGCAGGACACCCTATAGCATTTCAGACAAATGGTTGCCCAATCTGATAAAAACTTCCAGTGTTGGAGCATTCACAACCTCTGGAGGCGAGTTGTTCCACTGATTAATTGTCCTCACTGTCAGGAACTTTCTCCTTAGTTCTAGGTTGCTTCTCTCCTTGATGAGTTTCCACCATTGCTTCTTGTCCTCCCCTCAGGTGCTTTGGAGAATAAGAGAACAGAAAGGAACAGAACAGAACAGGAGCTAGAAGGACCTTGG
This sequence comes from Arizona elegans, assembly GCA_022577455.1. Lineage (NCBI taxonomy): Eukaryota > Metazoa > Chordata > Lepidosauria > Squamata > Colubridae > Arizona > Arizona elegans. The sequence goes on from JAKOOJ010000030.1 coordinate 5,891,324, forward strand.
AGGTCTTCTAGTCCAACCCCCTGCTCAAGCATAAAACCCTAAATACCATTTCAGGCAAATGGTTGTCCAATCTCTTCTTTAAGGCCTCTAATGATGGAGCACCAGAACACAGGTTCTGGAAGCAAGTTGTTCCACTGGTTAATTGTTCTCACATCAGGAAATTTCTCCTTAGTTCTAGGTTGCTTCTCTCCTTGATGAGTTTCCACCCATTGCTTCTTGTCCTGCCTTCTGGTGCTTTGGAGAATAAGTGGACCTCCTCTTCTCTGTGGCAACCGCTCAAATCCTGGAAGACTGTTATCATGGCATCCCTAGTCCTTCTCTTCATCAAACTAGACGTACCCAATTCCAACAACCGTTCTTCGTATGTTTTAGCCTCCAGTCCCCTAATCAACTTTGTTGCTCTTCTCTGCACTCTTTCTAGAACCTGGCCAAACTCCACCATTTATGACCCAGGTTCTTGATCTCTAACTAGGCTTGCAAAGATAAGGCACGAAGGAGGAACCTTCTCAAGAATGTGGTCGCTGAGGCTTGCCCAACTATGGGCGAAGGCCAAAAGTGACCAACATCCTGTTATTGGAGAGCTAATGAAGGGATCCTCGCCTCACAACTTCAAGGCTGTTTTGGGTCCTTAGGTTCTTGTGAAGCTACAAAGGGAGAAGCCTGGGAGTAGCTTTAATGAAAAGAAGGACTAAGGGTGACATGATAGCAGTGTTTCAATATTTGAGGGGCTGCTACAGAGATGAGGGTGTCAAGCTATTCTCCAAAGCACCTAATGGAAACTAATGGATGGACAATCATTTAAACATGAGCCAGCCATGCGCTGCAGCTGCCAAAAAAGCCAACACAGTTCTAGGCTGCATTAACAGAGGGATAGAATCAAGATCACGTGAAGTCTTAGTTCTTCTTTATAATGTCTTGTTAAGACCATCCTTGGAATACTGCATCCAGTTTTGGAATGGTTGCTGGAACTGGATATGTCTAGTTAAATGAAAAAAGGACTAGGGACATGATAGGAGTCTGAGTGGCGTAGGAGGCTAATGCCTCCTACTAAGGCAGCATTTAACATCCAGCTGCCTGCAATTACTGCGAGTTCAATTCTTACCAGGCTCAAGGTTGACTCAGCCTTCCATCCTTTCTAAGGTGGGTAAAATGAGGACCCAGATTGTGGGGGCAATAAGCTGACTTTGTATAAAATATACAAAAGTATGAAGGTTATTGCTTAACGCATTGTAAGCCGCCCTGAGTCTCCGAAGAAGGGCGGCATATAAAAATAAATACAAAAATAAAAATTATAAATGATAGCAGTGTTCCAATATCTCAGGGGCTGCCACAAAGAAGAGGGAGTCAAGCTATTCTCCAAAGCACCTGAAGGCAGGACAAGAAGCAATGGATAGAAATGAATCAAGGAAAGAAGCAACCTGGAACTAAGGAGAAACTTCCTGACAGTTAGAACAATTAATAAGTGGAACAAGTTGCCTCCAGAGGTTGTAAATGCTCCAACACTGGAGGCTTTTAAGAAGAGATTGGACAGCCGCTTGTCTGGAATGGTATACGGTCTCCTGTTTAAGCAGGGGGTTGGACTAGAAGAGCTCTAAGGCCCCTTCCAGGGGTGATAGGATAGCAGTCTTCCAGTATTTGAGGGGCTGCCATAAAGAAGAGGGGAGGTGTCAACCTATTCTCCAAAGCACCTGAAGGCAGGACAAGCAGCAATGGATGGAAACTAACCAAGGACAGAAGCAATCTAGAACTATGGTGAAATTTCCTGACAGTTAGAACAATTAATCCATAGAATGGCTTTCCTTCAGAAGTTTTGGATGCTCCATCACTAGAGGTTTTCAAGAAAAGACTGGACAGCCCCTTGTCTGAAATGGTATAGGATCTCCTGCTTGAGCAGGGGGTTGGACTAGAAGATCTCCAAGGTCCCTTCCAGTTCTATTCTGATTGATTGATTGATTGATTGATCTCTTCTTAAAAACCTCCAGTGATGGAGCACCCACAACTCCTGAAGGCAACTGGTTCCACTGATTAATTGTTCTAACTGTCAGGAAATTTTTTCCACCCTTAACTCTTGGTTGCTTCTCTCCTTGAATAGTTTCCATCCATTGCTTCTTGTTTTGCCTTCAGGCGCTTTGGAGAATAGGTTGACCCTCTGTTCTTTGTGGCAGCCTCTCAATTATGGGAACACTGCTATCATGTCAACCCTAGTCCTTCTTTTCATTCAACTAGACATACCCAATTCCTCAACAGACAGACAGTTGCCTCCAGAAGTTGTGAATGCTCCAACACTGGACGTTTTTAAGAAGAGATCAATCAATCAATCAGAATAGAGCTGGAAGGGACTTTGGAGGTCTTCTAGTCCAACCCCCAGCTCAAGCATTGACTTATGATTTATGATCTCTCCGACCAAGCCAGGGTCTCCCTTCCAATCCTCTCTCTCTCTCTCTCTTGACCTCTTGAGTGGTTGCGGGTGGGTGAAGAGGACGGAGCCGACGAAGGAAGTGCTAGAAAACAATTTGGGGAAACAACAACAACAAACAGGGCACCTCCAACCGCTCCCGATAAGCCAATCTGATTGTAACGTTAAGGAACAAAAAAAAACCAACAAAAGGCCGGTTCTGCACAAAGCTTCGGGTCGCACACCAATCAACACAAAACAATTTCATTTGTCTGCAGCCGCGGCTGCCGCTGAGACCCCGGCAGAATGGCATTTCCCAGCCAGCTACAAACAAACAGGACATTATACAGTAAATAAGTTTTATTTGTTCTCTCCCCCCCTCCCCACTCCGGACAAAAAAGAAAGAAAGAAAGAAAGATAACGAGGTTTGATGACTGGTCAACAATAGTGTGACCCAAAGAGCTTGCGTTTCACAGGAAGCTGAGAGGACTAGCTGGCTGGTCACACGGCAGAATCACAAGTTGTGGTATTTTAGGAAGGGGGTGTGTGTGGGTTGGGTTACTCCATGCTGGCAAAACTTCCATGCTGGCAAAAAGTCTAGTACAGCTAGTCCTCGACTTACGGCCACAACGGAGCCCCAAATTTCCGTTGCTAAGTGAGACATTTATTTATTAAAGGGCCTGGTGGCTCAGCAGACTGATAGCATTGTGATTAACACCAGCTGTCTGCAATTACTGTAAGTTCGAACCTCACCAGGCTCAAGGTTGACTCAGCCTTCCATCCTTTCTAAAGTAGGTAAATTGAGGACCCAGTTTGTGGGGGCAAAAAGCTGACTTTGTATAAATATACAAAAGGATGAAGGCTATTGCTTAACGCATTGTAAGCTGCCCTGAGTCTCCGGAGAAGGGCGGCATATAAATCAAATTTAAAAAAAAAAAAGAGTGAGTTTGGCTCCCATTTACGACCTTTCTGGCCACGGCTGTTAAGTGAGTCACTGCGGTTGATAAGTTAGTAACAGGGTTGTTAAGTGAATCTGGCTTCCCCATTTGCTTGTCAGAAGGTTGCAAAAGAAAACTGCAACCATCGTAAATATGAGACAGCTGCCAAGCATCTGAGTTTTGATCGCAACGGTCGTAAGTGTGAAAAACGGTCATCAGTCACTTTTTTCAGCGCCGTTGTAACTTTGAACGGTCACTAAGTGAGCTGTTGTAAGTCGAGGACTATCTGTAGCCCTCGACTTACAATGTTTCATTTAATGACCATCCAAAGTTACAACCGCACTGAAAAAAAGAGACTTATGACCGTTTTTCACACTTATGACCATTACACCATCCCTAGGGTCACTTGATCAAAATCCAGGTGCTTGGGAACTGACTCACATTTATGACGGTTGCAATGTCTGGGGGGGAGTCATGTGATCACATTTTGTAACCTTCTGACAAAGCAAAGTCAATGGGGAAACCGGATTCACTATTGATTGAACAATCGCACTGATTCGCTTAGCAAATGTGGCAAGAAAAGTCGTAAAACACAGCAAAACTGCTTAACACATTTCTCACTTAACGACATACATTTTGGGTTCGGTTGTGGTCGTACGTCGAGGACCGCCTGTAACTTTTCGGGTGGGGGGTGGGCAGGATCTGTTATATATCTTTGAATGGTTTCTAAGAAACCAGTCATAAGCCAAGGACCCCCTCCTCGGTCATAAACTGAGGACCCCCTCCTCGGTCATAAACCGAGGACCCCCTCTGCAGGCCCCTTAAGTCCATGTTCCCTCAATGGTTAGAAAAGGACAATTATTTTGGGGATTTCTGAAAACCCTTCACCACGGGGAGAGCAAGGCCGAAACTCAAAACAGGGATATGATCCCATGAAACACGGAAAGCGGGACTGGTTTTTTTTTTTTTGACGATATGCCAATTTTAGAATTTACACTTGGGATTCCCCCGCCTTCCTGCCTCAAAAGAAGCAAAGAATTGCGCTATTAATGTCCAGCTTTTGTGCAGTAAGGCAGCTCCGAGAAGTGCAGAAAAACGGGATTTCTGGTGGCTAAGACGTTCGCAATTCTCCCGAGACTTTTTAATTCATGCCTTTGTTTTCATTCAAAATAGGTCAGTGCCAGCGATTATAATTTTGGGAAGTGCTGTAGGTGCTTTAATTATGGAAGTTCCTGACACAGGGTTTTTTTTGTTGTTGTTGTTGTTAAATTTTGTTGGGAGTTTTTCAACAAAGTTTTGCAGACAGCACTCAACCTCCTGCACACCGTTCTGGGTCTAGGAGGCCCTTACCTGGGAGCCAAAATGGGGCGCGTGGGGACACCTGGATGGGGCGGGGCGGGGCCAGTCAGCAATTTAACTACAAGTTCGCCTGAACTGGCCCGAACCGGTTGAATCCCACTTGTAAATTCCAGGTGATTATTAACACAGGTAGACCTCAACTTATGCCTGGCCCTGCTCAAGGTAATGACAGACCCTGAAAAAGTTGCTCATCACCTGGATTCATTTTGGTTGCTCAAACGGGCCTGGCAAGTATGGCTACATTTGCAGCATCCCACCTTTGAGAGAGAACGAAGGACAGGCAGTCCTCGACGAACACGACCACAATTGTGCCCAAGATTTCTGTGGCTAAGGGAGACAGTTCTTAAGTGAAAGTTATCCCGTTTTTGCGGCCTTTTCTGCCCCCGTTGTTAAGCGAATCACTTCAGTGGCTAAATTAGTAAGACCGTTGTTATGTGAATCTGTCTTCCTCATTGACTTCGCTTGTCAGAAGGCCGCAAAAGGAGAAACTGCAACCTTCATGAATATGAAGTGTCCGAAGGTTGATCATGTATCCATGGGGGATGTTGCAATGGGTTGTGAAAAATGGTGATAAGTCACTGTTTTTCGGTGCCATTATAACTTTGAATGGTTGCTAAATGAACTAGGATTACCTAGACTCCGGCTCTTTCGTCCCCCTGCTGTAGCTCCCTCTCTGCTGAACCCATCACTGGCTGGCCCCGCCCCTCGCCCTCTCCTCCCCGTCACTCCTCGCCTGGCGGCCTGAGAAGGTAAGGGCAACGGCGGGGGATGGAGACTTGCTCCATATTCCAGAGCGGGAGTGAAGCATCCTTGTACTTGCCGTATCTCGCAGGCGCTTCTTCCGGACCTTATTGGTGCTGCGCACACCTCGGTCGCTCAAGGAGATGCGCGACTTGCTCTCCGCCCCGAGAAACTGCCCCAGTGCGGCTGCGGCCGATGCTCTGTATCGTAATGGGCTCCAGGAAGAGGAGGGGGCATCATCTCCCCCACTGTGAAGCGTGTGTCAGTGTCCCAGCACTGACATATATAAAGGGAGGAGAAGCCTGAACTTTTGTCTACTAAATCCCTTTGAAGATTCTGTCTCCTCGGAGATGGGAGAGGGCGGAGACATTCCTGTGATCTGACGAAGAAGGGATCAGGAAAGTTGCTTGGAAGATAGCCAATGAGAAGCAGAGAATTGGGGATCGGAAAGGGAGGGATTGGGGGGCAAAGGTCAGTACTGACTGCGAAAGAGCCAGGATCAGATCGCTGTGCTCAAATAAAGAGAAAATTTCCTTAAAGATCGGCAGTTTGGAAATTCATTTATTTTGAGAGAGCATCGAAACCTGACAGTGCGCTAAATTTAACTGTGCTGCGCAAGGCGCTGTGAGAACAGCAGGCAGGCTATGGAGGTGGCAATAGCAGCGGCTATTGGCCGCAGCCAGGCCGAGCCAGTGTCTCGGGGCGGACAGCAAGTTGCGGTTTCCCACAGAAAACACCAACAAAACCTGGGTAAGCGTGACTGGGGAGGTCATGTGACTGGGTGGGAGTGAGTGATGTTGAGTTGGCCACGCCCACCCAGGTTTTGTGGCTCCCAGTGATTTCTTTTCTGTGGGAAACGGGTCCAAATGGCTCTTTGAGTGTGTAAGGTTGCAGACCCCTGACCTAGACAGAGGTGGTATTCAGCCGGTTTGGGTAAACCGGTAGTGGCGACCTGCCGGTGGGCCCACCCCCACTTACCTGCCATCCCTAGACCTGTACATTTTTTCCAGCCCTTTCATTGCAGAAATTCCAACTTCCTGATTTAACAGATTTAACTTTCCAATATTTCATGCTCATTAGAGATTCATTCTAGCTTCTCATTTTACCACCTCTTCGGCCAAGAGGTTGCAGAAAAAAAATGCTTTGAAAAGCCTCTGACGATCAGGCAACTCAGCTGGGATCGTCAGAGACTTTTCAAAGCATTTTTTTTACCATCTCTTCGGCCAAGAGGTTGCAGAAAAAAAATGCTTTGAAAAGCCTCTGACAATTCCAGCTGAGCTGCGTGATCATCAGAGGCTTTCTTTTTTTAACTTTTAAAAGCATTTTTTAGTCGGAAGAGGTTGTAGGAAAAATGCTTTTAAAAGTAAAAAAAAAAAGTATCTGATGATCGTGCAGCTCAGCAGGGCATTGGGGTGGGGGGAAGGCAGGGATTTTTGCTACTGGTTCTCCGAATCACCCGCCATCGCTACCGGATTGGGCAAGGAGCATTTCACTCCTGATCCATTGTTTCTACCTTCCAAATGTTTTGGAGCAGGGGTGTCAAACTCAAGGCGTGGGGGCTGGATCCAGCCTACGGGATGCTTAGATCTGGCCCTTGGAGCTGCCCTGGAAATAGGGAAGGACTGGCCCGTGGCACCTCTACCAGCGAAAACAGAACTCGGGAGGGCTGTGTGTGGCTCCCCCAAGCTCCATTTTTCCTGGCAGAGGGTTGCAGGAGGCCATTTCAGCTGAAAACGGAGCTCAGGGGCCTGTTTTTGCTGGCGGAGCGCCCGGGCCACCACAGGCACCCCCTAACACAAGTGACATCAAGTTGGCCACGCCCCACCCAGCCCCCTGAGGTCAAACACAACCCTAATATGGCCCTCTATGAAAACAAATTTGACACTCCTGTTTTGGAGAATGCACGTGGTCCTCAACTTACAAAGTTCGTTGACTGACCGTCTGAAGTTACAAATACAGCACTGAAAAGTGACTTAGGACCGTTTTTCACACTTACGACCGTTGCAGGCCTCCCTGTGGTCAAGTGAAGAAAATCCGACCGCTTTAGTAACTGGTTCGTGACATTTGCAGAGTCCCGGTGGTCATGTGATCCCTTTTTTTTTTTTGCGACCTTCCAAGTCAACGGGGAAGCCAGATTCGCTTAACAACCGCCTTGCTAATTGAACAACTGCAGTGTTTTACTTAATAACCGTGGCAGGGAAGGTTGTAAAATGGGGCAAAAATCCACTGTACAATTGTCTCGCTCAGTAACCAAAATTTTGGTCGTAAGCCGAGGACTACCTGTAGGCTGGGCTTTGAACGTGACATGTGAAACGCAGCATATGCAACCTTGAACTGATTCTAGGTGACTAGAGAAAGATTAACAAAGCTCTTTCAGGAGCTTTTGCAGAGAACTGCAATAGTGACTCACTCCTGGCCATCAGCCAAACCCTCCTTGACCCTCTCCCAAATAAGGAAATGCATTAATTCTGGTTCCCCCCCACTTAAGCATTACATCACCGTGTACCCTTGACATATCCAGCATTATTTAAGTCAGCCGTGGCTTGCACTCAATCCCTCATTCGGAAGATGTCAGCTGAGAACTAAAAATCCAATACTAAAGGCAGACCGATTAATCAGTTTTATTATATAACAGCGGGTCTGCGGGCGTTAAAGAGTTAAAATAAGGTCATCCAGGAGGCAAGGGATAAATTCTTGAAGTGAGACTTTATGGGATGCCAGAAAGGGGCAAAGAAAGAAAGAACGGAGCTGAACCGAAGCAACGCAGCACGTCTGAAAACAGAAAAAAAAAAAGCATCTTTTGAGTAGGCACAATATATTAAAGGGAAATAAAAGCAGCGTGAAAGCAGTTTTTCTGCGGAAGAATCGCAGAAAAACGCTGTTTTTCTCAGCGCTAGCAACTCGGGTACTTCATCTTTACGTCCTCAAGATGAAGTACCTGAGTTGCTAGCGCTGAGAAAAACACAGACGCTGCCCGCCTCGAAGCACTCAAAAGCTCCTTTTCCACATCAAGGGGACAAGAACAATGGCAGCCGTAAAAAGTGACAAAAAAAAAAAAAAAAAAAAAAAAAAGAGAGATTTGCGGGAATCCAGAACCTGCCAATTTAGCACGGCACCGAAATCACAAAAGACTTGGTTGGCAAGGCCTGGCGTAGAGTAAAAACCACTGGAGGCAGGACTGCGATTTTAAGTAGCCAAATTTGAACTTATTCTCACACAGTCGAGGCTGTGGTTTGGGAAATTTACTCTTTGGGGGTACAGGTTCCTTTAGTCAAAGGTTTTTGAGTCAAGGGGTCCACAATCTCCTGGCCACAACCCACTACTAGGCTGAGGCCAGTAGTGGGTTCCAACCGGTGTTACCACCGGGTCTCTTTGCGCGCGATCGGGGGCGGGCGGGCGGGCCCAGTTCACAGTTTTAGAGAACCGGTTCACCGATGTAACATCATCACCATTACCGGCTCGCCCGAACCGGGCCGAACCGGGAGCAACCTACCACTGGCTGAGGTCTGTTTGAAACTGGGCCACGGAAGAAATAGGCAAGCCCGTGTGCGGGAAGCTCCACTCATGTGAACGGCGAACGAGCGTGAATGTGCTCGCCCGCAAAACTCCATTCGTAGTCGTAACTCAAGGACCAACTGTACTTTCGGTTTCCAGCAAATGCTGCCCCGCAGCGTACAACAGGCTCACTTAACAGCCACTGTTTTTGCTTAACAACAAACATTGCCAAAAAAAAAGGTCATAAAACTAGGTGCGGTTGTGTGGTGACTCGCTTTGCGACCGTCACGGCTTACGACCAAAACTGTGGGTTCAATTACAGTCATAGTCAAGGACTACCGTATTTCAAACCTCCAAATGAGTTCTTAAAAAGACACACCCTTGCTGATTTATACTCCCCGATGCTTCCAATGACGGCGCAATCTTCTCAGCGCCAATGCGCAAACACGCACACAAAATCTGCAGCAACTGAGTGTCTTGTTGTTTTGCCGAATAGTGCCTCTTCAAGCTATTACAATTTACACAACCCTTGTGATGATAGTGACATCGCTGGAAATTATTGCTTCCTATTGGCTCCCGTGAGATGCACCAGCCCTAACCGAAATTGTGAGCTCCGTTCTGGGAGGGGTATATGTGTGTTGGCTGCCTACACCAGGGGTCCCCAAACTTGGCATCTTGAAGACTTGTGGACTTCAACTCCCAGAATTCTCCAGCCAGCATAGCTGGCTGGAGAATTCTGGGAGTTGAAGTCCACAAGTCTTCAAGTTGCCAAGTTTGAAGACCTCTGGTCTACACAATCAAGAGCATTGAGGAAAGCTTCACGTAGTAGCATATTGGTGGCTAACTGAAGTTAATTCAGGAGCAGAAGGTGATCCGGGCTTAAGGGCATGAAAGGGCTTTTGTGCCTGTAGCACTTAATGCCGCCAATAAAAAGAGAATAATTTTATTCGGAAATAAAATCCCGCTGGCAGTCGCTCAGGTGGAGGCTACGGCCCGTACAATCCTCCACCAGTTTTTTATTTTTTATTTTTTTAAAATCTGAAGCGGAGAGGAATACAGGGAGTCCTTGACTTACGGCCACAACGGAGCCCAACATTTCCTGTCGCTAAGTGAGACATTCGTTAAAGGGAGTTTTGTTCCGTTTTACCCAAACCTTTCTTGCCAACCGTTGTTAAGCGAGCCACCGCAAGCTGTGAAGTTAGCAACACGGCTGTTAACTGAATCTGGCTTCCCCGTGGACTCCGTTGGTCAGACGTCTGAACACGTGACCCTGGGATACTGCAACTGTCATAAATATGAATCAGTTGCCAAGCATCAAAATTTGGATCGCTTGAATCCAGGCAAAATTTGAAAGCCTGTTGAACACGCGAGACGCCAGGAATGGGACGTAAACGCAAAATGACTCGACTTAAAAAACCATTCGTGCAACAGCCACATGAAGTTACGACGACCCCGGAAAAAGTGACTTACAACTGGTCCTCACACTTATGACCGTCGCAACATCCTCATGGTCACAATGTTCGGGCAACCAACATTTACATGGGTCTGCAGGATCCCGGCGTTCACACGATCTCCACCTGTAGCCTTACCAGCCAGCTTCCTGAAGAGCAAAGTCGACGGGGAAAGCCGGATTCATTTAATGACCGCACAATTCACTTAACATCTACAGTGAATCACTTAACAGCCGTGGCAAAAATAAGCCGTCAAATTAGGTGCGACTCACTTAGCCGTAGAAATCCCGGTCCCAATTGTGGTCATAAGTCAAGGACTACCTGTATAGTCACGCAAATCTGTCACATTTTATGGCTGCCGTTTTTCTTGTCCCCTTGATGTGGAAAAGGGGCTTCGGAGTGTTTCGAGGCAGGCGGCATCTGTGTCTTTCTCACAACTAGCAACTCGGGTACTTCATCTTTACGTCCTCCGCGATTCTTCCGCAAAAAACCTGCTGTGGTGCTTTTACGCTGCTTTTACTCCCCTTAATGTATTGTGCCTACTCAAAAGATGCTTTCTTCGGTTTTCCATCCGGGTTAATCTGAGATTTTGTTTTGCTTTGACCACTGTAGCCTCCCAGGGACCATTTGGCTTGTTGTCCTTTGTGGTCTCGTTTGTTGGGCATGTCCACAAACACTAGGCACTTTGAACAACCAAAAGTCACTTGTTTGTAACTTGCAAGCAAAGGAAGGGTACATCGTGTGCAATACTGCTTTGGAATCTTTGATGAATGATCCTAAGACAGGAGGAGTCATTTTTTTCGCATTACGCAATTTGCAACAACATCCACCGATGTTACAGAACTCACCTTATGCCAAGACTCACCTTATGCCTCGTGCCAGGAGGGCGCGAGAGGGGGGATGAGAGATCTGACTTGGAAAAAAAATAAATCTACTAGATTACTAGGAGGCCCGATGGCTCAGCTGTTAAAGAAGCTGAGCTTGTTAAGCTGGACAGCTGACAGCCTGGGTTTGAGACCCAGTGCTGTGCGATGGGGTGAGCTCCCATTCCTTGCTCCAGCTCCTGCCCAGCTCACAGTTCGAAAGCCTGCGAATTCGAGTAGATAAATAGGTACCACTTTGGTGGGAAGGTAACAAAGTTCTGTGCGCCTTTGGCGTATCGCCATGCTGGCCATATGACATGATGGAGAATGCTGGCTCCCTTGGCCAAGAAACTTACATTTACAGCCGTTACAGTGTCCCAAGGTCATGTGATCAACTTTGGCAAAATCAACGGGGAAGCCAGCTTCACTTAACAACGGTGTTACTAACTTATCAACTGCCGTGATTCACTTAACAACAGTGGCAAGAAACGTCGTAAAAATGGGGCAAATCTCCCTTAACAAAAAATCTCTCACTGAATAAAAATTTGGGCTCAATTGTGGTCGTTAAATCGAGGACTACCTGTAACAGAAAATAGAATTTAGAGTCATCATCTGCCCACGGTGTTGTTTACTGGGGTTTTTGTTTTTTTTTTTAAAAGAGAAGGAATGCATTTTTAATATTTTGCCCTGTTGATGTTTTCTTAACGTTTTGAAAGCCACCCAAGGTTTCTTGGTGCGTGGGTGGGCTTTCGAAATCAACTAAATAAAATTACATCATGATGTTCCCGTATAACCGTTTGGCGGGGTGTGTCTGAGTGGGACTGAAAAACTGGTCACTGCTAAACCAGTTGGCCCACTCCGCTTTAGCGATTTAAGGCTTAAATAAATAAATAAAGGCCGGCCCCTTGAAATACCTGCTCTCCTCACTCTGGAGAATACAAAATTCCACCGTGCCACTTCTAAACAATATGGTCAGTGTGTTTTCTTTGCAATTAGCTCAACCGTCACCTGCATGTGCCATGCACTTAAATGCCCACATAAAACCAGCTGATGAGCTAATTGAGACCTTCAATCAGCTTTCAAGTTAAGAGTGAGAGAGGTTAGGTTGGAAGGCAGTGCCACTCTGAAAAGGGAACGGAAGCATTCGGGCAGATTATGTAACAGCTTCAGTTGCGTCAGGGTTGAGGTCTTTGCCTCTTTCGTCAGCACTTGTTGTCCACACCTTGAATGGAAATCCAATGGTTAACCCAAATTCAGAATGAAAATCCGATGGCTTCCCCAAATTCAGAATGGAAATCCAATGGTTTTCCCAAATTCAGAGTGGAAATCCGATGGCTTTCCCAAATTCAGAGTGGAAATCTGATGGCTTTCCAAAATTCAGAGTGGAAATCTGATGGCTTTCCCAAATTCAGAATGGAAATCCGATGGCTTTCCCAAATTCAGAATGGAAATCCGATAGCTTCCCAAAATTCAGAGTGGAAATCCGATGGGTGTATATTTATGACGGTTGCAGTGTCCCAGGGTCCCTTTGGCAACCTTCAGATGAGCAATGTCAACGGGGAAGCTGTATTCACTTAACAACCAGGTTACTAGTTTAAGAACTGCAGTGATTCACTAAACAAGAAAGGTTGTACAATCGGGACAAAACTTCCTGAGTGATGCCTTGCTTAGCAATGGAAATTTTTGGGCTCTGTTGTGGGTCGTACGTTGAGGACTGTCTGTACATAAAACTGCAATCCCAGAAGCAAAGAGCTTGTTCCTACTGCCTTTGCAAAAACCGCAAGCGATAAAAAGATGAAAAAACAAACAGAAACAGGTTGATCAAGCATGTGGATATGATGTACTAATTTCCCACTGCAAAAGGCAGAGCCAAAAGATTCCCCACCCACCCACCCACCCTCGGGACGGTTTACAGAATATTTTTTTTAAAAAAAGAAGTTTTCAAGCACAAGGAAAAAGCTGCAGTTTAGCAAAGAATAACTATTTCTTTGTTCACAGAAGGTGCCAGATTTAATCTTTCGCTTCTTCGAGTAAGGATGGGAAAGAATCCCAGTTTGAAAATCGCTGCCTTGCGGTTTTCCAGGTTCCTATTATTCACTGGGCCTGGTGGCACAGCAGACTGATAGCATTGTGATTAACACCAGATGTCTGCAATTACTGTAAGTTCGACTCTCACCAGGCTCAAGGTTGACTCAGCCTTCCATCCTTTCTAAGGTAGGTAAATTGAGGACCCAGTTTGTGGGAGCAATAAGCTGACTTTGTATAAATATACAAAAGGATGAAGGCTATTGCTTAGCACATTGTAAGCCACCCTGAGTCTCTGGAGAAGGGCGGCATATAAATCAAATTAATTTTTTTAAAAAAAAAAATCATGTGACGCTGTCAAAATTGGGAAGAAGCTGCCAATAATACCTAATACAATCTTAAGTGTGTTAGTGTCCTGGGTCTTTGGCGTGCAACATTAAAGCAGAGTACAAAGGAGAAGAAACGGGAATGTCAAGGTGCAATTTACAACTGCATTTATATGACAGGTTTGGGCAGAGGTCTTCAAACTTGGTAGCTTTAAGACTTGTAGACTTCAAGTCCCAGAATTCTCCAGCATAGCATAGCTGGCTGGAGAATTCTGGGACTTGAAGTCCACAAGTCTTAAACCTGCCAAGTTTGAAGACCTCTGGGTTAGGGGAAACCTGGCTCAAAGGCAGTAACTGTGAGAGGGACCTTGGAGTCCTAACCCGTTTTCCCGAAAATAAGACATCCCCTGATAATAAGCCCAATTGAGCTTTTGAGCACATGCGCTAAAATAAGCCTCCCCCCCGAAAAATAAGCCCTCCCCAATTTAAACACAGAGCTGGAAATCAGGTAAGATGTCAAGAGGAGCCCCATCTTGCTCCATGTGCCCCAAAATAATGAGACCTCCCCGAAAAATAAGGCCAAGCGCTTATTTCAGGGTTCAAAAAAAAGGGTCTTATTTTCGGGGAAACACTGGTAGCGGACGATCGCTTAAATGTGAGCCAGCCGTGTGCGGCAGCAGCCCAAAAGGCTAACACAATCCTCGGTTGTATAAACAGAGGCATAGAATCAAAATCACGTGAAGTGTTAGTACTGCTTTATAAAGCCTTCGTAAGGCCGCGCCTGGCATGCTGCATCCAGTTTTCGTCCCCACATTACAGAAAAGAGGTGGAGACTTTGGAAAAAGTGCAGAGAAGAGCAAACTAAGATGATCAAAGCAGTGGTGGGATACAGCCGGTTCGGGCAAACCGGTAGCTAAATTGCTGGCTGGCTCCACCCCTCCCCTCCCTGCCCCTTCCAGGAGTCCCCACGCGCCGCATTTTGGCTCCCTGGTAACTGCAGGGAGGCCTCTTAGGCCCAAAATCCAGCCCGTTTTCACTCCCAGGAGGCTTCAAAGAGGCCTTCTAGGCCCAAAATGGGGTGGGGGGTGGGGTGGCGCCTCCCGTGACCTATTTTTGCTCCCGGGGAGGTGCAGGTGGCCATGTGCTGCCTGTCACACACCCCTAGCCACGCCCAAGCCGGTCATTACGGCAGAGAACTGGTTGTTAAATTATTTGAATCCCACCACTGGATGAAACAAAAACATATGAAGAACGGCTGCAGGATTTGGGTTTGGCTAGACTAAAGAAACGAAGAACTGGGAGGGGAGACGGGACATGATAGCAGTCTTCCAGGATTTGAGGGGCTGGCTGTCAAAAAGAGAGAACTTCTAGAATTGGGGCATCCACAACTTCTGGAGGCAAGGCGTTCCACTGATAAACTGTTCTGTTAGGAAATTTGCCTTTAGTTCTAGGTTAATTTCTCCTTAGTTCTAGGTCCGAAGCTGGCTTCCTTCAAGGAGGACAAGTCTCATGAACTTGGCAGCTCATACAGGCATGTCAGGGCAGGACGGAGCTCACCAGCTTCAAAGGAACATCTTTAAGAGATTTCCAAGCCGAGTTACATCACCGAGGAGTCTTTCCAGACTTAGCATTTCGCAAGCTAAGCTCCTTATTTGCTGACGTTTTGCAAACTTCGCCGCCGGCTGTTTACCTCCTCGCGGCTTGACGTGACTTAGCAAAACGCGGCTGAAGTTTCCACACAGCCTACATCGTCCATGCTTCTTCAAGAGGCGACTGGACTTTCTGGGTTTTTTCTTTGAAGATGTTTTGCTTCTCGCCCAAGAAGCTTCTTCAGCTCTGATTGGATGGTGGGGAATGGGAGGATTTATATTCCTTGCAGACAGATGGACATTTGCATCTCTTTTGAGGGTTGTTGAGGCCACGTGGAGGTTTAACTGTAGTAGTAGTAGTAGTAGTAGTAGTAATGGAAATGGGATTATCCACACCCATTTGCACTACTCACGTGATCTTTGGAGGTTTATCTGTGTCCTCAGGGTCCAATGGGTGTGGATAAACCCATTTCCACTACTACTACTACTACTACTACTACTACTACTACTACTACAGATAAACTTCCAAGTGGCCTCTACGACTCTCTATAAAGATGTAAATGATCAAGCTGTCTGCAAGAAGTATAAATCCTCCCATTCCCAACCATCCAGTCAGAGCTGAAGAGGCTTCTTGGAAGAGAAAGGAAATGTCTTCAAAGAAAAACCAGAAAGTCCAGTCGCCTCTTTAAAAAAATCACCTTTCAGACGTGACCTGGGTGACGGAGAATCTCCATAGACCTACATCATTGACTTTCCAATCTACCCTCAATTAGGAGACCAATTTAAGATAGGATCTTCAGCGGCATTATCACTGTGGCTTCCAGCTCAGGTCAAGTCCTTTTTTGAATGTTAGCATTAAACTCCAATTTGCCCTGCATGAAGGGAACTGGGGAAGCTTAACAACGGAAATCTTGGGCTCAACTGCGGTCGTTAAGCTGAGGACCACCTGTAATTCCTGCGGCCAACTTCTTTGACCAAGTTTTAAATAAGAAATTTTGCGGAGGTTTTCTCACTCTTGTCTTAAAAGAGCTGGAAACAGAGTTAAGATCCTTATCATAAGCGACGCTGTGTGAGGTCGATTAGGCAAGAGATGAGCTGGCTGAGGCCCGTTTAGCAAAATGCTTTTATCCCCTATCCAGGCAGATAAAACTAAAATACCAGCCACTTCATAGGCAATTTAGACAACTGAGTAAGGTTTGGAATAAGACACGAAGCAGCCTTGAAGAATCAATTCCGTCTCCTTATAAAAAAAAAAAAAAGGTTTGTTCCGCCGATCATCGGGGCCCGCCCGCCCGCCATTGCGCTATACCTTTTATTTCCTTTGTTTGAAGTCCAGCTGATCAGCACGGCAGCGCGGATTGCCGTGCCTCAGCTGTTTTATTCACCGGAGCTCCAATAGAAGGTGCTGTTTTCAAATGTACTGCGCGAGGGTGGATCGCTCGTTTGGCGCCCGTTTGGCGCATGAAGCCAAACGGTTGCTACACCAGCTGAATTCCACCACTGCCTTTATGGGTATCATGGGGAAAAGTTGACAGAGCATCAAGAACCCCCACTAGTATATTATATGAAAACAAACCCCACTCACTTCTAGTACTGATGATGTTCCCTAGTTGGGTCATGAAACGTCTGTAAGAAAACCATCAAGCTCAGAGAGCTCCAAGGACCCCTCGCTTCAACCCCGATCTACAAATATTCTCCTTGATGGGGTATCATTGGGAAAAGTGGATCGAGCACCGAGAACCCCCACCGTAGAGGTGGGATTCAGCCGGTTCTGTCCAGTTCGGGAAAACCTGTAGTGGCGACTATGGGAGGCTCCACCCAGCCACCCGGATGTTATGTGCAAGAAAAGCAGGGGTGAAATGCTCCCGGTTCGGACTGGATCGCCCGATCCGGTAGCGATGGAGGTGGATGGTTTGGAGAACCGGTAGCAAAAATCCCTGCCCCCCCACCCCATGCCCAGCTGAGCCGCACAATCATCAGAGGCTTTTTTTTTTTTATCTTTAAAAGCATTTTTTCTACAACCTCTTCGGCAGAAAAAATGCTTTTAAAAGTAAAAAAAAAAAGCGTCTGATGATCGCTAGGCTCAGCTGGGATCGCCAAAAGCTTTTAAAAGCATTTTTTCTACAACCGCTTCATAGGTGGTAGAAAAAAATGCTTTTAAAAGCTTTTGACGACCCCAGCTGAGTTGCCTGATCGTCAGAGGCATTTAAAAGAAAAAAAAAACCTCTGCCGATCAGGCAACTCAGCTGGGATCGTCAGAGCCTTTTGAAAGCCTCTTCACCGAAGAGGTTGTAGAAAAAAAATGGTTTTAAAAGTTAAAAAAAAAAAAAAGGCCACGCCCACCCGGTAGGGAAGTTATTTGAATCCCATCTCTGCCCCACTAGTGTACAAAAAGAGAGCAAACCCCACTCCCTTCTAGTCCTGATGATATTCCCTAGTTCAGTAAGAAAACGTCTGCAAAGAAACCGCCAAGCTCAGGGAGCACCAAGGGCCCATCTCCTAAGGAGGCCCGGCATCCATTGGACTTACCAATTTGTAACAATACCGGTGTCACCAAAGCTGTCTCCATGGCGTAACAAAATTCCCGGCCAAACATGACGGCGCCGTGCATCACCCATAGCCGTACCGGGATACGGTCTATGGATCCTTCGCTAATCGTCTCTTCTTTACTTTCGCGCTCCTTTTCGGGTTTCTGGAGCCTAACGCCCGGAAGCTCTTGGACTTGCATAGATTCTGAGTCAGCATTCTGGGGAGCCATTTTCATCACCATAAAAAATACATATATTTATATATCTATCTATCTATATCTACCTATATAGATTTTTAATTTTATTTCTTCTCTCTCTCTCTCTCTCTCTCTCTCTCTCTCTCTCTCTCTCTCTCTCTCAAATCTCTATATAAATAACTCTATCATCTCTTGCGATAAATTAGGCTGCCTTCCGTTGTTCCTCATGGCGTCCCGTTCCTTGCGGTGCAAGCAAAATATTTGTAATTCCCCTCGGGAGCAAACGGGTGGTTTTTTTGGCATCGAATCTTCACAAAGGCTTTTCCAACATTCGGCGAGGAACATCCAACTTATTTGGTAGAAAGAAAAGGATTTTTTTTCAACATATGGCTTGGTGGGCTTCCGTTTTTTGTTGTTGTTGTGGTTGTTTTTTTGCTTACTGGGATCTAGAGTTAAAAATCCATAATTGCCATTCAGTTAATACCAGTTTCATAATGAGAACCAAAGAGGTGCTGAACTCGTTCTGCTGGCTACACAAAGGTGAAGAGGAGATGCGAATCCCCATCGAGCGGCTGATAAATCTGGAAGCAAAATTAAAAAAAAAAAAAAGGGAAAAAGAGAGAGAGAAAAAAATCAAGTCATGGATTAACAGGCATGTAAAATAGCCACCCCACCTTTCATTCACTAAAAACCAGGCCTCCCTTCACTCTTGTGGACTCTCCTGGCCAAAAACAGGCAACCGTTTGAAGCAGCTCTCTAGACGTATCTGATTTATTTTTTTTTCCAGGCAATCAAAAAAACACTTTGGATTTATTCTTTCTAAAAAAATGCATGCCCCTCTTTCAAAATGGTTTGGAGAAATAAGAAAGAAAGAAAGAAAGGAAGGAAGGAAGGAAGGAAGGAAGGAAGGAAGGAAAAAGAAGGGAAGGAAGGAAGAAAGAAGAAAAGAAGAAAGAAAAGGAAGAAAGGAAGAAAAGAAAGAAGGAAGGAAGGAAAAAAGAAAAAGGAACGAAGGGATTTAGGTAGAAAAGAAGAAGGATGAGGGGAGGAGAGGATAGGAATGGAAGAATGGAAGAAAGAAAGAGAAAGGAGGGAGGTAGAAAAGAAGAAGGAAAGGAGAGGGATAGAAGGGAAGAAAGGAAGAAGGAAAGAAGGAGTAAGTTAGAAAAGAAAGAAGAGAGGAGGAGAGGGATGGAAGAAGGGAAGAAAGGAAGGAAAGAAGAAAGGAAGGAGGAAGGAAGGAAAAAGAAGGGAAGGAAGGAAGAAAGAAGAAAAGGAAGAAAAGGAAGGAAGAAAAGAAAGAAAGAAGGAAGGAAGGAAAAAAGAAAAAGGAAGGAAGGGATTTAGGTAGAAAAAAGAAGGATGAGGGGAAGAGAGGATAGGGATTGAAGAAGGGAAGAAAGAAAGAAAGAAAGAAAGAAAGAAAGAAAGAAGGAGGAAGGTAGAAAAGAAGAAGGAAGAAAGGAGAGGGATAGAAGAAGGGAAGAAAGGAAGAAGGAAGGAAGGAGTAAGTTAGAAAAGAAAAAAGAGAGGAGGAGAGGGATGGAAGAAGGGAAGAAAGGAAGGAAGGAAGGAAGGAAGGAAGGAAAAAGAAGGGAAGGAAGGAAGAAAGAAGAAAATAAGAAAGAAAAGGAAGAAAGGAAGAAAAGAAAGAAGGAAGGAAGGAAAAAAGAAAAAGGAACGAAGGGATTTAGGTAGAAAAGAAGAAGGATGAGGGGAGGAGAGGATAGGAATGGAAGAATGGAAGAAAGAAAGAGAAAGGAGGGAGGTAGAAAAGAAGAAGGAAGAAAGGAGAGGGATAGAAGGGAAGAAAGGAAGAAGGAAAGAAGGAGTAAGTTAGAAAAGAAAGAAGAGAGGAGGAGAGGGATGGAAGAAGGGAAGAAAGGAAGGAAAGAAGGAAGGAAGGAAGGAGGAAGGAAGGAAAAAGAAGGGAAGGAAGGAAGAAAGAAGAAAAGGAAGAAAAGGAAGGAAGAAAAGAAAGAAAGAAGGAAGGAAAAAAGAAAAAGGAAGGAAGGGATTTAGGTAGAAAAAAGAAGGATGAGGGGAGGAGAGGATAGGGATTGAAGAAGGGAAGAAAGAAAGAAAGAAAGAAAGAAAGAAGGAGGAAGGTAGAAAAGAAGAAGGAAGAAAGAAGTGGGATAGAAGAAGGGAAGAAAGGAAGAAGGAAGGAAGGAGTAAGTTAGAAAAGAAAAAAGAGAGGAGGAGAGGGATGGAAGAAGGGAAGAAAGGAAGGAAGGAAGGAAGGAAGGAGGGAAGGAGGAAGTTAGAAAGAGAAGGAAGAGAGAAGAAGAGGGATGGAAGAAGGGAAGAAAGAAAGAAAGAAAAAAAGAGGGAAGGAAGGAGGAAGGAAGGAGTAAGGTAGAAAAGAAGAGAGGAGAAGAGGAAAGGGATGGAAAAAGGGAAGGAAGAAAGGAAAAAAGAAGGAAGGAAGGAAAAGGAAGGAAGGAAGGAAGAACCAGCGTTTGAGAACATGCTCTTTTTTTAATAAAAAGACCCCAAAGTTTGTGAGGAGAAGACCAGCAATGGGAGTTATTTCTCCACAGATAAAGGATATTTATCGGATGTACAAAACAGGAGGGATGTTTTTTCGCTCCTTGAAAAGTTTCCAACATTAGTTTTTCAGGAACGGGATAAGAGATCTCTTGTCCCAAATGTTTTGCAGGTAGTCCTTGACTTACGACCACAACGGAGCCCCAAATTTATGTTGCCAAGCGAGATAGTTGTTCAACGAGTTTGGCCCCATTTTATGACTTTTCCTACCACAGTTGTTAAATGAATCACTGCCGTTTATTAGTAACCCGGTTGGTTGTTAAGTGAATCCGGGACACTGCAGCCGTCATAAATAGGAACCAGTTGCCAAGCATCTGGATGTGGATCACGTGACCGTGGGGGAGGCTGCAATGGTCGTACGTGTGAAAAATGGTCACACAAGGCCCTTTTTTTCGGCGCCGTTGTAGCTTCGAACGGTCACTATGTGAAACATCATAAGTCGAGGACTACCTGTACTCTTCCTTGAAGTGCCACAGCACGCACGGTGTGTCAGAGGAAGGAGGCAGCTGGTTCCCCTGCTCTCCTGAGGGACCTGGGCGTGTCCACAGGTGGTAAGATTGATAGAGGAGATAGATGAGGTCACCTTTATTGTCATTTTTTACACTGACAAGAAAGCACATTGGCCCACATAAAAAATGAAATTTGGTTGCCTGCTTTTAAAAGGAAGCATTTATCTACCCATACATATAAATAACACATACGTAAATACACATCTTCCCTCCCTCCCTCCCTCCCCTGTCTGTCTGTCTGTCCGTCCGTCCGTCCATCCATCCATC
The DNA here is from genome assembly GCA_022577455.1 of Arizona elegans. Classification (NCBI taxonomy): domain Eukaryota; kingdom Metazoa; phylum Chordata; class Lepidosauria; order Squamata; family Colubridae; genus Arizona; species Arizona elegans. The sequence goes on from JAKOOJ010000030.1 coordinate 5,912,557, forward strand.
CATCCATCCACCCACCCACCCACCCACAGAATGGAATGGAATAGAATAGAAACAGAATAGAAGAATAGAAATAGAAATAGAAATAGAAATAGAAATAGAAATAGAAATAGAAATAGAATAGAATAGAATAGAATAGAATAGAATAGAATAGAATAGAATAGAATAGAATAATAGAGTTGGAAGGGACCTTGGAGGTCTTCTAGTCAAACCCCTGCTCAGGCAGGAAACCCTACACCACTTCAGACAAATTTTTATTTTATTTATTTATTTTAATTTCTATACCGCCCTTCTCCAGCAGGACTCAGGGCAGTGAACAGCCAGAATAAAACAGAACATACAAAATTTAAAAACAGTTTAAAAAATAATTAAATATTTTTGGCCACAATTTAAAACAACCCAATTAAAATCAATTCAATTTAACCGAAACAATGGGATCAAGCCAGCCCGGCTAGGTGAAATAAATAAGTTTTCAGGGCCCGACAAAAAGTCCGGAGGTCTGGTATTGTGCGTATCTCTGGGGGGAGGTTGTTCCAGAGGGCGGGCGCCGCCACAGAGAAGGCTCTCCCCCTGGGGGTCACCAGCTGACATTGTCTGGCGGACGGCACCCTGAGGAGGCCCTCTCTGTGGGAGCAAACTGGCCGGTGGGAGGCTATTGGCGGCAGAAGGCGGTCTCGTAGATACCCTAAGCCAGTGATGGCTAACCTTTTTGCCGTTGCGTGCCAAAAGCGGGGGAGTCGTGTGTGCGCGTGCCCATACCCATAATTCAATGCGCCCCACCCCCCAACCCCTGTGCTCCCCCTGCTTTTGGGACACAATGGCCCGGTGGGCCCGGTAGGCCCATTTTTCGCCCTCCCCAGGCTCCAGAGGCTTTCTAGGAGCCTGAGGAGGGCAAAAACAGCCTTCCCCACCCCCCGGAGGCTGGAAATAGCCCATTTTCCAACTTATGAAAGTCGGGAAACTGGCAGCTTCCAGCCTCTGGAGGGCCTACGGGGGAGGGAGGCCATTTTTCGCCCTCCCCAGGCTCCAGAGGCTTTCTAGAAGCCTGAGGGCAAAAACCACCTTCCCCACCCCCCGGAGGCCTTCCGGAGGCCGGAAATGGCCCATTTTTCAACTTCCGAAAGTTGGGAAACTGGCAGCTTCCAGCCTCTGGAGGGCCTAAGGGGGAGGGAGGCCATTTCTGCCCTCCCCGGGCTCCTAGAAAGCCTCTGGAGCCTGGGGAGGGTGAAAATGGCCTTCCCTACCACCCTGGAGGTCCTCTCAAGGCTGGAAACAGCCTGTTTCCTAACTTCCAGTGGGCCCGGAAGGCCCAAAAATCAGCTGGCCTGTGCACACATGTGTGCTGGAGGTGAGCTAGGGCAACGCTCACGTGCCCATTGATATGGCTCCGGGTGCCACCTGTGGCACGCGTGCCATAGGTTCGCCATCGCAGCCCTAAGCCATCGAACGCTTTAAAGGTGGTCACCAACACCTTGAAGCGCACCCGGAAGACCACTGGGAGCCAGTGCAGCTCGCGCAGGAGAGGTGTCACATGGGAGCGCCCCGTCGCTCCCATAATCCCCCATGCAGCCGCATTCTGGACCAGCTGGAATCTCCGGGTGCACCCCAGGGGGACCCCCATGTAGAGAGCATTGAGATTGGTTATCCAATCTCTTCTTAAAAGCCTCCAGGTTCTGAGGCTTCCACAACTTCTGGAGGCAAGGTGTGTGTATGTGTGTGTGTGTGTGTGTGTGTGTGTACATATACATTTACATATGCATATATATATACATACATATATATCAATATACTGTGTCTGTCTGCGTCTGTCACAGTATACACACATACATACAAACATTATATACTGCTCAAAAAAATAAAAGGAACACAAGCAGAGGACATCCGAGATCTGAATGAATGAAATAGCCTTATTAAATACTTTGTTCGTTACATACAGTTGTTTATACACTGCTCAAACAACTAAAGGGAACACAAAACTACTGTATGTAACAAACAAAGTATTTAATAAGGCTATTTCATTCATTCAGATCTCGGATGTCTTCTGCTTGTGTTCCCTTGATTTTTTTGAGCAGTGTATATATATCACACACATATACTTATACATACACACACTCCTACACATACATACACACAAACACATACACATATACACACACATATATACATACACATATATACACATACATACATACATAGGCAAAAGTAAAGGTTCCCCTCGCACATATGTGCCAGTCGTTCCCGACTCTAGGGGGCGGTGCTCATCTCCGTTTCAAAGCCGAAGAGCCAGCGCTGTCCAAAGATGTCTCCGTGGTCATGTGGCCGGCATAACTCAACGCCAAAGGCGCACGGAACGCTGTTGCCTTCCCACCAAAGGTGGTCCCTATTTTTCTACTTGCATTTTTTACCTGCTTTCAAACTGCTAGATTGGCAGAAGCTGGGACAAGTAACAGGAGCAGCTCACCCCGTTACGTGGCACTAGGGATTTGAACCGCTGAACTGCCGACCTTTCGATCGACAAGCTCAGCGTCTTAGCCACTAAGCCACCGCATCCCTTACATACATACATACATACACACACACACACACACACACACACACACACACACATATCAGTGGTGGGTTGCTACCAGTTTGCCCCGGATCGGGTGATCCAGTAGCGGCGGTGGCGGGAGGCTCCACCCACCCACCGGACGTCTCTGCGCAGGCGCAGAAGTGTTGCACATGCACACAAGCGCGTGCGCGCCCATGAGTGAACTGGTAGCGACGGGATTTGAATCCCACTACTGACACATATACACACACATACATACACACATATTCATCAATCACTGTCCATTTTGAATACACCGAGGAAAGAGGCAACCTGAGAGTTCAGGAGGTTGATGCTGTATGCAATAAAACCGTGACCGAATCTGGATGTTCTGCTTCGGGTACCGTTAGGAAATGATTATTACCTAACTTGTTGGGTTGGCAATATATAAACCATAAATATAGCTTTAAGACTGCTGTCCTGCTGTATTGCATCATACTGTGTCCTGATTGGTTAGCTCTCTAGCCAATGTCCTTAAGAGGGAGCTAGTAATCTGGTTACCTAGTTGGGTAATGAAATATCTTCAAGAAAACAATCAAGCTCACAGCATCCGTCGGCTGGCGGCCCCCAGGGGGAGGGCCTTCTCTGTGGGAGCACCCGCCCTCTGGAACGAGCTACCTCCCGGAATACGGCTGATTCCGGATCTCCGCACTTTCTGTAAGGCCCTGAAGACGTTTTTATTTCAGCAAGCCGGCCTGGCCTGAATAGCTTTTAGGGGTTTTTTAATTGTATTGCTAGGGGTTTTAAATTGGGGCGGACCGTTTAATTTAATTTATTTTTAATTATTTTAACTTTTATATTGCATGTTATTTTAATTCTCGGCTGTTCACCGCCCTGAGTCCCTTCGGGGAGAAGGGCGGGACATAAATTAAATAAATAAATAAATCAAGGACCCCATAGTCATTGCCCTAAACCTCCCCCTCCTCCTCTTCTCCACAAACCCCACTCCCTTCTAGCACTGATGATGTTACCCAGTTGGGTAATGAAACATCTGAAAGAAAACAACCAAGCTCGGAGAGCATCAAGGACCCTCCAGTTCAATCCTCAGTGACAAATATTCTGTCAGGACTCTGTAACTCCTTCTGGGCATTTCAAGTGAGAGTCCTGGGAATTGCAATTTTAGCCCATATAGAGGGCACCAGACTAGCAAAGACTGAATTAGATCAATACTTCCTTTCTAGATCAAGCTATGTTCAAAAGAACGTATGACTAAGAAAGCACTATTAATAGCACACAATTGATATGCAAAGCCAGCAAATCAATGAGCTGCGGAGGAAACAACAAGGGAATATGAATAGTTATAACAAAAAATCCTTTTGCATTAAAGCATTGATCTCCTCACAAGGATAAGCATAGAATAGCAATTTAAATCCAGAAATTGTGACTCACATTTAAAAATAAAATAAAATAAATAAAGCTGGTTGGGAATATAAACTCTATTATCACTAGAACGACAGAAAATACATGTAATATTTATTTTACAGTACATGTAATATTTATTTTATTTTACATAACAATAGATTTCAAGCCTTAAATTCAGGGGTGAAATCCAGCAGGTTCTGACAGGTTCTGGAGAACCGGTATCGGAAACTTTGAGTAGTTTGGAGAATCGGCAAATACCACCTCTGGCTGGCCTCAGAGTGGGATGGGAATGGAGATTTTGTAGTCTCCTTCCCCTGCCATGCCCACAGAACTGGTAGTAAAAAAAAATGGATTTCACCACTGCTTAAATCTATTGTTACAACAAGCAGTGATGATGCCACATTTAGAAAACAAACAAACAAAGCACAATTTGCTAACAAGTGGCTCAGTGGCTAAGACGCTGAGCTTGTCGATCGAAAGGTCGGCAGTTCAGCGGTTCGAATCCCTAGCGCCACGTAACGGGGTGAGCTGCTCCTGTTACTTGTCCCAGCTTCTGCCAGCCTAGCAGTTCGAAAGCACTTAAAAAATGCAAGTAGAAAAATAGGGACCACCTTTGGTGGGAAGGGAACAGCGTTCCGTGCGCCTTTGGCATTGAGTCATGCCGGCCACATGACCACAGAGACATCTTCGGACAGCGCTGGCTCTTCGGCTTTGAAACGGAGATGAGCACCGCCCCCTAGAGTCGGAAACGACTGGCACATATGCGCGAGGGGAACCTTTACCTTTACTTATGTAAGCAACTATCAACGTTATAAATTCCAAAATTGTTGTCAAATAATTATTTAGGGATATCTCTTTAAATTAGGTAAGTGTGTTTGATTTTATTCTTATGTAATCCTGGCATGGAAAATCTATTCGTGTGGTCTGTGCAGACTTGACAGCACGTAATCGATCAGATAGGGTGGATTTGTTAATCACCTTGTCAGCGGTATATTTCCCCTACATCTGGCTGCCATTGTGCAAAGCCCAATTAAGATTATTGATTGCACTGGGCGTTGTCTTGATTGATGATCTCAAGTTGGACAAGTCTGGGCTTCAGGGATAATATCTCCTTTCCCACCACCCTGTCATGGACACCGCCAAAGGGAATGCAAAGCTATCTGCAATTAACTGAGAACCAGTTTGTGCCCTAGTGGTTAAAGCACCAGGGTAGAAAGCAAAAGACCATGAGTTCAAGTTCTAGTGAGTTCTAGTCCCACCTAAGTCATGAAAGTTGTCTGGGGGATTCTGGGCCAATCACCAGGAGACTGTGAGTTTTAGTCTCACCTAAGCAATGAAAGCCGACTGGAGGAACTCTTCATCAATCACCAGGCGACTGTGAGTTCTAGTCCTGCCTAAATCATGAAAGTTGACTGGGGGATTCTAGGCCAATCACCAGGAGACTGTGAGTTCTAGTCCCGCCTAAGCCATGAAAACTGACTGGGGAACTCGTCATCAATCACTAGGCGACTGAAAGTTCTAGTCCCGCCTAAGATCATGAAAGTTGGCTGGGGGATTCTGGGCCAATCACCAGGAGACTGTGAGTTTTAGTCTCACCTAAGCAATGAAAGCCGACTGGAGGAGCTCTTCATCAATCACCAGGCAACTGTGAGTTCTAGTCCCGCCTAAGTCATGAAAGTTGACTGGGGGATTCTAGGCCAATCACCAGGAGACTGTGAGTTCTAGTCCCGCCTAAGCCATGAAAGCTGACTGGGGGAACTCTTCATCAATCACCAGGAGACTGAATTGTAGTCCCGCCATAGCTGTGAAAGCCAGTTGGGTGATTTGGGGGCCAATCCCTCTCTTTCTCAGCCCAACCCACCTCACACGTTTGGAAAACAGGAGGAGGAAGGTGTCTTGGATATGTTCGCCATCTTGAGTTCTTTGTAGAAATAATAATGGCGGGATGCAAATAAACAAAACTAGACACATAGGGTCCAACAATCTTTTCAAATTGAGCCAAGCTTTTAGCAAGGCCGTTATGGTATCATGATATCATTTCGATAGAAATAAGCGATGCAATATTAATGCACAGTAAAATAGAGAAAGCTGCGGTGAGTAAGCCGAGAGCTGATTTGCATTTTTGACCTGAAAGCTGTGGACCAAAGAGAGAGATCTGTGTCCCCCCGCACCCCCCCCCCGGATTACGTTCCCCCAACTTTGGTGAATTCTTTTCGATTCAGCAGTTTCATTTCGGCCAATCCAAGAAGAGACAGGCGCAATAAATCTTAATAAAATCCCTGTTTTTTTGTTTGTTTTGTTTTTTTGCTTTCCTGGCAGTTAAGATCTTCTCTGGAAAGCCTTGGAAAACGAACCTAAGGAAGGGCTGGAAAATAATAATAATAATAAGATGCTCGAAGCTGAAACAAGGATGAACAACTGCTGAATCATGTACCACCTACCTTGCGGTACTGTGTTTTCCTATCCGAGGGCTGCAAATTACATTTCCGGCCACAGACTCACATAGGATTTGACAGGGCCCAAACTCAAGCCTGTCAAAATCCTTTTGACCCTTGAGCCCGTCTTCTGTGATCTTAGCAATCCCTATCAGCTTTATGTCATCTGCAAATTTGATGAACACTCAACATCTATGATAATTTATGAAAATGTTGAGGAGCACTGGACAGAATCCTGGGGTGCTCTATTGCGGGAAGTGGTCTACTCTACAGCCAAAAAAACCCAATGTATGTTGGGTCACCAGCTGGCTTTCTTGCCTAAGGCAGGACTAGCACCTGACCTAGTTCCAGTTCTAGAATCCAGAACCACCCTGGTTTCTGCACCTTATCCAATACAGAGAGTCCTCGACTTATAACCATTCATTTAGGGACCATTTGAAGTTACAACAGACTGCTAAGAATACAGTGAGAGACTAGGAGAAAATGAAAACAAGGGTCTCCAGCAGGGGTGAAATGTTCCCGGTTCGGACCGGATTGCCTGATCCGGTAGCGATGGAGGCGGGTGGTTCGGAGAACCGGTAGCAAAAATCCCTGCCTCCCCCCCCATTGCCCAGCTGAGCCGCGCAATCATCAGAGGCTTTTTTAAAAAAAAATTTAAAAGAATTTTTTCTACAACCTCTTTGGCCGAAAAAATGCTTTTAAAAGTAAAAAAAAAAGCCTCTGATAAATCACGCGGCTCAGCTGGGATCATCAGAGGCTTTTAAAAGCATTTTTTCTACAACCTCTTCCGCCGAAGAGGTTATAGAAAAAATGTTTTTAAAAGGAAAAAAAGCCTCTGCTGATCAGGCAAGTCAGCTGGGATTGTCAGAGGCTTAAAAAAAAAAAGAAAGCCTTTGCCGATCAGGCAAGTCAGCTGGGATCTTCAGAGGCTTTTAAAAGCATTTTTTTTACAACCTCTTCAGCCGAAGAGGTTGTAGAAAAAATGATTTTAAAAGAAAAAAAAAAGTTGGCCATGCCCACTCAGTCATATTACCCACAAGCCACATCCACAGAACTGGTAGTAACAAAATTTACATTTTACCACTGGTCTCCAGCCAAGACCAAGCTGGAAGAGGCTACACTTTCAGAATGTCAGGGTTCCAAGTAATACATCCATTGCAAATAAGACTCCGAGGCCCTCGAGTTCCTCAAAGATTACTTTGATTGGAAATATCGTATTATTGGCACATATCTGGTGAAAACCGACTCTGAAACTCCCGTGGTTTTCACCCCATTAAAAGTGAAAATTTTTATACTTCCTCAAAACTATCAGTCACATCAGGGCCCAATCATCTAGTAGTGTGACAACCGGGTGGCATCACTCTGCCTTCCTCCCTCCAGGTGTTCCCAGGAGAAAGTACTTTATTTAGGCTACAAAAATCCCTCCATCTCAGATTTCCCCTTCCCTAACCCTCAGCTCCAGTGTGGCAACACTGAAGCAGACAAAATGGCTTCGGTCAGGACAGCTTCACGGTTGACAGCTGGAACCAAGCCCTCGGCCAACTCACAGCGGGGAGATAACACAATTCCCACAACTGGCACTCCTGTCTTACAGTTTTACATCAAAAGAGATGCACAGAACCTTCCAAGCTGTAGCAATCCAAGGATCATAAAAGCTCTCCACAACTATATGGTTTCTGGATGAGGCCACCATTCAAACTGCAGGACATCATCATCATCATCATCATTATCATCATCATTATTATTATTATTAATTGAATTTGTATACCGCCCTACTCCCGAAGGACTCAGGGCGGTGAACAGCCAAATAAAATACACCTAATACAAATGTTAAAAAACCATTAAAATACAATTAAAATTGGCCCGAAAAATGAAATTTAAAACACCCCAATTCATAAGACAAATTTAAAATTTAAGAATTTTAAAAATTTTAAAAAGTTTAAAAGAGAGGTTAGGCCAGGCTAGCCTGCTGGAAAAGAAATGTTTTGATGGCACGGCGGAAAGCGCGCAGCTCCGGGATCCTCCGTATCTCTGGGGGGAGCTCATTCCAGATGGCGGGTGCCCCCACAGAGAAGGCTCTCCCCCTGGGGGCCGCCAGTTGACATTGTTTGGCCGACGGCACCCTGAGGAGCCCCTCTCTATGGGAGTGTACTGGTCGGTGAGAGGCCACTGGTGGCAGAAGGCGGTCCTAAGCCATGGAGTGCTCTAAAGGTGGTAACCAAAATGTTGAAGCGCACCCGGAAGACCACCGGAGCCAGTGCAGCTCGCGCAGGAGGGGGGATCACATGGGAGCGCCCCGTCGCTCCCATAACCACCCGCACAGCCGCATTCTGGACCAGCTGGAGCCTACGGGTGCTCCTCAAGGGGAGCCCCATGTAGAGAGCATTGCAGTAGTCCAGGCGGGAAGTGATGAGGGCATGAGTGACCATATTTAACGAGTCCCGATCCAGAAAGGGACACAACTGGCGAACCAGGCGAAGCTGATAAAACGTCCTCTCTGACCAAAAACCTGCGTTGGCTTTGATAGCTGAGTGCATGAAGGAAGACATCCAGGCAAGAGTTGCCAAAAAATAGTCCATCTCTCTTGAAAAAAACTTTTGCTGGGAGACAATGGACTCTAACTTTAATCTTTGGAGGTGGATGCCAGCCAGAAGCGTTGAAATCTACAATTCCCCCAAACGCCAAAGCAGAAGCTGGCTCGGAAGATTGTTCTTCCTCCGTTTATCCCCAAAGGACAATAAAAAATACTTTTTTTTTCCATTTAGAAGAAAATGCTTTAAAAGCCAATCCCAAACAACTATAATGCCAAGAGGAAAAATACAATGGTAATCATACAGTATAAAAGGAAGCTACATAAAATGCTTGTGACTGTAGTTAAAATTTTGTCATTTAGACTGGACCATATGAAAACCTACTGCTTCATCTTCTTAGGTTTAGAAAGATTTTTTTCCAAAAATAGGTAAAGGACTCATACCCTAAATTCATTCCTTGGTATCAGAAATACAAGTTTCTTTTACGATTATTCTATTTCTGAGCTGTGAAAGATATAGCCAAAGCATTGAATGCCAAATTCTATCATTTAGGAACAGAGTTTAACTTCAGATTTACGTCTTTATTCTTATATTTCTTTCCAAAATTGTATTGACCTATGCTATGATTTGGAATGAAAAGAAAGCTATGGCTGAACAAGAACAAATCATGAGTTTAAAACTCTCAAATTTCTCACCAATGCCAACACAAACTTTGATGTCCAACTTTTTAAAAGCATTCTTTGAGGGATCCAAGAGACATGAAAAATATTTTCTGGTCAACTAGTTTAATTCTAAAATCATATACGTATCTTTCACATTTCTTAATACCCATTAGGATCAATTTCAATACTGGGTATTTCAATTCTTTCGTCCGCAGTTCAGATAAATAAATAATGCTGAACCTTTTAAAATAATTCCTTCTAAAATTTAATTGCTGCTTTCAATTCAAGTGCTCCATCTCTTAAGGATCCTAGAACTGTATGAACCTCTGAGACTGTTAAAAGGCCACACTATTTAATCACTATATATTTCAACAATTTATATTGTCCGTTCTAGGTTGCTTGATGAGTTTCCATCCGTTGCTTCTGGTCCTGCCTTCAGGTGCTTTGGAGGCTAGGTTGACCCTCCCACAAAGAAGAGGGGGTCAAGCTATTCTCCAAAGCACCTGAAGGCAGGACCAGAAGCAACGGATGGAAACTAATCAAGGAAAAAAACAACCTAGAACTAAGGAGAAATTTCCTGAGAGTGAGAACAATTAACCAGTGGAACAGCTTGCCACAAGAAGTTGTGGGTACTCCATCACTGACATTTCTAAGAAGAGATTGGACTGAGATGGTATAGAGCCGTGATGGCGAACCTATGGCACATGTGCCACAGGTGGCACTCCTGGCACACCAGCTCAGCCTCTCTAGGAGTCTCTGAGGCTGGGGACAACAAAAAATGTCACTTCCTGTCAACCAGAAGTTGGGAAACGGGACGTTTCGGGCCTCCAACAGGGTGGGGAAGGCTGTTTTTGCCCTCCCCAGATGCATAGAGAGGATCTGAAGCCAGGTGAGAAAGAAAAATGGGCCTACCGGGCCATTGTGTGTCAGGAGCGGGGGCGGGGCGGGGGGTCATGCATGCATGCGCAGGGCGGGGCGTATAGAATTATGGGTGTGGGCACGTGCACGCTCGCGAACCTCCCCCGCCCCCCCTTCCTGGCATGCGATGGCAAAAAGGTTAGCCATCACTGGTATAGAGTCTCCTGCTTGAGCAAGGGGTTAGTCTAGAAGACCTCCAAGGTCCCTTCCAACTCTGTTATTCTGCCAAGTGATCTAATGAATAAATCATGTTCAGAATACGACTTCTCAAAAATTTAAAAGTATTTGTAATAAATCGATAGATTTAAAGATTTGTCCCTTGTTTTGACCAGACCTTCCCATGGGAGTATCTTCCCTGACCACTTCAATTTTGGATTTTTTTTCCCCTCCAACAGCGATTTCTTATGTAACTCTAGATCTAAACTTAACACCTATTATTAACAAAATGAGCCTGGCAGCGCTCACGGCTTGAAATGAAGATTTCTGCTTAACCGAACTAAATCCTGGCAAGGTTTCAAAGGAGTTTAAGTAAGAGACTTGGTCTCCAGAGAAGCCCAGAGGGCAATATTTGAAAAAGTTCTTGTCCAGAAAAAAAATATATAGATATTAATAGCAATAGCACTTAGATTTATATACTGCTTCATAGTACTTTTTCAGCCCTCTCTAAGTGGTTTACAGACTCAGCCTTTGCCTCCAACAATCCGGGTCCTCATTTTACCCACCTCGGAAGGATGGAAGGCTGAGTCAACCTTGAGCCTGGTGAGAATCAAACTGCCGGCAGTCCGAAGAATTAGCCTACAATGCTGCATTTTAACCACTGCGCCACCACGGCTCAAAATACACACTAATCTCTCTGTAATATTCATTTTAATTACGAAACTCTTGTACAGCAGAGACTTAAGAAAAGCTTCCGCCGCTGAGAAATTGCATCCACCCAACAGGTTCAAAAATATCGGTTTATTTTTATAGGTAATCCTCAATTTACAGCCATGTGTTTGCTGACTGAAGTTACACTGAAAAAAGTGACTTATGACCATTTTCCACACTTACGACCATTGCAGCATCCCATGCAATCATGCAATCAAAATCCGGAATCTATTTATGGCGGTTCCAGGGTCCCAGAGTCACACCATCCCCTTTTGTGATCTTCGGACAGGCAAAGTCAACGGGAGTGGGGGGGGGGAGCTGGGCTCGCTTAACGACCATGTGATTAACTTAATGACGGCAGTGATTCGCTGAACAAGACAAGTTGTCAAATGGGGCAAAACTCACTGAATTATGTTTTGCTTGGCCATGGAAATTTTGGACCTCTATTGAGGTCGTACATCGAGGACTAGTGATGTACTTATTCAATCAGGGACAGTCAGAATAACAGGAATGAAACTAGTGGTGAAATCCATTTTTTTTTAAACTACTGGTTCTGTGGCCGTGGCTTGGTGGGTGTGGCACGGGAAGGATACTGCAAAATCCCCATTCCCACCCCACTCCAGGGGAAGGATATTGCAAAATCCCCATTCCCTCCCCATTCCAGGGGAAGGATATTGCACAATCTCCATTCCCACCCCACTCCAGGGGAAGGATACTGTAAAATCCCCATTCGCTCCCCACTCCAGGGGCTAAGATATTGCAAAATCTCCATTCCCTCCCCAGTCCAGGGGAAGGATATTGCAAAATCCCCATTCCCTCCCCACTCCAGGGGAAGGATATAGCACAATCTCCATTCCCACCCCACTCCAGGGGAAGGATATTGCAAAGTCCCCATTCCCTCCCCACTCCAGGGGAAGGATACTGTAAAATCCCCATTCCCACCCCACTCCAGGGGAAGGATACTGTAAAATCCCCATTCTCCCCCCATTCCAGGGGAAGGATATTGTAAAATCTCCATTCCCACCCCACTCCTGGGGGAAGGATATTGCAAAGTCCCCATTCCCTCCCCACTCCAGGGGAAGGATATTGCAAAGTCCCCATTCCCTCCCCACTCCAGGGGAAGGATACTGTAAAATCCCCATTCTCCCCCCATTCCAGGGGAAGGATATTGCAAAATCCCCATTCCCACCCTACTCCAAGGGAAGGATATTGCAAAATCCAGATTCCCTCCCCACTCCTGGGGGAAGGATATTGCAAAATCCCCATTCCCACCCTACTCCAAGGGAAGGATACTGCAAAATCCTCATTCCCTCCCCACTCCTGGGGGAAGGATATTGCAAAATCCCCATTCCCCCCCACTCCAGGGGAAGGATACTGCAAAATCCCCATTCCTTCCCCACTCCTGGGGGAAGGATATTGCAAAATCCCCATTCCCACCCTACTCCAAGGGAAGGATATTGCAAAATCCCCATTCCTTCCCCACTCCTGGGGGAAGGATATTGCAAAATCCCCATTCCCACCCTACTCCAAGGGAAGGATACTGCAAAATCCTCATTCCCTCCCCACTCCTGGGGGAAGGATATTGCAAAATCCCCATTCCCCCCCCACTCCAGGGGAAGGATACTGCAAAATCCCCATTCCCACCCCACTCTGGGGCCAGCCAGAGGTGGTATTTGCCGGTTCTCCAAACTATTCAAAATTTCCGCTACTGGTTCTCCAGAACCTGTCAGAACCTGCTGGATTTCACCCCCGAATGAAAGCAGAAAACAATCGACATTCACTAAATTTTTGTCCATAAAGAATGAATGTCATGGCAACTCTGCTACATTTCCACCATCCCTTTCATCTCCTGAACTCTTTCTCCGGGTCTGAACAGTTCTGATTCTTGAAAAACAAGGTCTCAAAATTGTGATTTATTTTGGTCCACAACACCTACTTAGTGCCTGGTGCCATTTAAGGTTTCATCAACCAAGCAGCATAGTGGCCTGCAGAGAGGGAAATAAATATATATAGATATATATAGATATATTCATTCCAGCAGTCTAATTGCCATTTGTGAAGGTAAAAGTAGGGGAGGGAGCCGCAGTTGTCCGAATTAACAACTTCCTCTATTGCCTGGTTTGAAATGCAAAAGGAAACCGTTGCCAAGCCATGTGACTTCCAGCTGCAATGCAGAGGAATGTGTGCGATAAGCCGCTAATGCTGGCTAATGGCAGATCTTTTTATTAGAGACCATGAAACGAAGCAGCCAGACAGCATTTGGGAATGGATGCTTTCCTTTTGAAGACACAACCCCGTTCGAAGCTGTTTTAGATTCCCAGATACCGGTGTAGAGGGGGAAAAAAAGAAACACAGGTAGTCCTCAACTTAACGACAGTTCGTTTAACGACCATTCGAAGGTCCTGTGGGAAGCCCCCTCCTCCTCCTAGAAGAATGAAATATTTTTGAGGAATATTAAAAAGGCAGAATATTATATTTCCCCAAACGGGGAAATGGAGAAGCCTGTTTTTTTTTACAGGCAGAAAGCATCCCCCACCTTTTCTTCATAGCCCACAGCAGATGTCAATACTTAAGAGATAAAGAGCTTATTGAAAGACGACAGCTATCTAGATGGCTCTATTCATAAGCAAAGCAAATACTGCAGGCAGAGATCCATTCCAGACAGGATATTTCAAAACTGCTTGCAGCGAAGTTTGACAGCTACCAGAATGGTAGAATTAGAAAGCAGCCCCTCACCCAAGATCCAACCCAGGACGAAAGCCATTAGGAATTGCCCAATCCCCATTCAGAACACGAGCCCCTTCATATGCACCATCCCAGAGCAGCCCAAGCCTGGGAGCTCAGGTAAACATTAAGCCAGAGGTTGACCAGATTAGCTCAGACAAGCATTTAGGATTTACATTTCCTCTTTTGCCTATAGCCTATAGAGCCAGCTATGACCCCTACATGACCCCACCATAGGAATCTGACAACGAACAATAGAATACATGTTCTTGCACAGGAACAGGAAGCTCAAGTGCAAAGCCCAGAGAAGGTATAAACCCTCCTCCCACCCCCAGCTGTTTTGTTCAGGTGCCCAAAATCACATGTGGTTCTGCTTCATCAATAAACCCTCTTTCCAATCAGCCTCCATGTTTCCAGTGTCTTTCTCCCAGTGTCAGCATTTCAAGCTGCATTTACTCTAGTGCTGACATAACAAGGAGAAGCGGAGGCGTCTGGAAAGGGACGTCTGACTTTTCACCTCCTTATTTTCCCTGGAGATAATATCCCCTAGGAGATGGGATGAGAGGGGGGAAATTCCTTTGAGCTGGAGCAGTAGATTAGGGGTAGAGTGACTTGGAAGATGGCCAATGAGTGCAGAGGAGTGGGGAACGGAAAGGGAGGGTTTTGGTTCTGGAAGTTAGTGTTGGCTGCAATGGAGTCGGAGTTAGAATGTCGTGCTTAATAAATGGAAGTTTTTCATCGAAGACTTTGTTTGAAATGCAATTTATTTGAGACGACCTCGAAACTTGACACCCAGCTTGGAACGGAACCAGATGGATATTTCTTCCAAAGTCCCGTGATCAAAATTCAGATGCTTGGCAACTGACTCATATTTACAATGGTTGCAGTGTCCTTGGGGGCCGGGGGGGGGAGGGCGGGGGGGGGGGGAAGGTCATTCAATCCCCTTTTGCGACCTTCTGATGAGCAAAGCCGATGAGGAAGCCAGATTCACTGAACTGCCCCGTGCGACTAAGTTAATGACTGCAGTGATTCACTTAACAACAGTGCCAAGAAAGTTAATATAATGACAAGTGTCTTGTTTAGCAACGGAAATGTTGGGCTCCACTGCGGTCATACGTCGAGGACTAGCTGCAAAACTGGGATCCATTTGGAGTATTTCTACATTTCCTCAGTTCACGGTGGACGTTCTCAATGCAGGTAGTCCTCGACTTACAAACAGTTCATTTAGTGACAGTTCAAAGTTATAAGGGCCCTGGGAAAAAAGTGACTTACGACCATTTTTCACACTTACAACCTTTGTAGCATCCCCACAATCAAAATTCAGACATTTGGCAATTGGTTCATACTTACGACCGTCGCTGTGGGTGGACTTCAACTCCCAGAATTCCCCAGCCAGTAATGAGTTCTAATTCCACCTTAGGCATGAAAGCTGGCTGGGTGACTTTGGGCCAGCCTCTCTCAGCCAAACCTACCTGACAAGGTTGTTGTTGTGGGGACATTAGAAGGAAGATTAGTGTGTGGGAGATATTCACCTTGAGCCTTGAGTTATTTGTAAGAACAGTAAACAATAAATAAAATAAAATAATAATTAGCTCAGCTGGTTATATCTCTCCTATCTGGTCTACCTGGCACTTCCTGTTGAATAATCTTAGCCTGTTATTTCCCCATAGCCTATACTTTATATTATCTTTGAGTTTGGAAATCTTAACGATTAATTGAATTAATGTAAGAAATGCAACCGAGGTGAAACGGTAGCAGTGGAGATCAAAGTGTGTAATACTAATAGAACGTAACTGATAAGTAAATGCAGCGCTAAGCATCTCTTTGTGCAGCCGTTCAATTCATGTGTGGGGACTCAAGTCATGTGTCATGGCTCAGCATACCTATTCTTTAAAGCAGGGGTCTCCAAACTTGACGACTTTAAGTGTTATGGACTTCAAGTCCCAGAATTCCTCAGCCAGGTAAGTGAATTTGGGCCAATCACCAGGAGATGGTGAGGTCTAGTCTCACCGTAAGGACGAAAGCCAACACTCGGCACTCAACACTCCATGAATTCAGTGTTTGTTCCCGACAAATGCCCCACCCCACAGCATCTCAAGGCTCAGTCCCCAGGTGCGTCTTGTGAAGAGAGGTGGGGTGCTCTCCTCCTGAGTAGTTGGGTCAGTTTGCACCGTTCTCGCCTTCTCTCCACTCTCCATGCTCGAGGATCAAGAGGGGGTGGTCCTTGCTGATTCGCCTGAGCTCTGTCGCTCCTTATGTTCACTGATTAGCCTCTCTTGGTCATCCTGCCCTGCTTCCTCCCTGCCTGCAAGTCATCCCAATTCTGAAAGGCCCTGCCCTGACTGGGCTTGCTCCTCCCCATTTTCCTCCGAAGCCAACGAAGCCGGCCCCTCGATCTCCGTCTGCTCCACTTCCGTCTCGTCTTCCTCCGCAGATTCAGGCTCCGACGGAGGCATGACAGTTCTAGTCTCACCTTAAGGATGAAAGCCAACTGGGTGATTGGGGCCAATCATCAGGAGATGGTGAGTTCTAATCCTGCCTTAGGCATCAAAGATGGTGACTTTGGACCAGTCATAGGGACAATTTCTTGCAGAAACGTCTGCAAGAAAACGATCAAGCTCAGAGAGCACCAAAGATTCACAGTGGAACCCTGAGCTACAAATATTCTATGAGTAAATGGTCTTTAATTAATTAAGAAAATGGTTAGTGCCATTAAATGCCTTATTAGAGAATTCTAGCCTGTCTTATAGATGTCATTAATTCTAGACTATATTTGGTTATCATGTTAGACAGGTAGTTCTCGACTTACGACCCAGAACTGAGCCTGGAATTTATGCTGTTGAGCGAGAAATTCGTTAAGGGAGTTTTGCCCCATTTTACGACTTCTCTTGCCAGCTTTTGTTACGCGAATCGCTGCAGCTGTTAAATCAGTAACACGGTTGTTAAGCGAATCTGGCTTCCCCATCGACGCAAAAGGGGATCGCGTGACCTCTGGGACCCTGCAAACCGTCATAAACACGAACCATTTGTATGTAAATCACATGAAACCATGGGGATGCCGCAAAGGTTGTTAAATGTGAAAAACAGTTGTAAAGTCATTTTTTTCCAGGGCCATTGTAACTTTGAACGGTTGCTAAGCAGACTGTTGTAAGTAGAGGACTACCTGCAGACAATTTTTTTTTTCCAATGAATATATGCCGAACGATCTATTTTCTCCTTTTTTAAATTCGTATGAACAGCTCTCTAGGTTTATTTTCTAGAGAAACAAAATTGAAAAAGTTCCTGAGACAAAAAGAAGTCCTTTCATCTAGTTAAGAAAGCCAACAGCTGATAGGGAAATGAGTGTCACGCAAGATAAGTGTAGCAGTAAACTATCCTAGCTACTTTTTACTCACTATCCTATCAGTCTAATGCTGCATTGCTATCTCTCCAAAGAGATAAATATTCTTTCGAAACTATTAATTGAGGACTTTGAGCGGAACATATGCTAGCGATAAAGGAATTAATAATAGCTGTTGGGACATTCTGTTCCCTTGCTACTCTTAAGGTGAATTAAATAGCCAAGGAAAAGCAGCAGAAAAAATGATAACCCTTCTGCGGATAACCTACAAAGCAGAATATTTGTAGCTCAGAGTTAGGGTCGAAATTTATTTATTTATTTATTGGTTCGATTTATATGCCGCCCTTCTCCGGAGACTCAGGGCGGCTTACAATGCGTTAAGCAATAGCCTTCATACTTTTGTATATTTTATACAAAGTCATCTTATTGCCCTCACAATTCGGGTCCTCATTTTACCTACCTCGGAAGGATGGAAGGCTGAGTCAACCTTGAGCCTAGCGAGATTTGAACTTGCAGTAATTGCAGGCAGCTGGTGCTACTTAGCAGCACTTTAGTCCGCTGCGCCACCAAGGCTCTTGGTGAGGGGTCTTTGTTGCTCCCCGAGCTTGGTTGTTTTCTTGTGGACGTCTCATTACCCGACTAGGTAATACTATCAGTGCTAGGAGGGAGTGGGGAGATTTGCTCTCCGACTGTCCACAAGTGGCTTGCCCTGTTGGTGTTGGCGGGAGTATTCATGGTGGTTCCTTGATTAGGCTGCGGTTTGGTGTTAGCCTGTTTGAGTTGGTAGCTCCTTGATTGATGAATGCTGGCTGGGGTATTCTGGGAGTTGTAGTCCACACATCTTAAAATGGCTAAGGTAAGTAACACAACTCAAGGACAATCTTGGTTTCAGTCAGCTGACACAATCTTGATGCTAACTTAGGATTCCTAGACACTAATTTGAAGGTGGGCAGATCCAAGCCTGCTGCTCTCCTTGTTTTGGACTACAATTCCTATTGGTCCCAGCCATTTGCTCTAGAAGCTATAGCAGGTTTCCTTTCCCAGGCTCTCGTTTAGCCCGAGGAAGTCTTGGATCACGAACGCTCTTGAGGGATCCTTCATGCTCTCTGATCTTGATTGCTTTCTTGCAGATGTTTCATTACCCAAATTAGATATCATCATCATCAACTACTAGCCTTGATGATGTTACCTAGTTTGGTAATGAAATGTCTGCAAGAAAAGAACCAAGCTCAGAAAGCACCAAGGATCCCACAGTCTTCTCCTTCTCCTTCCTCTTCCTCTTCCTCCTCCTTTCCACAAACCCCATTCTCTTCTAGCCCTGATGAGGTTACCTACTTGGGTAATGAAACGTCTGCAAGACAACAACCAAGCTCCGAGAGCACCAAGCACCCCGTACTTCAACCCTGGGCTACAAAACATTTTCCTTTTTTATTGGTACTCTTACTCTTACTAGCTAAGTGGATGCCTTTTCACAAAATGTTGACACTCGCAGCTTATCCTCCCACGGGGAAGCGGGAGACCTGCAAAGAATTCGTAGCAGAAACCGTGGCAGATAGCAAAATAGGAAAGGACAGGAGGAGCTTGTTTTTAATTGCTGCTATCTGGAAAATAAAGTCAGGAATCACAAGCACATTACATCTGGGAAGGAGGAATATTAAAACCGGAATGTCTCTGGAGTTTAGACACACCACCCGAATTAGTATTCTAGGATTAGACTCTGCAATACAATATTTCCAGCACCAATAATTTAAGGCACAGAATGTTTGCTCTTAAGGGCTCCAAATCCGTGTCACGATTTAGCACGATTTGATTTAGCAACAAAATATGAAAAAGACCATTTGCAATAGGCCCTTCAAGTCTCCTGGAGGTCCAAATGCCACAGGATGGAAAGAGAGTTGGGGAAACATGTGCAGGTAAGCTCTCCATTTACCATCAAGAGTGACTTTTGACCGTTTTTCACACTTATGACCATTGCAGCACCCCTGTGGTCACGGGATCAAAATTCAGAAGCTTGGCAACTGGCATGTACTTATGACGGTTGCGGTGTCCCGCGGTCACGTGTTCCCCTTTTGCGACCGTCTGACAGTTAACGGGGAAGCCTGATTCACTTAACAAACGTGTCACTAATTTAACAAGAGAGGTCGCAAAGCGTGGCACAACTCACTTAACCACTGTCTTGCTTAGCAACGGAAATTTTGGACCCAATTGCAGTCGTTAAGTCGAGGACTACCTGTCCTGAATGGCTGGTCCTAAACTACTTTTTCAAGACAATTCTTACATTCGTACGTGAAGGTTGAGGACAGCTGAAGTCCACCCATCACTAACCAAAGAAAGAAGCAACCTGGAATTAAGGAGAAACTTCCTAACAGTGAGGCTCAATTAATCAGTGGAACAGCTTGCCACCAGAAGTTATGTATGTGCCATGACTGGAGGTTTTTAATAGGAGACTGGACAGTCACTTGTCTGAAATAGTATAGTTTTTCCTGCTTCAGAAGAGGGCTGGACTAGAAGACCTCCAAGGTCCTGTCCTGTCCTGTCCTGTCCTGTCCTGTCATTCCATTCCATTCCATTCCATTCTATTCATTCTTCTATTCTTATTCTTATTCTTATTCTTACTGTTCTGTTCTATTCTATTCTAATTCTATTCTATTCTATTCTAATTCTTCTATTCTTATTCTTATTCTTACTGTTCTGTTCTGTTCTATTCTACTCTGTATTCTATTCTATTCTATTCTATTCTATTCTATTCTATTCTATTCTATTCTATTCTATTCTATTCTATTCTATTCTATTCTATTCTATTCTCTCCAGTTCTAATTCCAATTCTATTTCCCATTCGCATTCCTATTCCATTCCATTCCATTCCATTCCAAAGTTTTCCAGGTTGAGAACGATGGGCTTTGAAGTTCTCCAACACTTCCGTCATTCTCCAGTCACTTCTCCATTTCAGTACCCTGCCCTTGCCCTTGGCACCTAGCCAGTTATTCATCCATAATCCGGGCACTTCTTCCTATAAAAACCCCTCTGAGTCATTTCCCTCTGGGCTTCCTGTCGCATCCGGTCCTTAGGCTCTCCATCAGTTCGGTAACTGGCAGAGAGGGCAGGCCCCCAAGGTGGGAAGATATCGGGGGCATGAGAAAGGGCAGCTCGGAAACCAACTGGCATCATGGGGGTGGGGGGGTGGGGACAGCAGTCAGGAGAGGGCAGGATGCATTCCTGTCTTTAAAAACATTGATTAAGGGGGTTTGTTTTTCGTGGTCCGACTTGAACTGGCATAGATGTGCCTATTGTTTGCAAAGTGCCGATAGCCAGAGCTGGAATAACACAAAACAGGGAGTTTTACTGATCTGTCAGGCTCCTTTAAGCAAAGCAGACTACAGGTAGTCCTCGACTTATGACCACAATGGAGCCCAATGTGAAGCGAGACATTTCTTAAGTGACTCCTGCCCCATTTTACGACCTGTCTTGCTGTTCAGTGAATCACTGCGGTTGCTAAGTTAGGAAGCCGGTCATTTAGATCAACGGTCCCCAACCTTTCGGACCTCAGGAACCACTGAATTCATAAAATTAATTAATTAATTGATTGATTGATTGATTGGTTCGATTTATATGCTGCCCTTCTCCGGAGACTCAGGGCGGCTTACAATGCGTTAAGCAATAGCCTTCATCCTTTTGTATATTTTGTACAAAGTCAGCTTATTGCCCCCACAAACTGGATCCTCAATTTACCTACCTTAGAAAGGATGGAAGGCTGAGTCAACCTTGAGCCTGGTGAGATTTGAACTTGCAGTAATTGCAGGCAGCTGGTGCTACTTAACAGCACTTTAGCCTGCTGTGCCACCAAGGCTCTTTTAATTTTAAATCCCACGGACCACTAATATGATCTGCCTAATGACTGGCTGGGTGGGCATGGCTAGGTGGTCATGTGACTGGGTGGGCATGGACAACTCAATGTCACTCACGTCAAGGGGCACCTCGCCAGCCTCTACTTGCCCCTCCCCTCCCAGCCACTACTCCCCTGCCTGCCTGGGCTCCTTAGGGCCCCAACAGGAAGCAGTTGTTGGAGCTAAGCAGTCACCATGAGAAAGAGTTGGCAAAACAGCTGGCTCAGTTCAAATTGGATCTGACCGAGAAGGAGGCTCAGCAGAAGCACCTCACTGAGGACTAGGAGCATAGGCTTTCTAAGCAGAGGGAAGACCTGCGGAGTGCAAGGCCAGGTACTGGCGCCTGGAGGCTCAGCGGGCTGAGATGGTCAGCCAGTTCCAGGCCATGATGCAGTCCCACTGGAACAAGGCCCTCGGGCTCTTTGCCATTAGCGGCCCTTCCCTCCAGCCTTCACCCAAAGCCTCACACCAGGAGGCTGAATCAGACCCCAAGTCAAAATTTCTCCCTGCCCCTGACCCACACAAAAAGACCCTGAAGGGGGAGACTCTCTGCAGCAACACAAACTGTCATTGCACATATCTGTCCCAGGGCCCATAGTTTGAGGACCTCTAATTTAGTGCAATATAAAAAAATGCAAATATTTTTTCTGCGGGCTGCCAAAATTTTCTCGTGGACCACCAGTTGGTGACTGCTGGTTTAGATGAATGTCGTTTCCCCCGCTGACTTTGCTTGTTTGAAGGTTGTAAAAGGGGATTGCGTGACCTTGGGACACAGCAACGGTCGTTAAGTAAGAACCAGTGGCCAAGCGTCTGAATTTTGACCATGGGGATGCTGCCTTGGCCGTAACTGTGAGAAACAGTAAGTCACGTTTTTCGGGGCTGCTCTAACTTCAAACGGTCACTCAATTGAATTTGTTGTAAGTTGAGGACTACCTGTACAGTATGAGTTTAAGAAAATAGATAGTTGATGGGTTTCCTAGATGGTACGCTCAGTCACTCACGGTCATCTTGCCCCTATAGGTAGTCCTTGGCTTATGACCACAATTGAGCCAAAACTTCTGTCGCTAAGCGAAACAGTTGTTACGCGAGTTTTGTCCCATTTTCCAACCTTTTCAACAATCGTTAACTAAATCAGTGCAGTTGTTAATTTAGCAACACGGTTGTTAAGTGAATCCCCATTGACTTGACTTGTCAGGTCGCAAAAGGAGATCAACATGACCTCAGGACACTGCAAACCATCATAAATATGTAGCATCCAAATATAAATCATGTGACCATGGGGATGCTGCAGTGGTCATAAATGTGGGAAATGGTCATAAGCAGGGGTGAAATCTAAAATTTGTTACTACTGGTTCTGTGGGCGTGGCTTGGTGGAGGTGGTAGGTAATGTGACTGGGTGGGCGTGGCCAACTTTTTTTTGTTTTACTTTAAAAGCATTTTTTCTACAACCTTAAGAGGTTGCAGAAAAAAATGCCTTTAGAAGCCTCTGACGATCAGGCAAGTCAGCTGGGATCGCCAGAGGCTTTTAAAGGCTTTTTTCCCCCTACAACCTCTTCGGCTGAAGAGGTTGCAGAAAAAAAATGCTTTGAAAAGCCTCTGACGATCCCAGCTAAGCCGGGCGATTATCAGAGGCTTTTTTTTTTCACTTTTAAAAGCATTTTTTCGGCCGAAGAGGTTGTAGAAAAAATGCTTTTAAAAGTAAAAAAAACACAGCCTCTGATGATTGCGCGGCTCAGCTGGGCATGGGGGTGGGGAGCAGGGATTTTTGCTACCGGTTCTCTGAACCACCCGCCACCATCGCTACCAGATCGGGTGATCCGGTCCGAACCGGGAGCATTTCACCCCGGTCATAAGTCACTTTTTTCAGTCCGTTTAAATTTGAATGGTCACTAAACGAACTGTTATTTTTTTTTTATAATTTTTTATTAAAGATAGACAAACAAAAACATACAATACACAACATAGACAAACTATACATTAAAATCAAGTCTTACAACTTGAGCCTTAAGAAAAAAGTTACTTCGGTATTGTATATTTCTGTATATACTAAACGAACTGTTCTAAGTCAAGGACTACCTGTTTTCTAAACTGCCCAGAATCAGTTTGTAGAGACATGGGCGGCATACAAATTTAATAAACAGAAAATAAAAATAAACTAATAGGTGTCATTTGTGTGGAACAAGTACTGTATTTTTCAGACTATTAGACGCATGTAAATTTAGAAGAGGAAAACAACAACAAAAAAAGATTTTGGCTTCCCTTTTTGGGGGGCTTTTTTTTGGCCCGTTTTTGGAGCTTTTTGGGGGGGGTCCATTTTCAAGGCTTTTTCAGCCCATTTTGGGGGCTTTTTTTGGCCCATTTTCTGAAAAAATGGGCCAAAAAAAAGCCAAAAAACCAGCCCCAAAAAAGGCTGAAAAAAGCCCCAAAAACGGAGTGTGCGGAGGCCAAAAAACAGCCGGTGGGTGAGCGGGGCTTCAGTAATATTTGGTCTATAAGATGCATAGTCATTTTCACCCCCTTTCGGGAGACAAAAAAGTGAGCCTTATAGTCTGAAAAATACGGTATGATGTCCCAAAGGTGCCTTATTCCACCCACCCAAAAGGCAACTGGACTTTCTTAGTTTTTCCCTTTGAAAACGTTTTGCTTCTCATCTGAGAAATTTCTTGGATGAGAGGCAAAACGTTTTTTGTTTTTTTTTTAATTTGATTTATATGCTGCCCTTCTCCGGAGACTCAGGGTGGCTTACAATGTGCTAAGCAATAGCCTTCATTCTTTTTGTATATTTATACAAAGTCAGCTTATTGCCCCCACAAACTGGATCCTCAATTTACCTACCTTAGAAAGGATGGAAGGCTGAGTCAACCTTGTGCCTGGGGAGATACGAACTTACAGTAATTGCAGACAGCTGGTGTTAATCACAATGCTTTTTGTCTGCTGAGCCACCAGGCCCTTGTTTTGAAAGAAGAAAAAAAAAACAAGCAAGTTCAACTGGTTTTTGGAAAAAGCACCTTTGGGATAACTATGACTTGGATGACTGAGAATCTCCATCTACAATTATTAGGCAAACTTTAGCTTCCGGGAAAAATAATATGCACCAGTGGGTCTTATTTTCCAGAGCTTAAAGACTATCGCAGTCACATTTGGGGTTTTGTTTATGTTTTTTTTTTTGCAACCGCTGCAGAAAAGGAACTAAGAAAGACTTCTTGTGGGTGAGGTTATGCTTATCAGGGACGCATCGTGCATCCTTAAAATTCAAGCTGTCAAGTGAAGGCCTCAAGAAATGGCAGATCAGCAGCTGAAGGAGTTTCCTTCCCCTTTCCTTATAAACAGCCTGGTTGAGAATTCAGAGTATTTTAATTGCACAGGCTAAAGAGCCTAAGACAACGAGGCAATTGGAAGAATGGCCAAGGAAGGATTGCAGACCCTTGCGAGGAAAAAGCCTTAACTAAAGCATCATGAAACATGCTTTAGATCAGGGGTCCCCAATCCCAGGTCTGCAAACTGGTACCGACCCGCAACTGCCGGTCATTTGCATTCTTTTAGAGTGTCATTGAGGCCACTTGGCGGTTTATCTTGTACTAGTCATGGAAATGGGTTTATCCACACTCACTTGTACTACTCAGGTGATCCCGAGGACGCAGCTAAACCTCCAAGTGGCCTCAACAACCCGCTAAAAGGATGCAAATGACCAGCTTTGTCTGCAAGGAGTATCAATCCTTCCATTCCCCACCATCTAGTCAGAGCTGAAGAAGCTTCTCGGCAGAGAAGCGAAACGTCTTCAAAGAAAAACCAGAAAAGTCCAGTTGCCTCTTGAAAAAAAGCACCTTTGGGCTTGCAGGAAGCCTTTAGGCCATTTCGCTGACCATTTTTGTCCCGAGACAATGTACTGTACCCGATGCATTTCTTGGAGGCCATTTTTGCCCTCCCCTCCCTCCAGAGGCTCTCCGGAGGCCAGAAACAGTCTTTTTCCCAACTTCTGGTGGGCCCAGAAGGCCCGAAAATCAGGTGGCCGGCACGCACATGCGTGCTGGAGCTGAACTAGGGCAATGCTCGCATGCATTCTTGGGTACATTCAGATGGCTTAGAGCTCGGTGTTTACCGCTAGCAGCTTATATTTTTAGCCATTTAATCTCCTGACGTCGACATGATCCCAAATGTTGACCAGAGCTAGATCAAGTTTGCTCCAAAACAGCTTGGCAGTGATTTATGCAGCTGTAAGCAAAGTGAACAACCAGCCCTCCGCGAACGTCGGACATGGTGCCAGGGGTGAAGAGTTGCCATTATTGAAATAATGGATGCCAGGGGCACCTGTCCAACTCCATTCATTTTAGCCAGGGCCGCTTTAACCTTTGCCACGAAGGAAGCAAACAAAAGGTTTTGCCGTTTGCAAAAGGAGGCACCGGTCCAATTTTGCAACGGGAACTTTTCAGCCTGTGCTATTAAAAATAAAGTTACTGAAGTTACCAGTGACAAGATCTCATGCTCCTTTCGTTCTGTGAGACTAAGCAGAACAAGAACGGTTGCAAGAACTGGGTATGTCTCGTTTAGTGAAAAGAAGGACTAGGGGAGACATGATAGGAGTGTTCCAATATCTCAGGGGCTGCCACAAAGAAGAGGGAGTCAAGCTATTCCCCAAAGCACCTGAAGGCAGGACAAGAAGCAATAGGTGGAAACTAATCAAGGAGAGAAGCAATTTGGAACTAAGGAGAAATTTCCTGACCGTGAGAACAATTAACCAGTGGAACAACTTGCCACCAGAAGCTGTGGGTGCTCCAACACCAGAAGTTTTTAAGAAGAGATTGGACAGCCATTTGTCTGAAAAGGCATAGCATCTCCTGCCTGAGCAGGGGGTTGGACTAGAAGACCTCCAAGGTCCCTTCCAGCTCTGTCTTCAGGGCGCGTTTCTGAAGGATCTTTCAGGAAATATCCCTTTTCTTTCATTATTTAAGGAATGAAATTAAGTCTGTTTTGGTTCTCCACGCTGCATGCTTTTTTCTCATGTACGAAGTCTGAAATGTGCATCTCGATTATTGGCGGAAGAATGTGCGTGTCCTTCTTTTGACAAGTGAGACTTGTGAACAGACACACAACATGCCCGGGGAAAGATGCTGTCACCTACGCCTTATGAAATGTGAACAAAAATAGAGCGAGAAAGAAGAACGTTGCCCTGACAAAGGATGCCCTATAAACTGCTACACCTAAACTTACCGTGCATATGAACTATATGTCAGGCCTGCCACATTTACTCCTATGGGAAACTGGGAGGGGGGGAGCCAGGGTGATATGTAGTCCTAATAACATTCTTTTCTCTGAGAGTCAAGGACATTCTGCCCTGCCCCTGGAGTGGCATGACTGGGAGGCATCTCCAGTTGGGAAGGTGCTTTGATTGGACCAGTGGTGAAATGTAAAATTTGTTACTACCGGTTCTGTGGGCGTGGCTTGGGGGGGGGGGTTAATAGGACTGAGTGGGCATGGCCAACTTTTTTTTTTTTTACTTTTAAAACCATTTTTTCTACCACCTCTTCAGCTGAAGAGGTTGAAAAAAATGCTTTTAAAGCCTCTGACGATCCCAGCTGACTTGCCTAATTGGCAAAGGCTTTCTTTTTTTTTTTAAAGCCTCTGACGATCCCAGCTGACTTGCCTGATCGGCAGAGGCTTTTTTCCCCTTTTAAAAACATTTTTTCTATAACCTCTTCGGCTGAAGATGTTGTAGAAAAAATGCTTTTAAAAGCCTCTGATGATCCCAGCTGAGCCGCGCGATCATCAGAGGCTTTTTTTTAAAAATTTTAAAAGCATTTTTTCGGCCAAAGAGGTTGTAGAAAAAATGCTTTTAAAAGTAAAAAAAACCCAGCCTCTGATGATTGCGCAGCTCAGCTGGGCAATGGAGGTGAGGAGCAGGGATTTTTGCTACTGGGCGATCGGGTCTGAACTGGGAGCATTTCACCCCTGGATTGGACCATGTGATGGACATGTGGGTGATGGAGCAGGGACTTGAACTTTCTTTTGGGTGGGGAAAACCTGGAAGCTTTCAGATTCGGGTTTTCCCAGATGTGCCAATATGACATCTCTAATAAAATGGAACTTTGAGGAAACTCAAGCCTCCGAGTTTTCTTTCATTGGGGGTGTTAATTGGAACCCTGACACTATATGTATGTTGTCCTTGACTTAGGACCACAGTTGCGTCCAAAATTTCTGCTGTTAAGTGAGATACATTGTTGTTAAGTGAATGCTGCTCCATTTTACGACCTTCCTTGCCATGGTTGTTAAGTGAATCACTGCAGCTGTTAAGTTAGTAAGACGATCATTAAGTGAATATGGCTTCCCCATTGACTTTGCTCGTCAGGCAGTCGCAAAAGGAGATCACATAACCCCGGGACATTGCAACCGTCGTAAGTACATGTCAGTTGCCAAGTGTCCAGATTTTGATCATGTGACCATGGGGATGCTGCAAAGGTCGTGTGAAAAATGGCCGTAAGTCACTTTTTCCAGTGCTGTGTCCACTTTCAACCGTCACTAAACGAAAGGTTGTAAGTCAAGGACTACCTGTATCTAGAAAAGACTGAATCAGAATAACCGACTAACCGATTTGGAAGGGACCTTGGAGGTCTTCTAGTCCAACCCTCTGCTCAGAGAAGAAACCCTATACCATTACAGACAAATGGTTGTCCCTTCGCTTCTTAAAAACCTCCAGTGATGGAGCACGCATTACTTCTAGAGGCAAGTAGTTCCACTGGTTAATTGTTCTCACTGTTGGGACATTTCTCCTTAGTTCCAGGTTGCTTCTCTCCTGGATTAGTTTCCTGGTGCTTTGGAGAATAGGTTGAGCCCCTTTTCTTTGGGGTCTCCCCTAGATCAGTGATGGCTAACCTTTTTGCCATTGCGTGCCAAAAGCGGGGGTCGCGCGTGCATGTGCCCACCCATCATTCAATGCGCCCCACGCGATAGCACAGTGGGCCCAGTAGGCCCATTTTTCACCCTCCCCAGGCTCCAGAGGCTCTGGAAGTTGGCAAACTGGCCATTTCCAGCCTCCAGAGGGCCTCTGGGGTGGGGTGAGGAAGGCTGTTTTCGCCCTCCCCAGGCTCCTAGAAAGCTTCTGGAGCCTGGGGAGAGTGAAAAACAGGCCTTCCCCACCCCTAAGAGGCCCTCCGGAGGCCAGAAACAGCCTAATTCCCGATTTCCGGTGGGCCCAGAAGGCCTGAAAATCAGCTGGCTGGCGCGTGCATGCACACTGAAGCTGAACTATGGCTCTGTGTGCCACCCAGGCACGCATGCCATGGGTTCGCCATCACCGCCCTAGATATTGAAATCATGTCACCCCTAGTCCTTCTTTTCATTAAACTAGACGTACCCAATTACTGCAACCACATGTTTCAGCCTCCAGCCCCATAATCACTTTTCTTGCTCTTCTCTGCACTCATTCTAGAGTGGTTGTAAGGCAACCATTGCGCAATGTGTCCTATCCAAATGATCATAACTGCAAACGAGGACGGTTATGCTTAGTTTTGAAAAAAAAAAAAAATCCTGTGGACCCAGTTAACAATTCAAGTCTTCCCTATTCCACTTTTTCACGCCAGCCCAATATTGCAAAATAAACCTTAATAAGCCCGGTGTGCTGAGATTGCAGATCCGGCTGCACGACTTATGCGCTAATTCCGTGAAGTATGGAATTTATTTCAACACAGTCGTCATATTCTGATTTTTCCAAAGTCTGAATTTCAACCTTGGTCTCCTCACCTACAGGACAGTTGTCTCAAGTCCACGCATCTGGGATAAAGGCTACACAGGTGGGCCTTGGCTTACAAGCATCTGTTGGCTGACCATTTAAAAGTTAGAATGGACCTGGAGGGGGAAAAAGTGACTTATGACCGTTTTTCACACTTACGGCCGTTGCAGAAACTGGCTCATATTTATGACGGTTCCAGTGTCCCAGGGTCACGTTGGGTTGGGGGTGGGGTTATTATTTTACTAATTTATTATTTTATTATTTATTTCTTTTACATGGTTTCTATAAGAGCCAGGGTGGCGCAGTGGTTAGAGTGCAGTACTGCAGGCTGCTGCCGGTGTAGTTCGAATCTCACCAGTCTCAACCAGTTGACTCAGCCTTCCAACCTTCCGAGGTGGGTAAAATGAGGACCCAGATTATTGGGGGGCAATAGGCTGACTCTGTAAACCACTTAGAGAGGGCTGTCAAAGCACTGTGAAGTGGTATATAAGTCTAAGTGTTACTGCTATAAAAAACATTCCCACTGCCAGCAGTTCGATTCCTATCGGTCAAGGTTGACTCAGCCTTCCATCCTTCCGAGGTGGATAAAATGAGGACCCAGATTGTTGGGGGCAATACGCTGACTCTGTAAACTGCTTAGAGAGGGCTGTGAAGCACTGTAAAGCGGTATATAAGTCTAAGTGCTCTTTCTGTATCCGTGTAAGCCACCTTGAGTTGCCATGTGTGAGTAAGTGGCAATATAAATTTTCTAAATTAAAATAGATAAATCCCCTTTTGTGACCCTCAGACAGGCTCAAAGGGAGAAGCCAGGTTCCCTCAACAACCGTCTCTTACTAACTTAACAACTGCTGTTCTCGCTTAACAACCACGGCAAGGAAGGTCGCAAAATGAGACTCACTTCACCGCCGCTTCGATTAACAATGCAAAATTTGGACTCCATCGTGTTTGTCATTCAAGGATTACCTGTCACATGAGACCGGTTATGAAAGCTACCGCCCCCTTCTTAAACCATTGTTTTATTCTTGCCAATAAGCCACACATTTTTTTTAAAAAAAAAGCTTATATGGATGAAAAGGACATTTTACAAGGCCGGCTCAAAAAAACCCTAAAAAAAACCCAACAACAACCAATTGATCTGTTGACCAAAAAAAAAAAAAAAAAGGAAACTGAATGAAAAGATTGAAAAGTCCAACACACAATACATCTGCTCATGTAAATAATTCTTCATTTACTAGCGGAACAATGGTTCATTCACAGGGAATTAATAAACTGTTCTGATTTAAACTGAAGTGTTGCATTTTTTCCAGGATAAACAGGCCAGTGGGGTTAGGATGGAGTTTGCTTAAAAGGACTTTTAAAAATGATATTATTATTATTATTATTATTTTCCCTTGGCCCACTAATATGGGAATGAAGAAAGGCAGGTTAGGATCACCAATGCATTACAGATAGTCCTCAACGTACGACCAGAACTGAGCTCCAAAATTTCTGCTGCTAAGCAAGACATTCAGTGACTTTGGTTCCGTTTTATGACCTTCCTTGACATGCTGGTTAAATGAATCTGGATTCCCCATTGAATTTGCTGGTTAGGTGGTCACCAAAACCAAAAAAAGGATCATGTGACCATGAGACATTACAACAGGTGTAAGTACATGCCAGTTGCCAAGTGTCCAAATTTTAATCGCATGAACCATGGGGTCATGGGATCAGCAAGTCATCAGTGTGGAAAAATTGTAATTTTCGAACGGTCACTAAATGGGCAGTTGTAAGTCAAGGATCACCTGTAATCAAAAGGTTGACTTCAGTGTTGCCTGAAGCAGCTTGTAAGTTAGCCAGGATCTCATAACAAGAGTTTGAACAGTGGAATTTTTTAACCCGGCCTGCAGGCTCCACATCTCTACAGACAATGAGGAAGCATCAAACAATATGCATTCCATGCGAAAGAGGAAAACAGGAACAGATAATTATTTTCTCTCTCTTTTTCTATATATATATATATATATATATATATATATATATATATATATATATATATATATATATATATATATATATATATATATGTTTTCTCAGGTTTTCGCGGGTGTTTGTATGTAGGTCTTTGGTTATTCGGGTCTTCTCCCACGTAAAATTGGAAACGTCGCCAAGACACTTCCAATTTTACGTGGGAGAAGACCCGAATAACCAAAGACCTACATATATATATATATATATATATATATATAGAGAGAGAGAGAGAGAGAGAGAGAGAGAGAGAGGGTGGGGGAGAGGGAGAGAAAGGAACTCAAATTACACACATTTGCAAGAAGCAGGTTTCACATTCAGGATGCGTTTCAATCACAAACCTGGTTTGCTCAGTAACTTACGGTAACTCTCAAGTTCTGGTCCATAAATAGAAATAGAATAACAGAGTTGGAAGGGACCTTGGAGGTCTTCTAGTCCAACCCCCTGCCTAGGCAGGAAACCCTACACCACTTCAGACAAATGGTTATCCAATCTCTTTAAAAACTTCCAGTGTTGGAGCATTCACAACAACTGGAGGCAAGTTTAATTTAATTTAATTTAATTTAATTTCCAATTTATATACCGCCCTTCTCCCTGAGGACTCAGGGCGGTGTACAGCCAAGATAAAAAACATAGAATACAAATATTAAAACATTTAAAAATATATATAAATTTGGGCCGAAAGTTAAGAATCACAAACTAATTAAAAAAAATCAGTTGTTCCACTGATTAATTGTTCTAACTGTCAGGGAATTTCTCCTTAGTTCTAGATGTTGCTTCTCTCGATTAGTTTCCACTCATTGCTTCTTGCCCTGCCCTCAGGTGCTTTGGAGAATAACTTGACTCCCTCTTCTTTGTGGCAACCCCTGAGATATTGGCACACTGCTATCATGTCTCCCCTAGTCCTTCTTTTCATTAAACAGGATATGTCCAGTTCCTGCAACCGTTCTTCATATGTTTTAGCCTCCAGTCCCCTAATCGTCTTTCTTGCTCTTCTCTGCACTCTGAATTTCCCCATCTGCAGAAACATTTAATAATAACAACAACAACGATGATGTATCCGGAAAGTCATGGGAACATAAAGTAGAAAAAAGTTGTCAAAAATGAGAAGGTGAAGATCTTGTGGGACTTTCAAATACAGATGGATCGTCATTTGGAACGCAACACCCCAGATATCACAGTCGTCGAAAACCGAAGCGTACAGTTTATTGACATTGCTGTACCGGGAGATGCCAGAGTCGAAGAAAAAGAACTGTGGGGGGAAAAAAAAAATCACAAAATATCGCGACCTGGCCATCGAAACTACGCGATTATGGATGAAACATGTGACAGTGATAGCCATTGTCATCGGGGCTCTTGGTGCCACGTCCAACAATTTTGCAAAATACATCAAGAAGTTGAAGCTCCCTGCAATAACACCAGTGGAACTGCAAAAAAAACTGTGCTACTCAGAACATGGTACATTTTAAGAAGAAACTTGGTCAGTACCCTAGGTCCTACGATGCTGGCAGCAACTCGTATCAACCATCAGCTCCAGTCAATGATATTCGTGATACATTTTTAAATGTTCAATTGACTGAGTTTCGTGTTTAATGAATAAAAGTTTATAATAATAATATTTTTTTTAAAAAAAAAGTCACCAGGAACCGAAGTTGCAGAAAGAGGCTGTTTGTCTATAGATCAGGCGAGACGTCACAATTTCCCCACTGCTGAGTCATTGCCCTGGCCAACATCGGAGACACGCAGCTGTCTCTTTGCTGGTAAACACACTGAAACTCTTGGATGCCGCGCTGAAAAGTTAGCCAAGGCCTTAAGGAAAAGCACATTTCTCCACTCTGCCCAAAGGCGGCCAAAAGGATGACGTTCTGCAGAACAGAGCTTCTGCTGATGGAAAGAAGGCCAAAAATGTCATTTTCTCTCCCCTCCCCCCCCATATGTAAAAATTACATGCACTAATATTCCTTATTTCTATCTCTTATTTTAACTTTTAATCATGTCACCCTTATATTACAAAACATTTTCTTTCAATCATTATCATATCATTAAGTGTTGTACCTTATGATTCTTGATGAACGTATCTTTTATTTGATGTACACTGGGAGCATATGCACCAAGACAAATTCCTTGTGTGTCCAATCACACTTGGCCAATAAAAAAATCTATTCTATTCTATTCTATTCTATTCTATTCTATTCTATTCTATTCTATTCTATTCTATTCTATCCTATCCTATCCTATCCTATCCAACTTCTAGTCATGTCACCTACCCAACAAAAGAAAAGAAAGCAAGAGAAAAGGAAAAGCAAATCAGAACAACATAAAAGAGAAATAATCTATCCATCGTCTCTTGCCCGCTTCAATCCTTTAACTGCTATGCTTTTTTTTTTTTACTCCCCTCCCATATTCCTCTCTTGAATCTTTATCTCTGTCTGCATCTACTTCTTGGTTGTTCAATCTAGACAAATCAAGACGTTTTCTTTCTATCCTACCTAACTTCTAGTCATGCTACCCACCTAAAAAAGGAAGAGAATGAGAGAGAAAAGGGAAAGCAAGTCAGAACAACCTCAAAAAAGAAAAATCATCTATCCGTCGTTTCTTGCCCGCTTCAACATTTTAATTGCTATGCTTTTTTTGGCTTGCCTCCCATATTCCTCTCTTGAATCTTTATCTAACCCTAACACCATTTTCGATGGCTATTTTCTTCCCGTACACCGAGATTTTTTTCCCCCCAGCATCAGAACGAAAGATGGGAGAATCAAGTGTGTTCCCCCCCCGTCCCCTCCCCCCCCATGAAAACTGTCTATCAGGGCAACCTGGTCTACCCAAATATGGGACAGAGCATACTGCTTCCGCTTTCACCTTTTAGCGCCAATCCAGGGGCCTATGCAGGCAGTCGCTTTTGCCACAAACTATTTTTGTGTTGGACATAAATTTAACACAACGATGGGGGAAATCAGTTGCTGGCCAAGTACGGGTAGTCCCCAACTTATGACAGTTCACTTAGTGACTGTTCAAAGTTACAACATCGATGGAAAAAAGTGACTGGAGGCCATTTTTCACACTTACAACCATCGCAGCATTCCCCAGGATCGAAATGCAGGTGCGTGGCAACCGACTCATGACGGTGGCAGTGTTCCGGGGTCACGTGATCCCCTTTGGCGACTTTCTGACAAGCAAAGTCAATGGGGGAAGCCGGATTCACTTAACAACCACGTTACTAACTTAACAACTGTGGTGATTCACTTAACAACTATGGCAAGAAAAGTCGTAAAACAGGAAGAAATTCACTTAACAAATGTTTCACTTAAGAACAAAAATTTGGGGCTCAGTTATGTTCGTAGGTTGAGGACTACCTGTATGGAGGCTGGTCATAAATAGGGAAGGGCATAGGAGTTTTGCATTTCAATCTAGAAACTCGGGCTGAATCAGTATCCTTTATTGATTTTCTGCAAGGGGGAAGGAAGCAAACGAGAGGAGTGGTTCGACTTTATTTTACACAGTATCTCCTTCTATTTTTTCATTTCTTCCTTTCTTTCTTTCTTCCATCCCTCTCTTCGCATCTCCTCTCCTCCTCCCTCCCACTCTTTCTTTTCTTTCTTTCTCTCTCTTACTCTCCCTTCCTTCCCTCTTTCTTTCCATTTTTCCTTTTTCCCCTTTTCTTTTTCTTCCATTCCTTCTTCTTTTTCCTTTCTTTCTTCCTTCCTTCCTTCCTTTTTCTTTCTCTTCTCTCTCTTTCCTTTTTCCTTCCTTCCACTTTTCTTTCTTTTTCTCCTTCCTTCCTTCCTTTCCTTTTTCCTATTCTTTTTCTTTCCTATTCTTTTCTTTCTTTCTCTTTCCTTCCTTCCCTTCCTTCCTTCCTCCCTCCCTCCCTCTCTCCCTCCTCTCCTTTCCTTTCTCCTCTCTCCCTCCCTCCCTCCCTCCTTCACCAAATGCTGATTTCTTACATGGTAACACTGCAATTGTCAGTTTGTGATGGTGGTAAGGGTGGCGGACGGGGAGTGGGGAACCGACTGCAAGAAAACCAACAAGGTCATTTATTTTCAGGAATTAATTACAAAGCTTCTCAGTGACTAAGCCTCCCTTCTTCTGGAAAGGGGCGAGGGAGACCCATCAGCTAAAATCCAAGACAAAACCAACAAAATAAAACAAAACAAAACAAAACCAATCCACCGTTCTCTTGGGCTTTTTAAAACAAAAGCCCAGCCCCCTCACTCCCTTCGCCCTTCCCATATTTCCCACTGCCAAGTGATGATGGGTTTTGTGTGAAAATGGCTTGTGCTTGCATCAGAAGGCTGAAGAAGGCTGTGGGCATCTTGCTAGGTCTACTCCAGAAGAAAAATTGAGAAGCCGGAGAAAGGGAGGCAAAATTGCAAGAGACAACAGCAAGGTTTCAGCTAGGAAAGACTAAAGTTCATTTGTCTTTGAAATAACCTATTGCCTCTTTGGCTGTAAGCTGCTAGGAAGAAAACAGAACGGGACACTGGTTGGTAAGCCTCCAGGTAAGGCTATTACCGCCTGCTAATTAAAAAGCAAGCAAGCACTGACTGTGACATAACTACTCTGGATTTAAACTGCAACTCAAACCAGGAAATGTAACCCGAGGCGGACTGTCATGCCCGGCCTGTCTTTCAAAACAGCTTGGCGCAGAGCCTCTTCGCAAAGCAAACGATCTTGAGAGCAAGGAGGGGTGGGGCAGGTTTTGAAATTATAGTGAGTGAAACCTTAGGGACTAGAAGCGGAAGGTTAGCAGCTCTGCGTTGCAAAAATCTGGATCGGCACTCACTATCGGCTAAGCGTTGGTGGTTTCCAGAATTTCT
This sequence comes from Arizona elegans, assembly GCA_022577455.1. Classification (NCBI taxonomy): domain Eukaryota; kingdom Metazoa; phylum Chordata; class Lepidosauria; order Squamata; family Colubridae; genus Arizona; species Arizona elegans. The sequence continues at coordinate 5,948,411 of JAKOOJ010000030.1, forward strand.
CGGCTGGGTCAGGCGGCCCTGAGTAATGGAGGAATGGAAGCTCCTTTGGGAAGTGTTTCTCAACTGTGGCAATTTTAAGAAGGGTAGACTTCAACTCCCAGAATTCTCCAGCCAGAATGCTTTAAGATACCTGGACTTCAACTCCCAGAATTCCAAGCCACCATTCTTGAAGACATTATATTCCAAAATTACCCAGCTAGCATACTCTAAAATGGGTGGACTTTAACTCCCAGAATTCCTCATCCAGACTGCTTTAAGATATGTGGACTTCCACTCCCAGAATTCTCCAGCCAGAATGGTTTAAGAAGGCTGGACTTCAACTCCCAGAATTCCAAGCCAGCATTGCTTTAAGAAGGGTAGACTTCCACTCCCAGAATTCCCCAACCAGAATGCTTTAAGAAAGGTGGACTTCAACTCCCAGAATTCCCCAGCTAGACTTCTGGGAGTTAAAATCCATACATCTTGAAGCATGCTGGCTGGAGAATTCTGGCTGTTGAAGTCCATTCATCTTAAAGTCGCCAGGTTTTGAGAAATGCTGCTTTAAGGAACTCTAATCACCAATGAGCTTAAATGGCCCCAGCGAAGAGGATCTAAGATTTGGGTGCTATTTATTTATTGCCCTGCATCCTGCCACAATCCCACAAGACTCACGGAGAGTTTACAGGCAAGGAACCTTTAAAAGAATCCCTGGTCTCAAACATAAAATACACAAAAGAAGAGAATCTTAGAAAACCATCCAGGGAAACAGAAATGTTATGGAACAAGTTAACCTGCTGGAATCTTGGCACGACTACACCTTGTATATCCCGAGTGGTGCCAAGAAGATTGTCAATACTAAAATATTTATAGGCATTAGTGGGTAAAAGGCAAAGCAAAGAATCAAGTATTTGTTTTGGTAAGCTTTTATATCAACATCTACTGGACTTGTGGAATTCTACCAGAATTCAGCTCCTTTGCTTTCCATTTTAGTGTCTCTCCCTACATCTTTGTGGAGATTCTCAAGTCATCCAGGTCGTGGTTGTCTCAAAGGTGCTTTTTAAAGAGGCAACTGTACTTTCTTTCTTTGAAGACGTTTCGCTTCTCCTCCAAGAAGCTTCTTCAGTTCTGAGCGGATGGTGGGGAATGGAAGGATTTATACTCCTTGCAGACAGCTGATCATTTGCATCCTTTTTAAATAGTCGCTGAGGCCATTTGGAGGTTTGTTCTGTGTCCTTGGGGTCCCGAGTACTGCAAATGGGTGTGGAGCTTCCTTGGAACTGTTCCACACCTATTTGCACTCCACACACATTTGCACTACTCGGGTGACCCTGAGGACACAGATAAATCTCCAAGTGGCCTCAACGACTCTCTAAAAGGATGCAAATGACCAGCTTTTGTCTGCAAGGAGTTATCAATCCTTCCATTCCCCCACCATCCAGTCAGAGCTGAAGAAGCTTCTTGGATGAGAAGTGAAACATCTTCAAAGAAAAACCGGAAAGTCCAGTAAAAAAAGCACCTTTGGGACAGCCTCAAATTCCTAGCAATCCCAACTAGCTTTGTGAGAGTTTCCATGGCAACTGAGAAATCCAGGCCTAGTTATCCCAGATATCTTTTTCCCCCCAATAAATTTTTTATTTTTTCCAATACATACATACATATTTTGTGGACAGTGCATTGACTGGGTCAAGTCTTTTTTTATACAACGTTAACAATAATAATACAAATAATATGTGGAGTTATAATCTTCCAACTTCGAACAATACTAGTCTCATTTCATATTCGTTTTACATTTTCCCATTGATTCATTTAAGCAGAAATAACATTTATTTCCACCTGTGTTTGTTATCCCTTAGTCAATGTTATCTTTCCATATTTTAAAAAATCACTCATTATTCCACCACAGCATCGATATTCCAAATATACAGGATGACTAATAACACCAATCGTTAACAATATTCAATCCATCACGGGAGTATATCTCAAAATCCCCACCATTGCTAATCCTTAATATTTTAAATTCACAATATATTTTAACACACAGTTAATATTAATACTATAGTTAAGTTGCTTACTCTTAAATTACCATCTACTAACCAGAATTTATTGGGGTTATGGTATTTTCCCATTTTATTAATATAGTTTCTCATCATCCATCACCTCTTAATCTTTCTAAAATTCCATCATGTTATCCCAGATATTTGATGGGCACCCAAGGGCAGGAGGTTGACTATGTCAGGGTTTCTCTACCTTGGCTATTTTAAGTCACGTGGAGTTCAACTCCCAGAATTCTGGGAGCGCGAATGAACGCTGGCTGGGGAATTCTGGGAGCTGAAGTCCAAAATTGCCAGGTTATGAAACACATATTGGACATAAGTGCATGATAAGAGCTTGCCTTGGATTCTATCACTTAATTAGATCCCGGTACAGATGTGAGGCTATAACATGTTCGTTTTGTTATGTTATACTTGCTTTAGTTAAAAGTAAAAATAATCAAAAGGGTCTTCGGACACTTTTTTTCGGTGATGTTGTAACTTTGAATGGTCTGTAAATGAACTGTTGTAAGTCGAGGACTATAGAGGCGATAAAACTGTTTCTAGCCGAACAGATTTCCGATTCTTCCTTTACATATTTCTTTAGTTGTTGATTGCCACTATGAGCTCGTCTGGCTTGGGATGTTAAAATAGATTGATGGGCTGAGATCCTGCCAGACAGACCTTCATTAGAAGGACCCTCCCGTTAAGTTGCTGAAGGAAACAGAATGGAATTTCGGCTGCAGATATTCCTCCACTTACCATTCAAAGTTACAAAGACCGAACTCAAGAGACTTATGTATGGGAGTGGAAAAAGTGGCTAGATTATGTGCAGAATAAATACCAAACTAATAAATATCAGATAGCATTTAGTTGAATGAATGTATTATGTAGGGTTAAATTAATTGAGTTTTATGAAGGTATTAACAGTATATAGGGGTGGAGGGGTTTAAGTTTTATAAGTTTTATAAAATGTATTTTTCAATTAGGATTTTATACTGTGGAAGTCCTGGGGGGGGAAGGGGAGGGTTAGGGAGGGTATGGGGGCTTTGGGGGGGGGGGGACTGGGGAGAAAATGTATCTGTAAAACGTTTTAAATAAATAAAAAAAAAGTTACAATGACACTGAAAAAATAGTGACTTGCAACCGTTTTTCACAGGCTTGGCAACTGGCATGTACTTATGACGGTTGCAGTGTCCCTTTGGCGACCTTCTGACAAGCAGAGTCAACAGGGAAGCCGGATCCGCTTAACAACCATGTTCCTCACTTAACAACTGCCGGGATTCCCTTAACGACGGCGGCAAGGAAGGTCATAAAAACGGGGCAAAACTCACTTAGAAATAGAAATAGAATAACAGAGTTGGAAGGGACCTTGGAGGTCTTCTAGTCCAACCCCCTGCCTAGGCAGGAAACCCTACCCCACTTCAGACAAATGGTTATCCAACATCTTCTTAAAAATTTCCAGTGTTGGAGCATTCACAACTTCTGCAGGCAAGTTGTTCCACTTATTAATCGTTCTCACTGTCGGGAAATTTCTCCTTAGTTCTAGGTTGCTTCTCTCCTTGATTAGTTTCCACCCATTGCTTCTTGTCCTGCCCTCAGGTGCTTTGGAGAATAGTTAGACTCCCATTTCTTTGTGGCAGCCCCTGAGACATTGGAAGACTGCTATCATGTCTCCCCTAGTCCTTCTTTTCATTAAACTAGACATACACAGTTCCTGCAACAGTTCTTCATATGTTTGAACATCTTCATATGTTCATATGTTATATGAAGATATAACGTATCTTATGTTCTCCAGTCCCTTAATCATCTTGGTTGCTCTTCTCTGCACTCTTTCTAGAGTCTCAACAACTTGTTTTACATCGAGGCAACCAAAACTGAATGCAGGGTTCCAAGTGTGGCCTTACCAAGGCATTATAAAGTGGTCTTAACACTTCAGAATGGTCTGGCTTAGCAACAGAAGTTTTGGGCTCAACTGCGGTCGTAAGTCGAGGATTGTGAAATCCTGTTGTGAAAATGAGTCTTATTTCTCCACGAGTCCAATTTCAAGCACGATCTTCATCTGGAGATCGGAGTGGATCAACCTTCAGTACAAAGGATCAGGAGGACTGACTTCCAAATTGGACCGGATCCAATAAAGTGCTGTTCAACGGCGAAAAATATCAGGTTCTGCACCCAGACAGGAAAAACCAGACTCACAGGTACATAGTAGTAGGCGTTAGGTGAAAGCCTGCATTTGAAGACTTACAGGCGAAGGAGGATATTCAGGCAGTCCTCGACTTACAACCACAATTCAGCCCAAACTTTCTGTTGTTAAGCGAGACAGTTGTTCGGGGAGAATTACTTCATTTTACGACCTTTGGCTAAGGGAATCCCTGCAGCTGTTAAGTTAGTTAACAAGGTCGTTAAGTGAATCTGCCTTCCCCCGTTGACTTCTGGCTCGTCAGAAGGTCGCAAAAGGGGATCGTAGGATGCCCGGGAACACTGCAACGGTCATAAATACGAGTCCGTTGCCAAGTGACTGAATTTGGATTGTGGGAATGATGCAATGGTTGTAAGGGTGAAAATGGGTCATAAGTAACTTTTTTTCAGGGCCGTTTGTAACTTCAAATGGTCACTAAATGAATAATTGTAAATCGAGAACTACCTGTACAGACCAAGCAAGGGGGGGGCACCAAAATAACAGAATAACAAAATTGGAAGGGACTTTTGAGGTCTTCTAGACCAACCCGTTCAAGAAGGAGACCTTATACCATTCCGGACAAGTGGCTGTCCAGTCTCTTCTTGAAAGCCTCCAGTGATGGAGCGTCCACAATTTCTGAAGATAAAAAACATATATTGGTGTTGCATTTTATATACAGGTGTTTGACAGTAACGTTAAAACCCACTGGTTAAAAAAAAAAATCACCTACTTCACCTCATTTTTTTTAAGCCATCAGGAATAATGGCTTTAGTCTTCTGGTGTAAATCCCTGTAAATGGGCATGCTGGCCCATGAACTTATATGGCCAGAAATACGAAGCAAACAAAGGAAGAGAAATGGTTTGCAAAGCTGCAGACACTCCTGTCCAAAAGGATGACTCTGAATTTAGAGACTGGGAAAAAAAACCCTCATTTGTCTCCATCGCCTCTAACAGATTCTAACAGATTCACAGAGTTGGAAGGGACCTTATAGGTTATCTAGTCCAACCCCCCCGCTCAAGCAGGAGAGCCTACACTATTTCTGACAAATGGCAGTCCAATTTTTCTTGAAAGTCTCAAGTGATGAAACTCCCACAACTCCCGAAGGCAACTTCTGTTCCATGGGTTGATTGTTCTCACTGTCAGAAAGTTCCTCCTCATTTCTAGGTTGAATCTCTCCTTGGTTAGTTTCCATCCATTATTCCTCGTGTGGCTTTCAGGTGCTTTGGAAAACAGCTTGACCCCTTCCTCTCTGGGGCAGCCCCTCAAATATTGGAAGACTGCTATCATGTCTCCCCTGGTCCTTCTCTTCACTAGACTAGCCATGCCCAGTTCCTGCAACCGTTCTTCTTTTCTTTTAGCCTCCAGTCCCCTAATCATCCTGGTTGCTCTTCTCTGCACTTTTTCTAGTCTCAACATTTTTTTTATAGTATGGTGACCAAAAACTGAATGCAGTATCTAGGTGTGGTCTTACTAAGGCTTTATGGAGTGGTATTAGTACGTCCCTTGATCTTGATTATATCCCTCTGTTAATGCAATTTAGGATCGCGTTGGCTTTTTTGGCTGCCGCTGCACCCTGCTGGCTCATATTTAGCTGGTTGTCCACTAAGACTCCGAGATTTTTTTACCTACGATTTTGCCTCATTTTTTTTTACTTAGTAACTTTTAGATTGCAAAGACAATTTAGGTTAGCCCCTGCCACCGAATGTAAGGACGACCCCGCCGTTTCAAAAGTAAATTATTTGGAGGAAAACATCCCCTTGAAGTGCAAAATAAAGGAATTGCAAGGTGCGAAGACAACACAAAAGTCAGCAGCAAAAAGCAGATTGTAGGAAAATGACCTGCTGTGAGACGGACCAATGGCCTGGGCAGCTGGGCATTGTAAACAAAGACCCATTGCTCTGCTCCAGGGTTTCACTCCGATGCCTGAGAATAAATTGGATGCCCCTTTTCGAGAGAAGCAGGTGCTGAGCTCAGGTGCTTCCCCAGCCTCACAACTGGGGGAAGCAGAAAAGCCAAACACAAATACTGAAACGTCGTCACGCGACACGGACATCGCCCTCATAAAATGGGTCTTTGCTTGATTATGAGGGATATTTTCCTCTTGGGCTTTACTTGCCAGAGCATTAATAGACCTGGGGGGGGGGGAGAAAGAAAGAAGGGACAGAGAGGAAGGAAAGAATGAACAAAAGACAGAAAGGAGAGAAAGGAAAGAATGGGAAAGAGAAAGAAAGAAAGAGACAAAAACAAGAGGGAAAGAAAGAAAAAAGGAAGGGAGGGGGAAGGAAGAAGGAGAAGGAAGGAAGGAAGGAAGGAAGGAAGGAAGGAAGGAAGGAACTCTAAGCATCAATTTTGGAAAAAAAAATGAAAGGGATCCTTTGCCTCTAAAATTTATGGGCAGGTAATGAAGTATCTCCCCCCGCCCCCTCAAATCCAGTGAGGTTTTTGTTCTCTTTGTGCACTTGGCCGGCCTTTTCTTTTCCACTTGAATGGAGGGAAACGACCACAAGCAAAACGCTGGCAGCAATTTTGAGATGACTAAAGTTTAGCCCTGTCAGGTCGTAAAATTTCTCTTCTCACGCAGGGGGGCCCAAGAAAAACACCAAGAAGGCCATGATGGGCAGACAACCCAAATCCACAATCACACTTGCAGCAAGGTATTTGCTGGGCTGCCAAGTCTGTGGCCTCTTCTAGGTCAGCGGTCTCCAAACTTGGCAAATTTAAGATTTGTGGACTTCAACTCCCAGAATTCCTGAGTCAGCCAAGCTTTAACACTTGTGGACTTCAAGTCCCAGAATTCCCCTGACAAAATGCTTCAAGATGGGTGGACTTCAACTCCCAGAATTCCCCTGACAAAATGCTTCAAGATGGGTGGACTTCAACTCCCAGAATTCCCCTGACAAAAATGCTTCAAGATGGGTGGACTTCAACTCCCAGAATTCCCCTGACAAAAATGCTTCAAGATGGGTGGACTTCAACTCCCAAAATTCCCCTGACAAAATGCTTCAAGATGGGTGGATTTCAACTCCCAGAATTCCCCTGACAAAAATGCTTCAAGATGGATGGACTTCCAGAATTTCCCAACCAGACTTCTGGGAGTTGAAGTCCAGCGATCTTGAAGCATATGCTGGCAGGGGAATTCTGGGACTTGAAGTCCACAGGTCATAAAGTCGCCACCATTGCCCAGGGCTGCTCTAGAGCTCTCGAATTGAAGCGCTCAATCTGGATTTTCCTGCATTCGCAGCCATCTTAGATGGGTTGACTGGCTGCACCCGAGGTGCTGAAGACCGAGACTTGTGTCTTGTCAGCCCTCACACAGATTACTGTAATTTGCTTTCTGCGGGGCTGCTCTTGAAGATGACTTGGCATGACAGCTTACGAGAACGACGCCCGTTTCGCCGGAGAGATGACCTTGGAGAAGCTCAAAAGAGGTGGTTTCAACCACGGGTTTGGCATTTAAGAGAAAGAAATTTAAATAGACTCTGCTTCAATTCCCTTTAGTATAACAGGGAGAGGAAGGAAGAGAAGGTCTGGCTTTTAAGATTCTGTTACAGGTAGTCCTCAACAGGGTGGATAAAAATCAATGATTTTTTTTAAAAAAATCAAAAAAATCAGATTTTTTTGATTTAAATCGGATTTTTTTGATTTTTATCAAATTTATTTTAATAAAAAACTTTGGGGGTAAAAATCTATCGTAAGATAGTTTTCTATTTAAGATACATAAATAATTTAGTTTATTCAGCATGAAATGGAGCTGAGTTATGTAGCATGAGGCTGTATATTCTGCAACACTGGGACGATCGTGGGTCAAAGGAGTAGCAGAGATGACAGTTGCTCTTTAAAAATTATGATTTAAATCGAGTTGATTTAAATCAAGCCTTTTTACTAGGGATTTAAATCATGATTCAAATTGTGGTTTAAATCAACTCTATTTAAATCAAATCCACCCTGGTCCTCAACTTATAATCATTCGTTTAGTGACCATTCAAAGTTACTGTCAAAATTGACATACACCTTCACAAAGCTCTCAGTTTGACAATAACAGGGAAGTGGGGTGGATGAATGTAAGGGTGGCAGAATAGCAATATCACTTAGACTTATATACCGCTTCAAAGTGCTTTACGACCCTCTCTAAGCAGTTTACAAAGTCAGCATATTTACCCCCAACAATCTAGGTCCTCATTTGACTGACCTCGGAAGGATGGAAAGGCGAGTCAACCTTGAGCCTGGTGAGACGCGAACTGGCGAATTGCAGGTAGCTGGCAGTCAGCAGAAAGTAGCCTGCAGTACTGCATTCTAACCATTGCACCACCACAGCTCTGGTATTTAAACATTCGTCGGCTGCCGTGGGACACTGCTGGCATCTCAAGGACACACCAAGCAGCTGTCCTGGCGTGGCTGGCTGTTGCCCATAACAAAATGAACAGGAGTGATTGGTGGACGTTATGGATTGTGGACGACCAATAAAGAAAAGGGGGAATGAGCTATGCTTGCGTTCGTGCGCGAAACCCAGAGCTGGTTTTGCTCTTTCTGTGCCAATGTGGTCTATTCAGTAAAGTTTTATACTCTTGGTCAAATAATGTCCCAAGTCGTAAAATGGGGCAAAACTCACTCAACAACGGTGTTACTCAGCAATGCAAGATTTGGGGCTCCAGTGTGGTCGTAAATCGGGGACCTGTAGTCCTTCACTTACAACCATAATGGAACATGCCCATTATGGTCGTAAGTCATAAAAGTGGCTCATCGTGTCACTGACCCAACTTTATAACCTATTTTTGCAGTAATGATTGAGCAAATCAACATGGTTGTTAAGTGAATCCATGGTCATGAAGCAAATGCATTGATCACTATGGGGCATTTTTGTCCCAAACCAGAAGTAAACGCCAGGTTTTAGCAAAAACATCGAACATCAAAAATGGTTGTCAGATTTTGGGATGTTGTAAACAGCTATTGCTGAACACCTTAAGGGGGGGTGTCATGTGACTGTGGGGGGAGAGAGCTGTTAGAATTTTGAAACCAGGTCGTAAGTACATTTTTTGGGATGGTCCATCATAAATTTGAACAGTCACTGGCCTTGAGTCAAGGACTACTTATGATTACACATATAGCAATATACAATTTTTTAAAAGGAGAAAATAGATTGCTCAGCATGTACTTTCAAAAAATTGTATACTGAAGTACTGTATAATTATATTTTTCCAGTTTAATGAAAAGAAGGACATGATAGCAGTGTTCCAATATTTGAGGGAGCTGCCACAATTATTCTCCAAAGCACCAGAGGGCAGGACAAGAAATAATGGTTGGAAACTAATCAAAGAGAGAAGCAACCTGGAATTGAGAAGAAACTTCCTAACAGTGAGGACAATTAACCAGTGGAACAGCTTGCCACCAGAAATTGTGGCTGCTTCATCACTGGAGGTTTTTAAGAAGAGCCTGGACAGTCCCTTGTCTAAAATAATGTAGGGTCTCCTGCTTGAACAGGGAGCTAGATTAGATGACTGCCAGCTCACTCTATTCATTCATATTCTCCAAAGCACCTGAAGGCAGGACAAGAAGCAATGGATGGAAACTAATCAAGGAGAGAAGGAACTTGGAACCAAGCAGGAATAGCTTGCCTCCAGAAGTTGTGAATGCTCCAACACATGCTCCAGCAATTTAAGAAGAGATTGGACAACCATTTATCTGAAATGGTATAGGATTTCCTGCCTGAGCAGGGGGTTGGACTAGAAGATCTCCAACTCTATTTTGTTAGTTAGTAAACTTAATAGGAGATAAAACAATTTAAATACCCATAATCAAAACTTCGACCAAAAACATGTTTGTACAGATGGAAGTAATTAGAAAATATACTGTTTTCTTAACATCTGTTCTTGATTTTTTTAAAGCTATCAACCAGCTTTAATTAAAGGATTTTTTTCCCCCAGGACTCTTTGCTGCTGTGTTAAGTTTTCAACCAATTCTATTTCCCGTTTTTTAAAAAATACATTTGATCCAAAGAAACATGTACTTTAGTTTTCCAGTGTTTTTTTTTTTTTTTTTGGTAAATCTGGCTTCTAACAAAATGTAAAATAAAGTGAATTAGTTTCTCGTGCTCTCCCATTTTATGTATTTTGCAATGATCAAGAGAGCTTCTTGTTTCTGATACAAAGGGTTGCTATAATATGGAAAAGCTCCTTTGATTTTCAGTGATGTGGATGTGCATCATTCTTTAAATGTTTTTATGATCCTTGACCATTTCATGACCTTAAGAAATTGTCTATTAGCAAAATTGCAACTTGTGACTGATTGTTCTCTGATATTCAGAAGAATGAAGTTTTTTTCTCAATAACCAAGTCTCTAATCCACCAAAAACAACCAAACCTCATTTTCCCATTCTTTTATATGATCGACCCTGTGACTCCTGAGGACGTGGACAGGATCCTGGGGCGGTTAAACGCAACCACATGTTTATTGGACCCGTGTACCTCCTGGTTGGTATTGGCCACCCAGGAGGAAACAAGAGGCTGGCTCCAGAGGATTATAAATGCTTCTTTGAGAGAGGGTTTCTTGCCTCCCGCCTTGAAAGAGGCGTTGGTGAGGCCCCTCCTCAAGAAGCCTTCTCTGGACCCAGCTGTTCTGGCAAACTACCGTCTGGTCTCCAACCTTCGCTTTATTGCGTGTGGCATTGGTCGCATTGGTGGACGATCTCTAGAGGGCCCGGGACAGGGGTTTAGGTGGAATGCCCCAGTTGGTTTAATATTGAGACACCAAGGAGTAAGATATCAACTGAACACTGTTGAAAAAGCGGAAGAATTTTATCAAAAAATTTTAAAAATGAATTTAACATCTTTAGGCATAATACAGGATAAGCAAAAGGAGTTGGAAACAAAAAGAAAATACCAAATTACAGAGGCTGTGGTGGATAAGTTGTCTTTGGACTCTCTGGATACCCCAGCTGGACTGTCTATAAATAAGAGAGCAGTGTCATCCGACTCCAATGTGATGAACCATCAAGTCACAGACAAGTGCGCAAATCAACCAGTTGATATACAAGTGATGGAGAAGAAAGATGAGATGATAAAACTAACCCAACAAGATCAACTCACAAAGCAGAATGAAAATCGATCAGCCGATACACAATTGGTAGGCACGAAACGAGGATGGAAATTCAACCCGCAAAAGAAAAAGAAAAGAAATAGATCTCATAGAAACAGCAATTTCTAAACCAAGCAACAGTGAAGCCAGGGACTTTAAAAAATGAATGAACATTTGAAAAGATAGTGGAGGCGAACAATACTATCCTGAGGATTGAGGCAGATCTCTGTAATGCCGTGATTTTGGGATGTGAAAAGAGCCTTACCTTGTTGGATTTGAATTACCTACTCTGGATTTCTTTTACTGGTGAATATATTATGATTATTTTGAGTTACAAGGCAAGAGAGTCACGCTGGGGCATGCAGAAGATCTGGTTGTTACCCATTAGGATGATGGGAATCAACAATCCTGATGAATACCACAACTATAACTATATGGATATAATTATAATGTCACTCGGGTGGTTGTTTTTACTTTTATATATATACGAGGATATCTACTACTGATGGGGGCAGAAGATGATTGAAGATTTTGAACAAACTGTTGCACCAGCATGTTATCTTACCCTATTATGGGTGATGGATTTAACGATCCAGTGGAAAGACATCAAAGAAGATATTATATGGATTATAAATTTAAAGTTATTGTCTTTTTTTTTTTATAAAATGGAATGCATATATAGATATGTGTATATTTTAGTAAAGTGGGCAGTGGGTTATATTTAGAATTGCATTGCATGATTTTGTAGGAATTGAAGGGTTGAAATAGGTTAGTTTACTGATTGATTAGTCTAAGAAAAAGGATCCTTAAGTCATATATTTAGGGGAGTGGAGGAATTGGATAGAACTGAATAAACGTTAAATCTGGATGTAGGGAGAAGGCTGCTTTAAAATGTTATATTAATATATATAAAAGATTAAATGTTAAATTGTAATAATACACTATAAGTTTAGGGGAGGAGAAAAAGGGCAGATTATCGTAAAAATGGGAGTTATAAGAATAATATGCTAAGGGTCAGTATTCTGAGGAGGGAGTAAGGGAAAGGAAAGATATTATGTATGTAATTAGTTATGAAATAGCCTATTGTTGTGAAGAAGTCACGGGGGGGATGGGTGGTGATGGGGGGTTAGGGAAGAGGGGGGGGAAAGGGGGGAAAAACTTGTATTTGAAAACTTTTTCAATAAAAAAAAAAAAAAAAGAAGCCTTCTCTGGACCCAGCTGTTCTGGCAAACTACCGTCTGGTCTCCAACCTTCGCTTTATTGCGAAGGTTGTGGAGAGTGTGGCTGCACGACAGCTCCCACAGTACCTGGATGAAACCATCTATCTAGATCCGTTCCAGTCCGGCTTCAGGCCTGGGTACAGCACGGAGGCGGCATTGGTCGCATTGGTGGACGATCTCTAGAGGGCCCGGGACAGGGGTTGTTCCTCTGTTCTGGTCCTGTTAGACCTCTCAGCGGCTTTTGTTACCATCGACCATGGTATCATGCTGCGCCGGCTGAGGGGATTAGAGGTGGGAGGCAGCATACTGCCTCCCACCCCTAATCCCACTCCCACTGCAGTGGTTCTCCTCCTATCTCTCTGACCAGTCGCAGTCCGTGTTGGCAGGGGGGCAGAGGTCGACCTTGAGGCGCCTTGTTTGCGGGGTGCCGCAAGGGTCGGTCCTCTCGCCGTTCCTGTTCAACATTTATGTGAAGCCGCTGGGCGAGATCATCCGTGGTTTTGGGGTGCGATGCCATCTGTACGCTGATGACACTCAGCTGTACATCTCCACCCCAGACCACTCCAATGATGCCCTCGAAGTGATGTCCCAGTGTCTGGAGGCCGTGCGGATCTGGATGGGGAGGAACAGGCTTCAACTCAACCCTTCCAAGACCGAGTGGCTGTGGATGCCAGCGTCTCGATATAGCCAGCTGGTGCCATCGCTGGCTATTGGGGGAGAGTCATTGACCCCCACAGAAGGGGCTCGCAACTTGGGTGTCCTACTGGACACATGGCTGTCTTTAGAAGAGCATATGACAGCCGTGGCCAGGAGGGCTTTTTATCAGGTCCGCCTGATACGCCAGTTGTGCCCCTTTCTGGATCGGGACTCCTTATGCACAGTCACCCATGCCCTCGTCACGCCTCGCCTGGACTACTGCAACGCTCTCTACATGGGGCTCCCCTTGAGGAGCACCCGGAGGCTCCAACTGGTACAGAATGCGACTGCGCGGGTGATTATGGGAGTGATGTGGCGCTCCCATGTAACACCTCTCCTGCGTGAGCTGCACTGGCTCCCAGTGGTCTTCCGGGTACGCTTTAAGGTATTGGTTCTCATCTTTAAAGCGCTCCATGGCTTAGGGCCAGGGTACTTACGAGACCGCCTGCTGCTACCGATAACCTCCCACCGGTCAATATGCTCTCACAGAGAGGGCCTCCTCAGGGTGCCGTCGGTCAAGCAATGTCGGCTGGCGGCCCCCAGGGGGAGAGCCTTCTCTATGGGGGCACCCGCCCTCTGGAATGAGCTACCTCCTGGAATACGACTGATCCCGGACCTCCGGACCTTCCGTAAGGCCCTGAAGACTTATTTATTCCAGCAAGCCGGCCTAGCCTAAATGATTTTTAATGGGATTTTTAAATTTTATAGACTTGGGGTTTTAAATTGGGGGCCGATTGATTTAATCTCTTTTAATTATCTTAACTTTTGTATTGTATGTATTTTAATTTTGGCTGTTCACCGCCCTGAGTCCCTTTTGGGAGAAGGGCGGTATACAAATTAAATTAAAATAAAAAATAAATAAAATATCAAAGCATTACAACTTTAAAATGTGAGTGATCCAGAAATGGTTGAAAAATGGAAAAATCGATGACCAACCATTGAGTTTTCTAGTATTTTAAATATGGATTTTTGACCCTAGATATTAATTTCTCAAGATCGAGAAGAAATAGACAGACCCAAGGAATATGTTTTGGGCTCTAAATCATTGGAATTGTTTTGATATTTAAATTTAATAGCATCAAAACAATGGCTCACATTTGGTATACTTAAATCTCCATGCTGCCTTGCACCAAAATTAAAAAAAAAAATTATGAAGAATGTAAGAACTCTTTATCACCTACCAAACCAAGTTATAGAGGCTTCAGAAGAGTTCAAAATTTGCATCTTCATATTTTCAAACAAGCAGGTACTCCACTGATCTGGAACCTGTCTTAACTTGAAAGTGACTTTAACAAATTATAAATGACCTTACCAGTCATTTAGATATTAGACCCAAATTTAGCAGATGGATAATCTGAATGATATTGTTGTAATCTGGTCCTGCAACTTTGCCAAATGCACAGATATACAAGAGGGTGGTAGCTGGATCAATAGTAGTAACTGTGAGAGGGATCTTGGAGTCCTAATAGACAACCATTTAGATATGAGCCAACCATGTGCTGCAGCTGCCAAAAAAGCCAACACAGTTCTGGGCTGCATAAACAGAGGGATAGAATCAAGATCATGTGAAGTGTTAATACCACTTTATAAGGCCTTGGTAAGTCCACATTTGGAATCCTGCATCCAGTTTTGTTTGCCATGATGTAAAAAAGATGTGGAGATTCTAGAAAGAGTGCAGAGAAGAGCAACAAAGATGATTGGGGGACTGGAGGCCAAAACATATGAAGAACGGTTGAAGGAACTGGGTATGTCTAATTTAATGAAGAGAAGGACTAGGGGAGACATACTAACAGCCTTCCAATATCTCAGGGGTTGCCACAAAGAAGAGGGAGTCAAACTATACTTCAAAGCACCTGAAGATAAGGAATTTGTCTCCGGTGCATAAGCGTTCAGTGTACACACATACAACAATCAAATGATAGGTCATCGATCATAAATCAAATAAATTACAATCATGAATCATATCAAAACAACAAGTGATTAATCATAAGATACCATAAGTGAGTCGTCACGCGATCCATGCAATTTTATAACTACTTTTTGCATGGATAGTGAAGCAAATGCAGAGGTCATTAAGCGAATACTGCGGTTGTTAAGCAAGCCCAACAAGTCACTGTTTTTCAGAGCCGTTGTAACTTTGCTCACTAAACAAATGCTTGTGAGAACGACCCCATAGCCATTAAGCAACGATTACCTGTATATCAGTGGTGGGTTCCTCCCGGTTCGGCCGAGCCGGTAGCGGTGACGATATGATGTCTCCGAACCGGTTCTCTTTGTTCGGGAGCTGGGCCTTTCGCCCCCCCCCCCGCCTGCATTATTCTTACCTTTTATTTGGCCCCACCCCCAATCTATTTGCTGCCTCCTGAGTCCCAGCTGATCGGCTAGAATGAAAAAAACTGTTTAAACTCTTGCCGCGGGGCTTCAAAGGGCTGCCCTACAGCTGATCAGTGTTAAAAGGCAGTGTGGTGGTAGACCAGTGCCTCCAAAAACGAACGAGTAGACCAGTGCCTCCAAAAACAAATGGGTAGACCAATGCCTGCAAAAACAAATGAGTAGACTGGTGCCTCCAAAAACGAACGAGTAGACCAGTGCCTCCAAAAACAAATGAGTAGACTGGTGCCTCCAAAAACAAACGAGTAGACCAATGCCTCCAAAAACAAATGGGTAGACCAGTGCCTCCAAAGGACTCAGGGCGGTGAACAGCCAAGATAAAATACAGATAATACAAATATTAAAAATTCCTTAAAATTATTAAATATTTTGGCTGAAACACAGATTAAAACACCCAATTTATAAAATCACGAATTAAAAAATTTAAAAAATTTAAAAGAGGGGAGTTAGGCCAGGCCAGGCCAATTAACACATGACCATCAAGCCACACCCACAAAATAAGCCACGCCCACAGAACCGGTAGTAAAAAATTTTAGAACCCACCCCTGCTGTATATGGACAACCCCCAAAACACTCTTTTTCGGTCCTACATATGCATGGAATAACTATTGTCTCATAAACCTTTTTCTCAGGTTTCACTGCATAACAAAGAGCGCACCTGTTTCACCCTTTGCAAACAAGGAAACAAACACACAATACACACAAAACAGCAATCAAAACAAAAGATTAAGGCCCCACTGGATTAAAAATGCACTTGGGATAACTTTTCCCCTGTTTATTTTTCAAGACAAGAGTAGGCTAACGTTCCCTCGATAAGTGCTTTTTATTTCAATCTCAGCAACTGTCATCTTTTTTTCCTTTTTTTGGCAGCCTCCCCAGCGAAAAGCAGCGATTCCCGGAGAACGTAAACGAAGCACACTTTCATTTTTTATTTTTTATTTTTTTTTGCAAAGCAGTCAACGGGCCTCCAAAACCAGATTTCCCTTTTAAAATCCCAAAGCCCATTCTTTAATGAAAATTGGTTCCGAAGTGGCCATTACAAAAAAAAAAAAAGCATTTAAATTCATTTTAAAGGCACAGCAGCCCTGGGGTATATATATCCCAGTTTTTACTGAAAAGACAACTCAATTTTTTTTTAAAAAAAAAAAAACAACACCAACACCACCTTCAAAGCTCACCTTTCTAATTGCAGCAAACAAAACCGCCTCGCTCTGCAACGGCAATTAAAGAGAAGGTTCCATCCTGAGCACAGCAAACACACCAAAAAACACACTTAAACCTTAGCTGCTTGCAGAGCTAAGAGGACAGTTTCGACCTCTGCATTAGCAGGCAGTTTGGGAACTTCATGTTTCTTCTTCAGTCACAAAGCCAAGCCAACATCCGTCCGTCCGTCCGTCCACCTGCACCAGCCCGTTTTCTAATAAACCTTAGCAGGGGTGCCTCAACCAGGCAATGGAATGTAACACATGCCGCCGTCACCGACAATGTCCTGGCAAGCCATTTTAAGCAGGGGGTGGCTTGCATAAGGTCTGGGTTGTTTACAATTCTCAGCTGCACGACGGTGCCAAAACGGGCATCCTCGCTTTGCGTGGAATCTAAACAGTCCCCCCCCCCTCCAATTTTAGTATTGGGCAGGTAAGGAGGAGCCGAGATTTCTCTTGAGTTTTGCAGAGGCTATACAGCTCAAGTCTGACCCCTTGTTCGTGCAGGAGGTTGGGCTAGAATTGGGGTCCTCGACACCCCCCCCCGGTCCGTGGACTGGCACCGGTCCATGGCATGCCAGAAACCGGGCCGCGCAAACAAGCCAAGCCCCATCTGATGGGATGCAGACAGACTGCGAAATCATGCCTGCTCCGGTCTGTGAAAAAAGCTTTCTCCATGGAACTGATCCCTGGTGCCCAAAAAGTTGGGGACCGCTGGACTAGAAGACCTCCAAGGTCCCTTCTAACTCTGTTATAATAGGTACTTCTGGGCATCCTTGGCAGGGGTGAAATGTGAAATTTGCTACTACCGGTTCTGTGGGCATGGCTTGGTGGGGGGATAATGTGACTGGGTGGGCGTGGCCAACTTTTTTTTTTTTAAAAACTTTTCAAAGCATTTTTTCTAATGGTTTGAAAAGCCTCTCTGCTGATCAGGCAACTCAGCTGATCGTCAGAGACTTTTCAAAGCAATTTTTTAACCAACTCTTCGGCCAAGAGGTTGCAGAAAAAAATGCTTTGAAAAGCCTCTGATAATCCCAGCTGAGCTGTGCAATCATCAGAGGCTTTTTTTTTTTACTTTTAAAAGCATTTTTTCATCAGAAGAGGTGGTAGAAAAAAATGCTTTTAAAAGTAAAAAAAAAAAGCCTCTGATGATCGTGCGGCTCAGCTGGCCATGGGGGAGGGCAGGGATTTTTGCTACCGGTTCTCCGAACCATCCTCTGCCATCGCTACCGGATTGGGTGATCCGGTCCGAACCAGGAGCATTTCACCCCTGATCCTTGGGCTCTTTCTTGTTCTGGTGCTGTAATCCTTGTCCATAGCACCACAAAGAGAGAGCAAGAAACGGGGGTGGGATGCTAACAAGCAAGGGACAGAATTGTGGGGAGGGGTGGAGGAAAGCATATTGTGTTTTTCAAAGGTCAGCTTCAAGGTCATCAAAGTCATTGGATAGGATTTGCCCCCACTCCCTAACTCTGCAAAATGTTTGGAACCATGAAAAGAAAAAAAAAAGCCAGGTTGGTCTCGTGATTAAGGCACCAGGCTAGAAAGTGGGAGGTAGCGAGTTCTAGTCCCGCCTTAAGCCATAAAAGCCAGCAGGGTGATTTGGAGCCAATCCAGTAGGAGACGGTGAGTTCTAGTCCTGCCTTAATCACGAAAGCCAACTGGATGACTTTGGATGTATCACCAGGAGGCTGTGAGTTCTAGTTTCCACCTTAGGCATGAAAACTAGCTAGGTGACTCACGTCCAATCCACCAGGAGGCCGTGAGTTCTAGTCCTGCTTTAGGCATGAAAATCAGCAGGATGACTTAGGTCCAATCACCAGGAGACAGCAAATTCTAGTCCTTCTTTGGGTATGAAAATTGGCTGAGTGACTTTGGGCCAATCATTAGGAGAAGGTGAGTTCTAGTCCTGCATTAAGCATGAAACCTGCCTAGGCGATTTTGAGCCAATGACCAGGAGATTGTGACTTCTAGTCCTGCCTTAGCCATGGAAGCCAGGTGGGTGGCTTTGGGCCAATCGCCAGGAGACGGTGAGTTCTAGTCCTGCCTTAGTCATAAAAGCCATCTGGATGACTTCGGGCATATCACCAGGAGGCTGTGAGTTCTAGTTTCTGCCTTAGGCATGAAAACTAGCTAGGTGACTCGAGTCCAATCCACCAGGAGACTGAGAGTTCTAGTCCTGCCTAAGGCATGAAAACCAGCTGGGTGACTTTTGGGCCAATCACCAGGAGACCATGAGTTCTAGTCCACCCTTTGGCATGGAAGCTATCAGTGTGACTTTGTGCCAATCACCAGGAGATGGTGAGTTCTAGTCCCGGCCTAAGCATGAAGCCTGCCTAGGTGATTTTGAGCCAATGACCAGGAGATTGTAACTTCTAGTCCCGCCTTAGCCCTGAAAGCCAGTTGGGTGACTTTGGACCAGTCATCTCTCTCTCTCTCAAGTCAGCACACCTCATAGGGTTGTTTTCATGGGGAAAACAGGAGGAGGATGGTGTATTGGATATGTTCAGCGGTTGAGTTATTTGTTAAAACAATGAAGATTATAAACAAACAAATAAAAAAATATGCCCTCTGGCTTTATCATAAGAACCAAATTTCCTGACAATTAGAACAATTAACCAGTGGAACAACTTGCCTCCAGAAGTTGTGAATGCTCCAACACTGGAAGTTTTGAAGATGATGTTGGATAATCGTTTGTCTGAAGTGGTGTAGGGTTTCCTGCCTAAGCACGGGGTTGGACTAGAAGACCTCTAAGGTCCCTTCCAACTCTGTTATTCTATTCTATTCTAAATGATGAATATCCATGGTAAAACGAAAGATAGATTTCAAAAACTCCGGTTCTTTTTAATACAGGCCTGTGCCCTGTCTGCGAGCAACCGGTTTGTTTTTTTTTTTGAAAGCTTCAAAAATATATTTTAGACCTAAGAACCACCCGAATGTCACACGGATACGCTCTCCAAACTTGCAGGTCAGCATCTCAAAGGCAAGAACGCGCCGACTTCCTACTCCGAGACAAGAGGGCACAAGATTTTCACCCTGCTCGGAGGCCGAACCACAAATATGCAAACTGAAGCATTTTTTTCCCTTAATCGTCCGCGAGTGACTGTTTACATTACAGTCAGCATAACTTTAAGTGGATTGATTGCCGGGGGTTTATCACTGATATGTAATTATTCCTGAGCCATAAAGAAATTCCCACTGTGGCTTTTTCCAAACGAGATCCAACGTGGTCCAGAATAGGGGCCTCCAAGCTTGGCAACTTTAAGACTTGTGGACTTCAACTCTCTGCCAAGCTTGGAGACCCCTGGTCCAGAAGCAGGGTGGATAAAAATCAATGATTTTTTTTAAAAAAATAAAAAAAAAATCAGATTTTTTTTATTTAAATCGGATTTTTTTATTTAAATCGGATTTTTTTGATTTTTATCGAATTTATTTTAATAAAAAACTTTTGGGGTAAAAATCTATCGTAAGATAGTTTTCTATTTAAGATACATAAATAATTTAGTTTATTCAGCATGAAATGGAGCTTAGTTATGTAGCACAAGGCTGTATATTCTGCAACACTGGGACTATCGGTGAGTCAACAGCGGGTCAAAGGAGTAGCAGAGATGACGGTTGCTCTTTAAAAATTATGATTTAAATCGAGTTGATTTAAATCAAGCCTTTTTACTAGTGATTTAAATCATGATTTAAATCATGATTTAAATCGACTCGATTTAAATCAAATCCACCCTGTCCAGAAGCATTGAAGTTTCCCCCAAATCGCTTGTCTCCCCACAAGCCTTGTTTTTAGAAAGACCCCCTTCTGACCTGCACTGCAGCGACACCCCACGGCAGGCTGATTGGCTGCCTACAATTCGGCAGTTCGAATCTCACCAGGCTCAAGGTCGACTCAGCCTTCCGTGGTCAGTAAAACGAGGACCCAAATTGTTGGGAGGGGGGGGCAATAGGCTGATTCTGTAAAACCGCTTAGCGGGGGATGTAAAGCACTGCGAAGCGGTATATAAGTCTAAGGGCTGTTGCTATTTGCAGGAGCTTACTAATTATGATAACTGCCTTATAGGCAGTCCTCGGCTTACAACAGTTCAATTTAGTGACCGTTCAAAGCTACAACGGCACTGAAAAAAAGCGGTCTACGACCGTTTTTCACCCTTATGACCGTTACAGCATCCCCCCCAAGGTCACGTAATTTATAGTCGGACGCTTGGCCACTGGTTCAGCTTTATGACGGTCGCAGTGTCGCCTGATCCCCTTTTACGCCTTCTGACCAGCGAAGTCAAGGGGGAAAACAGATTCGCTTAACCGTGTGACTCATTTAACAACTAGTCAGGATTCCCTTAACAAACGTGGCAGGAAAAAGTTGTAAGATTGGGGGGGGGGAAAAAAAAGCTCACTTAACAAATGTCTCACTTAGCAACATAAATGCTGGGCTCAATGGTGGTCGTAAGTCAAGGACTTTTTCTGTATTTGCAGGCGTTTATTACGAAAGGCAAAGAAAAAAAAGAGTGTCAGCCCATTCTAGGCTACTAAAAATTAAAAACAAAACAAAAAAACCAAAAGTTTCGGGGAAAGTCAAAGATTTTTATGCAGATAAAAACTGAAAACCTGACAATGAAAATAAGAGAGCCAATTTGGTCTACTGGTTAAGGTGCTAGGATAGAAAGTGGGAGACCGTGAGTTCTAGTCCCGCCTTAGCCCTCAAAATCAGCTGGGTGACTTTGGGCCGGTCACTGTCTCTTGGCCCAGCCCACCTCAAAGGGTTGTTGTTGTTGTGGGGAAAATAAGAGACGGAAGGTATGCTCAGTAGGTCTGCCACCTTGAGTTATTGGTGAGAATAATCTGAAAAAAATGACTCGAGACCGTTTTTTCACACTTAAATACTGTCGGTTGCAGCCTCCCCGGGGTCACATGATCAAAATTCAGACCCTTGGCCACTGGCTCACACTTATGACGGTCGCAGTGTCCCGGGGGGTCAGGCGATCCCCTTTTGCGACCGTCTGATGAGCAAAGTCAATGGGGGAAGCCCGATTCACCTAACAATGGTGTTACTAACTTAACCACTTGCCAGGGATTCACTTAACAACCGTAGTAGGAAAGATAGTAAAATGGAGCAAAAACCCACTTAACAACTGTCTCAATTGTGGTTGTAGGTTGAGGACTACCCGTCTCTGATATGAAGCTCTTTATCTCCTTCAGAATTTAGTCTTCTCTCCCTAAATTCATTCCCTTCTGACAGCTTCCGCTCCCAGTAAGAGACTCGGTTCCTCCTTTCATTGCTCAGTCAATGCGGGGTAAAAGTCGGAAGGGGCTTCAGAGGGGAAGGTTAAGCCTCCTGACTTGCTATATAGCAGTGATGGCTAACCTTTTTTGCCATTGCGTGCCAAAAGCTGGGGGAGGGGGGGTTATGCACACGCGTGCCCACACCCATAATTCAATGCACCCTGCGCATGCATACACGACCGCCCTGGGCTCCCCCCGCTTTTGGCACGTGATGGCATGGTGGCCCCAGTAGGTCTGTTTTTTCCCCTTCCCAGGCTCCAGAGGCTTGCTTGGAGCCTGGGGAGGGCAAAAACAGCCTTCCTCACTCCCCGGAGACCCTCCGGAGGCTGGAAATGGCCCGTTTGCCAAGTTCCAGTGGAACCAGAAGGCCCGTTTTTCACTCTTCCCAGGCTCCAGAGCCTTTCTAGGAGCCTGGGGAGGGCGAAAACGTCCTTCCCACCGCGGAGGCCGGAAATGGCCCATTTGCCAACTTCCGGTTGGCCCAGAAGACCCGAAAATCAGCTGGCGCTGATTTTATACAGCCGTGATGAGGTTCGCCATCACGGCTATATAGGATCATCTGTTTGGCAGCCTTATTTCTGATTAAAACAGAGCGACTTGAATCACACACTAGAAGGAAAGGTACGATTTATCTGTTAGAACTAATAAACAGAATGACTCTCCGGTGAGTCTGAGCTCCAGAATTTCTTTTCCTATGAGAGTCTGTTCAGGTTTAGGCACAGCCCAGATTTTTGCTTTTCGGCTGCTGGGCTGGGTGGAAAAAACAATATTTTCTTGCTAAACTGCAAGTCATCCGGAGTTCCTGATTTATCTCCGACTTTGTTCAGCTTTTGGTTTCGGTACCTTCCTTCTTTTGTTTCTTTCTAAGCCCCAATACTTCTGTTGGGCAAAGGTTTTTGCTCTCTGCATCGTAGGAAAGATATATATTTTCATTTTCTCTTTCTCTCCAACCCCAAAACCACGTTCTGAACAGTAACCTACACAAGCATATGAAGGAGCAGAAAACGAATTTCAATTTCTGTTTCCAGGATCTATCTATCTATCTATCTATCTATCTATCTATCTATCTATCTATCTATCTATCTTCCCTTTCTATCTATCTATCTTCCCTTTCTTTCCTTCCTCTTTCTTTTGTTCTTTCCTTCCTCTTTCTTTCTCTTTCTTTCTTTTTCTTTTCTTTCTTTCTCCTTCCACCTTCTTGCCTAGGCTAACATTAAGAGCGGTTTAAAGGGGAACGGTACAGCTGCCTCTTCCTTCATCTTGCCTGGATGGGCTTCCCTCCTCTTTGGAGTCTAAAATCGCTTATCCTCTCTGGAAACCAGTGAGACCATCTGTATAAAATCCCCATGCAGATATCCTGAGGTTCATTTCTCCCCTAGCAGGAAACCTCCCCCCCCCACCCACCCACCAGGCTTCTGCGACTATTTCAAAGCACCACCAGCGTGAAATCTCTTCCAACTGTCATCCAAGGACCCCCTCCTCCTCTCTTCTACCTAGCATCTGCAAAAGCATTCGGACAACCCTTCTGCTTCTCTTGCTTTTGTTGCATAACCCCTGAGAATCTCTTCCTCCTGCACCCTTCGCAGCACCTGCCCTGCTCACCTGCCTCCTCCTCGTGCCATTAAACCAGCTTCTGATCATTTTGCAACCAGCAGTTACTCCTCTCCGAGGTTTGTTCTTTTTTCTCTAACCAAGCAGGTATAAAACTCTTCCCACGCTTCCACCCTCTCTTCTGGGTCTACTCCTTCTCCAAATCCCACCCCATTTCTTCCACTCAGCGACCGACCCTCCTCAATGTCCCGAGTTCCCCTTCTTTGCCAGGAAAGTCTCATTAAACATTCCCATTTGCAAGGCGTTTCTCGCATCCAAGACCTGTCCTGTGTCCCACGAAGGCATCACTTCACACAAGGGGGTCTCTGTCCGAAAGCCCCCTCCCCCCTCCCCCACAACCTCTGCGTGCCTCCCAAGAGGCCCACACTGTTTGACCTCCAACTTCTCTCCCCAATCACTACAGCCGAAGAACAAACGATTCTGTGCCCGTCCATTAAACAGGAATCTTTTCATCCATCCTCCTGCCTCTCCGACAAAACCCCACACTTTTCCCCCTTCCAAAATTTTCACTTGGGATATGTTCTAATCCTTAAGTTGCATAATAAAAGCACATCAGTCCATATCAGAAGATCTCCCTTCGTGCCAAAGCGATTCCTCAAAAAAAGCATACACCATCTCCATCTCCTTCCCAAGCTAATGTTCCTCCTGTAAACCCACCCTTTCTCCCCCAGATTTGGAGATCTCCTTGGCGATCCTCTTTTTTTAACCTGTTAGGACCATTTTGGTCCAGGAAAGCATGAGATCACCAACGTCCTCCTCTTGCAAAAAAGAGGACGGACAAGATCTATCCAGAGAGTATCATGCAGAGAAAAGGCTGATTATTCCCCGCCCCAGCAAACTGACCCCAATGTAGGTCGTAAGGACAAACTCATGCAGAGACACGGGTCTGATGATGAGCCTCTCAAGGGATTGGGGAAACCGTGACAAAAAAGCGGGGGGATTTTGCAGCCAGGGAGGGAGGTGCACCTCGGGGGGGGGGGGGAAGGAGTTTTAGGGATCCAGCAAGGATGCGCTTCTCCCAATCCCGGGATTATGTAACAGTTGCATCGGGGCTCGGAGTGACAGGATGGAGAGCCAGCCTCAAGCAGGAGAGAGCAATCGCGATAACCGGAGAGAGGCCAGCCTGCTGCATCCTTACACCCACCATGCAATTGGGGGGGGGGGGTTTGTCCAAGGGCCATCTATCCGCTCCAACCCAGCCAGGGGCAGCCCCTCTTTTTTTAGGGGGTCGGCTGGAAGGAGGGCGGCAGAGGCATTTGATGGAAAGGAGACCTGGCAAATCCAGAAGGCTCAAGCAAGCCTCCATCCTCCTCCTCCCCACCCAAACCCCACCACCACCATCACCACCACTCCTGAAGCCACGTTCCTCCCAAACTGGTGCCCCCCCCCAGATGTGCCAAGGGGTCCCCCATCATCCCCATCCCATCCATCTGGAAGGAGGGGGGAAGAGGCATTTGATTGGGGGGAGGCAAGGAGGAGACCTGGCAAATCCAGAGCAAGAAAGGATCAAGCAAGCCCCCCCACCCACCACTATCGCAGCCACGTTCCTCCCCAACCTGGTGCCCTCCAGGTACGCCAAAGGGACCCTAACCCCCATCATCCCCATCCAGCCCGTCTGGAAGGAGGCGACAGAGGCATTGGATGGAGACCTGGCAAAGCCAGAGCAAGGAAGGATCAACCAAGCCCCCCCACCCCGCTCCCCATCATCCTCCCCAATCACCATCGCAGCCTCCCCAACCTGGTGCCCTCCAGTTGCGCCAAGGGGGGACCACCCCACCCCACCCCACTCCCAGCATCTCCATCCCGCCCCTCTTTTTTTCTTTGGATCTTGCCCCATCGGGAGGGCAGCCCATCCGGGAAAAGAAGGTCAACCTCATCTCCCTGGAGGGGAGGCGGGAATCTTGACGTCGCCAAAGCATTCCGACGTGCAGATGCGTGTCGCGGGCAAAGAGGTCGTGAGGACGCCCTTCCCCCCCCCGATCCCGCGTGTCCAACGGCGCCCGCGCGTGGGAAGGCCCCTCTCCGGAGGGGGTATGCGTGGAGGGAAAGGGAACCCGAGCTCGGCCGGTACCTGCTCCTCGCGGACCTCGCTGCTCCGCCGGGGCCCGGCTGCTCCCCCCGCTGGGCAGGGGCCGGCTGCGTTGGGGACGGGGCTGCTCCGGGAGCGCTGGCGGGTCGGTCCGGCGCGGCCACGACTCGCGAGGGGGCGGCAGGAGAGGCGACGGGCCAGCGGCGGCAGCGGCGGCGGCGGCGGGCGCTTTATACCCTCGACTCCTCGGAAACCGTCTCCGCGCAACGCTTCCGCTTCCGCCCCGCCCCCCTCATGAATATGCAGAGGAGGGGCGGGGCGGGCGAGCGGGCGGGGCGAGCGGCCAATGAGGGGGCGCGGGGAGGGGCGGACCCCACACAAACCTTTCCCCACCCCCCCCACCCCCGCCACTCCTCCTCCGGCGCCCTGATTGGCCGCGCGCGGGCGAACCTGCGGAGCCGATGACGTCGCGCGCGGGAAGGTGGAGGAGGTGCGCATGCGGATGTGGTGGTGGTGGGGGGTTGTTTGGGGGAAGAGCGGGCGCCGCCACGTCCTTCCCGCCGGCCTACCTCGCGGGGTCGTTGTGAGGAGGGCGAAGAAGCACGGGTTTTGGGGGATCCTTGCGAGACAGTTGGGAGATCTGGCATTTGTTCAGTGAGATTTGCTCCATTTGATGTCATTTCTTGCCACCGTCCTTAAGCGAATCACTGCAGTTAATAAGGGAGTAGGATGGTTGTTAAGTGAATCTGGCTTCCCCCCCTTGACTTTGCTTTGTTGAAAGGTCGCAAAAGGGAGAATCACATGAATCCGGGACACTGCGACCGTCATAAATACGAGTTCAGTGGTCGAGGACTTGGATTTTGATCGCACGACCACGCAATGGTCGTAAGTCTGAAAAACAGCCCTAAATCACTTTTTTTCGGTGCAGTTGTAACTTTGAACAGTCACTAAAGGAACTGTTGTAAATCGAGGACTACCTAAAAAACTCCTCCGGTCTCCCTTCCTGGGGGGGCGGGGAGGGGGTTTCTCCCACTGCGAGGTGAGACCCCACCTTTGGGTCAGATGCAGGACAGATTCTCATGTGCACCTTTTGCACAGTCTATATGCAGGTAATCCTCGACGTACAACCATAGTTGAGCCCAACACTTCTGATGCTAAGCCAGGCGTATCTTAAGTGAGTTTTGCTGCATTTTATGCCTTTTTTTTTTTTTGCCACAGTTGTTAAGCAAATCACCGCAGAATCATGTGGTCGTTAAGTGAATCTGGCTTCCTCCCCCCTTAACTTTGCTTGTTGGAAGCCGCTGGGAAGGTCACAAATGAAGATCACATGACCCCAGGACAGTGTAACCATCATAAATATATGCCAGTTGCCCATCTAATTTGATCACGTGACCAGTGTGAAAAACGGTCATAAGTCACTAAACAAATGGTTGTAAATCGAAGACTGCCTGTACTTATCTTTTCAATCCCTCTGCCTTGAGGGCTTCTGACTTCCAGGGAATTCTACTTAAAACTGCCCGCTTAAAATACTCCCTTCCATGAAGTCTTTTTTTTTTTAATTGAAAAGTTTTAAAATGTTTTATAAACAATTTCCCCCCCTTCCCCTTCCCTCCCCCCCCACTTCCCAGAGCAAAATACAGGGTATTGCATTTAATAAACATAATCTAACATAAACAAACTAACTATAAACTCTTAACTTCCCCTTACTCTTTAACTCCCCCATAGGTACTAAAATGTCAAAGTAAAAAGAAAAATCATCTAAATATTTCATTCATAAGCTATTTGCAACTTTTTAGTCCCATATTTGTTTTGTATATAGTCAATCCATCTTCATGAAGTCTTTTCATTGACTATATATTATTTTTAGAATGATGTCCTGCCTTTATTTGACTGTGCACTAAAGGCAGTGCACATAATGTTCCTGCTTCCTATTTTTCCCCACCACAACGACCCTGTGAGGTAGGCTAGGCTGACAGGCCCAAAATAATTTTGCAACTCTTCCTTCCTAAATTTTTAATCCAACATTTTACCCTCTGCACCAAGCCGACCCTCTTTTTAAACACCTCCATAATGTTACTGTTGCCATATTTGACACATGGGAACAAAAACATGTTACCACTTGCCTGTTTTTGTATTTATGTGGCTGAGATACTTCCTTTTCCCTGGCCCAGTATGTAGATTTATCTTCTTCTTTTTTCTAATTGTTCCTCCAGATAGATTTTAAAGTGGCATGCAGAGGATTCATTTTACTCTCATAAAAGTCCCGCCTAGTGTTAATAAAACGGCAGAATTCCAAGGAATACTCATTATTACACTATAATGAACAGGATGTATTTGTACACTTCTCTTATCTTAATTGGTATAAAATTAAAAGATTCTGAACAGTAAGAATAATTTATGGTGGAACCAATGACCCCAAAATGGTGCACCTTTTTCTATTGAGGAAATGAAATTCTAGAAGTTAGAGAAACAAACCTGAACATGTTTACAGAATCAACAACACTAACAGTAAAAAAAAAATGCCTATTATAAAAAGGAAGGCCGTAACCTTAACTTTGTCTCACAACTGCCTATGTATACAATGTGTTATTTCACAATTATTGCCTGCAGGTTATGAGATGAAATCCAGTGGAGCCAGCTAAATTTCATTAAAAGACAAAAAGCAAGGGATATATATAGCCTACAAACAGCCCCAGCGACAGGATTTCTGGAGAAAAGGCTGGAAAAATAATACATTTCCAGATTAAATTGTGATGCGGTGTTTTTCAAACTGGAAAACTTTAAGATGCTGGCTTGGGAATCCTGGGAATTGAAGTTCACCCAGTTTAAAATTACAAAATTTGAAAAACAATTCTAATTTTTCTGGAAATTAAACAATTTTAATTTCCAGAAAAAGGGATAATGTATCTGTTTATTTTTCCTAAATTCACCAAATACAATTTGTCTCTTTCAGCCCTCATTTATGATATTGCAGTAATTATATACAGGGACGTTGAGACATTCTAGATGTAGACAAGGCAGGTTTCTCCATCTTGACAGTTTTAAGACGGGCTGGGGGATTCTGGGAGTTGACATTGTTGGAAGAAAGATGAGGTCCAGTTCCAAGCCGGGAGAAAAACGCTGGAAACAAAATGGAGGCAGGTTGCAGTAAAGGAAGGTCTCCGTTTATTTGCTAGTCAGAAACCTCAGTGACAGCAGCATGTTTCTGGGGTAGCTGACAAAAAGGGATTGAGAGTAGGTGGGCTTTTATACATTCTTTGGGCCTTTGTGATTGAGGTGCATGTTCCTGTGCAAGAATATGTCCTTTAATATTTAAATTTAATTGATTCCAATTCAATCATGTAGGTCAGGGGTATCAAACTCAAGGCCCGGGGGCCAGATCCGGCCCATAGGGTGCTTGGATCTGGCCCGCGGGGTCGCCCTGGAAACAGCAAAGGACCGACTCGCAATGCCTCTGCCAGCGAAAACGGAGGGTTGCAGGAGGCCGTCGCAGCTGAAAACGGAGCTCTTGAGGGACACAGGCGGCCCTCCCAAGCCCTGTTTTTGCTGGCAGAGGGTTGCAGGAAGCTGTCGCAGCCAAAAACAGAGCCGGAAGCCTGTTATCGCTGGCAGAGTGCTCAGGCCACCACAGGCGCCCGCCCTGGCCATGCCCACCCTGGCCCCCCGAGGTGAAATACAACTCTGATGCGGCCCTCAATGAATCAGGTTTGACACCCCCGATGTAGGTCATGTAGCTGGCTCTACAGGCACAAGGAGAAATGTGAATCATAGGTGTTTTGTTTGTCTGAGCTAATCTTATTAGCTTTGGTTCTTGCCTATCGTGTTGCTTATTTAGAGTTTCTGGTTGCTCTTTGCTTATGAATAGATTGGCCTAGTCTTTCTGAATGGATACAAAATCTCCGTTCCTAAAGACTGGCCTCTTCATGCTTCTGCTTGAGGCTGTTTTCCTACAGCAGGAAGACCAGAGCTACTTTCTGCCTGTAAGAAGATGCCTTCTCCTCTTCTCCTTCAGGAGAAATATTCCGTTCTGTTTCTTTTTAATATTAAGAATAAACAATATTTTGTTCTGGGGAGGTGGGGGTGCCTTCCTACAACATCCACATGTATTCAAGTTGCCAAGGTTGAGGAACTGTGGTCTAGAACAGGGGTGAAATCCAGCAGGTTCTGACAGGTTCTGGAAAACCGGTAGCGAAAATTTTGAGCAGTTTGGAGAATTGGCAAATACTCTGGCTGGCCCCAGAGTGGGGTGGAAATGGAGATTTTGCAATATCCTTCCCCTGCCATGCCCACCAAGCCACGCCCACCAAGCCAAGCCACGCCCACCAAGCCACGCCCACAGAACCGGTAGTAAAAAAAAATGGATTTTGCCACTGGTTTAGAACATGTTGAGAAATTCTAGGACCTGAGTTCTGGCAGTTCAAATCTCACCAGGCTCAAAGTTGACTCAGCCTTCCATCCTTCCGAGGTGGGTAAAATAAGGACCCAGATTGTTGGGGGCAATAAGGGCTGTAAAGCACTGTAAAGCGGTATATAGGTCTAAGTGCTATTGCTATTTTGCTTAAGCCTTAGCAACCCAGATTAAACCCCGAATCTCGCTTAGTCTTGACATCTTTTGATCTTGTTCCTGAGCTTTCTGCACCGGACACTTTCTAAGTAACACTTTCGGTCACCTTTGGGATGCGTTCATCGACCCTTGCTTGCAGCCCTGATGTTTGATGAAGCCCGAGCAGAATAGATTGGAGAGAAAAACAGGACATATCCAAAATATGTTGTAGGAGGTTAGCACTCATCCCTCT
Organism: Arizona elegans; assembly: GCA_022577455.1. Classification (NCBI taxonomy): domain Eukaryota; kingdom Metazoa; phylum Chordata; class Lepidosauria; order Squamata; family Colubridae; genus Arizona; species Arizona elegans. The sequence continues at coordinate 5,978,899 of JAKOOJ010000030.1, forward strand.
CCTAGGAAAATATTTTAGGAAATATTAAAAGGGCAGAATATTTCCCCTAAAAGGGAGGCAGAAACTCAGCTTCCCACCTTTGTCAATGGGCCATTAAGGCCTGGGCCAGTCTGTTCTACATAACAAAGATCTACCTCCTGCAGGCAGAGCCATAGTAGGAATTGCCCAAAGCCCTTTCATTACATCATCACCCAGCAAGAGTCAACCAAGCCTGGGACTCCAAAGACAACCTACAAAGTTACCCCTGCATGGTCCCATGGGAGTCTGACAACCAATCAGATTCAAAGCTCAATTTCAAAGCCCAACAGAGGGCATAAAATCCAGAGACTCTCAGCATCTCTGCCCTTTTCTGCCCAGGATCTCAAGCAGGGTGGATTTGATTTAAATCGAGTTGATTTAAATCATGATTTAAATCATGATTTAAATCACTAGTAAAAAGGCTTGATTTAAATCAACTCGATTTAAATCACAATTTTTAACGAGCAACTGTCATCTCTGCTACTCCTTTGACCCACTGTTGACTCACTGATAGTCCCAGTGTTGCAGAATATACAGCCTCATGCTACATAACTCAGCTCCATTTCATGCTGAATAAACTAAATTATTTATGTATCTTAAACAGAAAACTATCTTACGATAGATTTTTACCCCAAAAGTTTTTTATTAAAATAAATTCGATAAAAATAAAAAAAATCTGATTTAAATAAAAAAAATCCGATTTAAATAAAAAAAATCTGATCATTGATTTTTATCCACCCTGATCTCAAGCCATGTGATCCTGTTCATCGATAAACCTTCTTTCCAAGCAAACTTCCATGAATCCAATGTCTTTTTCCCCACTTGTAACTGAATCTAGATGGACATTTCTTCCAACAATGCGTGGTATAAACAAAACAAAACAAAACATAAAACAATAAAACCCAACAATTGACAGCAGCAAGACTATTGTATGCACAAAAATAGAAGGACACTTCGATTCCTACCATGGAAGTATGGTTGTGGAAGTTGATGGAGATGGCTGAAATGGCAAAACTGACTACTTTGATTAAAGAAAAGAACATAAGTACTTTTGTTTCCACATGGAAACCACTTCTGAACTTCGTGCTTGAAGTGGAAAAGAATGAAACTCTGTCTTTGGGTTTTAGAGATTAGACTGATAGACCTTTATAGAAATGACTGGTTCGTACTATTGTGAGAAAGCAAAAAGTTGTGATTTGAAGCAAATGCCTTATTTTACTGGAACAGAGGGAGTCGGAAGTCAGTGCTTCTTTTTCTTTTTTTCTCCCCCTATCTTTCCTCACTTCTCTTCCCCTTTTCCCCTCCCCCCTCGCTGCTCTTCTGTTTACTTTTGCATTTTGTATTTTGTAATACTCAATAAAAAAATATGTTTAAAACACAAAACAAAACCCAACAGTTCCTGCTTGGCAAGAACTGTTTCAGATGCTGACCGCAGCAAAAATTAGTAGGCTGGCTTCACGCAAGACAAGCAGAATTTATAATTTCTTTTTTCTGTTTGTTGAAACATCACTCTAATACAGTATTTCTCAACCTTGGTAGCTTGAAGATGGGTGGATTTCAACTCCCAGAATCCCCCAGCCAGCGCTGCTGGCTGGGGGATTCTGGGAGTTGAAGTCCACCCATCTTCAAGCTTCCAAGGTTGAGAAACACTGCTCTAATAGGACGATATGGGCTAGAGCTTTTGGAAATATGCAGAGGAAAGTGTTCTGATATCTTTTCTCTTATGCTGTTTGTGTGTGTGTGTGTCTTCTTAAATGTTGTTAACAATTTTAAATCACCCAGAGTCTCTGGGAGTCAGGCAACATATACATTTACTAGATTATTATTAGTACAACAAGATTCACATACAGCACTAAATAATCATTGATTATTTAGGTCGGGTGTCGGCAACCCGCAGCTCCAGAGCCGGATGTAGCTCTTTGACTCCTCTCCTGCAGCTCCCTGCCAACTCGGTCACACGACCTGCTCTCTGCCCCGAGAAGGCATGAGCCTCTGCAGAGTCATGCGGCTGGAGCACCCCTAGCGTTTTTTCTACACTGCCAGTGACCGACTGCTTTTTGCAATTCCACATCCTTCACGGACAGCTCAGCACCAGCCTTGGTCCCCTTCATGTCGGCTCAGGAAGCAAGGGAACGGGGAGGACCAGCCACGGCCACCAGATGCAGGAAGGGAAGAGCTCCAGCCTCCTGGGCAGCGCGGCCAGCTACTCCCTTGAGTGCGCAGCAGAGACGGGTTTCAGCAGCTTCTAACCAGTCCTGGGAACCCAGTAGCGGAAATTTTGAGTAGTTCAGAGAACCGGTAGTAAAAATTCTGACTGGCCCCGCCCCCATCTATTCTCTGCCTCCCGAGTCCCAGCTGATTGGGAGGAAATGGGGATTTTGCAGTAACCTACCCCTGCCACGCCCACCAAGCCACACCCACAGAACCGGTAGTAAAAAAATTTGAAACCCACCACTGGTGCGCAGTGGCGGCAGCGGGAGGAGGAGTTGGCGTCGCCACCATGATCCTGGCCCAGGAGGGTATCCCACTTGTACGTGAGCGAAACAGAGAGAGAGAGAGAGGGAGGGGGGGAGAGGGAGAGATGAGCGAGAGAAAAAGGGAGAAAACGAAAGAGAAATGAGAAAATGATGGAGGGAAAACATTGAGAGAGAGGAAGAAGAGAGACAAATAAGAGAGGAGAGAAAGAAAGAAAGAGAGAGAGAGAGGAAAAGAGAGAAAAACAAATGAGAGGGAGAGAGAGAGAGACCCATAGAAAACACCGGGCACCACAAAACCTGAGTAGGCTTGGCGGGGAGAGGGGGGATGGTCATGTGACTGGATGGGAGTGATGTTGAGTTGGCCACGCCCACCCAGATTTTGTGGCTCCCGGTGTTTTTGTTTTCTGTGGGGAAATGGGTCCAAAAGGCTCTTCGGGTATTTAAGCACCTGATATGGGTAGTCCTCGAGTTAGAACCGTAATGGAGCTACCCATCATGGTCATAACTTGTGATGGTCTTAAATCGGGTCACCCATGTGACCAATCTGATTTTATGACCTTTTTCCAGAGGTGGTTGCGTGGTTGTAAAGCGACTTCTATAGTCTATAATCAGACTATTTGCCTGCTGGCAAAACACCTACAGGTAGACCTCATTTAGTGCCTGCCTCATTCCGTGGCCAAAGTTATGGTGGTGCTGAAAATTTTTTATGACCAATGCCCCCATTTATGATCTATACAATGTTTTTCAGTCATGTCATCACCATTACCATATGTCCTGTGACTGATTGCTTTAAAAGGTTGTGTGTGTGTATGTGTGTGTATGTGAGAGAGAGGGGGCGGGGGAGACAGAAATTTTAAAAAAATGAGTTATTTTTGTAGGCAATCTCTCCTGTGCCTTTTTCTTTGTCTTTCTCCATCCCTCTCCCGCATAACAGAGAGATTGGAGAGGAAGGGATTTCAAGAGAATAAGCAGGCACACCAGGCTGTTTGTATAGCAAACTTGAAACGTCCCTGTGCCACCATATTCCTTCCTGTGTTTATTTATCATTGTATCCCTGCTTACTCTCTTGGAATCTATTCTATTCAAACAATGTGTTTATTTTTTCAATTGCCCATTAGATTATGAATCAGGAGAAGACGACAAACATCCATTAAGTGGAAATGGGACAAAGGTATCCTGGAGCACCGTAGGCTCTGTCCACATGCCATATTAGAGCTATAATTGCATTCAACCATGAACTAAAGGGCCACCATCAGTGAGCTGTTGGACAGCATTACTTGGTCTGCTGTGTGGATGTTTGGGTGGTTTAGGGGTGGGGAATTTGTGGTGGGTGGGTGGGTGTTTGGGGATTGTTTTGTGTGTTGGACCTGGTCTTTGGGTGTTAAATGAATTTTGTTGTATGGGTATACTGTGTATACACATACAATGACATTAAAGTTGTTGTTATTATTATTATCTTTATTCATTAAACATGAAACTCAGTCAACTGAACATTCAAAAATGCATCACAAATACCATTGACTGGTGCTAATGGTTGATACGGGTTGCTGCCAGCGTCCTAGGTATCAACCAAGTACCTTCTTGAGATGTACGATATTCCAAGTAGCGCAGTTTTTTTTGCAGTTCCGCTGGTGTTATTGCAGGAAGCTGCAATTTCTTGATGTATTTTGCAAAATTCTTGGACATGGTACCAAGTGCCCCGATGACAATGGGTATCACTGTGACATGTTTCATCCATAGCCATGTAGTTTCGATGGCCAGGTCGTGATATTTCATGATTTTTTCCAGTTCTTTTTCTTCGACTCTGGCATCTCCTGGTACTGCGATGTCAATAAATTGTACGTTTTGGTTTTCGACAACTGTGATATCTGGCGTGTTGTGTTCCAAGTGACGACCCGTCTGTACTCAAAAGTCCCACAAGATCTTCACCTTCTCATTTTCTATAACTTTTTCCACTTAATGTTCCCATGACTTTTTGGATACAGGAAAGTCGTATTTTTTACATAATGACCAGTGGATTAATTTAGCAACTCGGTCGTGTCTAGCTTTGTAATCAGTTTGTGCGATTTTGCTGCATCCACATATTAAATGTGAAACAGTTTCGACTTTGTTGTTGCAAAGTCGGCAGTTTGGATTGTTGGTGGATTTTTATATCTTTGCTTTCATGGCATTAGTTTGTAGTGTTTGTTCTTGAGCAGCCAGTATTAAACCTTCCGTTTCTTTCTTGATATTTCCCATCTTAAGCCATGCCCGTGTAAAGTTGTCATCACATTTTCCTTCAATGTTTTTCAAGTGCTGTCCATGCAAAGCTTTGGTTTTTCATCTATTTTCTCTGTCATCCAGCTGTTTTTCCTTATATTCTGCCTTGGTTTCTGTTGTTTTTATAATGTTCTCCATTTTCACAACCTGCAGCAATTTTTCTGTACTTTGGTTTACATAATCATTCAAACTTCATTTTTCTTCTTCTACAATTATTATTATTATTATTATTATTATTATTATTATTATTATTAGTTAATCTTTAGTGAGATTCACAGCCTTTGAGGCCGGTTAATAGCTCAGCAGCTCGAGTCCTAACCAAGGACCTAGGAACTGTTAAGGTATCGTCGGAGGATGTAAGCTGTTCCGAGTAAGGTGGTTTTTTGTAGAGTCAAAATGTTCAAGTCTGGCAAATTTAGAATTTCTAAATAGCGGGGTAGCCCTTTGGGTATTGCTCCAAGGGCTCCAATTACAATCGGGACAACACATGATTTCTTTTTCCACAGTCGCTCAACTTCAATTTGCAAGTCCCGGTACTTGGTGATTTTTTCTTGCTGCTTATCTTCAATCCGTGCATCACCAGATATTGCAATGTCAATGAACCATACTTTTTTCTTTTCAACTATTGTTATGTCAGGTGTGTTGTGGACCAAGTGCCTGTCAGTCTGAATCCTAAAGTCCCACAAGATCTTGAGTTTCTCATTCTCTAAAACTTTCTCAACCTGATGTTCTCAGTGGTTTTTGCTATACTCAAATCCAAACTTCTGGCACAATTTCCAGTGAATGATCTTAGCAACACGGTCATGGCGTTGTAGGTAGTCAGTTTGTGAAATTTTGCTGCACCCACTGATCAGGTGGTCAACTGTCTCCTCTTTCTCATTGCAGAGGCGGCATTTGCTGTTGGTGGTTATTATTATTATTATTATTATTATTATTATTATTATTATTATTATTATTATTATTATTATTTTAAACTGGATGAAGGGCAGACCCATAGCTTGCCCACAAAGCTTGAAGTGGGTGGCCAAGAACTGAGATGCTGCCTGTTTGGGTCAGTCTGGGTCATGCCAACTAATCCGAAACTTTTAGAAGGGGATAAGGTGAATGGGGAAGGGGGCTGCTCTCTCAGTTACAATCCTGAGACAACTCTATGGAGACTCTCAGTCATCCAGGTCATGGTTGTTCCAAAGGTGCTTTTCCCAAAAGGCAACTGGACTTTTTAAACCATATTTTCCCTTTGAAAATGTTTTGCTTCTCATCCAAAAAAGGTTAGAACTGAAGAAGGAGGACCAATCTCATCTCACATCCTTTCTCATCTTCTTTACTATCTTCTCCTATTGGTATCTTATGATTTATCCCTTGTTTGTACCTTAGGATTAATGATTGTAACTAGGATTTATGATTATGTTGTTTGATTGAGAGGTTATGCATTGGAGACAAATTCCTTGCGTGTCCAATCACACTTGGCCAATAAAGAATTCCCTTCCCTTCCCTTCCCTTCCCTTCCCTTCCCTTCCCTTCCCTTCCCTTCCCTTCCCTTCCCTTCCCTTCCCTCTTCTCTCCTCTCCTCTCCTCTCCTCTCCTCCTCTCCTCTCCTCCCCTCCCCTCCCTTCCCTTCCCCTCCCCTCCCCTCCCCTCCCCTCCCATCCCATCCCATCCCATCCCATCCCATCCTATCCTATCCTATCCAAAACATTTTTAAAGAAAAACAACAACAACAAGAAAATGCAGTTGCTTTTTTGGAAAAAGCACCTGTAGAACAGGGGGAAAATGGTTTTTATTCTTATAAACTACCAATAATCCCTGGTTGATTTGGCAGATTATCAAAGTGATTGTGAAATAAATGACATTTGTTTCCTTTGCTGCTCCCTGCCAAAGCCATTCAGTATTCCCGAAGAGCTAAAAACCACTTCAAGAAGGCAAGAACCTTCTCAACGAGAGATAAATAGCTAACAGAAAACCTGCAGAATTTTTTTTTTTTTTAAAGTTACTTTGAGCTGCCTTTTTGGAGCACCGGCATTAATAAGTCATCAATTAAGAGAATCAGAGTTTCAATCCTTTGATGGTTCGTGGGGCTAAACCAGAGACCAAGGTGCCCTTTTGAAAAGCAAGATGGAAAAGTCAACAACTCTGGCAAGACTGACCACGTGCTTCTGAATTAGAACCACCCTTGAAAGATGAAAGGGGAACAATATTTGGGATTTTTCATCTTGAAGGGGGGGAAAAAAGCCAGCATTAGAACGAGAGCATGGTAGAATTATTTGTGCCAAAAGAGGCAAAGGAAGGCCTTTGCGTTCTTCTTAAATAGGATTGTTGTCTGTTGTTTTGCCCCTATAACCAGAGATTAAGGACGGCAATTCCCAGAGGATTTGAAGCTAGGAACTGCCTTGCAGGTGAACAAATAGGACTGTCAATCTTCCTGATCATTTTGGCTCCTGATGATCTCTAGTTATGGCTAAGAGACAAGATTCTAGGCAATGGTGGCTGATCTCCAAAAAAGTAGGGCAAGCCAGACTGATTGGGTGGGATGTGAATGGAGGCCCCAGGAAATCTTAAGAGTTGTTGTCTAGCTGAGGGTTTCTCTACCACAACAGAGGAGCTGAAGTCCAGGCATCTTAAAGTAATTGAACGTGAGAAACAGTGAATGGAGAAATGGTGGATGGACTTTCTTTCTTTCTTTCTTTCTTTCTTTCTTTCTTTCTTTCTTTCTTTCTTTCTTTCTTTCTTTCCTTCCTTCCTTCCTTCCTTCCTTCCTTCCTTCCTTCCTTCCTTCCTTTCTTTCTCTCTCTCTCCCTCCCTTTCTTTCTTTCTTTTTCTTTCTTTCTTCCTCCTTCCCTCTTCCTTCCTTCCTTCCTTCCTTTTTCTTTTTTCTCATTTTGCTCTAACTTTCTACCTCCCTCCCTCCCATCATCTATCTACCTTTCTCATCTGTCTATCTATCTATCTATCTATCTATCTATCTATCTATCTATCCATCCATTATCTCTCTCTCTCTCTCTGTGTCTGTCTGTCTGTCTGTCTCTCTCTCTCATATACGGTATTTCTTTTTCTTATTGCTCTGTCATCTTCCTTTTTTCTTTTTTCTTTCTTTTTTTCTCATCTCTCTCTATCTTATTTTTCCTCCCTCCCTCCTTTCCTTCCTTCTTGTCATATATTTGCTTTCTCATCTCTCTCTCTCTCCCTTTCTCATTTCTCTCTCTCTCTCCTCTCTCTATCCCATCCACACCTCCATCCCTCTATCCATCCATCCCTCTATCATCTATACCCTTCCCTAGAACAAGGCAACCTTAAACAAATGAAGCATTATTGTCAAGAAAATTGTATGGATCTCTCTCTCTCTCTCTGGAGTCACCGGGGTTTGAGTGTGGTTCAAGGACTCTTCGGTTAAATTGGATGCTCGAGAATTGGATTCTCAGCTCTGCAGTAAAAAAAAGAAAAGAAAAAGAAAAGTCACAAAAATTTATAACAGTTCATGGGGAAAGTGTGGGAACTATGCTCCTGGCAGCTTCTCTCTGGCATCAAGCTGCGCAGCTTTTGAGCCAAGCCACAATGCCTCCCCGTATTCTCTTGGCTGCTTAGAAAAAAGCTGGGTGTGTTCGAGACCCTTCTTTTAGCCTGGTGAATGGGACTTCCTTTTCTGTGGCTAAAGTCACTCTTTGAATGAAGCTTTGAGGGTCTTTAACTCTGTCACATGAAGCATAATTGGCTGGATCCACCAAACGTGTTAAACTATCTCCTTTGGTTTTTCCAACCACAGTGAAACATCTATGATTAAACAACACAGTGAAATATTTATAACGCCCTAATAAGGCCATGCTTGAAATATTGCATCCAAGTTTTGTTTGCCATGATATTAAAAAGAAAAAAAAAAGATGTTTTGACTCTAGAAAGAATGCAGAGAAGAGCAACGAAGATGTTTGCGGGACTGGAGGCTAAAACATATGAAGAAGGGTTGCAGGAACTGGGCATGGCTAGTTTAATGAAAAGAAGGACTAAGTGGGGACATGATAGCAGTCTTCCAATATCTCAGGGGCTGCCTCAAAGAAGAGGGAGTCAAGCTATTCTCCAAAGCACCTGAGGGCAGGACAAGAAGCAATGGGTGGAAACTAATCAAGGAGAGAAGCAATCTAAAATTAAAAAGACATTTTAAAGAAGAGATTGGACAACCATTTGCCTGAAATGGTATAGGGTTTCCTGCCTGTGTTGGGCTAGAAGACTTCCAAGGTCCCTTCCAACTCTGTTATTCTATTCTATTCTATTCTATTCTATTCTATTCTATTCTATTCTATTCTATTCTATTCTATTCTATTCTATTCCATTCCATTCCATTCCATTCCATTCCATTCCATTCCATTTGCGCTTTAAGGCATTCAATGAAGATGATAGCATATTTTTCTATTCGCCATTCTCTGCCCAATCTAGTTTTTTGTTATTGGTGTACAGGTAAGTCTTCAACTATTCATTTAGTGACCGTTCGAAGTTGTTCTGTTCTGTCCTGTCCTGTCTTGTCCTGTCCTGTTCTATTCCTTGAGACCAGATGATTTTCCCAGTCCCATCAACCTGACCCACCAGGGTGGGGAGGCAGGATATGTTACAAGCCCCCTGTTTTAAAGAGGTCCACCTAGTGGGGCCCAGAAGAAGGGCCTTCTCTGTGGTGGCTCCCTCCCTGTGGAACATCCTCCCTTGCTGAGATAAAATTGGCCCCAATCTTTGGACATATTGAGGGACCACGGGTTCAACCTAGATTGGTGGAATTACCTGCAGATTAATTCAAGCTATCAGAAAGATAGAGATCAATATGGCATAGAAGTAAAGTATGGAAGCACTCTTAGAGTGCGCAGAAATGGCAAAACTGACGAGTGAACTAAATAATGATGAGAAATCTAAATATTATGAAGTATGGGGAAATTGGTATAATTGGTTAAAGAATAGGATAAAAACATGACTTTAGGACATGATTAGTTTACGCATCTAAAAGAAGAGATATACTGGACGCATAACTTGTAAATAAAATCTTAAATAGCTAAGGATGAAGTATATTTGATGTATGACTTCTTAATATGTATAAAACACTGTGCCTCTGAAGGATATAGAGATTGTACATTTTCTTTTGTAATGGAAAAATTTAATAAAGTATATTTAAAAAAAAAAAAGATTGGTCCCTACTTTGACACTCTTTTGCAAGTCCTGAAGACACAGTTCAACCAACAGGCCTGGGGTTTCCAGAATGATATGGAGCCCATCAAGTGGTTTTTTTGTATGCTTGTCACCAGGGGAATGGAGAATTATTGTACTGGGCTTTTGTTTTTTTACAAGCTGCCCAAAGTCACCATGAGTGCATTGGGCAGCCCGATAAATTTTCTTAACACATAAAATCAATCAATCAATCAACTTGTTGTATACAGGGCATCTTTTCATGGCAAACGACTAAGCCATTGTGTTACTCCAAAGCAATAAAAATTCCTTCTTGTAATTGCAGGCATCCGAGGGTCAGATAAATGGCCATCTATCACACGTTAAGCTGGGAACTCCCTGGTCATTTCAATAGAAAGTGAAGCTGAAAGGAAGCGCGCCATTTCCTGTATCATCCTTCTGGGGATCCTGAACAGGTCAGCAAAAACCACTTAAGGCAACATTTTCACTCCGGGGCGGAAGGAAAGGAAGCTGTGAACAAGCAAACGCAGTCCAGGGTAGGAGCTGAAGGTAGTTCCCTCCAATGTGTAATGTTACAAAGGCCCCCTTAACGTCATTGGTTTTAAAAATCAATCCATTTCTATCGTAATTTGCAAAAAAAATATTCAACTATGCATTCAGGTTTACCTTTTAGAAAAGCTGGGTGTTACAAGAACTGACAGAGATGGAGAGGCCGGCTCTGTTGACCTTGGAGGAAACTGGGGAAGGGCAGAGTCAGTCCAGGCAAGGCTTTTCTGAATTAGTAAGGCCTCCCCAGACAGGAAGTACTCAGGAGAAGAGCAAGGACCACCCCCTCCTGATCCGAGAGCAAGGAGGGAAGAGAGAAGGCGAGAACAATGCAGACTGAGCCGGCTACGAGGGAGGAGAGTGCCCCGCCCCTCCCTTCACAAGGCACACCTGGGGACTGAGAGGTAAGGAGGTGCCGGTGGGAGGGGCATTTGTCAGGAACAAGCATTGAATCTGTGGAGCCTCATGTGCACTTGCCAAAGCCTGGAGATTGCAGTACTCTTGTCTGGTGGGGCTCGCCAGTTTGCCTGCTTTGCTGAACTTCTTGCTCTGGTTACTCTTTAGCTAACCTGGCTTATTGGACTGCTGCCTCTGGTTGCTGTTTGGGACTACTTGTAGCCAGAGGCTTCTGAAGTTGCGTGTGAGAGCTTTGCTCCAGGAGTTTGTTGTGACCCAGGCCCACGTAGTTGATATTAAATGCAAAACAGTTCCAAAAAACAAACAGATTTTATTGAAACAGCTGAGAATTAACTCATTCTCAGCGTATTCCAAGTGAAATGAAAGCAAAGTCCTCAAAACACCATTCTTCAGTTTATCTCTGACCTTGGGATAATCAGGCAAACTGCCAAAGGCTTTTCTTGGCAACAGTTCAGGAACAGAATAAATTACTACAGCCAAACAAGAAGCAATTCTCTCAACAGTTGTTTTCCGGCAAAGAGGCCAAGAGCTGTTGCTGGCCTTTTAAGCCTTATGGGAGGGGTCAATCATCTCTTGGCCCTACTCCCGAGTCGTCCTCTCTGCTTTAGCTGCTCCTGCCTTCTGGCAGCTCTTCTTATGCGTGCACTAGGAATAGGCTCCTTCTGTTCCTCTGCCTCTCTATTGTCAGCCTCTGGAGGCTCCGGAGTCTGCACATCACTCCCCGATGGCCCTGGCCCCATCTCTGCCTCTGACGCAGAGCCCTCCTCCGGGCCTTCCCCAGCCTCCAGGACTGGCCCATGTTCTTCCTCAGCCTCATCGCTGTCCGACTCCGCTGCCAGCTCCGCAGGCTGCTGATGGACCACAACAGAGTTGTAGTGAATGTAGGAATGTTTGGGGGCCCAGCTGGAGCAATAAAGGGGAGTTAGGCCTGTTCTCTGGTTGTGTTGCTTTCGTGCCATGCCCCAGGTCATCACAAGCTGTCCCTGGTTGACGGTTAAGCATTTTATTTACTCTTATTTTTCAAATAAACGAGTCGGGAGTTTTATTATTAAAAAAAAGTACATCTTTTTTTATAATAAGACGGACTCTTATTTTTCAAATAAACGAGCATCAAAAAAGAAGGACTAGGGGTTGAAGTATTCCAGTATTTCAGGGGCTGCCACAAAGAAGAGGGAGTCAAGCTATTCTTCAAAGCACTCAAAGACAAGACAAGAAACAATGGATGGAAACTAATCAAGGAGAGAAGCAACCTAGAATTAAGGAGAAACTTCCTAACCGTGAGGACAACTAACCAGTGGAACAGCTTGCCACCAGAAGTTGTGGGTGCTCCATCACTGGAGTTTTTTAAGAAGAGACTGGACAGTCACTTGTCTGAAATGGTGTAAGGCAGGTGTCAGCAACCTGCGGCTCCGGAGCCGCATGTGGCTCTTTGGGCCCTCTGCTGTGGCTCCCTGTCGGCCTCTCGTCCTCCCCTCCCAGTCACTCCTCGCCTAGCCTGAGAAGGTAAGGGCAACGACGGTGTCAGCGTCTCAGAACTGACATAGAAAAGGGAGGAGAAGCCTGAACTTTTGCCTGCTAAATTCCTTTGAAGATTCTGTCTCCTCGGAGATGAGGAGGGGGGAGACATTCCTGTGACCTGACGGAGAAGGAATCAGGAAAGTGACTTGGAAGATAGCCAATGAGAAGCAGAGAATTGGGGATCGGAAAGGGAGGGATTGGGGGGCAAAGGTCAGTACTGACCCTGAAAAGAGTCAGGATCAGTTTGCTGTGCTCGAATAAAGAGAAAATTTCCTTAAAGATCGGCAGTTTGGAAGTTCATTTATTTTGAGATAGCATCGAAACCTGACAGACGGGGGATGGAGAAGCAGCCGGGGCAGAGACAGAGAGATACGGGGGGCGGGGGGGAGAGTCATAGAGAGATACAGGTGGGGTGGGGGGGAGAGAGAGATGTCAAAAGGCTTTTGTGGTTCCTGGTGGTTTTTAACAACCAGTTCTATGCCCTAATGACCGACTGGGTAGGCGTGGCTGGGGGGGGTCATGTGAAGTGAGTAGAAGACTGGTAGAAGTGAGTGACGTCGAGTTGGCCACACCCACCCGGGTTTTGTGGCTCCCGGTGTTTTCTTTTTTGTGGGAAACAGGTCCAAATGGCTCTTTGAATGTTTGCATTCAAATTGCAGACCCCTGGTATAGGGTCTCCTGCTTGAGGAGGGGGCTGGACTAGAAGACCTCCAAGGTCCCTTCCACCTCTATTCCGATTGACTGATTGAGCGTACTCTCTGAAATTGGCAGAGCATAAGGGGTTTGTTTATTTTTTTTTCTTTCCTGTCTAATCTTGCGTTTCGGGGTTGGCTCGTCTACGTTTAAAACAAATACAGTCACCAAGCTGCATATTTCTCCTGCAATTGTGTTGAAAGGCAAAAGGTGTGTGTGTGCTTTAAATAAATTGCTTGCTTATTGTGTTATAAAAAAAAAAAAAAAGCCGTCTGCTCCAAAAGTCTGTTTAATGGGCTGGCTTGCATAATTTCCATGAGACACTGTAAAAATAGGGCTTTGTTTCTTTTCTAAATGTATACAGCTGCCCATCCTGTCATGAATTCCAGGTGAAGTACAACATAAAAACATGCCTATAAACAATAAAATCTTAATCAGGCAGAACAGAGGCAGTCTGGACAGTATCTCAACCTCAAGGTCTCTGGGAAAAGCTGAATGGGAATCAGAATAACGGTTAGAAGGAACCTTGGAGATCTTCTAGTCCAACCCCTGGAAACTAATCTAGAAGCAACCTAGAACTAAAGAGAAATTTCCTAACATTGAGAACAATGAACCAATGGAACAGAGGTTGCCTCCAGAAGTTGTGGCTTCTCCATCTCTGGAGGTTTTTAAGAAGAGACTGGACAGTCACTTGTCTGAAATAGTATAGGGCAGTGATGGCTAACCTTTTTGCCATCGAGTGCCAAAAGCGGGCGGAGCACGGGGGGGGTGTCGCACGCACATGAGCCCACACCCATATTTCTATGTGCCCTGTCCCTTGTGCATGTGCATGCAACCCCCCACCCCCCGCTCCCACCGCTTTTGGCATGCGATGGCACAGTGGGCCACCGGACTTCCGGTGGAACTGGGTGTTGGGAAACGAGCCGTTTCCGGCCTTCGGAGGGGTGGGGAAGGCCATTTTTGCCCTCCCCAGGCTTTGGCTCCTAGAAAGCCTCTGGAGCTTGGGGAGAGCGAAAAACAGCCTTTCTGGTTCCACCGGAAGTCGGGAAACTGGCCGTTTCTGGCCTCTAGAGGGCCTCTGGGGGGAGGGGCGGAAGGCCATTTTAACCCTCCCCAGGCTCCTAGAAAGCCTCTGGAGCCTGGGGAGAGTGAAAAACGGGCCTTCCTCACCACCACCACCCGGCCTGGAGACCCTCCAGAGGCCAGAAACAGTGTGTTTCCCAACTTCTGGTGGGCCCAGAAGGCCTGAAAATCAGCTGCCCGGCGCACGCATGCGCACCAGAGCTCAGCTCGCGTGCCCACCAATATGGCTCCACGATGCGGGATGGCCCCTTACATTTTCCAGGAAGGCCCCGCGGGCCATATCCGATCACATTGCGAGCCATATCTGGCCCACGGGCCTTGAGTTGTGACACCCCTGTTCTAGATAGACAGTCAGATAGACAGACAGACAGACAACAAGTAGACACAGACAAACAAATAAGACCGATAAAGAGAGGAGAAGCTTCAGTGGCTGCAGTAGAATCAATAGATCCTTCAAGAATATCTCCGGGTTAATGGGATTAATACAGAATTTTGAAGTAAGGACGAGAAAAAAAAGTAAGGAAGGGTCCCTCCCAGCAGAAGCTGTTTGCAGAACCACAGAACATCCCAGGAATGATGTGTTGGGATTCCAACGGTCAAAGCTCCAAGTCTCTTCTGGAAGCATTTTGATTTTTCCATCCCGTTGAACTGTTCTCGGGGGACTGGGATAAGTTGTTAAAATGAAGTACAAGCAGCTATTTTAAGACCCAGCAAAAGAGGTCTGGGGATGAACAGGCTTTGCAAACACTATTCATCAACTGTCAAAGGACTCATTTCATGCCTGCAGCAAAAGTTTTGCAGTTGTTACTATCAAAGTTTGTGGTTTGGCAGGGGGCCCTGTAATTCTGAACTGGGGTGGGGAGGGAGTCAGAAAATCCGCAGTGAATGCCTTTAATCGGTTTAACCACGGTCCAGGCATATCGACTTTGGTGTTGAGAGATACGACTGTTATGATTTTGATTTAATTTGTATGATCGTTTCACCCTCCCAGGAGACAGAAGGCAGATAATAGGTAAAACACAATTTTTAAAAAATAAACAGGAAAAAACAGAGGAACTGGAAAACAGAGAGGTTTTCAAGGATCTCAGATAGATAATAATGGAGATAGTTGATAGATAGATGATAGATAGATAGATATAGACAGACAGACAGATGATAGAAGATAGATGATAGGATAGAAAAGAAAAGAAACAGATATAAGATAGTTGATGTAGATGATGATAGGTAGATAGGTAGGTAGGTAGGTAGGTAGGTAGATAGATAGATAGATAGATAGATAGATAGATAGAAAGATAGATACAGAGACAGAGAGATAGATGATAGAATATAGGATAGAAAAGAGACAGAGAAGGTAGTTAGATGTAGATAGTTGTTGATGATGATAGATAGATGATAGATAGATAGAAAGACAGACAGACAGACAGATAGACAGATAGACATAGATAAGATAGATAATAGGATAGATAGATTAGATAGGATAGTGAGATGATGGATGATAGACAAATGACAGACATGATAAATGGTTATAGACAAAAAGATTGATAGATAGATGGATGGACGGATCGATAGAAATAGAGACAGAGACAGAAAGATAGATGATAGAAGATAGAAGATAGATAGAAAAGAGACAGAGAAGGTAGTAAGATGTAGATAGTTGTTGCTGCTGCTGCTGCTAGATAGATAAATAGATAGACAGACAGACAGACAGACGGATGATAGGATAGCAAGATGATGGATGATAGACAAATGACAGAGAAGATAGATGACAGATTATAGACAGAAAGATTGATTGATGATAGTGGATAGATTAATGTATGGAGAGAGAGAGAGAGAGAAAGAGAGAGAGAGAGAGAGAGATGATAGAATATAGGATAGAAAAGAGAGACAGAGAAGATAGTTAGATGTAGATAGTTGTTCATGATGATGATGATAGATGATAGATAGATTAGATAGATAATAGGATAGATAGATGATAGATAGGATAGTGAGATGATGGATGATAGACAGATGACAGAGATGATAGATTATAGACAGAAAGATTGATGATAGATCAATGGATAGATCGAAATAGAGACAGAGAGATAGATGATAGAAGATAGGATAGAAAAGAGACAGAGATGTAGATAGTTGTCGTTGCTGTGCTGATAGATAGATAATAGATACATAGATAGTTAGATAATAGATAGATAGATGAAAATAGAGAGAGAAGAAAGAGAGCAAAAGAGAAGGAGACAGACAGGATGCTGTTCCAGAGGGCAGGCAATGCAACATCACTCATGCCATCTTGCAGCTTTGTAGTCCTCTGTCTGATGCCCATAGCAGCAAGCCTTAGAGTGGCCTCATGGGGGCGGGGGGCGGGGGGGGGGAGTCTAAATCTCATGCAACCATGAGTAACCTAACTATGATTCCATCAGCTCAGGAACTGCCCCTGTTCCCCACAATATGTATTGTTGTGCCCCTGCTTCCCGCCACCCTCACCCACTGATCCGGGGACAACGAGCAGAATCAAGAAGTAGATGTAGACTTGCCTTTCAGGGACCACCCTTGCCACATCGCAATCCCCTGTGGGTGGGTTGTTTCCTTTCCCTGCAATTAACGTGCCCATTCCGCTGGATAACGCCGCTTCCTCTCCTTCTACCACTATTCAACGATGCTAGTTACTATGGCAACAGCAAAATCTTTCAGGACATTTGTAGATTGACCCACTCAGCAAGATAAAGGAACAACCGGATTGCCTTCACCTATTGTTATGCCTCAAGTATATTTGAGAGTTGCTTTTGGGGATCAAAAAAAAAAAAGCAGATGGTATGTTGGAATGAAGTTGAGGAACTTGGGCTGAAGTCTTATCTCCAGCTTTGGACGTTCAAAGGATGACTGAGTCACTGCTATCTCTTAGGCCGGGTTAGGAAATGAGTATTACCTATTTCGTTGGGTTGGCAATATATAAACCATCAATATAGCTTTAAGACAGCTGTATTGCATCATACTGTGTCCTGATTGGTTAGCTCTGTAGCCAATCTCCTTAAGAAGGAGCTAGAAACATGGTTTGTTTCTCTTTGCTGTTCTTGCTCTCTGATATCTCTGTATGCTACTGTTTGCAAATCCAGAAGAACTGTTTATTGTGAATGACTACGACGACTGGTAAGAAGACTTTGTTATTGGATTATCCCTGGACTGTCGTTTTGCTATCTCTTGCTTTATATGTGTATGACCCGGACTGTTTATTGGACTGTGCCTTACTATTTCCTGAAAGTAAATACAACTCAGTGTATCTGTGTGTTGACTGTGTTTATTCGTATCTACTCTCAATCGCTTTCGTGTGTACACCCTTGCTATTTAAGGGTTACTCTGCGAATTCCTTAACAGGTTCCTTTCCAAAATTGTCCCAAAGGTGCTTTTTTTTCAAGAGGCAACTGGACTTTCTGGTTTTTCTTTGAAGATGTTTCCCTTCTCATCCAAGAAGCTTCTTCAGCTCTGACTGGATGGCAGGGGAATGGAAGGATTGATATGCTGGTCATTTGCATCCTTTTAGAGAGTCGTTGAGGCCACCAAGACACAGATAAACCCCCAAGTAGCCTCAACGACTCTTTAAAAAGGATGCAAATGACCAGCTGTCTGCAAGGAATATCAATCCTTCCATTCCAGTATAGATAGGAGCAAACTGTATTAATATGGTAGTAAGTGAACTGTATCACTATTAATATTGGTGATTGTAATAGCTGAATAAGATGAAATATATGGTTTAATATGAATGGTAGAATGAAGGAAAATAATGATTAATATTAGTATAGTAAAAACTGAATTCAAGGTAATGCAAAATGATGATTGGAATTATTTACTCAGAGGGGAAAATAAATGGAAAATGAGGATACGAATTGTGAAATATAAAATGTTTTATTTAAAAGGGGTTAAGAAATGGAAATTTAAATGAAACTGAAATGGAACAAGATATTTCTAGTTAAAAAAGGTGGTGTGAAAAATAAATTTGAAGAAATATACTGTTTTTGGTAAAATGGTAAAATGATTAATAAAGAAGTAAGACATGATAATTTGGTCCACCCTAGAAAAAAAATTGATACTAAGAAATAATTATGAAATATCAAGCTAAAAATTAGAAATTAAGGATGGAAATGATGGCATTTAAATTAAAGGGTTTCAATAGGAAAAAGACAACATTGAGAAATATATGTGATAAAGGGAGAAATAATAGAATGAAATGAAATAAGATTAAGATTAGGTGGTTAGGGCTGATGGAAATATTGATTATATATTAAATATTAAATAGAGATGAAAAATAAAAAAGTAGAAAAGGAATACTATGGCAGAAATTGAAATATATAAATTAAATTTGGGGAAAATAAGCTGTATAAATTTTGACTCGGTCAATACTATTCAGAAAAAATGTATTGTTTGTGTGTATGTTTGTTTGTTTTAAAAAATAAAAAAAAATAATTTAAAAAAATCCTTCCATTCTCCCACCAGTCAGAACTGAAGAAGCTTCTTGGATGAGAAGCGAAACGTCTTCAAGGAAAAACAAAGAAAGTCCAGTTGCCTCTTGAAAAAAGCACCTTTGGGACAACCATGACTTGGATGACTGAGAATCACCACAGATGAGCTTCAGTTAAGGGGACTCCATCGTCTGCTGGAAACTCCCTTCGATTCTTTCTCTCGCTGCCATTGGAGAGCAAAGAGACACAGCTGTTAGAGTGACAAGGTGTAGAAGACACCAGGATCCTAGAACTGTGGATGTGGGAGGGATCGGCAATTGGCAACTTCAAATTGGACATCTTGCTAAAGACAAAGGATGCTCAACATTTGGCTGGGCTTACAGATCAAGCATCTGTAGGGGCATTTAGTTTCACTCCTGTGGATTGGCTCTGAAGGCGTTTTAAAGGATCAAGAATTTCAGAGCTTTGGATGATCTTGTTCTGTCCCCGTCTCACACACGCACACAAACAGACAGCCGGGAGTTAAATAAACTGGCAGACAACCAATTCTTCCGATAAGAAGCTTGGCAGCAACCCAGTAGCTGCTTGCCAAGAACTTTACTCATAAACAAAATACACATAGTTCGAGAATAGTCCAGTTCATAAAATAAATCCAAGGCAGATAATGTTGTTTCCAAAGATGCAGTGTGACTCGATAGTAGTTAGTTTTGTCTGTCACAGAGTCTGAATGGCCACCTCACCCCCTTTTATACCCTGTGGGGTGTGGTCCAGTGACTCAGCTTAATCTCTGGCACGACTTTTCTTCTGTTGCGCGCACTTATCTCTGTGACGCTGCCGAGGATCCAGCCAAGACTCATTTCCCTCATCATTGTCCACCTGTGGCTGCATGGACGTGCTTGGCCCTGGCCCTATCTCTTGACCTTCGGCGGACACCAAAGGCATTGCCAGAGAGGAGGGTCCTGGAGAGGGAGGCCTTGCCAACTTCTCTCCTTCACTCTCAGAGTCCTCTCCTGCCGATGACACAAGCTCAGGTAACGGAGCCACAACAGACCTTCCAAATGATGAGACTGCAGAAGACGGACTACAGTTTCAGTGACAAACATCCAAGATCCCTCTCAATGGCCATAACTGCGAGAGGGATCTTGGAGTCCAAGTGGACAATCACTTAAATATGAGCCAGCAGTGTGCTGCTGCTGCCAAAAAAGCCAACACAATCCTAGTGTCAACTTATGAAGTATTCCTGACCTCCTCTTGAGTTGCCATAGGCAGGGGGATGGGGAACCGAGCCTCACAACTGCAGCGAGGGAATCACACTTCAGTCAAAACAAAAGCACATTCCAGCCATCTCTATGTCAAGGCCATCTCCACGGATACCCACAGTGGCTGGAGGGAGGGACTCTACAACCACGAAATTGCTTTGTTGGGGAATGTGACTGATGACACACCTTGGGGGGGGAGGGGGAAACAGAGCTGGGGTGTGAATTAAGTGAGGTCAGAGTTGGCTCTGCTTTGAACATTCTCTTAATAAATAACTAGATTTCTTTTGAAGCAAGGCGTGAGGGTCATGATTTAATTAGGGCATAAGTCGGAACATTGACAGCGAGACAGAGGGATAGAATCAAAATCACATGAAGTGCTGACACTTTATGATATCTTGGTAAATCCACACATGGAATACTGCACCCAATTTTGGTCACCACAAAAGACGTTGAGACTCTGGAAAGAGTGCAGAGAAGAGCAACCAGGATGATTAGGGGACTGGAGGTTAAAACATATGAAGAACGGTTGCAGGAACTGGGCACGGCTAGTCTAGAGAAGAGAAGGACCAGGGAAGACATGATAGCAGTCTTCCAGTATTTGAGGGGCTGCCAGAAAGAAGAGGGAGTCAAGCAATTCTCCAAAGCACCCGAAGGCAAGTCAAGAAGCCATGGATGGAAACTGAACAAAGAGAGAAGCAACCTAGAACTAAGAAGAAATTAAGAACAATTAATCAGTGGAACAACTTGCCTTCAGAAGTTGTGCATAAGCTATTCCACTGATTAATTGTTGTTGTCACCATCAGAAAATTTTTCCTTAGTTCTAGGTTGGTTTTCTCCTTGATTAATCTCTATCCCTTGTTTCTTGTCCTGCCTTCTGGTGCTTTGGAGAATAAGTGGACCTCCTCTTCTCTGTGGCAGCCCCTCAGATATTGGAAGACTGCTATCATGTCTCCCCTAGTCCTTCTTTTCATTACACTAGACATACTCAATTCCTGCAACCGTTCTTCATATGTTTTAGACTCCAGTCCCCTCATCATCTTTGTTGCTCTTCTCTGCACATTTTCCAGAATCTCAACATCTTTTTTTCTTTTTTTTTACTGGTTGCTGGTTCCCACTAGTACCAGTCCGATCGAGCCAACAGCAATATTATTCACGGCTGACGCCGAATGGGAAAAGAGCCACCTTCTCTTCCTGTTAAAATGGAAAAAAAAAAAAGACCAAAATCAACAATAAAAAAAAAGAAAAGGCGAGAAGACATTCTCCGACGTGCTTGCCAGTCCCTAAAAGGAAATGCGATTGCTGTTTTGGAAACCTGCTGTGGCTAATATTTTTTCTTGGAAAACCAGCCCTGAGCTCTTTCCCTCCACACGCATGCATCTATAGTGCGTGTGCATCTTTGTGTATGAGACACGCGCAAATGACAAGATGCATCATTCCAAGTGTGTCATCACTGTGGCAACCCCTATGGTTTGCTGTGAATGCTCTCGCATTCCCACGTTTTTTAAAAAAATTTATTTATTTTTATTAAATTTTTATACCGCCCTTTTCCTGCTGGACTCAGGGCGGTGAACAGGTTTGCAGGTAGTTCTTGACTTACGACCACAATCGAGCCCAAAGGTTTTGGTTGCTAAGTAAGAAATCTGTGAAGTGAGCTTTGCCCCATTTTACGACCTTCCTTGCCACTGTTGTTAAGTGAATCCCTGCAAGTTGTTGAGCGAGTAACCAGGTTGTTAAGTGAATCCGGCTTCCCCGTTGACTTTGCTCGTCGGAAGGTCGCCAAAGGGGATGACGTAAGTCTGGGACACTGCAGCCGTCATAAATATAAGCCAGATGCCAAGCAGTCAAATTTTGATCATGGGACCATGGGGATGTTGCAGTGGTCGTAAGTGTGAAACACAGTCATAAGTCACTTTTTTCAGTGCTGTTGTAACTTTGAATGGTCACTAAAGGAACTGGTGTAAGTTACCTGCACAAATGTGTGTGTAAATGCATCTGTACAGGAATTATTAGAAGGATTCCCCACCCCAGAATTGTGGTGAATACACAACAGATTCATGCTACGTTGTTTTTTTCATTGGGGGAATAATTTGTTTTAACTCACAAATGGCGACAATCCAGTGGTGAAATCCAATTTTTTTTGCTACCGGTTCTGTGGGCGTGGCTTGGTGGGCATGGCTTGGTGGGCATGGCAGGGGAAGGTTACTGTCAGCCTCCGCCTCCTGCAAAATCCCCATTCCCACTCCACTCCAGGGGAAGGATACTGCAAAATCCCCATCCCCACCCCACTCTGGGGCCAGCCGGTTCTCCGAACTGCTCAAAATTTCCGCTACCGGTTCTCCAAAACCTGTCAGAACCTGCTGGATTTCACTCCTGGGACAATCATCCTAAACCCTTTTCTCCGATTCCCAAATGATGAGACGGTAGCTGAATGATTGGGGAAGGTTTAAATGGAGTAAGAATTTGTACAGCAATGTGGTGCTAGCCTTGGCTGAACCATCACGGGAGGAGAAACAGCCAGCCGAGTCCAGGAAGGTGGAAACTGTGAGAAAGAAACTCAAGACAATTCTGTCTTGATTCACTTTGGTATCAGATGGGGGAGAGGGAAACATTAGTAGACTTTCAAGATATCAGCCCTTTAAAGTAGAAGAATCTGGAAGAAGGAACTTTTGAATTATTTCCTCCCATTTTCAATTTCCATTTTTCTTTTCCTTCTCACTTGGCGCCGCAGGGTCCAAGTAAGGTCTCAAAGAACTTCAGTGGAACCGCTTGTCTCCAAAAGTTGATGGTGCTCCATCACGGAAGGTTTTTAAGAAGAGATTGGACAGCCATTTGTCTGGAGTAATGTAGGGTCTCCTGTTTAAGCAAGAGATTGGAGTAGAAGACCTCCAAGATCCCTTCCAACCAGTGGTGGGTTGACCCTGGTTCGGACCGGTTTGCAAGAACCGATAGTAAAACTGGTGGGAGGCTCCGCCCACTGACCCAGACATCATCAGGAAGCTTCTGCGCATGCACACGGCCCCGTTGCAAACCGGTAGTAAAGGCAAGTAGAACCCACCCCTGCTTCCAAACCTGTTATTCTATCTTCTAAGTTAGATCGTCATTCCAAAACATGTTGGGAAAAACGATGGTTGAAGCATGCCATGTTTATTCAGCCCCTTTGACAACATGGATCATAACCAACTCCACTAAAATTCAATAGTGGATCTGATGTGGATTGCGTAGATCCATATTCTGGAACCAGGTCCAAAATGATTGGGTCACGTTAATATGTATTGTATTTAAACATTTAATAAGTAAATCACTTTTTCAACCTGGGAGTCAATCATTATTAATCAGGTTATTTATTTGAGGGTGGACAAACCAATCAGAATAGAGCTGGAAGGTATTCTAATCCTACTCAAGCAGGAGACCCGATACAATTTGAGACCAATGTTGGAGCATTCACAACTTCTGGAGGCAAGCAGTTCCACTGGTTGATTGTTCTCACTGTCATGATATTCCTGCTTGGTTCTAAAGTCCTTCTCTCCTTGATTAGTTTCCATCCATTGCTTCTTGTCCTGCCCTTTTTTTTTTTTTTTTTTTTAATTTGATTTATATGCCGCCCTTCTCTGGAGACTCAGGGCGGCTTACATTGTGTTAAGCAATAGCCTTCATACTTTTGTATATTTTATACAAAGTCAACTTGTTGCCCCCACAAACTGGGTCCTCAATTTATCTACCTTAGAAAGGATGGAAGGCTGAGTCAACCTTGAGCCTGGCGAGATTCGAACTTACTTTAATTGCAGACAGCTGGTGTTAAATTACAGTGCCTTTGTCTGCAGAGCTATCCAGGCTCTTCTAGCCTTCAGGTGCTTTGAAGAATATGAATGAATAGAGTGAGCTGGAGGTCATCTAATCCAGCTTCCTGCTCAGGCAGGAGACCCTATACCATTTTAGACAAGTGACTGTCCAGTCTCTTCTTAAAAACCTCCACTGATGAAGCACCCACAACTCCTGGTGGCCAGTTGTTCTACTGGTTAATTGTCCTCACTGACAGGAAATTTCTACCGTGTTTCCCTGAAAATAAGAACCTGTCTTATATTTTTTTGAGCCCTGAAATAAGCGCTTGGCCTTATTGCCGTGCGCTCAAAAGCCTGATTGGGCTTATTATCAGGGAAGGTCTTATTTTGGGGGAAACAAGGTACTTAATTCCAGGTTGCTTCTCTCCTTATTTAATTTCCATCCATTGTCTCTTGTCCTGCCCTCTGGTGCTTTGGAAAATAAGTTGACCCCTGTCTTCTTTCTCGCAGCCCCTCAAATTTTTATTTTATTTTACTTCAAATTTATATACCGCCCTTCTCCCTAGGGACTCAGGGCGGTGTACAGCCAAATAAAAACACATAATAAATACATTAAGAACAGATTAAAAGGAAATATCTCAATTTGGCCCAAAATTTAAAAAGACAAACAAATTTAAAATCATTTAAAAGATTTGTTAGGCCAGCCTGGCTTGTTGGAAAAGGTAAGTTTTAAGGGCACGGCGGAAGGCACGGAGGTCTTGGATTCTCCTTATCTCTGGGGGCAGCTGATTCCAGAGGGTAGGTGACCCCACAGAGAAGGCCCTCCCCCTGGGGGTCACCAGCCTGCATTGTTTGGCTGATGGCACCCCGAGGAGGCCCTCTCTGTGGGAGCGCACGGGTCGATGGGAGGTCGTCGGTGGCAGCAGGCGGTCTCGAAGATAACTAGGCCCGATGCCATGGAGCGCTTTAAAGGTGGTAACCAACACCTTGAAGTGGACCCGGAAGACCACCGGGAGCCAGTGCAGCTCGCGCAGGAGCGGTGTTATGTGGGAGCGCCATGCAGCTCCCATAATTACCCGCGCGGCCGCATTCTGGACCAGTTGGAGCCTCCGGGTGCTCCTCAAGGGGAGCCCCATGTAGAGAGTGTTGCAGTAGTCCAGGCGAGAGGTGACGAGGGCACGAGTGACTGGAATACTGCTATCATGCCAGCCCTAGTTCTTCTTAAAGAGTGGACCATAACTACGAAACTACAAGGCTGTGCGAAACAGTGGTTGGGGCGATTGCAGAACCGCAGCTAATCTCTAAAGTTTTTCCTTTGCTGCAATGACTAAAAATGGAGAAATGGCTCGCCTGATCTGCCCCAGCTCTCAGCAGGAGCGAAGGAGAAGAACCTCTGCTGGGAAACCACGATCAAACCCTCTGCCTTTCCGATTCCTTTCACGCACATCCAAGGCTTGCTAAAAACGGCCTGTGAAAGAACGAGACTCCGTGATATCGTTCAGACCCCGGGTCAGCCCTGCTGTGTGAGGCTTTTAAGAGATGGAAACTTCTATCGGCCAAGAAACACCATTAAGCACAAAAGTAACCCCGGCATATTCCTGCCAGATAATTTCTCACAAAATAATAACCATGGCAACCGAGAGGTGGGATCGGGTTAGAAATAGGCAACCCTGTTCCCGGGATGGCACTCCCGATTATTTGCATTGGATCCCGTCCTCTCAATTCAAGCTCTTCAGACTTTACAAAGGAACCGTTTGTCTTGGAGACGCTCCATGATGGCCCCAAAGTCAGCTTGTACATTATCAGGGCTTCTCAACCTTGGGAGGTGGAAGCCAAGTGGACTTCAACTCCCAGAATTCCCCAGCCAGCTCCGGGGAATTTGTAAAAGACAAGACAAGGTTGAGAAAGAGCCCAGGTCACCAATGCTGAGCATGTTGCTTGGAAGGTGGTGAATGTTTCTGTGCCAAACACAGAAGACCTTTGAAAACACAATATGCTTTCCTCCACCCCTCCCCACAATTCTGTCCCTTGCTTGTTAGCATCCCACCCCCGTTTCTTGCTCTCTCTTTGTGGTGCTATGGACAAGGATTCCAGCACCAGAACAAGAAAGAGCCCAAGGATCAGGGGTGAAATGCTCCCGGTTTGGACCGGATCGCCCAATCCGGTAGCGATGGTGGTGGGTGGTTCGGAGAACCGGTAGCAAAAATCCCTGCCCCCCTTCCATGCCCATCTGAGCCACACGATCATCAGAGGCTTTTTTTTTTTACTTTTAAAAGCATTTTTTCTACAACCTCTTCGGCCGAAAAAAATGCTTTTAAAAGTAAAAAAAAGCCTCTGATGATTGCGCAGCTCAGCTGGGATCTTCAGAGGCTTTTAAAAGAAAAAAAAACCCTTTTTTTCTTTTAAATGCCTCTGACGATCCCAGCTGAGTTGCCTGATCGTCAGAGTCTTTTGAAAGCGTTTTTTTACAACCTCTTCACAGAAGAGGTTGTAGAAAAAATGGTTTTAAAAGTTAAAAAATAAAATAAAATTGGCCACGCCCACCCAGTCACATTTACCCCCCCCGCCCCCGTCCACCAAGGCACGCCCACAGAACCGGTAGTAACAAATTTTAGATTTCACCACTGGCTGGAAAGGACCTTGGAGAACTTCTAATCCAGGAGTGTCAAACTCAAGGCCTGGGGCTTGGATCCGACCCACAGGCTGCTTATATGTGGCCCATGGGGCCACCCTGGAAACAGCAAAGGTCTGGCCCGTGGTGTCTCTGTCAGTGAAAATGGAACTTGGGGAGGCTGAGGAAGGAAGGAAGGAAGGAAGGAAGGAAGGAAGGAAGGAAGGAAGGAAGGAAGGAAGGAAGGAAGAAGATTATAATGAGAGGGAGGTAGGATCTGAAGGAAGTCCTGCCTTATCACTTGGCCACCACAAGTGCCCCTCCGATATGAGTGACGTCGATCTGGCCATACCCACACTGGCCACACCCACCCCACCCTTGCTCACCCCACCCACACCCACCCCGGCCCCCCTGAGGTCAAACACAACCCTGATGCACAATCCTTAATGAAATCAAGTTTGACACCCTGTTCTGTCCCCGTCTCACACACGCACACAAACAGACAGCCGGGGGTTAAATAAACTGGCAGACAACAAATTCTTTCGATAAGAGGATTGGCAGCAACCCAGTAGCTGCTTGCCAAGAACTTTACTCATAAACAAGATACACACAGTTCAAGAATTGTCAAGTCCAGTCCGTAATTAAATCCAAGGCAGATAACGTTGTTTCCAAAGATGCAGTGTGACTCAATAGTAGTTAGTTTTGTCCGTCACAGAGTCTGAATGGCCACTTCACCCCCTTATATCCCCTGTGGGGTGTGGTCCAGTGACTCAGATTAATCTCTGGCATGCCTCCTTTTCTGTTGTGTGCGCTTGTCTCTCCGACGCTGGCATGGATCCAGCCAAGACTTATCTCCTTCACTGTCCGACTGTGAGGAGATATCTGCTCCTGGCCAATCTCTTCTTCTACGGGAGACACCTGAGGCATTGCCAGAGAGGAGGGTCCTGAAGAGGGAGGCCTGGCCAACTCCTCTCCTTCATGTTCGGAGCCTTCTCCCTCCGATAAGTCGACCTCGGGGGTCGGAGCCACAACACACCCCTGTTCTAATCCAATCCTCAGGTCAGGGTGGGAGACCTTGTATTATCCTGGTCAAATGGGTGTCCAACCTATTTTTGATAAACTTCAGTGATGGACTTCCAAAAGTGCTTTTTTCAAGAGGCAACTGGACTTCCTTGTTTTTCTTTGAAGACGTTTCGCTTCTCACCCAAGAAGCTTCTCCAGCTCTGACCGGATGGTGAGGAATGGAAGGATTTATACTCCTTGCAAACAGCTGGTCATTTGCATTCTTTTAGAGAGTCGTTGAGGCCACTTGGAGGTTTATCTGTGTCATCAGGGTCACCTGAGTGATGTAAATGGATGTGACTACAACAGTCTTTTCAACAGCTCCAAGAAGGCTCCACACACATTTGCATTACTCAAGTGACCTTGAGGACACAGATAAACCTCCAGGTAACCTCAACGACACTCTAAAAGGATGCAAATGACCACTTGCCTCTTGAAAAAAGCACCTTTGGGACAACCATGACCCGGATGACCAAGAATCTCCATCGACCTTCAGTGATGGAGCGCCCACAATTCCAGGAGACAAGCTATTCCACTGATGAATTCTTCTCACTGTCAGAATATTTCTCCTTACTTCTAGAGAATTCCCTTAACAAGCTTCCAACTATTACTTCTCGTCTTGCCCTGTGGCCAAAAAAAGGTGGTAGAAATTGTCCGCGACTTGCTTAATGACGTAACTTTTGGTCTTCCCAATCGTGGCCGTACGTTGAGAACTACCTGCAGTCATGTTTTGTTTTAAAGAAAAATGAGCTTGTAACTTGAAATTCTTCCAACGTAAGAATTATTGGGTGGGTTGTTGTTTTTTTCACTAAACAATTTGGAGCCCAACCAGTACAACTCTCTGGAACATTTCTGCAAATTAAAAATAACAGTGTGAAGGTCTCTAGAGAGCCACACTTTTTATTTATTAGTTTACTAGATTATATTTAGATTTATGTATTTTCCAGGGAGACGTTTGGCATAAGGGAAACCTTTCTTCTGTGGTTAAAAAAAGAGAGAGAGAGCGGCGGCAGCCAAAAAAGTCAGTGCAGTCTTAGGCTGCATTAATAGAGGGATAGAATCAGGTGAAGTTCTAGTACCACTTTACAAAGCCTTAGTAAGACTAAGCGTGGAATACCAAATCCAGTTTTGGCCACTGCAATATTAAAAAAAAGATGTCGAGATTCTGGAAAGAGTGCAGAGAAGAGCAACAAAGATGATTAGGGGGCTGGAGCAGTGGTGAAATCCAATTTTTTTTTACTACTGGTTCTGTGGGTGTGGCAGGGGAAGGATACTGCAAAATCCCCATTTTGCTAATATTTGTTTCTGTGCCAGAATAGAAGAAGCATCGTTTAGAAATTGCTGGAATGAATCAGGAGATTCCGATAGAGAAGAGTCAGAGTATTATGTTTTACGCTCAGAAAAAGAGAGCTTGTGGTCAGAAGATACATTTTCCCGAAATTCTTCAGACCAGCTAAAAAAAAGAACTGTAATAGTGAGACACACAATTTGAACCTCTAGCTAAGATTCTGTGCAGTTCGGAGAACCCCCAAATCCCACTCCTGGCTGGCCCCGCCCATTCTGCCCCTCCCTTCCCAGGAGTCCCCACGCGGCCCACTTTGGATGCAGGTAAGTGCGCTCACGGAGGTTCTGGGAGGGCAAAAAAGTGGCCTACTAGAAGTTCAGGAAGGCCGGAAACGGGCCTCCAGTGGGGCCATTTTTGCCTTCCTGGAGGCTTGAGAAAAGCCTTTGGAGCCTGGGGAGGGCAAAAATGCCCCGCTGCCATAGTGCAGGAGGCCGATTAGGCCACGCCCACCATGGTCACACCCACCTAGCAACCGTGAAGAGAATCCCTTGCTAAATTTTTTGAAGCCCAGCCCTGGCTACAAAGTCCAGATTCCATACTACATTCAAGAATGGTTCCAGTTCTTGGAAAACTTCAACAGTTCAAAACACCAGCCGGATATCTCATTTCTGGAAGACCCCTTCAATAGAATTGGGGTGCTCCCTATGGGGGGAAGAGAGAACCAGTTTGGTGCATGGGTGAAGGCACCAGTCTACAAACCGGGAGACCCTGAGTTCTAGTCCCATCTTAGACAGAAATTCAGCTGGGTGATTTGGGGCCAGTTACTCTCCCTCAGCCCTACATAAAAGAAGGCAAGGCAAGCCATTTTTGAAAAACCTTGCCAAGAAAAGTATAGGGCAGGGGTGAATTGCTACCGGTTCAGCCCGGTTCAGCCAAACCTATAGCGATGGCGGCAGGTGGTTCACAGAAATGGTAGTGATGGCAGCATGAGGCTCCGCCCACCCACCCAGTCGTCGTCGTTACTTCCTGTTTTTAACCAGGAAGTAACCTTTTTTTACACTCTTCGCATGCGCAGAAGGGTTTGCACATGCACAGAGGGTTCGTACGTGAATGTGATGCACTCGGCACATGCACTTCCGAACTGGTAGGGAAGGTAAGTAGATTTCACCCCTGGTGGGGGTGTATGGCTAGCAGCCAATACTGGAAAGAAGGGAGGGAGGGAGAGAGGAATGGAATGGAATGGAGGGAAGAGGTAAGGATGGAAATAGGGAGGGAGGGAATGGAAGGGAGGGAGGGAGAGGCAGAGAGGAAGGAGGGAAGGAAGGAAAGAGAAATAGGGAGAGAAGGAGGAGATGGAAAGAAGGGAGGGAAGGAGGAAGGAAGGGACAGAGAGGAAAGAAGGAAGGAAAAAATGAACAAAAGAGAATGAGACAGAAAGGAAAGAAAGAATGGGAAAGGAAAAAGGAAGCGAGAAAAACAGGAAAGAAAGAAAAAAGGAATTGAGGGGGAAGGGAGAGGGAGGAAAAAGGGAGGAAGAAAGGAGAGGAGGAAGGAAAGGATTTCCAATGCTTTCTGCCTGTTTTCCATAAAAGAAGCTCAGTGGGGAAGCCAGCAGGAAGTCGAAAGTCATTCCAGCCCCCTCTGCTTTTTTGGTCCACCTTTGGACATTCTCATTCTCTGTTTAGGTAAGGAAACATCTCTAAATGATGAGCCAATAGGGGTACGGGTTCTCTAGTACCCTAAATAAAGTTCTAAAAGCCTCCAAGACCACTGAAGAAGCAAGAGAGAAGAAAGCCATTTATTTCAATGGGTAAGGCTGGGATGCTCAGGGACAAAAGCTAGTTTACTGTAGAGTCCAGCCTACATTTTGAATGGATGTGAAACCATGGATTGATCAATTTGTTGAGAAACTCATGAGGACAGGTGTAAGATTATCGGCACGAGATTGTTCTGCTATCTGGCTTTTGAAGAAGCAATGCGATTTGGCACCTGAGATAAGCTGGCATAATAGCTTATTGCAATCATTTGATAAACAAAAACACTTTGGCTGGGGAGAGAGACAGCTGACCTTGCATAGCTTAGAATTTGATGGGCATCCATTAACCCCAGGGGTGGGCTTCCAAAATTTTAGCAAGGTTTTTTCTCCCCAGTTGTGTTGTGGCTCCGTTACCTGAGCCTGTGTCATCAGCAGAAGAGGACTCTGAGAGTGAAGGAGAGGAGTTGGCAAGGCCTTCCTCTCCAGGACCCTCCTCTCTGGCAATGCCTTCGGTGTCCGCCGAAGGGCAAGAGATAGGGCCGGGGCCAAGCACATCCACGCAGCCACAGGTGGACAGTGATGAGGGTAATGAGTCTTGGCTGGATCCTCGGCAGCGTCGCAGAGATAAACGCGCGCAACAACAGAAGAAAAGTCGTACCAGAGATTAGGCTGAGTCACTGGACCACACCCCACAGGGTATAAAAAGGGGTGAGGTGGCCATTCAGACTCTGTGACGGACCTAACTACTATAGAGTCACATTGCATCTTTGGAAACAACTTTCTCGGCCTTGGATTTATTTTACGAAATGGACAATTCTTAATTGTGTGTATTTTGTTTATTGAGTAAAAGTTCTTGGCAAGCAGCTACTGGGTTGCTGCCAAGCGTCTTAGTGGAAGAATTGGTTGTCTGCCAGTTTATTTAACCCCCAGCTGTCTGTTTGTGTGCGTGTGTGAGACGGGGACAGAACAGGTTGTTGGTTGGGTGAGGCCATAGTGGGTGTGGCGTAGTCAGCCTCCTGTAGCATGGCGGGGGGCGTTTTTGTCCTCCCCAGGCTCCGGAGGCTTTCCTCGAGCCTCCGGGAGTGCAAAAACAGCCTCCCCAGGCTCCGGAAGCCCTCTGGAGGCCAGTTTCCGGCCTTCTCGAACTTCCAATAGGCCTGTTTTTCACCCTCCCCTAGCCTCCACGCGTGCCCACGCTTACCTGCATCCAAAATGGGCCACATGGGGACTCCTGGGAGGGGTGGGGTGGGAAGGGCCAGCCAGGAGTGGGATTTGGGGGTTCTCCGAACTGCACAGAATCTTAGCTAGAGGTTCTCCCGAACCCCTGTGAACCCCCAGCAGCCTACCCCCGATTAATCCTAACCACTAGGAAATACAGTACTTGAGACTAGACTTGAAGAAGTGGCAAACGGTAGCTGGCTAGAAACCAGGAGATGGTGAGTTCTAGTCCCGTCTTAAACACCAAGCCCTTTGGGGACATTTCAGCTGCTTTTCAACATGTGAAAATTTCAAATTACAGGCAGCCCTCCGCTTACAACCACAAACACAACATTTCTGTTGCTAAGTAAGACATTTGTGAAGGGACTGCTGCCCCGTGTTACGACCTTCCTCGCCACCATTGTTAAGTGAACCGCTAGCGGGGTTAAGTTAGTAACACGTTTTTTTCCGTGAATCCGGTTTGTCGCTTGTCATAAGATCGCCAAAGGGGACATTATCACGTAACCTCAGGGCTTGGCAACTGTCATAAATATGAATCGCTTGTCAAATGTCTGAATTTTGATCACAGATTCGGGATGCTGCACATCTGGTTGAGAACAATGTCTATTAAATTCCTGCTCTTAAGTAAACAGCTTTAAAAGATGTAAAAGGATTCCAGGGAGGATCTCTCTCTCCTTTTTTTTTTTTTCCTCTCTGGATCTCCCATCAGATTTTTTTTTTTCTTTTCTGACCTTCTTTTGGATCTACCAGGCATCCATCCTGCCGTCTACTCCTTAGTGCTGCAGCATTTAAGCTGGGAACTGTTTCCATGACAGCATAAAGGATGAAGATGTTTCGGCTGATTATGACATGAAATGCCAGCTCCCAGGGTGCAAATCATTCTGATTGATGGATGGGTTGGTTGGTTGGTTTCCTTATTTGCACACAATAGTGTTATTGATGTTTGGGGTTCACCCTCTTAAGGACTTTGAAGGGAACGGAAGCGGCAGGAGAGACAAACTTGGCCCACTGGGAATGCTAAATTCTATAAAGGAATAAAAATCGAGGGCGACAAGGAAAGTTGGCAAAACAGAATAATTCCAATGGGATAGCAGAATTGGAAAGGACCTTGGAGGTCTTCTAGTCCACCCCGCTGCTCAGGCGGGAAACCCTACACTGTTTCAGACAAATGGTTGTCCAATCTCTTCTTAAAAATTTGAAGCATTGGAACGTTCCAATTCTGTTCTGTTCTGTTCTGTTCTGTTCTGTTCTGTTCTGTTCTGTTCTGTATTGTTCTGTTCTGTTCTGTTCTGTTCTGTCTGTCCCTGTCCCTATCCCTATCCCTATCCCATCCCATTCATATTCCATATTCCATATTCCATATTCCATATTCCATACTCCATATTCTATTCTATTCTATTCTATTCTATTCTATTCTATTCTATTCTATTCTATTCTATTCTATTCTATTCTATTCCATTCCATTCCATTCCATTCCATTCCATTCCATTCCATTCCATTCCATCATATATATATGTACCTTTTTTTTTTGGACTATAAAACGCTTTGAAGTATAAGACACACCTAGCTTTTGGGGAAGAAAACAAGGGGGAAAAAAAATCTGCCTCTGCCTCCCAGCAATTTGCCTACTTGCAGCAAACAGCTTGGTTCAGCTTCAGCACAGCCTGATTTAGTGCAAACAGCTGATTGGCGGTTGGATCGGCCTCCCAGGATACCGACAATCAGCTGTTCCAGGCTGCAGGGATTGCTACCGCCCCTTGCCATCGCCGCTGCCCATCGTTGCTGTCGCCCATCACTGCCTCCACAAGCCCCATTTTCTGTCTCTGCGCGTCCCGTTTTTGGCCTCCATGTCAGTGGTGGGTTGCTACCTGTTTGCCCCAGTTTGGACAAATCGGTAGCGGTGGTGGCGGGAGGCTCCGCCCACCCACCCAGACAGCATCAAAAATGCTCTGAGCATGCACAGAATCTTCTGGGCATGTGCAGAAGTGCCGCGTGCTCGCAAAGCAGGGATGCGTGCTCACACGCTCCTGATAGCATACCAGTAGTTCCAGGATTTGAAACCCACTACTGCTCTGCGTGTCCCGTTTTTGGCCTCTGTGTGCCCTATTTTCAGCCTCCTCATGTCCCATTTTTGGCCTGTTCCAGGTGGCGGGGATCGCTGCCACTGCCGCCACCTATCCTCGCCGCCTGGAACAGGCCAAAAATGTGACATGCAGAGGCCGAAAATGGGGTTCACAGAGGCTGAAAATAGGGTGCGCAGGGGTGGCGATAGGCGGCAGCAGCGATCGGTGGCGACCGCAGCGATGGGCAGTGGCGATCCCCGCAGCCTGGAACAGTGATAGGTGGTATTCCAGGAGGCCAATCCAACTGCCAATCAGCTGCTCGTGTTAAATCAGGCTGTGTTGATCAGGCTGTTTGCTGTTTGCTGCAACTAGGTAAATTGCCGAGAGGCAGAGGCCGAAGGGTGGGGGGCAGCGGGTAGGGGTGGCTTCAGCAACATTCGCTATATAAGACGCACAGACATTTCCACTCACTTTTGGGGAGGGGAAGTGTGTCTTATACCCCGAAAAATACTGTATATAGCATGTGTGTTATGTACAGAATGTGTATGGGTAGCTAAATACTTTCTTTTGAGAGCAGGCAACAGAATTTCATTTTTAATTGGGACCAGTGTGCTCACAGTAAAAAAAATGACAATAAAGGTTACCTTATTTTATTGTAGGTGCCGGGCAAAGGGCCCTCATATATAGCGGTTTACAGCATCCTTTGTTTATATGATCTCATTTTTACTAGAGTTTTTGTTTCCAGTTTGGGGCAAAATTGGTCGACGGCAAATCATTATTTTGCTTAACAACTGTGGCAGAGTCCCTTAACAAATGCGGTGTTTGCTTAACGATCACCCCAAAAAAAGATCATAAAAGCTTGGTCACGTGGGAGATTTATGACAATCATGTCTTATAACCATGATCATAAGTCAGTCATATATTTCCAGTGGGATCTGCAGAGGAAAGTCAGAAAAAAATCAATGGGATACCACAACACCACAATCACTTTACTTTACTTTACTTTTATTTAATTTGTATACCGCCCTTCTCCTGAAGGACTCAGGGTGGTGAACAGCCAACAATAAAATACGTATATACAAAATTTAAAAAACAGAACTAAAATCGAATTAAATAATTTGGCCCAGACAGATTAAAACCCCAATCAATTTAAAACAGATTTAAACTTTGAAAATTAAAAGATATTAAAAATATTAAAATTGTTTAAAAAGAGGGAGAAAGTTAGGCCAGGCCTGCCTGGTGAAATAAAAAGGTCTTTAGATCTTTAGAATCAAAGCAGTTGGGAGCCACACACACACACACAAATATATATCCATATCCATATCCTCATGATGGCGAACTTATGGCACGCATGCCAGAGCTTCTCTGATGACACGCGAGCCGTCACCCCAGTTCAGCTCTGTCACGCATGCGCTTGTGCCTCCAGCTGGCCAGCTGGTCTTCGGGTCTCTGCCGCGCATGTGTGGGGGTGGGGCATGTGCAGGGGTGCATGCACATGCGCGAGGGTGTGTGAGAATATGTGCGCATGTGTGGGCGACACACGCTTTGCGCTGGAGCATACGCCATGCATGGCGTGCACACACAGGGGGCATGTGTGCATGCCCAGGGGGCAGGGTCCGTGCAGGGGGCCATGTGTTCATGCGCAGGGGCAGGGTGCATGCATGGGGGCCGTGTGCACATTGCATTTTGGGGGTTCGGGCACATGCACGCATATTCGCGCACGCAGTCCGCACTCGGTCCGGAAAAGGTTAGCCATCACTGAGATATACATACACACACACACACACACACACACACATACATAAAAGTTCCTTATAGTTTGATCACCCCAAATCCCTATTTATTAGGTGGACTATATATATATATAGTCCATCCATTGTTTCCTTATGTAAGAATTTCTGAAGATCTCTTCTTTGCTTCCTTATAGTTTGGTCACCCCAGATCTCTATTTATTAGATGGACTATATATATATATATATATATATATATATATATATATATATATATATGTAGGTCTTTGGTTATTCGGGTCTTCCCCGTAAAATTGGAAGTGTCTTGGCGACGTTTCGACGAAGTCTCATTCGTCATCTTCAGGCTGGTGTTCTCGGCTTCGTGCTTCCAGGAGCAATGTGAGATCGCAGCTGTCTCTTCCTTTTAACTGCTAGTGGGGGTGTGAGCTGATTGGGTGGGAACTTGGCTGTGTTCTGATTGGGTGGAGGTGTGTTCTGATTGGTTAGGGGCTTGGCTGTGCTCTGATTGGATGGGGGTTGGTACACCCCCACTAGCAGTTAAAAGGAAGAGACAGCTGCGATCTCACATTGCTCCTGGAAGCACGAAGCCGAGAACACCAGCCTGAAGATGACGAATGAGACTTCGTCGAAACGTCACCAAGACACTTCCAATTTTACGTGGGGGAAGACCCGAATAACCAAAGACCTACATACAAACACCCGCGAAAATCTGAGAAAACATATATATATATATGCATATTCTTTCTAGCCAGGTTTTACCTACATAAACTAAGTTGTTCTGTAGCCCTAGCTATCTGAGTCTCCCAGAGAGCAACACAGAGTTGCAGTTTATCAACAGAAAAAAAGGCCCAGAAGCTTGTGAATGAGATTTCACAGAACCAGGGCTGCAGAACAACTTAGTTTACCTAGGTAAAACCTGGCTAGAAAGAATATGCACAAAAAGCCTACGAAAAAGAAAAAGACATATATATATATATATATATATATATATATATATATATATATATATATATATATATATATATATATATATATATATATATATATATATATATATATATATATATATATATATATATATATATAGTGATCAAATTATAAGGAAGCCAAGAAGAGATCTTCAGAAATTCTTGCATAAGGAAGCAATGGGAGCTGACTCACTAGGGGAAATTGTTGTCCCCAGAGATTTGAAGAACAAACAATACTTTATTATAATCTCCAAAGACATTATTGACATGTTGGATTATCGGCAGAAACCAGGAAGGGCCCAGAAGAGTGACCGAAAGATGCTAATTCAAAGGAAGGCTTTACAATATCCGACCCTTGACCCTTCCTGATTTCTTTGACATGACTGATTTGTTTGGATTAATGTGACAAAGGCGATTCTTAGGTAGCCAGCAAGGTCAAAAACATCAGATGCAAAAACAAATGTTAAAATAAAAAAACTTGATACAGGTAGTCCTCGACTT
This sequence comes from Arizona elegans, assembly GCA_022577455.1. Classification (NCBI taxonomy): domain Eukaryota; kingdom Metazoa; phylum Chordata; class Lepidosauria; order Squamata; family Colubridae; genus Arizona; species Arizona elegans. Next base: position 6,015,765 of record JAKOOJ010000030.1, read on the forward strand.
ACGGCCACAATGGAGTCCCAAGTTGATGTTGTTCAGTGAGACAGTTGTTAAAATGCGCTTTGCCTCATTTTATGATCTTTCCCACCCCGGTTGTTAAGTGAACCGCTGCCGTTTTTCAGTTAGTGGCGCGGTTGTTAAGTGAATCTGGCTTCCCTCTTGACTTGGCTTGTCAGAAGTTCGCAAAAGGGGATTGCAATGACTTCGGGACACTGAGACTGTCATAAATATGAGTCGGTGACCAAGAGACCAAATTTTGATCAGCTAACCCTGGGCGTGGCAACGGTCATAAGTGTAAAAAAACGGTCACAGTTTTGATCAGGTGACCATGGAGATACCGCAATGGTCGTAAGTGGGAAAAACAGTCATCAGTCACTTTTTTCAATGCAGTTGTAACTCTGAACGGTCCCTAAATGAGCTGTCATAAGTCAAGGACAGGGTGATAAAAATCAATGATTTTTTTTAAAAAATCAAAAAAATCAGATTTTTAAAAATTTTTATTGAATCTATTTTAATAAAAAACTTTTGGGGTAAAAATCTATCATAAGATAGTTTTCTATTTAAGGTACATAAATAATTTAGTTTATTCAGCATGAAATGGAGCTGAGTTATGTAGCACAAGGCTGTATATTCTGCAACACTGGGACTATCGGTGAGTCAACAGTGGGTCAAAGGAGTAGCAGAGATGACAGTTGCTCGTTAAAAATTGTGATTTAAATCGAGTTGATTTAAATCAAGCCTTTTTACTAGTGATTTAAATCATGATTTAAATCGACTCGATTTAAAACAAATCCACCTTGGTCAAGGACTACCTGTAAAACATACTGCATGGAGACAAACCCAAATAGTAGTTAGTCCAATAGTTGGATTTAATCCTTGTCTTTTTCCTTGGTGCTCTGAGCAACCCTTCCGTCATTTCTTCTTCTTCAACCTTGAACTAAGGAGAAATTTCCTGACAGTTAGAACAATTAACCAGTGGAACAACTTGTCTCTAGAAGCTGTGAATGCTCCAACACTGGAAGCTTTTCAATAGAGATTGGACAACCATTTGTCTGAAATGATATAGGATTTCCTGCCTAAGCAGGGGGTTGGACTAGAAGACCTCCAAGGTCCCTTCCAACTCTGTTATTCTTGAACGAAGCCACAAAAGCAGATTCTGATCCAGAAACTTCACCATCTTCTCATTCTTAAGGGATGAGCGAGATCTCATTTGAACTGCGCAGTAAGAGCTTCAGGGAATTCTCTGTTTACTCTAAAACGCACCTGGCTCCACCAGGTGGCTAGGAAAGACCAAATGAATAGGTCCTATTACCAAAACTTCGGAGAGATCTAAAGCAATCTGAGAACGGCCTCTACCAGATCCCTATCATGAAATTTCCTGAGATGAAAACCAGATCTAACACGCGACTCCTAGTGTGTGACAAGGCCTTGGTGATTGAAATCAGGTGAATCAGAATAGATCTGGAAGGGACCTTGGAGGTCTTCTAGTCCAACCCCCTGCTCAAGCAGGAGACCCTATACCCCGTTTCAGACAAGTGTCTAGTCTTGCCGTAAAAACTTCCACTGATGGAGCACCGCCACTTCTGGTGGCAAGCTGATTGATTAATTGTCCTCACTTAAAGGAAATTTCTCCTTAATTCCAGCTTGCTCCTCTCCTTGATTGGTTTCCATCCGTTGTTTCTTGTCGTGCCTTCTGGTGCTTTGGAAAATAAGTTGATTCCCCTCCTCTTTGTGGCAACCTCTCAAATACTGGAAGACTGCTATCATGCCCCCCTAGTCCTTCTTTTCTCTAGACTATCCATACCAGGGGTGAAATCTACTTACCTTCCTTACCGGTTTGGAAGCGCATGCCTAGGGGTGAAATGCTCCCGGTTCAGACCGGATCACCCGATCCGGTAGGGATGGAGGCGGGTGGTTCGGAGAACCGGTAGCAAAAATCCCTGCACCCCACCATCATTGCCCAGGTGAGCCGCACAATCATCAGAGGCTTTTTTAAATTATTTTTAAAAGCATTTTTTCTACAACCTCTTTGGCCGAAAAAATGCTTTTAAAAGTAAAAAAAAAAAAAAAAGCCTCTGATGATCGCGCGGCTCAGCTGGGATCATCAGAGGCTAAAAAAAAAAAAAGAAGAAGAAGAAAGCCTCTGCTGATCAGGCAAGTCAGCTGGGATCGTCAGAGGCTTTAAAAGCATTTTTTAAAACAACCTTTACAAGGTTGTAGAAAAAATGCTTTTAAAAGTAAAAAAAAAAAAGCCTCTGATGATCGCGCGGCTCAGCTGGGATCATCAGAGGCTTAAAAAAAAAAGAAGAAGAAGAAAGCCTCTGCTGATCAGGCAAGTCAGCTGGGATCGTCAGAGGCTTTAAAAGCATTTTTTAAAACAACCTTTACAAGGTTGTAGAAAAAATGCTTTTAAAAGTAAAAAAAAAAAAAGTTGGCCACTCCCACTCAGTCATATTACCCCCATCACCAAGCCATGCCCACAGAACCGGTAGTAACAAATTTTACATTTCACCACTGTGCACGCCCCACTCCTCGCATCACATTCACACGCACACCTTCTGCGCATGTGCAAAAACTTCTGTGCATGCACAGATGGTAAAAAACCATTACTTTCTGGTTAAAACCAGGAAGTAATGACACCGGGGCAACGATCGCTACCGGATCGCCGAACCAGAGGGAAAAATCACTACCGGATCGGGCGATCCGGTTCGATCCGGGAGCATTTCACCCCTGATTCATACCCAAATCCTGCAACCATTTTTCATATGTTTTAATCTCCAGGCCTTTTTAATCATTTTAGTTGCTCTTCTCTGCACTTTTGCCAAAGTCTCAACATCATTTTTCTAATGGAGTGACTAAAACTGGATGCACGATTCCAGGTGTGGTACTTACCAGGGGTAGGACTCCCTCCCTTTATTCCATCCGTTTCTCCTACAAGGTGACCACATCCAATAAGAGCAATCCTCATTTCCCTGGATATGAAATCTGACCATTAGGGATGTTTTTCCTATTTTAACCCTTTCCTGTAGTTAATCCCATTCTTCCCCATCCCATACTTTTAGGCCAATAAAGAATAAATCAAGGTTTTCCACCTAACTATTATTATAAGCAATGATAGTAATGATACAAATAGTCCTCGAATTACGATGGTTGCTTAGCAGCTTTCAAAGTTACAGCAGATTCCCCCAAAAGCTACTTATGGGACTTGTGATAAAGCAACGTAAATACCGGAATCTGATTTCTACTTTTAATTCAGAAGATTTTTAAAATATAAATCTGAAAGCAGAAGGTTTTTCCTTTTAGGTTTGAGGGATAAAGAATTTGAAAGAAAATAACAGTATTCCAATATCTCAGGGGTTGCCACAAAGAAGAGGGAGTCAGAAATGCTCTTTCCGTAGATATATTTCAGTGCCTAAATATGAGATCTCCTTGACAAGGTTTTCATTTCCCTTCCTTGGGGCAAAAGAGTTAACACTAAAAATAGGATATTTCTCATCTAAATTTCGAGACATTGTTTAGCTTCAGCCCAGCATTGAAAAAAAAAAAGGAAGTCTGTAAGTGTGATCCAGCAAGATTTTATATTCCTGGCCATAAAACTTTATGGAATCATTGCATGCGAAATGCTGAAAAACCTTTAGGAACTTTTGAGCCCCCCCTAATCCTCAAAAAACGCATAGAGTTTCAGGCTCTCGAAAATATCTATTATTCTGTTATGTAGTGAGACCAAGAATGAATTTTATTTTATTTATTTATTTATATGTCAACTTTGGAAACTGCCCATCTCATTGGTGAAGCCATTCTGGGCAGTGTACAAAAAAAAAGAAAAAAAGAAGCAGAATTTCAGGTGTAGGTGGTGCTTTTATAAGCCCTGTCCTGCTGGGTTTTTTTTTTTAAAAAAATTCAGTATATATTTTTATTTAGGAATAGCACTCATTTGCTTTCGCATGCTCTCAATAAATTATTTAAAGAAACTGGAAAATTCAGTACTAATAAGGACTAGGAACATTTTTTTTTTAAAAAAATGCATATTTCGTGAACTGGGCATAATTATGAGCCAGCCGTGTGTGCAGCAGCTGCCAAAATAGCCAACGCAGTTCTGGGCTGCATCAACAGAGGGATAGAATCAAGATCACGTGAAGTGTTAATACCACTTTATCATGCCTTGGTAAGGCCACACTTGGAATATTGCATCCAGTTTTGGTCTCCGCAATGTAAAAAAGATGTTGAGACTCTAGAAACAGTGCAGAGAAGAGCAACAATGATGATTAGGGGACCACTTTGGTGGGAAGGTAACAGCTTTCTGTGCGCCTTTGGTATTGAGTCATGCCGGCCACATGACCACGGAGACATATTCGGACAACGCTGGCTCTTCGGCTTTGAAACGGAGATGAGCACCGCCCCCTAGAGTCAGGAATGACTAGCACATATGTGTGAGGGGAACCTTTACCTTTACTTTACCTGTAGGCGTTAATGGAAGGGAGGTCAAACAAGGCAACATGGAGGCTTCGATTACATATACTTCTTTTTTTCACCTTGAATGAAATTAAACCTTATTTAAGTCCTGAGAAGGAAGGTAACATTAGGAAGAGTTTCAAGACGGCTCCTTACTGACTCAATGAGATTTAAAAGAAGAGAAGAAACACAACCAGACTTGCAAGATCCTGTTACTACGACCTAACTCAGTAGAGTAAATTCTACTCTTCCTCTGGAGTCGGTTCCCTAGCCTGATTTACCTTGTCGGGCTGACAATAAACTAGAGATCCTACTTCTTATATCCGATCTGAACTAGCGTCTTTGCAGCCAGATTTGCAATTCAATTCGCCTCCGCAACATGTTCTCTGTGATATATAACCTGTTCTGCTTCTCTCTTTCGGTTAAGGATAAATCTGGATTTGTTATTTATTGGCGACAGCCGTTCTGTTTTTAGCAGACTTCATTCTTTCCTTGTTTCAGGGTTTGGTATGAGGAAACTATGAGGAAATGTCCTTGGTTTTCACTCGAGAGTTTTTACAGCAGTAAATTTGCCTGTCTAGAACACGACCAGGCATTGTTTGGGCCCAGAGCGCAGAAGAGGTGCGAGGGATGGCTGAAGAAGAATTTGTGGGCCCTTGAATCTGATTTATTATGATATAATCGAGAGAAAAGGCTGTGCAAACAATGCTGGAAAAAAGATGAGCTTGTTTAAATCTAGGGACTCGTGATAGCTTTGCATCACCCACAAGCCAGGAATGCAAGCAATGATAGAGAAGCTTGTGAAAATCTAGATTTTTTTAAAAAAAATTCTAAGTCCAGCCTATGATGATGTGATCTAGATGGGTAATGAAGCATCTGCAAGCAAACAACCAAGCTCAGATTCAAAAAGTGCTTTTTATCAGGAGGCTTTCTTGTTTTTTCTTTTGAAGACATTTCGCTTCTCATCCCAGAAGCTTCTTCAGCTCTGACTGAATGGTGGGGAATGGAAGGATTGATACTCCTTGCAGACAGCTGGTCATTTGCATCCTTTGAAAGGGTCATTGAGGCCACTTGGAGGCTTATCTGTGTCCTCAGGGTCACCTGAGTAGTGCAAATGGTTCCTGTGGTCTACAATTTTTCTCTGGAAATCCATTCCTACTCCCACACCAGTGGTGGGTTTCAAACTTTTTTACTACCGGTTCTGTGGGTGTGGTTTGATGGGCGTGGCATGACTTGGTGGGTGTGGCTTGGTGGGCGTGGCAGGGGAAGGATACTGCAAAATCTCTATTCCCACCCCACTCCAGGGGAAGGATGCTGTAAAATCTCCATTCCCCCTCCCCAATCCAGGGGAAAGTTACTGCAAAATCCCCATTTCCTCCCGATCAGCTGGGACTTGGGAGGCAGAGAATAGATGGGGGCGGGGGCAGTCAGCATTTTTACTACCAGTTCTCCGAACTACTCAAAATTTCCGCTACCGCTTCTCCAGAACTGGTCAGAACCTGCTGAAACCCACCTCTGTCCCACACCATTCTAAGGCTGTTCATCCCAAATTGTATAGCTGTTAAGATGCAAATGACCAGCTGTCTGCAAGGAATATAAATCCTCCCATTCCCCACCATCCTGTCAGAGCTGAAGAAGCTTCTTGGATGAGAAGCAAAACATCTTCAAAGAAAACCAAGGAAGTCCAGTTGCTTCCTGAAAAAGCACCTTGGGGACAATAGGCCCGATTTTATCTAAACTAGTTCAGATGGTTTATTAAAAAATTAATAACATCAAAGGGGATTAAGCAAATACAAGAAGCATCCGAGAAAAAGGAGCAAGAACCGTATGGGGAATTGTACAAAAAAAGCAGCTGGCCCAAGAATGTCTGGTCATGTAAACACTTGAAAAGTGTTCGGAGACTGTAGCTTGTCCAGAACGCAGCTGCGCGAGCTGTCGTGGGTGCACCTAGATACACCCACATTACACCAATTCTCCGCGAGCTGCACCGGCTCCCTATTGGTCTCCGGGCACAATTCAAGGTGTTGGTTATTACCTTTAAAGCCCTACATGGCTCAGGGCCAAGTTATCTTCGAGACCGCCTTCTACCGCATAGCTCCCAGCGACCAGTAAGATCCCACAGAGTTGGTCTCCTCCAGATCCCGTCAGCTAAACAATGCTGGCTGGCGGGCCTGCAGGGTAGGGCCTTCTCTGAGGCTGCCCCAGCTCTCTGGAACCAGTTACCTCCTGAGGTCCGGACCATCCCCACCCTATTGGCCTTCCGAAAAGCAGTGAAGACCTGGCTTTTCCGGCAGGCCTGGGGCCGTTGATCTCACTCTTGCGATCTGGCGAGATCCGGCCATGAATGGTGTGAATGCGTTCTAAGGTTTTTAATGTTTTTTAATCTTTTAAATGTTTTTAGAATTGTTTTTTAAAAAATGTATTGTGAGCTGCCCTGAGTCTCCGGAGAGGGGCGGCATATAAATTTAATTAATAACAATAATAATAATAATAATAATAATAATAATAATAATAATAATAATAATAACAACAACAACAACAACAACAACACAAAGCTCTGCATGGCCAATACTTGAAAAGTATTGAAGGCAAAGCTGACCAGAAACTAACTTGGAACTGGTTAAGATCAGGAGTACTGAAAAAAGAAACAGAAAGCTTTATTTTGGCAGCTCAAGAACAAGCCCTAGCCACAAACTGTATGAAGGCAAAAATTCAACATGTTACCACCAACAGCAAATGCCGCCTCTGCAATGAGAAAGAAGAGACAGTCGACCACCTGATCAGTGGGTGCAGCAAAATTTCACAAACTGACTACCTACAACGTCATGACCGTGTTGCTAAAATCATTCACTGGAAATTGTGCCAGAAGTTTGGATTTGAGTATAGCAAAAACCACTGGGAACATCAGGTTGAGAAAGTTTTAGAGAATGAGAAAATCAAGATCTTGTGGGACTTTAGGATTCAGACTGACAGGCACTTGGTCCACAACGCACCTGACATAAAATAGTTGAAAAGAAAAAAGTATGGTTCATTGACATTGCAATACCTGGTGATGCACGAATTGAAGATAAGCAGCAAGAAAAAATCACAAAGTACCGGGACTTACAAATTGAAGTTGAGCGACTGTGGAAAAAGAAATCGTGTGTTGTCCCGATTGTAATTGGAGCCCTTGGAGCAATACCCAAAAGGCTACCCCGCTATTTAGAAATTCTAAATTTGCCGGACTTGAACATTTTGACTCTACAAAAAACCACCTTACTCGGAACAACTTACATCCTCCGACGATGCCTTAACAGTTCCTAGGTCCTTGGTTAGGACTCGAACTGCTGAGCTATTAACCAGCCTCAAAGGCTGTGAATCTCACTATAGATTAACCAATAAATAATAATAATAATAATAATAATAATAATAATAATAATAATAATAATGATGATGATGATATATATTCACAAATTGTTCTTCACTGAATGTGTAGGGACAACCCTGGAAATTAATCTCAATTGCCAGCAGCCAGAAAGTATCATCCAAGCTATTCAAGCTCTAACATCTGGAAAGACCATCATTGAAAAAAAAAAAGATCATCCCAGAAATTCCTGCGGTAGAGGTACTCTATGAAATGGATGAAAAATCATTGTATACAGCACAAAATCCATGCAATGCATTTCGTAAAAATGTGCTAGAGGACACAACGTGGGAGCCAATTTCTTATCCCTGTCTAAGTGGGGAGAGGGGGAATTACCCCAATTCACGCAGGTTGTATATTTCTACTGCATTTTTCCCTTTTAAAAAAATAACATTTTAATGCCCACCTCTCCCTTATTGTGCTGTCAAACGCAAGCGTTTAAAATCCTGACCCATATTGACCAAGGCTGCCGAGGCAGCAAGAAATGTCAATGAAAACGGGATGAGCCGAAAATATGTTTACCGATGCTCAGTTCTGTTTGAGATTCAGGCATATGGGTTCAGATCAGAGGCGGGTTTCAGCAGCTTCTGACCAGTTCTGGAGAACCAGTAGCAGAAATTTTGAGTAGTTCGGAGAACCGGTAGTAAAAATTCTGACTGGCCCCACCCCCATCTATTCTCTGCCTCCCGAGTCCCAGCTGATCGGGAGGAAATGGGGATTTTGCAGTATATCCTTCCCCTGCCACACCCATTAAGCCACGCCCACCAAGCCACACCCATAGAACAGGTAGTAAAAAAAATTGAAACCCACTACTGGTTCAGATCGTTTGGGCAGCTCAAAAGCTGTTGTTTCAAGCAGCGTGTCTCAACTTCAACCCCTTTAACACGTGCGGACTTCAATTCCCAGAATTCCCCAAGTCGGTAACGGGGAATTCTGGGAGTTGAAATCCACGTGTCTTTAAAGTTGTTGAGGTTGGGAAGCATTGGTTTAGACCAGAGGTATGATGACTTTTTTTAATGACTCGTGGACTTGAACTCCCAGAATTCATGACCATAAATCACACGACTGAGGGATGCTACAATGGTCATAAGCAGTGGTGGGATTCAAATAATTTAACAACTGGTTCTTTGCCCTAATGACCGGCTGGGTGGGCGTGGCCATGGTGGGCGTGGCCAGGGTGTGTGGCAGGCAGCACTCGGCATCCTGCACCGCCTTGGGAGCAAAAACGGGCTATGGGGAAGGGAAACGTGCTGCCCCCTGTGCCTCATTTTGGGCCTACTAAGCCTCTCTGCACTTGACTGGGAGCCAAAATGAGGCCAGCAATTTATCTATCGGTTCGCCTGAATCAGCCTGAACCGGCTGAATACCACCACATAAGTGTGAAAAATGGTCATAAGTCACTTTTTTCAGTGCCCTTGTAACTTTGAACGGTCACTAAGCGGACTGTTGTAAGTCAAGGACTACTTGTATTTTATTTGTATTGATTACTCATTGTAGCAGTCAATCCACAGCCATTCAGCTTCAGCTGAATTTTGTTCTTATTTTACTAAAGGCCCTTAAATCTCTCCTTTCCCCTGCATTTAACTTATTGTATGTTTTCTCCAGACGTGTCTGATTCTCAACTCTCTCTATAAAATTTTTTTTCCTCTCTATATAAAAAAATTGGGCAGAATCACACTATAATACATAATCATTTTGGAGGTGTTTTTTCCCCCAACATAGATCCAGCCGTCCTCTCTGGCTACTATGTCTTGAAATTTCCCCGTCTTTATTCAATATCCTACCAAGGAAGACAAATTCATCTATTTGCCTTTTCCCAATTATTTATAATTTGCAATCATTCACTCCATTTTCCCCGTCAAACACAACTAACGATCTTGGTCTTTGATATATTAATTTTCCAGTCCACTGCTCCTCATCGCACCATGCAACCGGCTGCAAATCACTCAGGTTCTCCATGAACGAAAATCATCTGTATAGAAAAGACCACACACACTCTCATTCCAGAGGTGGTATTCAGCCAGTTTGGATCGGTATTCAGCCGGTTCGGAGGTTCGAACTGGTAGCAGAAATCGCGGGTGGGACCGTCCACCCACCCCGGCTCTATGCCATCCTATTTGGGCACATTTTTGACCCCAGGCGCACACGTGGAAGGCGTGTGCATCACCAAAGCACATGCATGTAAGGCCGGGTGCATGTCTGGATACAGAGCACATGCTCAGATTTGTGAACCGGTAGGGAAAGTAAGTGAATAGCACTCCTGTCCCATTCCCCATAAACATGTCTCCAACATCACGGCAAGCGTCCCTTATAAAGATGCCCTCTACATAGATAGTCCTCAGTTTACGATCACAATCGAGCCCAAATTTTTTCGGGTAAGCGAGATGGATAAGTGAGTTTTGCCCCTTTCTTGCCACCGATGGTAGGTGAATCACAACCGTTGTTAAGTTAGGAACATGTTAAGTGTTAAGTGAATCTTAAAGGCAGAGGTGGGTTTCAGCAGGTTCTGACCAGTTCTGGAGAACCGGTAGAGGAAATTTTGAGTAGTTCGGAGAACCGGTAGTAAAAATTCTGACTGGTTCCGCCCTCATCTATTCTCTGCCTCCCAAATCCCAGCTGATTGGGAGGAAATGGGGATTTTGCAATATATCCTTCCCCTGAATTGGGGACAGACTAGGGGTGAAATGCTCCTGGTTTGGATCGGATCGCCCGATCTGGTAGCGATGGCGTTGGGTGGTTCGGAGAACCGGTAGCAAAAATCCATGCGTCCCCCCCACCCCATGCTCAGCTGAGCCGCGCGATCATCAGTGGCGCTTTTTTTTTTTACTTTTAAAAGCATTTTTTCTACAACCTCTTCGGCTGAAACAATGCTTTTAAAAGTAAAAAAAAAAGAGCCTCTGATGATCCCGTGGCTCAGCTGGGATTGTCAGAGGCTTTTAAAAGCATTTTTTCTACAACCTCTTCATCCCAAGAGGTTGTAGAAAAAAAATGCTTTTAAAAGCCTCTGACGATCCCAGCTGAGTTGCCTCAAAATAAAAGTTGGCCACACCCACCCAGTCACATTCCCCCCTACCAAGCCACGCCCACAGAACTGGTAGTAACAAATTTTACATTTCACCACTGGGATGGACTATAGATTTTACAATATCCTTCCCCTGGAGTGGGGAGGGAATGGAGATTTTACAGTATCCTTCCCCTGCCACGCCCACCAAGCCACGCCCATGCCCACCAAGCCATGCCACGCCCACCAAGCCACACCCACAGAACCAGTAGTAAAAAATTTTGAAACCGACCGCTGTTTAATGGTCACAAAAGGGGAACACATGACCCCGGAACACTGCAACTGTCATAAATACGAGTCGGTTGCCAAGTACCCAAAGTTAGATCAAGTGACTTTGGGGATGCTGCAATGATCCTAAGTCTGGAAAAATGGCCATGTCACTTTTTTCAGTGCCGCTGTAATTTAAAACCGCCACTAAATGAACTCAATGTAAGTCGAGGACTACCTGAATGTTAAATAATCAAGGGGACACCTCCACCATCCCTCTCTTATCGCCTGCTCAGTGCTGAAACATTTACTGACATTTTATTCAGTCTCTACTTCCAGAAAAAGTGCAGAGAAGAGCAACCGAGATGATTAAAGGCCTGGAGACTAAAACATATCAAGAACGGTTGCAGGATTTGGGTCTGGCTAGTCTAGAGAAAAGAAGGGCTAGGGGGGACATGATAGAAGTATTCCAGTATTGGAGGGGCTCCCACGAAGAGGAGGGGGTCAACTTATTTTCCAAAGCACCAGAAAGCAGGACAAGAAACAATGAATGGGAAATAATCAAGGAGAGAAGCAACCTGGAACTAAGGAGAAACTTCCTAACAGTGAGGACAGTTAACCAGTGGAACAGCTTGCCACCAGAAATTGTGGGTGCTCCAACATTGGAGGTTTTTAAGAAGAGAAGGTTTAGGGTTTCCTACTTAAGCAGGGGGCTGGACTAGAAGACCTCCAAGGTCCTATTCTATTCTATTCTATTCTATTCTATTCTATTCTATTCTATTCTATTCTATTCTATTCTATTCTATTCTATTCTATTCCTTCCAGCTCTATTCTGATTGGTTTTAGATCTCCTTCCTATTGTGTTTTAGGAACCAACGTTGAACTCTCTACCCTTCCTTCCCTCCCGCCTTCTTCTTCTCTCCCTTCCTTCCCTCCTTCTTCCTCTCTCACTCCCTCTTCTTTTCCTTCCTTCGTTCCCCCTTTCCCCTTCTTCCTCTCTCCCTCCCTCCCTCCCACTCCTTCCAACCTCCCTCCCATTCCTTCATTCCTCCCTCTCTCTCCTCCCTCCCTCTCCTTCCTCCTTCGCTCCTTCGCTCCCTCGTACCCCTCACTCCCTCGCTCCCTTGCTCCCTTCCCTCCTTCTTCCTCTCTGCCACCCTCTTCTTTTCCTTCCTTCCTTCCCTCCCTCCTCCCTCCCCCTCTCCCTCCCTCCCTCCCACTCCTTCCAACCTCCCTCTCACTCCTCCTTCCCTCCCTTCCCTCCCTCCTTCTTCCTCTCTCCCTTCCTTCCCTCCTTCTTCCTGTCTCCCTCCCTCTCCTTTTCCTTCCTTCCTTCCTTCCTTCCTACTCTCCCACTCCTTCCACCCTCCCTCCCTCCCATTCCTCCCTCCCTCCCTCTCCTCCCTCCCTTGCTCCCTCTTGTTCCTCCCTCGCTCCCTCATACTCTTCCCTCCCTTCCCTCCCTCCTTCTTCCTCTCTCCCTCCCTCTTCTTTTCCTTCCTTCCTTCGTTCCCCCTTTCCCCCTTCTTCCTCTCTCCCTCCCTCCCTCCCACTCCTTCCAACCTCCCTCCCATTCCTTCATTCCTCCCTCTCTCTCCTCCCTCCCTCTCCTTCCTCCTTCGCTCCTTCGCTCCCTCGTACCCCTCACTCCCTCGCTCCTTTGCTCCCTTCCCTCCTTCTTCCTCTCTGCCACCCTCTTCTTTTCCTTCCTTCCTTCCCTCCCTCCTCCCTCCCACCCTCCCTCCCACTCCTTCCAATCTCCCTCCCACTCCTCCTTCCCTCCCTCCCTTCCCTCCCTCCCTTCCCTCCCTCCTTTCTGTCTCCCTCCCTCTTCTTTTCCTTCCTTCCTTCCTACTCTTCCACTCTTTCCACCCTCCCTCCCTCCCATTCCTCCCTCCCTCCCTCTCATCCCTCCCTCGCTCCCTCATACTCTTCCCTCCCTTTCCTTCCCTCCCTCCTTCTTCCTCTCTCCCTTCCTCCCTCCCCCTCCCCCTCCCTCATACTCCCTCCCTCCCTCTTCCACTCCTCTAACATGGCAAGCCACAAGACATGCCAGGGAAGTCACCACATGCTCCCATAGATGTTGATCTGTGTTACCCATCCTGGCCTTACATCAATCATGACTGTCACATAACTCTTTTTAGAACAACAATCAGTCCATTAAATCATCAGCCCTCGTCAAAGCCACGATGCCTACAATTTTCCGTGCTGGCAGTCAGATCCGCTGGAGCATCTTTTGACCAGATGAGTATCAGAATAGAAACCAAGGGCCGGTTTTTAATCCTCAAGGATGCTCACAAGATTCCCTGCAAGCCAGGATCTCTAATCCAGAGAGAACTTTGCAGGCCGATCGACTGCTCCTTAGATCAGGAGGCATCACATGGGGGTTCAGTTGCCTTCTCAAGGTCTCCCATTTCCTTGGATCTAATATTCCTCCCTGCTTGTGGGCAAATGGGCCATCAACAAATGGAAAAACTGTTGCTACCAGCCTTGAAATATTTCAGAGCAGGCTTTCTCCTTCTAAGCAAACTTGCAGACTCTAATTAGAATGATTATTTATGCAATTGGGTGAGAAGGAAAGTGTGAAATCGATTGGCTGGAAGTGCTCAGCAATCAGGCAAATTTTGACATGCATCTGTTTTATTTAAGCAGCTTCTAGGAGCTATGCCCCCACCCCCCTTAAATGGATGGGTGTCGGTACGCTGAGGGTTGATAAGCCCCCATTAGCAAAGTGGAAAATAAAACTGCCTGAACTTTAAAGGAGGGTCATGGAGGGAGGGGGTTTGCATTTAAGCAGCTCTTATTGCGGGCTTCCAAGAAGCTCCCCGAAAGGCCTGCGTATTAGGGGAGAATAAAATAATTACGTTCTTTACTCAACTAAATGCCTTTCAAATAGCAAGAGCATTTAGACTTACATACCGCTTCACAATGCTTTACAGCCCTCTAAGCGGTTTACAGAGTCAGCCTCTTGCCCTCAACAATCTGGGTCCTCATTTTACCCACCTCGGAAGGATGGGAGGCTGAGTCAACCGTGAGCCAGTCAGAATCGAACTCCTGGCTGTGGGCAGAATTAGCTTCCAATACTTCCCTCCCTCCCTCCCTCCCTCCTTTCCTTCCTTCCTTCCTTCCCTCCCTCCCTCAGCATTTAGAACTAGCACTTAGACTTATATACTGCTTTATAGTGTTTTACAGCTCTCTCTAAGCGGTTTACAGAGTCAGCCTCTTGCCCTCAACAATCTGGGTCCTCATTTTACCCACCTTGGAAGGATGGAAGGCTGAGTCAACCTTGAACCCAGTCAGGATCGAACTCCTGGCTGTGGGCAGAATTAGCTTCCAATACTTCATTCTAACCACTATGCCACCACGTCCTTCCTTCCTTCCTTCCTTCCTTCCTTCCTTCCTTCCTTCCTTCCTTCCTTCCTTCTTCCCTCCCTCCCTCCTTCCCTCCCTCCCTCTCTCCCTCAGCATTTAGAACTAGCACTTAGACTTATATACCGCTTTATAGTGTTTTACAGCCCTCTCTAAGCGGTTTACAGAGTCAGCCTATTGCCTCCAACAGTCTGGGTCCTAATTTTACACACCTTGGAAGGATGAAAGGCTGAGTCAACCTTGAACCCAGTCAGGATCAAACTCCTGGCTGTGGGCAGAGTCAGCCTGCAATACTGCATTCTAACCACTGCACCACAGGGTCAAGTGGGACCTGGTGTTTCTCAACCTTGGTCCTTGTAAGAAGGGAGGACTACATCGCCCAGAATTCCCCAGCCAGCATCTTAATGACCTCACATCTTAAAATAGCCATGGTTGAGAATCTCTGGTTTAGATTAGGGAGAAGTACTAAATCTTGGCTTGTGCTTATAGATTGAGGGTTCGGATTTATATAATGCAATAACAGAGTTGGAAGGGACCTCGGAGGTCTTCTAGTCCAACCCCCTCCTTAAGCAGGAGACCCTATATCATTTCAGACAAAGGACTGCCCAGTCTCTTCTTGAAAACCTCCAGTGATGGAGCACCCACAACTTCTGAAGGCAACCCCTTCCACTGGTGAGTTGTCCTCACTGTTAGGAAATTTCTTCTTAAATTGCAGATTGCTTCTCTCTTTAATTAGTTTCCATCCATTGTTTCTTGTCCTGCCTTTTGGCCACAGATGCCACCAGTGGGTGGGATTCAAATAACTTAACAACCGGCTCTCTGCCCTAATGACCAGCTGGATGGGCGTGGCTCGGTGGTCATGTGACTGTGTGGGCGTGGCCAACTCAATGTCACTCACGTCGATGGGCGCGTCGCCTTACCTATTACAATGTAATAAGGGTTAACCAGAGAGGCAGTTTCTGTAAACAGGGCAATGAAGATTAGGCTAGAAACACCACCAGAATGTTTCCTTCCTGCCTTCCTTACAGGATTAGCCCTGTAAAGTGGGAAAAAACCAAAAGGAGATTTCTTCCAACAACCGGTTCTCCGAACTGCTTAGAAAGTTAACAACCAATTCTTTCGAATAGGTGCGAACTGGCTGAATCCCACCATTGGGTGCCACCTGCTCTTCAAACAGGAGGACCTTCAGTGCTGCATCCAGAGCTACAGATGGAAGATCTCCAGAACTGAGGTTCTCCATCTCTGGAGACCCCCGATTGCACTGGTTCTATAGAACCGATAGTAAAACCGGCGGGAGGCTCCACCCGCCTACCCCGACGTCATCAAAATGCTTCTACGCATGCACTAACCATCTATCTGTCAGCATTCTAATGCTGCCATAAAGAGGAGAAGACGAGGCTTGACTTTTCACCTCCTTATTTTCTCTGTAGATAATATCCCCTAGGAGATGGGATGGGAGGGGGGACATTCCTGTGGGTTGAAGTCAGGAGCTGGGGAGACTGACTTGGAAGATGGCCAATGAGACACTGAGAATTGGGGAACGGAAAGGGAAGGGTTTGGGGTCAGAGGGTTAGTATCGGCTACAACGAAGTCGGAGCCAGATTGTCGTACTCAATAAATGGAAGATTTCAGCAAAGATTAATTGTTTGGGAATGCAATTTATTTGAGATGACATCGGAACCTGACACTATCTCTTATGGATGACGTAAGTGATTCTTCTGCCCGTTGCAAAGGATTGGACTAGATGACCCTTTTGATTCCTCCCACATCCACAATTTTAGGATTCTAGTGTCCTCTACTACACCTTGTCACTCCAGTAGCTGTGTCTCTTTGCTCTAAAAATAGCCGCGAGAAAAAGACTCAAAGGGAGTTTTCAGCAGGAGACGGACACCACAGGATCCCCTTAACTGAAGTCCATTGGTAAGCATCTGTGGAGATGTTCAGTCATCCAAGTCATGGTTTTCCCAAAAGGTGCTTTTTTCATGAGGCGACTGGATTTCTCTTATTTTTCTTTGAATGTTCTGCCCCAGATACGGACCCCAAAGAACGCAGCACACACAAACTCTATATAAAGCTTATTTTACTCAAATAACTTAGTCTTTATCAACCAAAGGCTGTTAATAAACTGTCTTAATAGCCTACCAGAATTGTAAGATAAGGTAATCAGTCTTACTAGAGTTGGCAGAAAGCCCAGAAGCAATTTTGCAGAGAATCCAGATGCGAAGGAGAGTGAACTAAAGTTGTTCCCTACAGCTTGCTGCAAGTGGCATTCCTCCTTCAATAGGCTAAGGGAGTGGCCAATTAGCCCCAAGCCTTACTCTCGAGGAGACCTCCTCCTGAGGAGCCATTCCTGCCTTTTGGCAGCTCTGCGCACCCGTGCATCGAGAAGAGGCTCCTCCTCTTCGTCCTCTTCACTTAAAGGAGCTTCTGAAGGCCCTGGCTGAATCCCTGCCTCTGGCACCACATCTTCTCCAGCCTCCTCACTGTCTGACTCGAGCGCCAGCTGCACAGGCTGCTGGTGCAGCTCCACACCAGCCTCTTCGTTGTCAGAATCAGCTACAATCTGCACAGGCTGCTGACGGGCCACAACATTGAAGACGTTTCGCTTCTCCACTGAGAAGCCTCTTCAGTTCTGACTGGATGCTGGGAAATGGAAGGATTGATACTCCTTGCAGACAGCTGGTCATTTGCATCCTTTTAGAGGGACGGTGAGGCTACTTGTGATGGGACTCAGGGCAGAAAAGATCCTGCAGAAAATACAGCTCCAACTTCTCAATGACTCAGGTGACCCTGAGGACACAGATAAACCTCCAAGCGGCCTCGATGACTCTCTAAAAAAGAATGCAAGTTGCGAAATTGTGAAAAGCACCTTTGAAGCCCATTGGGCAACAGCATGTCATCAAGAAAGGGAGCACAAGGACCTGTGGGTTTATGACAGAAGCACACTATGTTGACTCAGGAGTAAATAAAGAGGAAAGTGTTCCATTTGTCCTCCGGCGTTGCCTTGCGTCCACGTGACTTGGTTGGGTCACCTCATTTCACTCTCCTTTTCATTGTTTTTAGCATGCCCATTTGGTCTGCAGCCTGGAAGGAAAACTGCTTACTCCCTTGATTGCAGCATCGATCTTAGAGCTTCACAATGGTTAACGTCTAATTGTAAACTAAGATCAGCTTCTTTTGCTGTTGGTTCTTAAATCAAACTCAAATTTTGGGTGGCTTCACGGACAGAGGAGTATATTTTTTACGGACGACAGTGTGGAAGAATTTAGCTGTTGTCTTTGGAGATTTGTCAGTTTCCCCCTTTGGCTTATGACCAGTGGTGGGATTCAGCTGGTTCGGGCTGGTTCGGGTGAACCGGTAGTTAAATTTCTGGCTGGCCCCTCCCCTCCCTGCCCCTCTCCTTCCAGGAATCCTATGCGGGATCCCTTTGGCTCCCAGGTAAGTGCAGGGAGGCCTCCTAGGCCCAAAGCGGGGTGCATGGGGGTGTGTGGTTTGCCCCCCTCCCGTGGCCCATTTTTGCTCCCAGGAGGCTGCAGGGAGTCCTACTAGGCCCAAAATGGGGTGCAAGAGGCTGAGTGCTGCCTGTCACACCCCTGGCCACGCCCACCATGGCCACGCCCACTCAGCCAGTCATTAGGGCAGAGAACTGATTGTTAAATTATTTGAATCCCACCACTGCTTATGACCCTTGGGACTCCTACTGATATCCCCCCCACACCCACAATTCCAACTCAATTCAACCCTGGTTCCCTTCCTAAACCAAACCAGGATGGCCAAGAAAGGATGTAGAGCAGGGATGTCAAACTGGTGGCCCGTGGGCTGGATGCATCACATGCAGGCCACACCTACTCCGGCTCCACAAAGGCAAAAAAAGTCGCGATAGATCATGTGACGCAATCGAGTTTGACACCCGCGTTGTAGAGCAAAGCAACTAAGCTGATTAGGGGTCTACAGACTAAACTGTATAATGAATGTTATACATTCATTATACAGTTCATCACCCTCCAAACTTCAACCAAACGTAGCTCAAACAACCTATAGAGCCAGCTATGACCCCTACATGGCCCCATGGTAGTCTGACAACAGCCAATAGAATACATGTTTGTTTGTTTGTTTGTTTGTTTGTTTATTTATTTATTTATTTATTGAATTTATATCCTGCCCTTCTCCCTGAAGGGACTCAGGACAGTGAACGGCTGAAAGTTAAAATAACATACAATATAAAAGTTAAGATAACTAAAAATAAATTGAATTAATCGGCCTCCCAATTTAAAACCCCAAGCTATACAATTAAAAAACTAACCCATAAAACCTATTCAGGCCAGGCTGGCTTGCTGAAATAAAAACCTTTTCAGGGCCTTACGGAAAGTGCGGAGATCCGGAATCAGCCGTATTCTGGGAGGTAGCTCGTTCCAGAGGGCGGGTGCTCCCACAGAGAAGGCTCTCCCCCTGGGGGCCGCCAGCCGACATTGCTTGACCGACGGCACCGTGAGGAGGCTCTCTCTGTGAGAGCGTATTGGCCGGTGGGAGGTTATCGGTAGCAGAAGGCGGTCTCGTAAATACCCTGGCCCTAAGCCATGGAGCGCTTTAAAGGTGAGAACCAACACCTTGAAGCGCACCTGGAAGACCACCGGGAGCCAGTGTAGCTCGCGCAGGAGAGGTGTTATATGGAGCGCCATGTCGCTCCCGTAATCACCCACGCGGCCGCATTCTGGACCAGTTGGAGCCTCCGGGTGCTCCTAAAGGGAAGCCCCATGTAGAGAGCGTTGCAGTAGTCCAGGCGAGAAGTGACGAGAGCATGAGTGACTGTGCATAAGGAATCCCGACTCAGAAAGGGGCGCAACTGGCATATCAGGTGAACCTGATAAAAAGCCCCCCTGGCCACGGCCGTCATGTGCTCTTCTAAAGACAGCCGTGTGTCCAGGAGGACGCCCAAGTTGCGAGCCCCCTCTGTGGGGGTCAATGACTCGCCCCCAATAGCCAGCGATGGCGCCAGCTGGCTGTATCGGGATACCGGCATCCACAGCCACTCGGTCTTGGAAAGGTTGAGTCGAAGCCTGTTCCTCCCCATCCATGTTCTTGCACAGGAACAGGAAGCTCAAGTGCAAAGCCCAAGAAAAGGTATAAAAACCCCTCACTCACAACTCCATGTGGTTAGCTGCCCAGAATCACAAACTCATGTGCTTCTGCTTCATCATTAAACCATCTTTCCAATCAGCCTCCAGCCTCCATTTTGTCTCCAGTGCCTTTCTCCCGGCTTGGAACTGAACCAGATGGATATTTCTTCCAACAGATGGTTCTATGGTTCTATATTCTATGATTCTAGTCCAACCTCTATTAATATAATGCTGAACTGTGGATCCTGTGTAGGCCAATCTGTATCGCTCAAGAAGCAGTTTGCTAGGAGCTGTTTACTAAAAAAGGAATCTGGAGATCTGCCAGAGGATTACGACTTCAGGTGCTTTGGTTGTGCAAGGGTAGAGAAAAATTTATGGCAAGAAAAAAGAAACACACACAGGGTGTGTTTATCTATATAAATAACAATTGGTTGACGGGACAGAGGAGAAACTCAAGGAGAGAGACAAGGGCAGAGCTCTCTCTGTAGGTGGGCGCCATCGTGTGACCAAACAAGGAATAGCACATGGGTACCAATTCTCCACTGCAGGAGTTGGAGGCCCTCAAAATATCAAATCTGGATGATGTGTTGAAGCCCAACTGTAACCAGTGGTGGGTTCCTCCCGGTTCAGACTGGTTCGCAAGAACCGGTAGTAAAACCAGTGGGAAGCTCCGCCCACTGACCCGGATGTCATCATAGGTGATCTGCGCATGCGCACGGGCGTGATGTGAACCGGTAATAAAGGTAAATAGAACCAGAGGTGGGTTTCAGCAGTTTCTGACCAGTTCTGGAGAACCGGTAGTGGAAATTTTGAGTAGTTCAGAGAACTGGTAGTAAAAATTAAAGCTGACAGTCTGCAGTTAGCGCACATTGTGTTTGTTTCATTCCAATTCCATTGTGATGGTGTATAGAGCCAAAGATGTTAGAATTGTGTCAATGTCCCAATATTTCTGGACCTGACTGTATCTATCTATCTATCTCTTTCATCTACCCATCCCTCTCTATCTCTTATCTATCTATCATCTATCCATATCTATCTATCTATCTTTCATCTATCCATCCCTCTCTATATCTATCTATCTATCTACCTACCTATCTATCTATCTATCTATCTATCTATCTATCTATCTATCTATCATTTCATATTCCTTTTTCTTATCTTTCTGTCACCTTCCTTCCCTCCCTCCCTCTCTTTCTTTCTTTCTTTCTTTTTTCTTTTTTTCTTTCTCTTCTTTTATTCTTTGAAAAATTCTTATTAAACACCGATAGTATTTTTAAAAGAGAGAGATTACACCTGCCACTTACAGCAGCTTTAGGCGGCCCCCGTAAGGCTCCACAGAGAGCTAAATGACTCAAGTCCAACAGATGCAACTTTTCTTGGGCAGAATTGGGAAATCCTTCTGCCTGACTGACACCCAGCTGTTAAAAGAACGTCTTTCTGCCATGAAAAGGATCTATCTTAAAGGCTTCAGAGTTTGGCCCAGAACAATCAAAGGATCAACCCGGTTATTTCTCCTGGGTGGTTTTATTTGAAAATTGAAACCTGGCATTTCTATGAATTTGGAACCCAAGTCTCTTTTTTATCATCATCCAGGGAAGGAAGGTGGCTGCCTTTAGAGACCATCCAGCTGTTTAATTGCCTGCTATTAATGGAGCAGACTCTAAACACTCCTGGCAAATATTTACCCACTAAGCTGCTCTTGATGAACCTTCTGCCAGACGACAGCTCGTTCTCCCATTTCTGTTACCCTGGATTGTGGGATTCCTTTAACCCACCGAAGCAAAGTGAGAAGATCTTTGGCATCTGATATTTGAACAAAATAGGACACCCCGCTCAAGAGGGCAGCAAAGGTTTTGAGCACTGTCTTTTTAAGATAGGTGGACTTCAACTCCCTAGTCTTAAAGGGGCCAAGGCAGGGGTGGGATTGAAAAATTTTAGCAACTGGTTCTCTGCCCAGTTGCTGGATGGGCGTGGCCATGGGGGCGTGGCCTACTCGACCTCCTGCACCACAGCAGGGAGATGGTTTTCGTCCTCCCCAGGCTCTGGAGGCTTTCCTGGAGCCTCCAGGAGGGTGAAAACGGCTTCTCCCGGGCTCCGGCGCCCCTCCGGAGACTGGAAATGGGCCCATCTCTGGACTTCGTGTACTTCCGGTACTTCCGGTAGGCCCATTTGTCACCCTTCCAGAGCCTCTGCACATGCCCTGCACTTACCTGGCATCCAAAATGGGTCATGTGGAGACTCCTGGGAAGGGCAAGATGGGGTGGACGTGGTCAGCCAGTCCTTGGAACAACCGGTTTGGCGAACCAGATTAAAATTAAATTAAAATCTGCCTGAACCGGTCCGAACCGGCTGAATCCCATCCCTGGGCCAAGGTTGAGAAACAGTAATGTAGAGATTTAGGAATCCCAGTGTTTATCACCTAATGGGTTTCTATCCAAGCCAGTCTGGTATAGTGGTTAAAGCATCAGGTTAGAAATGGGAAGACCCTGAGTTCTAGTCCTATTTTGTACAGAAAACCAATGTGGGGTGGGTGGGTGTGGGTGTCTTGGGACAGTTACCTCTCTCTCAGCCTGAGGAACAATGGAAGGGAAAACTACTTTTGAAAAATATTACCCAAAAAGCATGCAAGGATTACCTTAAGAAACACGAATGGCATGCTTTCTCAGAATAATTACATCAAAACATGGCATGCAAGTAAAAAAAAAAAGATATCTCTACTTGAGATAAATTACAATTGTTTCTATTGGGAAGAATTTCCATAATAAAAATGAACAGATTCCCAAGAATGTTATTTTTATTCCAAACAATATCTATTTTGAGTACGGATCCATCCTTTAAACAATGGCAGAAAGAGATATTTAAGCTTATCTGGCAACCAGAGTTAAACATAAGACTTTGTGTAATGCTAAAGAAAGAGGGGATGCTTAGCCCTGCCAGATTTCAAATTGCATTTTGCAGCCTCTTGCCTTCTTTGGTTAGAAATAATGGGCGATGTTGAGAGATACACGATTATTAGATTTAGAGGGTCACGATTTGAGATTTGGATGGCATGCATATCGATGGTACAATGAGGTCAGGATTAATGTTGATTTTAGAAATCACTTTATTAGGCGTGCCATTTTGAGAATCTGGAACAAAGATAAATCGAGATTATGCTGGGGAAAAAAAAAACCTTTACGACTTTCCACTCCCAGGAACTATAGAAAGGAAATGATGGTTGGAAAAAACCAAAAATGGTCCTTTGGTGGGTTCTCTGATCCCTGATATTTGCTCTAAACCAGGGGTCTCCAACTTTGGCGACTTTAAGACTTGTGGACTTCAACTCCCAGAATTCCTCAGCCAGCAAAGCTTTATTCCAAGGGTCTCAGCCAGCTGAGGAATTCTGGGAGTTGAAATCCACAAGTCTTAAAGTTGCCAAGATTGGAGACCCCTGCTCTAACCCAGCCAGTTCAGTTCAAAAACCTTGCTCATAGTTTTGGGATTATGACTACAACCGAAATTACAATTTTTAATTTCTTAGATTGCAGCCAAGGATAAATTTCTCCGATTTTTCCTAACCAGGAGAACTTTAGAAGATTCGGAGGCTGAGAGAGAAGATCTGGCCCAAAGCTTCAATGGTTCAGGATCGTTCTAAACCAGGAACTGTCCAACCTTGGCAACTTTACGACTTGTGGACTTCAACTCCTAGAATTCCCCACCAGCACGGGGGTTTCAACTCTGGGAGTTGAAGTCCACAACTCTTCAAGTTGAGAAACATTACTTACCAATATTCCTTTTTTTGAAATAATGGTGGTCTCTGACTTACAACCATTCATTTTATTATTATTATTATTATTTATTTATTTATTTATTTATTTATTTATTTATTTATTTATTTGTTTGTTTATTTTGTATACCGCCCTTTTCCCGAAGGACTCAGGGCAGTGAACAGCCAGCAGATTAAAATACAGGAAATACAAAAATTAAAACATATTAAAAAACCAATTAAATTAATTTGGCCCACAGTTAAAACACCCCCATATTAAAAACACATAATTTAGCAATTTAAAATTAAAGCAATTTAAAAAATATGGTCAGGTCAGCCCAGCTTGATGAAACCACTGAAAGTTACAACATCACTGAAAAAAGTGAGTTACGACATTTTTTTCATAAAAGTTTATGAAGATTCTCAGTCATTCGGGGCATGGTTGTCCCAAAGGTACTATTTTTTCAAGAGGCAACTGGACTTTCTGGTTTTTCTTTGAAGACGTTTCCCTTCTCCTCCAAGAAGCTTCTTCAGCCCTGCCTGGATGGTAGGGAATGGAAGAATTTCTTGCAGACAGTTGGTCATTTGCATCCTTTTAGAGAGTCGTTGAGGCCACTTGGAGGTTTATCTGTGTCCTCAGGGTCACCTGAATAGGTGTGGAGCCTTCTTGGCTGCAGGATGTCTTTCTGTCCTGTGTCCCTTCGCTGTTGAAGACAGATACGGGCTGTTGGGGGTGAGTCTGTGTTGTCTGCAGTGGTGGGATTCAGCCGGTTCGGGTTGATTCAGGCGAATCGGTTATTAAATTTCTGGCTGGCCCCTCCTCTCCCCGCCCCTTCCAGGAGTTCCCCCGCGCCCCATTTTGGCTCCCAGGTAAGTGCAGGGAGGTCTAATAGGCCTCAAACGGGACACGAGGGGGTGCAACGCGGCCTCCTGTGCCCCGTTTTTGCTCCCAGGAGGCTGCAGGGAGGCCTACTGGGCCAAAATGGGGTGCGGGAGTGTGTGTGTGGTGCCCCTCGCCCCCGTGGCCCATTTTTGCTCCCAGAGAAGTACAGGAGGCCGACTGTTGTCTGTCACACTGCCTGGCCACGCCCACCATGGCCACACCCACCCAGCTGATCATTAGGGCAG
Source organism: Arizona elegans (assembly GCA_022577455.1). Classification (NCBI taxonomy): domain Eukaryota; kingdom Metazoa; phylum Chordata; class Lepidosauria; order Squamata; family Colubridae; genus Arizona; species Arizona elegans. Next base: position 6,040,244 of record JAKOOJ010000030.1, read on the forward strand.
AGAAACCAGTTGTTAAATTATTTGAATCCCACCACTGGTTGCCTGATAAGCCGACGGATTCAGCTAACAACCATGTTACTAACTTAAGAACTGCAACGATTCATTTAACAACTGTGGCAAGGAAGGTCGTAAAATGGGGCAAAACTCACTTAACAACCTTCTCGCTTAGCAACAGAAATGTTAGACCCGACTGTGGTCATAAGTCAAGAGCTACCGGTACTTTCTATAGTAGAAGATACGTCAATGACATGGTATCCTTCCGAAGGTTAAAATCTAAGTGGACTTTAACTACTTGGACTCACCAGATTCTGGAACCTTCCAATTCCGCCATCTTTAAACGGGAAGAGCAGCCTATAAAGTTGCAGGAATATTTTCAGCCCTTAATAACTTTTCTTCGCTTTTCAACAACGTTAAATAACAGGAATATTTATTTTCCTCTCGGCTCTTGGTGTCCACACTTGTGAATTAATTGTCATCAAGTCTTTTTTTAAAATTTTTTCCCCTATTTTTTTTTTCTCTCCCTTGGGATGTAATCTTATTTTAGCAACTGCAAGCCCTTGTCTAAACCGAGGAGAATCTTATTTATGCAGCCCTGTTTCCCAGTTCTGCTTCGAGGGAAAAGAAGAGAAGGGATTGGGGAATCTTTTCCACACGATGAGAACATATTTTCATGATATAATATATTCCACGTTTAGCATTTTGGCGGGTTCGTGCTGCAGATACAATGCTGAGAATGGCTTTAGACTTGGAAACCAGCCCAAGAAATCAAACTAAGGCTGTTTATTGCTGAAAATCTTGCTGTTTGATGTGCGTGTGTGTTCTGAGCCGAGAATTTCTATGTGCATCTATGTAGGGTACCCATGGGGGTCAAAAAAGTCAAAATGGTTGCAGTTAATATATGCAGGACTGGAGATTACATATCTTTTAATCCAGTGGTGAAATCCAAATTTTTTTACTATTGGTTCTGTGGGCATGGCTTGGTGGGCGTGGTATGGCTTGGTGGGCGTGGCTTGGTGGGCGTGGTAGGGGAAGGATACTGCAAAATCACCACCACACTCCAGGCAGTGGTGGGATTCAGCCAGTTTTCATCACTTCGGGAGAACCGGTTGTTAACTTTCTGAGCAGTTTGGTGAACTGGTTGTTGGAAGAAATCATTAGGGCAGAGAACCGGTTGTTAAATTATTTGAATCCCACCACTGACTCCAGGGAAAGGATACTGCAAAATCCCCATTTCCCTCCCCACTCCTGGTGGAAGGACATTGCAAAATCTCCATTCCCACCCCACTCTGGGGTCAGCCAGAGGTGGTATTTGCCGGTTCTCCAAACTGCTCAAAATTTCCGCTACCGGTTCTCCACAACCTGTCAGAACCTACTGGATTTCACCCCTGTTTTAATCATATTTTTCCAGTAGAATGTCCAACAAAAATATATCTCTGGTTTCAAGTCTATATGTTGCTTTGTCGTTTTTTCCAACCAAGTATGTATTTTCGTCCAATATTTTTTATTATAGTATTTGCACAGCAATGGAAAAATGAAGAGATTCCGTCTGAGGGGAATGTAATTAAGAAAATATTAGAATGCACATTAGAATGAAATGGATAGATTAATGCTCACTATTAAGGATAAAGAAGAAACTGAGTATTTTTTGACATGGGATGTATTCTATCAATGGCTAGATAATAGAAACAGAAGTTAGAAAGGAGGAGATATAAAAAGAGGAAATGCTAGAGTTGTTAAAGAAGATGTTAAGTATTATTGTTATTATATTATTAATATTATGGTGATGAATATTACAACAATTATGTGGGCTATGATTGTTTAAAAATAACTGTACCCAGATCACACACTGTTTGATAGACATTGAATGTTATATAAATAAAACAAATAAAACATGAAAAAAAAAAGTCAAAATGGCAGGTACAACTTTACAAAGTTCTTTCTTTTAACATGTGTTGCACATGCTAAACACATAAAAAGGGCCAGGGAGTTTTTTTGCTAAAAGCAGGAAAGAAATAATGAAATGGGAATTTATGCATCTGCGGATTAAAAAAGAGTGCAATGCAGGCAGTCCTTGAGTTACAACAGTTCATTTAGCGACCGATCAAAACGGCACTGAAAAAAAGTGACTTATGACCGTTTTCAACATTTATAACCGTTGCAGCATATCCCCACGGTCACGTGATCAAAATTCAAAACTTTGGCAACCAACTCATATTTATGACGGTTGCTGTGTCCCGGAAGTCATGTGATCCCCTTTTGCCAACTTCTGACAAGCGAAATCAATGAGGAAGCCAGATTCGTTTAACAACTGTGTTCCTAACTTATCACCTGCAGAGATTCACTTAACAATGGTGGCAAGAAAGGTTGGAAAATGGGACAAAATTCATTTAACAGCGGTCTCGTTAGCAAGAGAAATGTTGGGCTCGATTGTGGTTGTATGTTGAGGATTACATATCGTTTTTGTCTTAGACATACACCCATAGATAGTGGTGGGATTCAAATAATTTAACAACCGGTTCTCTGCCCTAATGACCAGCTGGATGGGCGTGGCTCGGTGGTCATGTGACCGTGTGGGCGTGGCCAACTCAACGTCGCTCACGTCGATGGGCGCTTCAATTTGGCTGTTACAATGTAGTAAGGGTTAACCAGAGAGGCAGTTTCTGTAAGCAGGGCAATAAAGATTAGGCTAGAAACAACACCAGAATGTTTCCTTCCTGCCTTCCTTACAGGATTAGCCCTGTAAAGTGGGGAAAAACAAAATAAGATTTCTTCTAACAACCGGGTCTCCGAATTGCTTAGAAAGTTAACAACCGGTTCTACCAAATAGGTGCGAACTGGCTGAATTCCACCACTGCCCATAGACACTCACAGTTGCACATACAAACACAGAGACACACAGAGACAAACACACAGAAACACACACATACCTGGATGCTGTACTCTTTTTATACAATATTTTGTTTGTAAGTGGCCCCAGACTGGCTGCAATAAATTTGCAAAATTTATATTATTTCCTGCTTCACTTTTATTTCCGTGAATGTCTTTAATAACGATCATATTTTTAAACAAGGGCCACAGGTTTCATTGCATGATCACAGATGTCATTTTTACCATATTTTTGGGAATATAAGACGCACTTCCCCTCCCTAAAAGAGGATGGAAATGTTGGTGTATCTTATACACCGAATTCAGCCATTTTTGGTCTCCCGAAGCCATACCCTGCTTGTCCCATTTTTGCAAAAAATGGGCCCTTTTTCATAAGAACGGGGCATGCAGAGGGTTTGGGAGGCCTGCAGAGTGCTCCTGGAGGCTGGGGAGGGCAAAAACTTTTTTTTTCTTATTTACCTCTTCGAAATTTTGGTGCATCTTATACACAGGTGTGTCTTATTGTCTGAAAAATACAATACTTCCTGGAAGGTCTGTCTGTCTATCTGTCTCCCCCTCTCCCTCTCTCCCCCCTCTCTCTTTTGTGTGTGTTTATGTTCTTGAATATTCCTTATTTTCTCTTTTTCTCTTGCAAGCTTCCTGAATTAACGTTAGAAGTTAAAAGGCCTCCCTCCCCTTTTCTTGTGGCCCGTCGGCTGCCAGCAGAGCTAGCTGCAGAGTCAGATGAGGAGGAGGTGGAAGGAGGGCTTGGGCCCGCTTCGCAGCCTTTGGAAGCAATAGGGAATATTCCCTGTTGATAATAATATGATAAAGAAACAGCATCAGAGACAGAGGCAGAGCCAGGGCCTTCCGTCCTCCCCCAAGTGGAGAGGCAGCTGTCTTCGGGGCCTGAGCAGAGTGAGGGGGAGGAACAGATGGGGCCCATCCCAGATGTGCAGAGAGGAAAGGAGAGGAGAGCAAAAGAAAGCAATAAGCCGGTTCTCAGGGAAAAGCAGACGGAGACATTAGCCAGCCCCTCCCTGGTTGGAAAATAAATAGGAGGGGTTTGGGAGTGGCTGGTTGTCTCAGACAACCATTCATTTCTAGTGTACAGCAAGCAATTCGGATTACTTGGATAAACCCAGGTTTGTTGGGACTACTCTGTTTTCCGGAAAATAAGATCCGGTCTTATATATTTTTTTTGCCACCAAAAATGGCACCAGGTCTTATTTTCGGGGGGAATGTCTTCTACTAACTCATCTCACTTCTGTGCGTCGCCCCCAGCGTCCTTTTTGCTGTAAAAAGACCTTCAGGAAAGCCTTGATGGCTGCAGAAGAAATGGGCCAGCAAGGCAGGTGTTGGGGTGTGCGAGGACTTGGCTGCAACTGTCCGAAGGTAAGTAGTAAGGCAGCTCCACTACCCCCATCCTCACCCTAGCTTAATTTTTACCCGTGCACTCTGGAGTGGGTGGGGTCTTAATTAGGGCTTTTTTTGCGGGTAGGGCCTATATTGGGTGCATGTGTAAAAATCAAGCTAGGACTTAATTTCGGAGTAGGTCTTTTTTTTCAGGGAAACATGGTTTGCTTTTTTGCTTTACCCCTGTGAATAAAAGACTGTGTTATAAAAAGGGGGTTGTTTTACTTGCGAGTAACCATCTTACCAACACCTTTTAGCATCTCAGTGGCTCCACGGAGAAATCCCTTCAGAAAAAGGAAGGTACCAAATCCCCTCAAAATAAATCTACACCTAGAGAGGAATCCACGTATCTAAGGGCGATCTTCCTTTCTGGATTTTACATGCACCTCGGGAGCACCTCAATCTGCACATCTAAACAGGAAGGACATCCAGGGAACCAGCACGTACACAAACTACAGCTTCCAAATCCACACCAAGGGAGCAGGCCCCCCCACCCATAAAACCAAGCCTCTGGACCCCAATTTCTTTTGTTGTCTACCCAACCCCAAAACAAATCTCTTTGTTCTTGGGAATAAATGGATCCCATTCCTCGCAATATGTCTGGGTTTCATTTTTTTGATTGGTTCTTGTGCCACCCCAGCTTGTGGAACCCCCAAACACCTTCAGACTTTGTGGGTGCTTCAGCACTGGTTGACAGTCACTTGCTTGAAATGGTAGAGGGTCTCCTGCTTGAACAGGGGGTTGGACTAGAAGACCTTCAAGGTCCCTTCCAACTCTATTCTATTCTATTCTATTCTATTCTATTCTATTCTATTCTATTCTATTCTATTCTATTCTATTCTATTCTATTCTATTCTATTCTATTCCATTCCATTCCATTCCATTCCATTCCATTCCACTCCACTCCACTCCACTCCACTCCACTCCACTCCATTCATTATTTTTCTAACAATAACTTCCACCCAGATTTGAAAGACTAGCCCAGATTTTACTCTCTTTCATGAGGTGAAATCGGAACGGTAGTTGCAGCTAAAGCCCGTGGAGGGAAGGAAAGTTAAAAACAGATTTACTGAAAATTACCCTTCCTTTTGTTGGCATTGTTTTTTTTGTGTGTGTGTGAGTTTTGTTTTTTTAAAGCATTGAAATGGCCCACTGGGATTTGCTTTCCACTCCATGCAGCGTTTAATTTCAGTCAGCCATCCCGGGTTCCCTTCTTTCCGGAATCAAAAACATTCTTGAGAAATAAATTTCTCTCACAGAACAAAGTACAGCGTATCACAACTGTAGATGTTTCTTTTATTACTGTCATAGCTTTGGCATTCGGTGGGGTTAGGCGCCAAGTCTTTTCAAACGACCAACCCCATTTGCCGGAGTGACAGCGATCCTGAATTATTCTCATTTCAAAAAGGCAAGCTTGTTTACATCTCTTTTTTTTTTTGTCCGAAGTATAAGAACAGGTGCTATAAAAATCCATTTTCTCCCTGCCCTGGTCCTGCAGATCATCATAAATAGATACAAGAGCACGTGAAGTATTAGTGCCACTTTACAAAGCCTTAGTAAGACCACACGTGGAATACTGCATCCGCTTTTGGTCACCACAATATATTAAAAAAATATATGTTGACACTCTGTAAAGAGGGCAGAGAAGAGTGCAACCAAGACGATTAGGGGGCTGGAGGCTAAACCATATCAAGAACGGTTGAAGGAATTGGGTATGTCTAGTCTAGTGAAAACTAGATTTCATGATAGCGATAGTCCAATATTTGAGGGGCTGCCACAAAGAAGAAGGGGGTCAAACTATTTTCCAAAGCACCAAAACGTAAGACGAGAAACAGTGGATGGACACTAACCAAGGAGAGAAGCAACCTAGAACCAAGGAGAAATTTCCTAACAGTGAGAACAATCAACCAGTGGAAGGGTTTCCTTCAGAAGTTATGGCCGCAACAATACTGGAGGCTTTCAAGAAGAGACTGGACAGCCACTTGTCTAAAATGGTACAGGGTCTCCTGCTTGAGCAGGGGGTTGGACTAGAAGACCTCCAAGGTCCCTTCCGACTTTGTTATCCTAGGCCTCTATGCTAGCAAAATACGGAGCTGTGCATGTTCCATTCTCTGCAAATTCCTGAATTGGGGAATTCTCTGAGGAATTTGGAATGCCAAATGCAATCCAAGTAATTTCCCAGATGACAACACCAGCTGCCATAAATAAACTTTGAGTGTGTCATTGGAGAGCTTGAATAATTCTGGAACCCAGCTACGATGTTTAGGGGAAAAAAATGGTCTTAGCCAAAAGGAATAGCAGACATCTTCTCTGTCCTCGTTGTAGGCCGCTCAAGTCTAGGAGTTTGGGGTGCTGCTGGGCAAAGGCAACCCCATGGGGTTCCCTATCACGTTCGCAAACGCCATGAGGGCATTCGAACCCGACCCTTTGTTGACGCTGATGACCTCTCCGCTGGCTTGTTCAAACTCCGCCTTCCTGAAGATGTTTTTCATGGTGGACTGGAAATTGTTGGTGACAAAGCAGTAGACAATGGGATCCATGCAACTGTTGAGGCTGCTTAAGGTGACCGTCACGTGGTAAACCACCAAGCTGAGGTCGTAGGACATGGCAGGGTTGATGGCGATGGCCAGCTGGCGCACGTGGAAGGGAGTGAAGCAGATCATGAAGATGATGAGGACCGTGATGAGGAGCTGCACGGCTCGCATCCGCCTCTCCCGGCTCTGGTGCATGAGGGTGGGCTTGGAAAGCGCGCACATGATCCTCGTCGTGAAGAACGTGAGGACGATCAGCGGGAAGAAGTACTCGCAGACCATCAGGGGCAGGATCTGCGCAATGCAGCAGTAGGAGAACTTCATGGCCACGATGAGGATGGAGAAGGTGATGACGGTGGCGAAAGTCCAGATGAAAGCACAGATACATTTGGCGTAGTTGGGGTTCCTCCACTTGCGCGAAGCTTCTACCTGGACAATAGCCAAGTACCGGTCAATGCAGATACAAGTAAGGAAGAGGATGCTACAGTACATGTTGACAAAGTAGGTGAAAATGTGGACGAGGGCACAGGAGTGGCAGTCTTTAGCGCTGTAGTGGACAATGATCCGGACGGGTAAAGAGAAGCCCACCAGCAGATCGGTGATGATAAGATTGATGGTGTAGATAACCGAGGTGGTTTTTGTTTTGGTGCGGAAGCAGAAGACATAGAGAGCTACAGAGTTCAACACCACACCCATCAGGAAGATGATGGTATTGATCACTACCAGGACAATCCACAAGGTATGAAATCTCTCTGATAACTCTCCGTCCAGGTGGACAAACTTGTTGAACATGTCACTGTTGTTGGAGGAGACCGTAGAGTTGTTGGAAGGCTCCATGGTCAACGCCGCTAATGGTACCTACGAGACAACAAACAAAGATACAGGTTCACAGGCGATTTTTACACGGCTCAATAGTATAATCTTGGTAAGATACCCTGAGGTCATGGTATCTTTTTGGGTGGGAGGGGAACCCAAGGAGGTTAGGACCCAAAGCTTCTGGACCTCAGAGGGGCAGAGGAACAGGAGGAGCCTGTTCCTAGTACATGCATGCGCAGAGCTGCCAGAAGGCAGGAACAGTTAAAACAAAAGGGATGACTCGGGAGTAAGGCCTGGAGATGATTGGCCCCTCCCATTTTAAATTCATTGTGAGCCGCCCTGAGTCTTCGGAGAGGGGAGGCATACAAATTGAATTAATAAATAATAAATAATAAATAAGGCTTAAAAGAGAAGCAAAGACATGTGGACCCTTTGCAGGAAAGCAATGTTGTTAATTCTGTTCCCAGTTGGCATCTCTGTTTGATTCTAGACTCCGTGTGGCTTTGCCAAGTAGGTCTTTGGCAGAGTGTCAAGGGAGATAAAGGTTGGTGATTATCCCGAAGGACTTCTCCCGAAGGACTTTTTGCAACTAATTGGGACTCAGCTGTGAATGAACGTAATTCACAGCTGTTGCAATAAAAGAGGTTTTTGGGACTACTCGTGTGTTTAATGACTCAGGAAGCCTAGGTCACAACAGATGGCTTCCAACAGATTTGTAGGAAGCCATCATTTAACTAGGTTCCCAGTTCTTCCACTACTGGTAGTCCTCGACTTAACAACCATTCCTTTAGAATGAAGTTACAACAGCACTGAAAAAAGTGACTTATTACCGTTTTTCACACTTACAACTGTTGCAGGTCACGTGATCAAAATTTGGATGCTTGGCAACTGGCTCATATTTATGACAGTCACAGTGTCGCAATGTCATGTGATCCCCTTTTGTGACTGTCTGACAAGTAAAGTCAGCGTGGAAGCCAGATCCATTTAACAACCGTGTTCCTAGCTTAACCATGGCAGTGATCCACTTAACAATGGCGGCAAGAAAGGTCGCAAAATGGGGCAGCATTCACTTAACAACTGTCTTACTCCAACAACAGAAATTTCAGGCTCAGTTGTGGTCTTAAGTCGAGGACTTCCTCTAAAGCGTCTTAATCAACAAACCAATATCTTTTAAAGTGGCCCTTGTCTATGTTTTATAGTAGAAGAGTCGATCTTAACTCTTTCTTTAAACAAAGCTCAAGTGATTTACAGCAGTGCTTAAAAAAAAAAAAAAGCTGCACACGAGCCCTCTTTGAAAAGAAAATCATGCAAGAACTTTTGTACCTCTGATGAGCTGTCACATATTGCCTAATACGGATTCGCGGCATTTTTCCTGCAGCCAATTTGTAGTAAAAACAGCTTTTCAAACTGTTGCAAAGGCCTTGCTAACCATTTTTGGTCGCCGGGGAGGAGAAAACCCGGGCTGAGTGAATGGACAAGGAGCGAGGATAGCTGTTTATATGCCTAGTGATTAATCTGGTTAATGCATTAACGCAGGTGTCAGCAACCTGTGGCTCTGGAGCCACATGCGGCTCTTTGGGTCCTCTGCTGTGACGCCATGTCAAGTGATCCCACTACTGGCTGGCCCTGCCCCTCTCCATCTCCTCCCAATCACTCCTTGCCTGGCCTGAGAAGGTAAGGGTGACAGCGGGGGATGGAGAAGTGGCCAGGGCAGAGACAGAGAGATATAGAAAGAGTGGGAGAGAGACAGATATAGAGAGATATAGCAAGGAGGGGGGAGAGAAAGGGAGAGAGAGGGAGAGAGAGGGAGGGAAGGAGGGAGGGAGAGAGAGAGAGATGTCAAAAGGGTTTTGTGATTCCCAGTGTTTTTTCACAACCGGTTCTCTGTCCTAATGACTGGCTGGGTAGGCGTGGCTAGGGGATCATGTGACTGGTGGAAGTGAGTGACGTTGAGTTGGCCACACCCAACCAGTCTTTGTGGCTCCCGGTGTTTTCTTTTCTGTGGGAAATGGATCCAAATGGCTCTTTGGGTGTTGCAGACCCCTTTTCCGGACTGAGTGCCCAAAGCGTGCGTGCGCCCCCAACCCCCCAAAATGCATTGCGCACATACCCCCTGTGCATGTGGCCTACCCTTGTTGTTGTTGTTTTTGCTTTAATTTATATGCCACCCTTCTCCGGAGACTCAGGGCGGCTTACAATGCGTTAAGCAATAGCCTTCATACTTTTGTATATTTATACAAAGTCAGCTTATTGCCCCCACAATCCAGGTCCTCATTTCACCTACCTTAGAAAGGATGGAAGGCTGAGTCAACCTTGAGCCTGGGGAGATTTGAACTAGGCTCATGGACCACTTTCAACACAAAGCCGACAAACAGCTGGATTTGCATAACACCGAAAGCCTTTCACAGTTTCAGTCACAAATTGACTTCCTTGGACCTGACTCCGTACTTAAGAGGTCCATAGAGGGGGGCGTGCATAAGCGGACTAACGTGCCTATCTTCCCCATCCTTGTATTCTTATATTATTCCTGTTTTTGTTTCTCTTTGACAAATTACAGTCAATCAATCAATCAATCAATCAAAACTCCCCATTCAAGGTTATATGAATCAAATTTACCACGTCATGTAAATGCAAATCATCAGAGCAAAAGGGGTGAAATTAAAGAATTTTTTTACTTTCGGTAATATTATATATATATAAAAAATTTATATAAAACTTATAATATATATATATATATATATATATATATATATATATATATATATATATATATATATATATATATATATATAGAGAGAGAGAGAGAGAGAGAGAGAGAGAGAGAGAGAGAGAGAGCGCCTTGGTAGTACAGTGGTCTAAAGCACCCTGTTATTAAGACCAGCTGCCTGCAATTACTGTAAATTCGAATCTCACCAGGCTCCAAGTTGACTCAGCCTTCCAGCCTTTCTAAGGTAGGTGAAATGAGGACCCAGTTTGTGGGGGCAATAAGCTGACTTTGTATAAATATACAAAAGTATGAAGGCTATTGCTTAATGCATTGTAAGCTGCCCTGAGTCTCCGGAGAAGGGCGGCATATAAATCAAATTATATATATATATATATATATATATATATATATATATATATATATATATATATATATATATATATATATATATATATATATATATCTCCTTTTAATTGTTTTTAATGTTTGTATTGTATGTTTTTATCTGGCTGTACACCGTCCTGAGTCTCTCGGGAGAAGGTGCGATATATAAATTCGAAATAAAATAAAATAAATAAATAAAATAAATATTATTCCAACAAACATTTAACTCTGCGAGTCTCAGCTTTCTACATCTCTCATGGCTCTAAACGAATCATTTATTAGATATTGATTAGCCCTGCCCTGCTCTTAATAGCTGGATCTAATCTTTTGGTCTCTCCTGCTTTAATTTTCCAGCAGCTGGGTGTTTAAATGTTCCTCGGGTAATTTGTCACATTATTTATACACGAAGGGTTAAACATTTTCTCTCCTTGCAGGAACCTCATAGCCAGTTCTTGCTTAGCTGGGGCAGAGATTGGCCAAATATGGTATTTTGCTTTTGGGCAACGCGTGAAGCTGCGGTCTGCTGTGGCCGGGAGGAATGGAAAGATCCGGCAGCATCAAGATTGAAGTGGGATATCTGTGTGGAGGTATTTAGAGAGAAGTAAGGAAGATGGTGAAGAGTATGGTTGTAGAAACCTATTCCTCACTTCATGTTGTGTTCTCAGCAACGTTTTCTGACAGTCAGAACAATTAATCTGTGGAACAACTTGTTTCCAGAAGTTGTGAATGTGCCAACACTTGAAGTTTTTAAGAAGAGATTGGTTAACCATTTGTCTGGACTATAAGACCTTGAAGTTTCTTCTCTTCTCTTCTCTTCTCTTCTCTTCTCTTCTCTTCTCTTCTCTTCTCTTCTCTTCTCTTCTCTTCATCTCATCCCTTCTCTTCCCTTCCCTTCCCTTCCCCTCCCCTCCCTTCCCTTCTCTCCTCCCCTCCCCTCCTCCCCTCCCCTCCCTTTTAAATGCAAATGGACTGCTAAATCTAGTACTGATGGGTTTATTCTCCTATGTTTTGCCATGTGTTTGTGAAGTGGCTGTTTTGTTTCCCCAATACACAGATCTGCACATGGCTCACTGCATTGTACTGCATATACCACGTTGTTCAGTTTCTGTCTGGGTGTTTTATCCTTGGGGTGGACAAGCTTCTGCCTTAGTGTATTCTGGGGTTTGAAGGGTGCACGTATGTTATGTTGGCTGAAGATCCTCCTGAGCTTTTCCGATATGCCTGCAAAGTACGGAATGACAGCGTTGCTTCGTTTATTGTTCTCGTCATTGTCTGTTACAGAAGAGCTCCTGTAGGGTCTTTTTGAGATTTGATGAAGGCCCACTTGGGGTAGCCATATGTTCCGAGGGCTTCCTTCATTCTTTTTCTTTTCCATCTTTGCTGATAGGCTCGGTGGTATAGGATTCTGAGGACTCCCATTTTGTGCTCCAGTGGGTGGTGGGAATCAAAATGTAAATATTGATCTGGGTGAGTGGGTTTTCTGTAAACTTCAATGTTAAGCCTTCGGTCTTCCTTGATGTGTGCTGCACAGTCTCACAACTTCCCCGTTGGCTTGAAGCTTTTTCAGTTCGTTGGAAGAGCTGTGAATTTTTCTAGTAGCAACATACAAAAAGCACTTTGGGATGGCATTTCTAAGCAAGGCTAAAAGGGGACGCTGAATTATGCAAACATTTACTTATTTAAAGTGGGCCACTGGCGAAATGAAAACAAAACTTCTGCAGAATTTGGAGATTGGGAGGTCCTGTGGAAAACTATGAACATCATTTAATTATTTGGTAATCATCATCACAGCTTGCCTTCAGAAGTTGTATCACCGGAGGTTTTTAAGAAAAGACTGGACAACCATCTCTCTGAAATAGTATAGGATCGCCTGTTTGAGCAAGGGGTTGGAATAGATGACATAGATGAGTGGCTGCCACTAAGGAGAGGGGGTCAAATTATTCTCCAAAGCACCAGAGGGCAGGACAAGAAACAATGGATGGAAATTAATCAAGATGAAAAGCAATCTGGAGTTAAGGAGAAACTTCCTAACAGTGAGGACAATTAACCAGTGGAACAGCTTGCCACCAGAAGTTGTGGATGCTTCATCACTGGAGGTTTTTAAGAAGAGACTGGACAGTCACTTGTCTGAGATGGTAGAGGGTCTCCTGTTTGAGAAGGTGGCTGGACCTCCAAGGTCCCTTCCAGCTCTATTATAATTGATTGATGGTTTTTTTGGTGATTCTTCAGTCAGAATACAGGTAGTCCTCAATTTACGACCGCAATTGAGCCCAAAATGTCTGTTGCTAAGCAAGACTGATGTCAAGTGAATTTTGCTCCATTTTACAATCTTTCTTGCCACAGTTGTTAAGTGAATCACTGCAACCATCATAAATCTGTCAGGCCTCTGAATTTTGTATCACGTGACCGTGGGGACACTGCAATGGTCATAAGTGTGAAAAACAGTCATAAGTCACTTTTTCCAGAGCTGTTTTAACTTCGAACGGTCACTAAACAAACTGTTGTAAGTCGAGGACTCTCTGTATCCCTGAGCTTGTGGTCCAAAAATGAGACTTGGACTCAAAATGCCCATACAAACAGAAGAGTAATTAAGATGGGTGCAAAAATCAGCCTTGTTTAAGTTGCTTAAGATTCCTAGAGATTTACTCCAAATTTCTTGGAAGAAAGTTAATCTTGGATTAACTCATGTCTGCTTCTGGTTTCTATCACTGAGCCACGTGGCGCAGTGGTTAGAGTGCAGTACTGCAGGCTACTTCTGCTGACTGCCGGCTGCCTGCAATTTGGCAGTTCGAATCTCACCAGCTCAAGGTTGACTCAGCCTTCCGTCCTTCCCAGGTGGGTAAAATGCCCCCATATTGTTGGGGGCAATAGGTTGACTCTGTTTAAACCGCTTAGAGGGGGCTGTAAAAGCACTGTAAAGCGGTATATAAGTCTAAGCACTATTGCTATCACTAAATGGTCGAAGCTCTCATATTGTCAAATGGTGCTCCTCAGTATTAGCATGAGATCTGCCTTCGTAGAGTAGTTTCCCCTGCTTTGTCCACGCTCCCTCACAATATAACAACCCAAAGAGCTTTTCAGAAGAAAAGCTTCTGAGATGATGAAGCTAATTTGGCTCGGTGCGCCGGTATTTATCTGAGCGCACACTACAAAACCTATAAATACATTTTATTAGGGTTAGACTCGGAGAGTTAAACAGTTCAAGTCGTCTTGTACTGTGCTTGTAAATCCTTCACAGCCCTCAAAGTAGTGATAATGAATGCTTATTTAAATTAAAAGTTCAGCCTTGGCAGAGGGAACTCAAGATCGGTGTCCAACCTCATGATGATGATGTGAACTATTCAATCTTATCTGACTCTTGGAGATTCTATGGGTGTCAAGAGTGAAACATTGGCAACTATGTGCCTCTTCATCTCAACTTACCCTTAGAGTAAAGGGGAGGAGGTGTTGATTGGGAACGGATTAGTTTGGGCGAAACGAAACTTCTACTGTTCCACTGAAGCTTGTGAAAATCTGGAAACTTTTCAAGGACATCTTAACAGGTGTGAAGAAAAAGGCAGATGGTTCCCGCAACAAAGATAACTTTGTTATCTGGAATGAGCTGCACCCGGAGATTCGTCGGATTCCCGACCTGCGTACCTTTCGTCGCGCCCTAAAAACATTATTATTCCAACAAGCAGGGCTGGCCTAAATAATAATAATATTTTACTATTTTAATGGGTTATTTTATTAGAGTTCTCGGCCAATTTATTTAATTGTTTTAAATTGCTTTTAATTTTTATATTGTCATGGTTTTATTTCTGGCTGTACACCGCCTTGAGTCCTTCGGGAGAAGGGCGGTATAGAAATTTAATAAAAAATAAAAATAAAAATAAAATAAATTATTTACATGGTCTACGTAAAGCCTGGGGGTTTGGCCGGGAAAATCATTGTTTATTACGGTGAACTGAGAATTTCAGAGTTAGTTTTACTTCGCCATTACCATGCAATCTATTCAATAAACAGTAAGCTTTTCAGAAATGAAATTATCCTGGATTTTTTTTTTTTTTAATTTCGACACTCAAGCTGGATGTTGACAATGGGTCAGGTCTTCCCTCATCTTCCCATCCTGGACTACTTCTTTGATGGGTCCCACAGATTCTTCTCAGTGCAGTTTTTATTTATATAAAATCTTTAAAATCGCGATTCGGCATCTTACGGGCTTCACCAAGAGGTTGTCAATCGGAAAACTTGATGCATGATGTGAACTTGTGAGGAGGAGATCTTAGGGCCACATGGTCAATCATTGACCACTTCTGGTGCTGCTAAGATCAGATGGACATTCAGGGGTGAAATGTTGCATTTGTTGAAAGGACTAATCCACACCATGCTTTCAATACCAGAATGGTATGGGTAGATAACCCTTTTGTGAAACATGAAGGTAATCCTTCATATTTCATGCTGAGAAGATAGCAATAGCTATAGACTTATATACCGCTTCATAATGTGTACAGCAGTGTACAGAGTATACAGAGCAGGGGTGGGTTCTACTTACCTTTACTACCGGTTCGTAGCGGTGCTGCGCGCGCGCAAATCTCGCACACATACGTGCTCTTCTGCACAAGCGTAGAAGTTTGATGAAGTTGGGGTCGGTAGGTGGAGCCTCCTGCCGGATTTACTACCAGTTCTACAGAACCGGTGCGAACCGGGGGACACCCCACAACTGGTACAGAGTCAGCATATTGCCCCCAACGATCTGGCCCTCATTTTATCAATCTTAGAAGGACGGAAGGCTAAGTTAATCTTGAGTCAGTAAGGATCGAACTCTTGGCAGTGGGCACAGTTAGCCTGCAATACTGCATTCTAACCAGTGGTGGAATGCTGCTAATTTAACAATCGGTTCAGTGAGCGTGTAGTTCATGCTGAAAATGGAGCATTTAGAAGCTCAGCTGCTTACCTTCCAAGTCAGCAACGGTAAGTAGAACGGCGAGGGGGAGGGGAAATCAGCTGTGCTGCGCAATTGAGTTGAGCTAGAAAGCAGGAAATAAAGGACAGGATAGGTGTGGTGGCAGGTAGGCGGGGGCAGCTGATCGTTGGAGCTACTGGTTCGCCCAAACTGGTCTGAACCGGTTGAATTCCACCTCTGATTTTAACCACTGGGACACCACGGCTCTACAAACTAGGACCGTTGGATTGAATGACATTTCCCATGAGGATAACCACGTACTTCCAGGTGATATCAACAGTGATAAATGCAGAAACCTTTCCCATCTACTCTGTTCTGACACCTGATATTCAGTACAAGGGTCTGTGCGAATAACCTTGGGAGACAGGAAGAGGAGACTCCGTCTCTCTCCCAAAGTGATTCTCATAGGCCATTACATCTAGTGATCCTAGAACAATAAACCAGAGATCCTGCAATCGGTGCTAGACTTCAATGTCTCTAATCCAGAGCCAGCATGGATAGGGAAGGTTATCCTGTAGATTTCATCTGGTCTTGCATAGACAGTAAATCCAGCTCAATTTCTGGTGAGAATCAGTCCAGCTGGATGTCTCCACGACAGCAAAGATGGCCTTGCAGTGAGATTGAAGGCCAAATGGCATTTTTGGTCAGCCAAATCTCTCTGGATAAAAGAGAGAGCATGAGATTGCTCAGACATGCTTCAGACAGCTGCTCCTCATGAGTAAACAACTGCAGAATATTTTCCATGGTCAGCTTGTGAGGAGCATCGCAAATCAAAGGGCTTCCATCTAGGTTCACAATCACAAAACTCAGCCGATCCTTATTTCTTAAATCGTTCTTGGAACCAGCTTTTTAACGGCTTTTCAATTATTAAGAAACTACCAACTGACAAATCGATAACATGCAATGGGCGAATTCTGTGTAATACTTAACAAAAAAGTTTTCAAGAGAAGTTTAAGTGTGTGTGTGTCTGTGTGTGATTAAGCATGTGTATGTATGTTTCTGTAAGCATGCATATGTGTGTGCATATATGTATGTATTACAAACTTCTAAAAATATGAGTTCCAGGTATATTAGTAAAGAAAGAAGCAGACATTCTGCGAGCTCCAGAACTTAAAATTTTAAAATAATTAAAAAAATTTTTTTTAAAAAATTCTACTAAGCTCTTGTCAGCCACCTGCTGACATCGTCAGAGTATTAAACTACTATTACAGAGATCTTTGCCTTTATATGCCATTAATCAATTTGGCCATTGCATGTGTAATAAGCCCTTCTAGCCATCTCCCACTTGTAATTAGCTGTGTTGATTTTGCTGTCGTCATGCTGGATGATGTAGGCTTAATTCCTCCAGGTGAGGTGGCGCAGTGGTTAGAGTGCAGTACTGCAGCTACTTCAGCTGACTGCTAGTTCTGCAGATCAGCGGATCAAATCTCACCGGCTCAAGGTTGACTCATCCTTCCATCCTTCCGAGGTGGGTAAAATGAGGACCCAGATTGTTAGGGGGCAATATGCTATTTAGTATACTGTCTTTGGTGTAAGCCGCCCAGAGTGACTTGGTGGGCATGGCTTGGTGGGCGTGGCAGGGGAAGGATATTGTAAAATCTCCATTCCCACCCCACTCCAGAGGAAGGATATTGTAAAATTGCCATTTCCTCCCAATCAGCTGGGATTTGGGAGGCAGAGAATAGATGGGGGCGGGGCCAGTCAGAATTTTTACTACTGGTTCTCTGAACTATTCAAAATTTCTGCTATAGGTTCTCCAGAACTGGTCAGAACCTGCTGAAACCCACCTCTGGCATGTATGTACATATGTATGTATGTATGTATATGTATATACACATATACATGCACAATCACATACACACACACGCATGCACAAGAAAAAAGGTGATTAGAATGCTGATTTTGGAATGTTATAAACAGATTAGAGATCCAGATAGATTTGAAATACAATTTTGAAATTGATTGGGGGAATCCTTCCCATGGGAAAAAGCTGTTGTTTGGACTTTTTAAACAGAAAATATGATAAGATGGGGATTTGAATTGGACACTAGAGGGAGCCAGAGCAACTAAAAATTACAATTAAAGGAAAAACCGCCTACTCTAGCCCTTGGTGCTTCCCAGAGATGTGTACTTTTAACTCCTACAAACATTTTCCATGCTCCCTCTTCTGCACAACAACATTAAACTAAGCGTACAAGATGTAAACAGTTTTTGGTTGTTTACATCTTGTAAGGAATTCCCGAGTCCCAGCTGGAGAAAAACAAACAAACAAAAAAAAGACCACAAAAATGCATCTTGACACCTTCCGTGAAATAAAAGGCATTCGGTCCAAAGGCGCTTTGTTGACACGCGGATTGTAAACATCCTCTTGTCAAAGCTAAGCTCTGGGACAGCTGCAATACTTACATAAAACCGTTGAAGTGCCTAATAAGGGTGAAACGACACCAGGAAAGATTTACGATCCCAAACACACGGGTGCAAATTTCAAACAAGGTTTCGGAGAGCTGGAAGCGGTGCAGAAAAAGAAAAAAAAACCCAAGGCACCAGAACGATCGAGGATTTCTTGCAAAGGAAACTTGTTGCCGTCCTGAAAAGCAAAGAGAGGTCAGAGTGAAAAATGGTTTGAAATGCATGGAAGGAGCAGTGGTAATAGAGGTAGCCCACAACCTACGACTGCAACTGAGCCCCAAATTTTGGTTGCTAAGCGAGACAGTCGTTCGGTGGATTTTGCCCTATTGTATGACCTTTCCTGCATAGTTGTTCAGTGAATCACTGCATCTGATCGGTTAGCAACCCGGTTGTTAAGTGAATCTGGCTTCCCCCATTGACTTTGCTTATCAGAAGGTTGCAAAAGGGAGGTGGTATTCAGCCGGTTCGTACCGGTTTGTGCGAACCGGTAGCAGCGACTGCGGGTGGGCTCTCCCGCCCTGACGTAATACCTTCCTATTTAGCCACATTTCCAAGCCGCGGAAGGCGCGCCCGCGAGCAAAGCACCTACGCAGAAGGTCGGGTGCATGCACGGAAGGCGTGCATGCGTGGGGCGAACCGGTGGTAAGAATATGTGGAACCCACTGCTGCACGTGACCCCAGGACATTACGACTGTCATAAATATGAGTCATTTACCAAGTATCTGAATTCAGATCATGTGACCACAGAGATGCTGCAACAGTCATAAGTGTGAAAAACGGTCATCAGCCCCTTTTTTTCAGTGCCGTTGTAACTTCAAACGGTTACTAAACAAGCTGTTGTAAGTTGAGGATTACCTGCAACAGGATTTTTGTCTTAATTAGAATGCTGGAACCTGGTATGCAAGAAATGTAGTGGAAAATTCATAAGCTGTTTCAACTCCTACCCTCAAAACGATGCTATAGAGCACTGCACACCAGAACAACTAGACACAAGGACAGGTTTTTCCCAAACGCCATCACTCTGCTAAAGAAATAATTCCCTCCAAACTATTTACTGTCTGCACTACTATTAATCTTCTCATCGTTCCCACCACCCATCTCCTTTCACTTATTACTATAACCATGTTGCTTGTATCTTTCAATTTATATTGTTTTTACTTGTTTCCTAATACGATTTGATAGCTTATTAGTAACCTTGACTATCACTAAGTGTCCTATCTTTTTATTCTTGATGAATGTATTTTATTCTCCTTATGTACACTGAGAGCATATGCACCTAAGACAAATTTCATGCGTGTCCAATCACACTTGGCCAATAAAGAATTCTATTCTATTCTAAGACGATTAAAGGCCTGGAGACTAAAACATATGAAGAACGATTGCAGGATTTGGGTCTGGCTAGTCTAGAGAAAAGAAGGACTGGAGGGGGGGGGACATGATAGAAGTATTCCAGTATTTGAGGGGCTGCCACGAAGAGGAGGGGGGTCAACTTATTTACCAAAGCACCAGAAGGCAAAACAAGAAGCAATGGATGGAAACGAATCAAGGAGAGAAGCAACCTGGAATTAAGGAGAAACTTTCTAACAAGGAAGACAATTAACCAGTGGAACAGCTTGCCTCCAGAAGCTGTGTATACTCCATCATTAGAGGTTTTTAAGAAGAGATTGGACAACCATTTGCCTGAAACTGTATAGAGTTTCCTGCTTGAGCAGGGTAGACCTCCAAGGTCCCTTCCATATCTATTCTGATTAAATTCACCCTGCTAAATTCACGATGCTAAATTTGCAAGGGAAGAAGTCAAAAATCCAGCTGCTTTTTCCATGATTCCTGCTCTTTTTACACACCTTTATCAAGGGGGAAAATACAGTAATATATTTCAAGATAGAACCTCGTAAAAGTTTTGTGTCTTACCCAGTATTGCTGAGGGTCAGAAGAAGTATAGGGGATTTTAATATAAAGCACCTGGAAAGTAACCAGGTACGTTATCCACTTTAGGATTTCTCATATCTTTTGAGCACAGCAAACTTCAGTAAAAAATATAATTGAGGACGTGAGACGGTCTTTCCCTTGGAGCAGAATTTAAAACGATTTAACATATTAAATGAAAGAATCTGGTAAATTACATAAAGTAGGCCAGTTCAGAGTGATTGATATCGTTTCTATAAGGCCTGGATTGGAAAGCAGCCATTATTATTACAAATGCTTCCAATTTCAATAGACATTGGGCACAACCCCATCTACGGGATTCATGAGGACTACAACCTTGCCAAGTCACAATAAATCAGAATGTTGACTGTCCATGCCGTTATTCCTCAACCGTTTGGGGTTGCAACCGCTGCAGAACATCAAATAAGGAGTTCTGGAGAAATATCAAGCAGCAACTTTTCAAGGCCATAAATATAGATAAAATAAGCCCATAGGATACAGATGTTGTGAAGTCAGTGCCATGTTGGGATAACAAAACCGTCCTTTCCCCAGCAGACAAAAGGATAAACAATTCACACAAACACACCCCCGAAACAAAAATTAAGGTCAAAAGAAAGAAAATAATTTTTTTATTAGCCTCTCTCTCAAATTTAGCTGGGAGATTTGCTCCTGACTCACCCAAACTCACATTTCTTTTTAAAGCTCAGAGCAATAAAACTATTTTTAATACCACATCTGGGGTTTGCGATTCAAGTTTCTGGCGTTCACAGAGGAAGCTGCCTAACTTCTATCGGGGGGCTCAGTCCAGGCTTTTTCAGCCTGAGGCTTCTGGGAGCCGCAGCCTCGGACTCGCTGGAGGGCCCCACGTTGGAGAAGCAGGCAGGAGCTGACGGAGCAGAAGCAAATAAGTCCTTTATGTCCCAGTTTTGCCCCGTCTTCTACCCACTGTACAGCCTTGACATCTTTCATGGTTTAGCTGAAAAGCCAGTGTATTTCATCTTTTTGGGCTACATTTTATAGCGCTTGTGGATGCAATTAGATTCCTTCCTTCCTTCCTTCCTTCCTTCCTTCCTTCCTTCCTTCCTTCCTTCCTTCCTTCCTTCCCCTCCCTTCCTGCCTTCCCATCCTCTCTCTTTTCTCTCTTTCTTTCTCTCTCTTTCCTTTCCTCCCTTACCCTATGCTTGCTTCCTTCCTTTCTTTCTCCCTCCCTCCCTCCTTTTCTTTTCCTCCCTCCCTTCCTTCCTCCCTCTCTCCTTTTTCATTTCCTTCCTTCCTCCCTCCCTCCCTCTTCTTTTCCTTCCTCCCTCCCTCTTCTTTTCCTTTCTTCCTTCCTTCTTCCCTCCCTCCCTTTTCTTTTCCTTCCTTCCTTCCTTCCTCTCCCTTCCTGCCTTCCCACTCTCTTTCTTTTCTCTATCTCTCTTTCTTTCTCTCTCTTTCTTCCCTTTCCTCCCTTTCCCTATGCTTGCTTGCTTCCTCCCTCCATCTCTTCCCTCCTTCCCTTCCCTACCTTTTGAAGCTAGACGTCGGTCCACAGAAGAAAAGAAAGACGGTGACTTACCATTCAGAGTGTCCTGAAATGAACAAAAGCTGAACTGAAGGAGGAAAAAGATCCCCCTTAGATCCAAACCTTCAGAGGATCCCCGCTCTCTGAAAGGGAGCCAGAGCAGAGAGCCAGGCGTGGGACAGGGAGTCCTGCTCTGTTTCTTTTTCTCTTCTAAATCTAGCCCTGGGAGCAAAGTTAGGTGCTGGGTAGGGCAGAGTCACTGGGAACCAAATAATGCAAAATAAATCAGACTCAAACTCCTCGTCTTTCTTCACTTTTCTAAATGTCTCTGCAAACCGTTGGCCGAGTGCCCCGCTTTGGCTGGGAAATTTATGAAGTGACAGAAAAGCTGATGAATATTTAAGCCCTCCAACATGCTTTCAATTATGGTCTTATCTGCAAATGGGCACCCCTTTGCTTTTAAGCAGATCTAACCAAAGCTCTCAGAGATAAGAAAGAAAAAAAAAAGAACAAATAAATATTAATTTAGAAGCACAACATAAAATGTGCAAAAAGACCAGCGAATTCTTTAAAAAAAAAAAAGCAAAAATGGTTTCTTGCGGTTCATCCTGTATGCCAAAGGAAGAGTATTTTCATGGATGTGTTAGGAGAATATTCTGTGACACTTCTAGACTCTTGTTCCATAGCAAGGATCTCCAAACTTGGCAACTTTAACAGATTAACAGAGTTGGAAGGGACCTTGTAGGTCATCTAGTCCAAATCTACGCCCAAGCAGGAGACTTTCTGACAGAGGGCAGCCCAGTCTCTTCTTGAAAGTCTTAAGTGATGAAGCTCCCACAACTTCTGAAGGCAACTTCTGTTCCATTGGTTGATTGTTCTCACTGTCAGGAAATTTCTCATTATTTCTAAGTTGAATCTCTCCTCGTTCAGTTTCCATCCATTATTCCTTGTTTGGCCTTCAGGTGCTCTGGAAAATGCTCTCCTCTCTGTGGCAGCCCCTCAAATATTGGAAGTCTGCTATCATGTCACCCTTAGTCCTTTTTGAAGTGGTTCGGGAATGATGAGAGGCACAAGCAAGCAAGTGACAACAGCTCTTTAATATACAGTGAGACTTCAGCAAAAACTCAGAGGCTGCAGTCCTCCTTATATACAATCCTGGAGAGACTGTCAGCCAATCAGAAACGTAGGCAGGTTTGAAACTCCCGCTTAAAAGTATCAATACATAACACCCCTCCCTTCCCAGAAGGCACTAACACTCAAAAATTAACATATGTACAAACAAAGTCTCGCAGGTGCTTAGGCTGAGTTCTCGCCCTAGTTGACCTGCGCAGTTCAGTGTTTGGTGAGGCGTCGAGCTGGTCGGAGGGACTCTTTGTCTCTCCCGGCTCCGCCAATGGAACCTCCTGGATTTTGTCCGGGGCGTGGTTATTCCCGGCTGGGAGTGGCGACTCGCTGGGGCGGCGCTGGAACCAGGGCTTGTCAGCTAAGTATTCTCGCGGCCCCGGGCTTGAGTTAGCTGTTTTGGAGAAGTGGTCATAGTTAGGCTCGGACATGTCTGCGTTGATGTTTGCTTCGCCAACCACCCGTTTCCTCAGTTGGTCTATGTGGCGCTTCCAGAGTCTATCTACCCCCACGTCCACCGTGTATGATTTTGGGCCTGTTATCCCCACTATGGTTCCTGCAACCCACAGAGGACCGCTGGCATAATTGCGAGCGAACACCGGGGACCCGACCTGAAACTGCCTTAAGCCACAGGTCTCTCCCTTAAAGTTTTCGTGCGAATAGTTAGGGTGAAGCCTGTCCAACACGCACCGGAGCTTTCTCCCCATGAGGAGCTCTGCTGGGCTTCTCCCAGTTGCTGTGCATGGTGATGCATGCTGAACCGCAAGGAATTGATCTATCCTGGCCTGCCAGTCCCCATTGTCTAATCTGGACAGTGCTTCCTTGGCTGTCCTGACAAATCGTTCAGCCAATCCGTTGGAAGCCGGGTGAAATGGGGCTGATAGGGCATGGCGGATCCCCAGGCCGGCCAAGTAGCCTTCGAAAAGGGTTGCTGTAAACTGGGGCCCATTGTCCGATACCAAGGTATCCGGCAGGCCGTGGGTGGCAAACAACTTTCTTAGGGCCTTGATAACCGCTTCGGCCGTTGTGGATGGCATTAATACAATTTCGAGCCATTTTGAAAAGGCATCCACTACTATTAAAAACGTTTGGCCATGGAACGGGCCGGCAAAATCAATGTGGATCCTCCCCCATGGGCCTTTTGGTTTCTCCCACTCTCGGATGGGCGCTACTGGGGGATCGGGGCGAGACTCCTGGCAGGGTCTGCACTTCCCCACCCACTCGGAAATAACCTGGTCCATGTTGGGCCACCAGACATAGCTGCGGGCTAAGCACTTCATCCTAACGATGCCGGGATGCCCTTCGTGCAATAATTCTAAAACTCTATCTCGTAGTTTTGCTGGAATTACCACTCTGTCACCCCACAGTAAGCACCCCCCTTGCGTAAACAGTTCATTTCGTTTGTTGGCAAAACCTTGGTACTCCTCCCCGACCACCTTGTCCGGCCACCCTTTCAAAACCCAACCCATAACAGTCCGGATAACAGGGTCTCTATTTGATGCCTTCGCCACCTCGCCGGAGGAGATGGGCCCCAAGGTTAACGTGTCCAACAACAGGACGGAGGTTTCCGGTGTTGGGTTGTCCAGCAGGTCGGGAAGGGGGCAACGGCTAAGGGCATCCGCATGACCCAGGGTCCGCCCAGGCCGATGGACGAGCTGGTACGAGTAGGCCGATAAGAAGATCGCCCATCTAGTTAAACGGGGGGAGAGGGCAGCGGGGGTTGGCCTGTCGCCTGCTAGCAGTCCTAGCAACGGTCTATGGTCAGTCACAAGTTCGAATTTTCGGCCATAGAGGTATTCGTGGAACTTCTTAACCCCCGCAATCGCAGCCAGAGCCTCTCTGTCCAATTGGCTATAGTTTCGTTCTGTGCTGGACAGAGTTCGGGAGTAGAAGGCAATGGGTGCCTCTAGGCCGTTCGGCAGTCTATGGCCTAGGACGGCACCAACTCCTACGGGGGAGGCGTCGCAAACTAAGACGAGCGGCAGCTCTGCATTGTATTGGATCAGGAAACTGTCCTCAGATAGGAGTTTTTTTACTGCCTCAAAAGCGGCCGCTTGCGGTTTCCCCCAGACCCATGGCACATTCTTCCCTAAGAGTTTGTGAAGGGGATCAGCGACCGTGGCCTTATCTCTTAGGAACATTGAGTAGAAATTTAGCAGTCCAAGGAAGGCTTGGAGCTCAGCTTTGGATTTGGGGGCTGGTGCGCTTTTGATGGCCCTCACCTTGCTTTCGGTAGGGTGGATGCCTGTGCCGTCCACCCTGTACCCCAGAAATTCTACCGAGGGAACCGCTATCCTGCACTTGTTTTTTTTAAGTCTTAGTCCCGCTTCTCTGAATCTGGACAGGACGTTCCGTACCCTGTCCCCCAGCTGGTGTTCGTCTTGGGCGCTGACTAAGACGTCATCGAAATAGGGGACTACTCCCGGAAGTCCTTGCAACAGGCGCTCCATAGTGCTTTGAAATAAGCCGGGTGCGACGCTCACCCCAAATTGGAGCCTGGTGCATTTAAATGCACCCTTATGAGTCACGATCGTTTGCGCCTCTGCCGTGGCGTCGTCGACCGGTAACTGTTGATAGGCTTGGGCCAGGTCTAATTTTGCAAAAATTTTTCCGGGGCCCAGGGAGTGTAGTAGATGGTGCACGATCGGCACCGGATAGGCGCTCGGCTGCAAAGCCTTGTTGATCGTGCACTTGTAGTCGGCGCAAATTCTGATTGAGCCGTCGGACTTAACTGGGGTGACTATGGGGGTCTCCCACTTGGCATGGTCAACGGGAACCAACACCCCTTGCTTAATCAGTTTGTCCAGTTCTGCATCGATCTTTGGTTTCAATGCGAACGGCACTCGCCTGGCCTTTAGTCTTACTTGGGCTACGTTGGGGTCTAAGTTTAGTGAAATAGGGGTCCCCACATACTTGCCCAACGTGTCCCCGAAAACGTCCTGGAACTCGGACAGGAGGCTGTCTTTCAGGGTTGACTTGGACATCAGGTGGACGCCGGTGAAGCCCATGCCAAGGGCTCGGAACCACCCCATGCCCAGGAGGCTCGGCAGCTGCTTCGTGACGATGGTCAGCGGCAGGTCTCTTTCGTAGTCTCCGTAGGTGACCCGGAACGTGCCCACGCCTTCGAGGGGGACTCGGTTCCCCTGGTAGTCTAGGATGCGCAGTCTCTGTCTGGAGAGTTGATCCTTCCGGAACGACGGCAGGAGGGTCTTTAGGGTTGTCCACGACATGATGGAGAGAGCTGATCCGGTGTCAATCTCCATCGAGCACGGTCTTCCGTTGATCTCGACCACCGTGCTGACTTTGTCCTCGACCGTTGTGCTGGCCTGGTCGATGTGTATGCTGCGGCCATCTCGCGGTTCAAATTCGCGCCGTTTTTTCGCGCCGCCCTCTCTCGTTGGCTGCTTCTGGCGCGCTGATTCCGGTTGGCTGCGGTGCTCACGTGGTTTGAGTCTTCTGGGCAGAATGGCTCTGCAGACTCGCGCCAAGTGCCCCTTTTTCTCGCAACGCCTGCAAATAGCCTCTCTGTATTTGCAGGACAGTCTATCATGGTG
Organism: Arizona elegans; assembly: GCA_022577455.1. NCBI lineage: Eukaryota > Metazoa > Chordata > Lepidosauria > Squamata > Colubridae > Arizona > Arizona elegans. The sequence goes on from JAKOOJ010000030.1 coordinate 6,066,423, forward strand.
CCCGCCACAGCTGGAACAGCTTCGCCGGGGGCTGCCAGTGTCTTTTCTCCGGTGCTCTGTTCGGAAGACGTCCTCTTCCGACTCGGACTCCGAGCTGGATCCGGCGTCTTCTCGGTGCACCGGGGCAGACTTGGCGCTGTCTTTGCTGGTCGGCGGGCGCTGTAGCGTTTCAGCGGCCTTTGTGGAGGCTTCGTGAGCCCTGGCCTCGTCAAGGGCTCCGGCAAGCGTCAAATCAGGCTTGGCGAGCAGACGCCGTTGCAGCCTAATGTCCCGAACACCACAGATCAGTTGCTCAAGCAACGCATCATCCAAGTCTCTGTAGTCGCAATGAGTTGCGGCTTTTCTCAGGCTGGCCATGTACGCGCTGACCGGCTCTCCCTCTCGTTGGACGCGCTGCCTCAGTTGGTATCGCTGCACGAACTTGGAGGGGACGGGAGCATAGTGAGCCCGGAGAGTTGCCATCAAGGTGTCCCATGAGACTGTTTGAACCGGCGTTGGCTCACACAGTGACTCGGCCATCTCGAACACGTCCGGTCCGCAGTGGCTTAGGAATAGGGCTCTCTTTCGATTAGCCGAGAGGCCCTGCATGTCGCTGGCTTCTAGCGAGCATTCAAACCTTGTTAGGTACGAGACCCATTTTTCGCGGGTCGGATCAAAAGGCTTGGGCGGAACGTAGGCAGACATGTCCGGTATGTCTCCTGTGGTTCGCCTCGTCGCCTAGCTGAAGCTCGTGGTTTCACTGGTTGGCTTCTTGTAGCCTCTATCCCACCTTCGTCGCCAATGAAGTGGTTCGGGAATGATGAGAGGCACAAGCAAGCAAGTGACAACAGCTCTTTAATATACAGTGAGACTTCAGCAAAAACTCAGAGGCTGCAGTCCTCCTTATATACAATCCTGGAGAGACTGTCAGCCAATCAGAAACGTAGGCAGGTTTGAAACTCCCGCTTAAAAGTATCAATACATAACACTTTTTTTCATTAAACTTTTGTTGTTGTTAGTTGCAAAGTGGTGTCTGACCCATCGCAACCCCATGTTTCTCCAGGCCTTCCTGTCCTCTACCATCCCCCAGAGTCTGTTTAAGCTCCCATCGACTGCTTCAGTGACTCCATCCAGCCACCTCGTTCTCTGCCGTCCCCTTCTTCTTTTGCCCTCAATCTTTCCCAGTATTAGGCTCTTTTCCAGTGAGTCCTTCCTTCTCATTCGGTGGCCAAAGTATTTGAGTTTCATCTTCAGGATCTGGCCTTCTAAAGAGCAGTCAGGGTTGATCTCCTCTAGGACTGACCAGTTTGATGGCCTTGCAGTCCAAGGGACTCGCAGGAGTCTTCTCCAGCACCAGAGTTCAAAGGCTTCTCAATTCTTTGACGCTCAGCCTTTCTTATGGTCCAACTTTCACAGCCATCCATTGCAACTGGGAAAACCATGGCCTTGACTATACGCACTTTTCTGTGTCATGGTTATGATAACCATGGCTAAATACCACAGAGATACCAGGAACTTCTGGCCAGCTCCAGATTGCAACCTTCTGCTTAATAACCCAATAAACAATCAGAATTGGTTCTAAATTCGAGGGGGCTTGATCCAAAAAAATCCTCTGTTTGAAACTGGATTTAGGATTCATGGCAGTCTTCAGCGTAAGAACCCAAGTGTGCAAAAGCATTGTCTCTCTCTCTCTCTCTCTCTCTCTCCCTCCCTCTCTCTCTCTCTCCCCCCCCTCTCTCTGTATGCATTCGTCAATGTTCCACTTAGTTATACGGATTGGAAAGAGGAGACTGAGGAAATGTTTCCTCTCCTTGAAGTGTTAATACCACTTTATAATGCCTTGGTAAGGCCACACATGGAAAACTGCATTCAGTTTTGGTCGCCATGATGTAAAAAAGATGTTGAGACTCTGGAAAGAGTGCAGAGAAGAGCAACAAAGATGATTAGGGGACTGGAGGCTAAAACATATGAAGAACAGTTGCAGGAACTGGGTATGTGTAGTTTAATGAAGAGAAGGACTAGGGGAGAAATGGTAGCAGTGTTCCAATATCTCAGGGGCTGCCCCAAAGAAGAGGGAGTCAAACTATTCTTCAAAGCACCTGAGGGTAGAACAAGAAGCAATGGGTGGAAAACTCATCAAGGAGAGAAGCAATTTAGAACTAAGGAGAAATTTCCTGACAGTGAGAACAATTAATCAGTGGAACAACTTGCTTGCAGAAGTTGTGAATGCCCCAACACTGGAAGTTTTTAAGAAGATGTTGGATAACCCTTTGTCTGAAGTGGTGTAGGGTTTCCTGCCTAAGCAGGGGGTTGGACTAGAAGACCTCAAAGGTCCCTTCCAACTCTGTTATTCTATTCTATTCTATTCTATTCTATTCTATTCTATTCTATTCTATTCTATTCTATTCTATTCTATTCTATTCTATTCTATTCTATTCTATTCCTTGAGAATGTGCGATGGTTTCCATCATTGGACAGTTCTTATTAACATGGTGTAGGAAGTTAGCACCCACCCATCTCCTAGGAAAATGAGATATTTTAGGAAATATTAAAAGGGCAGAATATTTCCCCTAAAAAGGAGGCAGAAACTCAGCCTCCCCCACCCCTCTTTGTCAATGGGCCATTAAGGCCTGGGTCAGTCTATTCTACATAACAAAAGATCTACCTCCTTCAGGCAGAGCCATAATAGGAATCCCAAAGTCCTTTCATTACATCATCACCCAGCAAGAGTCAATCAAGCTTGGGACTCAGGATAGCCTTCAGAGTTGCCCCTGCATCTGACAACCAATCAGAATACAAACTCAAATTCAAAAGCCCAGAGAGGGCATAAAACCGGGACACTCTCAGCATCTCTCCCCCCATTCCCCTCCCGGATCTCAAACCATGTGGTCCTGTCCACCATTAAAAACCATCTTTCCAAGTAGTCTCCATGTTTCCAGTGTCTTTCTTCCCCACTTGGAACTGAACCCAGATGGACATTTCTTCCAACAATGGATCAAAGAGTAAACTCTGTGACTCAATCACTGTGGCCTGGCAACCATTGACTATAAATTAATGTTATGTGGGAACTGGTCAAGAAAACATGATTAACCCAAATGTATGTAATATATTGTTGGAAGAAACATCCTTCTGGGTTCTGCTCCAAGTGGGGAAACAGACACTGGAAACATGGAGACTGCTTGGAAAGATGGTTTAATGGTGGGCAGGATCACATGGCTTGAGTTCCTGAACAGAAAAGGGCGGAATACAGGGAGTCCACGGGTTTTTATGCTCTTTCTGGCTTTGCATTTCTTGGGATACTCTCAAGAGTATCTGGCTTTGCATTTCTTGGGATACTTGGATACTCCGAAAGAGTATCCTGATTGGTTGTCAGACTCCCAGGGGGTGGGGGTCTTAGCTAGCCTTGCTGGCTGATGGTCACATGTGCTTCCCAGGTCACATGTGGTGAGTTTCTGCTGCTATTATGTAGAGGGCTAATCCTACCTTTGTTGGATCTTTGGCAATTCCTACTATGGCTCTGCCTGAAGGAGGTAGATCTTTGTTATGTAGAATAGACTGGCCCGGGCCTTAATGGCCCATTGACAAAGGGTGGGAGCAGGAAGATGGGAGCTGCTTCAAAACATGTTTCTCCATTTCTCATCCAGGGAAATATAATTTTCTGCCTTTTTCATATTTCCTAAAATATTTCACTCTTCCAGGAAAGGGGTGGGTGCTAACTTCCTACAATATGGATGCATATATATATATGTCTTATATTCATTTAAATACTGAGTTGCAGCCATATTTGAGTGCTAAGGATCCCTGAAGACACGTTTATTCCAGCTAGAGGCAGGAGGGATGTCTAATGAGTCACCGGAGGGGATAGTCTTGGCCAAGGGTCTCCAAACTTGGCAACTTTAAGACTTGTAGACTTCAATTCCTGGCCTGTCTGGCTGAGGAACTCTGGGAGTTGAAGTCCACAGTTCTTAAACTTGCCAAGCTTGAAGAGCCCTGGTCTTGGCTGAGCTCAAACAATGTTTAGGAAGGCCAGACCTGGTTAGTCCATGGTTGGGAGATCACCAGGTTGAAGTTGAAAAAGCATCACAAAAGAAGAAAGACCACTAGAGCCACCAGATGTGAAGTTCATCTCAAAAGAGTTTCTGGCAGTGGTGAAATCCGAACTGGTTTGCCACCAGTTTGCTGTGTGCACATGCACAGCTAAACAGCTAATCATTGAAAATACTGGTTTGGAGAAACTGGTAGCTTTTTAAACTGCAGGTTCGCCCGAACCGATAACTTTTTTTTAAACTATCGGTTCGCCCAAACTGGTAGTTTTTATCACTACCGGTTTGTGCAAACCGGTAGCATTTCACCCCTGGTTTCTGGATAGTAGCGAGTGAGAGAATTCTCATGCATGGAGAAATGCACTGGCCTCAGCAGCAGGGACCAAACACGGGCAGACAGAGTTGGTTCCAGAAGTGGAGATATTTGATAAATAGATCTGTCCTGGTTAAGTACACTCCACAACAGCTACCCTTAACTACTTGAGATTACTTACAAGAGGGTGACACCAATTAAGAGGAAGAAGAGCTTATGGGTTTCTAGGAGGAGTTCAACTCAACATTCCCTCTTGAAGCATTGCTACTTCCACACACCCAAAGATCTGACTGTTCACCCAAGATTTAAGAAAGGACCCAGCTGTAGATCATAGCTGCATAGCTTTCTTAAAATATATAGGTGGAGTGGACATCTTAACTTTTTTGGACTATCCCCTGCAGATACCCTGCTGTGGGTTGGGCCATGGAGTCACCATGGATATCTCCTCTGAAGAACTTCATGGGCACCATTCCCAAGACGATTAACAGCTTTGATCTCTCAGCTGGAAAGCTTTGGCTTTCTCAGAAGTAGGACAACTTTTGTTTATTGGCATACAGACGATGGAGGCATTTCTGGACTTTCAGAAGAAAGACATTCTCAGCTGTAAATGCTCTGAGCGAGACTTTGTCAACAGATCTAAGGCTTCCATGATCCCTTAGAGCAGTGTTTTTTCAAACGGGACCACTTTATGATGGATGGATTTCAACTCCCAGAATTATCTAGCCAGCCATGCTGGCTGGGGAATCTGGAGGGTTGAAGTCCACACATTTTAAAGTGGTCAACTTTGAAAACAACAGCTTTGCCTTAAGGAATTCTGAGAGCTGAGGTCCACACATCTTAAAGTCACCAAGATGGAGAAACAGTGACCTAAATGGGCAGAATAAGCTGTAATCCATGCAGAATTTAGTATTGGCACAATACTAGACCAGAGATCAGGGTGAAATCTACTTACCTTCCTTACCAGTTCAGAAGCGCCCTTGTCATCCTCGCGCGTCATGTGTTAAAACCAGGAAGTAATGACACCTGGGAGGGTGGGTGGAGCCTTACTCCGCCATCTCTACCAGATTGCCGAACCACCGGCCAAGATTGCTACCAGACCAGGCGATCCGGTCCAATCCGGGAGCATTTCACCCCTGCCAGAGATTCAAGTCCAGAGATACTTCACGAGAAGAGTCCTCCACTCCTCTACTCGCAACAGAATCCCTTATGCCACAAGACTTGAAATTTTGGGCTTAGACAACTTAGAACTACACCGCCTTTGGTCTGACCTAAGTGTAGTACATAAAATTATCTGCTACAATGTCCTACCTGTCAATGACTACTTCAGCTTCAACCACAGCAATACACAAGCAAATAATAGATACAAACTCAAGGTAAACTGCTCCAAACTCGATTGCAGAAAATACGACTTCAGCAACAGAGTGGTCAATGCCTGGAATGCACTACCTGATTCTGTGGTTTCTTCCCCAAATCCACAAAACTTTAACCTTAGACCGGGGGTCTGCAACCTGCGGCTCTGGAGCCGCATGTGGCTCTTTCATCCCTCTGCTGTGGCTCCCTGTCATTCAAAATATGCGTCACAACCGCCAATGTGTGACACCCGCCGGCACGCGATTTATTGAGCTTCTTGACCCATCTTTTTTTTTTTGGGGGGGGGGGGTTCAAAATGTTTTTGTGGCATGCTGAAATAAAAAATTGTTTTCTCTGTAGCAGTTCATTGATTTCATAAATGCAGCACATTATAGTTTTTTTTAAACATAGCATAAAGGTAAAAGATGATATATGCAGTGTTATCTTCATTTTTAGATGTCAAAAGGGTTATGTGGCTCCCGGTGTTTTCTTTTCTGTGGGAAACGGGTCCAAATGGCTCTTTGAGTGCTTAAGGTTGCCGACCCCTGCCTTAGGTGTCTACTGTCGACCTTACCCCATTCCTAAGAGGTCTTTAAGGGGCGTGCATTAAGCACACCAGTGTGCCTACCGTCCTAATGTCCCCTTTTATACGTATCAATTTCATGTATTCATAACAGTGGTGGGTTACTCCCGGTTCGCACCGGTTCGCAAGAACCGGTAGTAAAAAAAATTAGTAATTCAGAGAACCGGTAATAACATTGGCTGGCCACGCCCCTGAACCGGACTCCTACCCGGTCACCCGCTCGCTTACCCCGCCCACCTCATCAGAGGCTTTTTTTTTTTTACTTTTAAAAACATTTTTTTACAACCTCTTCGGCTGAAAAAATGCTGTTGAAAGTTAAAAAAAAATCCTCTGATGATCGCGCAGCTCAGCTGGGATCTTCAGAGGCTTCTGAAAACATTTTTTCTGCAACCTCTTCAGCTGAAGAGGTTGTAGGAAAAAAAAAAATCCCTTTAAAAGCTTCTGGCGATCCCAGCAGATTTGCCTGATCGTCAGAAGCTTCTAAAAGCATTTTTTTTCTGCAACCTCTTAAGGTTGTAGAAATAATGCTTAAAAAAAAAAAAGTTGGCCACGCCCAACCAGTCATATTACCCCCAAGCCATGCCCACAAAATAAGCCACGCCCACAGAACCAGTAGTAAAAATTTTAGAACTCACCCCTGATTCATAATTATGTTTATACTAATACATGCTTGACAAAATAAAATTTTAAAAAAAAACCCAATGATTTAGGTAACCAATTCAAACTGTGGCTAGAACTAATATAGACCTAGAATCGACATCAGAGAAGTTCTCTTGCAGGTGAGATTCCATAAAGTCCAAATGAAGGTTGCCACTCCAGGATTGAAGGTCTGCCCCATTGTACAAGCATTGTACACAGGAATGGATTTTCATTCGTCCAACCACAAAGAGACAGAGCTTCAATCATAGGGGAGGTGGCCACCATCTTAACTTCTAGGACACCTTCCCCACTCGGGGAGAAAGCTTCTTGGATGAGAAGCGAAACGTCTTCAAAAGAAAAAAAAAAACAGAAAGTCCAGTTGCCTCCTGAAAAAAAGCATTTTTGGGACAACCATGACCTGGATGACGGAAAATCTCTTCAGATTTTCAGCTATACAATTTGGGATGAAAACCCTTGGAATGGTGTGGGAGCAGGAATGGATTTCCAGAGGGGAAAAAATTGCTGACTATAGGAACCAGGACCACCACTCAGGTAACCCTGAGGACACTGATAAACCTCCAAGTGGCCTCAACGACTCTCTAAAAGGATGCAAATGACCAGCTGTCTGCAAGGAGTATAAATCCTTCCATGCCCCACCATCCAGTCAGAGCTGAAGAAGCTTCTTGGATGAGAAGTGAAACATTTTCAAAGAAAAAACAACAACAAGAAAGTCCAGTTGCCTCCTGAAAAAAGCACCTTTGGTTCTGGGACACCTGCGGATGTCTCAATCCTCCCTCTGATATCTAAAGATGGCTCATCAAAGAGTACTGGACAAGAGAAGGAAGCAGGGGTGAAATCCGGCAGGTTCTGACAGGTTCTGGAGAACTGGTAGCGGAAATTTTGAGTAATTCGGAGAACCAGCAAATACGACCTCTGGCTGGCCCCAGAGTGGGGTGGGAATGGAGATTTGGCAATATCCTTCTCCCAGGAATGGGGAGGGAATGGAGAGTTTGCAGTATCTTCCCCCAGGAGTGGGGAGGGAATGGTGATTTTGCAATATCCTTCCCCCAGGAGTGGGGAGGGAATGGAGATTTTGCAATATCCTTCCCCCAGGAGTGGGGAGGGAATGGAGAGTTTGCAGTATCTTCCCCCAGGAGTGGGGTGGGAATGGAGATTTGGCAATATCCTTCCCCCAGGAGTGGGGAGGGAATGGAGATTTTGCTATATCCTTCCCCCAGGAGTGGGGAGGGAATGGAGAGTTTGCAGTATCTTCCCCCAGGAGTGGGGTGGGAATGGAGATTTTGCAATATTCTTCCCCCAGGAGTGGGGTGGGAATGGAGATTTGGCAATATCCTTCCCCCAGGAGTGGGGAGGGAATGGAGATTTTGCTATATCCTTCCCCCAGGAGTGGGGAGGGAAAGGAGATTTTGCAGTATCCTTCCCCTGCCATGCCCACCAAACCACGCCCACCAAGCCACACCACGCCCACCAAGCCACGCCCACAGAACCAGTAGTAAAAAAATTTGGATTTCACCACTGAAAGGAAGGCTTTGTTTTTGACCTAGGTTTCTAAGGCTGCTGGAAAGACAGGTGAAACCCCCTCCTCCAAGTGTTAGGAAGATCCCTGAGCTGATAAAATCAAGGCATTCAGACAACCTTCACACGCACCCCAATCCCACTGACCTCTGCAATTTCTGCTCTGCAGGATGGCCATCCTTGGTCAACAGCCGCAATGTTTCCAGCTGGCTGTTGAGACGCTGCCAAGGGAAGACAGGTTTCCCAGGCTGAGTGATGGATTGTAGAGCAAGAAGAGACAACCGTATCGGTCGGCGGCTTCCAGAATGAGAAGAGAAGGCCAAGGAGGACAGCAGGGTCACAAAGGAACCACCATTGGAAGGAAGGTCTCTCCCAGACCTTTGAGAAATCACATTTTTTTTGCGACCGAGGGCCATGGTTGCTTGGAGACTCTCAACAGAAGAGTTGCCTGTCCATGGAACTTAGAGGTCATGAGTGCAAAGACATGAATTTGAATCACGTTATAAATTTAGCTGGGGTGTCTCTCTCTCTCTCTCTCTCTCTCTCTCTCTCTCTCTCTCTCTCTCTCTCTCTCACACACACACACACACACACACACACACACACACACGCTTCCGTGTTAAGAAATGCCATTCTTCTTGGGAACTGAAATGCCTTGAACTAGCTTGGTTGACTCATGACATCAGATGGGTAAATTAAGCAACGGAGGCCTAGTTTGGTATAGTGGTTAAAGCATCAGGCTAGAATCTGGAAGACCACGAGTTCTAGATCGGCTGGGTGACTTTGGGCCAGTCCCTGTCTCTCAGCCTTAGAAAGCAGGCAATGGCAACCTACTTCTGAAATCTTGCCATAACTGTGAGACATTCTCTAGAAGTCAACACTGACTTGAAAGGAAGGGAGGGAGGGAGGAGAGAAGGAAAGAAGGAGATAGAGAGGAAGGGAAGGAAGGAAGGAGGGAGGGAGGGAGGGAGGGAGGGAGGAGATAGAGAGGAAGGGAAGTAGGGAGGGAGGAAGGGAGAAAAGAAGGAAAGAAGGAAAGAAGGAGATAGAGAGGGAGGGAAATAGGAAGGGAGGGAGGAAGAAAAGGAAGAAAGGAGATAAAGAGGAAGGGAAGTAGGGAGGAAGGGAGGGAGGGAGAGGGGAAGAAAGGAGATAGAGAGGAAGGGGAATAGGGAGGAAGGAAGGAAAGAAGGAAGGAAATAGAGGGAAGTGGGGAGGGAAAAGGGGAAGAAGATAGAGAGGGAGGGAAGGAGAGAGGGAGGGAGGGAGGAGATAGGAAGAAAGGGCAGAGGGAAGGAGGGAAGGAGAGAGCAAGGGAGGAAGGAAGGAAGGAATGAGATACAGAGGAAGGGAAGGAGAGAGGGAGGGAGGGATGAGTTGGAAGGAGGGAGGGAGAAAGAAAGGAAGGAGATAGGAAGGAAGGAAGGAATGAGGGAGAGAGGGAGGGAGGGTGGGAGGAAGGAAGGAAGGCACACAAGAAGATAGGTCTCAGAATAAAATAGGACAAAATGGTTTTAAGGTTTTAAGTAACAGCAAAATGGTGAAAAGCAGGTTTATATAGATGTATATATATATACATACACACACAAACATACATAAAAATCTGTTTTATGTTGCTCTTGGATTCTGATGGATTTTCAACCTTGTGTTATTTTTCTTGCAGCTTAACCCATATTTTTATGAATGGCGTACAGAATGAAGTGAGCTGCAATTTCATAAGATTTCACAATTCACATTTTACAAAAAAGTGTAAGAGTAAATCTTAGAATTCAGATCCTGGGTGAAATTAACTCTTTGCAGTATGGTATGATTCCCTTTAAAAAAGAGGAAACTTTCAGAGGAAGCTTTCTGTAAACTCTTGGTTGCATGTAATCTTTCTTTTTATTTTTGATTCCGGGGGGAATGGGGGGGATGAGGTTAATCGTTAAAGGATGAATTGGGATTAATTTCCTGGTGCACTTACTCATAAAGTTCATTCGTTCAGTTGCTCCCACTTAATTTAATCTACTTTATAAACTTGTTGTGAAAATACAGCGACACCTTTGAGGAAGATTGGACTGTTGACCAGTGAAATAATGCTAATGGACGTAATTTTTGATCTCTTCCACAAATCAAAAAGAGGGCTGTGAAAATATTTATTTATTTACAGACCCCTCGCATCCTGGACATAAACCGTTTCAACAACTACCCTCAAAACGACGCTATAGAGCACTGCACACCAGAACAACTAGACACCAGGACAGTTTTTTCCCCAAACGCCATCACTCTGCTAAACAAACAATTCCCTCAACACTGTCAAACTATTCACTAAGTCTGCATTACTATTAATCTTCTCATCATTCCCATCACCTACTTCCTCCCATATATGACTGTATTACTGTAACCTTGTTGCTGGTATCCTTAAGATTTATATTGACTGTTTCCCTATGACTATCATTAAGTGTTGTACCTTATGACTCTTGACGAACGTATCTTTTCTTTTATGTACACTGAGAGCGTATGCAACAAAACAAATTCCTTGTGTGTCCAATTACACTTGGCCAATAAAGAATTCTATTCTATTCTATTCTAAATAAGTAAGGAACTGGGTATATCTAGTTTAATGAAGAGAAGGATTAGGGGAGACATGGTAGCAGTCTTCCAATATCTCAGGGGTTGCCACAAAGAAGAGGGAGTCAAACTATTCTTCAAAGCACCTGAGGGTAGAACAAGAAGCAATGGGTGGAAACTAATCATGGAGAGAAGCAACTTAGAACTAAGGAGAAATTTCCTGATAGTTAGAACAATTAATAAGTGGAACAACTTGCCTGCAGAAGTTGTGAATGCTCCAACACTGGAAATTTTAAGAAGATGTTGGATAACCATTTGTCTGAAGTGGTGTAGGGTTTCCTGTCTGGGCAGGGGGTTGGACTAGAAGACCTCCAAGGTCCCTTCCAACTCTGTTATTCTATTTTAAGGTTCAGGACAGACAACCTGTCTTATAAAGTTTCTACACCATTATAATTTTATGGTTCCAGAGGAGACCGAAGTCAGTTGATGGAGCTCAAGGTTAGAAGACACAATCTTATTGTGAAGCTATGGAATTATGGATGATGATGAGGAATATTATCAGCCCAAATCTTTGGGATGAAGGCCTCCTTATTGAAGATCATGGACCATAATCTATCAGGCAGTCCAGTGATGTTTGGTAGGTGTTTTTTTTTTTTTTTTACTTTTATGACCAGATGTGTATCTAATCCTGGTCGCCATGATACAAAAAAATATATGTTGAGATCCTAGAAAGAGTGCATAGAAGAGCAACAAAGATGATAAGGAGTCTTTAGATTAAACCATAGGATGAATGTTTGAGGGAAATAGGTATGTTTAGTCTAATGACGAGAAGGACAAAGGTTGATATGGTAGCAGTCTTTCAATATCTAAGGGGCTGTCACAGAAAAAAAGGGATCAACCTATTCTCAAATGCACCTGAGGGAAGGACAAGAAGTAATGAGTGCAATCATCAACATGGGACATATTTCCACATGTGGTGGACATGCCCCCAAGCAAAGGCATATTGGTTAAAAATCCAAAAATGGTTAGAGGAAATGACAGGGGAAGAAATTGCTATGAAACCCGAACTATTTTTATTGGGAATTATAAAAGAGAAGATTAGGAAAGAAATTTATTTCAGAATTTCATTTGCACAAAATTGGAAACAAAGATTTGCTCCATCAAATACAATGATCATAAAAAAGGTGCTAGAATGCGCAGAAGCAGATAAATTAACAATGGAATTAAAAGACCGAGAGGAAACAATTTATTACGAGACATGGAATAGATGGTATAACTGGTTGGAGAAACAATCCAAAATTAATGTATAAGCGTATAAACATAAGATAGTTAACAAAATAGTTATTGCGTAATAGATAGTATAAATTGTAGTGAATATAGAAATTAGTAAGTAATATATAAAATGTATGTATATATAGTTGGTTATAGATATTATCAAAGATGCTGGTATCGGAAAGCTGTAAAAATGTAACAAGAATATTAAAGATGTAAATGTTGAATAAAAATTATTTTAAAAAAAGAAGCAATGGGTGGAAGATTATTATTATTATTATTGTTGTTGTAATAAGTTTTTATTTTATTTTATAATGTACAAAAATTCCAATTTTATTTGAACAGTGTATTGTCTGGGTGCAAATCATTTTAGGAAATAATCAAAGCGTTTACAACAATATTTATTGCATTAATATAAATTATATTAATATTGATAGTAATAATAACCATAATATTTGTTTACATATCAAGTTAACGTATCTTCTTTATATCACTGATCCTTCCATATATTTCCCTGTTTCTAGCTCCTGTTTTCGTCAGCTAGCGATTGATAAAATAAATCCTAAATCAAAAAACATTCAGTTTCTTTCTTTTCCTTAATTGTAAGTGTTAGCTTGTCCATTTCTGCACATTCTAATATTTTTCTAATCACGTCTTCATCTGTTGGGATCTCTTCACTTTTCCATTTTTGTGCAAATACTATTCTTGCTGATACATACAAAATCAGATATACATTCCCTTTGTTATACTTGTCTGGTAAGATGCCCAACAAAAATACCCCTGATTTCAATTCTGTATATTCTTTTATCATTTTTTTCCAGCCATGTATGTATTTTTGTCCAATATTTTTTCACTTTTTGACATGTCCACCACATATGATAGTATGAACCAGATGTCTGGTGACATTTCCAACAATTTGCAGAATTATCTTTGCTAACCTTGAGGGCGGAAAATGCCATCTATAAAACATTTTATAAAGATTGTCATTGTATGCAGTAGTAATTGTTAATTTATAATTTCTATCCCATAATTTCTGCCATTTATCTAACTCAATTGAATAGCAATAATGTGTGGAAGATTATGAAAGAGAGATCCAACCTGGAACTGAGGAGAAATTTCCTGTCACTGAGGACAATTAACCCGGCTTGCCTCCAGAAGTTGTGAGTGCTCCATCGTTTGAGATTTTCAAAAAGAGATTGGATAGCCATTTGTCCATAGTATGTAGTAGAAGATCTCCTGCTTGAGGAAGGGTTGGACTAGAAGACCTCCAAGGACCCTTCCAACCCTATTATTCTGTCTATATCTATGTCTAGGGTTGAGAAGGAGGGATTGACCTAAACTCCCTCTTAGGAGCTTCCATGACTGAGAGTTGGGGCTAGAAACACAAGTTATTAATCTAACAACTTCACAATTACACCTTACTTACTGGCTCTCTGAGAGAGAGTTTATAATTAGCCCAGAGCCCCTCAGGAATCACAGCCCTGCTTAAACGAGGGCTGGGAACTCCTTGTTCCTACTCCGGATCTTAACTCCTACATCACCAGGTTCTCATGTTGTGCTATGTAACACAAATTAAAAAGTAACCATGCCCTCTCTTGGGATACCACCAAGGTTTTCCTGTCATGCAGCCATCTTGGATTTGGCGAAAGAATCCAAGATGGCTGCATGGCAGCAACCACCATCTTGCTTTTTAAAAATCCCACCCTGCGTACTTTCTCCCACAGGCTGTTTCCCCCCCCCCCCCCCCAGGTAAGGCCTGCGAGATGATGGCAGTTGCCTACATTTTATTTTATTTTTATTTATTTTATTGAATTTGTATACCGCCCTACTCCCGAAGGATTCAGGGCGGTGAACAGCCATAGAATAAAACATATAAATACAAAATTTAAAATAGATTAAAACGAATTAAATAATTTGGCTGAACAAATTTAAAACCCCAATAATTTAAAACCAGATTTAAAATTTCCATTTAAAAGGGGAAAGACTTAGGTCAGGCTGGCTTGATGAAATAGGAAAGTCTTGAGCGCGCGACGGAAGGTGCGCAGATCCGGGATTCTCCGTATCTCCGGGGGGAGCTCGTTCCAGATAGTAGGTGCCCCCACAGAGAAGGCTCTCCCCCTGGGGGCTGCCAGTCGACATTGTTTGGCCGACAGCACTCGGAGGAGCCCCTCTCTATGGGAGCGTACTGGTCGGTGGGAGGCTATTGGTGGTAGCAGGCGGTCCTGTAAATAACCAGGTCCTAAGTCATGGAGCGCTCTGAAGGTGATAAATTTTGGTCTTCACCAGGACCAAAATTCCAGATGTAGTCCTAGATGCCCTCTCTAGGTTGGTCAATCAATGTATTGACGTGTGTCCTCTGACGTTCTTATCAACGAGGGGATTTTCCATCCTCAGTTGGCTGAGGATCGCACTGGATTTTGTGTGGCATAGAACATAGATTAACAGAGATGGAAGGGACCTTGGAGGTCTTCTAGGCCAACCCCCTGCTTGAGCAGGAAACTCTATACCCGTGTTGGCGAACCTATGGAATGTGTGCCGGAAGCGGCATGCACAACCATCCCGCGCAGGATGCACAGCCTCACTGGTTCCTCTTCCGCCTTCCTGTCAGCTGGCCTTCGCACGTGCAGGAGTGCTGAAACTTGGAAGAGCAGCATTCTGTCACACATACACGTGCCAGCACCCAAATTTCTGGGTTTCAGTCACATGCACGCAGGGCAGCCAGCGGTTCTTCAGGTGCGTGTCTGCGCCGGAAACCGGAAGTTCAGGTGCCAGCGCGCACATGCACACTGTTCTTCCGGGTTTCGGTGCTCCCGCGTGCATGCAGGCCAGCAAGGCCAGGCTGTACAGGCAGGATGGCTTTGCGTCCCATTTCCAGCACACAGGTTGGCACGCGGTGACATAAAAGGTTAGCCAAATGTCCGTCCAGTCTCCTCTTCTTAACAGCCTCCACTGATGGAGCACCCACAACTTCTGAAGGCAAGCCATTCTACTGATGAATTGTCCTCACTGTCAGGAAATTTCTCCTTATTCTTACTTGCTTCTCTCCTTGTTTCCATGCATTGTTTCTTGTCTTGCCTTCAGGTGCTTTGGAAAATAAGTTGGCCCCTTCATCTTTGTGGGGTCAACCTATTTTCCAAAACAGCAGAAGGCAAGGCAAGAAACAATGCATGGAAACTAATCTTGGCAGGCTAAAGGCCAACTCTCAAAAAAGGATCAAGATAAAAAAAAATAATAATTACGTTTTCCTCCTTTGTTTAAATCTCCCTCATTTTAAATCTCCTTCTTTGCAAAATAATATATATATATATATATATATATATATATATATATATATATATATATATATATATATATATATATATATATATATATATATGTTTTCTCAGGTTTTCACACACACACACACACACACACACACACACACACACACACACACACACACATATATATATTTGGTAACAGCAACATGATTCCAGCAGTGGGTCCAACAGTATTTCTTTTAGTGTTATAGCCCTCTCTGCTGACCAAGAGAAAACCTTGCACCATTTTTTTGTTTTTCAAGCGAAGGAAGAGCAAAAGGAAAGTAGAAATTCTTAGAATTAGGTGGGGCTGAAGATTTGAATTGGTTTTTTTTTTTAAAGCTGGGGGATTTAAGGAAGCAAATTTCCCAGCAATAGTCACTTGGGGGTGAAACTCTGGGAAGTAAAAGTCCCAAATTCTGGAGGGGCCACACATTTGGAAAAGCAAGGAACACAGAAACACCAAAGATATTCTCAATTCATGTATACAGCTCGTCTGCCTGGAATCCACACTGTATATTGGACATTAATACAATTGAGCGAGTCCAGAGGTATTTCACGAGAAAAGTCCTCCACTCCTCTGCTCACAACAGAATATCTTATGCCACCAGACTTGAAATTCTGGACTAGGACAACCTACAACTACGCCGCCTTCGGTCTGACCTAAGCGTAGTACATAAAATTGTCTGCTATAACATCCTACCTGTCAATGACTCCTTCAGCTTCAACTTCAATAATACATGGGCAAACAATAGATTACAAACTCAAGGTAGACTGCTCCAAACTCGATTGCAGAAAATACGACTTCAGCAACAGAGTGGTCACTGCCTGGAATGCGCTACCTGACTACATCCTCAAACCCACACAGCTTCAACCTCAAACTGTCTACCGTGGACCCCATTCCTAAGAGGTCCATAAAGGGGGCGTGCATAAGCGCACCAGCGTCCCTACTGTCCTTGTCCTACTAACCCCATTTATTTGTACCCATTTCCTGTGTTCATGTCCATGTTTATACTTATACCTGTTAACTTATACATGCTTGACAAACTAAATAAATAAAATAAAAATAAATAAATATACTAGGTGTCAACTTGCAAAGCTTTCAAGGTGCCATGAGCAGGAGGGAGGGAGAACTGAAGTGAATTCCATACATTCTTTCTGACCGCAATTAGAAGGAGGGTGTTAGGTTTCACAGCCAGCCAAAGTGGTTAATTGGAGAATGTGATTTATGACATGGTCAGAGAGGAGGGGAGAGACAGGGTCATAGGGGAACGTAAATCTACGTAGGATCAGTCCTAACTGCATCCCAGTATTGCCGGAATGTTGCTCCTAATAAATGACTATATTTCCTTTGAAGTTTGGATCATGGCTCATGAATTAATTAGGGCATCTTTCAGAAACTTGACCCTAGGTCAGCGATGTCAGACTCAAGGCTGGGGGTGGGGTGGGGATCTGGCCCCCAGGGCCATCCTGGAAAAAGTGAAGGACCAGCCCGTGGTGCCTTTACCAGCAAAAACAGAGCTCGGGAGGGCTGTGTGCAGCCCTCCCGAGCTCCATTTTTGCTGACAGAGGGTTGCAGGAGGCCATCACAGCTGAAAACGGGGCTCAGGAGCCTGTTTTCCCTGGCAGAGCACTCAGGCCACCACAGATGCCCCCGACACGAGTGACGTCGAGCTGGCCATGGCCACACCTACCCCGGCCCCCCAAGGTCAAACCCCACCTTCAATGAAATTGAATTTGATAGTCCTGTACTAGATGGAGTAGGCATTGAGTATCTCACCTATCCTCTTCATTTTATAAGATAAGGGTTGCATGCTTATAGGGAAAAGTGAGTGAAGATTGATATAAGTCAATAAAAATGCAACAAATCGCACATGCACAATGATTGCAAATGTTTGAGTTAACGCATGGAGCTTGGACATGAGATTAGAATAGTATTCAGAATAGAATAGAATAGAATAGAATTTTTTATTGCCCAAAGGTGATTGGACACACAAGGAATTAGTCTTTGGTGCATGTGCTCTCAATGTACATAAAAGAAAAGATATGTTCATCAAGAATCATAAGGTACAACACTTACTGATAGTCATAGTTTACAAATAAGCAATCAGGAAACAATATCAATATAAATTGTAAGGATACCAGCAACAAGGTTACAGTCATGCCGTCATAAGTGGGAGGAGTTGGGTGATGGGAACGATGAGAAGATGAGAAGATTAATAGTAGTGCAAACTTAGTAAATAGTTTGACAGTGTTGTGGGAATGAGTTGTTTAGCAGAGGGATGGCATTTGGGAAAAAACTGTTCTTGTGTCTAGTTGTCTTGGTGTGCAGTGCTCTATAGCGTCGTTTTGAGGATAGGAGTTGAAACAATTTATGTCCAGGATGCGAGGGGTCTGTAGATATTTTCACAGCCCTCTTTCTGACTCGTGCAGTATACAGGTCCTCCATGGAAGGCAGCTTCAACTGTTCTAATTAATGATTTAGTCCATTAATTTATGAATACGTTAGTTCACTAATTCACTAATATTCACTGACTTCACCAATGTTCACTAATTCACTAATAAATTAATTTATTGATAAGTTAGTTCACTAATTAACTGTTCAAAGAGATTCAACAATCCACCAGTGGAAGGAATTGCCTTTGGAAGTTGGGAGGGCCCCATCACTGGAGGCTTTTAAGAAGAGGCCGGACAACCATTTATCAATAATAATATAAGTCTCTTGCAAGAGCAGTGGGTTGGACTAGATGACCTCCAAGGTCCCTTCAAGCTCTGTTACCATTCCTTGGTATTTTTCAACCTAAACAACCTTAAGATGAACAGACGTCAACTCCCAATGCTGCCTGGGGAATTCTGGGAGTTGAAGTCCTCGCATCTTAAAATTGCCAAGGTTGAAAAACCCTGGATGAAAAGAGGCAATTTAGTTCATTCTCTTCCTTTCTTTCAAAATTTGAATATCTTTCTAGGGAATATTTGACATGGGCTCCTAGAACTCCCTGGAAACCACACACAATTGCTGCTGACACCTCTCCAAAGCACAATCAAAGTACAACTTAATTTCCCGGCAATCACCCGACAAAAATGATCGTCTTCTTTCGCGGATTAGTTACAGCCAACGCCAACTCTACCTTCCTCAAAATGTGAGCCCCGAGGCTTCGTAAATGGAATTTCTTCTAACAAGCCTTCAGCAAAAATCCCCTTTAAAGACTTCCCCAGGTCCATCACTCAGTAATTAAGTTTCTCTGTCTCCATTACCTAGATTGCTGGGGGCAAATATGCTGACTCTGTCAACCACTTAGCGAGGACCGTAAAGCACTGTGTGTCAGGTTTCAAGGTCGTCTCAATTAAATTGCATTTCAAACAAAGTCTTTGAAGAAAAATTCCCATTTATTAAGCACGACATTCTACCTCCGACTCATCGAAGCCAACACTGACTTCCAGACCCAAAACCCTCCCTTTCCGTTCCCCACTCCCCTGCACTCATTGGCCATCTTCCAAGTCACTCTACCCCTAATCTACTGCTCCAGCTCAAAGGAATTTCCCCCCTCCCATCCCATCTCCTAGGGGATATTATCTCCAGGGAAAATAAGTAGGTGAAAAGTCAAACGTCCCTTTCCAGATGCCTCCGCTTCTCCTTCTTATGTCAGCACTAGAGTAAAAGCAGGTTGAAGTGCTGACACTGTGAAGCGGTACATAAGTCTAAATGCTATTGCTATTAAAGAGATTTTTCAGGTGCCCACAATAGGGCAGGCTTAGCACCAAATTCTTTAGGTCCTAGGACTGTGATGGCAAACCTATGGCACGCGTGCCAGAGGTGACACGCAGCGCCCTCTCTGATGGCACGCAAGTCGTCGCCCCAGTTCAGCTCCGCCACGCATGCGCGCGTGCCTCCCACCAGCCAGCTTGTCTTTGGGTCTCTGCCGCACATACGCGGGGGGCAGGACACATATGGGGGAGGCACACGGGGGGGGCAGGGGGCATGCATGGGGGCCGCAGATGTATTGCATTTTGGGGATTCAGGTGAGTGCGCATTTGCTCGCATGCACGTTTTGGACACTCGGTCTGGAAAAAGTTAGACATCACTGTCCTAGGACAGTGCATAAGTGCACCAGCGTGCCTACCCTCCCTGTCCTAATATTCCTTTTTACTTCCTCTTTTCATGTATTCAAATTATGTTTATACTTTTACCTGTTATCTTATATATGCTTGACAAATAAACTGATGAAATAAACTGATGACATGGAGAAGAAGCGAGAGGACCTTGGGGTGATTTGTTTCTTTAGGTATTCACACTGGGGAACAGAATATAAATTTGACGGAACTTTGACTGAAGCAGCAACCTAAAGAACGGCTGCCCACCTTTCCTCTGTCAAAATGGTTTTCCAACTGTGCGCTGATGACGTGACCTAGTTTGGTAATGAAACGTCTGCAAGAAAACCACCATGCTCGGAGAGCACCAGGGGACCCACAACCCTCCTCCTCCTCTTCCTCTTCCCCCTCTTCCCCCCCCTCTCCTCCTCCTCCTCTTCCTCCTCCTCCTCCTCCTCTTCCCCCTCCCTCTCCCCATCTCTTCCTCCTCCTCGTCTCCACAAATTCCACTCCCTTCTAACACTGATGATGTAACCTAGTTTGGTAATGAAACGTCTGCAAGAAAACCACCATGCTCAGAGAGCACCAGGGGACCCACAATCCTCCTCCTCCTCCTCTTCCCCCTCCTCCCCCCTCCTCTCCTCCTCCTCCTCCTCCTCTTCCCCCTCCCTCTCCCCATCTCTTCCTCCTCCTCCTCTCCACAAATTCCACTCCCTTCTAACACTGATGATGTAACCTAGTTGGGTTGCGAAACATCTACAAGAGAACCGCCAAGCTTAGAGAGCACCAGGGGACCCACAATCCTCCTCCTCCTCTTCCTCCTCTTCCTCCTCTCCACAAATTCCACTCCCTTCTGATAATGTAACCTAGTTGGGTTGTGAAACATCTACAAGAGAACCGCCACACTTAGAGAATACCAAAGCCCCCACAACCCTCCTCCTCCCCTCTTGCAAACAGCATTCCCTTCTAGCACTGATGCTGTTCCCTAGTTTGGTAATGAAACATTTGCAAGGAAACCACCGAGGTCAGAGAACACCAAGGACTCCACAATCCTCCTCCTCCTCCTCCTCCCTGCAACCCCTGCAAGAAAATCACCAAAATTAGAATAACATCAAGGTCCCAAAAGCCCTCCTCCTCCTCCTCCCCCCTCCCGTGTGAAAAACAGTCATGTCAGTACTGTTGTAACTTTGAACCATCACTACGAACAAAGAACTGATGTAAGCTGCGGATTACCTGTAAATTGAACTTCGTAGCAAGCTGCTGGAAATTTAGCCAGTGGTGGGTTTCTAATATTCTTACCATCAGTTCATCCCGCTTTGCGCATGCACGCGCCTTCCGTGGATGCACCCTGGCTTCTACGCATGAGCCCGGCCTCGAAAATGTGGCTAAATAGGACGGTATTATGCCTAAGGGCAACAGCGGGGGGATGGAGAAGCAGTTGTGGCAAAGACAGAAAGATACAGAGAGAAAGGGGGAGAGAGAGAGATGTCAAAAGGGTTTTGTGGTTCCCGTTGTTTTTTTAACAACCGGTTCTCTGCCCTAGTGACTGGCTGGGTAGGCGTGGCTAGGGAGGATCATGTGACTGGTGAAAATGAGTGATGTCAAGTTGGCCACGCCCACTTGACATGGGGTGGGGGCCAGGGGCAGTTGCCGCTACCGGTTCTCCTGAATCAGTACGAACCGGTTGAATACCACCTCTGCTTTTAGCAAACATGGAATTGTTTTGCAGTCACTCTTGTTAAGGATATTGTTGTTGTGTTACCAACCAGCAGAGTGTAGAGCACAGAGAAACGTTGCTGAGAGCAATGAATAAGAGATGTGCAAACTGGTTTATCAAAAGTTTACTTTATAGTGGAAAAACAATCTCATAGTCTTTAAACAAATCCAAGTCTTTGCCAGTTAAATCAGTCCTGTGATATAAAATCTTCTTACCACACAAACCGTAGTTGGTTAGAATAACAAACTCACTCTGGTTCACAAACCACGATGGTAGCAGATCCATCCAACGATGATAGCACAATGTTTGCAACTCCACACACAATGGTAGCTTATCATCAACTGAATACGTTACAGTACCTTTCTTAAATACGTTCACAACTAATTACAGCATGACTCAGCATTACTACGAATCAGCAGTAAAACTTTAAAGTCACACAATACATATTCATATTAAATTCCTTGACAATTTCAGTAACAAATCATGACTGGAAAAAAAAAACCCACTCTATTTTTGCGAACACAATACATCACCTTGCTGATGCTCACCGTTTCTGGAGAAGAATAACCCACTAATTTGCCTTACTGTGATGGTATCCAGTCACAGATAAGGAATGTACAGTAGTGAGATGCCAGTCTATAATAAATTGAAGAGAAATAAAGTTTTCCCATGAGAAGAGAAGGACTAGGGGGTATAATAGCAGTCTTCCAATATTTGAGGGGCACCTCTGGCACAAGTGCCATCGGTTCGCCACCACAGTCCTACGACGTAAAGGAAGAGGCGGCCACCCTATACTCCAAAGCACCAGAAGACAAGACAAGAAGCGATGGATGGAAGCCAATCACGGAAAGAAGCAACCTAGAACTAAGGAGAAACTTCCTAACAGGGAGGACAAATAACCAATGGAACAGCTTGCCACCAGAAGTTCTGGGTGCTCCAACACTGGAGGGGTTGAAGAAGAGACTGGACAGCCACTTGTCTGAAAAGGTGTAGCAGTCCAACCCTCTACTGCTTGAGAAGAGGGTTGGACTATAAGACCTCCAAGGTCTCTTCCGGTTCTATTGCTTGATTACCTGGAGTATTTATAGAACTTGTTAGTCATTCTTATACTGCATAAAACGTAAATTTGCAAGAAAGCCAAATAAAGAATATTTGCAGAATAGCTTGACTCCCTCTTCTTCGTGGCAGCCCCTCAATATATTGGAAAACTGCTATCATGTCACCCCTACTCCTTCTTTTTCATTAAACTAGACCAGGGGTCTGCAACCTTAAACACTCAAAGAGCCATTTGGACCCGTTTCCCACTGAAAAGAAAACACCGGGAGCCACAAAACCTGGGTGGGCGTGGCCAACTCGACGTCACTCACTTTCACCAGTCACATGACCCCCCCCAGCCACACCTACCCAGCCAGCCATTAGGGCAGAGAACCGGTTGTTAAAAAACAACGGGAACCACAAAACCCTTTTAACATCTCTCTCTCTCTCTCTCTCTCTCTCTCTCTCTCTCTCTCTCTCTCTCTCTCTCTCTCTCTCTCTCTGTCTCTGTCTCTGTCTCTGTCTCTCTCTCCCCCCTTTCTCTCTGTATCTCTCTGTCTCTGCCCCGGCCGCTTCTCCATCCCCCCGCCATCACCCTTATCTTCTCAGGCCAGGCAAGGAGTGACTGCGAAGGGAGGGAGAGGGGCGGGGCCAGCCAGTGGTGGGATCACCTGACAGGGAGCCACAGCAGAGGGCCCGAAGAGCCACATGCGGCTCTGGAGCCGCAGGTTGCAGACACCCAAACTAGATATACCGAATCCCTGCAACTGTTCTTCAAATGTTTTAGCCTCCAGCCCCTTAATCCTCTTTCTTGCTCTTCTTTGCACTCTTTCTAGAGTCTCCACATCCTTTTTTACATCGTGGCGAGCAAAACTGGATGCAGGATTCCAAATGTGGCCTTACCAAGGCCTTATAAAGTGGTGTTAACACTTCACGTGATCTTTAGAATTTAGAATAGAATGAATGAGTTGGAAGGGACCTTGGAGGTCTTCTAGTCCAGCCCCTTGCTCAAGCAGGAAACCCTGTACCATTTCAGACAAATGGTTGTCCAATTCCCTTCTTCAAAACCTTCCAATCTCTTCTTCAAAGCTTAAAATTTCCTGACAGTTAGAAAAATTAACCTGTGGAAGCAGGTTTGCCCTGTTATAACTCACCATCCCGAATCCTTCTCATCTACCTGACGAGGTGGCTCAAGTAGCTAAGACACTGAACTTGTCAATCAGAAAGGTCGGCAGTTCGGCAGTTCGAATCCCTAGTACAGGTCTCCTGTGTGAGCAGGGGGTTGGACTAGATGACCTCCAAAGTCCCTTCCAACTCTGTTATTGTTAAAACCTTTCCAGCTTCAGAGAACTGAGGTTCTTTCATGGGCAAAAATGAGCTGCGTGATCTCCGAGTGTCTCCAAAGTTTTTCCATGCAGTGGAAGAAAAATGAGGTAACCCTAGCCAGATTTCCTGGAACCAATTGCTACTTGTGGCCACAGAGATTTTTAAACCCCAAATCCAACCTGTGGGATTCTCTCTGTTTACAGCTAGTCCTCAACTTTACAACAGTTCGTTTAGTGACCATTTGAACTTATAACGACACTGAAAAAAAGTGACTTACGACCCTTGTTCCCCCTTACGACCGTTGCAGCATCCCCAAGGGTCGTGTGATTAAAATTCAGGTGCAATTGGCAAATGACTCGTATTTATGATGGTGACTTATATGTCCCGGGGTCACCTGATCCCTTTTTGCGACCTTCTGACAAGCAAAAACTCCATGGGGAAGCCGGATTCGCTGACTAACCGTGTTGCTAACTTAACAACGGCTGTGATTCACTTAACAACAATGGCAAGAAAGGTCATCACATGGGGGCAACACTCACCGAACAACTGTCTCGCTTAGCAACAGAAATGTGGGGATCAGTTGTGGTCATAGATCGAGGACTACCATGTTTCCCTGAAAATAAGACAGGGTCTTATATTAATTTTTGCTCCAAAAGACGCATTAGGGCTTATTTTCTGGTTAGGTCTTATTTTGGGGGAAATACGGTACTAAATGCATCCATCTGGCTGTTCTGCCCCAGCTACGGACCCCAAAAAACACAGCATACACAAAGTCCGTTCAAACCTTATTTTACTAAATAAACCAGTCTTTTACAACAACGGCTGTTAATTAACTGCATTAACAGCTGCCAAGATTTCAAAGAAATCAAAGAATAATATTGAAAGCTTACTGTGGTTGGCAGAATGCCCAGAAGCAATTTGCAGGAAGCTGATAAGATAAGCAAGACAAGACACGAAGGTATGTGAACGGAGTTGTTCCCTGCAAATTGCTTCGGTCAGCGTTCCTCTTTAAATAGGCTAAGGGAGTGGCCAATTAGCCCCAAGCCTTACTCTCGAGGAGACCTCCTCCTGAGGAGCCACTCCTGCCTTTTGACAGCTCTGCACGCCCGTGCATCGAGAAGAGGCTCCTCCTCTTCATCCTCTTCACTTAAGGGAGCTTCTGGAGGTTCTGAAGGCCCTGGCTGAATCCCTGCCTCTGGCACCAAATCTTCTCCAGCCTCCTCACTGTCCGACTCGAGTGCCAGCTGCACAGGCTGCTGGCGCAGCACCACACCAGCCTCCTCGCTGTCGGAATCAGCTACTAGCTGCATAGGCTGCTGACGGGCCACAACACTGGCTGACAATCTTAACTGGGGTTTATTTTGCGGGGTAGGGCTTATATTACGAGCATCCTGAAAAATCATGCTAGGACTTATTTTCCGGCTGGGTCTTATTTTTGGGGAAACAGGTTACCTACGCTCTCTTTATCAATCTTCTGTTTCTATCTACGCGGAGCTGAGCAGTGAATCCTGCAGGCCGATGAGAACAGGAGTTATACAAAAACCTGGTTCGTCCTTTATGGCATGTATGGCATTCATGCCCGGATAAAGCCAGGCTCTCACTCCATCCATCTGGCTGACCACACCGAGGCTCTGATTGTATAACTGCCCTCTTCCCCGGAACATACATGACATGATCCGTGTGGGGAAGGACTCCTGCCAGCCCTTTTTTTCTGGCTAACTCAAGGTCAGCCTAGAAACCGGAGGCTGAATTTATGAATTTTTGATGGGAAGCCTGCAGATTGTAAGGCAGGGGGCCAGGCAGTAGCATCTCACCCTGGATGGCCTACAGTTTTGCAAATAAATATTGATATGATGAAAAGAAGGACTACGGGGAGACATGATAGCAGGCTTCCAATATCTCAGGGGTTGCCACAAAGAAGAGGGAGTCAAGCTATTCTTCAAAGCCCCTGAAGGCAGGTCAAGAAGCAATAGATGGAAATGAAGCAACCTAGAATGAAGGAGGAATTTCCTGACAGAACAATTAACCCGTGGAACAGCCTGCCTCCAGATGTTGTGGGTGCTCCATCTATTTTTCAAGAAGAGACATGACAGCCATTTGTTCAGAATGGTACAGAGTCATCCAAGCATATTTAGCTGATAACATGGGCCTGCATACATTCTTCAAAATTGGAATGAATACAGAGACAGACTGGGACAAATGCAAAGGCTCAGATAACCTTATGCATGGGTTGAAAGAAAATCTCTCTCTCTCTCTCTCTCTCTCTCTCTCTCTCTCTCTCTCTGTGTGTGTGTGTGTGTGTGTATGTGTGTTTTTTTGTCTGTCTGTCTCTCACTCTCTCACTCTCTGTCTCTGTCTCTGTCTCTCTCTGTTTTTCTGTCTGTCTGTCTCTCACTCTCTGTCTTTCTCTGTCTCTGTCTCTCTCTCTCTCTGTGTCTCTGCTTTTCTGTCTCTATGTCTGTCTGTCTTTCACTCTCTCACTCTCTGTCTCTCTGTCTCTCTCTCTCTGTTTTTCTGTCTGTCTGTCTCTCTCTCTCTCTCTCTCTGTTTTTCTGTCTGTCTGTCTGTCTCTCTCTCTCTGTGTTTTTCTGTCTGTCTGTCTCTCACTCTCTCACTCTCTGTCTCTCTGTCTCTCTCTCTGTGTGTGTTTTTCTGTCTGCCTGTCTCTCACTCTCTCACTCTCTGTCTTTCTCTGTCTCTCTCTCTCTCTCTCTGTCTGTCTGTCTGTCTCTCCCTCTGTCTCTCTCTCTCTGTTTTTCTGTCTGTCTGTCTTTCACTCTCTCACTCTCTCTCTGTCTCTCTCTCTCTGTTTTTCTGTCTGTCTGTCTCTCTCTCTCTCTGTTTTTCTGTCTGTCTGTCTCTCTCACTCTCTGTCTTTCTCTGTCTCTCTCTGTGTGTGTGTGTGTGTGTGTCTGTTTTTCTGTCTCTATGTCTGTCTGTCTTTCACTCTCTCACTCTCTCTCTCTCTGTTTTTCTGTCTGTCTGTCTCTCACTCTCTCTCTTTCTCTGTCTCTCCGTCTCTCTGTCTGTCTCTCTGTATCTGTCTCTTTCTGTGTCTCTGTTTTTCTGTCTCTGTCTGTCTGTCTCTCACTCTGTCTTTCTGTCTCTCTCTGTGCTTCTCTCTCTGTGTGTGTCTCTGTCTCTCTCTCTGTGTGTTTCTGTCTTTCTCTTTGTGTGTGTATCTCTGTCTGTCTGTCTCTGTCTCTCTCCCTGTGTGTGTGTGTGTGTGTGTGTGTGTGTGTGTGTGAGAGAGAGAGAGAGAGAGAGAGAGAGACAGACAAACAGACAGACAGAGACAGAGAAGAGTGGGAGGGATTAATGCACTTTGCACCAGAATATCAACTTTAAGGAAGCATTGTGCCACTGGGTGTTGATTTGGCAATGGGTCCTTCCAGGGAAGCTCTGTTTCCCTTTCATCTGCAGAGGTGGTCCATGGATGGTCCCACAGGTGGGGGAGCCAAAGGGATGCATCCGGCATTTCATCCAGCAGAGGATGAAAGAAGTCAATGGGCATCACTGCCTTCCCCTTTTTATGCGCAACTGTGCCGGGGACACACATCATGCAATGGTGGCCATCATCTTGACTTTTTGGTCCTCAACCCTTCAGTAGTCACTCCTGTCAACCAGAATTTCTACAACTCCTCCCTATCTAAGAAAGGAGGGAGATATGTTTTCCCCAAAATAAGACCTGGTCTTATATTAATTTTTGCTCCAGAAGATGCAATATGGCTTATTTTCTGGTTAGGTCTTACTTTGGGGGAAATACAGTACTAAACGCCTCCGTCTGCTGATGATCTTAACTGGGGCTTATTTTTGGAGTAGGGCTTATATTAGTAGCATCCTGAAAAATCATGCTAGGGCTTATTTTCCAGTTGGGTCTTATTTTCGGGGAAACAGGGTAGATATCTCCATATCTTCCTATCCATATTCCATCTCCATATCATAGACTGGATATGTCTTGTTTAATGAAGAGAAGGACTAGGGGTGACATGATAACAGCCTTCCAATATTGGAGGGGCTGCCAAAGAGAGGAAGGGGGACAACCAACTCTCCAAAGCACTCGAGGGCAGGACAAGAAGCAACGGATGGAAACTAATCAAAGAGAGATCCAACCTAGAATTTAAGGAGAAACTTCCTAACCATTGGAATAATGAACCAGTGGAACGATTCGCCTCCAGAAGTTGTGGATGCTCCATCACTGGAGGTTTTTAAGAAGAGACTGCCTGAAATTGGTATAGGGTCTCCTGCCTGAGCAGGAGATCGGATTAGAAGACCTCCAAGGTCCTTTTCAACTCTGTTCTTCATTGGAAACCTTTTCAACGCAATATTTCCAATACTTGTTGACCGATAATTTGGATATTTGTTGACGGATAATTTCTAGACAGTATGTTATATGTCTGGGTTTTTTTTATTCACACTTGCCATTTTGACTTAATGTCTTGGAGAAATGAATTCACTTTTGAGTTACTCAATCGCCTTGTTTTGTTAGCTTCAGCCCCAGGAGATGCAGACTTTTCACAGTCAACATTCATGCACGCATATTTTCAACTCAAGACAATGAGTTGTAACCACATTCCAGAAATAAAGTCCATTTCACCCATAAGATCTTCTTTCCTCTCCTTCCACAATCTCCCAGGTTCCAGTTTGATCTTGCAGAAAGAGCAAGCCGGATCCCCAGATCCCACTGCCTGTGGATTTTTGTGATTTCCCCCAATCTGAGCGACTTTGCCATCGGCTTACAAATGCAACCAAAGCAACCAAATCTTTCTCAGGATCTGCAAAAGTCGATTGCCAGGAAATCTACTGGCAGAGCAGCTAAAACTTCAGGAATTAGGGTTTGGATTTATGCTAATTTCTGCCCTTTGCATTTTCTGAGGTCTCCCGCCATGGACACGTTTCCACGGGCTTTCTGGCTTTTTGCCTCAATCTTTTCAATCCACTGCACCTAAAAGACATTCAGTTTCAGTAGGTGTCCTGCAGTCCATACTACATCCCAAACACAGGTGCCTTCTTACAACTTGCTGGACCTCATGGATAACATAATGAAAAGATTGAGTCTTCCTTATTCCTCCCTCTCCCCCTCTTCTTCCTTCCTTCCTTCCTTCCTTCCTTCCTTCCTTCCTTTCTTCTCTCTCCCTTTCTCTCTTCTTTCTCTCTTCTTTCTCTCTCTCCGCCCTCTCTTTCTTTCTATCTCTATTTTCCTCTTATTCTCTCTCTCCACCTCTCCCTCCATCCCTCTCCCACTCTCCCTCCCTCCTTCCTCCCTTTCTTTCTTTCTTTCTTTCTTTCTTTCTTTCTTTCTTTCTTTCTTCTTTGTCTCTCCCTTTCTCCCTTCTTTCTCTCTTCTTTCTCTCTCTCTCCCCCTCTTTCTTTCTTTCTATCTCTATTTTCTTCTTATTCTCTCTCTCCACCTCTCCCTCCCTCCCTCTCCCACTCTCCTTCCCTCTCCCTCTTTCTTTCTTTCTTTCTTTCTTTCTTTCTTTCTTTCTTTCTCTCTCTCTTCTTTCTCTCTTCTCTCTCTCTCTCTCTTTCTTTCTTATCTCTTATTTTCCTCTTATTCTCACTCTCTCCCCCTCTTCTTTCTTTCTTTCTTTCTTTCTTTCTTTCTTTCTTTCTTTCTTTCTTTCTTTCTTTCCCTTCCTTCCTTCCTTCCTTCCTTCCTTCCTTCCTTCCTTCCTTCTTTCTTTCTTTCTCTCTCTCTCTCTCTCTCTATTTTCCTCTTATTCTCTTTCTCTCTCATTCTCTCTCTGTCTCTCTTTCTCTGTCTCTTTCTCTTTTTTACACTGAGCTCCAGTTTCTCTTGTGCCAATGCCGCTGCCCATCACCCCCAAATCTTTACCTGCCTGTTCTCCTGGGCTGAAGAAGCTCCGATGCAGATCCCCCTTCCAGGCTGAAGATGCAACCAGCAGTTCTCGTAACTCCGGAGGGCTAAATCAATCTTTTAGCAGTGAAGCTTTGGGGTTTACTTTGAGATTGACGTCAGAGTTCTTTTTCCAGCATCCAAAAAAATTTGGCAAAAGGCAGGAAGGGAAGTAGACTCATGCCCTGCTTTAAAACCGTCCTTACGACTGGGAAATTATTGGGCGGCCAGAGCGTGTCTCCAGTAAACAGCCGCTGTAATCGCCCATTTATATCTGCCCTGATTTACTGATTGCACCTCTTTTGCTCTTCATTGGGGGGAATTCAGGCAGAAGAGTTTATGGGCAATTGACTTTTACGAGGATGAGTTTTAACTAGGAAATCATTGTGTAGCTTTTCAGAACATTTTGTAAACTCTCTCAGACAAAAAATCTGCCGAGGCATGGGTCAGAGTAGCGCAGCCATGGGCCATCCGAAGGATTTATGGCTTGGCTTCTTGGAGGGAAGTTAAAGCAAGTGGGTCTTTTTTTAGCTTAAGAAAAAAGGATTTCTCAGAAGGAACATAGTAAAGCTTGTAAAATTAGACTGCAGGGAGAAAGAGATGGATGGAAGGAAGGAAGGAAGGAAGGAAGGAAGGAAGGAAGGAAGGAAGGAAAGAAGGAAGAAAGGAAAGGAAAGGAAAGGAAAGGAAAGGAAAGGAAAGGAAAGGAAAGGAAAGGAAAGGAAAGGAAGGATTTAATATGCTGCCAGAGTCCCCACAGTTTCTTAATCTTGATAATTGACTATGTAAAGGAGCACAGAATAACCATTCCCAGGGACTTAATTCACACAACATATTTTAACAGATTGACAGTTGGAAGGGACCTTGTAGGTCATCTAGTCCAACCCCCCGCCCAAGCAGGAGACCCTACACCATTTCTGACAAGATGGCAGTCCAGACTCTTCTCAAAAGCTTCCAGTGATATAGCTCCCACAACTTCCGAAGGCAACATCTGTTCCATGGGTTGATTGGTCTCACTGTCAGAAAATTTCTCCTTATTTCTAGGTTGAATCTCTCCTTGTTCAGTTTCCATCCATTATTCCTTGTCTGGCCTTCAGGTGCTTTGGAAAATAGCTTGACTCCCTCCTTTTTGGGGCAGGCTCTCAAATGTTGGAATATTGCTATCATGTCACCCCTAGTCCTTCTTTTCTCTAGACTGGCCAAACCCAAATCCTGCAACTGTTCTTCCTATGTTTTAGCCTCCAGTCCCCTAATCATCTTTTTTGCTCTTCTCTGCACTTTTTCTAGAGTTTCAACATCTTTTTTTATAGTGTGGTGACCAAAACTGGATGCAGCATTTATTTGGCTTGCATTGAATTAAAAAAAAAACAAAACCTTTTTTGTTAGCATATAATCCAACCAATAGTTTGGGTTCATATAACATAGAAAGAATGAAGCAAAGTTAAACTCAATCACACTAAGTATGTTGGGTGAATGTGTCTGGGCATTCTTGTATTTGTGAAGGCTAAGAATATTACAGGAACTTCTGAGTTATTCATTCTCTCTGGGGCTCATCCCCTTCTCCTCCTCCTCTCCTCCTCCTCTTCCTCTGTTCCTCTCCTCCTTCTCTTATCCTCCTTCTCCTCCTCCTTTCCCTCCTCCTCCTCTTCTTCTTCCTCCTCCTATCATCATCCTCCTCCTTCTTTTTCTCCTTCTCCTCCTCTTCCTCTCCTCTTCCTCTCTTCTTCCTCTTCCTCCTCCCCCTCCTCCCAAACATCATACAGTATACCTGCCCTATTATAGCAAGAGCCTAACAAACTACAGGTCTGGGAGCAAAGCCAAATTTTAAAGACTTGCAGAACCATCGTAGAATGGGAAGGGATGCTATTCCAGCTGGTAGGCACTGAGACAAAAACGATGCACTTTGGGATCCATCTAGACGACAGAGGACTTGGAGCCTCCTACTCTGTCCGATCCATCTGGATGGGCAAAAATCACCAGCAACAGACAGCTCCTCCAATAACCAGCTCCTCATAAGGTTCAGTTTGGGTACCAATAGTTTCCAATTTATTTTCAGCCCGACAAAGAAGGCTAACACAATTCACCAACCGAATAAGAGAATGACAGAGTTGGAAGGGTCCTTGTAGGGAAATCTCTATTCGCATTCCCATAAAAGCATTAACACTCTTCACTCAGTTAAGAGGAAACACACTATATTGATTTTAGTCTGCAAATATTTCTAGATTATTTCATTTTAATTTGGCTGCCATTCGTGAGAACCTATGGATATTTATACCAATTAAATCAACCTTATATTATTATGTCTCATTGAAAATGTATAGATGCCGCTCATATTACCGTATGTGATGGACATGTATAGAAGCTAAAAGATACTGGGTTAAAATCCACCCATGGTTGGAAAAAATGACAAGAAAACACATAGACTTTAAACCAGAGATTTTTTTTATTAGGGATCGTGCCAGAAATATAGAGAATTGAGATATTTGATTGTGAATGTATTAACAGTGGTTAGAATTGTGTTTGCTAAAAATTGGAAAAATGAGAAAATACCAACACAAGATGAAGTTATTAAGAAAATCATGGAATCTGCTGAAATGAGTAAATTGACATTTGAAATCAGAGAACAAGAAGATAAACAATATTATAAGATATGGGATGTCTTTTATCAATGGCTAGATAATAAAACATGGAAATGAAATATGAAACATGAAATGAATGTTATCATATAATATTTGAAAATAATTTTTTATGAAACGGTAAAGCCATAGTTAAATAAATGATAAATGAGGATACTTATCTGTTTGATAATATGAGAAACTAGATAATTAGTTAATTATGAATATGGGGATGAAGCACAAAAGACTTGTAACCGACCTACACACTGTTTGCAATTGTAATGGATGATGGATTTATATTTTATGTTTTGTTTAAAAATAAAACAAATTTTCAAAAAAAGAGAGAAAACATATAGATGCTTATGGACAGAACTATAGGTAGTTGAGTGAAATTATACTTTGTTCTTATGTAAGCCGTTATATGATACCTCAGCTTGCCATTGAGCAATATTAGAAAAAAATGTTAGGTTTCTAAGGGTATTTAACTTTTTTCTGCTCAATGGTTTTAGCTGGATTTTGACTACCTTTTATTGCCATCTCAGTTGCTTGGACTAGCATCTGCTACTCAAAAAGTTACAGATTACAGATTAACAGAGTTGGAAGGGACCTTGTAGGTCATCTAATCCAACCCCCCGCCCAAACAGGAGACCCTACACCAGTGATGGCTAACCTTTTTGTTGCCGTATGCAAGACCGCCCCCCCCCGCGTGCCCAGCCTCACTGCGTGTGTGCCTCCCCCCCTGTGCATGTGTACACAACCCCCGGTGTCCCCCGACTCCCCACATGCACTTTTTTACTTTTACTTTACTTTTATTATATTTATATACCGCCCTTCTCCCGAAGGACTCAGGGTGGTGAACAGCCATGGTAAAAACAGTATACAAGACAAAAAATTTAAAAACTTATTAAAATAATTCAATCACTGGCCAAATTTAAAACACCCAGCTAAAATCGTTATTTAAAACCCCTATCAAAACTCAATTAAAATCCTTTATCCCGTCAGACCGGCTTGCTGGAATAATAGCATGACAGAAGGCGCGGAGGTCGGGGATCCTTCATATGTCCGGGGGCAATTCATTCCATAGGGCCGGGGCCCCCACAGAGAAGGCTCTCCCCCTGGGGGTCGCCAGCCAACATAGTTTGGCCGACGGCACCCTGAGAAGGCCCTCTCTGTGGGAACGTATTGGTTGATGGGAGGCAATTGGTGGCAGAATGTGGTCCTGTAAATAACCAGGTCCTAAGCCATGGAGCGCTTTAAAGGTGGTAACCAACACCTTGAAATGCACCCAGAAGACCACCGGGAGCCAGTGCAGCTTGCGCAAGATGGATGTTACATGGGAGCGACGAGTTGCCCCCATTATTACTCGCGCGGCTGCATTCTGGACCAGTTGGAGCCTCCGGGTGCTCCTCAAGGGGAGCCCCATGTAGAGAGCATTACAATAGTCCAGACGGGAAGTGATGAGGGTATGAGTGACTGTGCACATGGCGTCCCGATCCAGAAATGGACACAACTGGGAGATCAGGTGAACCTGATAAAAAGCCCCCCTGGTCACGGCCATCATATGATCATCCAAAGACAGCCGTGAATCCAGGAGGACGCCCAAGTTGCGAACCCTCTCTGAGGGTTCGCAACTTGGGCGTCATGCACGCATGACCCCTCCCACATGCGCACACACACCCCACATTCCCTGCCCCCCACGCATGTGTGTGCAACCCCCGCACATGCTCCCCGCACACGCATGGCAGAGACCCAAAAACCAGCTGGCTGGCAGGAAGCAGGCACGCGTCCGTGGTGGAGTTGAGCTGGATGACGGCTCGTATGCCCACAGAGAGGTCTCTGGATGCTACACGTAGCACACCTGCTATAGGTTCACTATCAGAGTTGGGAGGTCACCTTCTCTAGGTCATCTAGTCCAACCCCCTACTCAGGCAGGAGACCCTATACCATTTCTGACAGATGGCAATCCAGTCTCTTCTTGAAAGCTTCCAATGATGAAGCTCCCAGAACTTCCGAAGGCAACTTCTGTTCCATGGGTTGATTGTTGTCCCTGTCAGAAAATTCCTCCTTAATTCCAGGTTGAATCTCTTCTTGGTCAGTTTCCATCTATTATTCCTTGTCTGGCCTTCGGGTGCTTTGGAAAATAAGTTGGCCCCCTCCTCTCTGGGGCAGCCCCTCAAATATTGGAAGACTGCTATCTTGCCTCCCCTGGTCCTTCTCTTCACTAGACCAGCCATGCCCAGTTCCTGCAACCGTGCATTGTATATTTTAGTCTCCAGTCCCCTAATTTAGTTTGTCTACCAGTAACTAAATTAACTAACTAAGTTAGTTTGCCTTCCTAAGAGTAGGAAACCTGCAGGGGAATTTGGTTGAGATTTCTGGAGGGTCTGGAGGCTAAATTGGATGCTGGACGGTTGAGGGACCTAGATATGTATAGCCTATCGAGGAGAAGAATTACATGCAGCGTTTCACTTAGCAAGTGTGGCAGAAAAGTCATAAAACCAGGCACGACTGACTTTGAAAACTGCCTTGCTTAGTGATGGAAATGCTAACCCCCAACTGTGGTTGTAGTCTGAGGACTACTTGCTTCTATTGACTGATACAGATTTTTTTTCCTTTGTAAGTTTGTCTCTGCTGCAGTGATAAATTCTGTTTTTTTTAAAAAAAACGGTAAGCCACTTTTTAAAAAATAATGGGGCATAAATATAAGAGCTAATCACCTTCATCCTGCACCCGAGCTACAGATATTTGCCACTATTGCAAGGATAAATATCTGCTTGAGAAATGAAAAAAAAAAAAAAAAAAAAAACCCACACAACTTTATTGCATGTTAGGCTCTTTTGCACATTCGGTAACCGTTCGAAAGAAAGTGACCTCAAGAATCTCCAAAATTTGATTATTACAAAAGACTCTTACCGGAATAAATGGTCCAATGTCACAGTTAATCCTTTTTTTCCCTTTGGAAAAAAAAAAAGAACTTTTATGACGTAGTGAGAGAGATTCACACATCCACCATCCAGATGTTATGTTTCTCACAACGATTGAGAGTTGTGTGGTGGTCATTTCTGCTCAGCCACCTCACTGGATGCACCCTTTGGGGTGTGAATTTCCTCTCGGGCCAGGAGCCAAGAATGAGTTCCCTTGGTTAAGTTCTCTAGTTGGTTAAGACAGAAAAAATGCAGATGCGCTGAGACTGTTCTGGCCTTTAGCTATATATAGCGGATAGATTTGCTATTTTTAAATTGATTATTTGTCAGGGAAGGGTAGCAATCCATTCCTATTTGGGTACAGATGGAAAAAAAAAATGATGTACCAAAGGCGATGGATCAAAGCAGTTCTGTCCAAAGGAACTCGGAGCGTTGATTATCCCTCCAAATTTTCAAACCAAAGGTAGAAGAATTTCCTTGTACAGCACAAACACATAGTCCTCGACTTACAACGGTAACGCAGCCTGCCTAATACCCATATGGGGTGTGTACAAAGAAATCCTTCTACCTTCAGTCTGAACCAGAGGTGGCATTCAGCCGGTTCGGAGTGGTTCGTGCGAACCGGTAGTGTTCTGACCTAGGCTTCAGTAAAAGCACAAAATGAGTTCCAAAAACCCTCTTTTTATTTCAACGGCTGTGAATTCTGCTCAGTCAGAGCCTGTTCATTCTCAATCTGTCCATTCACAGGTGAGTCCCAAATAGTTGTAAAGAGTCCGACAGAAGTCTGCCACAGTTCTTCGGGATAAGGCTCATAAACACCCACCTTTATCTCCCTTGACACGCTGCCAAGACCTAATTGGCAATTAACTTTGGTAGTACCGTGGTCTAAAGCACCCTGTTATTAAGACCAGCTGCCTGCAATTACTGCAGGTTCGAATCCCGCCAGGCTCAAGGTTGACTCAGCCTTCCATCCTTTCTAAGGTAGGTAAATTGAGGACCCAGTTTGTGGGGGCAATAAGTTGACTTTGTATAAATATACAAAAGGATGAAGGCTATTGTTTAATGCATTGTAAGCCGCCCTGAGTCTCCGGAGAAGGGCGGCATATAAATCAAATTTAAAAAAAAAAACTTTGCAAGGCCACATGGAACACAGCATCAACACGAAGCTGCAGTATTGAAACTGGCCAGCACGAACAACAGTTGCTTCCTGCAAAGGCCCACGTGCTTTTGCTCCTCCTTTATGTCTTATGGGAGGGGCCAATCATCTCCAAGCCCTACTCCTGAGTCGTCCCTTTTGTTTTAACTGTTCCTGCCATCTGGCAGCTCTGCGCACGCATGCACTGGGAACAGGCTCCCCCTGTTCCTCTGCCTCGCTGATGTCCGACTCTGGAGGCTCTGGAGTCGGTACATAACTCCCAGATGGCCCTGGCCCCATTTCTGCCTCCGACGTAGAGCCCTTGTCCGAGCCTTTCCCAGACTCCAGGACTGGCCCATGTTCCTCCCCAGCCTCCTCACTGTCCAACTCTGCTGCCAGCTCCGCAAGCCGCCAGCAGACCACAACAGGAAGTGGAAATCGCAGGTGGGCCCATGAGCTCTATGCTGGCCTATTTAGGCACATTTTTGAGGCCGGGTGAATGCATGGAAGGCACACACGGGACCAAAGTGCATGTGTGGGAGTCCGGGCGCATGCGTGGAAGGCAGGGGTGCATGCAAACTGGTAGTAACAAAATGTGAAACCTGTTATGTATGTATCTATTTTGTGCGGGAAATTCAAACGCGAGAGTGCTTGTGATTGGTTGACGGTTATTTCTGAACTGTATATAAGGAAGGCTGTTGTCTGTGTTCTTTGCTGAAGTCTCACCCTGTATTAAAGAGCTGTTGTCACTAGCTTGCTCGTGCCTCTCGTTATTCCCGCGCTACAACAAAACCCATCACTGGTTTGAACATTTGGAGGGATAATCAATGTGCTGAGTTCTTTTGGACAGAACAGCTTCGATCACGATGGCCGTAAATTGTGATGGCCATAAAGTGAGACACCAAGATTATGGACCCATTCTTACCTTGAAACTTTGCTGTCCAGGGAGAAATGAGGATGGGTGACCTGCCAGTGTGATTTTGGGAAGGGAGGCCTTTGAAATTACACGAGAAGAATCAATGCTTCCCTTTGGAGAGTTGGTAGAAATAAGGAGACCAAATTTGTATTTATTGATTTGAATTTCCACGGCCAACTCGCCACGGCCAACTTGCCCTGTTCTTCGTTACACTAATAACGAAGAAATAGGCTAATAGAATCATTAAAGAAAGGATGCTGAAGAAGGGGCAAAATAAAATGGGAGTGGCAAAAATTCTAATATTTTTTTAAGCATTTTAAATAATTACACTGAATTGTTGAATTGTCCCGCAGCGAATTGCCGCACTGTGAGTTGGCCAGGGAGAGTTGTCCCATTGTGACTTGGCCATGGTGAGTTGGCCACAGCAAGCCAGGAGACAGTGAGTTCTAGTCCTGTTTTAGGCACAAAAGCTGTCTGGGTGACTTTAGGCCAATTACCAGGAGATTGTGAGTTCCAGTCCTGTCTTAAGCACGGAAGCTGACTGGGTGACTTTGGGCCAATTGCTAGGAGACTGTGAGTTCTAGTCCCATCTTAGGCATGAAAACCAGCTGGGTGACTTTGGGCCAATCACCAGGAGACTGTGAGTTCTAGTCCTACCTTAGGCACAAAAGCTGTCTGGATTACTTTGGGCCAATCACCAGGAGACTGTGAGTTCCAGTCCCATTTTAGGCATGGAAGCTGACTGGGTGACTTTGGGCCAATCACCAGGAGACTGTGAGTTCCAGTCCTGTCTTAAGCACGGAAGCTGACTGGGTGACTTTGGGCCAATCACCAGGAGACTGTGAGTTCTAGTCCTGCCTCAGGCATGAAAACATCTGGGTGACTTTGGGCCAATCACCAGGAGACTGTGAGTTCAAATCCTGCCTCAGGCATGGAAGCCAGCTGGGTGACTTTGGGCCAATTGCCAGGAGACTGTGAGTTCTAGTCCCGCCTTAGGCATGCAAGCTGGCTGGATGACCTTGAGCCACCCTTTCCCTAAGCCTGACTCACCTCACAAGGTTGTTGTGATAGGGAAAACAGGAGGAGGAAGGAGTATTAGGCAAGTTGATCGCCTTGAGCTATTTATAAAAACAATAACGGCGGGTTAATAAAAAACTAAAAGAAATTCATAAAAACCATCCAGTTAGCGGCGATCCCTTTTCATTCAACTCATTTCAGTGGGAACGAGTTAAAACGCATCCTTCCCCTTTGCCTTAAACTGGATAAGGGTGAACATCACTTCCTCTGGATGAATTTTGTGCCAAATATTTAAGAACTGGGCATCTGCTCAAATTTTGGCAGAACTAAATATTACCAGCTGCTACGGTCATGTCTACAAATGAGATTCTGGGCATTTAATGAGGCATTAATCAAATCTCCTTTTCTCACTGAAAATTTTAAATATGATCTGGGAGCAATTTGTTCCACTGAAAAAAAGGCCAATCTTCTCAAATCAAACCCAGCCGGGGTCATCCGATGATTTTATCTGTTAAATAGGTTGAGAGACGCAATACGATTTATCTTCTGAAAGCAAAAAGAAAGGGGGAGAGGGAGAAGGAACACGAAGGACTCCTAAATGCAAAAATTATTAAGAGCCTTGATAGTACAGTGGTCTATGCACCCTGTTATTAACACAGCTGCCTGCAATTTCTGCTGGTTTGAATCTCTCCAAGGCTCAAGGTTGACTCAGCCTTCCATCCTTTCTAAGGTAGGTGAAATGAGGACCCAGTTTGTGGGGGCAATAAGCTGACTTTGTATAAATATACAAAAGGATGAAGGCTATTGCTTAGCGCATTGTAAGCTGCCCTGAGTCTCTGGAGAAGGGCGGCATATAAATCAAATTTAAAAAAAAAAATGAAATTCTGACTCCCAATGAGACACAATGGGGTAAGGATCGATTCAAAGACCACATACCATATTTTTCGGACGATAAGATGCACAGGTGTATAAGATGCACTAAAATTTCAAAGAGGTAAGTAAGAAATAAAAAGACCCCAGGAGCACTCTGCAGGCCTCCCAAACCTTCTGCGTGCCCCATTTTTCACAAAAACAGGCCGTTTTTCGCAAAAACGGGACGAGCGGGGCAGGGCTTCGGGAGGCCAAAAATGGCTGTATTCAGTGTACAAGACACACCAACATTTCCACTCTCTTTTGTGGGGGGAAAGGTTCATTTTATACTCCGAAAAATACGGTAAATAGGAGAATTTTTGGACTGCTTTGCATTTTCCCCCAGTTAAAATTGCCTGCTGAACAGAAAGATTATTGCCTATGACAGTGTTCCTCGACCTTGGCTGTTTTAAGCTGTGTGGACTTCAGTCTCCGGAGTCTCCGGAGAAGGGCGGCATATAAATTAAAGCAAAAAAATAAATAAATAAATAAAATTCCCAGAATCCCCCAGCATGGCTGGTTGGAGAATTCTGGGAATTGAAGTTGACACAGCTTAACATTACCAAAGGATGAGAATACAACAGAATAGAATTCTTTATTGGCCAAGTGTGATTGGACACACAAGGAATTTGTCTTAGGTGTATATGCGTTCAGTGTTGTTGTGGCCCCACCCTCTGAGCCTATCCCATCGGAGGAAGAAAGCTCCGAGCATGAGGAAGAGGAGTCAGCCAGGC
Organism: Arizona elegans; assembly: GCA_022577455.1. NCBI lineage: Eukaryota > Metazoa > Chordata > Lepidosauria > Squamata > Colubridae > Arizona > Arizona elegans. The sequence continues at coordinate 6,106,264 of JAKOOJ010000030.1, forward strand.
CTCCCTCTCCAGGCCCCTCCCCTCTGGCACTGTCTCAGGTGCCGGCCGAGGGAGAGGAGATTAACAAGGAGACAGGTGGCTTGGATGAGAGCGAGGGAGAGACATCATTCCTGGACGCACGCCTCCGAAGGTGTGATAAACGATTGCAGCAGCTCAGGAGGCGTGCTAGGGATTAGAACTGAGTCACTGGACCACACCCCAGAGACTATATAATAGAGGGTGGTGGCCAGTGATCCCTGTGACGAACAAAAATAAACCTTGGATAGTCACTAAAGCCTCGTCCGAAACTGCTGAGAGGAATATTTATTTCTGTTGGACTTTTGTACGCTGAGTATATTATCTTTCTGTTTCTGTGAAAATAAAGCACTTGGCAGACGGTGTGTATATCGCTGCCAAGTTGGAGATAAAGACCTGGGTGTGTGCCAAGTGCTTCCTTAACCCTCGGCTGGCTGTGTTTGTGTGTGTGTGTGGACGGGGACAGATCAAGTGTACATAAGGGAGATAAAATACATTTATCAAGAATAAAAAGATAGAACACTTAGTGATAATCAAGAAACAGTCAATTGCTCTGATGGCGAACCTGTGGCTTGCAGCGCCCTCTCTGATGGTATGTGAGCCGTCACTCCAGTTCAGCTCTGCTGCGCATGCGCACATGCCTGCCGCTGGCCAGCTGTTCTTTGGGTCTCTGCCACGCATGTGTGGGTGTTGTGGAATAATTAGACCAACACAACTTTTCTAGGTTAGTCAGAGACAGTATATTGCGCAATAGGTTCAGAGCCAGTTTGTACATGAAGCTGTGAAAAAACTTATGATCCTGAGACCCCAGCTTTATACATTTTCAAACAAAAGATTCTGTGAATTCAGCAGTTTTATCATTGCAGACATTCGTTACATCAAATGACATTTTTCTAATTACTAAGTTTCATATTATTCTTGCCAAACAATCATAATTCTTCTTGTAAATCACCGAAGCATAGATTCAAATTATCTCTTGTTGATATTTCATGTGGTCATCCTTGGTCTCTTTAACCTTCAAACTGAATATCACCAAATGTCTCTATCTCTGACAACCGAGGGGCCCCTCTTATAGAATGTTTCTACTTCAAAGGAATTTATCTGCCTTTGTACTGGATATAGTTGCTTTTCTCAAACAAGCACATTTTCTTTCTTACAATACTATGAATAAAGAGGTCCCTTCAGTGATCATCTAGCTGGACCTACATTACCTACATTACGGGGGGCATGCGGGAGGTGTGCGTTCATGCATGGGGGCCAAGAGGCATGCAGGGAGTGCACCCATGCGCGCGGGTGGGGCACATACATGGGGCTGCGTATGCATGCGTGGGGGTGGGTGCATGCAGGGGGCCACGCCTGCATGCACGGAGGGTGGGGCACATGCATTGAGGCCACGTGCATTTTGGGCACTTGGTCTGGAAAAGGTTAGCCATCACTGCCCTACACCATTTCTGACAAATGGCAGTCCAGTCTCTTCTTGAAAGCCTCCAGTGATGAAGCTCCCACAACTTCCGAAGGGAACTTCTGTTCCATGGGTTGATTGTTCTCGCTGTCAGGAAATTTCTCTTTATTTCCAGGTTGAATCTCTCCTTATTTAGTTTTCATCCATTATTCCTTTTCTGGCCTTCAGGTGCTTTGGAAAATAGTAGCTTGACCCCTTCCTCTCTGTGGCAGCCCTCCAATATTGGAAGACTGCTATCATGTCTCCCCTGATCCTTCTCTTCACTAGACTAGCCATGCCCAGTTCCTGCAATTGTTCATTGTATTTGTGAATAGGCAGCAATATAAAGTTTCTAAAGAAAATAAATAAAATAAATAAATAGGAAGCTGGACATCAAATATAAATACGTATGCAATACAACTGTATTGCTTTTATTTTGAAAACAACTGTGATTTTTTTTTTTTTTGGCAATTTACATATATCTCTGTGTGTGTGTCTATGCCTCTTCACAGCCCTAATGGTTTGGCCCTCCATGACCACATCAATTTCTCATTTGGGCCCTTGGGGAAATTAATTCTCCACCTGTGTTATAAGGTATCGCTGCTGACTGTTGCCCAGCGCAAAAAATGCCTTCAGAATAAATGACCTATTTAGTCTGCTTATTATAATGGCTGCATCCTTCATCTCTTATCTTTTTGCAAAGCCATTCCACAAAATCGAAATAATGCAAACCCCAACAAGGGAAATCAAATGTTCAGCAAAATCTGTAACAATCTGCACACAGAAGATACATCGGCATCCTGAAAAATAAACCCCATCCCCTCCCCCCAAAACCCCACCTCTTCACCTCAAAACACCACTGGAAATGTTACCTAGTTTCAAGGGTCGGCTGCTGGCGGTTTGGGAGAACCTCTAGCTAAGATTCTGTGCAGTTCGGAGAACCCCCAAATCCCAGTCCTGGCTGGCCCAGCCCCCCTCCACCCCTTCCAGGAGTCCCCACGTGGTCCGGTTTGGATGCAGATAAGTGCAGGACACGCACGGAGGTTCGAGGAGGGTGAAAAATGGGCCTACCGGAAGTTTGGCAAGGCTCCAGAGGGCCTCCGGAGCCCAGGGAGGGCAAAAAGCCCGCCCCCCCCGCCATGGTGCAGGAGGCCAACTAGTAAGGTGACCAATCGTCTTCCTTTAGGGAGGACAACCCTTCTTTTGTAAGTTCTGTCCTCTCTCGAAAAGCGTCCTCCTACATGTCCTCCTTTTCGATATTTGAAGACTAATCTGTAAATCTCCGTATTCGATCGATGCCGATCCGATCCATTGCTTGTGATGTGACGTACTTGTATTTGACAGGACGATTCGTCAAGGCTCGGTACAGTGCGGCGAGACGCGATTATGAGAGGCATGCGCTCCGCACAGGAGAATTGTTTTGAGAGAGTGCGCCACGCGCAAGACTGCGCCACGCCCAAGTGGCTTTGTTTACTTCTTACCGAAACATGACCCGATACAAATGCACGCATTAGACTCATTGTTGCAATGAATAAAATGTTTCTTTTATTTATGATATTTTTTTCTTCAATTTATTTGTGTCCTCCTTCTCACTGTAAAAAAGTTGGTCACCTGACAACTAGGCCACGCCCACCATGGCCACGCCCACCCAACAATCAGGTAGGGAACCCCTTGCTAATTTTTTTTTTGAAAAATTTTACAGAAAAAAAATATCCCCCAATATTCCCCCCACCCTTTTTCCCTCCCCCCCACCGCACCCCCACCCCTTCCCCCCCATCCCCCCCCCAGACTTCCCAGAGCAAAATACAGGGTATTTCAGTTAACAATCATAAGCTAAATTAACCTATCTATCCTTAAAACTACCAAATCCCCCCCTGAAACCTTAACTCCACTATAGATAACATAATACTTTTAAAATTTAACATTCATTCATAAGCTATTTGATATTTTCTTGTCTGATACTTATTTTGAATATAATCAATCCATCTTCTCCATTCTGATACGTATCTTTCTTGTGTATAGTCCTTCAAATACGCTGAAATTTTCGCCATTTCTGCTAAATTCCTTACTTTCAGTGTCCACTCTTCAATAGTAGGCAAAGAGTCCTTCTTCCAAAATTGCACTACCAACAGCCTAGCTGCTGATACCAAATTGAAAATCAATTTAGTCTCTAATGCTGTACAGTCCGTAGTTACACCCAATAAAAACAATTGCGGAGTAAATTTCAACCTTTTTTTTCAAGATATTCTGCATCACCCACCAAATTTTTATCCAAAATGCTTTGATTTTCTTTCAAGTCCACCATATATGATAATAAGTTGCATCATCACAGTCACATCTCCAACATTTAGCTTGCAAGTTTGGATATATACATGATAATTTTTTAGGATCTAAATGCCATCTATAAAACATTTTATAAAAATTTTCTCTTAAGTTTTGTGCTTGCGTAAATTTAACATTTCTAACCCAAATTGAAGGCCCCCCCGCCCGCCTAGTTTGGTAACGAAACATCCAGGACTAAACAGCAAACTCGGAGAACAGATTGCGGCCCAAATCTACAATCCGAGTTACGAATATTCTCAACAATTTATTTAAAAAGCCCCTCCTATCATTTTAACATGAAATAAAGCAAGGTGTCAGGATTTATTATCCTTATTCGCTTGTTTCTTCTACAGTTTATTAAAGAATGGAAGAAAACCAGCCATCGGTCTGTGAGACTAACCAGAATCCTCCAAACTTTATTCTTCACAAATTTATTCCATTTATATCCCGCCCTTCTCCTAGTGGACTCAGGGCGGTGCACAGCCAAAACTAAAAGACATATCAATACAAAATTTAAAATTATTAAAAGAATTAAAGAACTGTGGCCCCAAAATTTAAAACATTGAAAACTAAAACCCATTTGACAATTTAAAAAGCTAAAAAAATGGAAATAAATATATATTCCTCAGTACTCTTCACCTTCCTATGTTCAACAATAGGTTAATTGTGTGTTGGATGAAGAGAGCAGAGAATAGCAATTGTTGCCGCCAACAATCCTCGGCCAGAAAACCAGTGTGATGGAGCACCCACAACTTCTTGAGGCAAGCAGTTCCACTGGTTAATTGCTCTCACTGTCAGGAAATTTCTCCTTAGTTTTAGGTTGGGTCTCTCCTTGATTAGCTTCCATCCATTGCTTCTTCTCCTGCCTTCTGCTGTTTTGGAAAATAGGTCAAAGACCAGGATCAAGGTGGAAGCTGGTCAGGTGAAACTGGAATCTCTTCCCTCCCCTTAAGAGCCTTGGTAGCACAGTGGACTAATGCACTGTTATTAACATCTGCTGCCTGCAATTACTGCAAGTTCAAATCTCGCCAGGCTCAAGGTTGACTCAGCCTTCCATCCTTTCAAAGGTAGGTAAAATGAGGACCCAGATTGTGGGGCAATAAGCTGACTTTGTATAAATGTACAAAAGTATGAAGGCTATTGCTTAACGCATTGTAAGCTGCCCTGAGTCTCCGGAGAAGGGCAGCATATAAATTAAAAGAAAAAAGAAAAAAGAAAAAAAAATGGGCAGTCAATGAATGAATGAATGAATGAATGAATCAATCAATCAATCAATCAATCAATCATGGATGGAAACTGAACAAGGAGAGATTCAATCTGGAAATGAGAAATTTTCTGACGGAGAATAATCAATCAATGGAACAGAAGTTGCCTTTGGAAGTTGTGGGAGCTTCATCACTGGAAGTTTTCAAAAAGACACTGGGCAGCCATCTGTCCAAAATGGCGTAGGGTGGGGGGGTTGGACTATATGACCTACAAGGTCCCTTCCAAGTCTGTTAATCTGTCACTCACTCACTCACTCAATCAATCAATCCAATTGACTTGTAGTTCAAAGCTTTCCAAAGGGAACAAGAGGAGAATTCACTTCACTGCAAGATTAATTACATCATGGATGAATTAGAAATCAATCTTAGCTTTGAAATGTGGCCAGCATTATGAGATCCAAAAAGTTTCTCCAGGATGCCCATGATAATGTAATTAAAACTGTACCTGGGTGCAGCACCATCTGCATTAAACCAGAGCTTGTTTAATCATGGTTTGCTGAGGAGACCACAAATGTCTTGGTCACATAACACACAAAGCGTCAAAGAGTAGGTCGAAAGCACAATGGTTTGATTCATACAACACTTGAGGCAACTTCAACGAGCCACATCCTCTTTTTGTCGAACGGGTGAGCCTCTGTCAAAGGTAGAGTGCCTCCGAAGCTGGAGGTTCCATTTAGGAATCAGCGCTAAAAGACAGTGATGGAGTTGTGCTCTTCCAAGAAGTCCAACCTTCCTTTTGATACCTTCCAGATCAGGGGGTGTCAAACTCGATTTCATTTGTTTTTGACCTCAGAGGGCCGGTGTGTGTGTGAGAGAGAGACTGGTGGACATGGCCATGGTGGGCATGGCAAGCTCGATGTCACTCGTCTCAGGGGTACCTGTGATGGCCAAGTGCTAAGGCAGGAATTTCCTCCCTCCCTTCTCATTATAATTTCCTTCCTTCCTTCCTTCCTTCCTTCCTTCCTTCCTTCCTTCCCTCCCTCCCTCCCTCCCTCCCTCCCTCCTTTCTTCCCTCCCTTCTTCCTTCCTCCCTCCCTCCCTTTTCTTCTTTTTCCTTCCCTCTTCATTCTCCTTTCTTCTTCCTTCCCCCTTTCCTTATTTTTCCTTCCTTGCTCTCTTCCCATCTTCCTTTCTTTTTCTTTGTCTTCCCTCTTTCCCTTTCTACTTTCCTGTCCCTTCTTGCATGCTCAAATGCAAAAGGGGAAACATGTCTCGTTTTCTTTTTTAGTTAGTTTCAATAGCCCTCTGCCAGCGAAAATGGAGCCCGGGCGCACAACTCCTCCATGCCCCGTTTTCAACCACTATGCCCTCCTGATCCAGCCCGCTGGCCTTGAGTTTGTCACCCCTGTTCCAGATGTTCTTCTTGAACCTCCATAGTACATGTTCCTAGACTTGGAAGGCTGGAAATCCTGAGAGAGGTAGCCACAACATCTCAGGAGGACAAGCCACCACAACCCTTGGTGAAGCCACCTGAGATGTCAGAGCCAAAAGTCCCAGGGAGCTCTAGCTTTGATGGGTCCATTTGTCAGATCTCCAAACATTATTTTTCGGGCTCTCTTGAACCAGAAGATGGCCAAGATCCAACCTCCTTCTCCTTGGAGAGGCCACCTTTTCCCCTTGCTTGAAAAATCCACCGCCTGGTCTGGTCCGGGACAGGTTGGAAACTGACTGCCAACTTCTCCTCAGCTCAGCCAGAGGGCAAAAAAAACCCCAGCCGCATTCCTGCATCGCCCAAGATAGAAAGTTTCCCATCGTTCTCCGCCGGCGGGAATGTAATATTTACAAGAGCAACTGCTTCATCTGAAGTTAAAACAGCCGAACGGAAAGGGAGAAGGGAAGATACGATCTTTCCTTGCTTTCAAGTTTGTTCAAGCTTCGGTGGGGGGGAGAGAAGGGAACCCAGATTAGATTTGTCAACATAATTAAAAAAAAAGGGGGGGCGTTAACAGCCATACACTTCAATCAGCTGCATTCACATGACCCTTTCTCCCTCGGTTTGAAGGAACCATGTTGTTTTCCTGAATTAACCCCTGGGTTCGCAGAGGGCATTGAGCAGGAGTGAAATGCTCCCGGTTCAGACCGGATCGTCCAATCTGGTAGCGATGGCAACGGGTGGTTCAGAGAACCGGTAGCAAAAATCCCTGTGCCCCCCCTCCTTGCCCAGCTGAGCCACGCGATCAGCAGAGGCTTTTTTTTTTTTTACATTTAAAAGCATTTTTTCTACAACCTCTTCGGCTGAAAAAATGCTTTTAAAAATTAAAAAAAAAAAAGCGCACAGTATTGGAGGAAAGAAGATCCACCTACTATTGAGGAATGGACACTAAAAGTCGCGCATTTGGCAGAGATGGCGATAAGTCATCACTGGATAAGTCACTAACTCTCTGGTGAACATTGCTGTTAAAACAATAACACGTATTTGCTTCAGAACTTTTGATCTCCAAAAATTTGTTTGGGTCCTCAGAACGATACAGTCGATGTACCCACCCAGAACCCGACTTGTGGAGTTCTACCTTGAACAGATTATTTCTTCGATAAAAGGTTATCGCTCTTCCAATCTCAGAGCAAAAAGATTTTTTTTTCCTTCTTCTGTGCTGTGGGACTTTTCAGTTTATTGATTTAAAGTCCAAGATATTTAGGGCTTACGAGGGCCAACTTCTGTTTTGTAAGTCCGCTCCTTATTCTTGTCCTCTTTCTAAAATTTGCAACGTATAAATCTTCCCTGCGAGATATTTTCTTTTCTGGGGAAAATAAATCGGCTAGTAGCCAAAGGTTGAGATGGTTAGAGGATGCCAGCTTTTGATGTTTTTTCCAAAAATGTCCTCGCTTGAAGGGTTGAAAAGTGGAAGGATGAACACCAGGAAGAATTGAGAAAGCAAAGTTCTTGCAATGTTACTGGCGACCTTAACAGAGAACGTTTCACCTTTACAGGTAGCCCTGCATCTACAACTGAGCCAAGGATAGGTTCTAAATTTTTTTATTACGGGTTCTGTGGGTGTGGCTTATTTTGCGGCTTGATGGTCATGTGACAATTCTTTAGGATTTAGCAGAGGTACTGGTCTACCAGGCTTTTAACTGCTTGCAGAGTTGTACTGGTCTACTCATGTATTTTTGCAGGCACTGGTTTACCCATTTATTTTTGCAGGCACCGGTCTATGTATTTTTGCAGGCACTGGTCTACTCATGTATTTTTGCAGGCACTGGTCTACCCATTTATTTTTGCAGGCATCGGTCTACTCATGTATTTTTGCAGGCACTGGTCTACCCATTTATTTTTGCAGGCACCGATCTACTCATGTATTTTTGCAGGCACCGATCTACTCATGTATTTTTGCAGGCACCAGTCTACTCATGTATTTTTGCAGGCACTGGTCTACCCATTTATTTTTGCAGGCTCCGGTCTACTCATTTGTTTTTGGAGGCACTGGTCTACCACCAAACTGCCTTTTACCACTGATCAGCTGTAGGGCGGCCCTTTGAAGCCCCGTGGCAAGAGTTTAAACAGTTTTTTTCCTTATAGCCCATCAGCTGGGACTCAGGAGGCAGCAATAGATTGGGGGTGGGGCCAAATAAAAGGTAAGAATAACGTGGGGGGGGGGGCGGGGGCAGAATCAGTTCGGGGACATCATATCATCACTGCTACCGGCATGGCAGAATCGGGCGGAACCGGGAGGAACCCACCACTGAATTGAGCCCCAAATTCACTAATGTCACTAAGCAAGACAGTTAAGTGAATTTTGCCCTGTTTTACGACCTTTCTTGCCACAGTTTTTAAGTGAATCACTGCAGTCAAGTTAGTAGCACGGTGGTTAAGTGAAGCTGGCTTCCCTGTTGACTTTGCTTGTCAGGAAGTCACAAAAAGGGATCACATGACCCCAGGACACCTGCAACCGTCATAAGTACATGCCAGTTGCTAAGCACGTACTTGAATTTTGAATCACATGACCATGAGGATGCTGCAACGGACATAAGTGTGAAAAAATGGTAATAAGCCACTTTTTTTCAGTGTCTTGGGAGAAATATCCATCTGGTTCAGTTCCACGCTGGAGAAAGACACTGGAAACATGGAGGCTGATTGGAAAGATGGTTTAATGGTGAAGCAGAAGCACATGGGTGGTTCTGGGCAGCTGACCACATGGAGCTGACAGTGAGGGGTATTTATATCTTCTCTTGGGCTTTGAACTTGAGCTTCCTGTTCCTGTGCAAGAACATTTATTCTATTTGCTGTTGTCAGACTCCCACAGGGCCATGTTTGTCTGAGATAAGTTTGGATGAAGCTTGGACTCTGATGCAATGTCCTTAGGACATTGTGCAATGCAGTGAGCTCTGTGTCTCCTGATAAATTGTTATGGAAGGAAATAATTAAGAGACATCCCTTCGGGGCAGACAGAGTCAGTTTATTATTGCAATAAGGATCAGATAGGTATTGATACCTCAAGATCTGAGCAACGTTATGATCCTGAGACCCTAGTTTTACACAGTTTCAAACAAAGGATTCTGTTAACTCAGCAGTTTATGTGGTCATATACATTTGTTATATTTAATTGATATTTCCTAATTACTACGTTTTACATTATCTTTGCCAAACAGTCATAATTCTTCTTGTAAATCACCGAAGCATAGATTCAAATTATCTCTTGTTGAGATTTCATGTGGTCATCCTTGATCTCTTTAACCTTCAAACTGTATATCACCAAATGTCTCTATCTCTGACAACTGAGGGGCCCCTCTTATAGACTGTTTCTACTTCAAAGGAATTTCTCTGCCTTTCAACTGGATATAGTTAATTGCTTCTCTCAAACAAGCACATTTTCTTTCTTACAATACTATGAATAAAGAGGGCCCTTCAGTGATCATCTAGCTGGACCCACATTACCTACATTAAAATGGTCCTATTATGTCCTGAAGGGCCATGTCTTAATCCCATCACCCTGGAGCTGAAAGTCTTTTGTCTTGTAGATAGGCTGGCCCAGTCCTGCTGGGGCTATTAAAAAAGGTTGGGGCTGCTTTCCAAGAGCATGTTCCTCATTTAGGGAAATATAACATTCTGCCTTTTTTTTTTTAATATTTCTCAAAATATTTCATTCTTCTAGGAAGAGGGGTAGGTGCTAACTTTGTACAAGTGGTAAGTAGTAAGTCACTTTTTGCATTGTAAGTTCGCATTATACTCTTGGAAGAAATGTCCATCTGGCTTCAGTTCCAAGTGGGGAAAAAGACACTGGACTCATGGAAAGAAGGTTTATCGATGAACAGGATCACATGCCTTGGAGACCTTGGGCGAAAAAAAAGGGAAGAGATGCTGAGAGTCCCTCGGTTTTTTTATACCCTCTCTGGCTTTGAACTTCCTGGGGCGCAGGAAGAGTATCCTGATTGGTTGCTGTCAGAGGTCATGGCTAACTTTTTAGGTTGCCTGTGTGTTAAGTTTGGTTGAGTCTTGCTGGGTGATGCAACGAAGGGCAATTAAATGGTTCTGCCTGAAGGAGGTAGATCTTTGTTATGGACTGGCTCAGGCCTTAATGGCTCATTGACCAAGGTGGGGGTGTGGGACTGAGTTTCTGCCTCCCTTTTAGGGGAAATAGTCTTCCCTTTTAATATTTCCTAAAATATTTCATTTTCTAGGAGAGGGGTGGGTTTTAACTTCCTACAATACAAAGCTGAAGAGGTTTGGATCTGCCTAGATTTTGTTCTCCTGGGCTGAAGATACAAGTTAGGGTTGCCAGGTGTCCACTGTTTGAGTGGACAGTCTGCTTTTTTCACATTATGTTCACTATTTGTTTTCACAAAATAGTGGACATTTCTTTTTATTCAAAAGCTTTATGATGAAATGGTAGGTAATCTAAAGCTGTACAGTCTAAGAGAGTAAGAATAGGAGAATCGCGTTTTGTCTTTTTTTTTCATAAGTTAGAATGAGATAAAGATCGAATATCCATTGAACTCGATTCTCCGAAAAAAATTAATGATGAGATTAAAATAAAAATATATTTATTTATTTATTTGTTTGTTTGTTTGTTTGTTTGTTTATTTTTAAATTTGTATACCGCCCTTCTCCCTGAGGACTCAGGGTGGTGAACAGCCAAGTAAAAACATAAACTGCAAACATTAAAATACAATTAAAAAGATATATATAAATTTGGCCCCATGATTAAAAACAATAACAGACAATTAAAAACATTTTAAAAAGTGTTAGGCCAGCCCGGCTTGCTGGAAAAAGAAGGTTTTAAGGGCACGGTGGAAGGCACCGCGGTCTCGGATTCTCATAATTCTCATAATTCTAATTCTCATAATTATAAAATTATGTACAGTTCACATTTTTAAAATGTATTGTAGCTTGGGTCGACTGACCTAAAATGGCGTGTTAAAATGTTTGTAAGAAAATATATAATTTAATTGTAAATTTTTTAAAATTTTTTTACTACTTAACACACACACACCCGGCTTGTCCACTATTTTTTGGAAGCAGACCTGGCAACGTTCACAGAGAGAGAGAGAGAGGGGGGGGGGGAGAGAGAGAGAGAGAGAGAGAGAGAGAGAGAGAGAGAGAGAGAGAGAGAGAGAGAGAGAGAGAGAGAGAGAGAGAGAGAGAGAGAGAGAGAGAGAGAGAGAGAGATCATTTTGGGGCAAAAACTCATTGTTTGAAGAACCATCTGATGATGTCACTGCCGATTCTTCTCTGCCTGCATTGGAATCTGCATCTGATATGTTTTACTTCCCGCAGCCTGCAATCTTTTACTGGATGGAATAAGCCAAGGGTTGTGACTTTGTTGGTTTCCTGCTTAGACAGGTTGTCAGGAAGACACAGAACAGGCCAGAGTTTGGAGTCCCCCCACCACACACACACACACACACACACACACACACACACACACACACACACAAAAGAGAGAAAAACCATGAGTTAATTTGTCAGGAGCCTCCTGGCAGGAGACAGGAGTGATTTGGGTGGGCCGTTGGGCTGGAAATCTACTGGGAAATCACTCTGTCTGGATCCCGTAGGTGCCAGCATCTTTGATCAGTGCCCTGTCTGAAAATTTTGTAGAGGAACGCCTGTCTAGATCCTCCAGAGCCATCAAGGAAAAAAAAAAGTGAGCATCAGTTTATCTCCGTCTCTCGAACAGGTGTCTGGAAAACAAAAGACAGATCCGGCTTCCTCTCCCGCAAATCCATCTTTTACCATTCAGTTGTTCTTGCGGATCTGATTCCGGTTTAAAAGATGGCTATATTAAATTATCCCAGACTCCCCGTTTGTAGGAATCAGGGGAGAGGCTGAAAATACTGCAGTATTCCAGTATTTGAGGGGCTGCCACAAAAGAAGGAAGGGGTCGGCTTATTTTCCAAAGCACCAGAAGGCAAGACAAGAAGCAATGGATGGAAACTAATCAAGAAGAGAAGCAACCTGGAAACTAAGGAGAAACTTTCTTGACAGTGAGGATAATTAACCAGTGGAACAGCCTGCCACCAGAAGTTGTGGGTGCTCCATCACTGGAGGTTTTTAAGAAGAGACTGGACAGCCACTTGTCTGAAATGGTATATGATCTTCTGGTTGAACAGGGAGCTGGACTAGAAGACCTCCAAGGTCCCTTCCAACTCTTTTCTGATTGATGGGAGCAGAGCTGGGTTTCACATAATTTTACCACCAGTTTGCCGCACAACAAAAGGCTTGCACGCAGGGGTGAAATATACTTACCATTCCTATCGGTTCGGAACTGCACACACCACGCTCGTCACATCCATGCGCGCATGCGCAGAGGGTAAAAAAACAGGTTACTTCCTGGTTAAAACAAGGAAGTAACGATGACCGGGCAGGTGGGTGGAGCCTCGTGCTGCCGTCACTACTGGTTCTCCGAACCACCCGCCGCCATTGCTACCAGTTCAGTCGAACCGGTCTGAACCGGTAGCATTTCACCCCTGCTTGCACGCATGTGCACAGTTTAGAAAACATAGCTAAATAGGACGGCATAGTGCAGGGGCGGGTGGGCAGCATAGTGCCGGGGCGGGGTGGGTGGGCGCCACCAGCAGGTCGCCACTACCATTTCACCCGAACCGAACCGGCTGAATACCACCACTGGATTTGAGCAGCTATACTTTGGTTTAGGGGAGTGATCAAGAAAGAGGTGGATCAGGTAGTAACTTGATTTACAACCACGACTGAGCCCAAAGGGACTGAGCCCACTGTGCCGAGGTGGCACAGTGGTTAGAGTGCAGTACTGCAGCTACTTCAGATGACTGCTAGTTCAGCAGATTAGCGGATCAAATCTCACCAGCTCAAGGTTGACTCAGCCTTCCATCCTTCCGAGGTGGGTAAAATGAGGACCCAGATTGTTGGGGGCAATATGCTATTTAGTATACTGTCTTTGGTGTAAGCCGCCCAGAGTCCTCGGAGAGTGGGCGAGACAGTGAAGGGAATTTTGCCCCGTTGTACAGCCTTTCTTGCCACAGCTGCCTTGTGAATCACTGTCGCTGTTAAGTTAGGAAGACGGTTTGTTAAGTTGACTTTGCTTGTCAGAAGGTCGCAAAAGCAGATCCCACGACCCGCAGGGACACTGAAACTGTCGTAAATACGAGTCACATGTTTGAATTTTGATCATGTGACCCTGGGGATGCAGCAACGGTCGTAATTGCAAAAAACAGTCGTAAGTCCCTTTTCCCAGTTCCGCTGTAACTTGGACCGGTCACTACACAAATGGTTGTAAATCAAGGATTAACTTGCTTTCAGTCAGCTGATTCCTTGTTATAATGCCTTGGTAAGGCCACACTTGGAATCCTGCATCCAGTTTTGGTCGCCACACTAGAAAAAAGATGTGGAGACTCTAGAAAGAGTGCAGAAAACAGCATCAAAGATGATTAGGGGACTGGAGGTTAAAACATATGAAGAACGGTTTCAGGAACTGGGTATGTCTAGTTTAATGAAACAAAGGACTAGGGGAGACATGATAGCAGTCTTCCAAAATCTTAGGGGCTGCCACAAAGAAGAGGGAGTCAAGCTATTCTCCAAAGCACCTGAGGGTAGAACAAGAAGCAATGGGTGGAAACTAATCAAGGAGAGAAGCAACCTAGAAGTAAGGAGAAATTTCCTGATGTGAGAACAATTAACTAGTGGAACACCTTGCCTCCAGAAGTTGCAAATGCTCCAACACTGGAAGTTTTTAAGAATAGACTGGACAGCCATCTTTCAGAAATGGTATAGGGTCTCCTGCTTGAACAGGGGGTTGGACTAGATGACCTACAAGGTTCCTTCTAACTATTCTATTCTATTCTATTCTATTCTATTCTATTCTATTCTATTCTATTCTATTCTATTCTACCCTACCCTACCCTACCCTACCCTATTCTATTTTACCCTACCCTACCCTATTCTATTCTACCCTACCCTACCCTACCCTATTCTATTATATTCTACCCTCCCCTCCCCTCCCCTATTCTATTCTATTCTATTCTATTCTATTCTATTCTATTCTATTCTATTCTATTCTATTCTATTCTATTCTACCCTACCCTACGCTATTCTATTCTACCCTACCCTACCCTACTCTATTCTATTCTATTCTATTCTATTCTACCCTACCCTACCCTACCCTACCCTACCCTATTCTATTCTATTCTATTCTATTCTATTCTATTCTATTCTATTCTACTCTACCCTACCCCTACCCTACCCTACCCTACGCTATTCTATTCTACCCTACCCTACCCTACCCCTACCCTACCCTACTCTATAATATTCTATTCTATTCTATTCTATTCTATTCTATTCTATTCTATTCTATTCTATTCTATTCTATTCTATTCTATTCTATTCTATTCTATTCTATTCTACTCTACTCTACCCTACCCTACCCTACCCTATTCTATTCTACCCTACCCTACCTACCCTACCCTACCCTACCCTACCCTACCCTACCCTACCCTATTCTATTCTATTCTATTCTATTCTATTCTATTCTATTCTATTCTATTCTATTCTATTCTATTCTATTCTATTCTATTCTATTCTATTTCCCAGCGTAGATCCTAATGAAAACAACAACAACAACAGATGCCAGGAATAAACGGCATCACACAAACTGTGATGCAAGTATGAGAGAATGAGACGTGTGTGTGTGTGTGTGTGTGTGTGTGTGTGTCCCCACCAAGCTTAGCGTGGCTTGTGAACATCTGTTTAGGGGAAACAGAAAAAGAATTCACCCTGATTGCAGTTCCGGGAGAGGAAGGAGAAGACAAATTAATTGAGACTGTCAGGAAAAAAAAAAATGAATTGTGGCTGTTTTAGGTCAGGGGAAAAGCTGCGAGAACACATGAAAAAACGAAAACAAAATGAAGAGGTCACAGCTATAAACAAATAGATGTGGAAATGTATAGCAGAATAGAAGGACTTTCACATTCTCTTCTAAATTCGGCTTCCAGGTAAACAAATTAAGTGTTTAGTTGTGGAATACGAGAACAAACTCTCCGGGACATAATGTACAATTAGCGGGCCTTATAATTTTTCCCATCTTCTTCTGCATCGAAGTTTCCCAACCGGTCCCAATAGGGATGAGTGATGGCAGCCGGGTTTGAAAACTTAGGAATTTTTCCCAAATCTTCTTTTTTTTACTGGAGAAGGGGCTTGTTTGTTTTTTCCCCCCCTCAAGTTGGACTTTTGACTTTGGGAATAAAATTTCCCTGAAGGCAAAGTTGGATATATGCAATGAGATTGTCTCTTATGGAGAGCAATCCCTGCTTTCTTTCCTCTTTTGTCTCTCGGTCAGATCCAGCTGGGAACACAGAATGTAGAATCCTAGGGCTGTAAAGATCCCATCGACTGGCCAGTTGGTGAATCCAGAAAAGGGAACTCCTGGGATATTGTTTTTTACCAAGAGTATAAAAACTTTACTGAATAAACCACATTGGCACAGAAGCAATGAAACCAGCTCTGAGTATCCTGCAGAATAGGATAGGATAGGATAGGATAGGATAGGATAGGATAGGATAGGATAGGATAGGATAGGATAGGATAGGAGAAGAGAAGAGAAGAGAAGAGAAGAGAAGAGAAGAGAAGAGAAGAGAAGAGAAGAGAAGAGAAGAGGGTAACCACTGCACCACCGCAGCTCATAAGGATATAAGTCACGTTTTTAGTGCCGCCGTAACTTCAAACAGTCACTACACAAATTATGGTAAGCCGAGTTGCACAATTTGCAGAAATGTGTACACGAAGCTTTTTGCAACATGAAAACCAGCAGCACTGTCCGTTTTGCAAAAAGTACAGGTATCCTTATTTATAAAACAACAAAATTCCGGCACACCCTTGCAAATTCACCTTGGCTTGTGGTTTCCCCCTCTGTTTATTCCAGGGTACAAAAAAAAATGCTACCCAGGAAGGAGGGGAAGCGGGAACATCAAGGATGTATTTTTCCCCCCTAAATAAAATCTGAAGTGGAAAATCTCTGGCAAACGTAAATATGGAAAAATTGCTGGCCGTACAAAAGCATCTCACCTCGGTTATTTTCCGGCGAGGTGCAGAAAAACGTGAGGCCTGAATGTGATTTTCTCGCCTTTCAGATAAATGAAAGTTTATTTTGTTTTTGAAAAGGGAATTTGTACAAAGGATGACAAGGTTTACACAGCATCGACCGCAAGGAAGACAGAGTTCGGCTTTGCTTGGACTAAATCTCGATTCAGACAGGTTTCATCTCGTATTAAATAAACAGGGTTAAAGGGAACACATTCCTGCCCACGAAAACAGGATGCGATGGGACGAGGAAAGAAAAGATAAATAAGCAGGATCTCTGGAAGAAACAGAAGAGTTGGTTGTTGAGGTTGTACAATATAGTGGGGTGCGTGTAAAATAAAATAAAATAAAATCATATGCAGGTAGTCCTTGACTTATGAGCAGTTCAGTGGTGGGTTGCTCCCGGTTCGCACTGGTTCGCAAGAACTGGTAGTAAAAATTTGTAGTAGTTCGGAGAACCAGTAATAACATTGGCTGGCCATGCCCCTGAACCGGTCCCCGGCCCGGTCGCCGCTCGCTTATCCCGCCCACCTCATCAGAGGGTGTTTTTTTTAAAAAACTTTTAAAAGCATTTTTTCTACAACCTCTTTGGCCAAAAAAATGCTGTAGAAAAAAAAATGCCTTTAAAAGCCTCTGGCGATCCCAGCTGAGTTGTCTGATCGTCAGAGGCTTCTAAAAGCATTTTTTTCTGCAACTTCTTAAGGTTGTAGAAAAAAATGCTTTTAAAAGTAAAAAAGAAAAAAGTTGGCCACGCCCACGCAGTCACATTACCCCCCACCAAGCCACGCCCACAAAATAAGCCATGCCCACAGAACCAGTAGTAACAAATTTTAGAACCCACCCCTGGAGCAGTTGCTTAGCAACCATTCGAAGTTATGACAGAACCCGAACAAGCGACTTATGACCCAGGATTCCAAGTTAAAACAGTTTAATGGTTAATCCTCGCCATACGACCACAATCGAGCCCCAAAATATATGTGGCTAAGTGAGAAATTCGTCCGGGGAGCTTTGCCATGTTTTACTACTTCATCACAACCGTCATAAATGTGAGGCCTTTGCCATGCGTCTGAATTTTAATTATGGGGGCCGCAATGGTCGTAAGTGTGAAAAATGGTTCATTTTTTTCCAGTGCCATTGTAACCAGTGCCAAAACAAGTCCATTTTTTTCCAGTGCCATTGTAACTTCAAATGGTCACTAAACAAACTATTGTAAATCAAGGATTACCTGGCTTAGTCTACTGCCTCACCTTTCTCTTACAAGAGACAAGATCTTTATGTGTAAGTCAAAAAACTTCAGGCTGTTTACAGCTGTAAGCTGTCAATTTATTCAGGACCAGTAGTAAAAAATGTTTTAAAAAAGTAAAAAAAGAGGTTCCAATGATTGCACAGCACAGCTGATTATTTATTTTTACTTTTTTAAAGCATTTTTTTTACTACCTATTTTGCCAGAACCGGTAGTAAAAAATGCTTTAAAAAAGTAAAAAAAAAAAAAGTTGGCCACGCCCATCCAGTCACATGACCCCCCCACCAATTCACGCCAATCCACGCCCACAGAACCAGTCAGCAACAAATTTTACATTTCACCACTGTCCTGTCTCAATTATGAAGTTTCTGATTTCATATCTATACCCTTATAAATTCAAAATAGGCAGCCGCGTGAGCTAAAATTGCAGCTCAGACACTTCCAATTATAGTTGCAACCATTTTTCCTGCATGGCACATGCCTTTGTAAACGCAATAGAATTATTCTGGCTATGAAAAAGGACACCAGCCAGACACCTTGGCTCTTCATTAAATTGCATGTGGAAAAATAATTAGGATTCCATTTGTGTCAGGGAGCAAGAAAGCAGCCTTCGAGCAAAGCTAAAGATTCCTAATTTTTTTTTTTTTAAAAAAAACTCATATCTTAAATTAAAATGGGATTTTCTGCATTCTGGGCAAAAAAAAAAAATGTAGTAAGGCTTAAGGTAGAATTTTGAAGCAAACTTTTGCTTCGAAAGGATGGCATGCCCTGTGTCTGATAGTTCCTCTTCATTTACATCATTTGTTTACGTAATTTTCCTTTTCCCCAATGAATCTTGAAGCTATTTACTAAAGGAAGTTTTTTTAAGAAAGAAGGAGGAGGAGGAGGAAGAGGAGGAGGAGGAAAGGGAAGGAGGAGGAGAAGAAAAGGAAAAGGAAGGAGGAGGAAAAGGAGAAGTAGGATAGTGGTGGAAGAGGAGAAGGAAAGGGAAGGAGGAGGAGAAGGAAAAGGAAAAGAAAGAGGAGGAGGAGAAGGAGAAGTAGGATGGTGGTGGAAGAGGAGAAGGAAATGGAAGGAGGAGGAGAAGGAAAAGGAAAAGAAAGAGGAGGAGGAGAAGGAGAAGTAGGATGGTGGTGGAAGAGGAGAAGGAAAGGGAAGGAGGAGGAGAAGGAAAAAGAAAAGAAAGAGGAGAAGGAGGGAGGAGGAGAAGGAGAAGCAGGGTAGTGGTGATGCTGGAGAAGCAGAAGGAAAGGGAAAAGGAAGGAGGAGGAGGAGAAGCAGGGTGGAGGAGGAGGGAAGGAGGAGGAGAAGGAAAAGGAAAAGAAAGAGGAGGAGGAGGAGGAGAAGGAGAAGTAGGATGGTGGTGGAAGAGGAGACGGAAAGAAGGAGGAGGAGAAGGAAAAGGAAAAGAAAGAGGAGGAAGAGGAGGGAGGAGGAGGAGAAGGAGAAGCAGGGTGGTGTTGATGGTGGAGGAGGAGGAAAGGGAAAAGGAAGGAGGAGGAGGAGGAGGAAGAAGAAGAAGAAGAAGAAGAAGAAGAAGAAGAAGAAGAAGAAGAAGAAGAAGAAGAAGAAGAAGAAGAAGAAGAAGAAGAAGAAGAAGAAGAAGAAGAAGAAGAAGAAGAAGAAGAAGAATGTTGCTGTGTGTTATAAAAGGACAAAACCCAGGAAGATTTGGGAAAGAAGCCACATTGCTAAACTTGAAAGAAAGGCAAAAAAACATGTTTTCCTAGCTGACCTTCTTCAGTGTTCTGAAATCCCAAGAGATGCAGCCCTGCTTTGCCTCGATTTTCTGACGGGGCAAGTCAGCCTAACCTCATGAAAAGGATGTCGCCCTCAAGACGCCTTTATCTCTCCGGCCCATTTCGAGCAGCGCAGATAAGGACAGACTCAGCCAACAAAGCCAAGATGGAGAGGCCGGCCAGCACTTGCTGAAAGCGGAATCTCTGCAAGGCAGCCCAGGAACCTCCTGGTTGTTAAACTGGCTGGGAACTGGGAGGTACTGGCTTACTATCAGCTGAAATTGCTGCAGGGTTGAGTCAAAAGAGTCAAGATGGCACTCACCCTGGGCCATTACCCGTTTGTGCAGAGCACATAAAAATGGCGAAATTTCGATCATACCAAAGTGATTACTGTAGCTAATCACTAATCCAGCCAATATCTATCTATCTATCTATCTATCTATCTATCTATCTATCTATCTATCTATCTATCTATCTATCTATCTACTATCTATCCACCCACCATTATCTTTGTCTGTCTCTCTGTCTGTCCATCTATCCATCCATCCATCATCATCCATCCGCCTCTGTTATGTATCCATTCATTATCTATCTATCCATCTATCTGTCTATCTATCCATCCATCCATCCATCCATCCATCTGCCTTTCTGTTTATTTATCTATCCATCCATTATCTATCTATCCATCCATCCATCCACCCACCCACCCATTATCTTTGTCTGTCCATCCATCATCATCCATCTGCCTCTCTGTTATGTATCCATTCATTATCTATCTATCCATCCATCCATCCATCCATCCATCCATCCATTTATCCATCTGCCTCTCTGTTTATTTATCTATCTATCCATCCATCCATCCATCCATCCATCCATCCATCCATCCATTATCTTTGTCTGTCTCTCTGTCTGTCCATCCATCATCATCCATCTGCCTCTCTGTTATGTATCCATCCATTATCTATCTATCTATCTATCTATCTATCTATCTATCTATCCATCCATCCACCCATCTATTTATCCCTTTGCCTGTTTATTTATCCATCCATCCATCTGCCTCTCTGTTTATTTATCCCTTCATCCATTATCTATCTATCCATCCATCCATCCAATTATCTTTGTCTGTCTCTCTGTCTGTCTATCCATCATCACCCATCTGCCTCTCTGTTATGTATCCATCCATTATCTATCTATCTATCTATCTGTCTATCTATCTATCTATCTATCCATCCACCCATCCATCCATCCATCCATCCATCCATCCATCCATTATCTTTGTCTGTCTCTCTGTCTGTCCATCTATCCATCTATCCATCCACCCATCATCATCCATCTGCCTCTCTGTTATGTATCCATCCATCCATCCATTATCTATCTATCTATATCTATCCATCCATCTGTTTCTCTGTTTATCCATCCATCCATCCATCCATCCATCCATCCATCCATCCATCCCTGCCTCTGTCTTTCTGTCTGTCTCTAGCTGCCTTTACCTCTATTATTTATTTCTCTGTGTGTGTGTGTGTGTGTCTCTCTTAACTTAGCTTTAGCATCGGTCGTTCTACTGTTTGCAAGATAGGCAAGCACATACATTGGCCCAAATAAATAATTCCTGACTTTTGTTGGAGATGCCAAGTGCCCCAAATGCAGTCATGTGACCACAGAGGGGAGGCGGCATGTCAAATTTTGAACCAGGTTCATAAATTCAGGGTCTGTTATAACTTTGCAGTCACTAAATGACCAGTCACAAGTTGAGAACTACCTATACTGGTAGTCCTTCACTTACAACAGTTCATTTACTGACTGTCTGAAGTTACAGTAGCACTGAAAAAAGTGACTTATGACCGTTTTTCATACTTATGACCATTGTGGCATTGCTATGATCACGTGATCAAAATTCAGTTGCTTGGCAATGGACTCATATTTATGACGGTTGCAGTGTCCTGAGGTCACATGATCCTGTTTTGTGACCTTCTGGCAACCAAAAGTCCATGGGGAAGCTGGATTCACTTAACAGCTGCATTACTAACTTAACAACGGCAGTGATTCACTTAACAACTGTGGCAAGAAAGGTCACAAAACGGAGCACTTAACAACTGTCTCCCTTAGCAACAGAAATTTAGGGTTCAATTATGGTCATAAGTTAAGGATTACCTATATTTCCTGAAATTTCCAGGAATTTCAAAAGCCAATTGAAGTCGGCGATGCTTCAAAACTGACGGGGCACGTAAGGCAGTTTTACAAAATGTTTGCATAACTGGGGACGGTTGAGAACAAAATGTTTAAATTCTTCCATATTATACCATTTTAGGCCAGGATTTGGATGGAGAGTTTTGAAACTTTTGTGTATGTCGAATGTTTTAAATATAGCATTTTTTTTTAATGGGTCTTATTCATACAGATGATGACATATAAAAAGGGTTGCACATTCCATACCGTAACTCTTTGCTATAAACACAGTAAGAAAAAAAACCCCATCGTAAATGTAATGCTTGTCAGCACTCCAAACTATGATTTCCCCAGCGCTGACAATGCTCATAAACCCAAACTGCAGTTTGAAACACAAGCATCATAAATTTTAAGATGTGATTTGCTGGTGTTCTATCTTAAATTAGGACCATCCAAGGTCCCTGCCTCAGATAAAGGTCTCACTTCAAGGAAGGATGACAGAGAAGTGTGTATAAAAATTGAATTTCTTCATAAGGATAGGTCTGCAGGAAAAGAAAACAAAACATTTTATTGTATTACATGTCATGTGTTTTCATTGTACCACTAATTTTATCTTCAAAAGGCCGAGTGAGGGGGGATTTGTCAAGAACGCCCGTAAGATTTTACCTCAGTAAATTTTAAAGATTTCTAAAAAATAAATCTGAGCACTCATAGATGATAATCCGAGGTGATACTTCTTCAGAGCTAGTAAAAAAAAAACAACAACCTAACAATTGCCACCAGATCCCTGGATCTTATTATCATATGTGGTGGACATGTGGAGAAGCAAAGAAATATTGGACAAAAGTTGGAAAAGATGATAAAACAATGTATTGAGTTTATACCAGAAATATTTTTTGGGGGGATCTTGCCTGAAACTTACAACAAAGAAAATATATAATTATTCATGTATTAACAGCAGCTAGAATTGTATTTGCACAATATTGGAAAAGTGAAGAGATTCCTACTGAAGAGAAGGTGATTAGGAAAATATTAGAATGTGCAGAAATGAATAGACTAACATTAACAATTAAAGAGAAAGAGCAAATTGATTATTACATGATATGGGAAGCATTTTACCAATGGTTAGAGAATAAAAAAGGAAATTGGAAATAAAGGAAGAAGACAATAAGAAGAATAGAAAATACATTAAGATAGAGATAAGAATAAAATGGCAAGTGATAACATGAGTATGAGGAGAATAATCATGTTAAATGTTATTATTGTATTTGTATTTTGATTGGAAGATATGTTATGAAGGAAATGAAGAGTTACACAAGGTATAATTGTTCAATGTATATAATATGTGGAAGGATGCTGCACAGAAATATTTGTACCCAGACAACACGCTGCTTAAGGAGAGATGAAATGTTTATATTTTTTAAAATGGAAAATAAATTTAAAAACTTTATAAAAAAAACCCCTAGCAATTATTAGTCCAAAGTTCTTTAAACATCAAAGTTATTAATTCATTAATTCAGTTCCTTAAAGTGATTTTAAGACATTTGGATCTAGTATAGATTAACTTTGGGATTGTGGAAAAGGAATGAATCCATGGATTTTATGGATTTTTCCTTTTTTTTCCCTTATAAAAACATGTGATTACAGCATCTGCCCTCTCTGGGGTTATCTGGAAAAAGATTAATTAGGATAGGAGACCACTAGGAAATAACAGGATAT
Organism: Arizona elegans; assembly: GCA_022577455.1. NCBI lineage: Eukaryota > Metazoa > Chordata > Lepidosauria > Squamata > Colubridae > Arizona > Arizona elegans. The sequence continues at coordinate 6,129,659 of JAKOOJ010000030.1, forward strand.
TTGGATAGAAGACCAATAGGAATAGGAGACCACTAGGAAAGGAGACCATTAGGAAATAACAGGATATTTGGCTAGACGGGGGAGTTGGAAAAGATTTTGGGGGGCAAGGGAATAGCAAACTACTTTTATTCTGTTGCTAGGAAAACTCTGTCGTCATGTCTGTTAAATTTATTTATGTATTTTTTGATCTTTTTAAATCCAGCTTTTATTATTTTTTATAAATAACTCAAGGTGGTAAACATATTTAATATTCCTTCCTCCTATTTTCCTCACAACAACACTGTGAGGTGGTTTGGGCCGAGACAGTGATGAACCTAAAGTCACCCAGCTGTTTTTCATGCCTGGGATGAGACTAAAATTCACTGTCTCCTGATGATTGTCAGCTGTCAGCTTTTGTGCCTAAGGAAGGACTAGAATTCACAGTCTCCTGGTGACTGACCCAAAGTCACCCAGTCGGCTTTCCTGTCTGATGCGGGACCAGAACTCACCATCTGCTGGTGATTGGGCCAAAGTCACCCAGTTAGTTTTCATGCCTACGAAGAGACTCAAACTCATCAGGATAAACCTTGCTAATTATTGTTTAGCCTGCAAATCGTTTCTCTCATGATCCTACTCAAACCACAATAAAAGCTACTCATTTTCCACCATGCGAGGTGCTTCTTGGCAATTTCTCATTCAGAATCCCGATTTGATGCCGTTCAAAAGCTTACAAATCCATACAGTTCAAGGGGATCTGCGGAACTCCTGGCCTCATGATGCAGGGATCCATTGGGGAGGCCACTGCTGGGAACAGGATACTCAACGGCTCATAATGCACTGCGGAGAAAAATGGTTTGTGCCAAGCAAATCCCAATATTTCATTTCTGTTCTGTTTAGAGCAGTTTTTGTCAACCTCAGTAATTCTAAAATGTGTGGACTTCAACTCCCAGCGTGCTGGTTGGGGAATTCTGGGAGTTGAAGTCCACACAGTTTAAATTGATCAAGGTTGAGAAACACCGATCTAGACTATCATCTCCCAGAAGTTAAATCCTTGAGGATTCCCAGATCCTCGCATGACTGTATGTACACTAGATCAGTAACAATTCTTTCTTTCTTTCTTTCTTTCTTTCTTTTTCTTTCTTTCTTTCTTTCTTTCTTTCTTTCTTTCTTTCTTTAAAACAATACATCAAAAAAAAAAGAAATAGTCAAACAAATGATCACGGCAGGAACTTTACATGATATTTACACTTTCTACGGTATGTAGGCTTAAGTCAGATTTAACATATATTAAACATAATCCTGGTTATACTTGACTTTTTGGGCATCTGTTGTTCAACCAAACGTACCATTTGTCCCAACATTGGAAATATACGGAGTCCTTTTGATCTCTCAATGATTTAGTCAGTCTGTCAGCTTCCACATAATCCAAAATTTTCTCCAAAATCAAATCTTCAGCCGGCAGGTCTTTCCCCTTCCAATGTTGGGCGAAACATATTCTTGCTGACGTGGTGATAAATACACACAGACACCATATATTTATGCCTATGTTGTCTGGCCTGATGTTCAGTAGATAGAACTCTGGTTTCAGAATTAGGTTATAACCTGTGATTTCCATGATCCATGCCTGTATAATTTTCCAGAATTCAGTCATCCTGGAGCAGGTCCACCACATGTGGAAATAGGTGCCAATCTCCCCACACTTCCAACAGTTTGGTGAGAGATTTGAATACATTTTAGAAAGACGAGCAGGTGGGTAACAATTCTTTATCAACATCTTAGAAATTTACAGTTCCACAATTAGCTGTCATTCGCATCACCTTTTATTTCTTAGTTTTAGCTTTCTGAGTTCCAATCACCCCAATGTTTTCCAAGGCTAGGAGAACAGATGGAATTCTTTAAAACAATAATTTTTAACTAGCTGTCTCTAATGACAGGGGGAAGAGAGGTGGGTTTAGGGACCTTTGCCAGCAGCCACACATCCGTTTGCAGGCCCTGTCCAGAAGTTATGACAACCAGTGGTTTGTCTATCTCTGTGTGTGTGTGTGTGTTTAATAAGCAACACAAGACACAAAACAGAGCAGCTAGACGTGAATTGTGATGCTTGGCATCAACGCAAAACTGTAAATCCTCTGTAGCCATTAATGACGATTTCCTAACGCTCCAAGTTCACCTGCAGTTTCGAACCTCAGAAAACTACAATTGTGCTTTGCAAATGGCAGGCTGAATATGTAGTAATAACGGAATAACAATGTTGGAAGGGACCCTGGAGGTCTTCCAGTCCAACCTCCTGCTCAAGCAGGACAACCTATACCCGTGATGGCTAACCTTTTTGCCGTTGCGTGCCAAAAGCGTGGGAGCATGGGGGGGTCGTGCGTGTGTGTGCCCACTCCCGTAATTCAATACTCCCTGCCCCCCATGTGCATGTGCACGTGACACCCCCATGCTCCCCACGCTTTTGGCACGCAATGGCACGGTGGGCTTGGTAGGCTGTTTTTTGCCCTCCCCAGGCTCCAGAGGCTTTCTAGGAGGCTGAGGAGGGTGAAAACAGCCTTCCCCACCTCCCCGGAGGTGCTCTGGAGGTCAGAAACAGCCTGTTTCCTGATTTCTGGTGGGCCCGAAAGGCCCGAAAATCAGCTGGCTGGCACACGCATGCGAGCAGGAGCTGAGCTAAGGCACAGCTCGTGTGCCCACTGATATGACTCTGCGTGCCATCTGTGGCACGCGTGCCATAGGTTCGCCAACATGGCCCTATACCATTTCAGACAAATGGTTGCCCAGTCAGAGCTGAAGACTTGGATGAGAAGTGAAACTTCTTCAAAGAAAACCCAGAAAGTTCAGTTGCCCCTTGAAAAATCACCTTTGGGACAACTATGACCTGGCTGATTGAGAATCTCCATTGGCTGTCCAATCTCTTCTTCTTAAAAGCCTCCAGTGTTGGAGCATTCACAGCTTCTAGAGGCAAGTTGTTCCACTGGTCAATTGTTCTTACTGTCAAGGAATTTCTCCTTAGTTTTAGGTTGTTTCTCTCCTTGATTAGTTTCCATCCATTGCTTCTTGTCCTGCCTTTGGGTGCTTTGGAGAATAGGTTGACCCTCTCTTCTTAATTTTCTTAATTTGATAGGGGTTTTAAAATGATTTTAGTTGGATGTTTTAAATTTGGCCGAATGATTGAATTATTTTAATAAGCTTTTAATTTTTGTTGTATATTTTTTTTACCATAGCTGTTCACCGCCCTGAGTCCCTCGGGAGAAGGGTGGTATATAAATATAATAAACTAACTAACTAACTAATTTTAATTAATTAAGGACAGGATTAAGGATTAAGAAGGACAGGATATTATCTTTAGGACATAATAGGATTAATTCACCACCATTGAAATAGCAAAAGACACAAGGCTCACTACATTGTACAACCCCCTGGAGCATCTCAAAGACAAAATCCCAAAGAATGTATAAAAGCCCACCTCTCCCAACCCAATTTTGCCAGAACTACATGATGTTGTTGGTTCTGCTCATCAATAAACAGAGTCCTTCTTGCGCCAATCAGCCTCCATTTTATTTTCAGCATCTGTCTCCTGATTTGGAACCGGATCGGTTTTTTCATCCAACAAGGGGCTGTCACTGAGAAGTGAGGTGTGTGTGTCAATCTATTCTCTAAAGCACCAGAAGACAAGACAAGAACCAATGCTTTGAAACTAACCAAGGAGAGAAGCAACCTAGAAATTAAGAGAAATTTCCTAACAGTGAGAATAATTCACCTGTGGAAGGACTTGCTTCCAGAAGTTGTGAGTGCTCCATTACTGGAGGTTTTTAAGAAGAGATTTGACTGCTATTTGTCTGACATGGTATTGGGTCTCTTACTTGAGCAGGGGTTGGACTAGAAGACCTCCAAGGTCCCTTCCAACTCTGATGATGTTCTATGTGCGAGTGGGAAGCCTGTATCCCTGAAATAGATCGTAGCCAAACTTCTCAAGGCTCACCCAGAAAACACATCTGTGAATCCCGAAGAATCAAGTTGTTGTGTATGCTCCATCACTAGAGGTTTAAAAAAAGAAATATTGAACACCCATTTGTCCAAGATGGTCTAAGGTCTTCTGCCTTGGTCATAGGTTTGGACTGGAAGACCTCCAAGATACCTTCCAGTCCTATGATTCCAAGTAGGTTGTCTCCAACTATCTTCGCTTCCACTGATCCTTTCGATGGAGATTATCTCAATATCTAAAGTGACACTTGCATATCGACGGGGACTGTAGCTATAACTCTTCTGGCATAGATCACCTTGTGGTACCTTCTCCATCCTGGAAACCATTTTCAAGATGGAACACCTAAACAAGCAACCAGAGAGAGAAATATATATCAGAGAAATATTGTAGGGTCTCCTGCTTGAACGGGAGTGGGGAGGATTGGATTAGAAGAAGTTAGAAGGTCCGTTCCAAGTCTGTTATCCTTTTAAATAAATTGCCCCCTTTTCCAGGGAGATTTTTAACCAAAATCTGCAACTCCGGTTTTTACTTCGCATCACATTAGGCCCAGTGTTGAAATCCATTTTTTTTTTACTACCGGTTCTGTGGATGTGGCTTGGTGGGCGTGGCAGGGGAAGGATGTTGCAAAATCCCCATTCCCTCCCCACTCATGGGGGAAGGATACTGCAAAATCCCCATTCCCTCCCCAGTCCTGGGAAAGAATACTGCAAAATCCCCATTCCCTCCCCACTCCTGGGGGGAAGATATTGCAAAATCTCCATTCTCACCCCACTCCAGGGGAAGGATACTGCAAGATCCCCATTCTCACCCCACTCCAGGGGAAGGATACTGCAAGATCCCCATTCCCTCCCCACTCCAGGGTAAGGACACTGCAAAATCTCCATTCCCACCCGACTCCAGGGGAAAGATACTGCAAAATCTCCATTCCCTACCCACTGTGGGGCCAGCCGGAGGTGGTATTTGCCAGTTCTCTGAACTGCTCAAAATTTCTGCTACCGGTACTCCAGAACCTGTCAGAACCTGCAGGATTTCACCCCTTATTTAGCCTATAATAAGGATTGGGAAAACTGTGTGCATTTTGGAGGCCAAATTCTTTTGAAATCTTGAAATATCAAAAAGCGGGAAAGTTCCATAGCATTGCATTGGTTGTTTTTTTTTAAAAAACAACAACAAATATATTCTCAAAAAAGGAATGCCGGAGAACTTTGCCGATCGGATGCATTTAAAAGAAAAAAGACTGACCTCTCCCCTCCCCCATTCCTGTGAGTAAACTAATTTTTTGACCAATAATGTTCAGAAAAAAATAATATATGAAAGAAGCAACTTTGACCTCTGGAGTCTGGAAAAACCTGCCCCCTCGTTAAACCTTGCAAACTTTGAAGCTGGTCACAGTGGAAAGAACTGGAGGAACATGGAAAGAACCAACCTTTCCGTTCCAAAGAGAAAAATTAAAATGATGACATCAGCTCTTGTGATGCAACTATTTTGAGGTTTGGAAGGGATCACGCCCCTTTTCAAGGCTGCAGCCAGGTGTGAGGAATCTTACCTTCCATGCAATTGAAGTTGCCCCGATTGCTGGGGAAGATACACCTGGTATTCCATAGTAGCCTCTTAAAACCCATGGTCGGACCCTGAGGCCACTACCCCATGAGCCCCCAGACCCCGTGGTCATAGGGGGCCAGACCCATTATGAGGTGCAGCAAATCCTCAATTCGAGGTGGCACAGGAGACAACTCCAATATTTAATCAAGTGGAAGGGTTACCCCTTATCAGAGGCATCTTGGGTAAAGAGTCGAAATATCCAGGCTGATTGCCTTATAGCCAAATTTCATGCAGAAAATCCAAACAAGCCAGGTGGGGGGGTCACGTCCCTAAACTCTGCATCTGTACTCAAATTGTTTTGCTTTGCGCAGGTTGCCCTCGGGAAGTGAGGGGAGCCGAATGTCAACTTGGAAAGCTTTCAAGTTGCCATGAGCAGGAGGGAGGGAGAACTGATAGAGCTGATTGAATTCCCTAACTGAAGCTGCATTCCATAGATACTTTCTTACCGCAATCAGTATAAGGGTGTTGGGTTTCACAGCCAGCCAAAGTGGTTAATTGGAGAATGTGATTTATGACATGGCCAGGGAGGAGGGGAGAGACAGGGTCATAGGGCAACGTAAATCTACGTGGGATTAGTTCTAACTGCATCCAAATATTGCCGAAATGGTGCTCCTAATAAATGACTCTATTTCTTTTGAAGTTTGGCTCATGGCTCATGAATTAATTAGGGCATCTTTCGGAAACTTCACAGAAGGATTACTTTCCTTGAAATGTCAAGGATAGGTAGTCCTCGAGTTACAACCATTGGCTTAGTGACCGTTTAAGGTTGCAACGTCACTGAAAAAAGTGACTTATGACCACTTTTGTTGAGGCCTGTCGGCCGCCGGCCCCTCCAGCAGCCAAATCAGAGGAGGAGGAGGAGGTGTGGGAGTCAGGGCCAGCATCAAGGCAACTTGAGAGCTCCAAGGGGGGATGAGGGAATTGGAACTGCTGAAGGGACTTGTTCTTCCCCAGCTCCGGATTCCCAAGGATTGTGACACACACCAACGGTCCTTATCAAAGTTATAACGTACCAAGAATAAACAAAGTCCGGCAAAGGTTCGCAACCAGCCCAGAAAACAAGATACGATAAGACACTCACTCTCCAAAATGCTCTGTAATAATTACACGTTGTTTCCAGCAAGAAATTACTAACTGTGTGTGACTTAAATAGGCTAAGGGAGTGGCCAATTATCCTCAAACCTTACTCTCGAGGAGACCTCCTCCTCCTGAGTAGCCACTCCTGCCTTTTGGCAGCCCTGCGTGCTCGAGCATTGAAGAGAGGCTCCTCCACTTCGCTCTCTCCACTTGAAGGAGCCTCTGGAGGTTCTGAAGGCCCTGGCTGAGTCTCTGCCTCTGGCACCACAACCTCTTCAGCCTCCTCGCTGTCCGACATGAGCGCCAGCTGCGCAGGCTGCTGGCACAACACCACACCAGCCTCCTCATTGTTGGGATCAGCCACGATCCTCGCAGGCCGCTGGCGGGCCACAACAGGACTGTGTTATAGACTGGAGATAGATGATGTCATATCCCTCCCCCTCTGTTGAGGAGGGTTGTTCAATGTTGACATAGATGGCCTCTTTGATGGCACAGATAAACCTCCATGTGGCTTTAACAATTTGTTAAAAGAATGCAAAATACCAGCTGTCTGCAAGGAGTATAAATCCTTCCATTCCCCACCATCCAGTCAGAGCTGAAGAAGCTTCTTGGATGAGAAGCGAAACGTCTTCAAAGAAGAACAAGAAAGTCCAGTTGCCTCCTGAAAAAGCACCTTTGGGACAACCATGACCTGGAGGATGGGGAATCTCCATAGATGTTCCTTTGGGGTCTTCGTTGCTCAAGGCTCCTCCGTTACGTTCTCCTTTTCTTCTAACCTAACCATTGTAAGTCTGTGGGGTCCTTGGTGCTCTCTGAGCCTGGTGGTTTCCTCGCAGATGCTTCATTATTGCACTGATGAAGTTACCTAGTTTGGTAATGAAACGTCTGCAAGAAAACCACCAAGCTCAGAGAAGACCAAGGACCACACAGTCCTCCTCCTCCTCCTCTATGCAAACCTACTCCCTTCTGCCACTGATGATGTTACCTAGTTTGGTAATGAAACATCCAATGTAGAACTAAGGAGAAATTTCTTTACAATCGGAACAATTAATCAGTGGAACAGCTTGCCTCCAGAAATTGTGGGTGCTCCAACACTGGAAATTTTTTTAAAAAAATCTGGACAGCCATTTGTCCAGAATGGTACAGAGTTTCCTGCTTGAGCAGGGGGTTGGACTAGAAGACCTCAAAGATCCTTTCCAACTCTGATGATGTTTTGTTATTCTGACAGCTGTCTTTAACACTGATAATATCTGTGTCCCTACAACAGACCTTGACCAATTATCTTACTGTATATTAGAGACATGGTGGCGCAGTGGTTAGAATGCAGTATTGCAGGCTAATTCTGCCGACTGCCAGCAGTTTGATTGTCACTGGCTCAAGGTTGACTTAGCCTTCCATCCTTTTGAGGTTCGGTTAAATCAGGACCCAGATTGTTGGGGGTCATATGCTGACTCTGTAAACCACTTAGAAAGAGCTGTAAAGCACTATGAAGGGGTATATGAGAGCCGAGGTGGTGCAGTGGTTAGAGTGCAGTACTGCAGCTACTTCAGCTGACTGCTAGTTCAGCAGATCAGCGGATCAAATCTCACCGGCTCAAGGTTGACTCAGCCTTCTATCCTTCCAAGGTGGGTAAAATAATGTCTTTGGTGTAAGCCGCCCAGAGTCCTCGGAGAGTGGGCGGCATAGAAATGTGAATAATAAATAAATAAATATATAAATCTACGTGCTATTGCTATTAGTCCATTATGTAAACTCATGCCGTGCAGTGATTTATGGTTCTGTGTATATCCCGTGAAGCCAGCAAATTGGCGCAGTTGAGTAAACTATGGTCCCATCCAACTATGCCAGAATGAACCAAGAGGTTAACTAAGAGTTTAATAAAAAGAAGGACTAGGGGTGACATGATAGCATTGTTCCAATATCTCAGGGGCTGCCCCAAAGAAGAAGGAGTCAAGCTATTCTCCAAAGCACCTGAGGGCAGGACAAGAAGCAATGGGTGGAAACTAATCAAGGAGAGAAGCAACTTAGAACTAAGGAGAAATTTCCTGACAGTGAGAACAATTAATCAGTGGAACAACTTGCCTCCAGAAGTTGTGAATGCTCCAACACTGGAAGTTTTTAAGAAGGTGTTGGATAACTATTTGTCTGAAGAGATGTAGGGCTTCCTGCCTGAGCAGGGGGTTAGACTAGAAGACCTCCAAGGTCCCTTCCAACTCTGTTACTCTGTTAAGTGTCCTCGAAGGATGGGCAAAACCTGGGAATTGTTCTTCAAGAACAAGGGGAAGAAGATTGTATGTCTGCCTTTGTGTGTGTTTATAGGCAGTTTATTTATGACATTCCCTCCAGCGGTTCACCATTTTTGGAAAAACCTACCTTTTTACTACTGCTAGCAAAGCTTGTGAATGCAGCTGGCGCCCTCTGTTGGCTTCCTTTTACACCAACCCGATGATTTCCCAGAGTGGAGTAAAAACGCAAAAGCCAATGCTAAGCAAAAATTCACTCCCTCGCTAAATGGGAAAATGTTATTATTTATCTGCAGAACGTAGGCAATGGAACCAAATCCCTCTGGTGTAATTTATTTGACAACAGACAAATGGAGTGCAGCCTTATTATTTATCAGCAGCTCTTTCTGAGATGGGTGGGGGAAAAAAAATGTATTTATAGCTTCAGAGCCAGTTCTGCACTGCGGACTTAGCTGCTTGCCTCCTCCGCTGCTGTTGCTGCCAATTGTTTCATTTTGCCAACTTCAGAAATTCTAGGCTGGATAGTAATCCGGGTGGGGCTGTTGACTGTTTCTTAGAATACCGCACCCAGTTTTCATCAGAATAGAGACGGAAGGGACATTGGAGATCATCTAGTCCAGCTGCCTGCTCAAGCAGGAGATCCTGACCTATACCATTTCAGACCAGTGTGTTGTGGTCCGTCAGCAGCCTGCGGAGCTGGCAGTGGAGTTGGACAGTGAGGAGGCTGGGGAGGACAATGGGCCAGTCCTGGAGGCTGGGGAAGGCCCGGACGAGGGCTCTGCATCGGAGGCAGAGATGGGGCCAGGGCCATCTGGGAGCGATGTACGGACTCTGGAGCCTCCAGAGGCTGACAGTAGAGAGGCAGAGGAACAGGGGGAGCCTGTTCCTAGTGCAGGCATGAGAAGAGCTGCCAGAAGGCAAGAACAGCTAAAGCAAAAAGGACGACTCGGGAGTAAGGCCAGGAGATGATTGGCCCCTCCCAGAAGGCTTTAAAGAGCAGCAAAGGCTCTTGGACTCTTTGTAGGAAAGCAACGTTGCTACATTTGTTTCTTGTCAGCATCTCTTGCTTCTGAACTTTTGCCAAGAAAAGTTCAATCCTGAGCTACAAATATTCTCTTCTATTCGTATCATGGTGGACCAGGCCACTGAAGTTCCATGGCAATGAGACTTGACTTCCCTTCATAGAAGGGAAGCTGAAGATGTTTCATGGTGGCCTGGTCCACCATGATACCAATAGAATATTTGTAGCTCAGGATTGAACTGTGGAATTGTCTGGGATATTTAAGCTTGGTCTCCTGTGTCCTCTTACTCTTACTCTTCCTCCTCTTCTTCTTCCTCCTCTTCTTCTTCCTCCTCCTCCTCTTCCTCCTCCTCCTCTTCCTCCTCCTCCTCTTCTTTCTCTTCCTCTTCCTCCTCCTCTTCCTCCTCCTCCTCCTGCTCCTCCTCCTCCTGCTCTTACTCCTCCTGCTCCTGCTCCTCCTGCTCCTCCTCCTGCTCCTCCTCCTCCTGCTCTTGCTCCTCCTGCTCCTACTCCTCCTGCTCCTCCTTCTGCTCCTGCTCCGCCTCCTCCTCCTGCTCCTCCTCCTCCTCCTCCTGCTCTTACTCCTCCTGCTCCTGCTCTTACTCCTCCTGCTCCTGCTCCGTCTCCTCCTGCTGCTGCTCCTCCTCCTCCTGCTGCTCTTACTCCTCCTGCTCCTGCTCCTCCTGCTCCTCCTCCTGCTCTTGCTCTTGCTCCTCCTCCTCCCGCTCTTGCTCCTCCTGCTCCTCCTTCTGCTCCAGATCTTGCTCCTCCTCCTCCTCCTGCTCTTGCTCCTCCTTCTGCTCCTCCTCCTCCTCCTGCTCCTGCTCCTCCTCCTCCTGTTCCTTCCCCTCTGCCTTCCCTCTTGACTTTTCTTGTGGAAAGCTGACAGGAAGCATCAAAAATCACAATTGCACGATTGCAGCAATTTCATGACATTTCAATTTCATGGAAATAACAGCTCCCGGGCTTCGGGAACACCGTTTAAATTAGGCCATTTTGAGGTACCTCCCTTCAAAATGGCTGCCCTGTGATGCCCAGTTTCGCACCGTGGAAAGTCACACACAGACAAACAGACAGGAGCGTTTGAATAGCCTATCGATAAGAGATCGTGACTGCATTCAGAACAAGCCTGGGAAGGAGGGTGTTCTCTTTTTTGGCCCAGTTTTTCTAGAGAGACCGAAAGCCCATCTGGGGGTCTTCAGGGAGGGTCAAAAAAGATCAAGAAGGAAGCTTGAGTTTTTCTGACCGTCCCTCCCTCAGCTCTTCAGCTTTTCTTCTTCTTCCAAGGTGCAGTTTGAACAGATCCTAACCCGCCAGAGACATGTAACCAGGCCTTCTCTGGATTGTTTGAACCACAAGTCCCATCAGCCCAACCCTCAAGGTGAACCACAAGCATTTGGGGAGGGGGCACTTCAAACGAAACAGGACCTTGGAGGAATGGCTGTTATTTTCTTCCACGGGAATGAAGTGACTTATTGTATCTGGATCAATTTGTTTCTGTTTCTTCGTCATTGTGTTTTGGACACTTGTGCATCCATACACATACATTCATATGTCCTCTTCTAAGTTGCCTAGCAAGAGAAAAGAGGGAGGGGATGACAACGGGAGGAGTTGGCACCACTCAGAGTGTCAGGTTTCAGTGCTATCTCAAAATAAATGAACTTCCAAACTGCCGATATTTAAGGAAATTTTCTCTTTATTCGAGCACAGCAACCTGATCCTGACTCTTCGCGGTCAGTACTGACCTTTGCCCCCCAATCCCTCCCCAATTCTCTGCTTCTCATTGGCTATCTTCCAAGTCACTTTCCTGATTTCTTCTTCGTCAGGTCACAGGAATGTCTCCCCCCTCCCCATCTCCGAGGAGACCAAATCTTCAAAGGGATTTAGCAGGCAAAAGTTCAGGCTTCTCCTCCCTTTTCTGTGTCAGTTCTGAGACACTGACACAGAGATGCATTTGGGATTTTTCTTTTTCCTTCCGTACAAGGGTGAAATGTAAAATTTGTTACTACTGGTTCTGTGGGCGTGGCTTGGTGGTGGTGGGGGTAATGTGACTGGGTGGGCGTGGCCAACTTTTTTTTTTTTTAATTTTTCAAAGCATTTTTTCTGCAAATGCAAAAAAATGCTTTGAAAAGCCTCTGTCATCAGGCAACACAGCTGGGATCGTCAGAGCCTTTTCAAACCATTTTTTAAACCACCTCTTCCTCTGAAGAGGTTGCAGAAAAAAATGCTTTAAACGTCTCTCTGACGATCCCAGCTGAGTTGCCTGATCATCAGATATTTTTTTAAAAGTCTATTTGACAATCAGACAACTCAGCTGGGATCGTCAGAGAAACTTTTAAAGCATTTTTTTCTGCAACCTCTTCAGTGGAAGAAGTGGTTAAAAAAATGCTTTGAAAAGGCTCTGACAATCCCAGCTGAGCTGCGCTATCATCAGAGGCTTTTTTTTAACTTTTAAAAGCATTTTTTTGGTAGAAGAAGTTGTAGAAAAAATGCTTTTAAAGTTAAAAAAAAAAAGCCTCTGATGATTGTGCGGCTCAGCTGAGCATGGTGGTGGTGGTGGGGGCACAGGGATTTTTGTTACCGGTTCTCCAAACCACCGGTCGCCATCGCTACCGGATCAGGTGATCCGGTCCGAACCGGGAGCATTTCACCCCTGCCTCCGTAGCAACTGATTTAATCGATGTCATTCATTTCCAGTTTCTCTATCTGTTCTCAATTGGTTTCCCTTTTGTTATTATCATTGTTTATCATCCATTTATCCTTTTGATCGATCAATCAATCAATCAATCAATCAGAATAGAGCTGGAAGGAACCTTGTCCAGCCTCCTGCTCAAGCAGGAGTTCCTATACCATTTCATACAAATAAGATTAGATTAGATTAACAGAGTTGGAAGGATGGTTATCCAGTCTCTTTTTGAAAGCCTCCAGTGATGGAGCCACACAATTTCTGGAGGCAAGCTGTTCTGTTGCAATATTTTCAGGATCAGACTCAATAATTAAAGTAAGAATAGTATGTTTAAATAAAGCTCTGTTTAATCACAGATGGCATTCTATATTCACTGAATATTCACAAATAGAAGCACTGAAAAATGGCATACAGCTCCTTATATATACAAGGGGAGGAGCTAGATATGGGAGTGGTTAGACATACATACATTAAGCAATGGAAATAAGTTAACTCTTGATATACTGTACAGATACTATTTACATGATGGAGAATAAAGCATTTACTTGTGACAAATCCCCCTCTAAATGCTGATTCGACATATGACAATAATTACATTCAGATTCAGAACAATATAAAACTTGTAGCTTGGTAGTTAAGTATTTGTGTTGTTTAGAAGGTAAAGGTTTTGTCAAGATGTCAGCTATTTGCTCTGATGTTTCACAATGAATAGCTTTAATAAATCCGTCTTGTGATAATTGCCTTACATGTTTGAATTTTATATCTATATGTCTAGATCGCTGTCCAATAGCATCAGATCTAGATATTTCGATGGCAGCTTTGTTATCTTCATGTATGATATAAGGCAATGAAGGTTTTTTCCAAATATTAGACAATAAATCATTAAACCATACTAGGTTATTTGATGCTTTAGACCAGCGGTTCTCAACCGGGGGTCGCGACCCCTTTGGGGGTCGAACGGCCATTTCACAGGGGTCGCCAAAGCCCTCTCTCCCCCCCACGCCTTCACTCACCCTCACTCCTCTGTTGGATCGCCGGCCGTTCGTTTACCCCGCCCACTCCCCATCTATTGCTGCCTCCGATGGCTAGAGGAAAAAAAACTGTTTAAATTCTTGCCGCGGGGCTTCAAAGGGCCGCCCTAGAGCCAGTGGTGCAGCCAAACCCTTTGTTAAATTGCTGGCTTGCCCCGCTCCTCCGCACCATTATTTATTGGCAATCAATAGTGGTGGGCGAGGGGCGGGGGAGCCAGCAATTTAACAAAGGGTTCGGTGTTTTTTTTGGAATTTTATTGCCCCCCGGAGCTTCAGCAGAGGCTAATTAGCCCTTGCTTAGATTTGCTCTCAGCTGTTTTGCTCACGGATCTGCTCCTTGCTTGCAAAGAGTGCAGATTTTTTCCCCTACCTAAACTGAAAAACGAAAGAGAAAGTAAAGCAGGCTGTTGGCTTTGCACGTTGGAAAATTAGGCAGGCAGATTTCTTTTTCCTCACCAAAAAAGGTAGGTGCAAACAACAGGAAATTTAGGGAAAAAGAGGAGATTTTAAAACACAAAAGAAAAAAAGCTCTATTTAACTAGGGAATTGTAATAACTGAGATACTATTAATTGTATATTGTGTTGAAAGCAGAAATGGTTAAGTTGTGGTTTGGAGGAATATATGGGGGAAATTATTTGGTTTATTATTATTGGTAAATATAATTAATTGATTTGTAAGAAATTGGATTGCATGGAAATAATTGGAATAATATACAAAAAAGGTAGTTATATGACTAATTGATTTATATTAAAATGTTGAATTCATATTAAACAACTGTAATATTACATAATTAACCAATGTGAGGATGGATATAAAAATAGATGACAATGGGAAGGGGTATAATATAGAATAGAAGGGAAAAATTGAATTTGATTAAGATTAGAGATGAGGATGAAGGGTAATATTGGTTTTTTACAAAAATAGATGAGGAATAAATATGGCAAAAAGGAAATATAGAAATTGTAAATTTAATTGAAATGACTAAACACTGTTTAAATTTGTGAACCGGCCAAATACTCTGTTCAAAGAAAATACATTGTATGTTTGTATGTGTGTTTCTAATTATTGTTATTTATTCATATTTGTTCTCTTTTATTCTTTAAAGTTTAACAATTCATTCTTTATCTTAATATCTTTATATTTGTTTGGGGTTGCCTTTCTTCCCTTTCATCTTTTTTATTGTACTGCAATCTTTCTCCTCAAACCTACCACCTCTCTCTTTTCTTTCCTTCTTACTTTCTCTTCCTCCCCCTCCTCTTCTCCTCCTCCCTACTTCCTCTTCCTTTCTCCTTCTCCTCCTCTCTTCCTCCCTCTCTTACCCTCCCTCCTACTCTAATTTCCCTTCCCTTCCTTCATCCCTCTCTATTGCTGTATCCTTTTGTGCATATGGACTACTCAGAGGGCTGAAAAAGTTATTTCTGACTGGTCCTCGCACTTTTGACCAGTCTTCGAACTTACGACTGTCCTCACATTTTATGTTTTTGCCCTATCTTGTCACCATGGTGAAGAGAAGCAGTTGTGAAATGAGTGACATGGTTGTTAAGAAAGCTGCAGGGCATAAATGTGAGGATGGTCATAAGTGTGAGGACTGGTCAAAAGTGCGAGGCCCAGTCAGAAATGACTTTTTTCAGCCCTCTGGGTAGTCCTTTTGTGCATATGGACTACTCAGAGGGCTGAAAAAGTTATTTCTGACTGGTCCTCGCACTTTTGACCAGTCCTCGAACTTACGACTGTCCTCACATTTTATGTTTTTGCCCTATCTTGTCACCATGGTGAAGAGAAGCAGTTGTGAAATGAGTGACATGGTTGTTAAGAATGCTGCACGGGCATAAATGTGAGGATGGTCATAAGTGTGAAGACCAGTCAAAAGTGTCAGAAATGACTTTTTTCAGCCCTCTGAGTAGTCCCTATACACATAGCCATGGCCACCCAGTCACATGACCAGCTAGCCACACCCACCCAGTCACATGACCTCCAAGCCACGCCCACAAAATAAGCCACGCCCACAGAACCAGTAGTAAAAAAAATTAGAACCCACCCCTGGTTGGGGGTCACCACAACATGAGGAACTGTATTAAAGGGTCACGGCATTAGGAAGGTTGAGAACCACTGCTTTAGACAGACAGACATATTCTGCCTCAGTAGTTGATGTAGCTACCAAATCTTGTTTACCAGTGTACCAGTAAACTGGGCAGCCGTTAAGGAAAAATATATAGCCAGATGTACTTTTTCTATAAGTGACATCACCAGCCCAATCTGCAACTGCATAACATGTGAGAATGGGTTCATTTGTATTATTGGGTTCTTTTTTTTTTTTTATTGCAAAAGTTTTACAATTACATTTTCACCCCCTTTCCCCCCCCCCAACCCACCCCAAACTTCCCAACCTCCCTAACCCACCCTAACCCTCCCCTCCCCCCAGACTTCCTCACAGTATACTCATGTCAAATAAAAGGAAAAACCCTCCTTTGTATATAAAACTTGAACCCCTCCCTCCCCCTTACAAATTTTCATCTTCATTACATTAACCTATTTCTATCTTAATATAACATTTTCAAATAAATTTTCATCCTGATTACCTTAAAAATATTTCTATCTTAATATAACATTTTCAAATAAAAGCTATTTGATACTTCCTAGTTTGATATTTGTTCTGAACATAATCTATCCACTTCTTCCATTCCCATTCATAAGTCTCTTGAGAACAATCTTTTAGATATGCTGAAATCTTCGCCATCTCTGCAAAACTGGCCATCTTCAAAGTCCATTCCTCAATCGTAGGCAGCGCTTCATTTTTCCAATATTTACCTATCAACAATCTTGCTGCTGTTATCATATACAATATCAATTTTGTTTCACCCGATGTAAAACCCTTAACTATACCCAATAAAAACAGTTGTGGAGAAAATTGAATTTTTTTCTTCAAAACAGTCTGCATGACCCACCAAATTTTTATCCAAAAAGCCTTAACTTTCTTATAGGTCCACCAAACATGATAATATGTAGCGTCTAGACAATCACATCTCCAACATTTAGGCTGCACATTAGGGTACATACATGACAATTTTTTGGGGTCTAGATGCCATCTGTAAAACATTTTATAAAAATTTTCCCTCAGATTCTGCGACTGTGTAAATTTAACATTCTGAACCCAAATTTTTTCCCATGTTTCCAACATCACTGGTTCCTCAAAATTTTGTGCCCACTTAATCATACAGTCTTTAACTAGTTCAGTTTCTGAATCCTTTTCTAACAAGACATTATAAAGTCTTTTAATATGCATTGGGCCTTTCTCTTTTATGTGTCTAACTAATTCTTCCTCATACATCATAATACCAGTTTTTTGGTCCTCTTTCCATCTCAATTGCAATTGATTATATTGTAACCAAGTTAGATTAATCCCTTCAGCCAACAATGTCTGTAATGTCTTCAGCTGCCATCTGCCCGCATCTGTAAAAAGAACCTCTTTGTATAAAACCCCCCCGAGTGACATTATATTTGTATTCCACAAAGTATGACCAAGATCCAGCCATAGCGGTATTTTATAATCCCAATTGTTTCGGTGCTTCTTCCAAACTCTCAACAAAGAATCTCTAAGTATATGGCTTTTGAATACTTTATCCACTTTACTGTCATAAAATAAGTAAGCGTGCCATCCAAATTCCAAATCAAAACTTTCTGCGTTTAGTATTCCAGTCTTTTTTCCTCCAAACCAATCACTTAGTAAAGTCAAGGCTGCTGCATCATAATATAACTGTAGGTTTGGAAGTTTAAGACCTCCCCTTTCTGGAACGTCTTGCATGATTTTCATTTTTACTCTTGGTTTTTTCTCGTTCCAGACAAACTTGTTCACACCAGTTTGCCATACTTTTAGTTGTTTGTCATTTTTGAGCACCGGAATCATTTGAAACAAAAAAAGAAATCTTGGCAAAATGTTCATCTTAACTGCTGCTATTCTTCCAAGTAAAGACAGCTGCAGTTTTTTCCAAGTCTCCATATCTTTTTGCACCTCTCGCCACAACACCTCATAGTTATTTTGAAACAATTTCATATTTGATTCTGCAACCTGAACTCCTAGATATTTTACCTTTGGTACAATCTCAAAACCTGCCCTCCTTTCAAGCTCAAGTTTACGATCTTGTGTCATATTTTTAACTACCATCTTAGTTTTTTTCTGGTTCAATCTAAAACCTGAAACTTTACCATAGTCTTGTATAATGTCCTTCATCTGGATTATTGATTCCATTGGCTGTGTTAGGGTAATGACCAGATCGTCTGCAAATGCCTTTATTCTGTAATCCTCTTGCCTTATCATTATACCTTTCAAAGTATTAGAGTCCCTTATTGTGTTTAACAAGACTTCTAGTGTTAAAATAAACAACAATGGGGACAGCGGACATCCCTGTCTTGTTCCTTTTTCGATTTTAAACTCTGTTGTCAAACTTCCATTAATAATAATCTGTGCCCTTTGTTCTTGATAGATTGCTGAGACCGCCTGAATAAATTGGTCCCCAAAGTCCATCCTTTTTAAAGTCTTTAATAGAAAATTCCAGTCCACTTTATCAAAGGCCTTCTCTGCATCCAGAAAAACCAGCACTGCAGGGATCTGTTTATTCTTCTCAAGATATTCCAATAAATCTATTACTTGCCTTACATTATCATTCATGTGCCTACCCTCAATAAATCCCGCTTGATCATCATGAATCACCTTTTGAATTACTGGCATCAATCTGTTGGCTAATACTTTTGCATAAATTTTGTAATCCGTATTCAAGAGAGATATTGGTCTGTAGTTCTCTGGTTTTTTGGGACCTGCTTGTTCTTTTGGTATCAAAGAAATATAAGCTGTAGTCCATGATGGGGGTACTTTTCCCCCTTGTTGTATATTACAAAATAAGTCTCTAAGTTGTTCCACCATTTCTGCCTGCAAAGTTTTATAATACACTGCAGTCAGACCATCCGTTCCAGGAGCTTTAGCTGTTTTTAATTGTTTTATTGCTGCTATTATCTCCTCCTCTGTTATAGGATAATTCATTCTTTCCTTTTGTTGCTCAGTGATTTTTGTAACTCTTTTGTTGTCTAAATATTTTTCTATAAGTCCATTCTGCACCTCCTCTCTGGCATATAGTTTAGTGTAATATTCAAGAAAAGCTTCTTTTATTAATTTCTGTTGAAAAACTTCTTTCCCTCCAATATCAATACTATCAATAGTCCGTATGCTCTGTTTCTTCCTTAATGTGTAAGCCAACCACCTACCCGGTTTATTGGCGTTGCAGAATGTATTATGCTTCGCGTATTGTAAATTTGTTGCAACTTGTTCCGCTATAAGCATTTGGAATTGGTCTTTCAAAAGTTTTATGACACCAAGTATTCTTTCATCTGTTGGGTTTTTAATAAGTAACTGTTCTTTGTTCTTTATTTCTGCTTCCAATTCAAGTCTTTTCTTTTGTCGAGTCAACCTATGTTTAGAGTTCATATGTATAAGCACCCCTCTCATATAAGCTTTGCTTGCGTCCCACACAATTTCCATTGGGGTGCCTTTATTCAAATTCATTTCAAAAAACTCTTTCAAATACTTTTTAAGTTCTATTATATTTTTTTCATATCTGAACAAGTTTTCATTTAATCTCCAAGAGCGTCTCTCAGTCTTGCATGTCTCAATTTCTATCCACACTGGGCTATGATCAGTCAAAATTCTTGGCAGAATCTTTGTTCTTTTTGTCCTGACAAGTAAATCATCTGACAACAAGATGAAGTCAATCCTGGAAAAGGATCTATGTCTGTCAGAGAAGAAAGTATAATCCAGTTCTTTTGGGTTATGTATTCTCCAAATATCTTTTAATTCCAGGTCTTCTTTCATATCAAAAAAAGTCTGTGGTAATCTAATCCTTGACTTCGCCAAAGTCTTTTTGTCTAATTTAGAGTCAATTACTCCATTCCAATCTCCCATAATTAAAGTAGATCTGTAATCCCATTGAAGTATTTTAGTATGCAGCATTTTATAAAAATAATCCTGTTGTTGGTTAGGAGCATAAATTCCTATCAAAAGAATTTGATTATTAGCAGAAAGTAATTCAATTGCTACAAACCTGCCATCTTGATCAGCTTCTATAAGTTTGGCTGTTAATTTTTTATTTACGTAAATAACCACACCATTCTTTTTTTGGTTAGTTGAAGATATAAAATGTGTTCCTAATTTGGAATTTTTCAAATAGTTTTGATCTTGAGCTGTAATATGCGTTTCTTGTAAACAAATTATATCATTATTATGTTGTTTTAAATATGCAAATACTTTCTTCCTTTTTTGTGTTACATTCAACCCATTCACATTCCAAGATAAACATTTAATCATCATTATTCTCTTTCTGGAGCAAAGAGCAGAACATTCGGATTTCATCCGAAATCTTCTGTCCTGCATTCCCCACGGCCCCAGCCTTTTCATCTTGTCTTTCCTGCTGTAACTTTTCTTTAAGTTGCTTGGCTTTTGCTCGGGTTATACGCTGGTCCTTGACTTCAGCCACCCAAGCCGGCTCCAAGATTGGAGAAGGTTCCAGCAAAGGCTCATCCAGAAAACCTCCTTCAGCGCCCTTCAACTCCTCTGATTCCTGCTTAGATTGTTGTTGCGATTCTTGAGGTTGCTTCTTATCACTCTCTTTAATCTCCAAAACTGTAGATGTACGTGGGGATGGTGTTCTTTCTTTAAAGATATCAGTATAAAATTGCTCCGCCTTCTCCACAGTATTCAAACGGTGTTTCTCTCCCTTATATCTCAAAATTATGCCAGTTGGAGCGTCCCAACGAAATGGGATTTGATTATTCTGCAGTTCTTTAACAAGAAAGCCAAAATCTTTTCTGGATTTCAACATCTTAGGTGGAAGCTCCTTGTAGACTGTGATCTTGGATCCGCTCACTTGCACAGAAGTGAGAAAAGATTTTTGCAGGATATCATTTCTTATTGCTCGGTCTGTAAAATATATGACCACATCTCTAGGCAATTGTCTTTGTCTGGCCACCCAAGAGTTGACTCTGTAAATTTTGTCTATTTTACAAAAGACCATATCAGGATTAATTTTTAAGATCACAGCTAGGGCTTCAGCACAGATCTGTCTCAAATCTTGTCTCTCCTCTTCTCTAATTCCTCGAAGCCATATAGCAAATTCCATTGCCCGGAATTGCATCATGACAATCTCGTTCTCAACTCTCTGCATCTTGTCATCAACATCAAAAAATTTATGATCATTATTTTTCATCTTAGCATTAACTTCTAATTTAAATTCATCCACTTTTGACTCAACTTTCATAATAAATCCTGCCAGGCCAGACGCCACATCTGTTATTTTTTTGGTCACCTTCTTTTGGTTCTGCTGCATTTCCTGCATAATTTCCTGTTGAGACTTTTGAATTTTATCATCTATTTTATTTATTTTATCATCTATTTCCTGTTGAGCTTTTTGAAATTTGTCATCCAGGATATTTGAAATAAATTCTTTTAAATCTCCCATATCAAAATCTTTTTTCTGGGCTTGTGACTGCGTGTCCTGTTTGCGTGTGGGGGATCCCCCCCCCCGTTTTGCCTTCCTGCTTCTTTGAAGCCATCCTGCCACGTAGGCTAGCTTTTCTAAAAAGGGAGGTTCCGCTTCTTCTGCCACCTCCACAAAGCCTTCTAAAAAGATCCCCCAGATTTAATCAAGGCAAAGCTATAATGCAGCAAAGTCAAGTAAAAGGGGGAGATTTTCCTCTTGTTCCTGTTACAGCCAGAGCAACTTTATAGCAACTTTTTAACTTTGTAACAAAGCAAGATGACTTCACCAATCCACACCCGCTGATTCATTTACTCTAATGCTGAGCGCCATATTTTTTCCAGTCACTTTCACTCATTCAGAAACTTTCACTTCAGTATAAAAAATCAGCAAAGAGCTAATACTTGCAGTTCAAAATCTCAGGGTTCAGGTAGATTTCAAGTGTTTATTTGGGTTATTTCCTTGCTCTTTAAAAGTTTCCTGCAGCCGGCTTGTTCTGCGGAAGCAGAGACGTCCCACGCCGCCCGGAGTCTCAGCAGGTTGAAAGGGAGCTGCGCCTATTTCCTCCCCAGAAACAATTCCCTGGGGGGGTTGCAGGGGCTCAACCTGTACCCTGCTGCCTCTTTTTCATAAATCCTAAGGATTTTGAAGGTTTCAAGCCGCTTCGCAATCGAGAAGCGGCTCTACGAGCGGCGGGGCTGGCGGTGCTTAAAAAGGCACCGTCGCCGCCGAAGACGAGGAAACCGGAAGTCCCGTATTATTGGGTTCTAATAACAAGCAGAAGTCTAAGCTATTTTTTAAGTATCTTAATATCCTCTTGACAGCTTCCCAATGGTATGATAACGGTTTACTGACATGTCTGGATAATAAGTTAAGGGGTAAAGCAATATCAGGTCTAGTCCAGTTAGAGATATAGAGAAGAGAGCCGATAACAGACCTATACAATGTGTTATCTTTAAATTCTGGAGATGACTCATCAGTGTTTCTTAGAAAATCAGTCTGCATGGGAGTATCACATGGTTTGGCATCATTTAGGTTACATTTGTTTAAGAGTTCTATAATTTTATCCCTTTGGGAAAGTTTGAATCCCTTCTTTGTTTTGCTGATTTGAACACCAAGATATTTGTTTACTTTCCCTAATGATTTTAAGGAAAAGTGTTCATTGAGTTTTGTTACAAAAGTTTCTCTCCTTTTTGTATCTTTGCCTATATATAGAATATCATCAACATAAATCAATACAAATTCTGGAGAATCACCTTCACTCTTAACAAAGAAACAATTGTCAGCAGTAGTGGCAACAAAGTTCATAGTTTTAAGTACTTTGACTAAACATTCATACCATCGCTTGCCAGATTGTTTCAATCCGTATAGACTTTTGTTTAATAGCCATATATCATTTTTGTTTGTATATTGACTATGAGGAGCTCTTACATATATATCTTTATCTAATTTGGCATGTAAATATGCAGTTTGTATATCATATTGAAATACCTCGAGATTAAGTGCTGATGCTATAACTAGAGCTGTTTTAACACTCTCAGTTCTTACAGTAGGAGAGTAAGTGTCTGTATAATCCTCAGGATATCTTTGAGCATAACCTTGTGCGACTAGTCTGGCTTTATACAGTGTGTTACCTCCTTCCAAATTTTTAATTTTATATATCCACCTGGTACCAATAATAGTCTTATCCCTTGGGGCTTGTGTGGGTGTAAAAACATTCAATTCTTGTAAGCTATTCATCTCCTTGGTCATTGCTGATTCCCACTTTTCTCTTTCTTTGGGGGGAAGTTTCAGCACTTCTTTATAAGTGTTTGGTGTTACTATTTCTCCATTCATACACATTACATAATCTTTGTATTTATTAGGCACCTGATTTCTGTTACTTCTGGTTGTTCTCACTGGTATACTATCATTGTCATGCAAATACCTTGCTTCCTTTTTTATTACTGAATCAGTTTTTATTTTGTGTTGACTATTCGTCCATGTTCTAACTTTGTTTTTGTGTGTGCTGTTATTGTTTTTCTTTTCAATATTCTCATTTTGATGTTCAGTGTCTGAATTGGTGTTTGGGAATATTTCATTAAGGTGTATTTTGGACCAATTGGCCTGTTCATGAAATACTGCTGTTCTTGAAATTATGAATCTGTTATTGTTATCAATAAATCTGTATCCTTTTGTGCCTGTTTCGTATCCCATGAATTTAAGTCTTCTGGATACGTTTTCACCTTTACGCCTTAATTGTTTAGGTATATGTACGTCTGCAGTGACTCCAAATATATGCATGTGTGTTAACTTAGGTTTCCTACCGTACATTACTTCATATGGTGTTTTATTCACTATGCTGGACCAAGTCCTATTTTGGGTGTAATTGGAAAATTGTAAAGCTTCTGACCAGAATTGTTTACCTAAACCAGCATCTTCTAATGTGGATCTAATCATGGTTTGTAGTGTTGAGTTCTTTCTCTCTACCACTCCATTCTGGAATGCAGAGAAAGGACTAGATGTGTAATGCAACATCCCTTTATCTTTTAGCCATCGTGAGAATTCGTTTGACATGAACTCACATCCTCTATCTGTCATAATTTGTTTTATTCTAATGTTGTGTTGTGTCTCTATGCGTTTGTAAAATTCTTTGAATTTTTGAAATGTTTCATCCTTATGTCTTAATGTGTAGACAAACCCATAACGACTATAGTCATCCACAATGGTTAGAAAATAGCGTTTTTTATATATGATTGATGGTGTCAATGGGCCAACTAAGTCCATGTGTACTAAATCAAAGATTTGTTTGGTTGACCTGGTTGATTTTTTGGGCCTGGGGCTAGTTTTGAGCTTTGTGGATTTACACACTGAGCATTCTAGATAGTTTTTACAGTTTTTTATTTTAACACCATCAGCATGTTCAATCATTTTTTGTACTACAGGAAAACTAGCATGTCCTAATTTTCTATGTAAGATATGGGCACATTCATCATGAATGGGTTTGCCTATATTAGGTCTTTTATCATTGGATGAGTTTTTGTTGTTATGAACTACCTCATGTTCCTCATTATCACTATTACTATTTTCTTCGTTATTTATGTCATTGTCATCCTCTATGTTGGAATCAATATTGTGTAAACATCTTTCATTTGTTATTAAGTAAGGTAAGCCTCCTTTTATAATGACAGTACCTACGCTTGTTTCATTTTTCTTTAAAGCTGCATTCCCTTTTGAAAAGACTATGTTTATGCCAGATTCTCTGCTTAGTTTTAATGCACTAAGTATGTTATGAGGTATTTCAGGTATTAACAATACCCCCTCTATTTTTCCTAGGCCAGGTAAGATTATATTTCCTCTACCTATGACTTGGACCTTCTCTTGATTAACTACTTTGATTATAAATTTATCTTCAACAAACGAAGATAATATATTTTTGTTGTGTGTAGTGTGATTTGTTGCACCAGAGTCAATGAGCCAATCGTTATCTTCTGGTCTATGTATGTTGTTGTTGTGTTTGTTCAGTCCATTCAATGAACCAGATTTTCTATCTCTTGAATCACCTCTACCCCCTCTATGTTCCTTATAGATGGGTGGACTTCTATATCTATGTCTGTCAGTGGATGATTGTCTGTTGTGATATCTATCTCTATGATCTGTCCTATGTTTATCTCTGAGGAATTTAGGACAGTCTCTTCTATTATGCTCTTTGGACCCACAATTATGGCATTTGATTGGTTCATGGTACCTTTCTTGAAATGCCATTTTCTTATATTGCTTATGCTCTATGTGATTATTATAACGATTTCTTCTCGAATTGTCTTCAGCTATCAACCTATTAGAAAGGTTTTCTATGGATAAATACACTAAATTGATTGTATCTAAATGGGATATATAATTATTCCAAGATGGGTCTAATGAATTGATAATAACACTTTTCATTGTTTGATCTGAAATTATTTCTCCTCTTAGTTGTAATTCTGCTCTGACTTTGTTTAAGTATATTAAATGTTCACTTATGGTGACCCCAGATTTTAACCTGGCTGAAAAGAAATCCTTAGACATTCTTGTTGTAGTGGCTACACTATCACTGTGAAACAGCTTAAACATGTATTGAACAATTTCTGATACAGTTAGATTTGACTTAATACTATGATACATAGCAGGAGATATACTGGATATTAGTAAGAAAAATGCTCTATGGTGTAGGCACTCCAATCTTAAAGTCCAAGGTCTTTTTGGAGGGTTAGTAATGAAAAACAATAAATTTTCTTTCATAAAGACAACTTGGAGCTGTTGGCACCACTCTTGTAAATTAACACCATCTACCCTCAGTTTTGGGAAATCATTGGGTAAATTCCCAATGTTGTTAGCTCCATTACTTACAACTGGAGGAAGTCCATGGTCTTCTAAGTGTTGGTAACCGCAGAATGGCATGGGGATGCTAGCGACGACTTTAAATGGTAGTCTCTGTCTTTCTCTTGCTTCGAAGCTGTCTGTGTAGCTTTGCACATGCGGATTGTCCATTTCGCTACTGAAGTCATGGTGAAAGGTTCTCGTCGCTGCAGCTCCCTCGCATTGTTCTTCTTCGGAAGACTCGGTCTCTGGTTCAGCCTTGGGAGTCCTGGTGTCGATGGGAGTCCTTTTATTGAGAGCGCTGGTCTCTGGAATTGTTTGCGGCGTAGGTTGGTATCTGCAGGGCTCTCTGGGTTCAGGCGTCGATGCTTTCGCTGTCTGCATAGAGGCGTGCGATCTTCGGGAAGTTCGTTTACTCACTGTTCTTCCTTTTGTTTTTTTACTGCAGTTTTTCACTGATTCTTTAGTTATTTTCAATTTTGACCCAAAAGTTGCAAAAAGCATTTTCATTGCAGATTCTACTTGATTTTCTATTGATTCTTCTTCAGTCTCTGTCAGACTCTTCTGATGTATGGATCTTTTCTCTTTTGTTTTTTGCATCAAGTAAGTCCTTTCGCGCCAGATATTTTGAATCTTGTCTTCTGATTGGCTCTTCATCGCTTAGACTGAAGGTTCATTGAAACCAAGATGGCTGCCATTCAAAATTTTGCGCGGGACCGTTGTTCTTCTCCTTCGTTGCATTTTTGTCTGTAGACAAATCACTCACCTTTTTTGAGTCTTTATTTTCATCTGTAACGATGTGCTTTTCTCTCGCTGCTCCGCTTTTTTTCAGTAAGTCTTGGAGGTTCGCGATGAGGTTTTCATCGTTCTTTTGATCTTTTAAAAGTTTTAGTATTTCTGACCTGAGTTTGTTATTTTCTATTTCGTTTTCTTTTTTATCATTGTTCTCATCTATTATTTCTTCGTTGTCTGTAGTACAGTCTTCAGATTCTCTCGATATTTCAGTTGCGTATTCATCAATTATTTCTTGTTCTGCTTCCATTTCTTTAGTATATGCCCTGGTGTTGGGTCTTATTTTTTTGCTTTTTGATTTTTCTCTCTCAGACATTGTTGAATTTTTTATTGAGTCAATTAACCATCCTCTGCTACCATATTGTTGCAATATTTTCAGGATCAGACTCAATAATTAAAGTAAGAATAGTATGTTTAAATAAAGCTCTGTTTAATCACAGATGGCATTCTATATTCACTGAATATTCACAAATAGAAGCACTGAAAAATGGCATACAGCTCCTTATATATACAAGGAGAGGAGCTAGATATGGGAGTGGTTAGACATACATACATTAAGCAATGGAAATAAGTTAACTCTTGATATACTGTACAGATACTATTTACATGATGGAGAATAAAGCATTTACTTGTGACATGTTCCATAGGTTAATTTATTCGCACTGTTAGGAAGTTTCTCCTTAATTTCAGGTTGCTTCTCTCCTTGATTAGTTTCCATCCCTTGTTTCTTGTCCTGCCTACAGGAGCTTTGGAAAATAAATTGACCTTTTCCTCTTTGGGGCAGGCTCTCAAATGCTGAAATACTGCTATCATGTCACCCCTAGTCCTTCTTTTCTCTAGACTAGCCAAACCCAGTTCTGCAACCATTCTTCCTATGTTTTAGCCTCCAATCCCCTAATCATCCTGGTTGCTCTTCTCTTGTCACTGCGTTATTTTATTTCCCAGCTGAGCTTCACTATTTTTGGACTAATAGACTTACTGTAGTTTGCCAAGTTCCTTATCAGTACTTTACTACGCATGTCCGCATTCCTTCACTTGCTTCACACATCTTTTTCCTTTGTTCTCTTGCCAGAGGTCCGGCTGGACCGGCAGGAGATCTCGCTTGCCAAAATGTAACAATTACTTTTCTTAGTTAGTGAGGTGTTTTATTTTCTTTATAACAAATAAATGAGTTTTATTAGAAACTTTCCTTCGCGTTTTTCTTTATCAGAATATTGCAACTTGGAATAAGCCACGATCCATCTCCTCTAAACCAGGGTGATTTTTCCCAGAGCCAAACATGGGATTAATTGATGCCCTGACATCTGGTAGCACTCGGACGGTTGATTTATGGCTTTTTTCCTTGTTTTGTTATTTCTGATAAGAGCGCATAGGCAATTAGTTTTTAGCTACTGAGGTACGCTAATTATATTGCTGAGATGCCGAAACTGAAGAAAAAAGGCAAAATGAAACTAAGACCACTCTTCGTAAATGATTTGATTGATCTTTCCAACGAAGAGGTGGCAGACAGGAGATTTTCAGATTTCCAGCCCCTTACTACAGCCACATGCCTGGAACAAGAAAAAGCCGTGGGAACAGAAATGGAGGGAGATAACACAGAAGCTGTTTTTGAAGGAGAAGCACTACGACTGAGGTCAGTAACTCCCCCTTCTAATTATGCCAGCTCTCAACCTGTCTCCCCAGAACCTTCTGAATTTGTAACGCTCGATGCAAGGCCAAAGCACACTGCCGAGCAAAATTACTCCCACGCAGAGAGAGAAACAATTCATTATTCTCCTCGAAGCTCTAAGCTCACCCTGGATGAGGTGGCTATGAAAGCCTTTCGTGACCATATAAAACTCTATGAACAGCAGCTATCCCAGGCAAAAATGGCTATATCTATGCTTGAGCAAGATAAGGGAGACAACTTAAGATTTTCAAAAAGCGCCATATTGTCTTCTTCCTCGGAGCCAAAGACACTCCCCCTGGTGGATTTTGTGTCAGGCCAATTAAGACAGAGGGCCCTGCATACGTCACATGAAAGTCTCCCTGATCAAGTTACATATAAACCTGCCATGCAATCATTCCTTGTAAGTGCAAAGCTGCCCGAAGCTAAAGGTGCAGCACCATCTGCTGGCAAAAGTAATTTACTACAGGAAGCTGAAATGCCACAAGTGTCTCCACGGGCTCAAACTCCAACACCCCCTGGTGGTGATGGTGCCTTTTTAGATGGAACACAGGCACGCTTTATGAAGCAAAGGCAAATGACTGCATCTCCAGCAGGTCATGCCAATATTGCAGCTCAAGCACAAATGGCAACTGGAATACAGCAGATTCCAGTGCATCAGCCACAGCAGCCACACATGCCTGCAAATGTGCCCCAGCCACAAGTGCAAATAGGGCCACCTCCTGGCCCACCTCCAATGGCACAACCAAGACCATTTTTAGCTCCACAACAGGCACAGCAAATACCACAGGCATTTCTGCCAGCACAGCCAGCATACCAAGTGCAGGCTCCTTACCAGGCATTTTCTGTCTCTCCACTAACTGGTGAGTCAAAACTAAAAATGTCAGGACACAATTACAAAGCCTGGGTCAGTGAGATTACACTATTGCTTCTTAGAGAAGGCACGCACTGTATGGTATTTAACCCTCCTGCACAACCATGGGATTTTGCAATACGAGATTTAGAGATAAGGGCTCGCACAACATTATTGATATCCATGGATACTGAACTGCAGGTCACTTTTCCACCAAATACAACAGCCCGACAAATTTGGGCTGAATTGGAAAATTGTTACAGGCCTATCTCAATTGAATCTTCATGTTTACTCATGTCTGAACTCCACGGTTTGAGATTGAAACCCGGTGAACAAATTGGAGGACATTTGACCAAACTGAAAGGTCTCAGAACAGAATTGAGAGAAAGAGGCCACAACATTGAAGATATTCAAATGATCAGCATCATTATTAACTCCTTGAATTATGAATGGAAAGATGCTGTTACAAAAATTAACCAAGTCCCAATTGCTCAACGCACAGTGGACAATGTCTGTAGACTTTTAATTGAAGAAGAGGCATTCATGTTGGCCACACCACACTTGAGAGGACCACCCGCATCAAGAGCTCCAGCTAGGCGCCCCTTCCGAGGAAGGACCTACGCTCCAAGGATGCCAAGATGCAACATCTGCAACCGTGTGGGACATGCCACCCGGGATTGTCGCCAACGAGTTCCAGCTCCCGTCACATACCAGCCCAGAGGAACAGATTCCAGAGGCAGAGGCAGAGGCGGAAGACAAGGTCGTCGTGGTCCCCGGCGTGATCCACAAACTCCACTCACCACATTGGCTTTAACCAATGATCCACAACCTCAACCAGAGTACGACAGACGACTCCTGTGGACTTTGGACAGTGGTGCAGCATTGCATGTTACCTACAGAAAGGAACTCTTCACAGAAATGCATGAGCCTGAACCAGAGCTACGTGAACTTTATTCTTTTTCCAATCATCCTTGTCAGGTCAAAGGAAAAGGAACTGTTTATGTTGAAGAGCTCGATGCTTTCATTCCTGATGTTTATTACATACCAACAGCAACCAGTAATTTGCTTAGTCAGTGTCACTTGTCTAGAATGTTAAAGTTCCAAGTTCACCACCTTGAAAAAGCAAGTTACATAGTTAAAGATGGAGATATTGTTGCTGAAACCATATTAATTGGTGGTGTTTATTACTTAAAGCCAAAGCCTAAACCGCAAACACAGGCAAGTATACAAACTCCAAAAAGGGAAGGCACAGGCCCAGAGAGAGATGCTCCAGAGAGAGATCCTGTTGCTATTCCAAAGGCTCCTAAAGCCAACAAAAATAGAATTGGTAAACAGGTTGTTCAGAGCAAGCCTGAGGTTCTGCATAAAAATGTTAATGTTGAGAATTCACTAACAGGTAAACCTTTGCATTCTAGGTGTATCCACAAATGGCATAGAAGATTGGGGCATGCCAGTTTCCGTGTTCTTAGGAAGATGCCAGAGTTTGCAAAAGGTTTGGATCTAAAGGGGTGTAAGGTGTTTTTGGATTGTGCTGTCTGCAAAAAGGCCAAATCCAAAGCAGCAGCCATTCCCAAACACGCTACACGCCTGTCAACACGCATTTTTGATTTGGTTCACATTGACATAGTTGGTCCTTTCCCGCCATCATTTGGTGGTAGAAAATATTTCCTAACAATTGTTGATAATTACTCTAGATATGGATATGTATATCCTATGAAAGAAAAATCAGAGACTTTTCAGATCTTTAAAGACTTTGCAACCCTTGTCTCTTCCCAACACCAAGTTCGCATCGCCAGAATCCAGAGTGATCGTGGTGCTGAGTTCATGTCTCAGCGTTTCCAGGACTGGATGCGTAAGAATGGAATTATTCATCAGACTTCGGCCCCTTACACACCGGCTCATAATGGAGTCGCAGAACGAAGACAAGGGGTACTGCAAACCATGATGTGTTGTCTCCTAGAAGACGCCAACCTTGGTAAGATATACTGGGGTGAAGCTATCAAGTATGCAAATTACATTGTAAACCGTACTTGGAGCGGTGTAACAAATCAGACTCCTTTCTTCATGTTGTATGGCTACAAACCCGATCTTAAAAACATCCATGTTTTTGGTTCATACGCTATGGTGAACATTCCCTTAGCTCAAAGAAGGAAAGGAGGTCCAGCAGCAAAGAGACTGAGATTTATGGGTATTGATGATAATTCAAAATGGAGCAAATTTATTGACTCTAAACATGCAATTGTGATTTCCCAATCTGCTAATTTTGAGGAAGATATTGACTGGTCCAGGATTCATTCCAATGATCCTGGAGTTTATTTTCCTAGAGATGATACCGCTGATGCTACGCAGATTGATGATCAAGATTCCACTGATTCTCCTCAACCCGATGTTCCGTCTTTGCAAGCCGCGGATGCTGACGCTAGCGACGAAAGTGAGGACGAGGACAAAGAAGAAGAAGATTGGACAGTTGTTCCGAGACGTTCCAAGAGGGCCACAAAAGGAATCCCTCCACAACGATATTCTTGGCAACTGACAAAAGCACCCTTGCCTTTGATTTGCAATATTACACTTCCACCTGATAATTTCACACAAATCAAGCAGCTCCCTGATTCAGAGCAAGACAAATGGTATGAAGCAATGCAGGTTGAAATGGACAGTCTAAAGAAACTTAAAGTATTTACACCTGCAAAACCTCCAGCAAACAAAAAGGTCATTGGCACTCGATGGGTCTACAGAATCAAAAAGAAACCAAATGGTGAGTCATTGTACAAGGCCAGACTTGTAGCTCAGGGTTTCGCTCAACGTTATCCTGAGGACTACACAAATACTTACTCACCGACAGTCAGAACTGAGAGTGTAAAAATTGCTTTAGCAACTGCAACTATCCTTGGTTTAGAAGTTTTCCAGTTTGATGTTGACACGGCTTATCTACATGCAGACCTAGATGAAGAGATCTACGTGAGAAGTCCTCCAGGATTCCGACAGCAAGAAGGGGATACCTGGTTTCTAAACAAAAGTCTTTATGGTCTGAAACAATCTGGTTTAATGTGGTACTTATGTCTTACTGACAAATTAAATTCAATGGGCTTTATTAAGTCCGAAACTGATGAGTGCGTGTTTACAAAAAGATCTAACAATGCATATGAGATAGTTCTTGTTTATGTTGATGATATTATTTATATTGGTCCAAATAAGCAAATGAGTGAAATTTTTGCCAAAGCTTTGCAGAGATACTTCACATTGAAATCATTAGGTCACATTAGCACTTATTTAGGTGTTCAGATTGAAAAAACACAGAAGGGGTTTAGTCTTTCACAAGAAGATAAAATTGAACAAATTTTGCATCATTGCAACATGAAAGATGCTAACACAACAAAGACACCCATGCAAACAGATTTTCACAACTTGACACAAGAAGAAAGTCCTGAGTTCGAGGATCAAACACTTTATCGTTCAGTCATTGGGTCACTGTTATACATTAGTAGTTGGACCAGACCCGACATTGCACTTAGTGTTAATCTCTTATCACGACACGTAGGTAAAGCAAAACAGTTTCATTGGACATGCATTAAGAAATTATTGAGATACCTAAAATACACCGAACATTTGAAGTTATTGTTAGAACCAACACATACTGATTATGCAGAATTATGTTGTTATGCAGATTCTGATTGGGCAAGTGATAAGAAATCACGCAAAAGTACTTCAGGTTATATGATGTTCTTAAATGGATGTCCTGTTTATTGGCAAGTACGTAAACAGAATTTTGTTTCTTGTTCATCTACTGAAGCTGAATATGCTTGTGTTTCAGATGCATGTAATTCTCTAACTTGGTTTGATGCTTTAGTCACAGATATCTGGACACACCCGATCCGACCGATCACCGTGATGGAAGACAATGAATCGGTGGTTTATATTTCTGAATCTCATTTCACAGGTTCTAGGTCCAGACACATTGACATTCGTTATCAAAATATAAAACATTTAGTGAAAAAAGGTTTTGTTAAAATGCAATATGTATCTACACATGATCAAATTGCTGATATTCTCAACAAACCACTCCCAGCAGTTCAACATGAGTATCTGCGTAAGAAGATGTGCCTTATTTGATGATGTACTGATATTCGCTCAACTGGCAAAAGAAGGGGAATGTCACTGCGTTATTTTATTTCCCAGCTGAGCTTCACTATTTTTGGACTAATAGACTTACTGTAGTTTGCCAAGTTCCTTATCAGTACTTTACTACGCATGTCCGCATTCCTTCACTTGCTTCACACATCTTTTTCCTTTGTTCTCTTGCCAGAGGTCCGGCTGGACCGGCAGGAGATCTCGCTTGCCAAAATGTAACAATTACTTTTCTTAGTTAGTGAGGTGTTTTATTTTCTTTATAACAAATAAATGAGTTTTATTAGAAACTTTCCTTCGCGTTTTTCTTTATCAGAATATTGCAACTTGGAATAAGCCACGATCCATCTCCTCTAAACCAGGGTGATTTTTCCCAGAGCCAAACATGGGATTAATTGATGCCCTGACATCTCTGCACTCTTTCTAGAGTCTCAACATCTTTTTTGTAATGTGGTGACCAAAACTGGATGCAGTATTCTAGGTGTGGTCTTACTAAGGCTTTATAAAGAGGCCTTTGAACTCTGGTGCTGGAGAAGACTCCTGCGAGTCCCTTGGACTGCAAGGGGAGTGGGAGAAATCTGAATGCAGGTGAGAGGAGAGGAAGGTGCCAATATGAAAATCCTCAGGGATCAAAGCCCGGAAAGAGGAAAGGGGGAGGTGGGGGAAGGCTGGGGCTACCCCACGTTTGCATACAGAATGGCAGCAGCTTGGAAGACGTTTCTAGTCATGCCCAACGCAACACTAAGAGAATGACTGTGTTGCATAACAAAGGGTGTGGGACTAGACAAGTTTTGTCTCCTCCAGAACATCAATTTAGCCTCTCTCGCTCTCTTTCGGCTTCTTTGATATGTGACTATTATGTCTATCAATCTATCATCTATATTCATCTCTCCCTCTCAAACACATTTATTTTCTATCAATCTCTATATTCATATCTGTCTATCTCTATCATCTATCTCTCCCTCCTCTATGTATCCGTATCCTTCCTATCTACCTACCTACCTGTCAAGGCTACAGTTTTCCCTGTTGCAATGGATGGCTGTGAAAGTTGGACCATAAGGAAGGCTGAGCGCCAAAGAATGGAGGCCTTTGAACTCTGGTGCTGGAGAAGACTCCTGCAAGTCCCTTGGACTGCAAGGCGATCAAGCCGGTCAGTCCTAGAAGAGATCAATCCTGACTGATCTTCAGAAGGCCAGATCCTGAAGATGAAACTCAAATCCTTTGGCCACCTAATGAGAAGGAAGGACTCACTGGAGAAGAGCCTAATGCTGGGAACGATGGAGGGCAAAAGAAGAAGGGGACAACAGAGAACGAGGTGGCTGGATGGAGTCACGGAAGCAGTTGGCGTGAGCTTAAATGGACTCCAGAGGATGGTACAGGACAGGAAGGCCTGGAGGAACGTTGTCCATGAGTCGGACATGACTTTGCAACTAACAGCAACTAATACTTCATGTGATTTTGATTCTATGCCTCTGTTTATACAACCAAGGATTGTATTAGCTTTTTTGGCTGCTGCCTCACACTGCTGGCTCATATTTTAAGTGATCATCCACTAGGACTCCAAGGTTCCTTTTGCAATTACTGTTTTTGAGCTGGGTTTCACACTAATACAAGTACCTTTGGTTTTTACTGCCCCGGTGCAAAATTAAAGGATGGAACCCGGAGTTCTGGCAGAATTGCTTTCCAACTTTTCATTGGCTTGCGAAAAGAATCAACAGTCCAGAAGGCATCAAGTCCTCACCTTCTCCATCCTCTCTATTTGTTAGATTTCACAGGGAGAAATTGTGTGTAACCCTTCAACACAGCCAGAAGGTGGCGTCACTCAACCGTCTGACAAAACTCCACAAAAATCTTTCCATCCCTTTTGTAACTACAGGTAGTCCTCGACATACGACCACAACGGAGCCCCAAATTTCTGGTGCTAAGTGAGACATTAGTTCAGTGAGTTTTGCCCCATTTTACGACTCCTTTTGCCGCGGCTATTAAGTGAATCATAGCAGTTGGTAAGATATTGCATCAAAATAATTCAAAATTAAAGGGGGAATCTGCATAATTATGCTCCATAACGTCTCTGCAAAATGTGATATAGGAATGAGAATGGTGCCACACCAATCATTATACATTTATCCTTTTTTCGCCCAAGTTTTTTATTTTTTTACAAACATATCAATGCACGAACAGCGTGGCACCTGGGTGTAATATATTCTAATACAAATAAAACTAGTAGAATTAATCATAGTTATTACATGCAATCAACTTATATATTTCTAATAATGATACACACTTATATTAAGTTGCCGTCTGTTATTATTCAGTAATTCCATGTTTTCTCTTGTTATTGCTTTTGTTTTATTATATAAAACTGTATACACTAATGTTCCCCCTTCTCTTATTTCTATCTCTTATTCTAACTTTTAATCGTGTCACCCTTTATTAAAATACATTTTCTTTCTATCCCACCTAACTTCTAGTCATGTCACCTACCTAAAAAAAGAAAAGGGAG
Organism: Arizona elegans; assembly: GCA_022577455.1. NCBI lineage: Eukaryota > Metazoa > Chordata > Lepidosauria > Squamata > Colubridae > Arizona > Arizona elegans. The sequence goes on from JAKOOJ010000030.1 coordinate 6,165,075, forward strand.
AGAAAAGGAAAAGCTAATCAGAACAACAACAACAAAAGGAGAACTCATCTATCCATCGTCTCTTGCCCACATTATACATTTATCTTTTTATTGATACCAAATAACACAACTTTCCATTCATTTAGAAAGTTTCAGAGGGCGCTGAAGGCCTGATTCTGCCAGCGGGCCTGGGGATGGAGCCCATTAAATGGCTCGTGTGAGGTGCTGTCGCTTGAGGGGTGATTTTATTATATTAATTTATGATATGACTTTTCTTTTATTAGTTTTATTGTTTTTACATGAGGTTTTATGTTCTGAAACCGCCTTGAGTTGCCATGTGCGAATAGGTGGCAAAATAAATTCCATAAATGAATGAATGAATGAATAAATAGGTTTTTCATGTAACGTTTTCATGCTTTTTTGCATGAAAAACTGACCAGCTCTAACATCATATTAAACGACAAGGTTCCATCTTTATTCGGTATCTAAAATGGGCTTTTTGGCTTTTCGCTTGTGAACTGCAGTAGGATGGGGAGATTCTAACAGTAATTGGCAAGCATGGATGGACTCAATTTTCCTTGGTACCCCATGTTACCCCAAAAACAAGACCAGGTCTTATTTTCTTTTGGGCCCCAAAATAAACACCAGGATTTATTTTCAGGGGTGTTTTATTTTTCCCCCATGTACGGAAGGCCCACTTCTGCTTGCTCGCGGTGGGGCAGGTGGCCACGCGGTATGCTAGTGCCACTGCCGTGAGGAGGAGGGTGTGTCTAGAGCTGCCCCATGTGCCCCGCACCAGTTTACCTCAGGGACCTGTATGGCCACCGGCCCACTTCTTCTGCTTGCTTGTAGTAGGGCAGGAGGCCAAGCAGTACGCTGTACCACAGCCACAAGGTGAGGTAAGGGTGAAGCTGCCCCACGCACCCCAGCTTACCTCAGGGCCCCCGCAGCTGCCTCCATCCATGCCCTGGCACCTGCCTCGCCTCATGGCCGCAGCACCAACATAACACTCAGCTTCCTGCCCCACTGCGAGCAAGCAGAAGAAGTGTGCCAGTAGCCATGTGGGCTCCTGCTGTACATGGCTGCTGGTGCTGCCGCCGTGAGGCAGGTGTCGGGGCGTGAGTGGCCTGGCTTGGGAGCCCTGAGGTAAGCATGTGTGGGGGAGGGGCCGGCTCCACCATTACCTCACCTTGCCTCTTGGCTGCGGCACCACAAGCAACCAGACGGAATGAGCAGCTAGCTGGTTGTGCAGGCTTTTAAGTAGGCCTCATTTTTGGGATAGGTCTTATTTTCAGGAAAACAGAGTATCTTTTCTTCATGCCTGCAATATCCTGGTGGAATCTCTCCCTATGCTCATCACTCACTGCCCCACAGTTCAAAGAGAAATAGTGTACGTGCGAGTGTAAAAAGTGTATTTTCTTTTTTTTAAAAAAATAATATTTATTAAATTTTCAAACATTAAAATATACAGTACAAAAAATAGAAAAGAGCAAAAAATAAAAGACTATAACACACAACAAAAACAAACAAATAAAAACAAACATCAAAATGTAAGCACTAGTAACAGCTTTTCTACATCGGTATCTCTATCCTAATTCCCTTCCATACACAAATTCTACTTCTATCTATCGCTATCTAAACTTACATCCTTATCTAAGTTACAATAACATCTATTCACAATTTGGTTTCGTAACAAAATATCGCTTACATTTTAGATTTATTCTCCAGCCAGGAATACCATCTATTCCAAATTAAATAGTACTTGGTGTCTTCCCTTTCTTTAATTTCCATAAATAATCTGTCCATTTCTGTACAGTTGTAAATTTTTTAAATTATAATTTGGTCTGGGGGGGGATATCCGGTTGTTTCCAATTTTGTGCTATGGCAATTCTACTCGCAGCTAGTATATGTAATATGATGTATGTAATTTTTTTTCCATTTTCCCTTCTAAAATACCGAGGAGGAATAGTTCCGGTTTTCTTTCTATCTTCCACCCAATTATCTCTTCCAGCCATTTTTTTATCTTCCACCAAAATTTCCTAATCTTAGGGCAGGTCCACCACATGTGGTAGAATGTGGTATGGCTGCACCTCCAACATTCCAGGGACCTGTTTGAGAACATCTTGCTGGTGGCAGGTGCCATCGGTAAAAAGTGAATTTTCAGTAACGTATTTGCACCAGAGGTGGTATTCAGCTGCTATCGATTCACCCGAACTGGTCTGAACTGGCTGAATACCACCTCTGGTGCAAATACGTTACTGAAAGTTCACTTTTTACCACCCCCGCCCTGGCACAATGCTGTCCTATTTAGCCATGTTTTGGAGGCTGGGCGCATGTGAGGAAAGGGCGTGCGCGAAGTGAGCGTGCATGTGCGCAGCAAATGAGTGGTAAGAATCTGTGAAACCCACTGCTGATTTGCACCAAGTGCTTTATAGGGCCTAAGCAAATTTTCCAGGTGTTTTTCAGAGTCATCTGCCTTGCTATTCTCAAAGTGAAGGTAAAGTTACACACTTCCATGTGGTACCACTTTCATTGTTCTACCGTACTTTGTCGAGAAGTTACAAGGCATCGTGGTCATTAGACACCTCCCTCCCTTGCAGGCAAATATACTCGCCTAGGTATAAAACTTTCTTGTGAAATACCTGGAACACTTTAGCCAACCAGCACCTTTATCCCCTGTTTTACTTTACTTTACTGTTATTTGATTTATATACCACCCTACTCTCGAAGGACTCAGGGCGGTGAACAGCCAACAATAAAATACATACATACAAAATTTAAAAAGCAGAAATAAAATCGAATTAAATAGTTTGGCCCAGACAGATTAAAACCCCAATCAATTTAATATAAATTTAAACTTTGAATATTAAAAATATTAAAAAATATTAAAATTGTTTAAAAAGAGGGAGAAAGTTAGGCCAGGCCCGCCTGGTGAAATAAAAAGGCCTTTAGAGTGCGGCGGAAGGTGCGCAGATCCGGGATCCTCCGTATCTCCGGGGGGAGCTCGTTCCAGATAGTAGGTGCCCCCACAGAGAAGGCTTTCCCCCTGGGGGCCGCCAGTCAACATTGCTTGGCCGATGGCACCCGGAGGAGCCCCTCTCTATGAGAGCGTACCGGCCGGTGGGAGGCTATTGGTGGTAGTAGGCGGTCCCACAAGTTTTCTAATCCATCTAATCAAAATATGTAAAATTAACACATTTTATCTTGGATCGGCCGATCATTTCCCAAAATTTGTAAAACCCATGTATCCAAAGGCAAAAGAAGGGAAGGGCTTCAGAACTTGATGATAGCAAGAGCAATAGCACTTAGACTTATATACCGCTTCACAGTGCTTTTACAGCCCTCTCTAAGCAGTTTACGTAGTCAACCTATTGCCCCCAACAATCTGGCTCCACATTTTACCCACCTCGGGAGGCTGGAAGACTGAGTCAATCTTGAACCTGGTGAGATTCAAACTACCAAATTGCAGGCAGCTGGCAGCCTGCAGTACTGCACTCTAACCACTGCACCACCTTAACTCTGAGATGATGGAGTTTGTTTGTTTCCATGTCTCCTCCTTCAGAGGTTTAGCCTTCGTTTGACTTCTTTGATGGCTTAGGCAGATGTAAGTTTTGCAATCCAAGCGGTCCTACGGGAAAAAAAAAATTGGGAACGGAAGGAAATCTGGTATTGTCTCTCTGCCTTCCTTAATGGATGGGAAGAGAGCTGTCTACAGATAATACAAGCTCTAAAGCAGGGGTCTCCAACCTTGGCAACTTTAAGACTTGTGGACTTCAACTCCACAGCTGAGGAATTCTGGGAGTTGAAGTCCAGAAGTCTTAATTGCCAAGGTTGGAGACCCCTTCTCTAAAAGACTTGTAAAAAGTTTAGGCTTCTGGATTCCAAAGTGTGGGGTGGGGGGAAGCATTTTTGGAACATGGATTGAAGCGAGCTGATTGCATCTCCGAGAACCAGTTTATTTTGGCAGCTGTCGCAGAGCAACCCGAGGTTAAAAGTCAATGTTTCTCTTCAATCAGAAGCACGGCTCCATATCCTTAGGGAAGCTGCCTCTTCTCCTTGGAAGTTTTCCCATCTGCAGTGGGTTGCATGGAAGAACATACACTGCTGAGGGCCCCAAGAGTCAGTGCCCAGCAGCACCTGGGAAAACTTGTCAGTAAAGATTCAGTCCCAAGAAAGGCTGCTGGATCACTTAATAAGCATTGCATTGAGGAAGATATCTATCAGTCATATGGAAAGAGGGTAGAAAATTTGTTTGGTGTCTCTGGAAGGTCACTTGCATCTCAAACTAAGTCCTAGGCAAATGATCTTCGGAATGTTGGAGGAGGAGGAGGAGGGGAAGGAGAAGGAGAAGGAGACGGAGAAGAAGAGAAGGAAGAGGAAGAGGAAGAAAAGGGAGGAGAAAAAGTCAGAGAAGAAGGAGATGAAGAGAAGAAGAGGAAGAAAAGAAAGAGGAAGGAGGGGAAGGAAGGAGGAGGAGGAAGAGGAAAAAACAGAAGAGGAGGAGGAGGAAGGAGGAGAAGAGGAAGAGGAAGAAAAAGAGGAAGAAGAGGAAGAGAAGGAGAAGAGGGGAAGAGAAAGAGGAAGTAGGAGGAGGAAGAGGAAGAAAAGAAAGAGGAGGAGGAAAAGAAGTAGAAGAAGAAGAGGCGGAGGAAGAAGAGGAAGAGAAAGAGGAAGTAGGAGGAGGAAGAGGAAGAAAAGAAAGAGGAGGAGGAAAAGAAGTAGAAGAAGAAGAGGAGGAAGAAGAGGGGAAGAGAAAGAGGAAGTAGGAGGAGGAAGAGGAAGAAAAGAAAGAGGAGGAGGAAAAGAAGTAGAAGAAGAAGAGGCGGAGGAAGAAGAGGAAGAGAAAGAGGAAGTAGGAGGAGGAAGAGGAAGAAAAGAAAGAGGAGGAGGAAAAGAAGTAGAAGAAGAAGAGGAGGAAGAAGAGGAGGAAGAGAAAGAGGAAGTGGGAGGAGGAAGAGGAAGAAAAGAAAGAGGAGGAGGAGGAAAAGAAGAAGAAGAAGAAGAAGAAGAAGAAGAAGAAGAAGAAGAAGAAGAAGAAGAAGAAGAAGAAGAAGAAGAAGAAGAAGAAGAAGAAGAAGAAAGTTGTTAATGATCTTGCTTACTTGGAAAGGGAATAAAATGATGTCATAGTGGAGGTCTAATTCCTGCATTCATTGTTATACTTCAGAAATAATAACCCAGACCTTCTGTTAGCTTAAGTATTAAAAACTTGTGTTTTCCTCAAACAGAGACAAATAACAAACACCAGACAGCTGTCCTTCCTTTACTCTGTGGAAAGGGCACGGTTTATAGTAAACAATGTTGTTTATTATATCTGCAGGTGTTTCGTAAATGTTAAAACACTATTGGTAGGAAATATGACAGCATTCCTCAGCCAACATCGCAAGGAAAGCACAAAGTCTGTTTTGGGCTGGATAAAAGGGTTTGGTGAAGTAACAACTCACGTGCACCACAAGCCACAGCACATCTTGAGATGTGAACAATCTTCCCCCTCTCACTGAAGGTGTGTCTTATCACCTGGGAAATCAAGGCCTGCCAACAGCTAAGCAAACCACATCCAGCCAAACATCTGTTGAAGCTGGGGTAGGGAGAAAACAGCTGTTCCATTAATGCATGAGAACAATAACATTGAAACAATCCGATTCCTAAGATATGGAGGAAGGGAAATTGTGTTTGGATTACCACTCAGAATCGAGGTGGAATGGACCTTGGAGGCCTTCTAGACCAGGGGTCACCAACCTTTCGGACCTCAGGGACCACTAAATTCATAATTTTAAATCCCGCAGACCACTAATATGAGTTTTTTTAAAAAAGATAAATAGTAGTTAGTGCAATATAAAAAATGCAAATAATTTTTCTGTAGACCACCAAAATTTTCTCATGGACCACCGGTGGTCTACGGACCACTGTTCTAGACCAACCCCCTGCCCAAGCAGGAGACCCAGAGGTGGGTTTCAGCAGGTTCTGACCAGTTCTGGAGAACCGGTAGCGGAAATTTTGAGTAGTTCGGAGAACCGGTAGTAAAAATGCTGACTGGCCCCGCCCCCATCTATTCTCTGCCTCCCGAGTCCCAGCTGATCAGGAGGAAAGGGGGATTTTGCAGTAACCTTCCCCTGGAGTGGGGAGGGAATGGAGATTTTACAGGATCCTTCCCCTGCCACGCCCACCAAACCACGCCACGCCCACCAAGCCACACCCACAAATCCGGTAGTAAAATTTGTTGAAACCCACCACTGAGGAGACCCTATACCCGTGATGGCGAACCTATGGCACACGTGCCAGAGCCCTCTCTGTGGGCATACGCACCTCACCAGCTGCTCTTCCGGGGTCCGTTGCGCGTATGCGTGCCGGCCAGCTACTGTCTTCCGGGTTCCGGTGCTCCAGCACATGTGCATGCATGTTCCAGTTTCGGCATAAAAAGTTAGCTGTCACTGCCCTATAGCATTTCAGACAGGTGGTTGTCCAGTCTCTTCTTAAAACCCTCCAGTGATGAAGCACCCACAACTTCTGGAGGCAGAGCTGTTCCACTGGTTAATTGTCCTCACTGTTTGGAAGTTTCTCCTTCATTCCAGGTTGCTTCTCTCCTTATTTAGTTTCCATCCACTGCTTCTTGTTTTGCCTTCTGGTGCTTTGGGAAATAAGTTGACCCCAGGGGTGAAACGCTCCCAGTTCGGACCGGATCGCCCAATCCGATAGCGATGGAGGCGGGTGGTTCAGAGAACCGGTAGCAAAAATCCCTGTGCCCCCCATCCCCCCCATGCCCAGCTGAGCGGCAGGATCATCAGAGGCTTTTTTTTTTTACTTTTCAAAGCATTTTTTCTACAAACTCTTCTGACGAAAAAATGCTTTTAAAAGTAAAAAAAAAAAAAAAGCCTCGGATGATCGCGCTGCTCAGCTGGGATCGTCAGAGGTTTTTCAAAGTATTTTTTTCCTGCAACCTCTTGGCCGAAGAGGTGATAAAAAAAATGCTTTGAAAAGTCTCTGACGATCCCAGCTGAGTTGCCTGATCGACAGAGGCTTTTCAAAGCATTAGAAAAAATGCTTTGAAAAGTTAAAAAAAAAAAATGTTGGCCACGCCTACCGTCACATTACCCCCCCCCCCACCAAGCCACGCCCACAGAACCAGTAGTAACAAATTTTACATTTCCCCCCTGGTTGACCCCCTCCTCTTTGTGGCAGTCACTCAAATACAGGAATCCTGCTATCATGTCCCACTTAATCCTTCTTTTCTCTGGACTGGCCACACCCAAATCCTGCAACCGTTCTTCATATGTTTTTTGTTTTTTTTTGAAAAAAAGTTTGTTATTTTTATTTCTTATACACATATTGTAAATGTACATTCTCATATCCATAATTGATCATATATATACATATTTTTTTCTAATGAAAGCATAAAAATAAAGACATTTTAATCACATTTGGGGTTGCTCGTCTACCCTCTCTTTTCCCAACAAACCTACTTCTCCTTCTTTCTTTCCCCTCCCTCCCTCCCTCCTCTCCTCTTCTACTTTCTTCCTCCTCCTCTCCTCTCCACCCCTACTTCCCCTTCCTCTCCCCCACTCCTCCCCTTTCCCCCTTTCTCACCTTCTCTCCTTCTCTTGTCCTCTATCCTTTCTTCCTCTCCTTCCCCTTTCTTCCATTCCTCTCTCTCCCTCTCCTCCTCTCTCCTTTCTTTCTCCTTTGTTATGCAATATTTCCCTTATTTGGTATCCAAGCAATTCCAATTTTCTAATAATAGATACTTGCTTTTCAATTTCTTCTTTGCTTTTGTCTCCAGGCCTTTAATCATCTTTTTTGCTCTTCTCTGAACTTTTTCCAAAGTCTCGACATCTTTTTTGTAATGTGACCAAAACTGGATGCAGGATTCCAGGTGTGGCCTTTATAAAGTGGTACTAATAACCTCACATGATTTTGATTCTCTGCCTCTGTTTCCCAGCATTCCCCACTATTGAACAAGCTGGCAGAGGAGAAACAGGAATTCAAGAACATCTGGGTGACCTCGGATGCTCCCCAATCATCTGTAATCCATTCAGGAGGCTACAGATTTTATGACACGATGGGGCTACTTTAAATATGAGTCAGTCTGGGTTTAATCCGTTTTCACTTATTTCCATGATATATTGGAATGAAAATTATGTTGGATACATATATGTAAAGGTAAAGGTTCCCCTCGCACATATGTGCCAGTCGTTCCCGACTCTAGGGGGCGGTGCTCATCTCCGTTTCAAAGCCGAAGAGCCAGCGCTGTCCGAAGACGTCTCCGTGGTCATGTGGCCGGCATGACTAAACGCCAAAGGCTCACGGAACGCTGTTCCCTTCCCACCAAAGGTGGCCCCTATTTTTTCTACTTGCATTTTTACATGCTTTCGAACTGCTAGGTTGGGACAAGTAACAGGAGCTCACCCCGTTACACTGCGCCAGGGATTTGAACCACTGAACTGCCGGCCTTCTAATCGACAAGCACAGCATCTTAGCCACTGAGTCACCGCGTCCCATGTTGGATACATACAATTTAATGTAATTTAACAGCAGTGGTGGGAGTGGGAGAGTTTTTTTTACATTAACGGAATTAACAAAAATGTAAGTTAACTTTAAATAATTTAATGGGGGCAGCCGGAGAGGTTTTCGGTACCCACGATATCTTGGCAAATATTCCATCCAAAATATAGCAGCGAATCTTTTATTATTTACAACCTTGAAGGAGGTTGGCATCTTGAAGGTGGCTGGCTGCATTTGGATATTCCCGGGGAAGAAATTAAAAACTGACTTTGGTTCTTACGAGAAGCCGATTAATAACCCCTCTTTAAAAATGGCAAGAAAAACCCTTCCTTGGAAAATGTGTATTAAGTGGTTGGGTTATTAATGACACAGGGGAAACTTTTTGAGATTATAAATACACACACACACACACACACACATATCTGTCTGTCTGTTTTCTATCTATAGGTGTCTATCTATAGCACGGCTGTAAAACTTATGTGCTGGCACGCTCATGGCTGGTTTAGGGAAGAGGGAAAGTCGTGATATGTCATGTGATGCCATGACAACGCGAGTTTGACACCCCTGATCCAGTGGTGAAATCTAAATTTTTTTACTACTGGTTCTGTGGGTGTGACTTGGTGGGCGAGGCAGGGGAAGGATACTGCAAAATCTCCATTCCCACCCCACTCTAGGGGAAGGATACTGCAAAATCTCCATTTCTACCCCACTCCAGGGGGAAGGATATTGCAAAATCTCCATTCCCACCCCACTCCAGGGGAAGGATATTGCAAAATCTCCATTCCCACCCCTCTCTGGGGCCAGCCAGAGGTGGCCTTTTGCCAGTTCTCTGAACTACTCAAAATTTCCGCTACCGGTTCTCCAGAACCTACCAGAACCTGCTGGATTTCACCCCTGCCCTGATCTATAGGTATGTATGCATGTATGCATTTATGTATCCATCCATCCATCCATCCATCTCTGTTAGTCTATCTAATTACCTGTTGGCTGGGTAATTCTGGGAATTGAAGTCCACAAGTCTCAAAATTGCCAAGCTTGGACACATTCAAACTGTATTAATCAGAGAGACAGTGGCGAAGATCCGGGCTAGAAACCAGGAGTTTTATGAGTTTTAGGCCTACTTTTCCTGAAAACTGCCTGTGTGACTTTGGACCCCTCCCTCATACCCAGCCCACCTCACAGGGTCGGTGTGTGGAAAATAAGGAGGAAAGGCATTAGATATGTGTACCCAACTTGTGCTGACTGAACATTAAAAGGATAAACCCCGAATGAAAGGGGAAAAAAAAAAGGGATTGGTTTCATTTCAATTTGGAGTTATCCAAAAACTAATTAAAAATATTTCAAAATCTGGATCTCACCCAACATCTAGATTGTAACCTAAATAACTAAATTTAATTATACCACATTTGGGGGAGGTAAGTGACAGGACTTCCCAAATGAGCAGGGCCTGTGTAATTGCTCTACTACTTTCCTAAGAGTCTCCTTGCGAGCCACCCACGCCCGCCTTAAAGTTACTCATCACATTTATCATTAAAAGCAGCGGCTTTATCTCAACGCTGTCATTTCAGCTGCACGCTTCTCCAGAACACGAGGCTTAGCTGCGCTGTGCAACAAGCTACAACCACACCGCTTTCTCACTTCCTCTTACCGTTTTAATCACCGTGCATTTGGTTAAGCCCACAACCAAGTTCAGAGGCAGTTCAATGCAACCTTAACTGCCACACTGACCTGCATTTCACAGTGTGGTGTTATGCTCAGGGATTTTGCCCCCATCTGTGCTATGTTGCTGTTCTAGATAACAGAAGAGTTTTAACAGATTAACAGAATTGGAAGGGACTTTATAGGTCAGTGATGCCTAACCATTTTGCCATCGCATGCCAAAAGCAGGAGGAGCATGGTGGGGTCACACGCACGCGTGCCCACATCCATAAGTCTATGCGCCCCCCCCCGCTTTTGGCACATGATGGCCCGGTGGGCCCGGTAGGCCTGTTTTTTGCTCTCCCCAGGCTCCAGAGCCTTTCTAGGAGCCTGGGGAGGACAAAAACGGCCTTCCCCACCCCCGCAGTGTGTTTCCTGACTTCTGGTGGGCCCAGAAGGCCCGAAAATCAGCTGGCTGGCGCACACATGCGTGCTGGAGCTGAGCTCGCGTGCCCACCGATATGGCTCCGCGTGCCACTTGTGGCACCCATGCCATAGATTCGCCATCTGTTATAGGTCATCTAGTCCAACCCCCCCCACCCTGCTCAAGCAGGAGACCCTACACCCGTGATGGCGATATCTGTGGGCACGCAAGCATTGCCCTAGTTCAGCTCCAGCCCGCATGCATGCACTGGCCAGCTGATTTTTGGGCCTTTTGGGCCCATTGGAAGTCGGGAAACGGGCCATTTTTGGCCTCCAGAGGGCCTCCGGGGGAGTGGGGAAGGCCGTTTTCGCCCTCCCCAGGCTCCTAGAAAGTATCTGGAGCCTGGGGAAGGCAAAAAGCGGGCCTATTGGGCCATCACGTGCCAAAAGCAGGGGTCACACAGGGGTGGTTGTGTGTGCATGCACGGGGGTGGGGCACATCGCATTATGAGTGTGGGCACATGCATGCTTGACCCCGCCCCCCCCATTTTGGCACGCGACGGCAAAAAGGTTAGCCATCACTGCCTTACACCATTTCTGACAAATGGCAGTCCAATCTTTTCTTGAAAGTCTCAAGTGATGAAGCTCCCACAACTTCCGAAGGCAACTTCTGTTCCATTGGTTGATTGTTCTGTCAAGAAAGTTCCACATTTCTAGGTTGAATCTCTCCTTGTTCAGTTTCCATCCATTATTCCTTGTCTGGCCTTCCGGGGCTTTGGAAAACAGCTTGACCCCCTCCTCTCTGTGGCAGCCCCTCAAGTATCTGAAGATGGCTGTCATGTCTCCCCTGGTCCTTCTCTTCACTAGACCAGCCAGGCCCAGTTCCTGTAACTGTTTTTCATGTTTTATTTCATTTGTTGAGTTTGAAGGGACCTTGGAGGTCTTCTAGCCCAACCCCTCCCTGTTCAAGGCAGGAAACCTTATACTATTTTCAGACAAGTGGCTGTCCAATCTCTTCTTAAAAATTTCCAGTGTTGGAGCATCGACAAATTCTGGAGGCAAATGGTTCCACCAGTTAATTGTTCTAATTGTCGGGAAATTTCTTAATTCCACACTGCTTCTTTCCTTGATTAGTTTCCACCCATTGCTTCTTGTCCTGCCCTCAGGTGCTTTGGAGAATAGCTTGACTCCCTCTTCTTTGTGGCAGCCCCTGAGATATTGGAACACTCCTATCATGTCACCCCTATTCCTTCCTTTCATTAGACATACCCAATTCCGTCAAACAGCTTTTTGTTTTAGCCTCCAGCCCCCTAATCGTCTTTGTTGCTCTTCTCTGCATTCTTTCCAGAGTGCCCTGATGATGTTCCCTAGTTGGGTAATGAAACGTCTGTAAGAAAATAAACCAGCTCAGAGGGCCCCAAGGACCCCTCCTTTCAACCCCAAGTTACAAAAATCCTTTTATCGGTAAATGCTGGTTTTCAGCACAAATACCCACAGAAAACAATTGGTTTGGTTAACAACCTGCACCAAAAAAAAGCTTGTAAAATCAAGTTGGTCATGTGGCAATCTTCTTTGACTTCTCCTGACTTAACGATCCTAAAGGGGAGACTCCATTACAGCTGCAGGTCAAGGAGTTACCTGTATGACAGATGCTATCTAGTTTAAGTGGGGAAACATTTGATAAATGAATTACACAATTATTGTGCCTCCTATCCAGGGGTGGGATTGATAAATTTTAGCAACCCATTTTCTGCCCGGTTACTGGATGGGCGTGGCCATGGGGGCGTGGCCTACTCAGCCTCCTGCACCACAGTGGGATGTGTGTGTGTGTTTCACCCTCCCCAGGCTTCAGAGGCTTTCCTCGAGTCTCTGGGAGGGTAAAAATGGCCTCCCCTGGGCTTCGGAGGCCCTCCGGAAGCCAGAAACGCGTCCGTTTTCAGACTTTAGGAAGGCCCATTTTTCGCCCTCCCAGACCCTCCGTGTGCAGGCCCTGCACTTACCTTGCATCCAAAACGGGCCGCGTGGAGATTCCTGAGAGGGGTGGGGGAAAAGGGGCCAGCCGGTCCTTTCAACTATCAGTTCGACAAACCGGATGGAAAATTAGCATCCATTTCGCCCAAACCGGCTGAATCCCAGCCCTGCTCCCATCTGACAACCCACATCACAGATGAGAAAAACGCACAGCCACACAAGAGTCTCATATAAAACAGTGAAGCCTTTTATTTTATTTTGTTGTGGTTGGGAGGCTAAAAAGGTCACCTTAAAGATATTTTTCTCAAGAATTCTCTCACCACTCAGAAACAAAAGGATTATTAAAAAAGACAATAGTTTTTTTCACAGGACTTGAGCAAAAACAGGTACATTTTATTTTATTTATTGGGGCGGAGGAAGAGGGGAAATTGTTTGTCATGATTATAAAGTGTCAAGGTTCTAGATCTCATTGGCAGACCTCAACATCAATATTTACCTGATAAAAAAAGAGCACCGGAAGAGTCATCCCCATTATAATTTAGCAGGGCTCGGAATATAGAGGAAAACAAGGTTTAAAATGGGAGTCAACCTTAGCGACTTTCGCCATGCTGGCTGGGGAATTGAAGTCGACAGGTCTTAAAAGTTGCCAAGGTTGGACACACCTGCTTTAAAATCTCAGCATCAATTCCTCATTTTGCGAACTACTGAGACTCAAGGAGTTGTGTCATTGTGTGAGGCTCGATGAAGTCAATTAACAGGGCAGTCCTGGAAATAAATAACGTCCATTGCAACGTGATCATTCCTCATTAAGAACAGTAAAAATAACCATCATGAATCTCCTGCACATTATAGAGCTAGTAATTTTTCCTCTGATTTACTGCCAGGTTCTGACTGCTGGATGATTTACGGACACAAAGCATTAAAATTCATTAAATCATAATTTTTAGGAGACCGTCAACCACATGAAGGCCTCGTTTTGAAGAAGCAGATTGACACCAACCTACTCAGCGCCTTCCTGCCTCGGTATTTCTCTCTCATCTTTTGCCAGAAAAAGGAACGTGTGAATGTGTCACAGAAGTACCACATCTTCAGTGTTCCTGATTTTCAATCAAGAGGTAGGGAAGTCAACGGAAAAAGCAGTTTCTATCGATGTGAATTGGGTGCAAGAGGACAGGAAACGCTGGTGTTAAGAAAAGAGACATACATTTTTCATTTTCTCGCCGTTCCTCCTAAACCCACTTCAGATGCCCCTGGAATCGGCTCTCCTCTTTAAGCAGATGGTCAACTGACTTTGGGCATGTGGCCTGGAGAAGGAGAAGACTGCCTAGATGTTCTCCTGGGATAGTGTTTCTCAACCAGCAGCGCTGGCTGGGGGATTCTGGGAGTTGAAGTCCACCCATCTTCAAGCTACCAAGGTTGAGAAACACTGTCCTGGGATGTTATCTTTTGACCTTCATCCTTCTAACAGTTCAACCTTCTCCACCCTGAAGGTCCTCCAGATGGATGGACTTCAATTCAATTCCTCAGCCGGAAATAAAAACCCATTTGGCAAGAATTCTGGGACTCCAAAGTCCATGCTTCTGGAAAAACCCTGGGTTTTTAATACCCCAGATAAGTTTGTGCATGAGTGGAGCATGGAAAGGAAAAAAAAAATCCTTTCTGTACAGATTTCACTAAATTTCTGAGATCCAAAATAACAGGAATGCCAACATAGACCCACATAATTCTGTTTGTCTTTTGCTACATGCAAATTTCACATTCTGGACCTATTAGAAGCTGCGCTGAAACAGGATCGAGAATAGATTTGGGATGTGGTTTGTTTTATTTTCTATTTCCCAGGGTTTGATTTCAACAACCAGGTACAAAGGCTTGACAACTGCATAGGAATATAACGTGTCTTCCTTTGCAACAGTTGAGAAGACACCCCATCTCACCCCCCCCCACCCCAAAAACAGAGGCGTTGCAGTATTATTAATTTTTTTTTTGTTCATTTCTATACATGTCTTCCAGCTAAGGTAACACACAAGCTTTTATTTTTATATTCAAAAAGTTTTTCACACTATAAGGCTATTAAAAATGCTGGTATGTTTGTAAATGACTAATTCTGAAATAATCTCTGAAAACCTTCTACGTGCTCTGGACGTTTGCTTTCGGTTTTCCCCCCATTAAAAAAAAACAACAACCACTATTATCTACTTTATAAAACTTTGGAGTTGCGCCTTTGAAAAGACATTCTTAACCTATGAGATGAGAAGTTGGCTGCCTCTTCTACCTCCTCTCTCTTCAACACCCAACGGAGGGGATCAAGCCGCGAGTGTCTTTCATTCTCTCTCTCTGTGTGCGTGAATGGCCCATGTGTCTGTTCAGACATCAATTGCTCCTACGCCATGAGTTAATGGGCTTGGTGGAAGGAGGCATACGTGAGAATGGACTTGCCCTGAAAGATTTCCTCCACCAGCCAAACTCACTCTCTGGGAATAAAGCTATGAACACGATAGAATTCTGATGGACCACAAATCATCTGAATTAATTGTTCTGGAGTCTCTACCTGCTCCTAAGGCCAGTTGAAGCTGTTCTAGAGTGTTTCACCTGGTTTTGGGAAGGGAAGGAACTAGGTTTCAACATTCCTATCATCTACAGCGGGAGTGTCCAACTTTGGCTACTCTTGAAGACTTGTGGACTTCAACTCCCAGCTGCCTGGGGAATTCTGAGAGTTGAAGTCCACAAGTCTTAAACGTTGCCAAGGGTGGACAACCCTGATCTACAGGATGGGAAAAAGGAGAGGAAGCAGTGAATCAGAAATTCCAACCAGGGGTGAAATGCTACCGGTTCGGGCCGGATTGCCAGAACCGGTAGTAACAAATGCTACCAGTTCGCCAGAACCGGTAGTAAAAAAATGTAAAAAAAAAAATTCTGACGATCCGGCAGCACAGCTGATTGTTGAATAGCTGATCGTCGGAACTTTTTAAAAAACCTTTTAAGCATTTTTTTAAATTACTGGTTTATTGCAGTGCAAACTTCCAGGAGATACCCTGAAATAATTCAAACCCTTTCATGTCAGATTCTGCTCCGTTCCTACTCAAATTCAGCACCAGTTCTAGTTCAGCAGCAAAAGATGAACACACCGGATTGTACTTTGAGACCCACACTATTCAACATGGGGTGTTATTTTCTTTCCCCCCTTTTTTAAAAATTTTAGGAGAAGTCCAAATCTGGGCAAGTCAACTCAAGAAGCCGATTTGCCTTCTTTTAGAGAGCTTCTGGGTCCATCATCACACCCACGGTGAATCTGTCCACCCAGAAGAGGAGATCCTCAAATCCAAAATCACCAGAGATGACTGCGTATTTTACACTCAACTCCCAAGCAGAATGAAAGAACCAGAAACACTAAAAATCCCTAAGCCTCAGTTGCCGAGACATGTCAATGTCTGTTTCCAGGTATTATGGAAAAACCCGAAGCTTTTATTTTAAAAAAGAGGAAGTGGACTGCTTTGCAATTTCATGGCAATAAATAGAATTTCGCTTTTTCTGCATTGCTGAAATTTAGCCGGTTTCAGCCTGCCATATCTTTCCCCAAATTGCAATTTTAAAAATAATAATAAAAAAAAAGATTTATCCATTATTTTAAGGCCCTCTGCTCTGCACAAAATTGTTTCTTACACAATCATTGCTTCCTCAAAACGACAGAGATCTTACAGCCTGCCTGCCTGCCATTTAATTCGATGCCCATACACAAAACAGCCAAGAACAGGGAAGTGTGCAAAATATTTTCATCCCAAAACAGGCCAATTTTAGAACGGGCCATTCTTCTTCTTTTGGGTGGGTGGGTGGGGGAAATGCTGTTTCCAAACATCCCACTTTCAAAAGGGACTTGAGTGATCCAGCATTGTCTGAGGCGAGGATAACCTGCACTTTGCAACTCTTAAAATTATACAACTTTTTAAACAGCCAAAGCTTTTTCACAAAGCACGGAAGCTGTTCTTGTGAAGCACCCAGGAAAATAATTTCCCAAGCAATGAATCAAGCCAGAATTCAACTGGCTCACCCATGCCAGGAACAGCACCAGTAGATTGAAAGAGGCACCCCAAAACTTTGCAGGAAGAACGTGCTTAGTCAAGCTTTAGCTCCCTAGTTGGAATGAGGAACAGATTGCAAGCCACGTGGGTAGTCACTTAAATGTCATTGTTGTTTTTTTTTAAAAAAGGGGGAAGTTTCTAGATCTCATGATCTTGAAGGAAGTGTCTGGACAATGGCTGAGGAGATTACAGTACTTAGTAAGACAGTTTATATCTTGGTAGATGAAAGCCGTCTTCAATATATGCGCTAGAATCAAGCAAAGTAATTTTGAAAGGCTTTTTTTGATAGGAGTCCCCAATCTCAGGCTGCGGCCTGTTTACAACCGGGCTGCACGAGTTGTGGGCCAGTGTGCCTTCGCGCACAACTCAACTTGCAACTGAGCTGTGTGTGGACGTGGCGCACCGCTTGCGCGAGTCGAGCTGTGTGCAGATGCGCGCCGGCCCACCACTTGCATGGCCCAGTTCTCCTCACACACACCCCCCAAGCCAGGCCGCTGAATGGCAAAATATGGGGACCGCTGTTCTTTCGGACACACATCATTTTGCAAATTTTTAATGGCCAGAGCACAGACCCCCTAGTAGGAACAGGGTTGAAAGACCCCCTTTGCCTCTGTTGCAATGGAAATAGGTTGCATGGAAAGAACTGCTCGTTTGTCACATGTTCAAGTTGGAGGATTCCTGTCTGATGGAAGAAACTTAGCAACTGCCAAAGTTTAGAAATCAGAGAAGGCTGAATGGAGAACAGTTGAGGAGAGACAACATGGTGGTTATCCAGACCGTCACTTGCTTCTCACGAGACATCTGGGAAACCAGAGTCTTTAAAACAACTACTTTCTCCTCCCTTTGATCCACAGGCCGCAGAACCAGGCCAGAGTACCAAGTCTGAGAAGGAACGATCCAGATTACGTCCACATTCATATATACGCAATTGGTGAATTCCTAATGCTGCTGAGATCACAGTTTTGAGGCTTATCAAAGATGGATGAAAGGCTAAAGGTTACTCTTGGGAGATTTTAACAACTGTCTAAAGTTCTAAACAAATCAGCTGCGTTCACTTGTTCATATTTTGGATGAACGTGAAGAAAAATATCCCACCAGTAAAAACAAAAACAGTGGAACTAACATTCCGGAGATGTGATGGCCTTCCTTTTGTTGGGTGGAAGATGCGACAGTTATCCATCTGAGATGCTTCAAGTTTGGATTCCTGTGTCAAACAGGGCTGGATTTTATGACCTCAGTGGGCCTCTCTATGAACGGATTTGCTAATAAGACTGGTAGGAAGGATGCTATCTGCTCCTGAACACAATGATGTTGGAAGCTTCCACAGTAATTTGGAGAAAGGAGAAGAAGTTCTTGCTCTACCAAGAATCCTTCTCCAAAATGAGATGCAAGGAAGCCATCTCTTCTACAAGGAAGGCTTGGAGCAGTCCCCCTCTGGAGCACTGCTGAAGGCAGGGTGCATACAGATAAGTGAAAAAAGGATGTGTCTTACACCTAGAAAATTCAAATCTCAATTCCTCGTAAGTCTTATTACACTATCTTAGTGACAAGAATGGGAAAAGCCATGATCCAGAATTAGGCATTTGATGAAAGGGAGCTCACTTTTAATAGCTTTTTTTTTAATTTGGAAAAAGCGTTACCACAGAATCCTTCTGATTTTTTTTCTACCCAAAATTACGATCTGCAGGCAACATTAACAATAGTCTGTATATAACCGGAAGCCAAACCAGGTCCTTAGGAATTGGTGGATGGACTTGCGTTGACTTCACCTCACCCCTAAGATAGCTCTATCATGGGCTTCACTCAACCCAACTCTTTGGAAGGATATGGCTTTGCCAGAACATCCATGGATCATAGCAGCATGTTCAAAAATAGGAAAGCGATGGAAGCTTCAAGATAGGATGTTCCTCCTTAGAAACCAACCACAGGTCCCAAAGCTAAGCTAGAAAAGCAACTAGTTGGATGCTCCAGACAGAGAGAGAGAGAGAGACCATATGAAGCAGCTCTACAAAGATAAAGACTCTCCAAAATCCAGAAAACATCTTGAAACGTCAGTCAAGAGTTTGTGCAGTGGTACTCACAAGGGGAGTATGCTTTGAGAGAAAACAACACGTGGGTGACAATGTTTTGGGAGCTTCTAGGACGCCTCACAATCTGCAAAGAGCTAAATCAAACTATGATCCAAGTTCTCTGCTGAATCCTTGTCTTCAAAATCACATGTTCTCTGCAGGTTATCAAGGCAGGTGGCAAAACTTCACTTATTTACCTGTCTTCTAATACCACCAACTAAAATGAGTATCCTTCATCCAGAATCTAAGCTCATGTAAGTCTCTTTCTGGGACCATCGGATCATTGCTAAATAACCTAAAGCTGACGGATGACACCTTATTTTATCAATTTAAGGCTCTCCATTTTCAACCTCATGATTCCTTTTCTCTCTCCACAGAGGAGGCTCCCAGAGATGACTGTGGAAGAACATCACACGGGCTGGCAAAATTGGATTTAAGCTCGGGGCAGGAAGACTATGTTATAAAAGGAACTTAAAATGGCTCTGCCTTAAAAGAGGGAGGAGAGGGGAGATTAGTTACCCAAGACAGGACTTTAGGAAGTTTCTTCCACAATATTTTTCCAACCACATATGAAGATAAAACCTGAGTTCTCTAAGAAAGGGAGAAGGACACCAACTTCCTTGTCCACTTTGAGCTTTTACTGGATGGGATTTATTTCAGGGGTCTTGGTGAAACTTTTCTTATTTTTCATTTCATCTCTTGCCTTTCAAATCCCAGCCCTCATCCATCCGCATTAAAAAAAACCAGTCAGCGATTTCAAAAAACAAAATTATAAATATATAAACAGGAGGACAGATAAAAAAAATCTCAACTCCTTCATGAGTTCAAGTGGAGTTGACAGGCTGGATTGACTCAGGGAGATTTTTCTGGATTAACAGAAACAAGTCTCGGGCAGTTTTGTGAGGGACAGGAAATGCCCCCAGAACTATGCAGGCACCTGTGTTTCCATGGATAAAACACAACAACTGGCAGTTGAATAGAGTCACTAGGACTGAAATGGATATTATAGTTCTGGTGATTTGTGAGGACACACGTCTCCTGACAAGGAGAGTCAGGTGAGGAAGTATGTACAAATAAATGTTCGCTGCACACACATTGGAGAAAATTGTAAAACTCAAAAAGAGTCCCCTGTGGGCAACTATGGCCCCCTTTCCCATGTGTGGACTTCAACTCCCAGAATTCCACAGCTAGCCATGGTGGCTCAGGGATTCTGGGAGTTGAAGTCTACAGGTCGTGAAGGGACCATAGTCGCCCACCCTTGCTCAAGGTCAGGGATGGGGAACCATGGCTCTTTTATGACTTGTGGACTTCAACTCCCAGAATTCCCGAGCCTGGGAGTTGGAAGTCTACAAGTCATAGAAGGGCCATCTCCATCCTTGCTCTAGGCCAGAGGTCTTCAAACTTGGCAGCTTTATGGCTGGAGAATTCTGGGAGTTGAAGTCCACAAGTCTTAAAGCTGCCAAGTTTGATGCCTTCTCCTCTAGGTCCATAAAATCACTGGGGATATGAAACGGCTTTATTTAAAACATTAATTCCACAAAGTCAATACTGAATGCTTACGAAAAATGATTCTCAGCCAGACACTTCCACAAGACAAAAAAAAAAAAAAAAAAAAAAAAAAAAAAAAAAAAAAAAAAAAAACCTCTGGAAAAGGGATTTTCTTACCTTCCTCCTCAAAATGTCTGAACTTATTGCGGCCAACGATACCGAGACCCCACCCAAATCAAGCGCCACTCCGTACGATCAATAACTCCCACCTCCTCCCATTCCCGTTTGCAATTCCCAAACCTCCTTTCCGCCACCTTCCTAAAAAATCCCTTCGGTTCTCTCTTTACCTTTCCTGTCTCCCAACGTCCAACCTCAACCAACTTTCTTCTCTCCAAGACATTTGAAATTAGCAACGCCTATCTGACCGATGGGGAAATTTTATGACTTCATGGGCTAGGAAATAAAAAAGAAAAACAGCATATCGCTGGCAGTGAGGGGGATCGTGACACGTGAAGGAGGCATCAGGATCAGTGGATTCATCTCTACAGACCAGGTGATGTCCTACCTCCTGTTCAACAGGTTGGCCCACAACCCTTGCAAGAAAGGATGACCCAGCTACCTGTTCAAACATGAAAGCCAACCAACCAACCAACCACAGCCTAGCACAATATCCCCTTGTACCCCTAACTAATTCAGCTCCACGGTGTATCTAGGTTTCTCTTATTTTAACTACAGGCCTGCCAATCCTACGGCCTCCTACTTTAGCTAGTTCATTCCTTAAACCATCCATCAAGTTCTCCGGAGAAAGAAGATGCTCCGAGTTATTGCATTGATGTCGTTACAAAGAGCTTTTTGACAAGACAAAATGTTTGGGAAAGGAAAGGAGAGAGGGAGGGGAACAGAAGGAGAAAAAAACCACTATTATTTCAAGCCTTTGAAACCAAACAAAGGGGGGTGGGGGAGTGGGGGCAAACCAGCGTTCTCCTTGTTTTGGGGAACAACTCAAAAAAAAAAGGGGGGGGGGGGAGAGGTGGGAAAAGTCATGACAAAAAAATGTCCTCTGCAAACTTCAGAAGTACAAGCCCTGTGTGCATTTTGAGTGTGGCAGGGTTTCGTCTTCCCCTTCGGGTGGGGGGTTCCGGCAAGGAGACACCCTGGAAGTTACATGATGCAGCATTTATTCTTGTGGTTCTGGGGATCCTTGAAACGCAGGCGCTGCTTGGGCCGATATTTCTCCAGGTAGGTCAACTGCTTGCTGTTGATGGCTCCTCGGCGTTTCCTGCGAAGAAGAAGAGGAGGAGCAGGAGGAAAAATCATGCTGTGTGCTCTTCAACATGACTGAAAGAGAAGAGCACCTTGCCATGTAGGGAAGAGACACTCTGGTCTAGTGGTTAAGGCACCAGGCTAGAAACCAGGAGACAGGGAGTTCTAGTCCCACCTTAGGCATGAAAGCTGGCTGGGTGACTGAGCCAATTACCAGGAGATGGGGAGTTCTAGTCCCGCCTTAGGCATGAAAGCTGGCTGGGTGACTGAATTACCAGGAGATGGGGAGTTCTAGTCCCATTTTAGGCATGAAAGCTGGCTGGGTGACTTTAGGCCAAACAGAATTTGGACTGCACACAGGAATGAATGCTTATCCCACTACCAGGTGAGATGCAACTCTACATGGAGAATTAGATTCTAAGCAGTTTCTGACGCTTAAGTTAATGCATGGAGTACAATTTTGTTATGGATTGGGGAGGGGGGATTTTAAGCACTTCCTTCTCCTCCTTCACCTTCTCTTTCCCCCTCTCTCTCCCCCTCCCCTTCTTCCTCTCCCTTTGTTCTTCCCTCTCCCCTTCTCTCATGCTCCTTCTCCCTCTTCCCTATCTGTCTCCCCTTCTCTAGCTCTCGCTCTCCTTCTCGCTCTCCCTCTTCCCCTCCTGCTCCCTCTCCTTCTCCCTTTGTCTCGCTCCCCTTCTCTCTCTTCCTCTTTCTCTCCCCTTCTCTTGCTCTCCCTCCCCTTCTCCCTTTCCCTCTCTGGGCTGTATCGAAGTGGTACACCCCAGGAGGACAGGTTCCTATCAACTATCTGTTCCTTTGGGATGTGCCAAGTAGTTGCCCACTGACCTGGGGTCGTTCGTCTCCACCAGAACAGGTGGCCCAGAGGTTTCTAGAGGAGCACTTACTGTCTAATGAACTGGATGGCATCTTCGTATTTCATCCCACTCTCAATCAGGGCCAGCGCGACCAGAACTGGAGCCCTAGACAGGAAAAAAATAATTCAGGACACCCAGGTTGAAGGGGAAAAAAAAAAAAAAAAAGAATTCCTGGTTGAAAAATTCCATGTTACGTTCTTGTTGTGCCCAAAACTGAACCTCTAGACTTGTGTTTTTCAAACTTGGCAATTTTAAGACGGGGCTGGGGGGGGGGGAGGAGAGACTTTGTTAGAGTTTGCCGCAATCCAACCAGCACACAAGTAAAGAATTCAGCAGGATTCATGTATAAAAGAACCTTCTTTATTATACAGTAATATAAAGCATGATGCATGTATACAATACCCATGCAGCAGAAGCCAGAACCAGAACTCAGAATCCAGGAGCACGGAATCTATAGAATCACAGAAGCAATAATGCAAAGACAAACCAGCTCTTTTATACCTAACGATCAAACTAAGCCACGCCCAGGCTCCAAACTGTCTGAGTCACCAAACAGTCCCCATTGGCTGACCTGTTGCCATGTCTATTGCAATTCATGAACTCTTATACACTGACAGACTTCAACTGTCATATCACGGCTGTGACCAGGGGGGCGTTTGCCCAGGTTCGCCTGGTGCACCAGTTGCGCCCATACTTGGACCGAAATGCCCTACACAGTCACTCATGTGCTAGTCACCTCCCGGATTGACTACTGCAATGCTCTCTACCTGGGGCTGCCCTTGAAGACCACCCGGAGGCTTCAGCTGGCACAGAATGCGGTCACGCGGGTTGCTGCGGGAGGGACCCGATACTCCCATATTACACCTCTCCTGCGCGGCTTGCATTGGTTGCAAGTTGCCCTCTGGGTGAGATTCAAGGTGCTGGTGTTAACCTATAAAGCCCTTCATGGCTTAGGCCCAGGCTATTTGTCGGACCACCTGCAACCAGCGTCAACTTCCCATCGTCCGGTGCGTTCTCACAGAGAGGGCCAACTCAGGGTGCCGTCGGCTAGACAATGTCCGCTGGCGACCCCCAGGGGTAGAGCTTTCTCTGTGGGCGTGCCCACCCTTTGGAATCAACTTCCCTTGGGGCTCCGGTTGGCCCCTGACCATCACACCTTCCGCCGTGAACTGAAAACCTGGCTATTTATGTCCCCCAGCCTGGACTGATGGAGTAGTATATTTTAAATTTTTTAAAACTTTTCATATTTTTGTATATATTTGTTGATTTTAACAGTTGCTTGGTCGATCGTTCTTGTGAGCTGCCCTGTGTCCTTGGACATAGGGCGGCATACAAATTTTATAAATAAATAAATAAACAAACGCCCAGAATTATCCCGCCAAGGCTGAGGAATTCTGGCAGTTGAAGTCGTCTTAAAGTTGCCAAGTTGCATCCTAGACCAAGTGCCAATCAACAAATGTTTCTCTATCTCATACATCTTAAATCAGGGAAGGTAGTACTTCTCTTGGCCATGGATAACTGCCTAGTTTTGTGCAAAGGGAAACATCAACAACAAAAGACACAATTATTTTTTATTGTATCTGCGCCCGTCGGGATGGCACTTACCGTCCCAGGCCAGCTACACAATGGACAGCGACGCAGCACCCGGGGTCTTCGCAGAATTTGGTCTTCAGAAGGTTGAGCCAGTCGTCCACAATTTTGTTGGGTGGTGGAGCTCCATCATCAAAGGGCCAATCCTGGAGAAGAAAACCAGAGACCAAAGGGGACATTTTCAACCAACAGCAAGAGGATTAAGGGAATATTTGAAGTGATTGTTAAATTAAGTCCTCAAAATGGGAGTACAGGTAATCCTCAAGTTATAATACACAACCATTCGTTTAGTGACCGTTTGAAGTTACAATGGCACTGGAAAAAGTGACTTATGACCGTTTATCACACTTACGACCGTTGTAGCAATCCCTGTGCCCAGGTGATTAAAATTCAGACGCTTGGCAACTGACTCGTATTTATGACAGTTTCAGCACCCTGGGGTCACATGATCCTTTTTGCGACCAAGCAAAGTCAATAGGGAAGCCAGATTCACTTAACAACCGTGTGACTAACTTATGAAATGCAAGGGTTCGCTTACCGACCATGGCAAAAAAAAAAGTCATAAAATGAGGCAGAAGTCCCTTAACTAATCTCTTGCTTAGCGACGGAAATTTTGGGCTTGACTGTACCTGTACAGGTGCTGACCCAGGCAATTAAAGACGGTGGAGGGAGGATGGAGAAGACTTATGGGACACCCCCACCCCCCAGCAGTGTTTCTCCTTGTTAGGAAATAGCTATTGCCTAACTGGTTGGGTTGGCAATATATATATAAACCATCAATGCATGTTTGCAAGTCAAAATGTAAGTTATAGCTTTAAGACTGTAATGCTGTATTGCATCATACTGTATTCTGATTGGCTAGCTCTGTAGCCAACGTATTTAAGAGGAAGCTTGAATCATGGGTCATTGTTCTTATTACATTATTATTGCTACCTCTGCTCCTCTCTGCCTGTTCTCTCTGCATGATCACTGCTTGATCATTGCTACTTGTTGTTTTCTACTGTTTTACTGATTGTTTTACTGTACTTGTTCCTGTATGCAACTCTAAAAAGAACTGTTTTATTGCATATGACTACAACAAATGGTAAGAAGACTTTATTCTTGGAATATCCCTGGATTGACAAATTAACTATCTTTATCTGTGTATGACCTGATTGTTTTTTGGACTTTGCTTTGCTTTTTCCTAAATGTAAAAGAATATCACAACTAGTGTGTCTGTATTGACAGTGCTTATTCAAAATCACTCTCAGCCGTTTTCTCATGTGCACACCCTTGCTACTCAGGGGTTACTCTGCACATATTCCTTAACACTCCTGATCTTGATTCAGGTGGGACATTGCTGTGATATTACACTGAACCCTGGTGGCCTTAGAGCAGGGGTCTCCAACCTTGGCAACCCTAAGACTTGTGGACTTCAATGCCCAGAATTCCTCAGCCAGCTTTTCTGGGTGTTGAAGTCCACAAGTCTTAAAGTTGCCAAGGTTGGAGACCCCTGCCTTAGAGCCCTATGAAATGTCAGAGACCAAGGGAAGCTCTTAAAATCCCACTCTCGGCTTTCTAGCAATCTCTGGACCCAGGAAGAGACTCCTGGGAGGGGGGGGAGGAATTTCGGAAACGAAAAAAGTTGTGTTATAAATGAAGAACTGGTGCCATTCCAGACCGACAGCTGGGATGAGGATGATGCAGGATACATGAAGCGGCTTGTGCTTTTTCAATCAAAATGTACATTTCTTTTCACAATCCTCCCCCCACCCCCGGTGTTTTAAACGGAAAGCCCAGAAGGTTAAGATTAAAGCACCTGCATCTAAGGCGTTCTTTGATTCCATCCTGCACCTGCAACTCAGGATTGGCACTCGGTTGCGGGCAGGAAGCAACCGCGGAGAGGCTGCCCAAGTTTTCCTTTGCCTTACAAACTGCGCAACACAACTCACTGAAGCCAAAACTGGGGGGCTGTTGTGACCTAGGCTTCTTGAGTCATTAAAACCCACGAGTAGTCCCAAAAACCTCTTTTATTGCAACAGCTGTGAATTATGTTCATTCACAGCCGAATCCCAATTAGTTGCAAAAAGTTGTTTGGGAGAAGTCCTTCGGGATAATCACCAACCTTTATCTCCCTTGACACGCTGTCAAAGACCTACTTGGCAAAGCCACACGGAGTCCAGAATCAAACAGAGATGCCGACTGGGAACAGAATTAACAACGTTGCTTTCCTCCAAAGGGCCCACGTGCCTTTGCTCCTCTTTTAAGCCTTATGGGAGGGGCCAATCATCTCCAGGCCTTACTCCTGAGTTGTCCCTTTAGTCTTAACTATTCTTACCTTCTGGCAGCTCTGCGCATGTGTGCACTAGGAACAGGCTCCTCCTATTCCTCTGCTCCTCTGATGTCCAACTCTGGAGGCTCTGGAGGCTGCGCATAACTCCCAGATGGCCCTGGCCAATCTCTGCCTCCGACGCAGAGCCTTCATCTGGGCCTTCCCCAGCCTCCAGGTCTGGCCCATGTTCCTCCCCAGCCTCCTCACTGCCTGTCTCCGCTGCCAGCTCCACAGGCTGCTGGCAGACCACAACAGGGGCCTGATGGGAGATCTTCTGATGGGAGGTGGACCCACATAACTAAGAATTGGCTGGCTGTCACTGAAATTAGAAGTGGGCTTCACATATTGTAGCAACCGGTTTGCCCAGCACCAGAAATGTGCATGTGTGCCATCTGCGAATGCGTGCGATGTCAGACAACACGGCAATTTGCTCGTGCACGCCATCCACACATGTGTGCGACGTCAAAAACACAGTGAAATAGGACAGGACTGTGCCCAGGCTCACCCGCAGGTCGCCATTACCGCTTCGCCCGAACCGGCTGAATACCACTTCTGATTGAAATGGTCATGCGTGGATCGATGTACCATCAACACAATTAGAGCGGCTGACTTTAATCAGCTTCCCCAATTGGGTGCCTTTCTTCTAAGTCAGACTACAATTCCCAACATCCCTCTTGGCATTGCAATAGCCCATCACAGTTGGGGACTACCCCAAAAGCATTTAACTACAGAGTAGCCCTTGGGTTATGACCATAAGGGACAAGGGTTGTAAAACAAGCTGGTCACACGATCGACAGCTTTCAGTGTCGTTGTAACTCCCAATGGTCACTAAATGAACTGTTATTAAGTCGAGGACTTACATTTCTTCCATTTGGGATGCTTGATCCTCTCAGTGGCTTCAGATGATAAAAATAAAAGAAAATTTCAAAGCAAGAGACTCACCATCACTTTAATGCCATCCTTTTCCAGGGGCGTCTTGTCGTAAGTCACTTCACACACTCTCACAACTGTGGTTGCGCCGTATTTCTTCAGGTCCTGGGGGGTTGGGGGAGGAAGAAAAAAAGGGAGAAAATATTTGGGATTACTTAGACCCCTTTTCACACTTACCACTGTGCTCATGTGATCAACATTCAGATTGCTTGGCAACTGGCATGTACTTATGCCTGTTTCAGGCTCCCTCGGTCATGTGATCTCCTTTTGCGAACTTCGGGTAAGCCAAATCAAGGGGGAAGCTGGAATTCACCGAACAAGTTCGTTACGGTTAACTAGTGATCCTGTTAACAGCGGCGGCAAGAAAAGGTCGTAAAATGGGGCAAAACTCACTCGACACTTGTTTTACTTATTGGTTGGAAGCAATAGGCTGACATTCGTAAATCACTCAAGAGGGCGCTATAAAACACTAGGAAATGGTATACAGGGAGTCCTTGATGTACGACCGCCACTGAGCCCAGAATTTCTGTCCTTAACTGAGATGTTAAGTGACTTTTGCCCCGTTTTACAACCTTCCTTTCCACCCTTGTTCGGTGAATTCCTGCAGCCGACAAGTTTGTAACCCGCTTCTTAAATGAATCTGGCTTCCCTACCGACTTTTAACAGATTAACAGAGTTGGAAGGGACCTTGTAGGTCATCTAGTCCAACCCGCCCCCTTGCACAAGCAGGAAACCCTACACCCGTGATGGCGAACCTATGGCACATGTGCCACGCGGAGCCATATCTCTGGGCACACGAGTGTTGGCGTAACGCAGCTCCAGCGTGTATGTGTGCGCTGGTCAGCTGATTTTCGGGCCTTCCGGTCCCACCGGAAGTCAGGAAATGGCCCGTTTCTGTTCTCCAGAGGGCCTCTGGGGGGGTGGGGAAGGCTATTTTCACTCTCCCCAGGCTCCAAGAAAGCCTCTAGAGGCTGGGGAGGGCAAAAAACGGACCTACTGGGCCCACCGTACCATCGTGTGCCAAAAGCGGTGGTCGTGCGGTGAGGTTGTGCACAAATGCGCCAGGCACATTGAATTATGGGTGTGTGCGACCCCACCCCACGCTCCCCCACGCTTTTGGCACGCGACAGCAAAACGGTTAGCCATCACTGCCCTACATCATTTCTGACAGATGGCAGTCCAGTCTCTTCTTGAAAGCCTCCAGCGATGAAGCTCCCACAACTTCCGAAGGCAACTTCTGTTCCATGGGTTGATAGTTCTCACTGTCAGGAAATTTCTCCTTATTTCTAGGTTGAATCTCTCCTTAATCAGCTTCCATCCATTATTCCTTCTCTGGCCTTTGGGTGCTTTGGAAAATAGCTTGACACCCCCCTCCTCTCTATGGAAGCCCCTCAAATATTGGAAGACGGCTATCCTGTCTCCCCTGGTCCTTTCTCTTCACTGGAGTAGCCACTTTGTTTGTTGGAAGGTCACAAAAGGAGATCATGGGACACGGCAATGGTCCTAAGTATGGACCAGTTGCCAAGGGCCTGAATTTTGATCCCAGGATCACGGGGATGGCTTCAGAGGCCGTCGCTGTGAAAAACGGCCTTAAATCCCTTTGTAACTGAAGTCACTAACTGAACTGTCATAATCCGAGGACTCAACATTGTCTTTTAATGACGCCATAATCCCTTGCGGGGTGGAGTCTGGGCAACTGAATGGAGCTCACAGAGTGTTTGAATGGCCGGATGCCTTTCCTGTTGGCAACGCAGAGTTTTGTTCAGCAGATACATTCTCAGTGTGCCGAGAGAGAGAAATATCTGCCTCTACCTAGAATCGAACTCACAGCCTCCTGATTGTGAGGCGAGACCTCTAGACCACCGCCCCACTACTCGTAATCCGAGGACTACCTGCATAAATCTAGGTGCTATTGCTGTCAAAACAACGAAACGCAGGATCTATTGATACCCTGACATTAAAGGCCTGCCAATCATAATCCCTTTGGCCGAGAGAATATTTTAGAGCTATTTTCGGTACCTAAGGACCACACTAATTCTTCTTAACGGCCAAAACGTGGCTGGCAAGCTATGTGGGTGGGGAGGTTGACCACAGGGGAAACAGCGTGGCCAACGCTCTCGGGTTTCTTGGGCAAGAAGAATTTTGTTTTCGAACATCTCATGCTTAGTTTAGAGGTTACACAATCCTTTCCTTGGACTTCTCCTCTTGAGATGGCCCAAAGCAGATGTTGTTGTCAGATTCTTAGCAATCATAAGTCAGAAGACTTGAGGACTTGAAGGTCCTGAGGTCATTATCCGAGTCGCCTTGGTTCCATAAAGGTGGGTCAAGTTAGGACACTTGCAATGCCTATTGAGATTGGTTTTTGGGTAATGGACCTGCCAATTTTGGAAGTAATTTAAACCAGAGGTCTCCAACCTTGGCAACTTTAAGCCTGGAGGACTTCAACTTCTGGGAGTTGAAGACCTCCAGGGTTAAAGTTGCCAAGGTTGGAGACCCCTGATTTAAACAATACAGGGGATAGTCCTCCACTTATGACAAGAATCGATAAATGTCGATGGCTTAAGCGAGACAGCTGTTCAGTGAGTTTCGCTCCATTTTATGACCTTTTGCCTAGTGGTGAAATCCGAATATTTTTTTACTACTGGTTCTGTAGGCGTGGCTTGGTGGGCGTGGCAGGGGAAGGATACTGCAAAATCTCCATTCCCACCCCACTCCTGGGCGGAAGGATATTGCAAGATCTCCATTCCCACCCCACTCTAGGGCCAGCCAGAGGCGGTATTTGCCGGTTCTCCAAACTGCTCAAAATTTCCGCTACCGGTTGTTAAGTGTAAAAACTGGTCGTAAGTCATTTTTTTCCAAGGCTGTTGTGTAACTTTGAACAATTGCTAAATGAATCGTTGTAAATCGACGACTCCCTAACTGAACAGGACACTGCTCCTTAAGAAGCCTGGCTGAATCCTTCCTTAATCCTTAAAACCTTTTACTGCCATTTTGAATTTTGTCCAAATTCCGGATAGAGACCCAAATACCAGCTGCCTGGCAGAAGGTGTGTGTGGTGGAGCTGAACTGGGGCAACAGCTTGCGTGCCCATAGAGAGAACAGTGCGTGCCACTTCTGCATAGTTTCGTCATCATGGACCTATACCATTTGAGACAAGTGGCTGTCTAGTCTCTTCTTCAAAACCTCCAGTGATAAAGAACCCACAACTCCTAGTGGCAAGCTGTTCCACTGGTTAATTGTCCTCAACATTAGGAAGTTTCTCTTAATTAATTTCCCACCATTGTTTCTTGTCCTGCCCTCCGGTGCTTTGGAGAATAACTTGAGCCTCTCTTGTTAGATGTTAGAGGGAGAGCCATGGGCAATCTTTGGGGACAAGGCTGATTCTGGGAGAATTACAGCTGTTGGAATGGGACAACTTGCTACAACCAACTTGCTACAGCCAACTCTCCATGGTTGCAGCACAATTTATCAATTCAGTATCATTCTTTAAAAGGGATTAAAAAATTGTTTTAATTTTTGTCATTCACATTTCGTTCTGTCCCTCCTTTTGCATCCTTCCTTTAATGATTCTAATCCACCGTTTATTTGATATTAGCGTAACTCTTACACTAAGAAAGGAAGCGGTGGCGCGGTGGCTAAGATGCTGAGCTTGTCGATCGAAAGGTCGGCAGTTCAGCGGTTCGAATCTCTAGTGCCGCGTAACGGGGTGAGCTCCTGTTACTTGTCCCAGCTTCTGCCAACCTAGCACTTCGAAAGCAGGTAAAAATTGCAAGTAGAAAAATAGGGACCAACTTTGGTGGGAAGGTAACAGCGTCCCGTGCACCTTTGGCGTTGAATCATGCCGGCCACATGACCACGGAGACGTCTTCGGACAGCGCTGGCTCTTTGGCTTTGAAACGGAGATGAGCACCGCCCCCTAGAGTCAGGAACGACTAGCATGTATGTGTGAGGGGAACCTTTACCTTTTTAGTGTAACTCTAAAGATACACTGCAGCAAGTTGGCTGCAGTGAATTTTCATAGACCTCCCGCAGCCGTTGCTGATTAAAAACGAGTTCAGGGAAGTTCAGCAGAGACTCACTGAACCCCTCTTCAGTACTAAGACGACCCCCCCCAAAAAAAACAAATAACAGGTAGTCCTTAACTTACGACAATGGAGCCCAAAATTTACGTTGTTAAGTGAGACACCTGTTAAGTGAATTTTATCCCATTTTATCCCCTTTCTTGCCACCGTTATTAAGTGAACCACTGCAGTTGTTAAGTCAGTAACACGGTTGTTAAGTGACTCTGGTGTCCTCACGGGCTTTGCTTGTCAGAAGGTCGCACAAGGGGGTCACAGCCCCTCCCCCTCCCGGGATGGTGTGACCGTCATAAATACGGGTCAATTGACAAGCGTCTGATTTTTGAGCATGTGACCACGGGGATGCTGCAACGGTCGTAAGTGTGGAAAACCATCCCAAGTCGCTTTTCCCAGTACCGTTGTAACTTTGAACGGTCACTAAATGAACTGTTAAGTCGAGGACTACCTGGGTGGGATGAAAAGCATGCCAATACAGAAACCTCCGATACAGATAGATCTCAACTGACAACCGTTCACTTAAGTGACTGTTTTGAAATTACGACGGCACTAGAAAAAGTGACTTAGGATCGGTGTAACATCCCCATGATTACGGGGCAACAGACTCATATTTATGACGGTTGCAGTGTCACGGGTGCCCTTTTTGCGACCTTCTGACAAGCAGAGTCAATGGGGAAGCCAGATTCACTTAACAACCGTGTGACTAACTGAAGAGCTACCCTCCTCTCATTTTAAATTGTTCCTTTAGAATTTTATTGGTAATATGTGTTTGAACCTATAGCCTATGGCCTATAGGTCAATCAATCATCTCTCTCTCATCTGTCTGTCTGTCCCTATCTATCCTATCTATCTATCTATCTATCTATCTATCTATCATCTTTCTATCTACAGTATCTCTGTCTCTGTATCATCTCTATCTCTATCTATCCATCTATCTATCTATCATCTCTTTATCTCTCTATCTCTCTATCATCTTTTTACTACAGTATCTCTGTCTCTGTCTCTCTATCATCTCTATATCTATCTATCTATCTATCTATCTATCATCTATCTATCTATCTATCATCTCTCTCTATATCTATCTATCTATCATCTATCTCTATCATCTATATATCTATCTATCTATCTATCATCTATCTATCTATCTATCTATCATCTATCTCTATCATCTATATATCTATCTATCTATCATCTATCTATCTATCTATCTAAAAATATAAATAATAAACTTAATAGCTGCACTGATTTGCTTAACAACGGTATCAAGAGAGGTCATAAAACGGGACAAAATGCACTTCACAACTGCCTCGCTTTCCAATTTCGGGCTCGGTTGCAGCCGTTAAGTCGAGGACTCTCCGTACGGGCAGATCGAAACAAATCTTTTTCAAGTGAAAATCTATCCCAGCCCATCCATCTCTTGCTGATCCAAGAGTAAACAAGGGCATTTATTTTTAATCCCCGTCGGTATGCAACAAATTTTGGTGAGTTGTAACCTAGAGCAACCTCTGTGGACAACACAGCCTCATTGGAGGGAAGGCAGGGGAAGGTACGGCTATAAACAGCGCACCTTGGCCAAGAGCCAGGTATCACAGCATAAGAAAACAACAAACCTCTTACATATCTATGCGTTATGCGCACGCTAAAAAGGAAGACCAGATGGGTGGGAAAATGCCAAAAAAAAATCCCACACGAAGGGAAAGGCATCGTTTGGGCTAAGATCTTGACAGACTCGAACCCTGGGCCCTATCTAACCAAATGAAATTCAATGTAGAGAAAAAGTCTTACACTTAGGTAAGAAAAACCCAAAGTACGCATGTAGACTGGGAGAAACCAGGCTTAATAACAGGAACTGTGAGAGGGATCTTGGGAGTCTTGGTGGACAATATGAGCCAGCAGCCAAAAAAGCCAACGCAATCCTATGTTGCATTAACAGAGGGATACAATCAAGATCAAGGGAGGTAACTAATACCACTCTATAAAGCCTTAGTAAGACCACACCTAGAGTACTGCATTCAGTTTTGATCACCACATTATAAAAAAAAAGATATTGGGACTCTGGAAAGAGTGCAGAGAAGAGCAACCAGGATGATGAGGGGACTGGAGGCTCAAACATATGATGAACGGTTGCAGGAACTGGGCATGGCTGGTCTAGTGAAGAGAAGGACCAGGGGAGACAGGAGAGCAGTCTTCCACTATTTGAGAGGCTGCCACAGAGAGGAGGGGGTCAAACTGTTTTTCAAGCCCCTGAAGGCCAGACAAGGAATAACGGATGGAAACTGACCAAGGAGAGATTCAAGCTAGAAATGAGGAGAAATTTCCTGAGAGTAAGAACAATCAACCAATGGAATAGAAGTTGCCTTCACAAGTTGTGGGAGCTTCATCATCAGAGGCTTTCAAGAAGAGACTGGACTGCCATTTGTCAAAAATGGTGTAGGGTCTCCTGCTTGGAAGGGGGGTTGGACTAGATGACCTCCAAGGTCCCTTCCAACTCTGTTAATCTGTAAAGTACAGAAGGTAGATGACCGCTATTGCGTGAAATCTCTGTAAAGCACTTGAAAAAGGAGAAGAAACCACCAACCCACCTGGTCCAGGTAATCGCGCTGCACACCTAAACCTGTCCGAACAAGCTCAATTCAGCCGGGAGAAAAACTCTGCAACTGTTTTCCAAAATAGAGTTGCTTTGAAACAGCTCTGGGATCTCAAGTGGGCCCCATGTAAACCTTCTCAAACCAGGAGCCTTTCTTGAAGATACAGGCGGTCCTTGACTTACAACTGTCGCTTAGTGACCGTTCAAAGATACAACAGCCATGGGGAAAAAAAGAGACTTGCGGCTCTTTCTCGCGCTTAGGATCTTTGCAGCATTCCTTGCTGTAATCAAAATTCAGAGGCTTGGCAACTGGCATGGACTTGTGACGGTTGCAGTGTCCCGGGGCCATGTGACACGCAAAGCCAGAAGGTTGCAAAACGGGAAACCAGATTCACCTGGCAACTGTGTTACTAACAACGGCGGTGATCGCTTAACCACAGGGGCAAGAAAGACGAGGTAAAACTCACTTAACCACAGAAACGTTGGGTTCCATTATGGTCGTGAGTGGAGGACTATCTCGCCTTGGACAACTCTCTCTGGTTGCCTGTTTAGGTGTTCCATCTTGAAAATGGTTTCCAAGGTGGAGAAGGTACCACAAGGTGATCAATGCCCGAAGAGTTATAGCTGCAGCCCCGTCTACATGCAAGCGTCACTTTTAGATAATGAGATAATCTCCATCAAAGGGATCAGTGGAAGCGAAGATCGTTGGGAGACAACCTTCTTAGAATCATAGGGCTGGAAGGCAGAAGACTTTCTCGGACAAATTGTTGTTTATTTATTTATTTATTTTTAAACTAAAGGTATGGAGCATGCAAAACAATTTGATTCTTCAGGATTCACAGATGTGTTTTCTTGGTGAGCTTTGAGAAGGTTGGCTATTATCTACTTCAGGGATACAGTCTTCCGACATCCACATAGAACATCATCAGAGTTGGAAGGGACCTTGGTGGTCTTCTAGTCCAATCCCCTGCCTAGGCAGGAAACCCTACACCGCTTCAGACAAATGGTTGTCCAATCTCTTCTTAAAAACTTCCAGTGTTGGAGCATTCACAACTTCTGGAGGCAAGTTGTTCCACTGGTTAATTGTTCCAACTGTCAAGAAATTTCTCCTTAGTTCTAGGTTGCTTCTCTCCTTGATGAGTTTCCATCCTTTGCTTCTTGTCCTGCCTTCAGGTGCTTTGGAGAATAGCTTGACTCCCTCTTCTTTGGGGCAGCCCCTGAGATATTGGAGCACTGCTATCATGTCTCCCCTAGTCCTTCCTTTCATTAAACTAGACATACTCAGTTCCTGCAACCGTTCTTCGTATGTTATAGCCTCCAGTCCCCTAATCATCTTTGTTGCTCTTCTCTGCACTCTTTCCAGACTGCAGGTTGTCCTTGACTTATGATAGTTCATTTAATGACCAAAGTTACAACGGCACTGGAAAAATGTGACTTATGACCCTTTTTCCCTAGTCACCACCTTTGCAGCACCGTCACTGTTCCGTGATAAAAATTCAGAGGCTTGATGACCGTTTCATACTTGTGTCCCGCAATCATGTCTATCCTGCTATCTGGAATGAGCTCCCCCCGGAGATACGGAGGATCCCGGATTTACGCACCTTCCGCCGTGCCCTCAAGACCTTTTTATTTCAACAGGCTGGCCTGGCCTAACCTCCCTTTTTAATTGTAAATTTTAAATCTGTTTTAAACTTTAGGGGTGTTTTAATCTGTTCCGGGCCAAACTATTAAATTGGGTTTTATATTGTCTTTTAAATTTTGTAGTCTGTATGTTTTACCTCTTTGGCTGTTCACCGCCCTGAGTCCTTCGGGAGCAGGGTGGTATATAAATCTAATAAAATGAAAATGAAATGAAAATGAATGAAATGTCATCATTTTCTTTGCAACCTTCTGATAAGCAAAGTCAATGGGGAAGCCAGATTCACTTAACAACCAGGTCACTAACTTATCCACCGCAGTGATTCACTCAACAAGGGTGGCCAGAAATGTCATAAAATGGGTGCAAAACTCAACAAATCCTCACTTAACTATGTAAATGTTGGGCTCAACTGTGGTCGTACGTCGAGGACTACCTGTACAATAAGCCTACAATGTTGGGATGTTCTGATGGTCTGTCACCAGGCCAGAACCTGGTTTATCCTGAAATTTCACAAGTCCAAGAATCTCTATGACTTTTATTTACATCCAGTAGTGAGAGGCGCTCTCTCATCGGTATCTTACCTCAATGAAAGTGTTCAGTGTGGCATTCGTCGGGTTGTGGGTTATCAGGAACCTCATATTCTTGTAGCACACTTCCACAGGGGCAGGCCTGTTCATGCGCGCCATGGTGGAGACAAACCGAGGTGGTCTCTCGAGAAAAAAATGATTCGCAAAGCCAAAAACAGAACCAAGTGACGAG
Source organism: Arizona elegans (assembly GCA_022577455.1). Lineage (NCBI taxonomy): Eukaryota > Metazoa > Chordata > Lepidosauria > Squamata > Colubridae > Arizona > Arizona elegans. Next base: position 6,201,248 of record JAKOOJ010000030.1, read on the forward strand.
AGCTTGACCAGACTCTCCTCACAATCAACACAAATGTTGTGCAAATAGGATAACGCTGGATTCTCTAAAATCCTCGAATTTTAAAAAAAGGGACCCTGTGCTTGAGACTGAGTAATACTTTTGTTTTTGTTTTCCTTTTTTTTTTAAAAAAAAAATCCGTAGTGTGCAATTTTAAGTAGTTGTCCTTCAGTGCCACCCAACTTCCCTTCTTCTCCTCCTCCTCTTCCTCCTCCTCACAAAGGCCTCAGCATCCAGCGAACACGCTGATGTTATCTCTTGGGCTTTCACGTTACCCCATCTGGATATGTGAAATATTTGGGGGCAGCGAGAGGAGCCCGGGGCAGCTCAGGATGGAGAAACTGCCGGTAGAAGCTTTCCGCGGACCTCAACAGCCATCCACGGGGTCTCTGAATGGTGAAGCCCAAGGGGCTCTAGGAGGCCAGGTTTGGCCAGGACACTGTCCTCGTTCAACGGGAGGGATGCTGTGCGTGGCAGTGCTCAAAAGTGCGCCCAGCCCCCTCCATAAATCCACAGGCAATCAGCATGCAGGACGATCTGGAAGGACAAAAAGAGACATTCCGGTCAGCACTAGGATTGCGCCCAAAGGTTGCAAAATGTAGCGGAATCAGGCAATTGTATACATTTAGGATCTGTGTGTCAAAAAATACCAATAGCACTCAAGATTTACATACTGCTTTACAGCCCCTCTCTAAGCAGTTTACAGAGTCAGCCTATTGTCCCCAACAATTTTGGTTCCTCCTTTGACCCACCTCGGAAAGATGGAAGGCTGAGTCAACCTTGAGCCTGCTGAGATTCGAACTGCCAAATGGCAGGCAGCCAGCAGTCAGCATTAACAGATTAAGAACAGAGTTGGAAGGGACCTTGTAGGTCATCTAGTCTAACCCCCACTGGAACACATGAGGTCCTAACAGAGACCAGGGAAAGGGGCACCCTCCCTCTAACCCATCAAGGCTCACCCCAAAACCAAGGTAACTCAAGGAATGGGTCAATGATTTTGGAACCAAAGGGGTCCAAAGGGACTAGAAACATGACTGAAGGTTAGTTGACCATTTTGGAAAGCCTGGCGATTTTGGTCCTCTTTAATTTGGTTGTGTGAATGAGCGCTAGAGCAGGCCAGATCTCGGAGGAACATCAGACGATCAAATCAGCCCATTTTATTAAGACCTCAGGGGCTTTCTTTTCAGGTAGCTAGTTAACCGGTCTTCACAGCTGGAATGCGCAACTCAGCCACAGATTCAAGACTGCCAGATGTTGACTTTTAAGCAGGGTGGATAAAAATCAATGATTTTTTTTAAAAAATTGAAAAAAAAATCGGATTTTTTTGATTTAAATCGGATTTTTTTTTATTTTTATTGAATTTATTTTAATAAAAAACTTTTGGGGTAAAAATCTATCGTAAGATAGTTTTCTATTTAAGATACATAAATAATTTAGTTTATTCAGCATGAAATGGAGCTTAGTTATGTAGCATGAGGCTGTATATTCTGCAACACTGGGACTATCGGTGAGTCAACAGCGGGTCAAAGGAGTAGCAGAGATGACAGTTGCTCTTTAAAAATTATGATTTAAATCGAGTTGATTTAAATCAAGCCTTTTTACTAGTGATTTAAATCATGATTTAAATCGTGATTTAAATAGACTCAATTTAAATCAAATCCACCCTGGCTAAGGTTGCTATTTCTCTGTCTGAAGGCAGGACAAGGAGCAATGGATGGAAGCTAATCAAGAAGAGAAGCAACCTGGAACGAAGGAGAAACTTCCTAACAGAGAGGACAATTAACCAGTGGAACAGCTTGCCACCAGAAGCTGTGTAGGTGCTCCATCATGAAGAGGTTTTTAAGAAGAGACTGGACAGTCACTTGTCTGGAATGGTATAGGGTTTCCTGTTTGAGCAGGGGGCTGGACTAGAAGACCTCCAAGGTCCCTTTTATCCAGTTATTCCTGTTCCCCTCCACCTGTCTGAAGGCGAGAAAAGCCAATTTCAACTGGATTCTCAAATCTGCAAGCAAGATTCTGCTTTAGGCGAGCCACAAATCTACTTGCGTCTCTCAAAATTCTGTACACCCTTGCAAAGATATGAGATAGGAAAAACAAAACATGGCATGGGAACTTGAGATGATATGAAAGCTTTGCTGATGAAGAGTGGACGTGTACTTATTAACCTCTGCCTACACTAGCCTTCTGCAACCTGTTGGGAAATACTCTGTGGAGTTAACATTTCCACAATTCAGAGCCAACACTAGTGGGCACCAGACTAAAAGATTGGCGCTCATCAAGACTGAATTGCTTAACCCATCTCTTAAAGGCAAGGATGTCTAACCTTGGCAACTTTAAGACCCGTGGACTTCAACTCCATGCTGGCTGGGGAATTCTGGGAGTTGAAGTCCACAGGTCTTAAAGTTGCCAAGGTTGGACATTCTGGTCTTAAGGAGAAGGGAAAAAAAAATACTGACTAACCCAAATACGATGCAGATCTTTGCAAAAGAGAGAAGCTTCCAAAGCCCTACTGAATCTATGTTAAAAAGGTACTCTAGAAAAATAGCCCAGAGCTTTGGGGAACATCAACAATAGAAGCAACAGAAGCAGATATGCAGATTATTGAGGAATAGAACACAATATATATTGAGCTCAGGGTTGAATTATGGCGTTTTGGGAGATTTCTGAGTCTGGTTATTTACTTGCAGTGCACTGATGAGGTTGCCAACGTTGGAAATCCATGCCTTCAGGAGAGGGAACGGGCTAAACCGTTAGAATGTGTAATTTTTGTTTGACGAATAAATTTAAAAAAATAAAATAAACGGTGGCTGTTAAATCGAGGATATCTTTTTCAGTGAGGTGCCTAGCCAGGAAGGAAACATTACAGAGGAAGTGGACAAATCTCAGTCTGTAGACACAAAGCCATTTCCACCACTACTGATAAACCCTGCCCACATGATTTAATCCTGTGTTATAAGTCTCTTCTCACCTGTTCTGAAACCAGGGCACGAGGCGGGCCAAACGGGAACGCAGCACGAACTCTGTAATACGCTTAACAGCGTCCCAAGGCTCATTACGGGAATTCAAGGGTTTATCAATGCTACTTTGAACTTTTGGTTGTTTGGCCTAAACTTGGTGGAACCCCAAATTTAGCTGCGACTGGCTTCCTTCCTTCCTCCCTCCCCCTTCCTCTGTTCCTTCTCTCTCTCTCATGTCTCCTTCCTTTCTTTATCCCTGTTTCTCCTCTCCTCTCCTTCCTTCTCTCTCGTTTCCTTCCTTCTTTCCTCCCTGTGTCTCCCCTCCTCTCTTCTCACATCTTCCTTTCTTCCTTCTTCCTCTCTGTTCCTTCTCTCTCCCCCCTCACGTCTCCTTCCTTCCTTCATCCCTGTTTCTCCCCTCCTCTCCTTCCTTCTCTCGTTTCCTTCCTCCCTCCCTCCCTCTCCCCTCTTCTCACATCTTCCTTCCCCCTCTCTGTTCCTTCTCACTCTCCTCACATCTCCTTCCTTCATCCCTATTTCTCCCCTCCTCTCCTTCCCCCTCCGTTTCTTCTCTCTCTCTCTCTCTCTCTCTCTCCTCACGTCTCCTTCCTTTCCTTCAGTTTCCTCCTATTGCAGGTAGTCCTCAACTTACAACAGCTCATTTGGTGACTGTTCAAGGTTACAACGTCACTGAAAAAGGTGACTTGAGACCGTTTTTCAAACTTACGACTGTTGCAGCAATCCCATGGTCACTGATCCAAATTCAGACCCTTGGGGACTGACTCATACTTATGACCGCTGTCATGTCCCCGGGTCATGAGGTCCCCTTTTTGTGACCTTCTGACAAGCCAAGTCTACGGGGAAACCAGATTCACTTAACAACCATGTGACTAACCGAACCACTGCAATAATTCACTTAGTCCCTGTGGCAAGAAAGTTCGTAAAACGGAGCAAAATTCACTTAACCAATGTCTTGTCTCCCTTAGCCACAAACATTTCAGGCTCAATTGAGGTCGTAAATCGAAGACCACCTGTCATATTAACAAATGCTACTTTTCATTTCCAAGTCCATTTTTGGAGAGCCTCTCTTTTCCTCCAAAGAGAGAGGTCAACAGGCTCCTTAAGTTGACCGGGGGAAAGGTGACAACGGAGAAACAGGTTGTCCGCTCAGCACCACCCTGACCTCAGCTCCAGAAAATTAGGCAGTTATGTGCAGAAATATGTGCCCCAAAGTGGGAGGTAACACACTACCCAACCCAACGTGCCCCAAAGCACTGTAGGAAACATGTGAATTCGCCAGAATTGTTTTGCTTCTTGATTGCAAACCAAGCTTTTCCCATCCTCTATGGCAGTGGTGAAATCTGAACCGTTTGCTGGCCATGCATTTGCGCTGCTTGCCAAGCGTGCTGTGCGGGCGCCAAAAGGAAGCTTGGGAAGGTAAGTAGAACGGCAGGTGGGGGAAATCAGCTGTGGCACGCGATCTTGGGAACCTTTTTAAAAAACTTTTTAAAAGCATTTTTTACTGGTTCGGGCAAATAGGTAGTAAAAAATGCTTTAAAAAAGTAAAAAAATTAAAAAAAAAAAAAACCCTGACGATCACAGCTGAGCTGCGCAATCGTCCGAGCCTTTTTTTTTTTTACTTTTTAAAAGCATTTTGTTTACTACCTATTTGCCCGAACAGGTAGTAAAAAATGCTTAAAAAATAATTTAAAAATAAAAACGTTCCAAGGATCGCGCGTCGTTCAGCTGATTGTCGGAACATTTTTTTTTACATTTTTTTAAAAACTACCGGTTCGGCGAACCAGTAGCATTTTTTTACTACCGGTTTGGCAACCAGTAGCATTTTTTACTATTGGTTTGGCGAACCAGTAGCATTTTTTTACTATTGGTTTGGCAACCAGTAGCATTTTTTACTTCTGGTTTGGCGAACCAGTAGCATTTTTTACTATCGGTTTGGCAACCAGTAGCATTTTTTACTACCGGTTTGGGCGAACCGGCCCAAACCGGTAGCATTTCACTCCTGATCTATGGGCAGTTCTTGACTTACAACAGCAATTCAGCCCCAAATTTATGTTGCTAAGAAAGACAGTGGTTATGACTTTTTTATGACCTTTCTCGCCCCGACTTTTAAGTGAAGCCCTGCAGTTAAGTCAAGTCACACGGTTGTTAAGATCCCATGAGCTCCGAGGTACACTGCAACTGTCATAAATACATGCCAGTTGCCAAGTGTCTGAATTTTGATCCCGTCACCACAGGGAAAGCTGTGACGGTTGTGTGGAAAAGGTCACTTTTGAACTTTGAACCGTCACTAAACGAATTCTCTTGTAAGTCTACCTCAACAAAATTGGTTAAGGCCCCAAGACATCTTGCACTCAAAGTTTGTGGCACGTCGTTCAATTTAGGCATATATATATATATATAATTTTATTTTTTTTATCATCCTGCCTTCATTATTTTAATAAGTAACTCAAGGCAGAGAACATACCTAACATTCCCTCCTCTGCCTGTTGTCTCCACAACAACCCTGTGAGGTGAATTGGGGGGAAAATGACTAGCTCATAGTCACTCAGCTGGCTTTCATACCTAAGGCAGGACTAGAATTCAAAGTTACCCAGTGATTGGCCCAAAAAGTCACCCAACCAGCTTTCCTATCTAAGATGGGACTAGAATTCACAGTCGCCTAGAGACTGGTTAAAAATTCAACCAGTTTTCATGCCTAAGGGAAGACTAGAACTCACAGTCACCGGATGAATGGCCCCTAATCAGCTTTCCTGCCTAAGGTGGGACTAGAATTCACAGTCGCCTAGTGATTGGTCAAAAATTCAACCAGTTTTCATGCGTAAGGGAAGACTAGAACTCACAGCCGCCTTAGGAATGGCCCCTAACCAGCTTTCCTGCCTAAGGTGGAACTAGAACTCCCCATCTCCTGGTTTCTCGCCTGAGTGCCTTCACCACCAGAAAAGCTGGAACGACCGGTTCACTGGCTGCACAGAAAGGCATCCATAACTGATGTGCAAACCATGTCAACATGCGAATAATACGCTGTAATCAACCTTTTGGATTTCCTTCTTTTAATCCTGAACTTTAAAAAATCTTGTAAAAAACATTCCTTCCCCTCTCCTTGTTTTCCTCATGAGAACCCTGTGAGGTCGCTTGGCCTGAGAGCGACTGGCCTAAAGTCACCCGATTGTTAAATTGAATGCTTGTTAAATTGACGACTACCTGTCAAGGTGCTTTTTTTTCATGAGGTAACTGGACTTTCTTGGGTTTTTTTCTTTTGAAGACATTTTGCTTCTCATCCCAAGAAGCTTCTTCAGCTCTGACTGGGTGGTGGGGAACAGAAGGATTGATATTCCTTGCAGACAAAAGCTGGTCATTTGCATCCTTTTAGATCAGATTGGATTTCTTCAAGGGCCAGATCAGCATCGTAGTTCTCCTCCGTGGGCCGGCCATGGGGGGGGGGGGGGAGGGCAGGGGGAGAGATGGGATGGACACCTCCTGCAGCCCCCTGCCGGCCAAAACGAGATATGGGGGGCCCTGCCCCCCAACAGCCCATTTTCGGCCTCCATGGCCTCCTGCCGGCCAAAACGGGCCACGGGAGGGCCTAATGCATCCCGCACCGTGGCCCGCTTTGGCCGGCAGAGGTATTGATATTGATATTTCTAGGCCTGCTCTGCAAGCCAGATCTAAGCACCCCGCAGGCCGGATTTGGCCCGTGGGCCTTGAATTTCACATCCGTTTTAGAGGGTCGTTGAAGCACTTGGAGGTTTATTGGTGTCCTCAGGGTCACCTGAGTGGTGCTCCTGGTTCCTGTAGTCTGCAATTTTTTCCCCTCTGGAAATCCGTTCCTACTCTCACCCCATTCAAAGGGTGTTCATCCCAAATTATATAGCTAAAATTCTGTAGAGATTGTCAGTCATCCAGGTCAAAGGTGCATCTTTGGGGCAACCATGACCTGGATGACTGATAATCTCTACAGACTTTTACCTGTATTACCCTGTTTCCCCGAAAATAAGACATCCCCTGATAATAAGCTCTACCCGAAAATACTTAAACGCAGAGCTGGAAATCAGGTAAGACGGCAAGAGGAGCCCCATCTTGCTCCATGCACCCCAAAATAAGACCTCCCCAAAAATAAGGCCAAGTGCTTATTTTGGGGTTCAAAAAAATATAAGACAGGGTCTTATTTTCAGGGAAACATGGTAGCGTAAGGTAAGACCTCAAAAACACATCCTTGAAGTGCGAGAAGTTCCCCGAGGATGGGCTCCCACAGGAATCCGAAAGGTTGGAAGAACCAACTTCTGGTCTCGGTGACTCTCTCAGATTGGATCCTGTATTATGTTCACCTTCATTCACAAGGCCTCAAAAATACCCAGGTGAATCCGTGTCCCCCTCCAGAAGACCACCCAGAAGGCATACAGATAGTTCTTGACTTACAACGGTTCGTTGAGTGACCGTTCTAAGTTACAACGGCACTGAAAAAAGGGACTTATGACCATTTTTAACACTTGTGACTGTTGTAACATCCCAAATGGTCACGTAATTGAAATTCAGACGCTCAGCAACTGGACGGTTGCAGCCATGATCCTCTTTAGTGACCTTCGGACAAGTGAAATCAATGGGGGCAGTGTCAGCACTCCAAGCTACATTCACTCCAGTGCTGACATAAGGAAGAGAAGAGGACGCTTGACTCTTTACCAAGAAGAATGTTCACCAATGCAATTTATTTGAGACGACATTGTAACCTGACAGACCGGGGGGGAAGGGGCGGGGGGGGGGGAGAAGAGAGGCAGATTCGCTTAACAACTAGGTGGCTAATTTATCTATTGCAGGGATTCACTAAGAAATGTGATGAAAAATGTTGTAAAATGGGGCAAAACTCGCTTAACCAATTTCTCGCTTAGCGACAGAACTTCTGGGCTCCATTGTGGTCGTACATTGAGGACTAGCTGTACTACTAAGCATAGTTGTGGGGTTTTATTTTGGATGCAAACTTTGCTGCCCTATACATTTCCTCACAAGTACTTAAACACTAAACAGTTTGTTTAGTGACCGTTCGGAGTTACAACGGGACTGGAAAAAGGGACTTATGGCCATTTTTCACATTTATGACCGTTGCAACAAGCCCCCGGTCATGTGACTTACATTCGGATGCTCGACAAATGGTTCATGTTTATGACGGTTCCAATGTCCTGGGGTCGTGTGACCCCCTTTTGCGACTTTCTCACAAGCAAATTCAATGGGGAATCCTGAATCACTTAACAACCGAGCGGCTAATTTAACAACTGCAGTGACTCACTTAACTAATGTGTTGAGAAAAGTTGCAAAACGGGGGCAAAACTCACTTAACCAATTGCTCACTTAGCAACCTAAATTCTGGGCTCAACTGCGGTTGTTAAGTCAAGGACTTCCTTGACTTACGCAACGAGAACAGATTTTTGAGCGAACAATTGAACGAATTTAACAACTGCAGTGAATCACTTAAGCGTGTCGAGAAAAGTCGTCAAATAGGGGAGAAAAAACCTCACTTAACCGATTTCTCACTTAGCAACATAAATTCTGCGCTCAACCGCAGTCGTTAGTCGAGGACTTCCCGTAAAGAGAACAGCTAATTTAGGAGCAAAACGATCAACTTTCAAGGACCCGGAAAGTGTCCAGAGAGAAACTTCATCTCCGAGGGTTGAGAAAATCCCTCTAAACCGTTTGTGCTATTTTGGGCACAATATTCTCACTTGGCAAATCAAGTATGAGATTAAAGAGCTAAAGATTGAATAACAAGTGCCAGAATGTGCAAGGAAGAAGGGGAAAATCCCCTCCACGCCTTACCTGAATTTGTCCAGAGATTCCCACGCGACAGATCTAAAACCACACAATACCATCCAGTTTTAGTTAAAAAAAACCGAAAAATCAGAACGGGTTGCAATTCCTCGGGCTTCCAAGAAGCGCAACTGTTACGGACAGACTACTCTTAATAAAACTTCTGATGTCACCTTCCCTTCCTGCCAAGCTGGTTTGGTCATTTCCTCGGGAGGACGCTTCTTCCTCCTTCTGGTTTTTACCTTCCTTTTGATACCCGGAGAGACGCTCTTCGTTGCAGCCGAAAACCTGTCTGTGCCTGACACCAGGACGGACAAGAATATGCCTGCGTGTGCAAACTAACTCCCGAAAGCTTTCGACACTCTTTAAGGAGGCAAGCCAGAGGCAAACACGAGAATTTGGGAAATCCCTCCTCCAGAAAAGGATGGGTGTGCCGGGCATCATCAGCGAACAATTTCCTCTTTTTTTCCACCCTGAAAGTGTCACGCTGACAGAGAGAGAGAGAGAGAGAGAGACGTCCGCGGACCAGAAAGCTAACAAAATCAAAAAAGAGGCTTTAGCCAACAAGCCACGTGAGAAGCCGGCTGATCTAGGAAACCATGAGGCACAGCACAGGATGTTCCTTGAAGGACAAAGCTTTGGACCGTAAGACAAGGCGGTCAAAAAGACTGAGGAATATTTTAGCTTCGGACAAATAACTGCCTCTACAGGTGGTTCTCGACTTACAACCATCTGTTTAGTGACTGTTTGAAGTTACAACACACTGAATGACCGGTTTTCACAGTTACTACCGTGGCAGGAGCATTCCCTCATGGTTACCTAACCAAAATTTGGACGCTTGGTAGAATAAGGCCTCAGTTTTTAGACTTGGACTAACTTTATTGTCACTTTGAAGGTACACCAATCGGCATACATTAAAATGAATTTTCGCTGCGTACAGCTCTTTTTAAAAAGAATGACATAGTAATATATATTAACCATTTCTATAAGTCTATGGAGATTCCATACCCATCATCCAGTCTATGGACATTCCCCCCACCATCCAGCCAGAGCTGAAGAAGCTTCTTGAATGAGAAGCGAAATGTCTTCAAAGAAAAACAAAAAGTTCAGTTGCCTCTTTTGGGACAAACCATTTCTATAACATAAGCCTATCTGGCAAACCCCAAAGCTTCATTTTCTCGTATCTCAAGCATAAAATTCAGAAGCGGTTTCCCAAAAAACTGCAGTGCTGCACGGAACAACTTGTGGAAAGACAGGTTGTAAACGGGGACACATGTTACTTAACAACAGTCTTCCTTTGCAAGATAAATATTGGGCTTCATTGTGGTCGTAAGTTAAGGACTACCTGAATATAGAGTCAGTTCCAAGTTACATACAGAATCCACACTGGATTCACATTTTGGCTTTTAGATAAGGTCTCTTGTAAGTCCACCTCGACAGAATTGCTTCGAAACCCGAGACGTCTTGCATTCAAAGTTTGTGGCACATCGTTCAATTTAAGCTTATTTTAATTTAAAAAAATTTTTTTTCTATCATTTTTATTTATTTTTATTTTTTATTTTATTTTAAATTTATATACCGCCCTTCTCCCTGAGGACTCAGGGCGGTGTACAGCCAGAATTAAAAAACATAAAATACAAATATTAAAAAAAATAATTAAAATATATATAAATTTGGCCCAAAATTAAAAATACAAACCAATTAAAACATTTAAAATTTCATCCTGCCTTCATTATTTTAATAAATAACTCAAGGCAGAGAACATACCTGACACTCCCTCTCTCTGTTTTCCTCACAACAACAACCTGGTGAGGTGAGGTGAGTTGGGCTGAGAATGATTGGCCCCAAAGTCACCCAGCTGACTTTCATACCTAAGGCAGGACTAGAATTCACAGCTGCCTGGTGACTGGCCAAAAATTCAACCATTTTTCATGCCTAATGGAAGACTAGAACTCACAGCCGCCTTAGGAATGGCAACCGCCTGATGATTGGCCCAAAAAGTCACCCAACCAGCTTTCTTACCCAAGGTGGGACTAGAACTCCCCATCTCCTGGTTTTTAGCCTGAGTGCCTTCACCACTGGACCAAACTGCCTTCTACCAACAGAAAACTGGAACGACTGTTTCACTAGCTGCACAGAAAGGCATCCATAACTGACGCGCAAAGCTTGTTAACCACGCCAACATGCGAGCAATACGCTGTAATCAACCTTTTGGATTTCCTTCTTTTAATCCCATTTTTTTTTAAAAAAAAATATTGTAGATTTGCAAGAACCAAGCCAAAATCAAGAGAGCAAAGGATTCACGGGAGAGAAAAAACACCAAGGGAGAGCAAAACCTCGCTTCTAGCCACGTGAAACACGCAAAGCAGGAATCGATTGAATGGGTGGAAAAAAAAAAAAACCGAAACAAAAAACCAAAGTAAGACCTCTGGAAAACGAGCTTGCTAAACATCTGGCCCAGCTCCAGTCTTCCCTGCCTCGGTTTTACCTTTTGCATGAAGAAAAAGACTTCCTGCTCGGCCGAGCGCCTTTCGCAGCCAGCTTTTCAGCTGTCTCCCTGGCTGGATTCCCCTCCGAGAAGCTAAGCCGCTGGTGTGATCTGCCTGAAAGCTCGTTTTGCAATGCTTACCTTCCTCTGGGGTCACAGGCTGCTAAGCGCTATGTGGCCGCGGCCTCAAAATAGAACGTAAGCATGTAAATATATGCAGGAGAGGGCAGGTTTTCGGCAGGCTGATGAAGCAAAGGGGACGCGCAGGGAAGCCCGTTGCAACTGTATATGCCACACGCTGAATCACAAACCAGCTGAACGTGTTTTAGCTTAGAGGGTCCTGTACGAAAGTGATGAAGTGTCACCTTTTTCAGTAGGCGGCATGAAAGAGAGAAAGAGAGAGAGAGGGGGGAGGGAGAGAGAAAAAGAAAGAGAGAGAGAGAGAAGGGAGAGAGAGAAGATGGAGAGGGAGGGATAGAGAGACGGATAGAGAGAGAGAGGGAGAGAGAGAGAAAAAAAAGAAGGGAGAGAAAGAGAAAATAAGAAAGAAGGAAAAGAGAAAGAAAAAGGAAGAGAGACAGAAAGAGAAAGAAAAAGGAAAAAAGACAGAAAGAAAAAAGAAAAAGGGAGGGAGAGAGAGAAAGAGAGAGGGAGGGAGAGAGAGAGGGAAAGAGAGAAAGAAAAAGGGAGAGAAAATAAGAAAAAGGAAAAAAGAGGAAGAAAAAAGAGAAAGAAAAAGGAAGAGATAGAAAGAGAAAAAGAAAAAAAGAAAGAAAAAGAAAATGGGGGAGAGAGAGAGAAAGAAAGAGAGAAGATGGAGGGAGGGAGAGAGAAAGAAAGAGAAAACAAGAAAAAGGAAAAGAGAAAGAAAAAAGCAAGAGAAAGGAAAAGGAAAAGAGAAAGAAAGAAAAAAGGAAGAGAAAGAAAAAGGAAGAAAGAGAGATAGAAAGAGAAAGAAAAAGGAAAAAAGAAAGAGAAAGAAAGAAAGAAAATAAGAAAAAGGGAGGGAGGGAGGGAGGGAGGGAGAGAGAGAGAGAGAGAGATTGATTTAATAAGACAGAGGTTCCCAAACTATGGGTTGATGGCATCCTCAACATCTCAGGAATTTTGTTTTTGTGTCACTCCTAGTGTCACAAACCCTGCCCCGTGGCACCCCAGGACTAGTTAGGACTATCATGTTTATGTAGTAGTAAAATAAACCATGGGTACTGCCACGAAGCTTGGGAACTGCAGCAGTAAGATAATGATGAAATTAAATCTTACCAAGTCCTATCAACAGCCCAAATCAGCAATAAAATATACCAGTGGTCCCAATCTGTTCCTCCAAAGCACTTGAGGGCAGGACAAGAAGCAATGGATGGAAACTAATCAAGGAGAGAAGCCACCTAGAACTAAGGAGAAATTTCCTGACCGTGGGAACAATTCATCACTGCAACAACTTCCTTCCAGAAGTTGAGAATGCTCCAACACTGGAAGTTTCTTAAGAAGAGATTGGACAACCATTTCTCTGAAAAAATATAGAGTCTCCTGCCTGAGCAGGGGGTTGGACTAGAAGACCTCCAAGGTCCCTTCTAACTCTCTTATTCTGCATTCTATATGGATGCAGAAGTGATGGTTTCCCTTTTTCTTTTAAAGCCCAACAGCTGTTTAACAGCAGCTTTATCCTTAGGATGGATTCCTGTTCACATGGCAGAGAGGAAATATTAAATAGATAAATACAAACAGCCATTTTCAAGCCTAAATACTTATGAAAAAAAAATTACTTGGCTGGTAATGTGAGCTATGCAAACTTTGGGGCCTCCAATCACAGAACTGATCTTTTTGATGGGCCTATTATTCCTCCGTGTAAGACTTATATTTAGGTATCCTATTTAGGAACTGCTCATTTACCCCCACAGAGCAACTTTGGGGTGTGTAAAAATAGAGCAAAATAGAAATCTTATGTCTCTTGGGCCATTAGGATGTTTACAGAGGTGTGCATCAACACCTACACAAAACTAAAAAAAAAAAGATTGCATATGCCCTGTCACATTTCCACTTGATTCAAGCCACATTGGGGAGAGTCATTGACTTTTTCTCAAATGTCTTCATAGATTTCTGGCAACACTATACAGTGGCCTACAAAAACCCGGCCTAGATTTATACGATGCATTCACCCAATATTCTTCTTGTGAGTGAACAAAATTGCTACGTTCGGAAATTAATTGATGCCTAAATTAATATATTTAGAACAGAATGAATGAGCTGGAAGGGACCTTGGAGGTCTTCTAGTCCAGCCCCCTACTCAAGCAGGAGAACCTATAACCATTTCGGACAAGTGGCGGTTCAGTCTCTTTTTAAAAACCTCCAGTGACCAAGCACCCACAACTCCTGGTGGCAAGTCGTTCCACTGGTTAATTGTCCTCAATGTTAGGAAGATTCTCTCTTAACCCTATGGTGTTTTAACAAGAGAGTCTAGGCCAGCATTTCAAAACCACAGCGATGTTATGAGGTGTGGACTTCAATTCCCAGAATTCCCCAGCCAGTATGGCTGGCTGGGGAATTCTGGGAGTTGAAGTCCACCTATCATAACGTTAACTAAGGCTGAGAAATGATAAATCTGGATAATAGTTGAGATTCCCACCAAATGCTGAGCCCTGGACACGACTTTACACCCTGTTTCAATACCCCATTGTGCAAATCCAGCACACCCAAGTTGTGAAGCAGAATTTACAAACCACACAATGCACACACACACACACACAAAATAATGAAATCGATCTGAAGAAGCTTCTTGGATGAGAAGCGAAACGTCTTTGGTTGATAGATCTTTATAGAAATGGCTTGCTCGTATTATGATGAAAAAACTAAAAATTGTGATTTGATGTTAAGACCGCAACAGAGGGAGTCGGAAGTCCACATTCGTTTTTTCCTTTTCTTACCCTTCCTCACTTCCCTTCCCCCTCTTCCTCCCCACCGTTTTCCTACTTAACTTTACTTTTGTATTTTGTATCTTATTGTATCTTATATCTCAATAAAAACTTCAAAGAGAAAAACAAAAACTAAGTCCAGTTGCCCTTTGAAAAAAGCACCTTTGGCACAACTGAATAGAATAGAATAGAATAGAATAGAAAATAGAATGTAAAATAAAATAGAATGTAGAATAGAATTGAATAGAATTGATAGAGGCATATGTAATAAAAGGTCAGGGAGAAGACCTGTTCTCCATCATTCCAGAGACACGGAGTTTCACACGTGTTGTTGGCGTTAAAAGGCCAGTTGTGTAAAAAAAGAAAAGGCATTGGGCCAAAACATCCACTTGACCAAAAGTAAACTTAAGTGGTGAATAATGTGCTGCATTAAGTCACAAAATGATGGATTTCCTTTATATACACTGAGAGCGTATGCACCAAGACAAAATTCCTTCTGTGTCCAATCACACTTGGCCAATAAAAAACAAATTCTATTCTATTCTATTCTATTCTACTCTACTCTCTCTTCTCTAATATATTCTCTATTTCAGGCGATGCCTTGAGCTGCTGGCCACGATCTGAAGAAGGATGCCGTAATATCTGCTGCTACAAGGTGCTCCGTTTTGTGTTTTTCCACAACTCTCGTCTTCAAAACTGCACAAATGCTCATTTTGTTTTGAGTGATCCTTCAATACCCCCCCCCTCCCTCCTCCCAGATCCAGGAAGAAAGCTAGCTTTCCGAGAGAGAAGGACTGGTATCTACTTAAGACGGCATGAAAAGTAAGCTCCTTGCCTCGGCTCTATTTATAACCGAAAAATCACATTACACAGGACGGGTCCCCCCCCCCCCCCCCACAAAACCCGGTCTGCAACGAGGATGCGGCTTCTCAGCTGAGGTTGCTTTGAAAAACATTTCCTGTGCAACGTTTTGGGGGCTGTTTTGCTAGTTGCACGGTGGTCCATTTTCTCACAGCCACCTATCCTGCACCTGCTTTCTGTTTTCAAGACACAAACCACAGCACGCAACAGTTGTGGGGTGGGGGAATGATAGATTATTCCCCCTCTGCAAGAGATTCACACCACGACTGAAGAATAGAAAGCTGTTTGGTAGGGTCAGTCTGAGCAGGTGATATCAAGTCAGGGGCAACTTTTTTTTTTTAATTTTTATTTATTTCTTTGCAAACAAAATATGTAACAACATAAGAAGAGCCTTGGTAGTACAGTGGTCTAAGGCATCCTGTTATTAAGCTGGTTATTAAGACCAGATGCCTGCAATTACTGCAGGTTCGAATCTCCCCAGGCTCAAGGTTGACTCAGCCTTCCATCCTTTCTAAGGTAGGTAAATTGAGGACCCGGATTGTGGGGGCAATAAGCTGACTTTGTATAAATATACAAAAGTATGAAGGCTATTGCTTAACGCATTGTAAGCCGCCCTGAGTCTCCAGAGAAGGGTGGCATATAAATCAAATTTAATAATAATAATAATAATAATAATAATAATAATAATAATATCGATTGCGGTGAGAACCTTACACAATACATTATCTTCAATACAAATGTACAAATAGAAAGTAAGAGCTACGCTAACCTTATCCTCTTTTTATTCTATTATTTAGCTAAGCATACCACTGGTCCCAACATTGAAAATATGCGGATTCTTTTTGATCTCTCAAAATTTTTGTTAGCCTATCGGCTTCTGCATATTCAATGATTTTCCCTAAAATCAAGTCTTCAGACGGTAGGTCTTTCCCCTTCCAATTTTCGGCGAGACATATTCTTGCTGCAGTTGTGATATATACAATTAAACACCATTTACTCGTGCCTATCTTATCTGGCCTGATATTTAATAGGTAATATTCCGGTTTCAGCTGTAATTTATATCCAGTGATTTCTAGCAGCCACCTCTGAATAAGTTTCCAGAATTCTATTACCCTGGGACAGGTCCACCATACGTGAAAATAGGTACCTACCTCCCCACACTTCCAACAGTTTGGGGAGAGTCCAGGAAACATTTTGGATAGTCGAGCAGCGGGGAGGTGCCACCTGTACAGCATCTTATACAGATTTTTCTTATAAGTGGTTGCCATCAAAAATTTCAGTGGTCCAAATTTCTTCCCATTTCGCCAGCTCGATTGAGTGACCAATATTTCTCCCCCAGGCAGTCAGGAGCAACTTTTAATGATCACATTAGATATTAGATTGGCTTCACATCCTCCCAAGAACTGGGACCTTGGAAGTCCTTATATCATTCTGGACATCCTTGTGTGAATTTAACTCAGCGCAACCTCAACTGAAGGATCTCTTCCACGTGTCCTTTGGTGCCTGCCAGACCCAAATCCTTTGCATTGATGGGGCCTACACAACCACACCAGCTCGGCTTACAAGATCAAAAGGCTTCGATCCCCAGGTAGACAACATTAGAGGACATATAGCCGAAGCAGCACGTGCAACAACCAAGAAGCCATCAGGAATTCAGCCAAACAACAAGGAGGGCCTACTTTGTGACTTAATTAGTCCTCGACCTATGTCCATAACCAGGTCCAGAATTTTGGGGGCTAAGAAAGGCGGTAGTGAAGCAAATTGTGTCCAATTCTACGTCACCGTTGTTAAAGCAAATCACCGTTGTTAAGTGAATCATGCGGTCGTTAAGCAAACCCTGCTCCTCCCATTTGCTTTGCCATCGCTAATGGCAGTCCCGGTAAATAATGCTGGTTTTACCAAGTGCCCAAAATTTTGATTGTGGGGATGCTGTGTCCGTCCTAAGTGTGAGGAGCAGTCCGAAGTCCCTGTTTCTGGTAGCGTCGTAACTTCAAAACAGTCCCTAAAACGAACAGTTGTTAAGTCGAGGACTACTCTATCGGGAAAGAAGATTCTGTGGTCATGCCACCTCAGTCTCTAAGTGTTTATTCTGAAGAGTTGGGAAAACATTCTTGGAAACGTCCTGCTAAGATGCAAACCAGGTGGGGCTGAGAACTGAATTCTTGGGAGAAATCTGAATGCGGGTGAGAGGAGAGGAAGGTGCCAGTATGAAAATCCTCGGGGATCAAAGCCCGGAAAGAGGAAAGGGGGAGGTGGGGGAAGGCTGGGGCTGCCCCACGTTTGCATGCATTATGGCAGCAGCTTGGAAGACGTTTCTAGTCATGCCCAACGCAACACAAAGAGAATGACTGTGTTGCATAACAAAGGGTGTGGGACTAGACAAGTTTTGTCTCCTCCAGAACATCAATTTGGCCTCTCTCGCTCTCTTTCGGCTTCTTTGATATGTGACTATTATGTCTATCAATCTATCATCTATATTCATCTCTCCCTCTCATACACATTTATTTTCTATCAGTCTCTATATTCATATCTGTCTATCTCTATCATCTATCTCTCCCTCCTCTATGTATCCGTATCCTTCCTATCTATCTACCTTGTACCTGTCAAGGCTACAGTTTTCCCTGTTGCAATGGATGGCTGTGAAAGTTGGACCATAAGGAAGGCTGAGCGCCAAAGAATGGAGGCCTTTAAACTCTGGTGCTGGAGAAGACTCCTGCGAGTCCCTTGGACTGCAAGGCGATCAAAGTGCAGGCCAAAAGGAGGCACACGGTAAGTAGAACAGCACACGAGGGGGAGGGGGTGATCAGCTGTGGCGTGTAACCTTTTTTTTACTTTTAAAAGTATTGCTTTTAAAAGTAAAAAAAAAAAAAAAAGCCTCTGATGATTGCGCAGCTCAGCTGGGCATGGGGCGGGTGCAAGGATTTTTGCTACTGGTTTTCCGAACCGCTGCCATTGCTACTGGATCGGGCAATCCGGACTGAACCGGGAGCATTTCACCCCTGCCCTCGCACATATGTGTTAGTCCCTGCTATTTAACCACGTTTTGGAGGCTGTGCTTATGCGCGGAAGGCCGAACATGCATGGAAGGTGTGCTCACATTTGCGAATCGGTAGGGAAGCTAAGTGAATCCCACTTCTGCATCCATCCATCCATAACCCGAGGACTACCTGTATGAGGCATCTAAAGCCATGGGTGACCATGGGGAAACCACAACAGTTGTTAAATGTGAAAAATGGACTTTGGTCACTTTTTTCCACTTCTGTTATCACTTTGAAAAATCACTAAATGAATTATTGTTAACTTAAGGACGACCTGCATTTCAGCCTTGGCAGGACCTATCCAGACACGAGCTGACAGCTGATATAAATTTGGCTTTTCATCCTTCGGAGCCGAGACCTAAAATGAAGAAAGCCACACTTTGCTGTACGCTACTTTTTCTCTGCTTTCCGACCTGGATTAAGAGAGTTTTGCAATTGAGGACAACAGCGGCGTGAGATGTAACACCTGCTTGTAACTCCTGAGAGCTGTTAAGTCGTTAGGTCCCTGTCACGTGGCTGATCTCTGCAGCCGCCTGTGTGTGCCCGGGGAATAAATGGGATTTGCTTTAAGGAGATGCAGAGAGCTGCTTTGGTCTCTGAGCTCCATGGCACTTTATCCTTTTCAAATCTGCAATGCATTATACAGCTGTAGAGATTAGAACCTGTGGGGGCAAGGAAACAACCTGCTAACCCCCAGTCCTTCACCTGCGCAGCCATCGTCCTTTGCTCATCCTTTCCTCCTGTCCCGTTAATGTAGCAACGTGACTTTTGGTGGCTCCCAACAGGAGGTTTGCAACCCGGGTTCAAAGTTAGCTTTCCACCTGGGAAACAAAAAGCTTTGGTCCTCGAATAGCAATACCAATAGCACTCAGGACTTACATACCGCTTCACGGTGCTTTACAGCCCTCTCTAAGTGGTCAAGGTAGGAAGTCAGCCCAAACAGTCCCAAGCTCTTTCCTGTTTTTGGTACAGTTCCAAGGGCTACCAGGAAATTAATCATCTGACAGGCAACTGCAGATGTCCATATATCCTCAAGATGTCAGTAACACCACCAACTCCCTACAAGTCTGTCTGGACTCCACACTAGGAAGACAACACGTATAGAAGACAAAAAAGTTTCTGGAGTGAGCTATAAAGCAACTGAGAAAGCTTCTTTGATCGGATCAAGTCTACCTGAGTGTCCAATCAACATATCCTGAAGACCTTCCCCACTGTAGTTTGGAAATCATTACTCAGCTCTTGGGTAGGAGGCCTCAAGAGAACCACACCGGTGGAGGATAGAATGGGAAAAACACCCAGGAAGAAGATCATGGCAGGTGGACTCTGTGGATGTGACCATCAAGTCAACTTGGAGGAGACTCTTCTCTGCCTTGTAGAACCTTCCCAACCTAAGGACCACATTCTATTTAGAAGACTTCCTAGACCTTCTGTATAAAAGAGGATTCCCTACTGGGCAAACCCAACCTTCACGATAGTGTTGTGCCTCTTCAACCTGATGGTGGGAGATCTTTGCTTGTCGCTCCTCGTAAAGTTTTGTTCCAGAAGCCTAGCGTGGTTAAGAGTTCCTTGCTCAGCCTGTTCAACACATGCCGTTTCTGTTGGCCACACACATATGAAGTATTTTAAGGAGCA
The DNA here is from genome assembly GCA_022577455.1 of Arizona elegans. NCBI lineage: Eukaryota > Metazoa > Chordata > Lepidosauria > Squamata > Colubridae > Arizona > Arizona elegans. Next base: position 6,220,968 of record JAKOOJ010000030.1, read on the forward strand.
TCCTTCTTTCAGCTTGAAGTGGTGAAGGCCATCTTCTTAGCAGAATCTGGTGCGTTCCACCACCACCCAAGTCTAGCAGCATCAAAGAAGAGAGGGTTCAACTTTGTTAGGAAATGATAATTATCTAACTTGTTGGGTTGGCAATATATAAACCCTTAATATAGCTTTAAGACTGTGTTGCTGTATTGCACCATACTGCACCAAACCTGATTGGTTTGCTCTGTAGCCAATGTCCTTAAGAGGGAGCTTAAAACATGGTTTGTTTCTCTTTGCTGATGATTATTGCTCTTTGCTGATCGTTACTGCTCTTTGCTGTGTTTGCTACTGTTTGCAAATACAGAAGAACTGTTACTGTGTATGACTACAACGACTGGTAAGAAGACTTTGTTATTGGATTATCCCTGGACTATTGTTTTACTATCTACTGCTTTATCTGTGTATGACCTGGACTGTTTATTGGACTGTGCCTTATTACTATTTCCTGAAAAGTAAACACAACTCAGTGTATCTCTGTGTTGGCTGTATTTATTTGCAACTGCTCTCAATCGCTTTCATGTGCACACCCTTGCTCCTCAAGGGTTACTCTGCGAATTCCTTAACAAACTTCTTTTCCAAAGCAGCAGAAGGCAAGACAAGAAGCAATGGTTGGAAACTAACCAAGGAGAGAATTAAGGAGAAACTTCCTAGCAGTGAGAACAATTAACCAGTGGAACAGCTTGCCACCAGAAATCCTGGGTGCTCCATCACTGGAGGCTTTTAAGAAGAGTCTATCTAAACAGCCCCACTTGTCTGAAATGGTATAGGGCTGGGGTGTCAAACACAAAGCCCGTGGGCTGGATCTGGCCCGCGATGTGGTCAGATCCGGCCTGCGGGGCTGTCTTGGAAAATGTAAGGGGCTGGCCCGCATCGCTTCGGCCCGGTCTACCCAATGCTAAGAGGAAACATACCAGCAGTTTGGGGAGTGGCATCAAGCTGACCACACCCACTCAGTCAGCCATGCCGAGTGACTGGAATCAAACTGGCCGTGCCCACCCAATCGACCACACCTCCCACAAGGTGAACCATAGCCCTGATGTGGCCCTCAATGAAATTGAGTTTGACACCTTTTGGGGGAAACAGGGTTTCAATGGTTAGATAACAAAATGGAACTTAGAAACAGGGAAACAAAAGAAAAAGACTAGTGAAATAAAGAAGATATGTTAAGAGAGAGAAGCCAATATTATGATGATTATATTTAATATAATCTTGGTAGTACAGTGGTCTAAGGCACCCTGTTATTAAGCTGGTTATTAAGACCAGCTGCCTGCAATTACTGCAGGTTCAAATCTCGCCAAGGCTCAAGGTTGACTCAGCCTTCCATCCTTTCTAAGGTAGGTGAAATGAGGACCCAGTTTGTGGGGGCAATAAGCTGACTTTGTATAAATATACAAAAGGATGAAGGCTATTGCTTAATGCACTGTAAGCCGCCCTGAGTCTCCGGAGAAGGGCGGCATATAAATCAAATTATATATATATATATATATATATATATATATATATATATATATATATATATATATAATCATTTTAATATTACAGAATCAATTTTTAAGTAATGAATATTGTTGTAAATTTTGATTATTATTTTATAAAGATATCTGTACCTGGATGACACATTGTTTAATTGGAGGTGGAATTATTATATTAATTTTTTAAAAAAAAAATTAAAAAAAGAAGAGAAATTTTTCCACCACAAATTCATTTCGACGATATGAAAAAAAGATCCTGAATTCAAACTTCTAAAAAAAAAAAAAAAAAAAAAAACCACACCTTGATCGTAAACGTTTTACTTTTGGTGTGTTTATTCGGGATAATTGTTGAAACGCTGAAGCTGCCAAGTCAGCCTGGCACCGATTTATTATAAATGAACTTGTGAAATGGAAAGTTTTCTGCAGATAAATGAAGCACTTAAGATTAAAAAAAAAAATCTTTACGGGGAGAGAAAGAGACAGAAAAAAAGGCCAGTGGAATATTTTCCACTCTATTTTCCATGGATATTGTAGAGAGTCGAGATAAACAGAGCAATTTCATTCGGCATTGGACAGCTGTATGCTACGAAATTTCATTTTAATGCATGCCGATTAGTCTATGTTCAAAGTGACAATTAAGTTATTCTAAGTCTAAGGCAGTTGAAACCAGCGAGCGAGGACGTTTGATCGGATCCAAGAATGACACACCAGTAATCTCCACTTTGAAAGTTGTTTTTGTAAGGGAGCCAGCTAATCACACGGCCTGGACCACCCAATGCCTTAAAATAAAATGTTATGTACAATAAAGAAAAGTTGTTGAGACTCTGGAAAGAGTGCAGAGAAGAGCAACAAGAATGATTAGGGCGCTGGAGGCTAAAACATAATGAAACAAAGTCCTTCTAGTGAAAACTATACGAAGAATGGCTGCAAGATTTGGGTCTGGCTAGACTAAAGAAAAGAAGAATTAGGGCTGACATGATAGCAGTATTCCAGTATTTGAGGGGCTGCCACAAAAAAGAGGGGGGTCAAATTATTCTCCAAAGCACCAGAGGGCAGGACAAGAAATAATGGTTGGAAACTAATCAAAGAGAGAAGCAACCTGGAGTTAAGGAGAAACTTCCTAACAGTGAGGAAAATTAACCAGTGGAACAGCTTGCCACCAGAAATTGTGGGCGCTCCATCACTGAAGGTTTTTAAGAAGAGACTAGACCAGAGGTCTTCAAACTTGGCAGCGACTTGTGGACTTCAACTCCCAGAATTCTCCAGCCAGCTATGCTATACTGGAGAATTTTGGGAGTTGAAGTCAACAAGAACCGGTTCGGGGGTGTGGCCAGCCAATGTTATTACCGGTTCTCGGAACTACTACAAATTTGTGCGAACCGGAAGCAACCCACCACGGATTACTTGTAATCTAACATCAGCTCAGGTGTTTAAAAACAACAAAAAAGCAAGAACACACTGAAGCAGGTTTTGTACAATCCAACGTGGTTGTGAGGGAAGAAAACCCATCCCTCTCCCCGTAAAACCAGAATTATTTCTGGATTATTTTATTATATGCTATGCAGAACCTGTGGGCAGAGGGCTGAGAGCCACAGAGTTAAGAGGGCATCGTCATATATAGATTTGTGGGTTGTAGAAAGTGTAAAATAAGACTCACTTCCCTTCCTATGGTCTCCAGCACAAAAATAAACCATGCTAGCCAGAAATACCTTTTTTTTTTTTTTACTATTTACAGATTGCCAAATACAGATTTCCCAATACCTTTATTAAAACGAGATTCAAGCATATGCTTTAAATAAAAGTTTCGGCTTTGGTGAGGGAAAGAAAACCTCTCTTCATTTCCTCATATTTACCCTAACAGGAATTCGTCTTAAGAACATTTATAGGCGGTCCTTGACTTACGACCAACAATTGAGCCCAATATTCCTGTGGTTAAGCAGCAGTTGAGTTTTGCTCCATTTTTATGACCTTTCTTGCCACAGTCCCCTTTTTCAGTGATGTTACAACTTTGAATGGTCACTAAATGATTGGTTTTAAGATTTCCAGAATTCGTTGCTTTCCAGAACCCATTTAAACAACCAGAAAACTATTGCAAAGTATCCACAGAGAAAATTATATTCTTCGAAAGCAGGTTTTATTTTTTAACCAAATTCTACCATTTCAAAACACATGGACTTCAACTCCCAGAATTCCCCAGTAGGTCGGCCTACTGGTTGAAGATCTAATTCACATTTTGCTTTTGTTCGGACAGGGAAAATTTTTTATTGTTTTTCCTGTCTTATTATGAACTGGCAAATTTACTCATGGCTGGATGCTCCCTTCCTAAATCACATCCTGGAAAAAAAATATGGAAGCCCAACCATCATCAACGGGATCTCCAAACTGGTCCCCAAGAGATCACCACAAAATGTCCCACTTCTAAAGCGAGAAAATTTGATCGCTTTCACTATGGATCCACCAAATAGTAAATCTCTTCGAAGAGAATTATGATGTCCTGGTCCAGTGGTGGGATCCAACCGGTGTTACTACCGGTTGTCTTCAAGCACTTGCTTCGCTCGCACACCAAACTTGCGCTTCGCGCAAACGCGTTGGGTTTCTGGCCAGCTGAGGTGCGGCAATCCACTCTGCCGCGCCGATCAGCTGGGCTAAAACCCAAGAGATAAAGTGGGGGCGGGCGGGAGGGCCCAGCTCCCAGTCACAGAGAACCGGTTCGATGACGTCACATCGTCACCGCTACCAGATCGGCCGAACCGGGAGCAACCCATCATTGTCCTGGTCACCATCCTTTTCCCCAAAGGTTGAATTTGTCCCCAAACTCCTTTTCTACGTCCAAATCAAACAGCTGGTTGCGTGTCTTGGACAATGGTGGTATTCAGTCGGTTCGGGCGAAGTGGTAGCGACCTACGGGTGAGCCCGCCCAACCAGCCCAGTGCTACACCGTCCTATTTAGCCACGTTTTCTAAGCCACGTGCATGCAAGCAAAGTGCATGTGTGGAAGGCCGCGCACATGTGCAGAAGGCGCACGTGCGCTCACATTTTCGGTGCACGGTCAACCGGTTGTAAAATTATGTGAAACCCCGCCTCTGGTCCTGGAGATGTAAAGGATTTTTTTTTTTTTTTTTTTTTTGCAACAGGGAAGATACGCACCTCGTACACTATGCTCCCAAAATAAGATGCCCTACAAAGTGTGCAAAGAAGAGCATCAAAGAGGATTAGCAGGGGCTGGAGGCCAAATTGTATGATGAGCTACGTCTAGTTTAGGATTGGGGTGGGGGTGAGGGAGGCATGATAACAATTTCCCAATATTTGAGGAGTTGTCCACACAGAAGGAGAGGGGTTGACCTAATTCTCCAAAGCACCTGAGAGCAGGACAAGAAGAAATGGGTGGACGCAGCCAGTTCGGGCAAATCAGTAGTAGCAGCCTGTGAGTGGGCGCAATCCTGTCCTATATCGCTATGGTTTTGATGCTGCATGCATGTGTGGATGGCGCGTGTGAGCAAATTCCCGTGTCGTTTGACATCACACGCATGCATAATGCTGCGAGCAAGCGAATTCCCATGTTGTTTGATGTTGCACGCAAGCACGGACGGTTATGCTTTCACATTTCCGGTGCTGGGCGAACCGGTGGTGACAAAATGTGAAGCCCACCTGTGGGTGGAAGGGTCACTAAAGAGAGATCCAACCTAGAAATAAGCAGAAATTTCCTGACAGGGAGAACAATGAATCAATGAAATTGATTGTTGACTGGTGGCCCCCAGGGGGAAAGCCTTCCCTGTGGGGGCACCTACTATCTGGAACGAGCTCCCCCCGGAGATACGGAGGATCCAGGATCTGCGTACCTTCCGTCGTGCGCTCAAGACTTTCTTATTTCATCAAACTGCCTGACCTAAGTCTTTCCCCTTTTTAAATGGAAATTTTAAATTTGGTTTTAAATTATTGGGGTTTTAAATTTGTTCAGCCAAATTATTTAATTCGTTTTATTCTGTTTTAAATTTTGTATTTGTATGTTTTATTCTATGGCTGTTCACCGCCCTGAGTCGTTCGGGAGTAGGGCGGTATACAAATTCAATAAAATAAAAATAAAATAAAATAAAATCTTGCCTCTTGGCAGTTGTGGGTTCTCCATCACTGGCAAGTTTTCAAAAATAAGATTGGACAAACCATTTGACTGGGATGGTACAGATAATCGAGTTAATATCACAACTGAGATCAAAATTTACGTTGCTAAGCAAAACACTAAGGGACTTCGTCCCATTTTACGGCTTTTCTGATCACTGTTGTTAAAGTTAGGGACACGGTTCTTAAGGGGATCTGGATTCCCCGTTGACTTGGCTTTTCAAAAGGTCGCAAAAGGAGATCTGCTGCAACCGTTATAAATAGGAACCACTTGCCAAGCGTCTGGATTTTGATTGCGTGACCGTGGGGAATGCTGCAATGGTTGTTAAGTGTGAGATACAGTCGTAAGTCACTTTTTTTCAATGCAATAAGGTCTCCTTGCCTTGAGCAAGGGGTTGGACTAGAAGACCTCTGAGATCCCTTCCAACTCTTATCACAGGTAGTCCTCGACTTACAACCGTTTCTGTGTGACCGGTCAAAGTTACAACGACACTGAAAAAGGTGACTAATGACCGTTTTTCACACTTAACGACCAATGCAGCATTCCTCATGATCGAAATTCACCGACTCGCATTTATGACGGTTGCAATGTCCTGGGGGATCGTGTGATCCCCTTTTGCGACCTTCTGAGAAGCCAAGTCAAGGGATTCACTTAACAACCGGGTTACTAACGTACCCGCTGCAGCGATTCCCCGAGCCACCGGGGCAAGCAAAGTCGTAAAATGGGGGCGAAACTCACCGAACCAACCTCTCTCTTAAAATGACACAAAACGTCGGGCTCAATCGTGGTCGTACGTCGAGGACTGCCCGTATTCCATGTCGTAGGCAAGCCACAGGAAAGCAGCATTTCCCCCCTCCCTCCCCTTCGCTTCCCAATGGTCGGAAGGGTGCGGAAAAGAAACAGGATACGAAGAACGAACGGTTGCAGGGAGATGGGGAAAACCCACGTGCAGAAATGCACTTGGCTTTGGAAACGATGAGGAGGAGAAGCGGGTGGGCGGAAGCCACCCGGTGTCATCGGTGCAAGCCTTTTTCCTGAATGAACAAAAGAGAGGGCTGAGTGAGTTGCAACCATCTGTTGCTCCTCCGGAGCTGGAAATTTTTGCAAAATTTGCAGACGGATAACAGATTCCCCCCGTTGCAGAAGAAAGCTTCTGCATTTGGAAGGCAGGAGGAAGTGGCTATAAAAAGAAAGAGGGACGTGTCGCTCAAAAATGTCCTCTTCCGGTCCGTGCTTTCCCCCCCCCCTCCGCTCTTCCCCTTTCTCTCCTTCGCATTCGCGCTTCCACTCGGATGGACGGGCGCTCTGCACGTGCTTAAAGAGTCGTTGGCGTTCTCTCCGGCGAAGACGAACAAGAGAAAAAAAAGAAAGAAAAAGGAGCGGAGAAATCTCTTTAACCTTACACCAGCCTTCTCCCCTCCTTTATTGCAAATGCAGAAGCAGCCCTCGAATTCAGGAGAAACTTCCTAACAGTGAGGACGATTAACCAGTGGAACAGCTTGCCACCAGAAGTTGTGGGTGCTTCGTCATGGGAGGTTTTTAAGGAGAGACTGGACAGCCACTTGTCTGAAATGGTAGAGGGCCGTGATGGCAAACCTGTGGCACGCGGAGCCATATCGGTGGGCACGCAAGCATTGCCATAGCTCAGCTCCGGTACGCGCCAGCTGATTTTCAGGCCTTCCGGGCCCACTTGAAGTTGGGAAACAAGCTGTTTCGGGCCTCCAGGGGAGTGGGGAAGGTCCTAACTGGAAACCCCCCATTCAATTCTGAGGCCGACCGGAAGTCCGGTTCCCTCACCATAGTGTCTCTTCCTAGCGTGGCGTCCTTTTTTCTCTTCCTGTCTTAACCGAAAGCCCTATCAATTGTGGAGCCAACCGGCGACAAGGAGCTGCAGCAGAGGGATCGAAGAGCCACATGCGGCTCCAGAGCTGCGGATTGCTGACTCCTGGCTTAAATATTCAATCTCCAAATTTCTCAGCCATGGTTATTGTTTGGGGAATTCCAGAAGCTAAATATCCAGATTCCAGGAGAATCTCTGGACAAGAGAACTGATGGTATCTGGGGGCTTTTTATCACTTCACTGTTTCATCTTTCTTTCTTTTTAACGCTTTTAATTCTCTCCTGGTTTCCAAAAAGGTTTTGCTAACGGTGGGAAACAGAAGCAAGCACGCTCCAAAGCCAGCCTAATATTCTTGGTGAAATAGAAATAGAATGTGCAAAAGCTGAACATCCCCAATAGAAGACATCCTATCGTGCTTCTTTCTTTCTTTCTTTCTTTCTTTCTTTCTTTTCCTTTCCTTTCCTTTCCTTTCCTTTCCTTTCCTTTCCTTCGATTTATATGCCGCCCTTCTCCGGAGACTCAGGGCGGTTTACAATGCGTTAAGCAATAGCCTTCATCCTTTTGTATATTTATACAAAGTCAGCTTATTGCCCCCACAAACTGGGTCCTCAATTTACCTACCTTAGAAAGGATGGAAGGCTGAGTCAACCTTGAGCCTGGGGAGATTCGAACCTGCAATAATTGCAGGCAGCAGATGTAAATGAATGTTAATTAGTCTGCTGAGCCACCAGAGCCTTTCTTAAAAGACTTACAGCGATGGGGTCAATCTCTAGCTTATTGACTATATGCAGAAAGTCCAGAACTCACAAAGTGGCGTCTTTTATAGTGATTGCATCACGTTTTCCGAGATCCGCTTTGGTATCTCAGCTATTTATTTTTTTTAAAAAAAGCAAAGTCCATCCTTTTTTGCTTAGTTTTTACAAGGTGGAACCTGGTGTGTGACACGTTCCATACAGCAGTGGTGAACCTATGGCACATGTGCCATAGTTGGCAACCAGAGCCCTCTCTATCGGCATGTGTGCTGTCACCATAGCCCAACTCCATCGTGTATCTCCCGCAGGGGGGAGAGAGGGAGGGAGGGAGGGAGAGAGAGAGACGGAAGGGAAAGAGAGAGAGAGAAAGAAAGAAGGGGGAAGAGAGAGGGAGAGAGAAACGGAAAGGAAAGAGAGAGGGAAGGAGGGAGAGAGAGACGGAAAGGAAAGAGAGAGAGAGAGAGAGAGAGAGAAAGAAGGGGGGAAGAGAGAGGGAAGGAGGGAGAGAGAGATGGAAAGGAAAGAGAGAGAGAGAGAGAGAAAGAAGGGGGGAAGAGAGAGGGAGGGAGAGAGAGGGGGGAAGAGAGAAAGAGAGGGAGGGAGAAAGGGAAAGAGAGAAAAAGAGGGGGGGAAGAGAGAAGGAAGGAGGGAGAGAAAGAGGGGGAAAGAGAGGGGGAGGGAAAGAGAGAGAGAGGGAGGAAAAGAGAGAAAGAGGGGGAAAGAGAGAGAGAAAGAGAGGGGGCGAAGAGAGAAGGAAGGAGGGAGAGAGAAAGAGAGGGGGAAAGGGAGAGAGAGGGAGGAAGAGAGAAAGAGAGGGGGAAAGAGAGAGAAAGAGAGGGGGAAGTGAGAAGGAAGGAGGGAGAGAGAGGGGGGAGAGAGGGGGGGAGGGAAAGAGAGAGAGAGGGAGGAAAAGAGAGAAAGAGAGGGGGAAAGAGAGAGAGAAAGAGAGGGGGCGAAGAGAGAAGGAGGGAGAGAGAAAGGGGGGGAAAGAGAGAGGGAGGAAGAGAGAAAGAGAGGGGGAGAGAGAGAAAGAGGGGGAAGAGAGAAGGAAGGAAAGAGAGGGGGAGGGAAAGAGAGAGAGGGAGGAAAAGAAAGAGGGGGGAAGAGAGAGAGAAAGAGAGAGAGAGGGGGAAAAGAGAAATTATATTGCTGCTAAACGTAATATTTCAAAAGCAGAAAAAAAAATGAAGGGGCATAAAAGTGCATTTATCATGTTTTTCTTAGAACAATTAGCTGAACTCTGCTTGCTTATCATTATTTTAGGTAGTAAAACCTCATTATTCAGCTTAAATTGCCGTGTTAGCACTTTGCGATAAATAAGTGGTTTTTGGGTTGCAGTTTGGGCTCTGAAACGTTCCCCATCACTGCCACACCCCAACATCTACGAAATCTGTTTCAAACTACGGTTGCAGGAATTGTGTACATCTAGCTTAATGAAAAGAAGGACTTGAGGGGGTGACATGATAGCAATCTTCCAATATCCCAGGGGTTGCCACAAAGAAGAGGGAGTCTAAATCTATACTCCAAAGCACCTGAGGGCAGGACAAGAAGCAACAGATGGAAACGAAGTTTCTCGAACTAAGGAGAAATTTCCTGACACTGAGAACAATTAACCAGTGGAACTACTTGCCTCCAGAAGTTGTGAATGCTCCAACACTGGAAGTTTTTAAGAAGAGATTAAACAACCTTTTGCCTGAAATGGCATAGAGTACCAATAAAGGAGAATATTTGTAGCTTTGGGTTAAAATTAAGGGTCCTTGGTGCTCTCTAAGCTTGCTTGCTTGCTTTCTTACAGACGTTTCATTACCCCCAACACTGATGATGTTACCTACAGGGTGGATTTGATTTAAATCGAGTTGATTTAAATCACAATTTAAATCATGATTTAACTCACTAGTAAAAAGGCTTGATTTAAATCAACTCGATTTAAATCACAATTTTTAAAGAGCAACTGTCATCTCTGCTACTCCTTTGACCCGCTGTTGACTCACCGGTAGTCCCAGAGTGCAGAATATACAGCCTCATGCTACATAACTAAGCTCCATTTCATGCTGAAACTAAACTATTTATGTATCTTAAATAGAAAACTATCTTACGATAGATTTTTACCCCAAAAGTTTTTTATTAAAATATATTCAATAAAAATAAAAAAAAAATTGATTTAAATCAAAAAAATCAGATTTAAATAAAAAAAAAATCTGGTTTTTTTTTTATTTTTTTAAATAAATCGTTGATTTTTATCCACCCTGGTTACCTAGTTAGGGTAATGAAAAGCCTGCAAGGAAACAAGCAAGCTTAAAGAGCACCAAGGGCCCCTCATGGTATAAAGTACAGATTAACAGAGTTGGAAGGGACCTTTGAGGTCATCTAATCCAACCCCCCGCCCAAGCAGACCCTACACCAGTGATGGCTAACCTTTTTGCCGTCGTGTGCCAAAAGCAGGGGGAGCATGGGGGTGGGGGTCATGCACCTGCGTGCCCACATCCATAATTCAATGGCTTCCTGTGCCCCGCCCCCCACGCAACCCCCGCTTTTGGCACGCAACAGCAAAAAAGTTACTGGTGGGCCTGTTAGGCCCGGGTTTTTTTTGCCCTCCCCAGGCTCCAGAGGCTTTCTTGGCGCCTGGGGAGGGTGAAAACAGCCTTCCCCACCCACCCCGGAGCCCCTCCAGAGGCTGGAAACTGCTCGTTTCCCGATGTCTGGTGGGCCCGGAAGGCCCGAAAAATCAGCTGACCGGCGCGCACATGCACACTGGAGCTCAGCTAGGACAAAGCTCGTGTGCCCACACATATGGCTCCGTGTGCCACGTTTCTGTCTGCGTGCCACCATTTTTGACAGATGGCAGCCCAGTCTCTTCTTGAAAGCTTCCAGTCTCCTGTTTGAGCAGTGTGGGTTGGACTAGATGACCTCCAAAGACCTCTTCCAATTCTGTTATTCCATTAGGGCAATTTTGGACCGAAAGGCTGAATTGAATAGGCACAGAGAGCATCCTTCCAATTAGTTCATCTTGCAAGAATTTCAGATCAACCGGGGCCAGACGCGCTTCCCAATTTCTGTCTGGAATTAAGGAATGCAAGGTCTTCATTTCCCCATCAGCTTGGCTTCCCTGGATACAGACCCCTGCCAAATCTCCTCCGCAGCCCATCCCGGCTGCAAAGGGCCGGGAGACAGCAGAAATTTAACAACGTCACAGGCGAGGGTATCCCCTCTAAATCTTCATTCCTGCCTCTTTGAGCAAACCGCTGGAAGTCTTCAAACTTCCCTTATCCTGTCTCAAAAAATCCTACGCAACACCGCACAATTTTTGGGAACTCCGAGGAGGATGGGGGGGGGGGGGAACGACGGGGAATACAAGCCTCAGCTAAGAAGAATGCAAAATAGATATCCAGGAGGGGCTTCCAAATAAACTTTCATCCCTGCAAGAGGAAAAAAAGAAGCTGGCGGACTCACCTGGTTTGGCTTCGGAAGGCAAAGATTGGGAAGAAACGTTCCAACTGTTGGAAGAGATGCTGCAGGAGGACAACCCCTGCCTGCCTTCAATTAGAAATCTCAAATGCCAGCGAGAGAGAGAAAAAAAGAAGAGGGGGGGGGGAAGAGAGAGAGAGAGAGAGAGAGAGAGAGAGAGAGAGAGAGAGAGAGAGAGAGAGAGAGAGAGAGAAACTCTAGGGGGAATCGTAATATCATTATTTAAACTGGCAGCTCTGCAAGGCATTGGACTCTCCAGCCTGGATGGCAGGAAGCCAAGCCCTAAAGCCAGCCAAAAGCAGTGTGTGTAGTGGAAGGAGGGAAGAGGGAGGGGTGGGGGCAGCAGCAGCTGGAAAGCAGAGAAACTGGCCGGTGCGTTTTCCACTGAACCGAGATTGCTGGATGGAGAGAAGCTTTCTTTCTTTCTTTCCTTCCTTCTTCTTTCTTTTTCTTTCTTCTTCCTTCCTTCCTCCCTCTTTCTTTCTTTCTTCCTTCCTTCTTCTTTCTTTTTCTTTCTTCTTCCTTCCTCCCTCTTTCTTTCTTTCTTCCTTTCTTCTTCTTTCTTTTTCTTTCTTTCTTCTTCCTTCCTTCCTCCCTCTTTCTTTCTTTTCTTCCTTCCTTCCTTCCTTTCTTTTTCTCCCTCCCTCCCTCCCTCCCTTCTTTCTCTTCCTCCCTCCCTTCCTTCCTTCCTTCCTTGGTTCAATTTATATGCCGCCCTTCTCCGGAGACTCAGGGCGGCTTACAATGTGTTAAGCAATAGCCTTCATACTTTTGTGCATACCTGCTTAGTAGGGCTTTCGCCTCCCCCCCCCAAAACGGTGTTCTTTTTTATACAAAGTCAGCTTATTGCCCCCACAATCCGGGTCCTCATTTTACTTACCTCGGAAGGATGGAAGGCTGAGTCAACCTTGAGCCTGGTGAGATTTGAACTCGCAGTAATTTCAGGCAGCTGGCAGCTAAGTGCTACTTAACAGCACTTTAGTCCACTGCACCACCAAAGCTCAATAGTTTTGAGATCAGAATCAAGCAGAAGAAAGGAGGACGCCGACAGGAACCATAGAAAAGTCACTAGCTAGTTGCTAGAGAGATGTCCATGTTGGTTTGTCTAAACAGAGAGATGTGGGGGGGCCTGGGTGCCCCCTAAGCTTGGGGGTGTTCTTGTAGACATTTCACGACCCAACTAGAGAACATCATCAGTGTTGGGTCCTCTGCAAGAAAACTGATCAGAATCAAGCAGAAGAGAGGATGCTGATACCACAGAACAGTCACTAGCTAGTTGCTAGAGAGATGTCCATGTTGGTTTGTGTAGACTGAGAGCTGTGGGGTCCTGGGTGCCCCCTAAGCTTGGTGATGTTCTTGCAGATCTTTCATGACCCAACTAGGGAACATCATCAGTGATGATGAGCGATGGAACGTCTGCAAGAAAACTCCACCAAGCTCAGAGAGCACCAAGGACCCAACAATTCAATCCTGAGCTACAAATATTCTGTTCTGTCGGGACCAAGAGTCATCCAGAAGGTTTGTGGCAATCCAGAATTCTCAGCCAACATCTCCTTTGGACCAGCTGAGCCAAAATCTTTGCTACTGTATTACATATACTCCAAAATCCACAGCTACCAACGTAATCCCTCCCAAAATAGAATAAAAGTGTCAGGTTTCGAGGTTGTCTCAAATAAATTGCATTTCAAACAAAGTCTTCGAAGAAAAACTCCCATTTATTAAGCACGACATTCTAACTCCGACTCCATCGAAGCCAACACTGACTTCCAGACTCAAAACCCTCCCTTTCCGTTCCCCACTCCCCTGAACTCATTGGCCATCTTCCAAGTCACTCTACCCCTAATCTACTGCTCCAGCTCAAAGGAATTTCCCCCCTCCCATCCCATCTCCTAGGGGATATTATCTCCAGGGAAAATAAGTAGGTGAAAAGTCAAATGTCCCTTTCCAGACGCCTCCGCTTTTCCTTCTTATGTCAGCACTAGAGGAAATGCAGCTTGAAGTGCTGACAAAAAGCATTATCAATGCAGATTAAAGGTCCAAATAATAAAAATGCCACCTGCAAAATGTTCAGCCCCCTAGGTGTCACTTCTCTGGGCTCTTAAAGGAAGTTTTAGGAGGAAGTCAACATTTAAGCAAACCTGATAGACAAAGTGTTGTTAAGGGAATCACCTCAGTTGATAAATTAGTAACCCAGTTGTTAAGCAAATCTGGCCTCCCCATCGACTCTGCTTGTCAGGAGATCACAAAGGGGGAATCACATGACCTTGGACACTGCCACCGTCATAAAGCTGATTGACCATGGGGAATATGACAGAGATTGTAACTCTGAAAAATGGCCATAAGTCACTTTTCCCAGTTCCGTTGTAACTTTGAACATCGGTAAATGAACTGTTCTAAGTCGAGGACTACCTGTACTTGAAGGGCTGTCACAGGGAAGGGAGGATAGACTTATTCTCCAAAGCACCTGAGGGCAGGGCAATCAGATTAGAAAGGTCGGCTGTTCGAATCCCTAGTATAGTTCTCCTGTGTGAGCAGGGGGTTGGACTAGATGACCTCCAAGGTCCCTTCCAACTCTGTTACTATTATTAGTAATACTGTTATTATTATTTACTTTATTCATTAAACATGAAACGCAGTCAACTGAACATTCAAAAATGCATAATCTTACTATGGTTGGCAGAAAGCCCAGAAGCAATTTGCAGGGAACTGATAAGACAACTAAGATCAGGACATGAAGAAGAGTGAACGAAGTTGTTCCCTGCAAATCGCCTCAGTCGTCATCCTTCCTTAAATAGGCTAATGGAGTGGCCAATTAGCCCCAAGCCTTACTCTCGAGGAGACCTCCTCCTGAGGAGCCACTCCTGCCTTTTGGCAGCTCTGCGCGCTCGTGCATCGAGAAGAGGGTCCTCCTCTTCTTCCTCTCACCCATGGAAGCTTCTGGAGGTTCTGAAGGCCCTGGCTGAATCCCCGCCTCTGGCACCACATCTTCTCCAGCCTCCTCATTGTCCGACTCGAGTGCCAGCTGCACAGGCTGCTGGCGCAGCACCACACCAGACTCCTCGCTGTCAGAATCAGCTACTAGCTGCACAGGCCGCTGACGGGCCATAACCCCATCATAAATACATGCCAGTTGTCTGAATTTTGACACCAGGGTTGCTATGGCAGTCATAAGCGTGACTTTTTCAGTGCCTTTGTAAGTTCGGTCACTAAAATGAATGGTCATAAGTCAAGGACTATCTGTGTTAACCAAGTTCACTTACAACAGTTGGCTTAATGATCGTTCCAAGTTACAACGGCACTGAAAAAAGTGACTTATGACCAGTTTTCACACTTATGATCTGCAGCATCCCCAGGGTCACCTGATTTACGTTCGGAGGCTCGACAACTGATTCACCTTTATGACGGTTATAGTGTCCCGGGGTCAGGTGATCCCCTTTTGCGACCCCCGGACAAGCAAAGTCAAGGGGGAAACTGGATTCACTTAACAACTGTGTGACTTGATTTAACCTCCGCAGAGATTCCCTTAAGACATGGGGCAAGGAAAGTCATAAAAAGAGGCAAAACCCACTTAACGTAAAACGGGGCAAAGCTCACAATGTCTCGCTTAGCGACATAAAGGTTGGGCTCAATATACTGTTGGAAGCTGAACCTGCTGTTACCCTAACATGGGCAATGGAATTAATAATCCAGTTGAAAGACATTACAGAAGATACTATATGGATTACAAATTTAAAGTCATTTGAGGATTTTATTTATATATGGAAATATTTTTTAGTTGTGTGGTGTGGGCAGAAGAACAAAGATATTAAAAATATTGTGTATGGTAGACCTGTAGGAAAATGGGTGGAGATAGGTTAGGTTACTGATTGTTTAGTTTAGGAAAAGGGATGTTATGTTTAGATATAAATATACGTAAAAGATTTGAATTAAGAGATATATGTATGGGGGTGCAGGAAATGGGTAGATTATGAGTTGAATAAACATCAAATTAGGATTTATTATATAGTTTTATAGCTGAAGGTTGCTTTGAAATGTATAGTATACGGGGGATATAATAACAATGTTAGAAAGAAATGGTTAGCATGTGGGGGGTGGTGTAAAAGGATGGTAAAGTATTATTTAATTTGATATCAGTTTGGATTTTATTTTGGAGAAGCCATGGGGGGAGGGGAGGGGGAGGGGGTGTTAGGAAGGAGGAGGGAAAAAAGGGGGAAAAATCTGTATTTGAAAAACTTTTTCAATAATAAAAAAAAAAGATTGGGCTCAATTGTGGTCGTACATCGAGGACTACCTGGTTCTTGGTTTCCAGATTAGAAAGCTGCAACGGGGGGGGGGGGGGGGGGGGGGGGAAGTTTAATGGAGAAAAGAAGAATTTTTGTATGTTCATGGATTGTAACTTTCAGGTTGCAAAAGACATTTCTGATTACTCAGAGGCACCCGGGTTTCTTAATTGCTGGGTATCTCCAACCTTAATCATACTACAGGTTCAACAGAGTCTCCAGCTGCAGACCTCAAAACCAAGACAACAATTCAGCATTGCGACAATTCCCAAAGGAATTAAACAGGTCCAGAGAAGTTAATTACTTCTTCGTGATGCAACTCAGTATCAAAATGGGATCTTTGTTCTTGGTCTGAAGAAGCAAAAGCTAGCAGGAAATGTAGAATTTTTATTTATTCAATCCTGCCTTTATTACTTTATAAGTAACTGAAGGCAGTACCAATCCTTCAAGCGTCCGTTTTCCCTGAAAACAACAGTCCTGTGAGGTGGATTGGGCTGAGAGTGAAGGACTGGCCCAAAGTTAACCTTTCATGCCTTAAGGCAGGACTCGAACTCGCACCCACTGGTGATTTGGCTAGAGTCCCCAACTGCTTTCATACTTTAAGGCTGGACTAGAAATTGGGCAATTCAAGTCACAGAATTCCTCAACCAGCATGGCTCTCTCCAAACTTGGCCACTTTTAAGACTTGGGGACTTCAACTCCCAGAATTCCTCAGTGTTTATTGGCTGGATGCCCTTCCTGTCTCCAATGCGGAGTTTTTTTCAGCAGATTCTCAGTATGCCCAGAGTGAGAAATATCTGCCTCTACCTAGGATCCAACTCACAGACTCCTTGCAAATATGTATGCCACTGCCCAATCTAACCTATTGTTGTTTTCTTCTTCTTCTTGAAACTCCATGCATTTAATAACAAGTTTGAAAATAAACCCTTGTTGCTCATAAGAGAACAACTGGGTGTCTTCAGGGACCGTCACGTTACTTATTTTGCAACACAAACACTGTAATGAGCATTGTGGCATTTTACTGAAGGATCCATTTATCCTTGTGTAACTTTGGATGGATTAACAGCTCACTTCTAGAAAATAAAAAACGAAGAGCCCAGTGCTCTTCAACATCTTCATCAATGACTTGGACGAGGGGAAAGATGGGGAATTAATCAAATTTGCAGATGACACCAAGCTGGCAGATAGGCTCAAGATACAGAAGGATCTTGGCAGACTTGAACATTGGGCGCTATCTAACAAAATGCTCCTTATGGACAATGGATTTGCTTAATGACTGCAGGATAACTGCTACGAAAACCACTGTAAAAGCAGGTGTGTTAACTTGGTGACCTGTTTAACAATTGTCACAACATATGACTGCAATTCCAGATTCAATTACGGTCGTATGTCAAGGACTACTGTCCCTGTACTTCAAAGATGCTCCAGTCAAGCAAATCTCCTATTTGTTTTTCCACACCGATAGGCCCAGGTTTAAAATCAGGGTTGTCCAACACTGGCAGCTTGAAGATACGTTGGACTTCAACTCCCAGAATTCCCCAGCCAGCCATTCTGGCTGGGAAATTCTGGGAGATGAAGTCCACAACAGGGTGGATAAAAATCGATGATTTTTAATTTTTTTTTTAAAATTGGATTTTCTTTTTATTTAAATCAGATTTTTAAATTTTTTTTATCAAATTTATTTTAATAAAATGCTTTTGGAGTAAAAAAATCTATCTAAAGATAGTTTTCTATTTAAGAGACATTAATAATTTAGTTTATTCAGCATGAAATGGAGTTTAATTATGTAGTATGAGGCTGTATATTCTGCAATATTGGGACTGTGGGTGAGTCAACAGCAGGTCCGAGGAGCTGCTGTGGGACAGAGAAGACAGTTGCTCTTTAAAAATTATGATTTAAATCGAGTTGATTTAAATCAAGCTTTTTTACTAGTGATTTAAATCGTGATTTAAGTTGAGTGGATTTAAATCAAATCCACCCTGATCCACAAGTCTTTAAAGTTGCCAAAGTTGGACATATCCCTGGATTAAATGGCGTCTCCGAAGAGCTTTGTGAAAGCTCTACCTGAAACCTGCCAGACAGCAAGCTGTTTACGTATGTTCATAGAGGTTAAATCTCTTTTTTTTTAAAAAAATAATAATTTGTTTGCAAGTTGCCTTTGCGGCAATTCAGAGACACAGAGGGAGAATCAACCTCGTTGCCCTCTTGAGACACACCACGGAGGTTACACAACCTTCCTCAAACTGATGCCCTCCAGATTAAAGTTAGGATCACGCTATTTCCATGGCGGCCTGCCAACACACCAAGTACGTGCCAGGTTAGAAACGAATGGCGAACGCTGGGAAACGGAGACAAAGCAAATGTGACCCTTGGGAGACTCAGCTGCCTTAGGAGGAGCACTGGTTGGCAGCTGGTTTCTAGGTATCATTCTATAGGTAGTCCTCGACTTATGACAAGTGACCCCAAAATTTCTGTTGCTAAGGGAGACATCTGTTAAGTGAGTTTTGCTCCATTTTAACTTTCTTGCCACTGTTAAGTGAATCAATGAATAGAATAGAATAGAATAGAATAGAATAGAATAGAATAGAATAGAATAACAGAGTTGGAAGGGACCTTGGAGGTCTTCTAGTCCAACCCCTGCTTAGGTAGGGAACCCTACACCACTTCAGACAAATGGTTATCCAACATCTTCTTGAAAACTTCCAGTGTTGGAGCATTCACAACTTCTGGAGGCAAGTTGTTCCACTGATTAATTGTTCTCACTGTCAGGAAATTTCTCCTTGGTTCTAATAAGTTGCTTCTCTCCTGGATTAGTTTCCATCCATTGAAACTTGTCCTGCCTTCAAGTGCTTTGGAGAATAGCTTGACTCCTTCTTTGGGGCAGCCCCTAAGATTTTGGAAGACTGCTATCATGTCTCCCCTGGTCCTTCTCTTCATTAAACTAGACATGCCCAGTTCCTGCAACCATTCTTCATATGTTTTAGCCTCCAGTCCCCTAATCATCTTTGTTGCTCTTCTCTGCACTCTTTCTAGAAATGTTAAGTTAGTAAAATGATTGTTAAGCAAGTCTGGCTTCCCCATTGATTTTGCTTTTCAAAAGGGGAATTGCACGACCCCGGGATATTGCAACCGTCGTAACTATGAACCAGTTGCCAAGCGTGCGAATTTTGTTCAACGTGAACACGCTGCCATGGCCTTGCGTTTGAAAAAATGTTCATAAAGTCACTCTTTTTTAGTGCCGTTGTTAACTTTGTATGGTCACTAAATGAAGTGTTGTAAGTCGAGGACTATTTGTCTCGCTGATGGTCACCATAAAGTTCTACCTGCTCCAGGCTTGGTCATCTGAAGGACCGTCTTCTTTATTTATCTACCGTGTTTCTCCGAAAATAAGACATCCCCTGATAATAAGCCCAATTGGGCGTTGAGCGTGTGTGCTAAAATAACCCCCCCTTGAAAATATTTAAACGCATGCGCAGCCGGTCCCCGCCATTTCCTCTGGTTAGGGAGACAGAACTGGAAATCAGGTAAGAACAGCAAGAGGAGCCCTGACTTGCTCCATGCACCCAAAACAATAAGACCTCCCCGAAAATAAGGTCAAGCGCTTATTTCGAGGTTCAAAAAAATATAAGACAGGGTCTTATTTTCAGGGAAACACGGTACCTCTCCAAGCAGATCCAATTCTCATCCATCCAAGAACATCATGGGATGTGTTGTGGCCCGCCAGTGGCCAGCAGAGCTGGCAGCAGATTCGGACAGTGAGGAGGTTAGGGAGGAACATGGGCCAGTCCTGGAGTCTGGGGAAGGCTCAGATGATGGCTCTAAGTCAGAGGCAGAGAGGGGGCCAAGGCCATCTGGTAGTTCTTTGCTGCCTCTGGAGTCTCCAGAGTCTGACATCAGTGAGGCAGAACAACAGCAGGAGCCTGTTCCCAGTATGTGCATGTGCAGAGCAGCCAGAAGACAGGAACAATTAAGGAAACAGGGTCGACTTAGGAGTAAGGCTTGGAGATGATTGGCACCTCCCATAAGACTATAAAAGAGAAGCGAACGGGATGTGAGCTTTTGCAGGAAGCAATTAGTTCATCTGGCTGATTCAAGATTGGAAACTTCTGTTTGTGACTCTGTGCCAAGTTTGGCCTTGCCCTGCGTCTGGAAATTAGCTCTCTGGCAGTGTTCCACGTAAGATAGGTGGGTGTTGATAACCTTCCTCTGAAAGACTGTTTATCAAGCCTTGCGGACTGTAAATGAAAGTAATTTACAGCCGTATGAATTAAAGAGGTTTGCCGGGACTAAATTTGCGCTGTTTAATGTCTAAGGACGCCTAGGTCAGAACAGGATGGGACGTAGGAAATGGACATTTTTTTTGGACTTCCAGCCAATCCCCAGTAACTCCTTCCCTACACAGATCCAGTCTACCCTTTCCTTCCTGGATTCCAGGAGATCAGTTAAAATATCACTCTTCTCCTAGCCCACGAAAAAAATATAATGATGAAGTTGTGACTCCGGACACTACAACTGTTCTAAATACATGTCGACTTCTAAGCCTCCGAATTTTCATCAACGTGATCTCCAGGACTCGGTGACAGTCGTAAGTGAGAGGACCGGTTGTAAGACTCAGCCCAGTCGTAACTTCAAGGTGTCAACAACAAACAATTGTAAGCGGAGGACTATCCGTATTGACATAATCCCTGCAGCAGGCCTCAGTTTATCTATACCTGATATCCGGGATCTGACTGGAAGCAGAAATTCACTGGTAGACACAGGACTTTTTTTTTTAAAAAAAAACAACAACAAATATTTTATGATGCAGCTGTGGTTTTTTAATCATCCTCCCCAACCCCCTGTGGATTTCTTTATTTTTCTTGGGGCTTTAAAAAAAAACAAAACAATTTTTCTGTAAGTCATTCAGAGCCTTCAGGAAAGAGAAAACCAGGAAAATGTGTTTTTACTTTGTGCGCATAAGGTTTTGCCCATGTGCAGGTCTGCGCGCATGTGGCACGTACGCTTCCAAACTGAAAAGGAAGGTAAGTAGATTTCACCCCTGGTATAGGATCTCCTGCTTGAGCAGGGGGTTGGACTAGAAGACCTCCAAAGTCCCTTCCAAGTCTGTTATTCTGTATTTTCTTGGGTAAACCGTGACTGAATGGATGTTTGAAATGCAAATCGTTCCGGTAAATTCTGTCCATTACAACATCCTTGCCTACGTCATACGTAAAATCCCAGAGATATGCTTTGAAGAGAAAGTCTGGGATGAGAGCCAACGGGCCAGTGAGCTATTGTCAACAGGCTGCTTAATCCCACAAGTTTACACAAAGCCAGAAAATGTCTTGACGTAATGGAGGGGAACTTCCAGATGATTTCTGTGCACCCAGATGGAACACAAGTGAGTAAAGACAAAAAGTAAACCTCTCATTTCTCTAGTCCTGAGTGAGTTCAAGCC
This sequence comes from Arizona elegans, assembly GCA_022577455.1. Taxonomy (NCBI): domain Eukaryota; kingdom Metazoa; phylum Chordata; class Lepidosauria; order Squamata; family Colubridae; genus Arizona; species Arizona elegans. The sequence goes on from JAKOOJ010000030.1 coordinate 6,242,367, forward strand.
AACAGCTTTCATCCAGGAGCAGACACGCCCTTTATCCAACAGACGGAAAGAGAAATGTCAAAGCCAAAGAAGAGCAGATGATTCAAATCATCTTCAAAGACGATTCCCAACTTTGGAGAAGTTACTGTACCGATGGTATTTAAATGATTCCACCTTAGGGACTGGTATTTGTTGAAGGGGATTATTTTTCCCCCCTGCAGACGTTTTATTACCCAACTAGGTAACACCATCAATCCTAGAAGGACATGGGGATTATGGGGTGGAGAAGATGGGCCTTTGATGTTCTTTGAGATTGGCTGTTTTCTTGGAGACATTTCATGACCCAACTAGGTAACATCATCAGTACAATAGAAGGGAGTGGGGTTTCTGGAATGGAAGAGGAGGAGGACTATGGGGTTCTTGGTGCTAAGCTTGGATGAATTCCTGCAGATGTTTCATTACCCAACGGGGTAACATCATCAATGCTAGAAGGCCATGGGGCTTGCAGGATGGAGGAGGAAAACTGTGGGGTCTTTGATGCTCTCTGAACTTGCTTGTTTTATTGCAGACATTTCATGACCCAACTAGGGAACCTCATCAGGGCTAGAAAGGAGTGGGGTTTGCTCTCCTTAAACACTAGTGGCTCACCCTATCAGTGTGGGTGGGAGTGTCCTCCTTGATTAGGCTGTTGTTTAGTGTGCGCTTGTTTGTGTGAGTTAGTAATTCCTCAACTGGAGTATTATTTACTTCTTCATTGTTGGTCTAGTATTAATCTAGGCGTTAACCTCTGTTTATCTGGACGTTGAGTGCCGGAGGAGTCTTTTTGTTCCCCTCTTGGCTTTTCGACTGTCTCTTTTAAATGGTATGTAAACATTGTTCATCTCTATGTGCCAGTTGATGGCTGATTTGTCTTGAGTGCCAGGCTTTCGTTACCTCGTTGAGTAACAAAACATCTGCAAGAAAACCACCCCCAGCTCAGAGAGCGCCAAGAACCCCTCACTTCAATCCTGAGCTACCACTATTCTCATCTAACGTTTGAATGGGTCACAAAATCTTGGGAAAATAACTCCCCGTAGTTTGCATCCAAAACAGCTGGCCTGACGTTAAGCAGTTCAATGTGGAAAGCTCTCCTTTGCTCTACTGGTGGAGCAGCTAAAATGAATTCTAAATGATAAGCTCACCCATTGGATTAATCTGTAAATTAAAATAAGGAAGCTCCGCTCTGCTGGGTTTTTAAGGGAATGGAGACAATAAAGTTGGCGTCCTCCAGATGTGTTAGCGGGGCCGAAGGGTTGCAACCACAATCTATCTGGAAGATACCATGGCAGCAGAAATGACATCTGTAGTGCCACAGCTGTAAACCATTTTTACCTCACACAGACTCTACAGTCACCCAAAATCGCCAAGGAGACAAGTCAAAAGAAAAGGGCCTTAAGACAGGGAAAATTAGCTACAGGCAGTCCTCGACTTACGACCACAATTCTCACAAATTTCTGATGCTATGTGAACTGGTTAAGCAAGCTTTGCCCCCATTTTCCGGTCGTTCTTGCCACCGTTGTTAAGTGAATTACCGCAGTTCTTAAGTTAGTAAAACGGCTGTTGAGTGAAGCTGGCTTCCCCGTTGTTTGTCAGAAGGTCACAAAAGAGGATTGCATGACCCCGGGACACTGCGACCGTCATAAATACGAAACCGTTGCCAAGTGTCTGAATTTGGATCACATGACCCTGGGGATGCGGAAACCGTCCTAAGTGTGAAAAATGGTCATAGGACACTTTTTCAGTTCTGTTGTTAATTGCAAACGGTCACTAAATGAACTGTTGTAAGTCAAGGACTACCTGTATGACAATCCAAGACCAGCACAGAACGAGAAAAATATTCCAGAATCAATAAGCAGCAAAACACGTAAAAGAAATGATAAAATTAAAGGAAGTGGCAGAACTGGATTTAATCTTGGGATCTTATATTAACCACGGAGTGGTGCGATGGCCGAAAGGTGAAGCTCTGGCCTCACAATCAGGAGGCTGTGAGTTCGATCCTAAGTAGAGGCAGATATTTCTCTCTCAAAGTCTCTTAAAGCAATTTTCAACATCTTGAAGGTAGCGTCTAGATTTGGTTCAGTTAAGAGTGATCTGAGGTAAATCTTGATCTGCCTGAGAAGTTACTTACAGGATAGGTAGATCCTTGTTTTGCAACAATTCATTTAATGACCCTTCGAAATTATAAAAATTTAATAAATGAAATGAAATGAAGTTACAACGGCACAGAAAGAGTAACGATTTATGACGATTTTGCACACTTATGACCATTGCAGCATCCCCTAATCATGTGATTTACACTCGGATGCTCGACAACGGACTCATATTTATGACTGTTGCAGAGTCCCGGGGTCACATGATCCTCTGTTGTGACTTTCTGATGAGCAAAGGAGCCTTGACGGTGAAGCAGACTAAAGTGCTGTTAAGTAGCACTTAGCTGCCAGCAATTACTGCGAGTTCAAATCTCACCAGGCTCAAGGTTGACTCAGCCTTCCATCCTTCTGAGGTAGGTAAAATGAGGACCCGGATTGTGGGGGCAATAAGCTGACTTTGTATAAAAAAGAACACCGCTTATGGGGTGCCGAAAGCCCTACTAAGCAGGTATATACAAAAGTATGAAGGCTGTTGCTTAATGCATTGTAAGCCGCCCTGAGTCTCCGGAGAAGGGCGGCATATAAATCGAATCCATCCATCCATCCATCCATCCATCCATCCATCCATCCATCCATAAATAAATAAATAAATAAATAAATAAATAAATAAATAAATAGTCCACGGGGAAACCAGATTCACTTAACAACCAGGTTACTAAGGCAAAAGCTGCACCGATTCAGTTAACAACTGTAAAAATGAGGCAAAACTCACTTATCCTTCCATTCCCCACTATCCTGTCAGAGGTGAAGAAGCTTCTTGGATGAGAAGCGAAATGTCTTCAAAAGGAAAACAAAAACAAAAACAAGAAAGTCCAGTTGCTTCCTGAAAAAGCACTTTTGGGAAAACTCACCTAACAACTCTTTCACATAGCAACCGCAATTCTGGACTCAATTGTGACTGGAAGTCGAGGACTATCGACGTTATCGGTATCTTCGTACCGAAGGTTAACAATGCCGTAGCATCTGGAGCAGTGCTGGGTTTCAAAATTTTTTACTACCGGTTCGGTGGGTGTGGCTTGGTGGGCGTTGCAGGTGAAGGATAGTGCAAAATCCCCATTCCCTCCCCACTCCAGGGGGAAGGATAGTGCAAAATCCCCATTCCCTCCCCACTCCAGGGGGAAGGATACTGCAAAATCCCCATTCCCTCCCCACTCCAGGGGAAGGATACTGCAAAATCCCCATTCCCTATCCACTCCAGGCGGAAGGATACTGCAAAATCCCCATTCCCTCCCCACTCCAGGGGAAGGATACTGCAAAATCCCCATTCCCTCCCCACTCCAGGGGGAAGGATACTGCAAAATCTCCATTCCCTCCCCACTCCAGGGGGAAGGATACTGCAAAATCTCCATTCCCTACCCACTCCAGGGAGAAGGATACTGCAAAATCTCCATTCCCTACCCACTCCAGGGGGAAGGATACTGCAAAATCTCCATTCCCACCCCACTCCAGGGGAAGGATACTGCAAAATCCCCATTTCCTCCTGATCAGCTGGGACTCGGGAGGCAGAGAATAGATGGGGCGGGGCCAGTCAGAGGTGATATTTACCGGATCTCCGAATTACTCAAAATTTCCACTACCGGTTCTCCAGAACTGATCAGAACCTCTGGTCTGGATTGCTGACTTGACAGAAGCCAACAAAAATAAAAGCTTGAAAATGAGCAAACTGCAAAGCTTACAACTGTGGAAGGGAGAGAGGACTTAGAAGGGAGGGAGAAAGTTCGTGTCGGAGTTATGGGTACATTTTACACTCCAGGGCATTGCCACGGCCAGCACAGGCATGAGAAGGCCGCACCTGCAGCTGGCACCGGCTACAAGGTGGAGGCTAAACCAGGCCTTGCACAATTTCGACCTCACAGATCTGCAAGATCCCTAGCCTTTGGCAAACCGGGTCAACTCAGTTCACTCCCCGGCTCTCCATGTGATCTTCTAATGTTTACTCCAGGTGTGCAAGGATCTGATTCCAAGGGGTGTCCGTCCATCCATCCTTCCTTCCCTTTCCCTCCATATTCCTTATCTTTCTTATCTTCCTTTCCTTTCATCCATCAATCTCCATCCATATCCATTTATCCAACCATATCTATCTATCTTCTATATCTATCTATCTATCTATCTATCTATCTATCTATCTATCTATCTATCATCTATCTATCTATATCTACAGTATCTATGTACAGTATCTATCTATCCAACCAACCATCCATCCATCTATCTATATCTATCTACAGTATCTATCTATCAACTATCTATCTATCAACTATCTGTATCTATCTACAGTATCTATCTATCTATCTTCTATCTATATCTATCTATATCTATCTACAGTATCTATCTATCCAACCAACCATCCATCCATCTATCCATCCATCTATCTATATCTATCTACAGTATCTATCTATCAACAGTATCTATCTATCAACAGTATCTATCTATCTATCTATCTATCTATCTATCTATCTATCTATCAACTATCTATATCTATCTACAGTATCTATCTATCTATCTATCTATCTATCTATCTATCTATCTATCTATATCTATCTACAGTATCTATCTATCCCTCCAACCATCCATCCATCTATCTATATCTATCTACAGTATCTATCTAATCTATCTATCTATCTATCTATCTATCATCTATCTATATCTATCTATCTACAGTATCTATGTACAGTATCTATCTATCCAACCAACCAACCATCCATCCATCCATATCTATCTACAGTATCTATCTATCTATCTATCTATCTATCCAAATCTCTCTCCATCCATCCATCCATATCCATCCATATATCCCTCCATATCCATCTATCCATCCATCCCTCCTTATCTATCCATCCCTCTATCCATCTCTATCTATCTATCCATCCATCCATCCATATCTATCCATCCATCCCTCCATATCTATCTATCTATCTATCTATCTATCTGTCATCTATCTATATATATATCTATCTACAGTATCTATGTACAGTATCTATCTATCCAACCAACCATCCATCCATCCATCCATATCTATCTACAGTATCTATCTATCTATCTATCTATCTATCTATCTATCTATCTATTCCTATCTATCCAAATCTCTCTCCATCCATCCATCCATATCCATCCATATATCCCTCCATATCTATCTATCCATCCATCCCTCCATATCTATCCATCCCTCCATCCATCTCTATATCCATCTCTATCCATCCATCCATCCATCCATCCCTCCATCTCTATCTATCCATCCATCCATCTCTATCTATCCATCTCTATCTATCCATCCATCCCTCCATCCCTCCATATCTATCTATCCATCCCTCCATCCCTCCATATCTATCTATCTATCTATCTATCTATCTATCTATCTATCTATCATTCCATCCATCCATATCTATCTGTCCATCACTCCATCCCTTCATATCTATCCACCCATCCATCCATCCATATCTAACATCTGCCTGCCTGCCTACATATCCATCCATTATAACAGTTCGCTTAGTGACCATTCAAAGTTACAACAGCACTGAAAAGAGTGACTTACGAGCGTTTTTTTATTTTTTTTATTTTTTTTTTATTTGATTTATATGCCGCCCTTCTCCGGAGACTCAGGGCTTACAATGCGTTAAGCAATAGCCTTCATACTATTGTATAAAGTCAGCTTATTGCCCCCACAAACTGGGTCCTCAATTTACCTACCTTAGAAAGGATGGAAGGCTGAGTCAACCTTGAGCCTGGTGAGATTCGAATCAGCAGAAATTGCAGGCAGCTGTGTTAATAACAGGGTGCATTAAACCACTGTACTATCAAGGCTCTTTTTTCACAGTTACGGCATTTCCAACATCCCCATGATCATGTGATCAAAATTCAGATGCTTGGCAACTGGTTCACCTTTATGACCAGTTATGACCAGCAACTTATGTCCATTGTGCTCATGTCCCAAGGCCATGTGGTCGCTTTTTGCGACCTTTTGACAAGCAAAGTCCACAGGGAAGCCAGGGCTCACTTAACAACTGATTTACTAAGTTATCAACTGCAGTGATTCACTTAACAACGGTGGCAAGGAAGGTCGCAAAATGGGGCAAAACACACTTAACAAGTCAAACTCGATTTCATTGAGGGCCGCATCAGGGTTGTTTGACCTCGGGGGGGGGGGAAGGGGGGGCTTGGCAGGGGTAGGCATAGCCAGCTTGACATCACTCGTGTCGGGGGCACCTGTAGTGGCCAACTCCTTCTTTCCTTCCTCCCTCCCTCCTCCTTTTTTCTTTCTTCCCCTCTTTCCTTATTTTTCCTTCCTTGCTCTCTTCCCATCTGTCCTTCTTTTTCTTTGTCATTCCCCTTTCCCTTCCCTTCTTGCATGCTCAAATGCAAAAGGGGAAACATTTCTCCTTTTGGTTAGTTTTTAGTTTGTCTTGATAGCCCTCTGCCAGCAGAGTGCCAGAAGCGTCATGAAGAGCCATCTCTATGGGCCCGCGAGCCGTCGCCTATTGTTCTTCCGGGTCTTGGAGACAGCCAACTGGTCTTCACGTGTGTGGGAATGCCGGAAACCAGAAGAGCAGCCTTCCGGTGAGCATGTGCGCCCCAGGCAGCTGCTCTTCCGGTTTCTCCCTGGTCTTCTGTTTCTGGCGTACCTGTGCGCGCGAAGACCAGCCGGCCGGTACTCATGTGTGCGCCAAAAACCGGAAGATCCTCTTCCCAGCGTTCGCATGTGCACTGGGTGTCTACTCTTCCAGTTTCCGGCTTGCGCATGTGCACCAGCCAGCTGGTCTTCGCACCCACATGCGTGCCAGAAACCGGAAGACCTGTTCTGTCCCCAACCACACGCACACACACCAACAGACGTTCAAGAGTTAAAGACCAAACCAGCCGGCAAAATCCTTTTCCTTACGATAACGGAACTTGGCAACAACCTAGTGGCTGCCTGCCAAGAGTTTATTATTTACGAAGAGGAGAGATAACTTCTCCCCACTTCTAATACATCAAAGGAAAGCAGTTCAATAATTACGGAGTCAATCAAGTCCAGAGATAATCCAGCAAAGTCTATAGCAAAAAATCCGGCAATGCAGAATGGTGTAGAAGTTTTCAGCTTTGTTCGTCACAAGGTTTGACTGGCCACCGCGCTCCCTTTTGTATCCTGTGGTGTGTGGTCCAGTGACTCAGCCTAATCTCAGGCACGCCTTTTCTTCTGTTGCACGCGCTTATCTCTGCGACGCTGGCGTGGATCCAGCCAAGACTCATTACCCTCATCACTGTCCATCTGTGGCTGCGTGGACGTGCTTGGCCCCGGCCCTATCTCTTGCCCTTCAGCGGACACCGAAGGCATTGCCAGAGAAGAGGGTCCTGGAGAGGGAGGCCTTGCCAACTCCTCTCTTTCACTCTGAGTCCTTTCCTGCTGATGACACAGGCTCAGGTAATGGAGCCACAACAAAAAGAACTTTGGAAGATCTTCAGGGAAATCCACACCCCAAAACCAAAAGTGGGAGAAGAACCCAGGAAAGGTCAACTCCTAGTCTTGGGATGTCCCCATCAGACATCTCAAGTGGCCTGGAAGAGGTGGACCATCAGGCATCCTGGACACGTTCCAGAACCTGAAGCTTTCTTCCAAAGCTTCACGTTCTGGAACGTGTCCAGGATGCTTGATGTCCATCTCTTCTAGGCCTCTGTTCTGGCCTGCCAGCGGCCAGCGGATCTGGCAGCAGATTCGGACAGTGAGGAGGTCGGGGAGGAACATGGGCCAGTCCTGGAGTCTGGGGAAGGCTCTGATGAGGGCTCTGCGTCGGAGGCAGAGACGGGACCAGGGCCGTATGCCAGTTATCAGCTGCCTTCGGAGTCAGAGATCAGTGAGGCAGACAAACAGCTGGAGCCTGTTCCCAGTGTGCGCATGAGCAGAGTTGCCAGACAAAGGGAACAGCTAAAGAACAAGGGTCGACTTGGTAGTAAGGCCACAGGTGGACGATGGTCCCTCCCAGAGGAAATAAAAGAGGAGCGACTGGGGAGTGGAGCTTGCAGGAGACAATTAGCTCATTCCTGCATTCTTGCCAGGTATTGCGGCATCTGAAAGATATCGGCCTGGCCACTCTCCAAAACTGATAAAGGTCGGTAACTGTGAACTACCTTGAAAGACTTTGCTGGAGAGGAATTCACTGTAAATTAAATAAAAGAGGTTTATCGGGACGAGGATTCGGCTTCGTGCTGCTGGGGAAGCCTGGGTCAGAACAGCCTCTTCCAAAGCTTCACTAGGAGGAACAGATCTCCCTTAATCCATCGTGGGTCACCTGGAAGCATTTAAAGCTGAGGGACTCATTTTGCTAACAGCTCTACCAGAAGAACCCCAATTGCTCGACGCAAGAAATTTCTTCCACTTTCAAGCTCTTCTGATGTGGTTGAAGAGCTGGCTTTGAAATGCAGATGGCCCAACGAGACCATAGTGGTCCTTCTTCATTTCTTCATGGATCATCTGGCTCTCCGTTCTATTTCTCCCTCCCAAGCTGAAAAAGTGGCCTTCAACCCCACATCCTCCTAGCTTCCCTGATGCACTGGAGGAACCCCTCCTCTTCCTCCAAGGAACCTGGTTTAAGTTCTCAAACCCATCCATTCGTGGTTAAGGACGTAAAATGGGCATGTTCTCCAAAGCCTGAGATTTTAGGCGGTATCCCCCAGAGTACTGTTTTTTGGTCTTTTAAATGGAGCAAATCTGGGTTTTCTCCTTTTATCCCTCCATAAGGAGCATTGGTATACCGTATTTTTCATAATATAAGACACACTTCTCCCCCCCCACCCCCCCCGAGGCTGAAAATTTGGGTGCGTCTTATCCTCCAAATGTAATTTTTTCAAAGCTTTTTTCATCCCTAACGAGGTGCTAGCGAGTGAAGCGAAGGCTTCTCCTGCTTTTCTCATTGCTTCTCTCCAAACATCAGCTGTGCTTTAGAATCGGTTTTTCACTCTAACGAGGCGCTAGCGAGTGAAGCATCTTCTATGTTTTGCCTGCTTTTCTCATTGCTTCTCTCTCCAAAGATCAGCTATGTTTTAGAAGCTGATTTTTAGCCCTAAAGAGGCGCTAGGGGGTGAAGTGAAGGCTTCCCCCACTTTTCTCATTGCTTCTCTCTCCAAAGATCAGCTGTGCTTTAGAATCAGTTTTTCAGCTCTAATGAGGCGCTAGCGAGTGAAGTATCTTCTATGCTTTGCCTGCTTTTCTCATTGCTTCTCTCTCCAAAGATCAGCTGTGTTTTAGAAGCTGTTTTTTAGCCCTAAAGAGGTGCTAGTGGGTGAAGGCTTTGCCCGCTTTTCTCATTGCTTCTCTCTCCAAAGATCAGCTGTGCTTTAGAAGCTGTTTTTCAGCCCTAACAAGGTGCTAGCGAGTGAAGCGAAGGCTTCGCCTGCTTTTCTCATTGCTTCTCTCTCCGAAGATCAGCTGTGCTTTAGAAGGTGTTTTTTATCCCCAAGCAGGGGATAAAAAGCATGTGTGCGTGCTCAAAATCAGCACACTAATGTGCTGGAGTTGACCAGACTAAGGACGCTAGCCAGATGAATACCTGGTAGACAGATTCCCCCCCCCCTATTTTCCTCCCCCCAAAACTAAGCTGCGTCTTACACTCCAGTGCGTCTTATACTCTGAAAAATATGGTATTTTATCTATCTTCCAACTAAATCTTCAGATTCTGGGTGGAACTATCAAATGTGGTGTAGGTTTTCCTGCCTAGGCGGGGGGCTGGACTAGAAGACCTCCAAGATCCCTTCCAACTATGTTATTCTGTTAAATATTGTGGGGTGCTTTCTGTGCTTGGTTCTTTTCTTGCAAACGTTTCATGACCCAACTAGAGGACGTCATCGGTGCTGAGTGATGGAATGTCTGCAAGAAAACCACCAAGCTCAGAGAGCATCATGGACCCCAAAGTTGTCCTCCTCCTCTCTGCAAACCACATTCTCTTCTAGCATTGATGATATTACCAAGCTGGGTAATGAAACGTCTGCAAGAAAACAACCAAGCTTAGAGAGCCCTGAAGACCTTACTATCCTCCTCCTCTCCACAAACCCCACTCTTATTAACACTGATGATGTTACCTAGTTGGGTAATAAAAGATCTGCAAAGAAAACAACCAAGTTCAGAGAACACTAAGGACCTCACACTTCAACCCGGAGCTAGAAATATTCTATCTGTTCTATTAAATATTATTAAGTAGCTATTATTATTTTATTTATTTATTTATTTTATTCAATTTGTATACCGCCCTTCTCCTAGTGGACTCAGGGCGGTGCACAGCCAGAACTAAAACACATACCAATACAAAATTTAAAATTTTTAAAAGAATTACATGACTTTGGCTCAAAATTTAAAACATTCAAACTAAAACCCATTGACAATTTAAAAAGCTAAAAAGGAAACAGGCAGTCCTCGGTTTACAACAGCATCTCAAATAAAGCAGCTTCCCTGTTTGGGACAATCCACCCCATCATCCTTCAGTGCTGGGTGACTTACCAAAATTAGAACCGATTTCCAGAACGGTGCCCAATATAGCCCAACGCCGCGCCAAATAATTTCATCTCCGTTCTTGGATTTCCATCCTTGGCACCTTCCCAAGTCACAATGCGCCAGCCACACCTGGGAAGGAAAAGAAGACGGGTTGAAATTCTACAGCCGCCGAACGGAACCTTCAAACGGCTCAGTCCTCAAACTTACAACCATTCGTTTAGTGACTGTTCGGATTTAACGATGGCCCTGAAAAAAGTTTTTCCACTATAAATAGGAAAGTTCTGTTATATTCATTACTTCAAGGACGGAAGACAAAACTTCTGGTCCCAAAGACTGACCCAGATTGGATCGTGGAAGATAAATGACTATGCAATGAAATTGTGGGAAGCTCCCCCCCTCCCCGAAAAATGAAATATTTTGGGAAATATTAAAGAAATGTTATACTTCCCCAAAGGGAGAACCATGCTCTTAAAGACAGAAAGCAGACTCATGTCTTTCTGAATAGCCCCCAGCAGATATTTTGTGCCCATTAAGAAAAACTAGATTAGAATAGAATAACAGGCAGGAAACCAGTGACGGTGAACCTTTTCGAGACCGAGTGCCCACACTGCAACCCAAAACCCACTTATTTATCACAAAGTGCCAACATGGCAATTTAACCTGAATAATGAGGTTTTACTACCTAAAATAATGATAAACAAGGCAAGAGTTCAGCTCATTGTTCTAAGAAAAACTTGATGAATGCACTTTTATGCTCCTTCATTTTTTTTTCCTGCTTTTGAAATATTACGTTTAGCAACAATAAAAAAAAACTTTTGTAATATCATTTCTCCTTACCTCCCTTTTTCTCTCCCTCTCTCTCGTTCCCTCCCTCTCTTCCCACCTTCTCTCTGTTTCTCTCTCTCTCTTTTTCCCTCCCTCTTTCTCCCAGGGAGGAGGGAAGGAACCCCTGAACTGGTGCTGGGTAGTGGGAATCTGACGTCCGGAGGCCAACGCAGCTGGCCAGTGGGGAGACCGGGCATCCCAACACAGGCAGCTCTGCAGGAAAAGCAACTGTCATCCGGGAGGCGAGAGCGAGCCCATGACGCAGGGTCGCATTGTGGCTCCGTGTTGTAATGGGCTCCAGGAGGAGGGGACTCAGTCTCCCACATTGTTAAACACACTTATTGTCACTGTGCTGCTCAAGGCGCTGCGAGGGAAGAGGTCAGGCCATGGAGGCAGCAACAGCAAATGTACCGTGATGAAGGTGGAATGCTGTTTTGCGCAAAGGCAAGTGCAGGGATGCTTCCGTCCTGCGCTAACTTTCGTTTCTCTGCAAACAACGCCAAGAAACGCAATGGAGTGGAGTTGGGGCAATGGCGCGCAATTGCCCACAGAGGTCTTGAATACCACCTCTGGCATGCGTGCCATAGGTTCGCCACCCCTGAATGCCATTTCGGACCAATGGTTGTCCAATCTCTTCTTAAAAGGGACAATTGACAACTTCTGGAGGCAAGTTGTTCCACTGGTTAATTGTTCTAACTGTCAGGAAATTTCTCCTTAGATTGGGCCAACCTATTCCCAAGACAAAAGAGCTCCAGGGTGATGGGATAAAGGACAGGACATTGAGAAAAGTGGAAATAATACCTGTCCATTAAGAAAAGCAGGCTAGAGGTAAGACCTGTGTTTTCCCCAAAACAAGACCGGGTCTTATATTATAATTTTTGCTCCAAAAGACTCATTTCTGGTTAGGTCTTATTTTGGGGAAAGTACAGTACCTCTGTCTGCTGACGATCTTCACTGGGGCTTATTTTTGGGGTACGGCTTATATTACGAGCATCCTGAAAAATCATGCTAGGCCTTATTTTCGGGGAAAGAGGTTAGATAAAATCAATGACACATGTCCAACAGCATTAGGATTAAGGAAGTGATAATTAAGACCCATCATGAGCCTTTGCGAAACAAGTAAAAGCCAAACAAATCATAAAAACACACAAGGCAAGTCTCCAGATTGCACAATTCTGTAAAAACCACGTGAAACCAAACTCAGTTGGTAAACTGGCCCAGAACCACAAACCCGGTTGGTTCTGCTTCATCAATAAATGGTCCTCCTTTCCAATCAACCTCCAGCCTCTGTTTTATTTCCAGCATCTTTCTCCTGACTTGGAACTGAACCCAGTTGGATTTTCCTTCCAATACAATAATAATATTCAGACTAGGAAATGGACAAGCCGAGTTGCTACCCTAAAACCTATCACCGCTGGATTTTAAAAATAATCTTTCCAGGGAAGTATTGCTCATTATCTAATTATTATTATTTTTTTAAGCCTTCCAACTGAAAAGTTTTAACAGGATGCCAAACTGAGCAGGAATCCTCCTTCATGATTTGTTAAGTCGGTTGGGCAAAGTTATTTGGCAGCTCGACAACATTTTGCACAAATCTGCTATTTAATGAAGCTCCTTTTAATTTAATCAACAGAGGAAGTCCACTAAAAATGGAAGATCTAATCTCTGCAGCCACCTGGATCCTTTTTCTTGTTCCTGAAAGCCAAGATTTAACTCCGCTAATTTTTTGGGGACAAAATTGTGTTTTTAAACCCAACGGCTAAGGGTTATATTGATGGAAATACAGGTAGCCCTCAACTTACGACCGCAATTCAGCCCGATATTTATGTTGCTAAGCGAGACATTTGTTAAGGGAGTTTTGCCCCATTTTATGACCTTGCTTGCCGAAGTTGTTAAACAAACCACTGCCACTGTTAGGTTAGTTGTTAGGATATGGTGTAAGCCTAACAGGTTGTCCAGGCAATATATGTGTTCTATAACTTTAAATGTATTCTGTAACTCTAACATGTAATGCTGAGTAATTGTACTGCTGAGTCATTGTAATGACTAATGACTGCTGACTAACTGCTGACTGCATTATCATAATTGTACTGTTGAGTCATTGCACTGCTGACTTCACTTATCTTAAGTGGATAATTACTAGTATAAACTGTATATAAGGAGGAAGCCGAGCTATAGTCATTGTTGGAACTGCTCTCATCATTGCTTGACTTGAAACTGTTATTGTCGTGTGTGAAGTGGATGGATCTGCTATCATCGTGATTTGTTACCAGCGTGAATTACTGCTGTTTGTCTGGTAAGAAGATATCTGTAACTTTGGAGTGATTTGAATGGCTAAAGACTTGGATTGACTAAAAGACTATGCAATTGTTTTTCACTACAAAGTAAAAGCTTTGTTAAACCAGTTTGTATGTATTATATTCATTGCTCTCAGTACTGTTTCTCTGTGCACTTACTCTGCTGGTTGATAACACAACAATATCCTTAACATTAGTCACACGGTTGAGTGAATCTGCCTTTCCTTTGCTGGTCCGAAGGTCACAATAGGGGATCACAAGACTTTGAGACACTGCAACCGTCATAAATATGAATCACAATTTCAATCACATGACCACGGGAATTGCTGCAACGGGCGTAAGTGCGAATAACGGTCGTAAGTCCCTTTTTTCAGGGCCGTTGTAACTTCCAACGGTCACTAAACAAACTGTTGTTAAGTCAAGGACCACCAGCACTCCACAGGTTGTAAAAGGGTCACAGTTGCCCACCCCTGATGTATTAAATTTGGTTTGATATTTTGTTAAATCCATCTATCACTGAAATAAAAGATCTTTTGCAACAGGGGTGTCAAAGTCAAGGCCTGCAGGCTGGATGCGGCCTGCAAGGGTGCTTAGATCTGGCCCACGGGGCTGGCCTGGAAATATCAAAGGACCGGCCCGTGGTGCCTCTGCCGGCCAAAAACGGGCCGCGTGGGGTCCCCCAGCAGCCCGTTTTCGGCCAGCAGAGTGCTGCAGGTGGTCAAAAACGGGCTGTGTGGGGGTTGCATGAGCCCCCCCAAACTCCACTTTGGCCAGCGAAGTGCTGCAGAAGGCCGTCCAGGCTGAAAACGGGACACGGGGGGGGGCATGCGAAGCTGCTCTGTGCCCCGTTTTGGCCGGCAGGTGCTGAAGGGGGCATTCAACCTGTACCCGTTCTCCCCCCCCCCCCGCTCTCTGCAGCCGGGCCAAGGAGGGGAGCTACAATGCTGATCCAGCCCTCAAAGAAATCCAGTTGGGACACCCCTGTTTTATTTTACTTTTTTTTTATTATTTTTTTTAAATTTGATTTATATGCCACCCTTCTCCGGAGACTCAGTGCGGCTTACAATGGGCTCAGCAATAGCCTTCATCCTTTTGTATATTTATACAAAGTCAGTTTATTGCCCCCACAACTGGGTCCTCAATTTACCTACCTTAGAAAGGATGGAAGGCTGAGTCAACCTTGAGCCTTGGCGAGATTCGAACCTGCAGTAATTGCAGGCAGCTGGTCTTAATAACCAGCTTAATAACAGGGTGCCTTAGACCACTGTACTACCAAGGCTCTTTTACAGCTTCCTTCCTTTAGAAAGCTTGTGAAGTCAGTGCAATCTTATCCAAAACGTGCAATGGTTTTTTTCAAATGAAATGTTTACTTGTTCGTGGTTTGCAGAGAGCAGAAAGGATTTTAAGGGCGTCCTTAAAAACAAACCACAAGGATGTCACAAGGACCTTTGAGGAGCCCGTCAGTTTCGCTGGACTCCATGGGGAGAGAGATTTGTCCCCAGGTAACCTCCTCAATGGCTTGAGTAGGAGTTCTCATTTACTCGTTGTACAACGAATGCCTTGTCACCTACAACTGGTTGCCGAGAACTTAAAAAGGACTGGATTTTTGTCCTGAACAAATATTGAACTGAGATGATGAAGGATTGCAAGGTGAAAAAGAGAGAGAGAGATATATATATCTTTACTACAGACAGTCCTCGAATTACAATTTCAAGGACTGGTCGTACCTGCACCATCATAACTCCGAATGGTCGCTGAAAGGAGCGGTCATTAATTGAGGACTTTCTGTATCTAGAACAGGGGTGAAATGCTCCCGGTTCGGACCGGATCGCCCGATCCAGTAGTGATGGCGGTGGGTGGTTCGGAGAACCGATAGCAAAAATCCCTGCGGCCCCCACCACCATGCCCAGCTGAGCCCCACGATCATCAGAGGCTTTTTTTTTTTTTTACTTTTAAGATCATTTTTTCTACAACCTCTTCTGACGAAAAAATGCTTTTAAAAGTAAAAAAAAAAAAGCCTCTGATGATTGTGCGGCTCAGCTGGGATCGTCAGAGGCTTTTCAAAGCATTTTTATAAAAGCCTGACGATCCCAGCTGAGTTGCCGGATCGGCAGAGAGCCATTATTTTTTTAATTGAAAAAGTTTTTCAAGTACAGATTTTTCCCCCTTTTTTCCCCTCCTCCTCCCTAACCCCCCCTCCTCCTCCCCTCCACCCATGGCTTCTCCAAAAATAAAATCCAAATTGATATCGAATTATATAATACTTTACCATCCTTTTTACACCCCCCCACATGCTAACCACTTCTTTCTAACATTATTATATCCCCCCTATACTATACATTTCAAAGCAACCTTCAGCTATAAAACTATATAATAAATCCTAATTTGGCATTTATTCAACTCATAATCTGCCCATTTCCTCCACCGCCATACATATATCTCTTAATTCAAATCTTTTACGTATATTTATATCTAAACTTAACATCCCTTTTCCTAAACTAAACAATCAGGAACCTAGCCTATCTCCACCCATTTTCCTACAGGTCTACCATACATATTATTTTTAATGTCTTTGTTCTTCTGCCCACACCACACAACTAAAAAATATTTCCATATATAAATAAAATCCTCAAATGACTTTAAATTTATAATCCATATAGTATCTTCTGTAATGTCCTTCAACTGGATTATTAATTCCATCGCCCATGTTAGGGTAACATCAGGTTCAGCTTCCAACAGTATATTCAGTATCTTCCATTACCATCTGCCCCCATCAATAATAAGTATTTTCATATATAAAAAACCACCCGAGTGACTTTATATTTATATTCCATGTAGTATCTTCTGTAGTGTCTTTTATCTAGTTTATTAATTCCAACCACATTTTTTAAAAAGCCTCTCTGATGATCCCAGCTGAGTTGCCTGATCAGCAGAAAAAATGCTTTGAAAAGTTAAAAAAAAAAATTGGCCACGCCCACCCAGTCACATTACCCCCCTCCCACCAAGCCACGCCCACAGAACCGGTAGTAGCAAATTTTACATTTCACCCCTGATCTAGAAGCTGTGGGTGCTCCATCACTGGAGGTTTTTTTTAAGAAGAGACCGGACAGCCCCTTGTCTGAACAGGTATGGCATCTCCTGCTAGAGCAGGGGGTTGGACTAGAAGACCTCCAAGGTCCCTTCCAACACTATTATTCTATGTTCTATGCATGACTAAGAATTAGGGACTGGCTTAAAAGGGAACATTTTTTTTAGAAAATGATATGCAAATAAGTTAGTCCTCGACTTATGACCACAATTGAGCCCAACATTTCTGTCATTAAGTGAGACATTTGTTAAGTGGGTTTTGCTCCATTTTACGACCTTTCTTGCCCCAGTTGTTAAGTGGATCACTGCGGTTAGCAACCTGGTTGTTAAGTGAATCTGGCTTTCCCATGGACTTCACTTGTCAGGTTGCAAAAGGGGATCACATGACCTTGGAACACAGTATTGGTCGAAAGTATGAATCGGTGACTAAACATCTGAATTTTGATCACACCATCATGGGGATACTACAAAGGTTGTAAGTCAAGGACTAGCTGTATATTTACATTTGTGCCGGGGTGAAACGCTCCCGGTTCCAACCGACTCGCCCGATCCGGTAGCAATGGAGGCGGGTGGTTCAGAGAACCGGCAGCAAAAATCCCTGCCCCCCGCCATGCCCAGCTGAGCCGTACAATCATCAGAGGCTTTAATTTTTAAAAGCATTTTTTATACAACCTCTTTGGCCAAAAAAATGCTTTTAAAAGTAAAAAAAAAAAGCCTCTGATGATCGCGCGGCCCAGCTGGGATTGTCAGAGGCTTTTAAAAGCATTTTTTCTCCAACCTCTTATAGAAAAAAATGCTTTTAAAAGCCTCTGACGATCCCAATGAGTTGCCTGATCGTCAGAGGCTCTTTTTTTCTTTTAAAAACTTTTTTTCTACAACCTCTTCAGCCGAAGAGGTTGTAAAAAAAAATGCTTTTAAAAGCCTCTGCTGATCAGGCAACTCAGCTGGGGTCATCAGAGGCTTTTAAAAGCATTTTTTACCACCTCTTAGGCTGAAGAGGTTGTAGAAAAAATGGTTTTAAAAGAAAAAAAAAAGTTGGCCACGCCCACCCAGTCACATTACCCCTTTCCACCAAGCCACACCCACAGAAATGGTAGTAACAAATTTTACATTTCACCACTGATTTGTGCGTGTTCTTGACAATAACAGTAATTATCAGAGCTTATCGTTGAATGCCAGGCTGATCAGCTGACTTAGTTGATTATGGGAATGCTGTAGGTGTAATATAACTTGATTTTAGCCGTGCATTTTAGGATATTCTGAACAGCAAGTTATTTAAATGTGGGTTGACTAGCATGCCATTTAAAGAGAGGCACAGCTGAAAAAACACACTCAAGGAGCCCTCATCAATACTTCCTGATTGAAACATAAATGAGAGAATTTGGATTTGCGGGGTCCTTGGGGACTCTCTAAACTTGGCTGTTTTCTCACAGACATTTCATAGCCAAACTATCTCACATCATCAATGCTATCAAATATTCAAATACTACATCAGCATGCATTTTTTCCTATTCTATTGCTTAATTTGGATCCCTGCAACCTAGTAGATGATTGAGTTGATGCTCTTCTTCCAACTGTTGTGATTTGATATGCGAAGCAATACTTTTATTTCAAATTGTATCACCGATTAAAAAGAAAAATGGATATAAAAGACCCTTCTTCAAACTTGGCACCTGATTCCAAAGTGGGAAAATAACCCCAAGACTAGTCTGATTCACAAATCATCCAATGAGTTTCTAAACTAACTGCATAAACTCTAGAAAAAGTGCAGAGAAGAGCAACCAGGATGATGAGGAGACTAGAGACTAAAACATACGAAGAAAGGTTGCAGAAACTGGGCCTGGCTAGTGTAGTGAAGAGAAGGACCAGGGGAAACATGATAGCAGTCTTCCAATATTTGAGGGGCTTCTACAGAGAGGAGGGGGTCAAGCTGTTTTCCAAAGCACCTGAAGGCCAGACAAGGAATAATGGATGGAAACTGATCAGAGAGAGATTCAACCTGTAAATAAGGAGGAATTTTCTGACAGTGAGAACATCAGAATAGATGTTGCCTTCAGAAGTTGTAGGAGCTTCATCACTGGAAGCTTTCAAGAAGAGACTGGACTGCCATCTGTCAGAAATGGCATAGGGTCCCCTGCTTGAGCAGGGGGTTGGACTAGATGACCTATAAGGTTCCTTCCTGTTAATCTGTACGACTATATCATTCAATAAATCACAATAAAACAAATAACAGCTTTGTGCAATGCGTGAATTACAACAGAGTGATCAAAGTTGAATTGGTACACGTAGATATAATGTAAAGAAAAGAACTGGTCGAGATAAATAGCCTCCTGGGTTGACAAAGTGAGATTTTGCTATTCATGTACAAGGATTGGATTCTGTGAGTCACGCAAAAAAATGGGTTTCTGCAGGAGGTGTCACTCCTACGGCAGCTTATCTCGGTTTACAAATCCCTGGGAAAGAAACCAGAGCTGTCATCTGAAACCATGTTTACCAAATGCCCTGCAGAGATTCACTCCGACAGGAAGCAGCTCGATTAACCAAAAACAAGCGGACCACGAACCTCTTCGGAGCCAGCAGTCCCTTCTCCGCTCGTCCCCAAAATGGACCAGATTGTTTTACAGGTAGTCCTCGACTTATGACCACAATGGAGCCCAACACTTGTTCCTAAGCAAGACACTTGAGTTTTGCCCCATTTTACAAGCTTTCTTGACCTGGTTGCTAAGGGAATTGCTGCGGGTGTTAAGTTAGTAACACGGTTATTAAGTGAATCTGGCTTCCCTGTTGACTTGGCTTCGCAGGTTACAAAAAGGGTTTTACAATGGTCATAAATCTGAGTCAGCTGCCATATTTGAATATTAATCTCACAAACATGAGTCATTAAGTGTGAGAAAATGGCAATCAGTATAACAGAATAGGAAGAGGCATATAAATTTAATAAATTAAATAATCTCAGATTTACTAAAGTTCATTTAGTGAAAATTGCAACGACACTGAAAAATGTGACTTATGAACTGTTTTTCAGTTACAAACCCAAATGAAACAAACAAAATGTTCAAAAGTTATGATATAGTAGTTACTTACCAAGAACATCTAAATTATATTAGGTAAAGGTAAAGGTTCCCCTCGCACATAGGTGCTAGTTGTTCCCGACTCTAGGGGCCGGTGCTCGTCTCCGTTTCAAAGCCGAAGAGCCAGTGCGTGGTCATGTGACTGGCATGACTCAACGCCAAAGGCGCACGGAACGCTGTTCCCTTCCCACCAAAGGTGGTCCCTATTTTTCTACTTGCATTTTTTATGTGCTTTTGAACTGCTAGGTTGGTAGAAGCTGGGACAAGTAACGGGAGCTCACTCCGTTATGCAGCGCTAGGGATTTGAACCATTGAACTGCCAACCTTTCGATTGACAAGCTCAATGTCTTAGCCACTGAGCCACCGCGCCCCTTCTAAATTAAAGGAACGCAAATATCTTTACTATCCCCAAGGCATGTCAGAAACTTTTGAGCACCCTTAATGTTTGGAAATTGAAAACTTGAAAAGTTGGACATGCCCTAATCATAATCGTATGATTAAAATTCAGAAGTTTGGCAACTGGTTCATATTTATGACGGGTGCAGGGTCCCAGGGGTCACGTAATCCCATTTTGTGACCTTCTGACAACCCGAAAGCCAGACAAGGAACAATGGATGGAAACTGACCAAGGAGAGATTCAACCTAGAAATAAGGAGAAATTTTCTGACAGTGAGAACAATCAACCCATGGAACAGAAGTTGCCGTTGGAAGTTGTGGGAGCTTCCTTCCCTCCCTGGAGGCTTTCAAGAAGAGTCTGGACTGCCATCTTGTCAGAAATGGTATAGTCTCCTTAGGTGGGGGGTTGGACTAGATGACCTAAAAGGTCCCTTCCAACTCTGTTGATCTGTTAAGACTATTTTAATATCCTGTTTCCCCCAAAATAAGACATCCCCTGATAATAAACTCGATCGGGCTTTTGAGCGCATGGCAATAAGGCCAAGCGCTTATTTCAGGGTTCAAAAAAATATAAGACAGGGTCTTATTTTCGGGGAAACATGGCAATAATTTAGGTAAGGGAACCAATTTGATAAGTGTTTGGGATGCTTGTAAGACCACTGTGATACGAGGGCAATTAAGAGGAACATGGAGGAACAAAATCCAAAATACAAGAAATTAAACTGAAGGAGAGGGAACAATCAGAATTCACCGGAAGATCCTAATATACTTAATCAACTAATCAACTAAAATGATTGCAACAACAAATTTCTTAGTTTCAGCTACTGAAAAGAAACTGAAATAGACAAAACAACTATTTCTTGAAATGCAAATCAGGTGGATGGTTGGCATACAAACTGAAAAAACAGACAGAAAACTATAAAACAACCTTCAAGAGTAGAATAAGACTTATATGGACAGCAGAAGGATTCAAAGACCTTTTTTTAGAATTAATATGCCAATTTATATAAAAAATAAATTGGAAAGATTCCTGGCCCACGATTAACCAAATCATTTCTAAGTGTAACAGGTAGTCCTCGACTTACGACCAAGATGGAAACCAGAATTTCGTTTGCTGGAGCAAAATGGTTGCTAAGCAAGTCACGTCCAATTATAAGAACTTTTTTTTTTAAAAAACTGTGGTTGTTAAGCAAATCACTGCACTTAATTGAATCATGTTGTCGTTAAACGGATCTGGCTCATTTGTTGGAAGTCAGATGGGAACGTCACAACGGCGATCACACGATTCCAGAATGTGAGGTAAATACATGCCAGTGGCCCAAATTTTAATCACATGGGAATGCCGTGACAGTCGTTAAGTGCGAACAACAGTCATAAGTCACAGTCGTAAGCCAAGGAACTATCCGTAACGGATTAAAAAATGATTCTGCATTTCTCCAGAATAAGCGTGTGGAGAGATTATGGCGATGTGTCCATCAACTAAAACTTTTGAGGAGCCATCAAGGAGATGTAACGTTATCTCGATGAATTAAAAGTCCAAACCGAAGTCATCTCCGGGTTGAATTAATTTCCTGGGAATATGAAAATTTGGCAGTGGGGTTTTTCTGGCCCTTTTCCTTTCACACAAGAATCCAAAAATACCGCTCCCAGCTGCAATGTAGTTTTTCTCATTTAGTAAGTAGGGGCCAAGTTTCTCAACCTCAGGACAACAACCCAGGAAAGGGGTAAGCCGAGTCGGTGAACTGGCCTCTTCTGAACCTCTGGGATGCCAAATTTTGAAGGGAGCCAGGGGTTTCCTTTGCTTATTTGGAAAGCCCAAAATACATCTCGAAGCAGAAGAAAGCAAAACGGGAATGTGTGCATAAATTATCCCCGAATAGCACATCTCGGGGTTGATTCTCAAAGACGCATTATGCGGGTGGACAGAGTTTTACATATACGTTGTTTGCATATATATATATATATATATATATATATATATATATATATATATATATATATATATATATATATATATAAACCTCACAAAGGTACGATTTTAGTTTTCCAACTCTGTGTGTCTACAAATTTAGTGTAGGTATGTACACATATGTATATACATATATACACATATATTATTGTTGTATATCGAGAGCTTACGCACCAGAAACAAATTCCTTGTGTGTCTAATCACACTTGGCCAATAAAGAATTCAATTCAATTCAATTCTGTTCTATTCTCTATTTAATAATCTAATATATTCTCCATTCTATTCTACCTATCATATCCCAATTCTATTCTCTCTCTCTATATATACGTACACACATACACATATATATGTATGTATATGCACAAATATATACACACACACACACATACATATATATGTATACACACATACATATCACAAAAGGTATGGTTTTAATATTCCAACTTTCTGTATATGTGTCTAATTATTGTGTGTACGCATATATACATATGCAAGTCTTGGCGTATTCGGGCCTTTTCCTGTGTAAGATTGAGAGTATCTTGGCGACATTTCGACGAGGTCCCACTCGTCATCTTCAGGCTGGTGTCTTCGGCTTCGTGTCTGTAGACACCAGCCTGAAGATGACGAGTGGGACCTCGTCGAAACGTCGCCAAGATACTCTCAATCTTACACGGGAAAAGACCCGAATACGCCAAGACTTGCATACCTGTACCCGTGAAAATCTACAAAAACATATATACATATAAATACATATTTGTTTTCGTATACATATACAGACAGATAAGACAAAAAGGCAAAAGAGAAGGCAAGACAAGAAACAATGGATGTAAACTAACTAAAAAGAGAAACAATTTAGAACTAAGAAGAAATTTCCTGACAATGAGGACAATTAACCAGTGGAACAGCTTGCCACCAGAAGTTGTGGGTGCTTCATCCCTGGAGGCTTTTAAGAAGATACATGACAGACAGATAGGATAGGCAGTCAGTCAGATAGACATGATAAATAGATAGGTAGATAGATAGATAATATAGTCCTTGACTTATGACCCTTCATACCAGAGTTAAGCAAATCACTGTTATTAAGTTAGTAACACTGTTAAGTGAACCGGGCTTCCCCACTGACTTTGTCAGAAAGTCGCGAAAGGTGATCACATGACCCCAGGACACTGCAACCGTCATAAATACGAGCCAGTTGCCAAGCAT
Source organism: Arizona elegans (assembly GCA_022577455.1). Taxonomy (NCBI): domain Eukaryota; kingdom Metazoa; phylum Chordata; class Lepidosauria; order Squamata; family Colubridae; genus Arizona; species Arizona elegans. The sequence goes on from JAKOOJ010000030.1 coordinate 6,265,838, forward strand.
CAAAATTTGGATCACATGACCATGGGGATGCTGCAATAGTCATGTTAAAAACGGTCGTAAGTCAATTAAGGCACTTTTGGCTATTGTTAACTTCGAATGTTCCCTAAGCAAATGGTTGTAAGTTGAGGACTACTTATAAGGACCTCCACTGCACTGATTAAGACGCTTGGAATATTGCATCCGGTTTTTGGTGGCCACTATAAAAAAAAGATGTTGAGACTCTAAGAAGAGTGCAGAGAAGAGCAACCAAGAGGATTAGGGGACTGGAGGCTAAAACATATGAAGAACGGTTGTAGGAACAGGGTATGTCTAGTTTAATGAAGAGAAGGACTAGGAGGGACATGAGAGCAGTGTTCCAGTATCTCAGGGGCTGCCACAAAGAAGAGGGAGTCAAGCTCTTCTTCAAAGCACCAGAAGGCAGGACAAGAAGCAATGGATGGAAACTAATCAAGGAGAGAAGCAACCTGGAATTAAGGAGAAATTTCCTGAAAGTGAGAACAATTAATCAGTGGAACGACTTGCCTCCAGAAGTTGTGAATGCTCCAACACTGGAAGTTTTTAAAGAAGAGATTGGATAGCCATTTGTCCAGAATGGTATAGGGCAGTGATGGCTAACCTTTTTGCCATCGCGTGCCAAAAGCAGGGGGAATGTGGGGGGGTCACATACGCACGTGCCCACACCCATAATTCAATTCCTCCCTGTGCCCCGCCCCTCCTGCACATGCACGTGTGACACCCCCCCTGCGCTCCCCCCACTTTTGGCACACGACAGCAAAAAGGTTACCAGTGGGCCTGGTAGGCCCGTTTTTCACCCTCCCCAGGCTTCAGAGGCTTTCTTGGAGCCTGGGGAGGGCGAAAATGGCATTCCCCACCCCTCTGGAGGCTGGAAACAGCCCATTTCCTGACTTCTCGTGGGCCCAGAAGGCCCGAAAACCAGCTGGCTGGCGCACACACGCATGCTGGAGCTGAGCTAGGGCAACGCTCGTGTGCCCACAGATATGGCTCTGCATGCCACCTGTGGCACTCGTGCCATAGGTTCGCCATCAGGGGTATAGGGCCATGATGGCAAATCTATGACATGCGTGCCACACCGCGGGCACGCGAGCCGCTGTCCTAGCTCAGCTCCCCAGCTGATTTTTGGCTGGCCCCACCCATGCCGTCCCTCCCCTCCCAAGAGTCTCCACTCAGACCCTTTTGGATGCCAGGTAAGTACAGGGCTCGTGAAGAGGCTCTGGGAGGGAGTTTTTGGCCTCCAGAGGGCCTCCGGGGGGGAAGAGAGGCCGTTTTTTGCCCTCCCTAGGCTCCAGGAAAGCTTCTGGAGCCTGGGGAGGGCAAAAAACGGACCTGCCGGGCCCACCAGAAGTCAGGAAATAGGCCATTTCTGGCCTCTGGAAGACCTCCAGGGGGGTGGGGAGGCTGTTTTGCCATCCCCACGTCCAAGAAAGCCTCTGAAGCCTGGGGAGGGTGAAAAACCGGCCTACCAATAGTCTGGAAATGGGCAGTTTCCGGCCTCTGGAGGCTTCAGAGAGGCCAGCTAGGCCCAAAATGGGGCATGGGGAGGGGGTCACACGTGCATGCACAGGGGTGGGTGGGGCTCATGGGGGCATTGAATTATGGGTGTGGGCACACACATGTGCGACCCCTACATGCTCCCCCCCACTTTTGGCACACGACGGCAAAAATGTTAGCCATCACTGGTATAGGGTCTCCTGCTTCAGAGGGGATTGGACCAGGACAGAGGTAGGTTTCACATATTTTTTACCACCAGTTCGCCCTGCGCATGCACTCTTGCTTCACACAGATGCCTTTCATGCGCAAATGCGGTTTGCTCGCACGCGCAGCTTAGAAAATGTGGTTATATAGGACAGCATAGCACCTGCAGTCACCACTACCGCTTCATTTGAACTGGTCAGAACCAGCTGAATACCACCATTGGACCAGAAGACCTCCAATGTCCCTTCCAGCTCTGTGATTCTATATTTCATTGGTATTTACTGCCTTTGTGGAACTTGACAGGACTTCCACTAAAAAGCATCGTGTCCTTGATTCGGTTATTTCTGCTAAAAAATAGCAGTTGTGCCCTTTCTTAGACAGAGATCCCCTCCGTACGGTCACTCATGCTCTCATTATTTCTCGGCTGGATTACTGCAATGCCCTCTTCATGGGGCTGCCCTTGGGGTGCACCCGGAGGCTCCAACCGGTCCAGAATGCGGCCGCGCGGGTAGTTACAGGTGCTTCCCGTTACTCCCATATAACACCATTGTTGTGCGAGCTGCACTGGTTGCCGGTGGTCCTCCGGATCCGCTTCAAGGTGCTGGTGCTCACCTATAAAGCCCTTCATGGCATGGGCCCGGGGTACTTGCAGGACCACCTTCTACCGGCCCCCCACCGCCCAGTGCGCTCACATAGGACTGCCCTCCTCCGGGTCCCATCGGCCAGACAGTGTTGGCTGGCGGCCCCCAGGATGAGGGTGTTCTCTGTAGTCGCACTGACCCTCTGGAATGGTTTACCCAATGGGCTCCGGACGACCCCCGATCTCTGCACTTTCCGCGCCAACCTAAAGACATGGCTCTTTCAGCAAATTCCCTGATCTGCCATGCATTTTAATTTGGGGATTTGAGGTTTTTAAATCGGATTTTAACATTTTAATTCTATTTATTGTTGGGTTGTTTTATTCTGTGAGCCACCTTGAGTCCCTCGGGAGAAGGGCAGCATATAAATATGACAATAAATAAATAAATAAATAAATAAATAAATAAATCCGAAGCAGCTGGTGAAGAGGCTTCTCTTTGCGAGGGCCTTCAAGACAAAAACGAACCCAGAATTTTAAGGAATCGAAAGGGAGCAGACAGACACGCGTGCAAACTTTCAGAGAGTAAGGAGAAGAGGGAAGGTGCCCGTTTGGCATGCTACCATCTTGCAGAAATCTCCTGCCCACCAGTTTGGGGGATGGAGTGGTTGTCTGGAGGTCACCTTCTGAAGAACTTCAGATTCACAGGACCATTGCCAGCTCGCCTCCCGTCCCACAAAAGCAGCTTTGTTCTTCCTGGTTTTCTCCCTCCCTCGGAGCCTCGCACCAGCAATTCCAATCTGAATTTTGCCAGTAATTCATACAAATTTTCTCCCCTTCTCTGACTCTAAAGAACAAGCCCAAATCTACATTTATACGACCAAACGTTCCAAGGCACAAAGGCTGTTTTTGAAGATGGGAAACGCAGGACAGTATTAATTGGGATCGAAGGTCACTCTTACCAATTTTCTACCACTGCTGCAGATGCCAACGTGACAAAGTTGGCAGTGTTGCTTTTGAAATTTGCATTTTCTTGGCCCCCCGCTAGGAAGATTGGGAAGCTCTGTCTAATAGGTAAAGAAACCTACTCCCCATTCGAAAGAAAAGACCTTTGATAATAAAACCTTTGAAATGGATTAAAGATTCACTTCCCTGGTCTGCGCAGCAGGTGTCGAACCCGAAATTGGCATTTGTGTAGCCACAATTGTGATGAAACTTGGAAACCTGACAGCAGGCTATACCAAAGGATATCCATATAAAGCGGGGATGCGGTGGCTCAGTGGCTAAGACGCTGAGCTTGTCGATCGAAAAGTCGGCAGTTCATCGGGTCGAATCCCTAGTGCCGCGTAACGGGGTGAGCTCCCGTGACTTGTCCCAGCTTCTGCCAACCTAGCAGTTCGAAAGCACGTAAAAAAATGCAAGTAGAAAAATAGGGACCTTCTTTGATGGGAAGGTAACAACTTCCCGTGCGCCTTTGGCGTTGAGTCATGCCAGCCACATGACCACGGAGACGTCTTCGGACAGCGCTGGCTCTTCAGCTTTGAAACGGAGATGAGCACTGCCCCCTAGAGTCGGGAAAGACTAGCATATATGTGCGAGGGGAACCTTTACCTTTCTCGATATAAAACATGAAATTTAGAGGAGGCATTCTTTCATTCATTCAGAATAGAGCTGGAAGGGACCTTGGAGGTCCTCTAGTCCAACCCCCTAATCAAGCAAGAAACTCTATTTTATTTCAAAGAAATGGATGGCCAATCTCTTCTTAAAAGCCTCCGGTGATGGAGAACCACAACTTCTGGAGGCAACCTGTTCCATTGGCTAATTGTTCTCACTTGTCAGGAAATTTCTCCTTAGTTCTAAGTTGCTTCTCTCCTTGATTAGTTTCCACCCATTGCTTCTTATCCTGCCTTTTTTTAAAATTTGATTTATATGTCGCCCTTCTCCGGAAACTCAGGGCGGCTTACAATGCGCTAAGCAATAGCCTTCATCCTTTTTGTATATTTATAGAGTCAGCTTATTGCCCCCACAAACTGGGCCCTCAATTTACCTACCTTAGAAAGGATGGAAGGCTGAGTCAACCTTGAGCCTGGCGAGATTTGAACCTGCAGTAATTGCAGGCAGCTGGTCTTAATAACAGGGTGCTTTAGACCACTGTACTACCAAGGCCTTCAGGTGCTTTGGAGAAGAGCTTGACTCCCTCTTTTTTGTGGCAGCCCCTCGAATACTGGAAGACTGTTATCATGTCATCCCTAGTCCTTCTCTTCATTAAACTAGATATATCCAATTTCTGCAACCATCTTCATACGTTTAAACTTTCAGCCCCCTAATCACCCTAGTTGCTCTTCTTTGCACCCTTTCCAAAGTCTTGACTTTTTTTTTTAAAAAATATCATGGTGATCAAAGCTGGATGTCAACTTGCAAAGCTTTCAAGTTGCCATGAGCAGGAAAGAGGGAGAACTGAAGTGAATTCCATACATTCTGTCTGACCGCAATCAGAAGGAGGGTGTTAGGTTTTACAGCCAGCCAAAGTGGTTAATTGGAGAATGTGATTTATGACATGGCCAGAGAGGAGGGGAGAGACAGGGTCAAAGGGGAACGTAAATCTACGTAGGATCAGTCCTAACTGCATCCGAGTATTGCTGGAATGGTGCTCCTAATAAATGACTATATTTCCTTTGAAGTTTGGATCATGGCTCATGAATTAATTAGGGCATCTTTCGGAAATTTGACACTGGATGCAGTATTCTGGTCTTACCAAGGCCTTATAAAGTGGTACTAACACTTCACGTGAGCTTGATTCTGTCCTTCTGCTAATGCAACCTAGGATTGCATTGGCTTTTTTGGCTGCCGCCTCACACCGCTGGCTCATATTTAACTGGTTGTCCACCAAGACTCCCCCAGTTCCTGCTCTAGAGCCAAATTTCACCTCCTCTGTACCTGTCCATTGGGTTTTTCTCTCTGTAAATGTCAAGACCTTACATTTCTCTACATCAAATCTCATTTTGTTGGATAGATCACAAATTTTCATTTGGTTAGATGCTGATGTGACAGCTCAGGGTCTGACGTGCGTCATTTGACAAGCTTCTTCACTCTTATCTTCCAAGCAATTGTGATCTGGCTGCAAGATTTGTGCTGAAAAACATGTGGGCTGCTGGACCTTGAGGGACATTTTCCTTCCTACTCAGCGTTCTTCTGCATGGAAGCCTAGATTAAAATCCAGAGATGTCCTCAGTGAAATGTGACCATCCTTGCAGATATGGGCACCCACCGGGCACTTCGCACGTTAAATGGAATCTGAGATGGGGAAGAGGTGATCTATAAGATATCCAGTGATCTATATCCAACCAAAGGGAAAACATCTGGAAATCTTCAGCAAGATACCATGTCTCCAGAGGTCATCATGTTCCATGGTTGAATTGCTCTGACTATACACATTTCTTCCAATACTCCATAAACACTTTATCCTCTCTTGATTTAAGCCTATTGAAGACATTTTGGGGCATTCATACCTTCTTATATGGAGGACCATGAAGGTGTTCCGTGTTATCACGGACTTTTTGCAGGAGAAAATCTCTCTACGTGGTCTTTAAATGTTGACATGCACAATTTAATGTTGGATAATTGCTCAATTATTTTTTTTCTCTTCAAGATTAACTGCTCCTTTTGCCCATTGTCGGATGGTTTCTACAGTCCCATTCTTCTCCTTGGTGCCAACCCAACTTGGTTCCATCACTGTTCCTCAAACAAGCATCCTCCAGATAGGTTCACGTTACAATTTCCAACTTAATTCACCGGTTGAGACATCTGGGTGGAATCTGCACCCCAAAATGGAGAAACCGGGCTCAGATTTAACTTAGACGTTTGACGCTCCTGAAAACTGGACGCGCTATTTCAAAACGTGGAGACCAATCTCTTTTAGAATTAGAATTATTTATTTATTGGCCAAGTGTGATTGGACACACAAGGAATTTGCCTTCAGCTTTTGATGCAATACATTGCAGAACCATGCATTCAAAAACAGGAAGCTGAACTTACACATGCCCAAATTTTGCGGGCATGACGTTGTGTTAAATTGTGGTTTAATAAATAAGTCAAAATTCTCTGGGCACTCCAATCACGATCAGTTTACTAGTCACAATTCAAAGTATCAACTATTATCCTAAGCTGAAAAAAGGCACACTGTGACTTAAGCTATACAAGCAACTCTTGATTTACAGCTATTCATCTAACAGCACTGAAAAAGTGACTTATGACCGGTTCTCGCACTTACGACCGTTACAATATCCTCACAGTCACATGATCAGAATCCAGCCACTTGGCAACATGGATGTATTTATGACGGTTGCAGTGTCATTCGTGACCTTCACAGCCTGTATCCAACAAACAAAGTCAATGGGGGAAACCATTCATTTAATGAACGTAACATTCACTTATGACCTGCAGTGGTTCACTTAACAACGGTGGCAAAGACGACCATAAACTTGGGCACAGTAAATGCCTTACTTAGATTCTGGTCATAACTGCAGTCATAAGGCGAGGACTACCTTCACCTGTGCATGTGGACAACTGGAATTTTTTTTAGAAAGCAACAACCTTGGGCCTAATAAGGTTGTTGCTTTCTACACCATGCTACACAATTTCTACACATTGTTGTTGCTTTCTACACAAATACACTCAACAGTAGTCCTTTGTGGTGTTTTGCCAAGCCCACTTCAAGCAGAGAATTGAGCCAAACATTTAATATCTAACCCCAGATCCCAAGAAAAATAAGCTATGGCATTTTAAAATAGTTTTTTTTTAAAAAAGAAATCTTTTAAAGACAGTTTTTTAACCCTTAAGATTCACAAAGGAAGTGGGTCCAGTATCTGATTTTTAAAAAATTTAAACGATGCTGGTCAATGGTTAGATGGTCTAAGATATTAATATTTAAACATGCATCTTTTTGACATTTATATTTTATTGGGTTCCATTAATCTAGTGGAAATGTTAATTTATATTGCTTGTCCGTGTAGGATACGCCATGCGCAAAATAAACAAACAACTGACAAAGATAAGATTTGCCAATTGGAAACTAGATAATCCTTGATTTACAACAGTCCATTTAGTGACAACATCACTGAAAAAAGTGATTTATGACCGTTTTTCACACTTATGACCATTGCAGCATCAAATTTTATGATCAAACTTCAGCCCTTTGACAACTGACTCACATTTATGACTGTTGCAGTATCCTAACCCCTTTTTACGACCTTCTGACCAGCAAAGTCAATGGGGGAAACCGGTTTCACTTAACAACCATGTTACTAATTTAAGAACTGCAGTGATTCACTTAACAAATGTGACATATTTAGACGTTTGGCAATCGGTTCATATTTATGACGGTTGCAGTTTCCCTGGATCGTGTGAACACCTTTTGCTGCCTTTTGACAAACCAAGTCCGTGGAGAAGCTGGATTCACTTAACAACTGGGTTGCTAACTTATCAATTGCAGTGATTCGCTTAACAACCGTGGCAAGAAAGGTCGTAAAATGGGACAAAGCTCATTTAACCAATAACCACATAAATTTTGGCTCCATTGTGGTTGTAACTCAAGAACTGGCTTGATCTATTATTATAACTTATTATTATATAATAATATAAATAAACATGGTTTAACACGAGGCACAAATCTAGCTAGTGACATCATCATGAATTTCCCAGTTACCATTCACCGCAATTTGTTGATAAATGAGACATCTGGTTCAGTGAGTTTTGCCCCATCTTATGGATTTCCCCCTCCCCAATAGTTGTTAGGTGAATCACAATTTCTGTTGTTAAATGAGACATTTGTTCAGTGAGTTTTTGCCCAGCCTTATGAATTTTCTTCCCATAGTTAGGTCGGTGATGGTGAACCTATGGCATGCGTGCCACCTGAGGCACATGGAGCCATATCGGTGGGCACGCGAGCATTGCCCTAGCTCAGTTGCAGCATGTATGCGCGCGCCGGCCAACTGATTTTCGGGCCTTCCAGGCCAACAGAAAGTCAGGAAACAGGCTGTTTCAAGCTTCCGGAGGGGCACGGGGGGTTGAGGAAGGCCCATTTTTTGCCCTCCCCAGGCTCCAGAGACTTTCTAGGAGCCTGAGGAAGAAAAAAAACAGCCTTCCCCACCCTCACCCAGAGGCCAGAAGCGGCCCGTTTGCCAACTTCCGGTGGGACCAGAAGGCCCGTTTTTACTCTCCCCATCTCCAGAGGCTTTCTAGGAGCCTGGGGAGGGTGAAAATGGTCCCCCCCCCCAGAGGCCCTCCAGAGCCTGGAAATGGCCTGGGGCGCATTGAATTATGAGTGTGGGCACGCACGTGCACGACTCCCCCACCCACTTTTGGCACACGGCGGCAAAAAGGTTAGCCATCACTGTGTTAGGTGAATCACTGAAGTTCATAAGTTGGGAAGCCGGTTGTTAAGTGAATCACACTGGGTTAGGACCACGGAGGCTGTTTTTGATACAACAGCCACACCAAGCACATCAGCTGTGTCAATAACCGGAGGAAAACTCCAAATTGGGCTTTTGGAGGGTGTGGTTCAGGACCACAGGTCTAAATTTGTGTGATTCATTTCACCGCAAGAACCATCTCCAGGTGGCTGCACGCAGATCTCAATCCTGATCTCCAGAGGTGTGTCCCGAAACATAATTAAGAATTAACACACAACAATTAAACCGGCATTTGAAGTGAATCATGGGGTCCACATTCCTCTCAGATCAGAATCATGATTTTAGGGTTATGATTTTAGGCAACGTCGACAGAGGAAGCCAGATTCACTTAACAAGTGGGTGACTAACTTAAAAGGAGCCTGGTGGTGCAGTGGACTAAACTACTGTTAAAGTAGTATTTAGCTGCCAGCTGCCTGCAATTACTGTGAGTTCAATTCTCACCAGGCTCAAGGTTGACTCAGCCTTCCATCCTTTCGAGGTAGGTAAAACGAGGACCCAGTTTGTGGGGGCAATAAGCTGACTTCGTATAAAAAAGAACACTGCTTGGGGGGGGGGGGGCAAAAGCCCTACTAAGCAGGTATATACAAAAGTATGAAGGCTATTGCTTAAAAGCATTGTAAGCCGCTCTAAGTCTCCGGAGAAGGGTGGCATATAAATCAAACTAATAAATAAATCAAACTAATAAAAACCTGCAGTGATTCACTTAACATCCGCAGCAAGAAAAGTCGTAAAATGGGACAAGATTCACTTAATAAGTGTCTCACTTAGCGACATACATTTTGGGCTCCGCTGTGATCATAACTCGAGGATTACCTGTAGCGTACAGATAATCCTCAATTTACAGCCAACCTCTCCGAGGGCCCTTACAACCCAGATTCAAAGTTCTGACGGACTCCCTCCTTTATGGCCACATGACTGCACTTTGGCCACCATGATCACGGCTATGGCCATTTGTAACATCCTTCAGCCACATTATCTCATTTTATGACAGTTTTGCAAAAAAAAACAAAAACAGGAATTTGCTTGGTTTTTTTTTTGCACAATCATCTCTTAGCAAACCATCAAATTGGTTCACAACCACATCAAAAAAAAAAAAAAAAAATGCTCATAAAATTACATCACTCCCTTTGGGCGACTCGATTACGACCGCTATCGATACAGACCATTTTAGAATAGAATAGAATTCTTTATTGGCCAAGTGCGATTGGACACACAAGGAATTTGTCTTTGGTGCATACGCTCTCGGTGTACATAAAAGAAAAGATACATTCGTCAAGAATCATAAGGTACAACACATAATGAAAGTCACAGGGAAACAGTCAATATAAATCTTAAGGATACCAGCAACAAGGTTACAGTCATACAGTCATAAGTGGGAGGAGGCAAGCTCCATTACGGTCGTAACTCGAGGATTACCTGTTTAGTGCAGTTTTTGTGGTTAAAAAGACGCATGAGCTTATACACACCACTTGTCTGCACCACCTGAAGCCAAATTTATTTTTCCCCCAGGATAACACTGCAGATATAAAACAGATGGTTGATCCCAGGAAGAAACACAGCCAAAGCAATGTTCTACCTTTGATCCCGGAGTATGGCTGTCCTAAAACTCTTTTAATGACCGAAAAAACCGCCAAAGAGCAAAGCTCCAAGGAAGTTTTAAAATTCGTTCTCTTATAGGTCTGCAAAGAGCATTCCTGTATTAAAAGTTACGAGGTGCAACATTCATGTATTAAAAGGTATACAAAAGCACTTTAATTCCATGCATGTCGAAAGGCCACAGACAATTCTACAAAATGCCATGTCGTAACTACAGGCCACTTTTGCAAGGGCTGACGCCGTTCGTGTATATATATATAGGTCAGACTGTCAAGGAAGGTGCCAGGCTGTCTGTGGTACAACAGTGGGCACCAAACTTAATCAAATTATATCAAACGCAGCTGCAGGGGAGGCAGGCGAAATCGTGTGGGACTTAGCAAAGCCTCCCAAGTATAAAGCTGGAAAATCACAGCCTTCGCCAGTCCGACTGCAACCGGCAGCGTGAAAAAAAAGATGCTTTAGAGCAGTTGTTTTCTAACCTGGCTTCTTTTAAGATGGGTGGACTCCAATGCCCAGAATTCCCCCAAGCCAGCTGAAGGAATTCTGGGAGTTGGAAGTCCACCCATCTTAAAGTAGCCAAGCTTGGAAAACAGTTTTAGATTAAAAATTGCTCCTGTGCATTTTTTTTTAAATATTCCTCAAAACCAGGGTGGATAAAAATCAATGATTTTTTTAAAAAAAATAAAAAAATGGATTTTTTTGATTTAAATCAGATTTTTTTTTATTTAAATCAGAATTTTTTGATTTTTATCGAATTTATTTTAATAAAAAACTTTTGGGGTAAAAATCTATTGTAAGATAGTTTTCTGTTTAAGATACATAAATAATTTAGTTTATTCAGCATGAAATGGAGCTGAGTTATGTAGCATGAGGCTGTATATTCTGCAACACTGGGACTATCGGTGAGTCAACAGTGGGTCAAAGGAGTAGCAGAGATGACAGTTGCTCGTTAAAAATTGTGATTTAAATCGAGTTGATTTAAATCAAGCCTTTTTACTAGTTATTTAAATCATGATTTAAATCAAATCCACCCTGCTCAAAACATTTCTTCCTTGGGGGAGGGGCTTCCCACAAACTGCTATTATGCAAAGTAAGTTTTAGATCACACCCGAGTTGTTAAATCTCCAACTCTGGAAATTTTTAAGATGATGTTGGATAACCATTTGTCTGAAGTGATGTAGGGCAGGGATGGCTAACCCTTTTTTGCCGTCGCGTGCCAAAGCAGAAAGAGCGTGTGTGTGTGTGGGGGGGGTGTCCTGTGTGCGCGTGCCCACAACCATAATTCAATGCCATCCCACGCCCAACCCTCCGCGTATGCACACAAGACCCCCCCTCCCCGCTTTTGGCACGGGATGGCACAGTGGGCCCAGAAGGCCCATTTTTCATCCTCCCCAGGCTCCAGAGGCTTTCTAGGAGCCTGGGGAGGGCAAAAATGGCCTTCCCCACCACCACCACCCCGCCCCAGGAGACCAGAAACAGCTTGTTTCCTGACTTCCGGTGGGCCCGGAAGGCCCCAAAATCAGCTGGCCGGTGCATGGATGCGTGCTGGAGCTGAGTTAGGGCAATGCTCGCGTGCCCACGGATATGGATTCCTGTGCCACCTGTGGCACGCATGCCATAGGTTCGCCATCACAGGTGTAGGGTTTCCTGCCTAAGCAGGGGGTTGGACTAGAAGACCTCCAAGGTGCCTTCCAACTCTGTTATTCTATTCTGTTCTAAATCAATCTTTTGCAATGGCTGAGGTTTTCAATAAAAACTTAGTAAGGCCACACCTGGAACACCGCATCCAGTTTTGGTCAGGGTGGATTTGATTTAAATTGAGTTGATTTAAACCACAATTTAAATCATGATTTAAATCACTAGTAAAAAGGCTTGATTTAAATCAACTCGATTTAAATCATAATTTTTAAAGAGAAACTGTCATCTCTGCTACTCCTTTGACCCGCTGTTGACTCACCGAGAGTCCCAGTGTTGCAGAATATACAGCCTCATGCTACATAACTAAGCTCCATTTCAGGCTGCATAAACTAAATTACTTATGTATCTTAAATAGAAAACTATCTTACGATAGATTTTTACCCCAAAAGTTTTTTATTAAAATAAATTCGATAAAAATCAAAAAAATCCGATTTAAATCAAAAAAACCTGATTTTTTTTTATTTTTTAAAAAAAATCATTGATTTTTATCTACCCTGGTTTTGGTGCACATTAGAAAAAAAAAAAAAAGAGAGAGAGAGAGAAGTTGGAAAAAGTGGAGAGAAGAGCAGCTAAGATGATTAAAGGCCTTTGAGTTGCAATGAGTCTCACACACCTCCCCCAAAATCGGTAGTTTTCCAAATTAGACACCTCTTAAACATGAGCCAGCCATGTGCAGCAGCGGCCATAAAAGCTAACACAATTCCGGGTTGCATAAACAGAGAGATAAGAATTAAGATCCCGTAAAGTTCTAGTAATTGTTTTATAAAGCCTTAGTAAGGCCATACCTGAAATGCTGCATCCAGTTTTGGTCATCATATTAGAAAAAAAAAAAGATGTTGAGACTGGAAAAAGTGCAGAGAAGAGCAACTAAGATGATTAAGGGCCTCAAAACAAAAATGTATGAAGGATTTGGGTGTGTCTAGTCTAGAGAAAAGAAGGACTAGGTGGGACATAATAGCAGTATTACAGAATTTGAGAGGCTGCCACAAAGAGGAGGAAAAGGGGGGGGTGTCAAATTATTTTCCCAAGCACCAGAGGGTAAGAGAAGAAACAATGGATGGTGAGAAGCAACCTAGAACTCCTAGAACCCCTCCTGCGCGAGCTGCACTGGCTCCCAGTGGTCTTCCGGGTGCGATTCAAGGTGTTGGTTACCACCTTTAAAGCGCTCCATGGCATAGGACCCGGGTACCTTCGAGACCGTCTTCTGCCACCAATAGCCTCCCACCGACCAGTCCGCTCCCACAGAGAGGGTCTCCTCAGGGTGCCATCAGCCAAGTTATGTCGGCTGGCGACACCCAGGGAGAGGGCCTTCTCTGTGGGAGCCCCAGCCCTGTGGAATGAACTGCCCCCGGAAATACGTAAGATCTCCGACCTCCGGGTGTTTCGTTGCGCATTGAAGACCCTGTTGTTCCGCCAGGCCGGGCTATCAACATAATGATTTTAAATTGGGGTATTTTAAATTTTTGGGGTTTAAACCGGCCAAATCTATTTAATTATTTTAATTTTTAATCATTGTTGTGTCTTGTGTTTTTAAATTGGCTGTACACCGCCCTGAGTCCTTCGGGAGAAGGGCGGTATAGAAATAAAATTATTATTGACTAAGGAGAAATTTCCTGACGGTGAGAACAATTAACCTGTGGAACAACTTGCCTCCAGAAGTTATAGATGCTCCATCACTAGAGGCTTTTACGAAGGATTGGAAAGCCACCTGTCTCAAATCGTATAGGGAATCCTGCTTCAGCAGGGGGTTGGACTAGAAGACCTCCAAGGTCCCTTCTAGCTTATTCTGAATGAATGAATGAATGAATGAATGAATGAATGAATGAATGAATTGCAATATTCCAGCACTGGAGGGGCTGCCACAAAGAAGAGGGGGTCAACTTTTTTTCCAAAGCACCAGAAGGCAAGACATGAAACAATGGGTGGAAACTAACAAGGAGAGATGTCTATGGAGATTCTCCGTCATCCAGGTCATGGTTGTCCCAAAGGTGCTTTTTCCAAGAGGCCACTGGACTTTCTGGTTTTTCTTTGAAGACTTTTCGCTTCTCATCCAAGAAGCTTCTTCAGCTCATCCAAGAAGCTTCTTGGATGAAAAGCAGGGAAAAAACCAGAAAGCCCAGTGGCCCCTTGAAAAAGCACCTGTGGGACAATCAAGTAGAGAAGCAACCTGGAATTGAGGAGAAACTTTCTAACAGTGATGATAATTAACCTGTGGAACAGCTTGCCACCAGAAGTTGTGGGTGCTCCATCACTGGAGGTTTTTAAGACGAAACTGGACAGTCACTTTTCTGAAACGTTATAGGGTCTCCTGCCTGAGCAGGGGGTTGGACTAGAAGACCTCCAAAGTCCCTCCCAGTTCTATTCTGATTGATTGATCTCTTTCCTGCTCCATTTAGACCCAACCTCAAGAAACAGGAAACCCCCCAAGCAGCTTCTTTTCCCAACAATAAAGTGCACCCCTCACTCATTTAGAATCAAGCATCCAATCCCTTCATCAGGCCATTTTCCCTGGTTTCGGAGAACATTTGACATGTAACGGGTGGCCTTAAAGGTGGTTTGTTCCCTGCCACGTCTCGTCGAGCCCCCACCCCACCCCCAGGAGTTGAGTCGGTCATCAAGGTTCCCAAGCGCAAGCCAAGGAAGGAAGGAATGATAGGGAAAGGAAGGAAGAATATTGGAGGGAGGGAAGGAAGGAAGGAGGAAGAAAGGAAAAATAAGGAAGGAAGAAATGAAGGATAGGTCAAGGAAGGAAGTATATGGGAAAGAAGGAAGGAAGATCTGGGAAGGAAGTAATTATCAGGATAAGGATAAGGATAATTTTATTTATATACCGCCCCTCTCCCGAAGGACTCGGGGCGGTGTACAGCCAGGTAAAAAACATAATACAAATATCACAATTTAAATTTAAAAAATTATTAAAAGTATTACATTTAAGGCCAATTAACTAAAAAACCCAAACATTTAAGAATTCCAAATTTAAAACTCAGGGAGGGAGGGAGGGAGAGAAGGAGGAAGAAAGGAAGGATAAGGAAGGACGAAGAAATGAAGGATAGGGAAAAGAAGGAAGTATATGGGAAAGGAAGGAAGATATGGGAAGGAAGTAATTATCAGGAGGGAGGGAAGGAAGGAGGAAGAAAGGAAGGGGGATAGAGGAAGGACGAAGAAATGAAGGATAGGGAAAGGAAGGAAGTATATGGAAAGGAAGGAAGAAAGAAATGAATGATAGGGAAAGGAAGGAAGGAGGGAAGAAAGGAGAAAGGAAGGAAAAATAAGGAAGGAAGGAATGAAGGATAGGTAAAGGAAGGAAGTATATGGGAAAGGAAGGAAGGAAGTATATGGGAAGGAAGTAATTATCGGGACAGAGGGAGGGAAGGAAGGAGGAAGGAAGGAAGGATAAGGAAGGAAGGTAGGAAGGAAGGAGGATAGAGGAAGGACGAAGAAAGGAAGGATAGGGAAAGGAAAGAAGTATATGGGAAGGAAGTAATTATTGGGACGGAGGGAAGGAAGGAGGAAGGAAGGAAGGATGGTAGGAAGGAAGGAGGATAGAGGAAGGACGAAGAAAGGAAGGATAGGGAAAGGAAGGAAGTATATGGGAAGGAAGTAATTATTGGGACGGAGGGAAGGAAGGAGGAAGAAAGGAAGGATAAGGAAGGCAGGTAGGTAGGAAGGAAGGAGGATAGAGGAAGGACGAAGAAATGAAGGATAGGTAAAGGAAGGAAGTATATGGGAAAGAAGGAAGGCAGATATGGGAAGGAAGTAATTATCAGGACGGAGGGAAGGAAGGAGGAAGAAAGGAAGGATAGGGAAAGGATGTATATGGGAAGAAAGGAAGGAGAGAGAGAAAGAAAGAGGTCCATGCAAAATAATAAACCACGATTAGGATCATTCCAGCTTTTCCGTCTCGTCTGAATGCAACGGGGATACGGGGAGGGGGGGAAGGGACCTCTTAATCGCGCTTGCTGCTCAGCCCGATGGGCTTTGGGATTGGGGTTCTTTGCAAGACACGGGGGGGGGGACGGGGGGGTCTGCACCACGTGCAAACAATTCAGACCTTGCAAATCCGGCATTGCTGCCCACCCACCTATTCACTCACCCACCCCCCCCGCCCCGGGTCCGGGGTCTCGCCCTTCTTTTCCTTCCCACCCGGGAGGGCTGCTCCAGGATCAGGTCCGCCGAAAATGCAAAACCAGCAACCGGGCGCGCGTGCAATGCAAAATAAATAAATAAATAAATAAAAAAATCCGGGGTTCAGGGGCCCTGATAAGTGCAATCAGGTTTGCGGGGGTGGGAAGTGATTTAAAAAAAAAAAATTTTTTTTTTTTGCAACCGCGCAAAGGCTGCCCCGCCCCGCTTGCAAATTCCCCAGGATCGCGGACCCCGCAGAAGGCAGGGCGAGGCCCCAATGCATTGCAAGCAATCCAGAAAAAAACTCCCCACCACCCCCACCACCACCCGGTATTCTTCCCGGGCGTACCCGGGACTTTGCAACCGACCCACCCACCCAGCCAGCCTTCCTTCCCGGCCTTGCACGGCACGTGCCCCCTTTGCACCAGCCCCCCCCACCCCCCCTTCCTTGCAGCAGTGCAAGGCCAGCCGAGCCATGCACGCTTCTCCCGGGGGGTGGAAAGGGGAAAAAAAAAAAGCCGGGTTGCCCCCTCCCTCCACGCGTGGGAGTGGAGCAGGGTGAGTGGGATGCAAACCCCCCCCGCGCCTTTCCCCACGAGCTCCTTACCCGTATTGGTTTTTGTAATTATTATTATTATTATTAATTTTTTTTTTTTTGCTGCAAATCCGGAGCAGCGCAAAAGCCTCGCGCCTCCCTCGTGCAAAGCCCGGGCGGAAGGTGGGAGGGGGCGGGTGGGGGGGAGAGGAAAGAGAGCGAGAGCGAGAGGAGGAAAAAAAAAAAAAGAGAGAGAGAGAGAGAGGGAGAGAGAAAAGGAGCGCGTGCGCGTGCGCGCAAGGCAAAGGCGTTCCACCGCGGGGGTGGGGGGGAGAGAGCGCGCGCGCCGGAGCCAGCGAGCGAAGCAGCCAATCGGAATGCGCCCTCCTCCTCCTTTTTTTTTTTTTTTTTTGCTTTGGGCCCCGCCCCGAGCTCGCGCGCCGGGGAGAGAGAGAGAGAGAGAGAGAGAGAGCTCCCCGGCCACGCCCCTTTCCTTGCCTCGCCGCCGCCTGCCAGACGCAGCGAGTCAGGCTGCGGGCTGATCACGTGATGCGGCGGCGGCAGGCGGAGTAGGCGGGGCCGGGGCCGGGCTGCACGAGGCGCGCAGGGCGCAGCTTTTGCTTTTGCAACCGGGCGCTCGCGGGCACCTTTTGGGGAGGTCCCGGGTGCCTTGGAGTTGGGGGGGGGGCGCTCTGGCTCGGCTGATCCCGGTTGGGGAAATCTGGCTTTGCATCTGGCTTAGGCGAAGGTTAGCATCTCTAGCGTGGCTTGAGAGCCCGGGGTGGATACGAGGCACGCGTGTCCTACGTGCCAATACCGTGCGTGGTCTTGGCGTGGGAGTTTTTCTTTTTTCTTTTTTTGAAATTTTTATTTTTTATTTGTAAACAAACATACATAAAAAACATAAAACCATCTTCAATTACACACAGTGTGTCGGTTGGTTACAAGTCTTTTGTGCATCTTCACCATATTCATAGTTTACAGTTTGCCTAAATTCTTATTGATCTAATATATCTATCTATCTATCTATTATTGTCCTCATTGATCATTTATTTATTTATTTATTTATTTATTTATTTATTTATTTATTTATTTATTTATTTATTTTTATTAGATTTATATGCCGCCCTTCTCCGGAGACTCAGGGCGGCTTACAATGCGTTAAGCAATAGCCTTCATACTTTTGTATATTTATACAAAGTCAGCTTATTGCCCCCACAAACTGGGTCCTCAATTTACCTGCCTTAGAAAGGATGGAAGGCTGAGTCAACCTTGAGCCTGGGGAGATTCGAACATGCGATAATTGCAGACAGCTGAATGTTAATAACAGGCTTTTTAGTCTGTTGAGCTATCCAGGCTCCTAGCTGGATTTATAGCTGTTCTTCCCTCATTTTGTACAAAATATTCTACGATTTGAGTTAATTTATATTCTAACATTCACTTCATCACTAAATCAATCCAATAATAACTCAAGTATTTGCAAGCCATTGGCACATGTGTCATATTAGACACCAGTGGAGGCAGAGAGTGTCTCCACCCCTATGTGGAAAGGAGGGGCTTACCCTGAGTATAAAATCCCCTCCAACCTTTTCCACCTTGCTCTCTCCATCTCTCTTTTCATGTTTGTTCCTCATGAGACTTGATCTCTGTTGTACATAGTTAATATGATTTATTATACGAATAAATACGTTTAAGACATTTATTTATGCATCTGCCTCTGAACTCTTCTATGCTCCTGGGTGTTTCTACGATCCCAATTCCACAATAATGCATCTTTATGTTATATTTTATATAATTTTACAATTCTTGTATTATAAAAATCTCGCATCTTCTTTCGTTTCCATATTTTTTTTTACCTAACCATTGATAAAATAAGTCGGCGTGGGAGCTTTTTGAGTGAGGGGAAAGCTGCTCGCGGGGAATGAAGGAAAGAGGCGGGCAACTGTGAGCACCTCTGGTGGACGGTCCTCGACGTAATGACCATCCGGTTTAGTGGCCCAGGGGCAAACATTGAAAAATGTGACTTAGGGCCAGCGGGTTTGGGTTTTTTTTTTTTGCAACATCCTCATGGTCATGTAATTAAAAAATTCAGACAGAGGGGCATGTAATTATGACAGTTGCACTGTCCCGGGGTCACGTGATCCCTCACCTTTAACCTTCCCAGCTGGAATTCTGTAGAGCAGTGTTTCTCAACCTTGGTAGTTTGAAGATGGGTGGACTTCAACTCCCAGAATCCCCCAGCCAGCGCTGCTGGCTGGGGGATTCTGGGAGTTGAAGTCCACCCATCTTCAAGCTTCCAAGGTTGAGAAACACTGCTGTAGAGATTCTCAGTCATCCAAGTCATGGCTCTCCCGAAAGTGCTTTTTTTTTTCCAAGAAACAACTGGACTTTCTTCTTTTTGCTTTAAAGACCTTTTGCTTCTTATCCACTGTAGGAAGAAATATCCTTCTGGGTTCAGCTCCAAGTGGGGAAAAAGACACTGGAAACGTGGAGACTGCTTGGAAAGATGATTTTTTTTTTTTTTTTGCTTTAATTTATATGCCGCCCTTCTCTGGAGACTCAGGGCGGCTTACAATGTGTTAAGCAATAGCCTTCATCCTTTTTGTATATTTATACAAAGTCAACTTATTGCCCCCACAACTGGGTCCTCAATTTACCTATCTTAGAAAGGATGGAAGGCTGAGTTAACCTTGAGCCTGGCGAGATTCAAACCTGCAGTAATTGCAGGTAGCTGGTCTTAATAACAGAGTGTTTTAGACCACTGTACTACCAAGGCTCCTAGATTTAATGGTGGACAGGATCACATGGCTTGAGTTCCTGAACAGAAAAGGAGACGAGATACAACAAGTCCCCGGGTTTTATGCTCTCTCTGGCTTTGAACTTCCTGGGGCTCCGAAAGAGTATCCTGATTGGTTGTCAGACTCCCAGGGAGTGGGGGTTTTAGCTAGCCTTGCTGGCTGATGTAATCTTCCCAGGTGCCATGTGGTGAGTTTCTATCCTAGATGGGTCCCATTGTGTTAGTGTCTGTTGCTATTGTGTTGCATATGGGTCCTATTATCAAAGATTGAGTTTCTGCCTCTGGCCCATTAACCAAGGGGGGAGGCAGGAAGTGGGGAGTTGCTTTGTCTTTAAAACATATTTCTCTATTTCTCAACCAGGGAAACATAATATTCTGCCTTTTTAATATTTCCTAAAATATTTCATTCTTCCAGGAAAGGGGTGGGTGCTAACTTCCTACACCAGGAAGCTTCTTCAGCTCTGACTGGATGGTGGCGAAGGGAAGGATTGATACTCCTTGCAGACAAAAGCTGGTCATTTGAGGCCACCTGGATATTTGTCTGTGTCCTCAGGGTCACCTGAGTAGTGCAAATGGGTGTGGATAAAACCACTTGCTCTACTACAGCAGATAATTCTCCCAAGTAGCCTCAATGACTCTAAAAAGAATGCAAATGACCAGAATATTCTAGACTATGTAGAATATTCTATTCTATTCTATTCTATTCTATTCTATTCTATTCTATTCTATCCTATCCTATCCTATCCTATCCTATCCTATTTCATTTCACTCCAGTCCACTTTTCATTATATAGGTTCTTATCCTGCCTTTGGAGGCTTTGGAGGATAGGTCAACCCCCTCTTCTATGTGGCAGCCTCTTAGATATTGGAAGACTGCTATCATGTCACCCCTAGTCCTTCTTTTCATTAAAATAGAGACACACAATTCCTGCAATTCTTCTTCATATATTTTAGCCTCGAGTCCAGTAACAGCAATAGCACATAGACTTATATACTGCTTCATAGTGCTTTTACAGCCCTCCTTAAGCAGTTTACACAGTCAATATATTCCTCCCCCCCCAACAATCTGGGTCCTCATTTTATCGACCTCAGAAGGATGGAAGGCCGAGTCAAACTTGAGCCGGTCAGAATCGAAGGAATCGAACTCCTGACAATGAGCAGAGTTAGCCTGCAATACTGCATTCGAACCACTGCGCCACCAGAATCCTCTTTGTTGTTCTTTCTCTGCACTCTTTCCAGAGTCTCTACATCTTTTTTATATTGTATATATTTATAAACTGGATGCGGGATTCCAAGTGTGGCCTTACCAAGGCATTACAAAGTGGTACTAACACCTCACGTGGTCTTGATTCTATCCCGCTGTGAATGCAGCCTAGGATTGCATTGGCTTTTTTGGCTGCTGCTGCACACTGCTGGCTCATACCTAAGTGATATCAGGTCAGGGTTCATAAAAGTGGGGGACGATGTTTAGAAATTTTATTCTGTGGACACAAACTCGAGTGTCAGCACTTCAAGCTGCATTTACTCTAGTGCTGACATAAGAAGGAGAAGCGGAGGCGTCTGGAAAGGGACATTTGACTTTTCACCTACTTATTTTCCCTGGAGATAATATCCCCTAGGACAGTGATGGCTAACCTTTTTGCCATCGCGTGCCAGGAGGGGGGGGCGGGGGAGGGTTGCGCGTGCACATGCCCACACGCATGCGTGCGCAACCCCCTCCCCCCCGCTCCTGGCACATGATGGCCTGGTAGGCCCGTTTTTCTTTCTTACCTGGTTCCAGATTCCCTCTGTGTATCTGGGAAGGGCGAAAACAGCCTTTCCCACTCCCTTGGAGGCCCTACGGAGGCTGAAACGGCCCATTTCCAAACTCCCAGTGCGACAGGAAGTGACATTTTTTGCTGTCCCTAGCCTCCAGAACCTCTCTAGGAGTCTCTAGGAGCCTCTCTAGGAGTCTCTGGAGGCTGGGGACAGGAAAAAACTTCCTGTCCCACCGGGAGTCAGGAAATGGGCCCTTTCAGCATCCGTAGGGCCTCCAAGGGAGTGGGAAAGGCTGTTTTCGCCCCTTCCCAGATACACAGAGAGGATGTGGAGCCAGGTAAGAAAGAAAAACGGGCCTTCTCCACCCCGTCCCCAGGCCCTCCAGAGGCAGGAAACAGCCTGTTTCCCTACTTCTGGTGGGCCCAGAAGGCCCAAAAATCAGCTGGCCGGCGCATGCATCTGCCCCAGAGCTGAGCTGGCATGCCCACTAATATGGCTCCATGTGCCACCTGTGGCACGCGTGCCATAGGTTCGCCATCACGGCCCTAGGAGATGGGATGGGAGGGGGGAAATTCCTTTGAGCTGGAGCAGTAGATTAGGGGTAGAATGACTTGGAAGATGGCCAATGAGTACAGGGGAGTGGGGAACGGAAAGGGAGGGTTTTGGGTCTGGAAGTCAGTGTTGGCTTCGATGGAGTCGGATTTTAGAATGTCGTGCTTAATAAATAGGAGTTTTCCTTCAAAGACTTCGTTTGAAATGCAATTTATTTGAGACAACCTCGAAACCTGACACCGAGACTAGAAAAAACAGCGGAAAATTGTTGCCACCTAGATTTTTATGTATTTGTAAAGAAAACCATCTCAACCATAAGATCTTCATGTCAGTGGAAAGTCTACCTCTCAAAATTGTGGACTCTCCACCTGCATCCAGTTTTGGTCACCAAATTACAAAAAAGATGTTGAGACTTAGGAAAAAGTGCAAAGAAGAGCAACTAAGACGATTAAAGGCCTGGAGGCTAAAATATATGAAGAACGGTTGCAGGAACTGGGCATGGCTAGTCTAGAGAAAAGAAGGACTAAGGATGATATGATAGCAGTCTTCCAATATTTGAGTGGCTTCCACAAAGAAGAGGGAGTCGATTTATTCTCCAAAGCACCTGAAAGCAGGACAAGAAGCAACGGATGGAAACTAATCAAGGAGAGTAACAACCTAGAACTAAGGAGAAATTTCCTAACTGTGAGAACAATTAACCCATGGAACAGCTTGCCACCAGAAGTTGTGGTTGGTCCAACACTGAAGACTTTAAAGAAGAGATTGGACAGCCATTGGTCTGGGATGGTCTGGGATCTCCTGCTTAATTAGGGGGCTGGACTAGAAGACCTCCAAGGTTCCTTCCATCTCTCTTACTCTGTTCATTAATCAGTGGAACATCTCGCCTCTAAGAAGTTGTGGTGTTATGGAATGAAGGAACCAAACAACATTCCTGGGTCAGCCAGAGACAGTTTTATTGCACAAGGTTCAGAGCCAGATTTGTACCTGAAACTTTGAACAAGGAAAGAGCTCTGATACAACTGTTTTTATACATTTCTAAGACAAAGGATTCGGTGAGCTCACACAGTTTTTCATATATGGTTAACATGAGATCATGCATTTTCCATATATGGTTAACATACACTTGTTATATGATAATTGACACACTTCCTAATTACTAAACCATTAGTAAACCATTATTTTTAGTTTATAAGATTATTTTAGCTACACAACTTTTCCCTAAGTGCTTGTAGTTGCTAATGGGAAATTTACTGCTGTCCTTGGGTCAGTTTATTGGATTAAGTAACTCTTTGTAACATATATGTCCTTGTCTTTGACAGTTGAGGCCCCTCAAATGTTTTCCATATGGCTGTCCTTCCGTGACAGCTAGGTCTCATCAGAAGATATATTACCACTTAATGGGGTTTAGCTGACTTTAATATAATCTCCAAGCAAGCACTTTTCTCTCTTATAATAATGTGAATAGAGAGGGTCCTTTAGAGTTCATGTAGCTGACTCTGTATGATTCCTATTTTATTCAAATTAGTGGGAAGTTGTAGGTTTTTAAGAAGAGACTGGACAACCACTTGTCTGAAATGGTATCGGGTCTCCTACTTGAGCAGAGGGTTGGTCTAGAAGACCTCCAAGGTCTCTTCCAGCTCTATTCTGATGGAGATGTTTTTAAGAGGAGGCTGGCTGGACAAGGATGGTTTTAACTGGTTTTTCTGCACCCCCGCAGAGAGTCAGACTAGATGATCTCCTGTGATCCCTTCCAATCCCATCGTTCTCTCACCAGATCAACTCCTGACTCAAGAGATGTCAGAAAAAAAGTATTGAATGCCTGCGTGCTGGCACAGGAAGAGTTTATATATATATATAAAAAGAAAAGAGCTTCTCACAGTATAGGTTACACAGGGTTTATTTAAAGGCCCCTTCTGAATTCTTCGGGTGGGTTATCCCAAGAAAGCACCGGATGGGAAGATAGATTAGCCAGCAGCTGGGTCTTCCTTGCGGAGCCCTTGGGACGCTGGACTGACGTCATGCCTGGACCGGAGTACAGCCTGCCACCAGTTGAGATCGCTCAAGGTTCCCCAGAGAGTGTCTGTTTACTGCAGTACTGCACAAGGCAGATATAAGCAAGGGGGTCTCTCTGTGAGCCTGAGATACCTTTGCAAATTAAAAAAAAAGCTTGGCAGAAACACGGAAGAGTGCCAAAGACCCCCTCTTTAAAAAGGGGCCTTCTTCCGCAGCTCTGCGACCTCATCCGTCGCAATAGAATGGAACAACAGAGTTGGAAGGGACCTTGGAGGTCTTCTAGTCCAACCCCCTGCTCAGGAAGGAAACCCCATACCATTTCAGACAAGTGTCGG